>OY743155.1:7161053-8411053 GCA_963555695.1 Dasypolia templi
AACTGCTTTTGGTTGGCAACGACATTGCCAACCAAAGTGGCAACGCGGCCACTTATTTGAGCACTTATCCCGTTGACGGCGATGCGGAAGAATTTGTTGATGCCAAGCTCTTCCCCTATTTTTATTTTATTTTTACAATATCACAAATAAATACCTATCTAATAAATTAGTTTGAAGAGGGACACAATAGTTAAACTTGTTTGTGAAAAATGCGTATTAACAATATAACTGCAATGAGTTAAAACCTGTGGTACCTAATTCTCAGTGGCAGCGGATATAACGCATACGCGTTATATCCGCTGAATTAATCCTTTGAATTTCTCTATCTATATACTAACTGCCATAACTTCCCTATGGACTATTTTGTGGTAAAAATGTAATATTAAATAAATTAACTGTCCTAAGTGAATGTATAATATTCACACATTGTTGGCTATTGTTACAGTCTTCTAGGAACTAATATACATCTCTGAAGATAAATAACCTTAGCGAACCGATGTACTAGGGTAAGCAAAAGCGAGTTTTAACATCAATTAACATAACATCACGCTTTCAATCCCCGAAAGGCACGTCGATTCTGTAAAAATCTCACCGTGAACACTTGCGTGGAGTGAGGTGTCAGTGTCATCCCGTCTTGGTCAATCCCTACCATCAGTGCCACTGACAGCTCACTCCACGCTCACTTCACCTATCACAGTGAGATAGTTACCGAATAGCACTGTATTAATCATTCTATGAATAGGTAATTTGTTTATGAAATGAGACAAGTTGGTAAAGATTTGTGAATAAATAAATAAATGAGATAAAACACTTTATGAAGTTATCATCCTATCTTAACACTTTGTGGGACTCTAATTTAAAGGGAAATTCAAATTAATCAATATAGTTTGCGTCTACTGACTCTTTCTTAAAATAAGCTCTCAACCAGTATTCATAAAACATATTACCTGTGGCGGCATCTACACCGCCACATGCGAACAACGCATCACACTGACGTCACACAAATCCTGCATCGCGCAATCAGAGTTTACCGCACAGCTAGCATATATACAACTTCCCGACATCAATCGTCGGGCAGTTGCCCACCAGATACGACATCCGTCTGGTCGGAGAATCCTCCCTTTTCCAAAGAGTATGAGTGAACTTTACACCCTGTTCCTCATATCTCTTCATACCCTTCCTTTGTAAAAGGCACAAAGAACGTTTACCATGATGTGTATTCTATCGTTTTTCAGAAAAGTCCCTCTGGTACGATTAAGGGCTCTGAGTACCTAATTCGTAGGTAGAAACATACTTTGGCCTAAGTTGTACTTAGAATAAGGTGTGTCAGATTAGATACATAAATCTAAATAATAATAAAACACGAGGAAATTATCACCAATTAACAAAAAGAAACATTTAATTTCTCAGGGGATCAAGTGAAATTCTTCTCTTTTCGAAGTTATCATAATAGCACATCAGGTAATTGATAGTTTTCCTTAAAAATCCTTAGTTGACACTTAAAGGCGAAGGGGTTAATAAAGACAGTAGAAAAATCTAATTATTTGTCAATACCAACAGGCTCGACAGCGCGACACAAAGGCACCGCTCGTCGCGCGACACGTGGCACCTTTGTGTTGCGCTGTCGCGTCGCGCAAGTGTGAGCGAGCCACTTGTTTTACTAAGTTAACATATCAGTTTTTATATATAAATACCTTTATCACTGTAATTTGAAAACATTGTAAAAGCCAAGTATTTTTAAAAGAGTAACCATGGAGTTTCTTGCCGGCTCTTCTCCATAGGAAACGACCAATTGGAACCGTGCACCTAGATTCTGACGTTTCATAAAGTGCCACTGTTGGTCTATGTAAAATAAAATATTTTGATTTTAATTTTATATTCAGGAAAGCAGATATTGCTAGTACGACTGAGTCGCTGGTACGTCTTACGCAACCTTGCTACCTACCCTAATAAAAATAAAACTTCTATCGTGTCTCGTTCAGTGTCCTTCAGCCGATTAAACGAATTAACCACGGTGCGGCAAATAATCAGATCAGCAGCCTAATTGCGTAACACATTTTCGTAAACGATTACGACTAATATGTTTCATCTTAACAGTTCAACAACATTAATTGCGTTATTTACATTGTTGAGCTGATTTTTTTATCGAACTAATGAAGCAATGGATTAGCAATATGTTTCAAGATGATTCAGATTCCGATTGACTAAGTAACTACTTATTTATTATAAAGATCCTTAGGTTCTCAGGTAGCAAAGGTACCTTTGTTCACGCATTGTAGGTAATTGTGGTCTTCAATTAAAACAGGTTCCGAATCATCGATTATCAGTTCGTACTTCCTTGTTATATATACTTTGCGCATTTTTTAAGACTGCTGCTGGTTCCGGATACACAAAAAAAGTTGTTTATGTGACGAACCGTCACGGCCCGGTGCGAGCCCGCAATCCCTCAGACTGGCAAAAAACATCCTTAACAGGACACCTATACCTCTAATGGCCACACTCAATAACATAAGACAGATAGCTACTGATGATAGACAGTACAATTATATCTGTCCCTGTGAAACAAATAGCTGTCAACACGTTATAGGGCCGCACTTTGGCTTTATTGGGACGTGAAAACCAGAGATTGATAGGTTTTTCTATCTCCAGTACGCCAAAATTGGATATAGATAAGTTATTTGGTCCGTCAACAAAGATACGTGCCCATACAAAAGTCGAATCGAATAATGTTTTCAGTCATTCTTAGTTCTGATCCCGAATTAATCAAAACCTTGTTATTTCGGCCGTAACTACGGATTTCGTTCCAAGGGAGTAGACCCCCAGACTCGGGGCTGCTACAGAGAAATAGCAAATGGGAAACCCTAAAACTTTTTTCGGACAAGGATCGAACCCAGGACTCCAGCCAACAGGCGCTCAGGACCACTTATCCAACGAGGCAAGCCAAAATAAACAAACTGAAAAGCACTCACCCGGAAATATTAAATTGATTTGTTTATTAGAAACCGGGAAATCGTTATCGACTTCATCGTAACTAACTCCGCTGTAGTGCTGCATGCCTTGACTCAACATTTTAGTGTTAATGTCGGTAATCCAGCAATAATAGGAGTCCACTGTGAGAGACACTACATATAAATACAATATCACTTTCGACATTTTTACGAAGAGCAAATCGAATCAATTTAACTTTTGAAAAATAAGTCGTACCAAACTTTTGAAAACAAAAGTTCCAAAGTACTATTCGTTAATTAATTATATATATAGTTCGCAATTAGGTAATTACTGCTAGTAACATTGGCTGAATAATACCACGGAAGGATCTTTTATGTTTATATAGCAAACGGTTTTGCCAAGGCTGAGGTGCGCTTGCGAGCGGAGCATTCTGCGTTGTAAGTAACACGCTATGATTATTTCAATACGTATGTCTGTGCCTTTTGGAATTGTTTCATAAGAGAATACTTACCTTACTTATGGCCAATAGCGCCACTTCTATCCTTTTGGGTAAGGCACTAGCGTATACCCCAATAACGTATTTATCACCAATTTTGGCGTACTGGAGATAGAAAAACCTATCAATCTCTGGGTATAAAGCCAAAGTATGCGTCCCTAAAACATGTTGGCAGCTATTTGTTTGGTTGACAACTATTTGATTGAGAGGGATAGACAGAATTATACTGTCTATCATCAGTAGCGATCTGTCTTTCACTGAAAATAGGTTATTGGGTTCGGCCGTTATTCAAGTGTCTATAAGCATAAATATGGTACTTACCTACTTATAACTGGACATTTTACTTACTTACTCAATACTCAGATTTTTATTAGCTAGACTAAAATGTCACCTGGAATCGATCTTTTCTGTCAACATGACAGGTAAGCGATTATAACAGCTGTCATTTTAGTCTAGCAAATTAAAAATCAGAGTTTAATTTGAATAATTTACAGTTTTAAAATAAAACAGTTCTTTATAACCAACTTAAAAAATGGCGGAGTTTTTCAGTTCGATTGTATATTTTTTTATGTGTTAACTCAGAACTCCGTCACATAAACGTCGATTTGAAAAATTATTTTGTCTAAAAGGGTATACTTTTTTTTGTAATAACACCATGGGTATCAGTTGCCTGAGTTATTTTTTTTTTTTTTTTATTTATACTTATCGAGTGGTCCTATATAAATTTGGGCAATTTCTAATGACTGGTTTTTGAGTTAGCTTCAATAATACGTCTTTTTCCACTTGGTGTATATCTTGATGATGATATAATAATTTCCTGTCACTTTTATTTACTTAGCAAGTGAAGGTATACGAGTTTGTGTGGGGTAGGTACAACTAAAAAGGGAAAATAAACTATACTAATTACAAAAAAAAACAACCGACTTCCAAAAAGAAACAACACAAAGTGAAAAATAACGAGACCACGACAGTGAAATAAATACTTAGAGAGTGAAAAATCCGCTGTTGTATTATCTACCTAGTGATGTGTTTGTTTTCTTCGAAATCCCCCACATTGATATTTATTAGGAATCCAATGTGTCAAAGATCATAGTGACAAAGACAACAGTGACCAAGTGTCATCCTAACCGTATGTCCTTATGTAATATAATGCGAAAGTAAGTCTCTTTGTTTGTTACGCTTTCACGCCAAAACGACTGAACGGATTTGGATGAAATTTGGCATACAGATAGACCATGAAATGGATATGGACATAGTCTACTTTCATTTTGGATCGCAGACGGAGTCGCGAGCAAAAGTTGCTTTAATTATAATAGCATAACGACAAAAGCAGGTAACCAAGCAGCTTATAACGTTATAACTGTCGGTTACCCGCAGAAATTATTCCGAGGGAACCGGGATAAGAAGTATCCTATGTGTTAATCTAAGTTATAAACTATTTGTGTGATAAATATCCAAATCCCTTCAGCCATTTTTGCGTGATTGAGTAACAAACATCTAAACATAAAAACTTTTTTCCGACATCTTCAACAAACATCGTCATATTTCAGCTAATTTACACAATACCTTGATGAATTATAAACCTAAATCTTCCTCATGAGTCACTTCGTCTATTGGTTAAAACCGTATGAATACCGTTGGTTAGTTTTTGAGTTTATATTATGGAGTGCTAGAGATAATAGGTCGCACAATAAAATGTGCCAGTACCCCTGCACCCTAGAAGGGTTAGAAGCTCTACTCTCTAGGTGTATAGTACCTAACTATCCTACCTGCATGTCGATTCGGTAAAAAACTCACCGTGAAGACTTCCGTGGAGTGAGCTGTCAGTGTCATCCTGTCTTGGTTAATCCCTCGCATCAGTGGCACTGACAGCTCACTTCACCTAAGTTTTCACGTTGCGATGGTTACAGAATAGAACAACTGGGTCGTTTTTTTCTGTTTGTTTTAACGATTGTACAGCAGTATGAGTTCTTTATGCGGCCTGTTCGAATATCTTTGCTTTGGTATTGTTCGTAGAGTCGTTCCGAGTTAAGCTACTGCACTGACTGAACAGTTTTACATAAAACTGTGCGATTCTTTTCTCAAAAGACCATCTCAGACACTTATCTGCATGGTCCTGAAATGGCCTGACCAAGACTATATTTGGACTATAAAAGAGACTGATATACCGAAACAAACTCAGAAGTTTCGGTATTTCTTCTCGGGATAGTCAGAGGAAACGTGTTTGTAACAATTACAGAAATAATTAATCTAACTTTGTACACACATTTCGGCAGGTTTTTTTTATAAAGTCAAACTCGAACTCAAACTTAAAGCACTTCTTGCAATTAAACCATTTACGCACACTTTTGTGAATTGTCAAGGAGTCGGTCAGTCAGAAATATGAAGCTTAGTTAGTTGTATTAAGTCCCATGTCAAGGCGAGGAACTACCTAAACTATGTTATGCGAGACCTTTAGGGGTAGCACACACTGGCGCGATGCGACAGCGCGACACGAAGGCACCACGTGTCGCGCCTGTTTGCGGAAGCCTTTACTCGCTTACGCACGCAAAAACAGTATTATCTTGGCTTGATATCAAACTCCAGCTGACAGTGCATTACAAATTACAGTAATCATTCCATTATATCTACTAGACTTTCCGCTTACGGTAGGACTACGGATCAACAAATAAAATGTGATAAGCCGAAATGAATAAGTAACTGAAATTAAGGAGTTTTCCATCCTCCTTTTCCGAAACATGTTAACGTACCTATTTTGAGTTTGTAGTATTGTTACACATGAATTCTCAAATCTTGTTACATAATTTAAATTATAATTATCGTTTTTAGCTTTGAAATAACATGTAAAACCATAAATGGGGCATGTTATGTTAGCGTGTATGTTACTGTTATGTTTATGTGCAAAACATTGTTGTCTAACCTAAATAAGTAAATAATTGGCCTTGACTAATGAGACACAATTCATAGCTGCACGTCCCCTAACGCTGCACAATGTTTAGGTATGCAGTGACTAAATATTTAAATCGGAAAAGGAAGAAAAAGGAATGACATGTCCCAAATTACAACTAGAAACCAGACTTATGTAATACATACATACATACATACATAAGCCTTTTCTGGGGGGTAAGGCATACAGAACACCACCTGCTACGATCTTAACAGACTCATTTTGCTTTACCAACCTATAGCCAAACAAACCAACTTATTGTAAACCATAATTATGCACTGTTACAATGTCCGTATTTATTTAAACAGAGCAATATCCGTATTTAAAAGAACGTCAAAAATATCTAATAATTTTGATAAGGTCTCTGAGATGAGAATGTGACGACATTTTGAACGTTTTTAATTACGGGAATTGACCTTCAGAACTTACGCAGGAAGCTTATATTACTCGTACCTAGAAACATGTCAAATTGTAGATACTTCACTCAATCATTTTCGAAACCGTTATGGGATAAATCAATATCGTTACTAGGTACTAAAATCTATCATAGCCTGAAACTGCATTTACCGATTGGGGTAACCATGCCCACATTTTGCCACTGGTATTTAAGCCAGACATGGGAATGAAACCAGAACCCGATGCTCAATTGCTGCGTTTGTGACGACTGCCGAAACGATCATTTGCATTAGTAGTACTAATTATTGTCAATCGCTTCAGTTTCATTTGTAAATGATGGTATCCCCACTTGTGGAGGCATAATAATGCACCTATAGGATCCCCGAAACTATCAATTTGCACATCTATGTGTGAAATTGGCAATTGCAATTGATCGTTTCGGGGACCCTATAGGTGCATTATTATGCCTCCACAAGTGGGGATACCATCATTTAAGTGTATGTAAGTACGTCCGGTGAACCTTGGGTCGTTAGGTCTGCTATCACCTGGTGTATGGGTATCACGCGACTGTTTGTGACAGCTGCACTCAGTCTCTGGACGCTGTCAAAAGAGCTATATTTTGAATAAACTGTATTTCTCCACACTGATGACGTATTTATGTCTAACTGTGCGTTTATTTAGATCTAGAAATACCTTAACACTCTGGGATATTCTCCATTCCTCTGACGATTGATGAAGTAATAGGGAAGGTAAAAATTCTTAGTAAATATTATGATGAACTTTAAAATATTTCCCGTGACATGTTATTATTACCTGTGCAAACTTTCCACTTAGTAAACGTGTGACTATGGCATGGTTTTCCACCATGATTAAAATGTTCTCGTCGTTGTACTTAAATGAACTAAAAAATTTCGACCTTGTATAATAATATCATTATTTCAAGGTCGAAAAATTTTAGTTCATTTCAAAGCCCATCAAACTGGGCTGTTTATGGAGACAGAAATTACGAATCTATTAAGCTTATTTTCGAATTACAAAAGTCTGACTATAAAAAAATTTGGTAGTTACCTCAGCACCCAATTTGATCCTTAAATAGCCTTTAGTATTTGTTCATAATAAGTATAGCATAGAAATGATTTATTCAACTAGGTTTATATATACAGAGGTACCTACCTACTAATAGATACCTTCTTCATTGAAGTGGTCGAAAGTGCAACTGCAAAGAGTGAGGTCCTTGTTTCGGTACGTACGTACGTTCTACATCGTTCTCACATGCATAATTTCAACATGAATGGTGTAACCAATCCATTGTAAACATAATTTGATTTAAAAGAGTGTCCGTGAAGTGAAGTTTCTTGCCCGTTCTTCTCCATAGGTACCTACTACGCTTTGGAATGGGCAACTAGCTTCATTTTTCTGACCGACCGACCTTGACAATTCAAAAGTGCCTGTAATTGGTTTATTTGAAATAAATGCTTTGAGTTTGAGTTTGAGTTTGTACTCAAGTACCCATCTATGAGTAGGTAGTTTTTAGTGATATTTGTAAACTGGAGTACAGATTTATGCCCTGTTAACGTTAATGTACCATGGTACTTACCAAGAACATTACTGGCGAAATGTTGGTGTACCTACTACCTACCCACAGTCCATAAGAAAATACAGGCGTGATCGCATGTTATTTATGTTGTTTATTACTTCAGCTGTCAGTGTCAATATTCCACAGCAAATGTGGCACTGACAGCTCTTGAACGTAGTCTGCTGAATGTATTCAGTTTCATTCGTGAAATCCGCCTTCAGTCATTAAGACATAGTATCTGTGGCGGCATCTACACCGCCACATGCGAACAAACGCATCAATCCTGCATCGCGCAAGCAGAGTTTACCGCGCAGATAGCATATATACAACTTCCCGACAACAATCATCGGGCAGTTGCCCACCAGATACGACATCCATCTGGTCGGAGGATCCTCCCTTTTCTAAAGAGTATGAGTGAACTTTACACCCTGTTCATCATATCTCTAAATATCCAAGAGTCTCTTCTATGGGATGATATCATACCTGGATAATTCGTAGTTTCAGCTAAGGACTATTATGTAGGTCCATAAACTTTGGGTTTCATCATTTGTACATTTGCTATCTATACCTAAAAACCTAGTTTACTTTAAATTATCATTAGAATTGGTTAAATGTTTCCTGTACCTAAGGATGAAGTGAACTATCAGTTGTGGTGTTAAAACCCATTACCGCCAAGCATGACAGGAATTTAATTAATAGATAGTGCAGTTTTATGTAGATAATTAGTTAAAAGGCAACGGAAGTTTAAAGTTAGTAGGTATACCTAGGTACTAATAGTGTCATTATAAAGTACTTATCGAGTAAAACTCGTATTATAACGATAAGGGGAAGAGAGTTTAACTTTATATGCTAAGGCTACGGCTAGCAAAGGTCATCAATGACAGGTCAGCATTCATAACATTAATTCAAGAAATAAGTCTTATTTTGAATAATATTGGTAAGGAACCCCTATAATTATTAATTGGGTTAATTATTTATTTATCTGTAGGTCATTGACGAATGTTACATTAATCTTATTTTATCAAAATCAAGGACTCTTCGTATGGCGTGTATTTTTAATAAGGGACTAGGTATTTAAGTATTACTATTGAAATCTTCCAAAAAAAGAACCTGCCATGTTGCATGCATGATCAAAACAATGTTCAAGCTACCTGGTATAAATGTGAAAGTCTAAGATCCGACTTAGAAACGAAATGGAATATCGCTTATTTTGATTTTAGATTTATTTTTAAAAGATACGTGTAAATTAAATAAGGTTGACTGGGTACGGTTGAAACGGTGGATGGTTGAAACAAAGCGAATACCTCGTGCACCGTGCGTGATGAGGTGAGGGGTGCAAGGGGAAAATGAAGCGGACGACAAGTCGAGACACGAATTTTAGTGTTGCGTCGCTCTTCGCTCGCTGTACTTGTGTATAGGAGGCCCCATTGTGTTTTTTGGCAAAAAAGTAAGTATTTTTAATTCGTAAATTTTTGCATTTCTTATGGTTTTATTAAAGAAAGAGTAAGTATTGCAAGTTTAGTATCGTTTTAATTGAAGTTTGGAGAATATAGCTGTATGACTAGTCCTCATTCTTTATAATCATTCTTGCTGTGAACCGTTTTATACGTAGAAAGAGGGTTGGTGAGGACAGTTGAAACATTTGTTATGGGTACCGTTGAAACAGTATATTTTTCATGTTCTTGTATTTTAGATGCCAAGGGTACGCCAAAGGAAGACTACGTACAGTCAGTCCGTCTTATCAACGTACAAACAAGCCTATGAAGATGTAAGAAAAGCCGGATCTTCGTTAAGCACAGCATCAGAAAAGAATGGACTCAACTACTGTTGATGAGGTATGTACGTAAACGAGATGCGACTGGTGGCGATGAAAATCAAGAATTGGGATATAAGGTTCACAATCCAGTGTTTAACCAAGAGCGTGAGCTATCTATGTTATGTTACCCACAATTGTGATTCCGATTGATCTCGTAACCACTTAAGTACATATGTTTAAAATATTAATTGTTGTGGAAATAATAACTCTCTTGATTTTTCTTAACCTATTTTATAGTTGAAGTGCTAAAGCTTTTTTAAAGCTGAATTTTATTCTCATAAACAAAAAGTATTGAAGTTTTATTTTTCATTGTGTGTTGTGATTATACACATATATGCATCAAAATGTAGATGTTGATAGAAATAATGTTTTGAAGTTTTACTCAAAGTGTTATGTTATCTGAAGTGCTAAAATCTAGGTAATAATTAATGCTGTTGAATTTTGAGAAATATAATAGCAAGTACTAGTACAAACACGTTACAAAAAAAAATCGTCACCAACATCTGATTATTACATAATTTGAATTGTACTTAATAAAAACCTTTGAAAGCTGATTGAAAATAATGTTAAATTACAAGTATCGTGAATGAATTGAATATTTTTTTTAAAATGTGATGTTAAACTGTACCATTACGAGTCGTAAAATGTTATTAGACATTGAATAAAACATTTTTTCTATTTTGTATTATTTACGCGGACGACATGGTACTGCTGAGTGCTTCTGTATGTGGCCTTTCAAAGCTGTTGGGCATCTGTGAAAAGTACGCTCACAGCCATGGCCTGACATATAATGTAAAAAAAAGTGAATCCATGGCTAGAGGAAAATGTCCGGCAACGATACCTGCCATAAAATTATGTGGAACACCACTGAAGAGGGTAGAAAATTTTAAATACCTTGGACATATGATGTCCTCTGATCTGAAAGACGATGCGGACATAGAGCGAGAACGCAGGGCGTTGTCTGTAAGGGCGAATATGATAGCCCGCAGGTTTGCTCGATGTACCCCAGAAGTAAAAACAACATTGTTTAGAGCATATTGTACATCATTCTACACGAGCAGCCTGTGGGTCTCATACACGCGCGGACAGTACAACGCTTTGCGTGTGCAATATAATAATGCATTCAGGGTGCTGATGGGGCTGCCCCGGTTCTGCTGCGCATCAGGGATGTTCGCCGGGTCGCAAGTAGACTGTTTTTACTCTACTATGCGAAAAAGATGCACATCCCTGGTGCGCAGGGTTCGGGCTAGCTCCAACGGCATCCTGAGGGCATTCGCGCAGAGGTTCGATTGCCAGTACCTGAACCATTGCTGTCTGGTTCACATACTGACCAATCGAGATTTGTAGTATGTTTGTGTTGTATGTTTCAGTGTATGTCATTATTTTTTTATTTTTGTAATTTTTATGCTTATGACCCTTTGTTGGTCGAAATAAAAGTTTTTCATTCATTCATTATTTGCATGTTTCAATTGACCCCAAGCGCTGTTTCAACCGACCCTGGCATTGGGACGGTTGAAACAAAATGTTTTTTTTTAAATTAGATTTTACACATAAAATACAATACAGTGATATCAAATAACATTGCCCAATAGACAGATAGATGTTCCTTTAGTTAATATGTTTTCGTCACCGCTCTCTTATCTAATCCCGATCTATTATCGTCCATTGCGGACGATAATAGCTAAAATGTTTAAACCGTACCCAGTCTGCTGCACTACCTGCCAACCCAATAGTTACGACAACAACAAAATAGAAAACCCAACGTTTGTATATTCTAGCCTCAAACTCTCGATTGGTTTTCAATTTATTCGTGGTAGAGAGTGCCAAGTAAAAAAAAAAAAACATTTTAAATTTGTCATAGTCGGACCAGTGCTTTTCTTAGCCAACCCATTCGCGATTTTTTTTAAACATACTAAAGACATAAAATACTTTTCATCCATTAAAACTAGGTCTACTGTGAACTTTGATGGAAACTTTGAGCGCGCGCTAGCTACTCGCGTGTGTGTGAATGGTTGCTATGAACATTTCTGTAGGCGCGCCGTGACTATGGTACACAACGTCGCTATCTTCACCACATCTCGGCGGTCTGTCACCGTCAGGTGAGAGTAGCCTACTCGACGCGACTACGGAGTAGGTATTTGGTCCCCGCCAGCCAAGCTCTCAGAGCTAGCCGAGCTAGCCGATTACTGTCCGGGCTAAGCTAACCGTCATGAGTATGTGAACGGTATTGAAATTGAGTCACACCGTTCCGTGTCCACGTGAATCACAGCTCGCACTGTAAACTTTCAGTACTTTTTTTTTTTTTGTTAATGGCATCTCGTAGTTGACCTTGAGAGGTCGTGACTACTTAACCGGACTATATTCTTTCAGTACACTACAACGTACCTACTTATACCTACGGCGGTATCTACACCGCCACATACGAACCATGTTACGCAAAATCCTGCATTGCCCAAGCAGCCACTAGCCTAGATACAACGTCCCGACATCAATCGTCGGGCAGTAACCCACCAGACACAACACCCTACTACAGGATCCTCCCTTTTCTATAGAGAATGAGTGAACTTTACTCCCTGTTCCTCAAACCTCTATAACCTCTTTGGAGATATCGGTAAGTTTATTGAGAATGACGGAAGTTCAAAAGGCAGATATGGATCAACCATCATGAATTAGTTTAGTATGCACTGTTTGGTGCAACCCTATGCTGTTGTACCAACCGAACGGAATGTCAAAATGTCACTGTCTTCTATCTGTCAAGTTTTGTTTACGTTACGATTTCTAATAGTTACTCGTATAAATTCGATTATTCCTTAAATACCTTGACACACTAACGGGTAATTAATTATCAAAACCAATTGCTGATATAGACATAAACAATCCCGTAAAATGGAGAACCTGAAAAATATTTGGAAACCGGAGTGTAAGTTATTTGTGGAAACTAATTGAATAACTTTTTAAGTACGAATATTTCTCTGTAATAACTTGTATTTTTCAGTATATCGAATACAACTGGAGGCTCCGAAGCCGAAGCGTGTAGCGTGTGATAATTTGGACGATAGACCGGAGTTCTACGGGAGAGAATATCATGGTGTTATGAGTCACAAAGAAGCAATTTTAGTTCTTGAAAACGAACCCAACGGCGCCTTTTTAATAAGAAAAGGCAGCCAGGGTAACGACTTCTACACCTTAACTTTAAAGTAAGAAGTTTTTAAATGATTTAACATCACCTTATAAGACCAATTATTTAACTGACTATGCTGTAATTTCACAACTTATTTTAAAGGATGACTTAAGTATTATTTTTAATAATTTGTAGAAAGCAGACTCGAGTCAATGTGAATTCTCATAATTATTGTATCATTGTCTTATCTAAAGTTAGGTACAGGAAAATAAATATTTTTACATATCTTTTCATATGAAAAAGTTAAATAGGTGTTATGATAATCTAGCTTTATAATTGTTTAATCAATGTCTTTAGCTATAAAAAGACAAATAACTTTTAAAACATTGAAACAAACAAACATTTCAGATTTGATGATAAAATTCATCACTACAAACTATACTATGACGGAACACATTACATTGGTCCTAAACGGTACGATACTATCTATGACCTGGTGGCTGATGGTCTCATCACATGTCATATGGAACTCAAAGCTCATCACATTGTGGAGATGATCAACTCTAGAGCAAGTTACCCAGAGAGTCCGTATGTTACTCTGAACAAACGTAAACTAAATACACTGTCAAGAATGCAACAGTAAGTTATATACTTCTTTTTTTAAATGTGAGCTACAGAGAAAACTGCATGTAAAACTAAAAAATTATGAGGCATACTATTTTATCACCTCAATATTTTTTTTCATTCAACACTTTCAAATGTAATGTTTACAACTTTTCCATTATGAAATTTTGTTGGTGTATTGCTCTATATATTTCATTTATAAATAATTTATGTATATATAAAATAGATAGAGCGCTCTCTAAGAGTACTGCAATCTTTAAAGCAATTCTTATTGTATTACCAATTCATTTGAGGTTGGCACAGCATGTCATTTTTCTTTTTTTTTTCTGATTCTTATATCATCTCATGTTTATTGTAGAGCCTCAAACAACGCAAGCCCCATTATATCAAAGACTGAAAACATTGGTGTTAGCGAAGAAGACGGCATGAAGAAGCCTCCATTTGATCTCACACCATCCATAGAAGACAATCCTCTAGTAATGAAGTATTCCAAGTCACACAGTTTCAAAGTACATACATTTAAGGGTCTGAACTGGTGTGAACTGTGTGCAAACTTCCTTTGGGGATTTACAGCACAAGGTGTTAAATGTGAAGGTAAAGTACATATTTTTTCCAATTTATTTCCACAGTCATTCATCAGACCTGTTTTCCTAAGGGGTAAGGCAGAGCGGTACCAATATACCTACATTTCGGGTTTATACTACAGGGCACAAATCCGGTTAAAATAAATAAATAAATTCTTTAGTATCCTTTTCCTGTTCCTCTACAGGGTCCATATTTTATGTACCTAGCTTGAAGCCTTTTGCAACAAGTTTTATAAAACATGGAATACTATAAATAAATTAAATGAAATAAACGGTGTCTGTTCAAAACTGTTTGTCGTCAGTTTAAATCTCAAGAGATTTATTACAAACTTCCAATAGTTGCATTATTTGTTTCAATTACCTGGTGGTACATATGCTAAAATAATCATTAACAATGAATGAGGAAAACCATAATTGGATATAAGTCCTAATATAAAATTATATTAAGGCTGTTAGTAGTTTTTTATTTTTTTATTTTTTATTAATAACTGCCATCAGTCCTTTCTGGACTATTATCAGTTCGGTTGCGAGAATAAAGTTAACGTTACAGGTACAGGGGCCATTGCCACTGCTAGCTCTTTATAATACTTGACCTCTCTTTAGCCGATTGCCAGATTCGCTGTTGTCCAGCAATTTAACAGCCAGAGGATTTGGATGGATGGCTAGACGATCAGCATAACGCTTTTTATGTCTGTTTATTTCCTCAGGAATAGTAGGAGTTTTGAGATAATCATGGATTTCATCATTCCGTGTGAACCATGGTGCAGTGACAATATTCCTCAAGATAGCATTTTGAGCTCTTTGGAGGCACATTATGTTACTTTTGCTGGCCACTCCCCATAGTTGGATGCCATATGACCATATAGGTTTCAATAGAGAGTTGTACAGCAGGAGTTTGTTCTCCAAAGATAGGACTGAGTTACGACCCATCAACCAATATAAGTTTTTATATTTGGCGTTTAGTTGATCTCTTTTTTTTTTTATATGCGTCTTCCAGGTGAGCCTTTTGTCCAGGTGAAAACCGAGATACTTAACACAATCTGTGTGTGGTAGGGTTGTGTTCCCCAATGTTACTGTGGGACAATCGCCTCTTCTTGTGACTTGATTTTTGAGCACTGGCGCAGATACGCCACTTTTGCAGCCATGTGTTCATTTTATCCAGTACTATTTGCAATTTGTTACTGGCGATATCCGGTTCTTTGTCGCTCGCAAGGTAAGCAACGTCGTCTGCGTATGTTGCTACCGTTACATCTTCAGTAGTTGGAAGATCCGATGTGAAAATATTATACAAATAGGGTCCCAAAACCAATCCTTGTGGAACTCCAGCTTCGATATTATACAGACTAGATCTTTCGTCTCCTTGTTTTACTTGGAATTGCCTGCCATCTAAATATGAAGCTATGATGGGAAACACTGAGTGGGGAAGCTTTTCCTTTATTTTGCACGTCTAGAAATGCCGCAGAGGTGTATTCCATCTTCTCGAAGCCCTGGCGTATTACATGGTAGACTCGGTGTGCCTGTTCGGTAGTTGAATGTGACTTTCTAAATCCAAACTGGTGATCAGGGATAAGGTCACACTCATCCATGAGTACTTTGAGTCTGGACAAGAAAATTCTTTCCCAGAGTTTAGACAACACTGGGGTGAGGCTTATAGGTCGATATGATGTAACGTCGTGCGCTGGTTTACCAGGTTTAGGGAGCATGATTATTAAGGAGATTTTCCATAGTTTGGGAAAATAGCCCGTTCTGAATATTCCGTTGAACAGACTGGCCAGGAATGTAACTGCTTTTTTGGGTAGCTCCTTTAGAACTCTAGGCCAGATTAAATCAAACCCAGGAGCCTTCTTTGGATTCAACGATCTGATTTCCATCGCGGTTTCTTTGGGTGATGTTGGTCTAATAGGTAAACATAATTGAAGGTCCTGATTTAATATATCTACAACTTCTTGTTGGTTAAGCCCCTCATTGGGTTTGAAGACGCTTGCCAAATGTAAGCCAAACATCTCAGCCTTTTCTTTGTCTGTTCTGGCCCAAGATGTGCGGGATCTGATGGGCGGATTGTATCTTTGTGACCTGTCGAGATTTTTAACGGCCTTCCACAAGGAATGCTCGCCTTGATCAGAGGCAGATAACATTGAAATTTGCTCTTGCATTGACATATTTGCAGTATCCCTTAGCATAGCTTTTAGTTCCTTCGTGGCACGGTTAAAGTTAGTCTTGTCCGACGGATGATGGGAAAGATGCCAAGCTCTTCTGAGGTAACGTTTTTCTTCGATCTTTCGTTTAATGTCAAGAGGTTGTGAAGGAAGTTTGCATGATCTTTTTAACTCAGGTGAATTGATCCAGCAGGCTACTTGAATTAAGTTAGTGAAATATATGCATGCATCATCGATGTCATCTGGTGACTTAAGCGCTATATTGAGGTTTAGTTTGTCTTCAATGTAACCTCTAAAACCTTCCCAGTCTGTTTTGTAATTGTGCAAGGATTCAGGTTTCTCTGTGGTGATAATGTTGCTGCTAATGTTGAGTATCACGGGAGTGTGATCGGATGATCCGTCCAGGCATGACTCAACAAACAAGTATTGATCACTCATTCCGCTAGAAATAAAAAAGTCCAAGAGGTCGGGAACTTTCTTTGGATCAGAAGGCCAGTAGGTGGGATTACCATCTGACCAGGGTTTCAAATTGTTTTTAACCACTGAGTTTTTCAGCTCTCGGCCTCTAGTCACCGTGCATCGTGAGCCCCAAAATGTGTGCTTGGCGTTCCAATCTCCCCCAGCAATAAACCGATGTCCAAGAGTCTGGAAAAAATTTGTGAACATTCTGTTAGTAGTTAATTAATAATAAGTTTAGGTGACAAAATACTAAACACATGACATTATCATCTCAAAATGAATCCTAATTTCATTCAGTCTCCAAATGGTGACAAGTAAATACTTTGATACACTGGCCAAATTATGTTGTTTAAGTGAAAGGTAGTTTGTAGTTGGAGGCTCCCTACGAAAGAAAATTATAATCATAGGGTTATACTTTGATAAAGGCCGCACAAAAACGAAAGCGCAAAAAGTAAACATGAAACCAAACAAGAACAAACTACAACTAAATATTATCTTCCAGATTGCGGTTTCATAGCCCACTCAAAATGCTCAGAGCGTGTTCCGAACCACTGCGTACCTGATTTAAAGAAACTCCGAGGAGTATTTGGTATAGACCTGACCACTTTATTGAACGCACACTCCAGTACTCTGCCATTCGTGGTCAAAAAATGTGTGAACGAGATAGAAGATAGAGGCATGGATTCGGAGGGAATATACAGGGTGTCTGGGTTCGCTGATGAGATTGAGGCTTTGAAACTGGCTTTTGATAGAGGTAAGGATTTTTTTTCAGTCTTAATGTTTTTGTTTAGCTAACAAACAAGGCGCTTGCGATGGCGTAGCTTACTACGTCATCACAAGCGTGTGTGATTATTTATTCATCAGTGTTCTCGTTACATCTTAGCTTTGATTCCTAAGCTATTCGAAGTAATATTAATTATATTTGCTTTTGTAAACTTCAACCAAATAATATTAAAATACTCCAAAAACATTGTTATGACTACTCTATGTATAATCCTATTTCCGTTGCATTTCAGACGGTGAAGCGGCAGATCTCAGCGTTTATAGTAACATCAACGTGGTCGCCGGCACTCTCAAACTGTATCTACGACTTCTGCCGGTGCCACTCATCACCTATGAACTACATCCGAAACTGGTGCAGGCGATACGTGAGTTTACAATTTACATGTTAATTATACAACTTGTTGAAATGGCGTATATCTAATGTACCTAGTGTGCATATGAAAATTTAACCAAATACAGGGCGTGAAAAGACCTAGAGACATAATCTCATGCAAAAGTTCTCTTAAAACTGTCGCCAATTGTGTTTACTTAATTTTATTTGAAATATACTTTAATGTAAATTCAACCTTCAGTACAGTGTTTAAAGTTGTATTCTCAAAAAGCAATAATTTATTACGACCGATACTCGCTGGTCAACATACATCAAAACAAATTGAACCTTACTTGCATGTTATAAAGTCAGAATAACCAAGTGCCAAAAAAAAACAATACAATTTTACGACCGAGGCTCGCCGCCTAGGACTAGAAATGAGTGGAGTCGAACTGTCCAATATTTTTTTGTTTATACTGTAGTTACTTATAAGAAAAAGGCTTGAAGAATTCTTAATATCTTTGACGGGCTTCATCTGATATTTACTCTCCACGCCTCACTGGATCTCGAAGCTTAAAAAAACTCACATATTTAATTTCACAAAAAAAGAAAAACAATCATACTTTAATTATAACAGAAGACTAATAAACAATAGTTTCTCCAACAAATAGAACATAATTAACGCACGTAACCCAAACAATTTAAGTGGGAATGCGATAGTATGATAAATTCGTTTAGTAAGAGTCTTTACAATTAAGATGGTTTATAACTCCTGTTGTTTATTGCGAATGAATTTAAAAAAAAGATTTAACGATAATTTCTTGACAAAATATCAGTAAGTAATCACAATACAGTGATAACAGTTAATCATGATAATATTAATAATTATCGAAAATATAAAACACCATCTCTGTTTAAGCGTCCTAGATGTGTGATTTTTATAGACGAGCACTGAGGCGTGTTTACCGTCGGATCGTTCGATTGCTACTAGATCAAAAGCGCACCCAAATGTACAAGTGGGCACTCATTTGTTAAGGACATTTTGTGTCGCTGATTGTGCATCTAGTTCTTTATTAGTGATCGATAGTGTATGAGAAATCGCTGTTTACGGTAGTGCGCAAAGTAACGCACGCAAAACATTGTGCTTATGGGTGCATACAATCGTACAGGGATCGTGGGGGTATTTAAAAACGTGTTATAAAAACTTGTTTTCGTAAAAAAAAAACATCAGTATAAGTTGTCATTTTGACCTTCAAAATATCCGTAACCATAAGGTTCCCAGGTATGGTCACAAGTGACTTTCGGAATTTTTGATGTTATGAATTATTGAATAGTTTCAAAGTTATCGTATGCATTAATATTGTCCATGTTTTCATTTCCTGTCATGTTGTCCTCTCCACATTGTTAATAGGTGCAAAATCTTTTAACATAGCTACTTGATATAACGACTTCTAATAAAGAAACGGTTCTCACACCTTTTTGTTACACTGTAAACCGGTTTTGCTGATTTTTTTTAATGATTGAAAAGGGTATTGTAAACCAAATGAATCTTCACTCAGCCAAGTTCCATCGAATATATCGGATCAGTAAAAACGTACGAAACCGACGGACAAACTCCACACTGTTTCTGTTTGCACATCTCTAAATTAATTTAATTTCAGAGATGAAGACGCAAGCGCAACAAATAGCATCCCTACGAGAATGTCTGGACTCCCTGCCGCCGGCACACTTCAACTGCCTGCAGTATATGGTGCAGCATTTACACAGGTACGATAGAACAGAATATCTACATTTTTTTCTACATTTATTTCTACATTTTCATCTGTAATTTTTAAGTTGTACATAATAAAGAGTATTCCTCTTTATTATGTACAACTTCAAAATTACAGATGAAAATGTAGAAATTTTGCAATGGGCGGTTTTATCGATACGCTTTATAATTTTCTATGTTTTTATAGTGCTATGTGCTTTGTGACAAATGTATCGTTTTTCACAATAATTATACTGACAAAGCTTGCAACACTGGTAAGTTTTTTATATTGTTGGCAAATTTGTATTGTTGTGTTGCCAACTGCTTAAACCACGATAATTTAAAAAAAAAACACATTTTTTTTAATTTCAATACTTTTTTCGTGTGTAATAAATGTATGATTTGTCTGTAAACGAGCAGCAATGGTAAAATATAAAATCTTATAGGCACGCTTGTTCCATCGTAGACCTCGTCCGTCACGTATTGTCTGGCGAGATCGATGCCAAGAGCAGAATCAGCATGCAATAAAAAAAAACACCGGTTGCGTGTTTTTATGTGCTCCAGTGGAAGTTCAATCAAGAGTAAAAGTTGTGCAAATATAATGGTTGGGGTATGGGTAATGGTTTTTTTTGTTTCCCAGAGTATCTCAACAAGCAGATCTAAACAAGATGAGCGCTCACAACCTCAGCACAGTGTTTGCCCCCACACTGGTGGCCACACCACCAGCTATCACAGACCTGGCCTTCGAGATACGCGCTCTACAAGTACTGATCGAACACTGCCCTCAAATATACTACGGTAGTAAGTGAATTGGACTTTGGTTTGGACAAAGGTTGTAAATAATATTATAATATAAATAAAAAAGTAGGTGTCCTGAACTTATAACATTAATTTAAGTCTGAAATCATCAATCCAACTTGAGCAAGTATGGTGATCAATGTTCATGCCTTCTCTCTCTCTGAGCAGGACAATAATAGGCTGGTATTATTATTATGTTGTAGTTGTTAGATCTCACCTTATTACAATGACATAAGAGTCACATGACGCGTTCTCGTAAACTGCATTATCTATACGAAATAAGGACTTAATGTAAGGAAATTGATCAAAGAAAGAACATTTTCAACATTGTAAAATAGACTTCGTGATTTTGCGATTGAGATTTTTTTAAGCATAGTTTCGTGTAAGTAACATTATTGCTTTGGCTTAATGTAACTGAACAAGACATTATTATGATTCTAATTCGGTTATGGGTCACTTTATGTTGTGAGACTTCAATGCTTGAGCAGTTTTCATATTGATTTTGAACTATATTACAACAGAAAAGCAGTATAAAATACATACACACGCCACGAAAAATGAACTCTTGCATGCTATTTTTGACCCTATATAAGTTGTCATTTAGTTCATTATCAATTTACCAACGAAAACTCTAGCAATTTGCTGCTCAGTTGCGCTGACCGTAGGTAACTGTTCTTGTGCTACTGATTGTAGACTGATTTTTATTTAAAAGTTATTATTTACTTTGTAAATTATTTTATGTAACTATTCCGTTACATGTAAAACATATGTTTTTATTTTATAAGTTACTATTATCATAATGCAAGCATTTACTTAGAGTAAGATACATAAAATGAGGCACAAAAGGTGCATTTAAAAAACTCATTGAAAATAATCTCACAAATTAGCTGATAAGTTAGTTTTACGTGCAATATAATTATTTATCTCAATCAAAAAATGTGATATTGGAATATCGGTCTTTCTAAAAGAATATCTTCTTTTCTACCATTCCAGGTTGTGTAGGTACTTTTAATTATAAGTTTTTTTTTTTACCAAATTATAATGTTTTAAGAAATCATGGAATTATTGAGAGGTCCTTAGTATTTTTTATTTTTATGAGTGATTATAATTTATTTCTTGACTATACTGGATGTGGCTAAATAAGTATTGAAACGGGCATTAGAAAAAATCACCTACGTGACTTGACCAATTAAGGCGTGGTAAGAAGCAATTTTTTGGTAACTGACAATAGCGCATCGCGGCAACAAATAAGGTTCAAATAATAGCGATGCGTTTGATGTTAGCTGAATCGAAAGAAATACCAAAAAAAAAGTATTCCATTCAGTGGAGTTATATTTTGGTATTTCTTTAGAAGAATGAATGTACTTTATTAACATTAAGTACATAAAATTTTGTAGTTTACGCTCAACATTTTGAGAATTAAGCGACGAAAAATATTTTTTTTAGTTCTGGTGTATGATTTTTAATAATTTTGCTATTTTATTTTTGTGTAATATTTTTGAATAAGTCTTTTCTTTGAACATTTGACAATAAACTCACTTTTTTCTGGCTTGTAATATGTACCAATACGCCTTACTGTGCGAAAAAAACCTGAGCGTTTTACGGTGTCCTATTTTTGGGCAGCGTCTTAAAAGACGTGACCACTGATTTTGTTAGTGTCCGTCTCAAAGCTGTGTCGGGCTTGCTGTGGCTTCACTCATGTGACACGGCCTAAGAATGTCAAATTCCGAATTGAAGGACAAACTCAACTTTGCAGTTGAAAAAAAACCTTTTGAGAGTAGATCAGCTTGAATGAAATAAAGAGTACATGTTACTTCAAGATACGGGCTAATTTTTTTCGATCTGTACTGAAAGACAAACTTACCTTTGTAATTGAGAAAAATTCTCCCATAACTACGTCATGGTCAATTCCAACACTGCAAATGTAAATTGGTAATCGCCAAAAAAATATGCTTTATGTGCTAAGTTATAACATATTAACGATTATCGAACTTTTTCCATTATTTGTGTTGTAAGACTTTGGATCAAAGGGAAGTAACATTAAAAGGTCTTGATTTATTTGCTGGTGTCTAAATAAGCGGCATTCATGGCCGATTTTTTTATTGCGTGGACTTAAAAGCTAGATGTTTTGGTTTAAAGGGACTGTAGATGTATTTTATATCAATTTCAACTCTAAAAAGGAAGATATTTTTAATCTTTCAAGAATATTTATAAAAAGCTCAGGCCAAAATTCCAAAATGTCTGTTGAAAACTACACTATTGCTCTATGGACCTCAGATTAATGTAAACTTTTATACTTTTTATGTAAACATAAAACATAACTATTCGCTGTATGCATAAATAAAACAGATTAGATCGAGTGTCCATTATTTTATTTACAAAAGTAAATATTCACACTTTTTTCCGTTTCTTCTTAGGCTTTCCAGTATCATTGCTATCTGTGTCATTCTGTTGGAATTTCTTCAAGTCTGCACAAAAAAGTACCTGTAACAAGATATACAAACCCTTTTATTTTATTTTGGTTCTTTCCTCAAACGACCCTCTTAGAGATGAATCTGCATGGTCCTCATATGGCCTGACCTGATAAGAAATTGTCTGGACTTTAAAAGAGGCTGTGGCCTCTGAGTTTAATTTGGTTCTTCTTCTTAGAATAGTCAGTTAGGGGATTCCAAATTCATCAAGTAAGTTATTTTTGACATGTAAATGTGTATTTTTGAACCAGTTTACAGGAAAAAATATCATTTATATCAAAATGGCGCCATCACAATAAATCCACCAGATCCTGCCAGTAATATTTTCATTTTACTACAGGTGTCTCTCACTTTATACATTTAAACGACTCAAGGCAAGATGTTTGCCGGCCCTAACGGTGAGCAAAGCACCTACGGTCATAGATGATCGCTATTTAATTGTTTGAACAATAGGGCAGAAATAAATATTCCATAAAAGAAATCACCAAGATCAATCTCTTTTCCTTATCCCGATTAATTTGGGTTCGGCGCAAAATGTGTCGTTCTCTACGTCTCTACCTTCATCTCAGCACGCGTAGCATGAACACCATAGAAACGCGATTTGTCGACTGAAGAATACACAAAATGACAGATGAATATAAGAAATCTGTCATTTTGTCCATTCTTCTGGCGACAAAACCCGCACCCTAATTGCGTAACACAAAATTAATCACAATCTGAATCATTTTGATGGAAATTTCTAATCCATTGCTTCATAAGTTCGAAAAAAAAAACTACTCATCAACGTAAATAATGCAATGAATGTTGTTGAACTGTCAAAATGAAAGCGATTAGATTACTAGTAATCGTGTACTAGTTACTAGTAAAGAGCGTCCATGGAGTTTCTTGCCCGTTCTTCTCCATAGGTACATACTTCGCTTTGGAATGTGCAACTAGCTTCATATTTCTGACTGACCGAACCCTTGACAATTCAAAAGTGCCTGTAATTTGTTTACTTGAAATAAATGCTTTGAGTCACCCCCTTTCTAGTCATATCATATTATCTTTCACACAGTCCATTTGTCGTTTTTTTGGTCTTCCCCTCCTCTTATTAACTAGGTATCCAAATTCATATTTAAAAAAAACATCTTACAGTATGAGCCCATCCTGCCATATCTCCATACAGCTTTCTGAAATGATCTCCAATTTCTGTGTACATCTTCTCTGTGACATTCTTTTTGCCTCGCAAGTGTGGGAGGTAGTTCTGAGCGGCTATTTGATACACGTGTGTGTCCACAGGAAGAGCTTCTAGGTGGTTTAAAGACATCAGGCAAATACAGTCAGCTACCTGTGTAAAATAAAATATACATTGAAAATAAACATTAAGTACATAAATTCGAACGATTTAAATTTGAAAATACTTTCGCACATAGCATTTGATTAGTGTTAAGACTATTCATATCTATGAAATAACTACATACATTAATTGCTTATCGCAAACATTTAAACAAAAATGCCGAAGGATAGTCGTATTTTCGATTCATAAATCGTTCGAATTTACGGTAGGTTCACGTCGTGTTCGTGCCTTTATGAGACAAAAACGGCGTTAAGTTAATTTGCACTTTAAGGCACTAAAGATGAGGTTTAAAATCACCTAGGCTGCCCTACACATCAAATTACATATAAAAAAAACACTTTTGAGTTACCTTAGGCCCAATGCCATGTAGTTTCATCAGCTCTTGCTTGGCCTCCTTATACTTCATGTCTTGCAAGCTGTTGAACCATTCCACTCCCCTCCACTCTATTATCTGAGCAGCTGACTTCTGTATGAACTTAGCTCTGTACCCAAAACCTAAGTTCCTGAGTTCTGATTCTACCTAGAATTACATTATTATTATTCAATACTTTGCAGGACACTAAACGCGCCCAGACGTGATAACAATAAAACTTCAATTGTGTCTTGTTCAGTGGGATAATGAAGAACACCAACAGAATAAAATTCAACATTGGCTTACAATAGTATTTGAGAAAGGCATACTTAGCTGCTATGTTTACACAAATTAATTGTGAATTATAAATGTGTAATTACATAACATTAAAAGATAAAAGTTGGATGAAAAAACCTATTCATGGTTGGCCACAATCTGACAGATTTTATACTACAAATACTAATTATAGTTTATTTTTATAGTAATTGTTATGATTAATACCTCAGTAAAATGTATGTTTGATTTTTTTTTACTGGTTACCTATAATATAAAAAAAAGTTTATTTTCTTACCTCTGGTGAAGACAATTTCTCGACTTCCGGGAATGCATAGTATGTGTCTCCTTCATATTCACATATTTTGTCTCCATAATTAGTACATAGCTTTTCTACCATGGTGGATATTCTATAATTCATAACATATTTACTCAGTTCATACATTATTATTGAGTTCTAAATTGTGCAAATATAAAATAAAATAAAAAATTGTTCTGAAAATGTTACCCAGCTTTTGGGCAGCTTTTGAGAATAATAAAAAATAAAAAAGAGAGCATTTCTTACATGCAAGTAGTTATTTTTAAACAAGATATTTTTAAATAGAAAAGTGTTTGCTAGCTTCGCAAGAAAGGTCCTTCCTTATAGTACGAAGGAGCCATTAAGAAGTAATTATGCCAAAAAAAGGCACCAAGTATTCAATGAGTTAAGAAAATCATTATTCACCGTGATATATGATTATTTTGGCTGCAAATAAAAGAGAATAAATTCTCCACGGGTTCCTGGTGTAACATTCTGATGCCATAAAACTGTTGGCAGGCTTTCCCAAACAGTTCATCTTTCTCCGACCATTCCTTGTAATATTCTCCTAGATTCAAATCTAGTCTAAAATAATCTTCAAGTAACTTTTTAAAATCTACCCCTTTTTTGGTACTTTTACATGTATTTGATGTTATCTTGTTATGTAGGGAGCCTATGACTTGATATTGTAGATGGTCATCATTTTCACGTAATTTCCAAACGGTTTTCGAGAAAACGCCGACCCATTCATTGTTTTCTTTGTTGTGTGTCCACCTGAAGAACAATTTCTACATGAATCATCCGCTTGTCGTGTTCTGACGGGACTTATTTATTTGTTGAGTAACTTACTTTTAAGAGTTCTCTTTTTCTTTTCTCATAATTATTTTATTACAACCAACAAACAACACAACATAACATCGTCTGTGTTGAAGTGTAAGCTGTACTGTACTCACATACAGGTAATTAATAATAAATCATATTTATTTAGATCTTTTGTTAAAAAATAACAAGCACAATACGAACCTAAAGCTTTGACCGCCAGATAACGTTCCCATCAATTGAAGCTCCCGAAAATTACATTTCAATTTATTCCAAGTCATTTTAATTGGTTACTAATTGTATTTCTTACAATTTTATTGAGAACTTTGTAAGTTATAAATATTATTTACATTTTACAGTGTTATAATGTGGCGCGAATATTGACAGTGAAACTGACTGAAAGTAGGGATGGACGATATACATCAGGGCTGCCAGGTGAAAAAATTCCGCAATCGTACCACAGCATTAAAAAAGTCGTATACCCAAGGAAAATTCGAAACAAAAAATCGTACATTATTATTCATCCGTTTATTGGTTTATTGACTTTTATTACAAAATTAACAATAAAATACTACGAAAAAAGTAATGATATGTAATGAAAATAGTATGATAATTTAAATTATAGTAATGAAATCACTTTTTTTGTATAAATTTTCCATTAGTTTTATCATGTCATCTGTCGGTTTAAAATCGCTGCAGTTTCCGGTGAATCTTATCATTTGCTTTGCCAGCAAGGTGCCATTGACAGTTTCGTTTGCCAAACTATTTCTAAGTTTGGTTTTTATTAAATTTACTTCACTGAACGCTCTTTTACAATCAGCACTCGAATGTGGCAAGCATAATAGATTTAATGCAAATTGCGCTAGAGTTTTGTATTCTTCAAAACGTGCAATGTTTGCCCCCCAAAATTGGTCTGGGCAGGCTGAGCACGTTCGTTTCATTATTTATTATTCTGTCACGGCTCTAGATAATTACTCTTTTGAGACGTAAGTCTGTTACTTTGTTGCCAGACCTAATTGAATAAAATAAATGGATTGAATGTAAAAAAATCGTATGTTTTCCGTACGATTTCGATGCTTCGATCGTACTCGTATGAAATCTGCAAAAAGTCGTACAAATACGATTTAAATCGTACAAATGGCAGCCCTGATATACATCGATGTATTTTATGTATAGTAACGCTGCATCGTATCGAACCGATGTATTGTTAATACTTCAGCATCGAATATATTTCGATGTTTTTCATTCGATGCATCGAATACGAAAATTATAGATGAATGTACTATGAGTATGACCAACACTGACTGACGACTGCTGTGACTTTCACGACGTTTCTTGAAACGGAACGTTATAATCAGTCAAACTGAATCCGATTCTGACAAGTTCTTTAAAATGAAGACACCTTTTCATTATGGAGTGATCACCATAAGTTACTCTTAACTGTAAAAATAACAAATCTGAAAATGTTTTGTCTGACGAACTTTCAGTTTATCTCAGAACTCCTGTTGGAAGACTGAACGAAAATCCGTTAGAAATCTGGAGGGATTTTAAAAACAATTCCCGAAGCTGTACAAAATTGCTTTTAATTATTTAACAATTGTTGGCACATCTGTCCCTTCAGAAAGACTCTTTTCATAGGCAGGGCTAGTTTTGACTGAGCAACGAAACCGATTGAAGGGGAATAGATTAAGTAAACTTTTGTTTTTACATAGCATTGAAAAAAAATGTTGGAATATGTAAAGAAAATAAAGCTATATTTTGCCTTGTACTTACCTAGTTTGTTTTAATGCCTAAACATGTTATTGCGAAAACAATCGATATTTTAAAAACATCGATGTATTTCTCATTACATCGTATTAACATCGATGCAACTGATCGATGCATTACATCAAATAAAACATCGATGTTTATTTTAAATGTCCATCCCTAACTGAAAGTTGAAACTTTGCATTCCGAGGCTGCTTTCCGAATTGGGATGTAATTATCAATGTGAGCGCTCACATTGATAATTAGCGTTACGATTTAGATATCACGATTATGACAGCTAACAATTCGCTCACAGTGATATTTTTAAAAGGCATGGTCGGCGTTATCGCAAGATGGCGCATGTCATGACGTCATCTATGACGATTCACGGGACATCGTTATCGCGCTCACGCTAACTCGGAAAGGGTGTAAGCGCGCTCAAATCGATTACATCTCAATTCGGAGAGCAGCTAGGGGATATCGTTATCGCGCACACGCTAATTCGGTACGGACGTAAGCCCGCTCAAATCGATTACATCCCAATTCGGAATGCAGCCTGAACCATCTTGGGCACGCCACAACCTCACCTTCCGCCTGACACAGGTCCTCACCGGACACGGTTGTTTCGGGAGGTTCCTGTTTCGCATAAGGCGGGAGGAAACGCCCGGGTGTCACCATTGTGTGGATCGCCCGGAGGACACGGTGGAGCATACAGTGGAGGTATGCCCAGCTTGGGCGGAGCACCGCAGTGTCCTCGCGGAGGCGATTGGCGGCGGCGATCTCTCGCGTAGGGCCCTGGTCCAGGCCATGGTACGGAGCGAGAGGGAATGGAAAGCCGTCACCTCCTTCTGCGAAGCTGTAATGCTCGCGAAGGAGGAGGCTCACGCCCCCACTAGCCGCCTCAGGAGACGCCCTGGGCGTCGGGAGTCGCCTGCAGATTCCCGGCCACCGTAGGCGCGGGCTTGCGGACGGCGAGCAATGGGTAGCTCGCCGTCCGGTAAGGACTAGGCCCGGGTCGACGGCGCGTTGTGTTCGACGCGCGCCTCAAAGAGATGTCAGCACAAAGTGACGGGGTCCGATAGGGCCGACGCCTCAGGGTCGAGGGTTATTCTAAAGAGAAAACCGTGGCCCTGGCACAGGCAACTGAAGGAACACGGGTGGGTTTTAGTCAGTAAAAGTCTGACACGCCCTCCCGCTCCACCCAGAGCGGGAGAAGTCATTTGATGATTTCCCACCCAAAAAAAAAAAAAAAAGCCTGAACCATCTGATTGCTAGCCCATTCTGGCCAATGCTAGCTAAAGTGGCAAATGACAGTTCTATTTTTGTTCGGAAATGAAAATCTGTATTCTAAATACTTATATAATTTAGCTAGCAACTTTGATCTTCAGGCTTCCCCATTCCCGGATATTAGCTTGTTGCCCTATATGAAAACAAGTATGGGTAGCCCCTCAATGTTCAAACCACCAAATTAAAATTTTCTTACGTCTATTTAATAAATTTTATTGCTTTTCAAATCGTGTTACAGTTATGTGACGGTATTTTGAATATAAAGGCAATACGTCGTCTTTATCAGGAGATGTCTTATGTTTCTTATGCGTGGGTATGCGGGCGATGTAAGTAAATAAAAGTAAATAATATTCTGAATAACCACAAGTGTCTGAACATGTTAGGGATAACTTGTGGAATGAACAAAAATTTTAACGACGTTACACTGAGTACGTGAGGCGCGAGCGCAAATCAATCGACCACTGCATTGCAAGGGTAGTCACAATGATTGCTAATACAATATCAAAGTCGCCTTATATCAATGCCAACTTCGAGACGTCTCACGGTATTTCGCCTAGAACATGCTAGGTGGACAAAATTCAAGTTTTCATTTCCAGGAAATCTTAATTGCATAACACAAACAACACCCCCAAACTCCAAATTCCGAGAATAATTTGTTTTTCAAATGCTTAACTGATGAGTCATAGAGTTCAGAAGTCAGGTAATGAGTTTAATGCAAGCGTTCCGGTCAATCAGTTGCAATTTAGCGACACTTTTGTGCACATCACATAGTGGTTTATAGTGATATTGTGAAAGTTTTTTGTGATGGATATTAATACTGAGGGTATGTACTATTATTTAATATATTATTTTTATCAGAATCTATTAAAATGAATTTAAAGCATTTTTTTAACTTCATGCATAAATTTTTGCGTAATTTTTTTCATAAACAAAACTTTGAACGTTCAGGAAATACATTGATTCGCCTCTATTTGGGCTAGTTTTTTGATATATTGTAGGTATAACTGTGTAGTTTGTAAAAACACACATATTGTTCAGCACACTTCAGTACAACATATTTTTTTTTTTTTTTTTTCAGAACACGTTTACTCTATTTCAAGGGTAGCCTTTTTTTAAGAGTGGTTGAAACACACGAAGAATGATAAAAGGTCGCGTATTTATGACTATCTTTCTTCAAAATTTCACTTTGGTGACATTACTGAAAGCAGCCAAAGAGAAAAAAAGTTGAAAATGTCCAACTTTTCTAAGATTAAAGCCAAATGGTTGGCTTCGGGAAAATCGAAGGAGCGTTTTTTAATTAGGAATAAGACTTGTCTGGATGAAGGAGTCATACAGTTTACTGTGAGTTCTTTAGCCCCACAACCTTCGACATCGAGTGAGGCTGTGACATCTGCAGGAAGACCTCGCAAAGATTTCGAGGAATCGTCGTTTAAGACGAAGAAACGTCGAGTCGTGGATCTCGTAGAATCTCGAAGTGCCAGTGAATTAGTGACTGCTGCCGAAATTGCTATGCGTTTAGCAGGGCAAAGAAAAGTTGCCCATGTGATTAGAGACATTAGTGAAAGCCCAGATAATATTATTAAGTCAAAAGAAAATACCAGTTCCGTTAATCCTAGGCAGTTAACCCTTTCAGACCTGACTTTTTCTATTTTCTCTTGCGTATTTAACTAAATTTTCAGTGTATTAGTAGGCAATAAGAACTAGGAAAAAAATATAAAAAAATTCTTGGGAGACAAATTTTTGAGAAAAACTTGTTTTTCTTTATGTGCACAAATGAGTCCATCCGGCTTTAATAATAATTACGATACATGTTAAGCGTGTTTTTATAAATAAAAATCACTGTTACTATACTATATTTTTGGTTAGAAAAAGTAAGGAGTACAAAAAAAACAAAAAGCTTACGTGTGGAATGCTAAATAGCAATTTTTATCCTTTTTTAGGCATAAGTGCACTTTACACTTGATGCACTTGACACGCGATTTTCCCTTGCATCCTACCATTTTGCAGCGTGTTCCAGCCCCGTCATAATGTGCAGGAAAATGTCCAACCCCGTCACGAGCTATTTCACTTGCAGGGCGAAATTCTCCTGGTCTTCGGGGAATAATTACGGGTGGCATCGGGCTTCCACTTGGACGGCCTCTTTTAGCGACACCAATCTGTTAATTTCGCAAAACTAAGCATTCTGCTAATCTGCGACGAAAGTGAAGTAAGTCGATTGTTTATTGGGACTCCGCGTAATTCGTTGTCGGTCTGGTATTCTCGGAAAGCCTGAACAACTGCAAGATCTTATGCATGAAATACCATGCGCAGAGGCAATTTTTTTGATTTTATGAATGTCCTATCTCTCGCTCATGAGTTGATCAAGCAAGTAAACTCCTCCTATAGCATAATTGTACTTCTTGACGATTTCTCGCCTTTCAACTTCACCAAATCGCCTTTCCCTTTTACACCATCTTCTGACTAAATCCTTTTGCCCAATACCAATAAGATTGGAAGCCGGTGGGTAATTTTGTTATCCAACCACTTGACTACTGTAACATCGCCATCATGACTACATATTTCTTGAGCAAAGCCCCTGGGTTTCTTGTTGGTTTCTTTATCGTTTAGGAATGATGGACTTGAAAATCTGTTGATACGAGCTGTACAGGCAGCCATTATGTCTTTCTGTTTCAAAATTTGTAGAAGATGGTAAGATGAGAAGTAGTTATCCTAGTACAGCTCGTGTCCTTTGCTTTCTCCAATTCGCTTTGCAAGCTGTAACACTACAAATGCACCATAACCGATTATCTTTAGAATGATTTGGTCTAGTTCTGGAGAGGAACTTACGTAAAGAATAAAATCATAAACCTGACCGTGTTTCCCGCATAAAAATAACAATTTCAGGCCCAAAGGTCAAGGTTTTCCTTTTACATATTGCTTAGCCGCATGTTTCCCGGTAAAAGGGACCATTCGTCATTCAGCTATAATGTGAAACAACTGATGCGGAACGTACCTGTGGTAATAATCGACTGGAGTTTCAACAATAGGGTCAATAGTTTTTGGTGGACACCAGTCTGATGGGATAGTATTTTCCAGCTCTCTGTCCACCTAATCCTTGACTTTGGTGTCAGATTCCCAAATATATCTTCATTCGAAGAAGTTGCTTCTGGTTGACTCTCAAATACTCCATCAAAATTGTCAGGAACTTCGTGTATAGGATCAGGTGGGACGAACATGTCGTCGAGAGGAATATCATCTGTTTCATCATCATCAGAGTCTGGAGGGAAGATTTCCCTTTGATTTTGGTTAACTGTATCTGCACCGAATCGAACAGATCGCGCAAGACTACCCCCATTCGCATCGTCGTTATCTGAAGATAACTCCAAGTCTGAGAGTAAACGTACTTCGTTTCAAAGATCGTTACACTAAGTGAATATTACGCAGAAAAGACAATTGACACCTGATGAGCACATTTGAGGACAAATCTAAAAATCTATTTTTCTGGTATAAAATAACAATAACTGACGCATAAAATAAATCACACACAATCTTAGTAATTTAGCTAATCGACACATATTTATGAAAATGCAAATTTTTCACAAAATATTAGTATTTTGGAGTAAAAAGAACAGCTTACCTGAACGGGTCGAATTACGTGCGATCACTTGATGAAACATGACGAAAAGATGTTAAAATATGATACAAGATGGCGCTACTTGTAGCGTTTTTGATGACTTATTATGTGAACAAATGAATACAACCGTTTTTCTGTACAAATTAACGAAATTAATACTTGGAGATTTTATTAAATTTTATGTCCTCAATTGTGGACGCCAGGTCTGAAAGGGTAGTAGTGACGAAGCCTTAGCATACTATATAGATTCTAAGTCAACAACACATGCTTACAAACAAACTAGGTAGTGGTCCATAATGGCAGGACATAATGTGTTTCCATCATATTTTAGTGTAGTTAAATCCAAACAGGCTGAAAACCAGCGCTGGGGCTCTGTCTCGCATAGGGTCGTAGCATTAAGCTGAGCGATGGCCGTTTTGCGTGGATGTGACGCATATTTTCCCCCGATTTGTTCTCTTTGGTGTTTGTGTTCGATCACTGCGTCATGTTTACCGTAAATAAACGTTCTTTTCTTTCTTTCTTTTTTTGCCTGTTACCCTGCAGAGGACACATTGCTATAACAGAAACTCGTGCTGAAATAAATTTGCAAGCCTATTAAATAAAACAGCGGAACGTCTAGTACGAGTAATAGCACAGAATGAAGTTATCAGCAGTGTCCTCCCAACAAGTTCAACGTTTACACTTGTTAGTAAATGGGGATGTGGTGGAAGTTCTGGGCACAGCACATACAAACAGAAATTTGAGAACACTGAAGATACGGACGAATTTCTTTTCGTATTTTCTTTCGTTCCCCTTAAGTTATATGATGGGTCTAAAATTATTTGGCATAATCCTCGGCCTTCATCAACTATGTATTGTCGCCCAATCAAATTTATATTTGCTAAGAAACGAGTGACTTCACGTTAGCGGAGACAAATAGATTGTTGGAAGAAATTAATGCTCTTCTTCCAACACTTATCAACTTTGGTGATTCTCAAATCTCTGTGAAACACGAACTTCTTCAGACAATGATAGACGGAAAGGTATGTAACGCCTTAACGGAAACTCGTTCATCTCAAATGTGTTTCATCTGTGGTGCCACCTCCAAGACGATGAACGATGACCCCGCGAAGTTTAACAGCAATCAGGAACATTTTGGCTTTGGTTTATCTACACTTCATGCTTGGATTCGTTGCTCTGAATGCCTTTTACATATCAGCTACAAGTTGAATATTAAGAACTGGCAGGCTAGAAGCGACGAAGACAAAGCTGATATCAAGGTTCGAAGAAATCAAGTTGAAATTCAAAAACGAGATGGGACTCATTGTAGATAAACCAAAGCCAGTATTTGGTTCTTCCAATGATGGAAACACAGCCCGTCGCTTTTTTATGAATGCTGAGATGAGCGCTCAAATCACAGGGTTGGATGTTACTATTATTTTCTGACATGACATAGAGTCTTCTGGGTTCGAGATAAACTTAGTTGAATTGAATAAATTTTGTCTTGAAACTAGAAGACACTACCTTAGTCTCTATTTGTGGTACTATATGCCTGCTACTGTACATAAAATATTAGTACACAGTACTGAGGTCATCAAAGCGGCATTGCTTCCAATTGGGCAGCTTTCCGAAGAGGCTCAAGAAGCACGTAACAAAGATTGCCGCAGATTTAGGGAGTACAACACCCGCAAGTGCTCACGTGTTGCCACGAATAGAGACTTGCTGTCCATGTTAATAATAACATCTGACCCTTTGATCAATGGCCTTCGTGAGATTCACCGAAAAAAGCCGGAAAAAATATGTGCAGAAATATTAAAGTTAATTGTAAGCCCGACCATAGTAGTAGCATCAAGACCGGAAACGTCATCACATTGTCGCACATTGCCACAAAATGGTGACGATTCACCAGAAAATTTTGATGATGAAGGTTTAGGTTAAGTTAGTTTGTACAGTAGGTATTTATTGATTTAATGCATTTTTGTTGTTTGTTTATTATTTTTAAATAATTTTTTCTGTTTAATATATTTTTTTGTTTTTTATTACAAAATCATACCACAAACTATTAATAATGCCTCAATATGACTACTTATTTATAAAAGCATCGTTAAATATCATAAAATAATATTGTCCACCTAGCATGTTCTACGCGGTACACTGTGCGTCTTCTCGATCCCTTTTCTTTTTGCCTCCTCCTCAGTACCTGGGGTTACGTCAAGTTGACGGCTGTCAAATTCGTTCTTAAATCAACTCTGTAAAGTTTGACGTCGTTCAAACTTTAGACGCGCCTTCACGGCCACCATGACCATCTCTCGGTAGAGAGTAGTTATATTCTTTGCTGACCATCACACGTCCTCGTGTGCTTAGTAACCTACTTTAATTTTTATGAACATTCGAATCACCATGGCTGCATGACTGAGATTCCGTCATTCCGCAAGGCGTAATTTAACAGTAATTTTAAGGTATCTGAACCAGCGATGCGCACACGGGTGCGTTCGGTGAGCAACAAGAAAGCACCGCTATCGCTGTCTAGCGGCCTCCGCGAGTCTCTAGCGAGCGCTCTCTAGTGTTATCCTCTGTGCTATTTCATCAATTTTTTGCAAATCACCTGTCGTCTCGGCCTGCTTACGAGCAATAAGATTGTATGCAATATTTTACTAATCCTTCAAACAAGTCATCTGAAAAGCAGCAGAACCTTTCGTGAATTCAACGTCTTGTTGTTGCATCGATGCGAAAAGGTACCATCAGTATGAAGAACCTACCATGCTTCTGTTCTCATGCCACTAACGCGTCTCGGCCGTTTGGTACACCTGAATATCTTAACCTAGAGAGGACTCATTAAAACATAAAATAATAACGCACCCGCACCCTCTGACACTCACCCCACCGCCATCAACGTAGCACAAGTTCGGCCTCAAATGTAATAGTCCCTGGACCCATTTAGAGGGGCTGGAAGAGGGCGTTGTCCGCCCTCCGCCTACGACCAACCCCTTGCCCCTTGCGACGGGTCTGATGAATGGCCCCGTCGCCTACCATTTTTGGGCCGCAGAGGATAGGGAGAGCGGCCAACGACATACCGACACTCCTCTTCCTCTGCGGCCCCACCGCGTCCGCCATCGTACGGTGGCGACCCCGTTAAGGCCGTGGAAGGTAGGGAGAGCGGCACACCGCAATACCGGCACTTCTCTCCCGCCGCGGCCTCACCACAGTTGCGATGTCGCCCAACAACACCGCAACCTTGGCCGCTACGTCGTCGGCTTGTCTGCAAAAGCCCTGACGAGCGGCCCCTCCTCGTGTTCCTCTTAGCTTGACCGTGGGGGTCCAAACCACGGATGCGGGAACCCCCCCGTCTCCCTTTTTTTTGTTCCCGGGGTGGAAAATCCTCATGGATGTCCTCCGCCCTGGGGCGGGCGGAGGGGTCTGTCAGACTCTTACTGAATTTAAACCACCCCGGTGTTCCATCTCACACCTACGCCGGGGTCGCGGGAACACCAAATTCATCCGCATCCCCGGCTGGTGCCGGCCCGCTTGAGCGGGCCCCGTCTCGGGCGGGGGGAGTGAGGTGTACTCCCCCCGCAACGTCTGTGAGCGGCGCGCGCGGAACACTACGCGCGCCGCCTACTCGGGTCCTGATGTTGGGGGGCGACGGATGTCCCCGAATCCGTCGCCCCTGGACCCATTTAGGGGGGCCGGAAGAGGGCGTTGTCCGCCCTCCTCCGACTCCCGGTGCGTCTGCTGCGGGCCGGGTCGAGAGTCAAGATCTCTCTCTCCCTTTCCGCAGCCTCCTTCTGCGAGATGACCGCGTCCCAGGACTCGGCGCTGCCGACCATCGAACTCACTACGGTCGGCAGCGACAAGTCACTGCCTACTTCTGAGATGAGGGCACCCCCCCGTCTCCCTGGGCTAACCTAAATCACCTGAAGGCTCCCGCAGCTTCGGTACCCTCTAAACCCGCGCAGCCCGAGCAACCCGCTCAACTTCCAGCGCTGATGGCTTCCGCCATCCCAACACCTTCGTTAGCCCCCACGGCCCCTACGGCCTCTCCAGTGGCACCTCAGGGAACCCAGGGTCGAAACAGCGCCCAATTTATATTAAGCACATACGCGGCTCTCTTCAACACCGCCGCGGATAAAACGGCGGAAGAAATCGTTGCTGCAAATGGCAACGCACGTCACCTTATGGAAATCCTCAGCGCGTATCCCGAGATCGCGCAAGTCCTAAACTCACTCAAATATTAATTTGCAATGGATAATACGAGCGTAAACTGTAACAAACCCCGATCCCTTAAATTAGGCTTTTTCAACGCAAATGGCGTTTCAGGTAAACGCGATGAGATCGTCGCTTTCCTCCGCGACCATCAGCTTGACATCCTCCTCATACAGGAAACCTTTTTAAAACCTCATCACAGAAACCCGAATATTGCCAACTATAAACTAATGTATCGCAATGACAGGTCTCGATGCCACAATGGTGGCACTTTAATATACTTTAGGAAATCTTTGTATTGCATCCCCATAGACCCACCTCCTCTCTTCTCCCATCTGGAGACCTCTATGTGTCGGCTCGGCATGACCGGTCACCAACCGATCACCATCATCGCCGCCTATATCCCACCAGACAATGGTCCGGACGATCCCATCTCGCTCCAAAAGGACTTCACTGCCCTCTTCGGTATGAGTGACTCCGTCATCTTGGCGGGGGATCTCAATGCCAAGCACCCGGCATGGAACAGTAGCACGACTTCTACCAGAGGTAGGATCGTCTCTAATCTAGGCGAATCTCTTAACTTTGACGTCATCGCTCCAATGAGTCCGACTCATTTCCCCGGAAACCCCAACCATCTTCCCGATATACTCGATGTAGCGCTGCTCAAGAATGGGAACCTCCGTTTGCAATCGATAGGGACGTTCCACGAGCTTAACTCTGACCACCGCCCAGTAGTCATGCATCTTGCCCCTACTCTGGCCCAAGCGATCCCAACCGCCCCCCTCAGACCCAGACGATAAACGACTGGAGGAAAGTAAGCGAAAGACTGAAATCCACCACGTCGCCTCACTTGGAAACCATCCCCGATCAAATAGTGTCAGTCGCCGACACGCCGGCCGCAATCGACTCGTTTACTGAGCACGTTCAATCCGTTTTGACGGATTGTTCACGGGAAGTTCCGGTGATGGAAGACCATCGCTGGAAACTACCTACTGACGTACGTGACTTGATAACCGAGAAGAATGCGGCTATTCGTGCCTACGACTCCTTATCTTGCGACGCGAACAAAGCCCACATGCGCCATTTACAGCGTGCTGTAAAGAAACGCATAGGGGAGGTTCGCTCAGAGGGTTGGAACAAGATGCTCAGTGAACTCGAGCCCACTCACCAAGCCTTCTGGCACCTTCAGAGGAAATTGCGTTCCTCCGAGGAGGTCTCTATGCCTCCCCTCATCCGCCCCGACAAGAGCGTCGCTTTCGACAGCACCAACAAGGCCGAATGGCTTGCTGAATGTTCTCCCAGCTCTCAACCAGTAGACCAAGCTCACCTGAACAAAGTCGACGCTGAAGTCGAACGGAGAGCCTCCCTACCACCCGTCGAAGACCCTGATGATCCTCTGCCTCCCGTCACTCCAGACGAAGTGCACGACATCTTTAAAGGGCTCCACGCTCGTAAAGCCCCCGGTTCGGACGGTATTACCAATAAGGTATAAAAACTCCTACCTGCCCCTCTAATAATCCTAATGACCGCCATCTTCAATGGCGCCTTGAGCAACAACATCTTCCCACAAGCGTGGAAAAAAGCAACCGTCATCGGTATCCCAAAACCAGGCAAGCCAAAGTCAGAGCCCTCCAGCTACCGTCCCATTACTCAATGTACTCGGCAAAATCTACGAGAGGCTTATTTATAAGTGTCTCAAAGACTACGCCGAAGCAAAGAGCCTCATTCCCAACGAGCAGTTTGGTTTCCGACCCCAACACTCTAGTATCCACCAGGTCCACCGTATCGTAGAGCATTTGAGCTCTGGTCTGCAGCACACGCGACGACGGGTGTGCTATTCTTCGACATAGCGAAAGCCTTCGACAAAGTCTGGCACAACGGCTTGATATACAAGCTTTACCAACTAGGAGTGCCAGATCGTCTCGTGCTCATCTTACGAGACTTTTTGTCGAATCGCACCTTCCGCTATCGCATCAAGGGTGCACTCTCGACCCCTCACCCTATTCGCGCCGGTGTCCCTCAGGGTTCCGTCATATCTCCTCTAGCCTTCACGCTGTTCACCAGCGATTTCCGGAAATGGAGAATCGAGGTCAACCCCGATAAGAGTCAGGTGGTTCTCTTCTCGAGACGTCATCGATTCTCTCCCCCTCTTCCCAGCCCGATCACTATGTACGGTAAGCCGATCCCATGGGAGAAGCAAGCCAAATACCTAGACGTGATCCTCGATCAAAACCTTACCTTTAAGGCTCATATTAAGGCGGTTCGCGCGCGGGCCTCCTTCGCTCTTAGCAGGCTCCAATTTGTACTGACAGCCCGTAGTAAACTGTCACTTAAATGCAAGCTGCGCATCTATACCGTAATCATCCGTCCCATCATGACTTATGCCTGCGTTGTATTTGCGCACGCTCACCCACGTCATCTCCATAAGATGCAGACCCTCCAGAACCGTTTCCTCAGAAAGTTCACGGGTGCCCGCCCCCTTCTCTGTCCGTAATATAAATCTCCACGTCGACCTTAAAATGCCTACCATAAACCAGTTCATGAAACGCTTATCGAAGCGTTTCTTTGACTGTGGCATAAAACACCAAAATCCCCTGATTTCAGCGGCCCCATACTCCCTCCCGCATAAGCGGTATTCGCCGACCAAGGCAGACCCTAATCGCCCCCGACGACGCCACTATCCTCTTCCAGGAGAAAAGTAAGGCCACCAGCACTTTACACTAGCGCAAAACCAGATCGCCGTCCTACCGTCCTCGCCACCGAGGCCCGCCGCGACGCCCAAATCCACGCCCCTCCCGACCCTTCGAGCCAGCCCGCGCCTCTGAGCCTGTAGCTTTAAATTCGTCCCTAAATCACTCGAATCCTGATCCAGCTAGTCCCTTGCTACCCTCTTCCAGCGACGCCTTAAGCCGAGGTTCGTACCCCACAGGGGGTGCCCTTAGCGTGTAGTCGCTTAGTTTTTAGTTTGTATTTAAGTTTAAGTCCTGGCTGGAGGCCTTAATTTATAAGGGCAACCACAGGCAAGTCCGTTTAAGCAGACGACAACCTCATAGGTTGACCTGCGAGATGCCATTCCCAAAAGATTTTCTCCTAATGCACGACAACGCCAGACCGCATGTCGCTAGAACAGTTTGCGACTACATGGAAGACGTTGGAATCACCGAGATGGAGAGGCCAGCTCGTAGTCCTGATCTCAATCCGATTGAGCATGTCTGGGATGAGCTAAAAAGAAGAGTTCGAGCAAGAAGCCCTGCTCCTACGTGCCTCCGAGAGCTTCAACTTGCCACTGAAGAGGAGTGGAACGCTATACCACAAGGTTTTATTGTAAAATTAATACGGTCCATGAAAAACCGATTAAGAGCTGTAATTAAGTCTCGGGGAGGGAGTACACCTTATTATTAACAATTTGATCAAGAATTTTGAGTTTGTTTTTCATTATTTCTTAAGCGAAATTGGGTAATTGTACCCGTTTGTTGGGTTTTGTGCCGTAAAACCTCTAATGGGTATTTTTTACACTGTATTTGATATCATTAGAAAGTCATGACTTTCAATTAGTGTGTGCTTTTTTTAAATGTTTATTCAGATTCATGAACAATAACTGCCATAACAAAAAAATATAAACAAGGTGTGCGATTTTATTGCTCTCAAGTGTAGTTCAATAGTTGGGGAGAGTATCGGTCTGAACGTAGCTTCTTTTAGAATAGCTCTGTGACTACCCGAACATGAGATACAATAGATTATAATGGAATCGACTGACTAAGAGCAAAGGAAACGTTACGGATGATTATCGGGTTGGATTAATTTTAATTAACAAAGATAGTCTGCTAAATGTTTTGGAGGAATTATGTTTCTTCTAGGTTTCAACTGAAAATCACATACTTGACCTTGAGCATCTTCTACTACAACTACATCTCTTCTGATTGTAATTTTTCATTGTCTAATAAATCCAAATTACATTGTTGTTGAACATTTAAATCTTAATGAAATGAAGGTTTTACATGCAATGTATTCCTTCTAATTATTTGCCCATTAATTAAGATCTTTTAGAATCAGAGACCTCGGAGATGAGTGTTTATCTAGAACATGTGCTGGGACGCAAACATTATATCTTAAGTAAACTAAGTCTTGGCCAGAAATAAAAGTGTGTTAATTACATCTGGCAGTCATAGCAATGTTTCTTTTATTTTAAATTTTTACTTTGATTTGAGCTTCATTAAAATTTGTTACCAACTTTGGTTTTAATTTAACAGTACATCATGAATAGGTAATTTGGTTCTTCTCAATGTACTTAAAATAGTAACTGTGATGGTGTGTATTGTGAGCCCAGGTCTGTCGATACTCTGGGCACGCCACAATAGCGGCGGTAAGTCCCCTCTTTGAGGAGTGGTTGGAGAGGCGCCACCGGCGTCCTCACCTGCCGCCTGACACAGGTCCTCACCGGACACGGTTGTTTCGGGAGGTTCCTGTTTCGCATAAGGCGGGAGGAAATGCCCGGGTGTCACCATTGTGTGGATCGCCCGGAGGACACGGTGGAGCATACGGTGGAGGTATGCCCAGCTTGGGCGGAGCATCGCAGTGTCCTCGCGGAGGCGATTGGCGGCGGCGATCTCTCGCGTCCGGCCCTGGTCCAGGCCATGGTACGGAGCGAGAGGGAATGGAAAGCCGTCACCTCAATTCTCGCAAAGGAGGAGGCGGAGCGCGTGAGGGAGAGCCCTGGGCGTCGGGAATCGCAAGCAGATTCCCGGCCACCGTAGGCGCGGGCTTGCGGACGGCGAGCCATGGGTAGCTCGCCGTCCGGTAAGGACCAGGCCCGGGTCGACGGCGCGTTGTGTTCCACGCGCGCCTCAAAGAGATGTCAGCACAAAATGACGGGGTCCGATAGGGCCGACGCCTCAGGGTCACGGGTTATTCTAAAGAGAAAACCGTGGCCCTGGCACAGGCAACTGAAGGAACACGGGTGGGTTTTAGTCAGTAAAAGTCTGACACGCCCTCCCGCTCCACCCTGAGCGGGAGAAGTCATCAATCAGATGATTTAACACCCAAAAAAAAAAAAAAGGTCTGTCGATACTCTAGCAATACTTCTTGAAAGTCGACACCACTTTCAGTTGATTTATTTAGCAAATTTTTAACAATTCCAACAGATCTTTCAACTCCAAAGTGACCAATTTTATATTTATCTTTTAGAAGAGAAGAGGAAGTCATTTGATGATTTACCACCCAAAAAAAAAGCGAAATTAAAGTAGTCTTTTGCAGTGACTTGGAGTTTTGACCATGATTTTGCGGCGGAAGTGATGGCAGTATCGTCGGCAAATAAAACTATTGTGACATTTAGAATTTGGAGATTGCAGAGGTCGTTTATGAACACAAGAAAGAGAGTGGGGCCCAAAATACTACCCTGGGGTACGCCATATTGAATGGATAGTTCAACACTATTGCAATTCTCCACAGTGACCACTTGTGATCAATCAGTAAGATAACTCTTGAAGAGATCAAGTGGAGGCCCTCTGACACCCAAACTTTTAAGCTGGAGTAGAAGTGTGGAGACGAAGTTCTAAAATATGATGAGAACCTTCTTGTTAGTATTTAAAATCTGTACTATATTGTTTCTGCACAAGTAGATTTGTTCTTGCGAAAGCCGAACTTCTTTTTGATAAAAGTTTGAAGTGTTCGAGGTATTGGACTAATCGCTTGTTTAAGAGCCGTTCAAGTACCTTAGACAGTGCACTTAGAACAGCACTGGGCGATAGTTGTTTGGCAAGGTTCCGTCACCACCCTTGAAGATAGGATGAATTATTCCTATTTTAAAAGAAGAGGGCAAGATAGCTGATTGAAAGCAAAGGTTGAAAATGTGGTTTGAGATATGCCATCCCAAATGGTAGCAGCATCAACCCTAAGCTGGTAAATGGTACCTAAGAATACATCTTGTTCTTCTAAAATTAATGATTTATATAAGTTTGTAGTTTGAGGGGGCGTTGAGTGGATATGGGCGCTCTTTACATTTTCTGCGAGTATTTCCCAATGTTACGAAAGAATTCGTTTATATCATTGCAAGACTGTCTGACGAGTAAGAGTGATTTAATAGTTGTTTGGAGGAGTTCCTGTTTAACTGTGAATGCGTGATAGTTTTATAGTGTCCCATAGTTTTTTAGGGATGTAATATGCCTTATTTAGTTCTTCGGAAACAATTTTTCTTTTTTTTTTAAAGGGTTTTACTAAAGTTTATGTATCGCTACGCCAATAAGTGTTAAGTAGAGTTTGAGTGTCTGGTGACTGTAAAACTTGTTTGTGAAGAGAATCTCGGTTCCGATGTCGTGCATTCATTAATGGCATTTTTAGTTATGTGTGTAAGCGTGTCTATAGCATTGTCTGGGTCAGATATAAGGAATAGAGGAGTAAAGTAAAGGTTTTTCATAGCTTTATCAAGAGCATCACAGTCTACCTTAGAAAACATTTTCAAGAGGTTGATTCTGTTTAATTTTTTGATTAATTACACATAAAAGGGAAGAACAATGGACTGCTACCGTTGTATCGTAGACTAGTAAGAATAGTAGTTGAGGATCGTATCATATTGTGGTCTAGGCAGTTTTTGCCTCTCGTGGGATGTGTATGAGCTGGTAGCAATCCTTGATACGCCAGGGTGTTGAGATATTCGTGGGATCGTGGATTTTGGGTATTAGGTTTAATATCCAGGTTAATGTCTCCAGTTATGATAACCGATTTGTAGGAACTGAGGGCTGGAATCATTATTCCAGCCCTCAGTTCCTATCATTATTCTATTTCTTACTGCACTCGCAAACATTTTAGCGAGTGCAGTAAGGAATAGATTAATGATGTCGTTTAAGTCAATCTATGACTCATAAACAACGTAACATAACATCACGCCAGTAATCTCAGAAGGGTTAGGCAGAGGTGTACCTATAGTACACCCACATTTTGCCAGTTATGTTTAAGTCCCATGTTATAGGGGGCGAACTTATTGCTATCTACCGGTCACAAATCCAGACTCCGGGCTGCTACTAAGAAATTCTAGAAAAAAAATCTCTGAATAGTGTCGCTGCAACTTTTTGCAATTGCGTTGTCACTAGTAGTTCCGATCTGTTTACGTTGTGGTTAGTGTTTGCAGACAGACACAACGTTGTTGGTTGCGTCGTCGCTCGGCTCGATGTGGTCGTCGCCCACACGTTTTGACGGACAATTGTGTTCCGCGTGAATTGACACAATATTCATTTTTATACAAATAAGCGCCCGTACGCGTAATGTCGTTGTTTTATGGATGTGGTACGTGTGTTTGGGCACTTACACTCGAACGCGTCCGGTACCTACTATAAGTACGTATTGCCTTACGGAGACAGGTGTCCCTAGTGGCCAAGTAGTAACAATAAATCGTGGGAGTATACTAGCGAGTAGATGCAAAAATAAAAAATAAATAGGCACTGTGATAATTTATTTATTAAAATAAACTTATTTTCTAACAAAGAGATTATCCTTTTTCGCAAAAGAATACTATATATTTTGTTGGTCCCTTTTCGCTGTACATATAAAATAATCTTGATCTGTATCATTTGCTTCATAAAAATAGTGTAGGTAGTCAATCGCACATTAGTAGTAAAAACTTACACAACAAAAATCGCCGTTAGTGATATGACGTAACACAATATCAAAATGTGCGGTTGACTACACCTATAATTATGATTGTGGTAACTTACTGACGTAGGTATTTGATACAGTACCAAGATTATTTTATGATTACAGCCGATAAAACGCAAAATGGTGGCAAGACTTCTGTGTTGTAGAAATATGTATAATAGTAAAAATGCATATTTTGGTTAACCTAATTATCATTGACATGACATTAATACATGAACTTAGTAACATTTATTTTAATCGTAGAATAAAAAAAATACAACATCATTTATTTATAATGATTTTACTTTAAGCTTATTTCTTTGAGCTTGACCGATAAAGTTTTTGACGGTTTAATTTATTTAGTATTAAAACAATAAAAATCGGACTAGTGTTCATTTTGTGCATTGGCAAAATTCTCATGTTTTTTGTGTGAACCATGGAACACATATCGTCCACTGAAACCTACTAAAAGCAGAAAGAGTGGAGCTGTTTTCAAGAAAGTCTGTAATGGCATTGTTGTGCGTAGGACGGTAGGATGGAATGTTGCCAACCTCCGTCATTTAAGTAAATCTACTATTAATGTAAATCACCAAACGGTCAATTCTTCCCGTAAATAAAAACCTATAAAATATAGTCGCAGTCTCATCTCAGCGACTATTAATGTTTTTTTTTTACAAATTGAGACTGATATTAGTTAGCGACCGTTTTTCAAAATACGGGAATTGCCCCTGTGCTTATGGTCGCGACACTTCTCTCGTATCAGTTCCAAATTCAACTTATTATACAATCTCAATAACTCTTTTGCACCCTTGCACGTATAACATCAACTACCAGACAAGAAAACTCATATTAGTTCTGTGCTAATATAGTTTTAATCCAAGGCAAGAACTGCGCTGTGTCTGTGAACACTACATATTCGTTGAGATTGCAGGTGGCATCTCCGATTTCAGCGCGGAGCGACACGGAGACTACGCCCCTAACCCTCCACTTGCCGCTTTCAAGGAGGTACATGCCGCCACCGGAGTCCCCTACGCATGGACCTGAGCCTTTTCGGTCACCTGTCAAAGGGAAATCTTATCTTATGCTTTTTGCACTCAAAACAGAGGATGATAGGAAATTTCTCTGTGGAAACTCGCAATTTTCTTTAGATGAAAACATCACATAAAAAAAAGAACAACATAATTTCAGATGGCAAAATTTAGAACTACCATCTGATTTTCAGCTGCAACCCACTGGCAATACTTGGGGCAATGGGATAAAAATATAAGCCTCTCATTATTGGGGTGGCCCAGTCGTAACCAACCCAACTTACCATGTAAGTCGTGGGTTCGAAATCGGGCAAGTATGCAATCATTACATTGCAGAATAGGAATGATGACTAATAATACAAATATTCGAAAAAAAATGTCATTTCAAAGAAGGCATAATAAAAATAAGATAATTGAAAAAACTGTTAAAATATGAAGTCGCTACACGCTTTTAAAATTTTTGGAGGCGATTATTTCTGTCCTTGTCGCGCGGTACAGACAATGTATGGCGCTAGTATGAAGTTAAATAGTCGTGACGTCACTTCTACGGTAGTGCTATCCTTGTCTAAAACTTACTTTAAAACGTTTATAACTTTTACTTTTAGGCAATTTTTTAAGCTTTTACACTTTTTTTTGAAATGTTTGCACTATTTGGAAACAAAGTTTTTATTTAGACAAAAATTAAAAAAAAATATCATGCCTATTGAAATGTAGTGCTGTTCCGCAAACGGTATACAGAACATGAAATCAGGTGTCCCATCCTGATTTCATGTTCTGTATACCCTGATGCCTGCACGCTACAAGAATTGATGGACCATAGTGATTTATCTCGCATCCAGCGTGGGGTTCACTTGTTTGGCTTTAGCTTTACGGTTGACTGCCCAGGACAAGGTTTATCTGAATATCTACATACACACCTGCACACAATGTATTGTCGTATGTTAGGTCGTGGAACGAAGACTTGCTGGCCCTGCAGTCATTGGTGCTGACTATAGGGATGTCCACCTTATGGGGCTCGCCTTTACCAATACCCCCACCCACGCCTTCACCCCAGCCAGCCACCTGCGGATGAAATACGTTATATAATCGTTAGCATTTGATTGTAGTGTAGCAACACATTATTTATCTGTTTGAATGAATGTCTTAGGGTTGATTTTTATTCAATCGTTAGATAAATCTTAGTGAGCATATGAGAACACGAGCAGCACGTAGTCAACGGTAGAGGCACTTAGTGTTCATACACACAAGCGACACAAGGCATCGGCAACTGCTGCAGTTGCGTCTGTTGAATAAACGTGACGAACTGTCACATGTATTCTTCAAATAATTGTTATCTGACTGATGAAAATTCAGCCCTTAATTGGTAAACCAATTAGATCTTGGAGTAAAATTAGGTAGGTACTTACAACTGCTTTCCTTCCCACGACTACCGAGAGATCGGTGTTGCCGGACCACAGACAAGCTGGACGGATGTAATCGTTGAACTTGACGCGTTTGTCCAGAGTGAGCATCAGGATGTCGTCTGTAACAAGCAAATTAGTCCGTTCAGCCAGCCTAACATGCGCAGTGACACAAAATCTTGTCTTGTCATTATCTCGCGTCGAAACGTGACAAAACAACACAAGCACGTGCCTACCGCAAATAAAACATAGTCTTAGCTGTTCTGTAGCTGACACTTGTGAAGAATGTGTGTGAGAGAGTGGTCTATCATACAGAGAAATCACGTGGAATGAACTTGAAAGGGTTGCTACTGTTTATATAGACTGATGATGATGGGGATGATGGTAAGCAATGCTGTGAGGGCCATCGATATACTCACTTTGAAGCGTAAAACGATTATACGCTTCGTGTATAGTGGCTGCCTGAAGAGTCCTGGTGATGGTGATATCGTCACTCCAGTCATTTAGGTCGTGTGCACCAACTTTAACCACGATGTCTTTGACGGAAGTCAGGGTGCTGCGACTTTGCATGCAATGAGCAGCTGAAAATAAATCAGAAAGTGGAATATTCATTTATTTTTGTATTTGATTGAGAATCAGTATTCTTTCAACGTGAATACATAGGTGATTCCTTCCAGGTTAAATTACGAGGAAGCAATGAAAAATGTTCGCCAGCTAAGACCTTTAGGATATCTTTTTACTTGACTTGATGTAGCGGTTCATAGAGAAGCAAGATAAGAAAAATGTATTGGGTTGGGCAGGGTGTTGATTACACGGTCGCAGAAACATAACGTTAAGAACACTACTCACCAGTAACAATATGACGATCCGATAGGAGCGTGCCTCCGCAGATAAATTTAAGAGTAGCCTGTTCCGACTTGTAGATAGCCACAAGCCAGGGTAACTCTCCCCTGTCGTAAGCGTTGCCATTGTAGATCAGTGGAACCCTACTATTGCCACCAGAGACTGTGCCGCATCCAATCGTTTCATCTGGACTATTTGAGTAATGGTCCACACTGGAAAGAGATAGGTCTTGTTATTAACTTGTTGGTGGTGGCGGCTGTACGATCTCCAGTTAAGTCTAGCTACAGTGGCGACACGATCTCCTTTAAATTTTTACCACGGCCATAGGGCTCTCCTGTTATATCGGAGCATTATCGATCGATATAAAATTTACTAATGTTGCTGGCAAAAAATTCGAGCTCGCTTAGCGCGCTCTTGCAGTCTAGCGATTCTTAATGCCTAAAACGTATCTTAGTTGTCTTCTTTTTTTTTCTATATAAATTGTATATTTAAGTCGATTACCCTGAAGGAAACGAACCGCAAAGCTTAAAGCAAATTCGCTCTGCGCTGTAGCGCATCTGTAAGCGTCAGAGTCGAGAGCATCTATGTGTTCTACCTTAAAAGGCCACAAAACAGCGCTGCAAATTGTAGCAAAATTTGCTATGAGCGAATTTTGCACTGTCGTCGAATTGTTGGACGCGCGTTTTCTATGAGCGTCGGAAACAGATGTACGAGAAAGTTCTTTAGCGTAAAGGAAAAAGTCGTGCCATGTGCCTCGATAGAACAGGTAACCCCGGGTAAGTATTACGGGTAAACGAACTATATTGAACTGTGCCTATGTTATATCTAAAGCGTGGAGCGCTTTTTAGTTGTGTGTACTTTTAATTAATTTAAACAAAGAGCGCTCATCGCTTTGTTATTTCATCATTGGATATAAAAGAACTAAGCACCGAAGAGTTCCACTATCACCTCTTCGCTCCATCATCAGACCCTCGTTAACAAGCCCAATATCTTGGGCACGTCAAAACTAATTATTAACCCAAACTAGTGGGGTGTACTAGTAGCCACTGAAGACTTCCACTATCCACCTTTTGGCTCCATCATCAGACCCTCGACAACAAGTGCAGCAATATATTGGACTCATCAAAACAAATCATATGAGCCCAACATCGAGGGGTATACTAGTAGCCACTGAAGAGTTCCACTATCCACCTCCTAGTTCCATCATCAGATCAGCCGCAAATTATAGTTCCTAACACACAATGTTCGCACTCGATTTCGACTTAGCTGCCTTGGTATAAATTAAATAATACCCCAAAAGCTTTCACATGGCACAAATTTCATCACTATTGTATGGACCAGATTCCATACAAATGGTCTTTGTGTGGTTCTTTCCTCAAAAGACCATTTCAGACACGGATCTACATGGTCCTCACATGATCTAACCAAGATTATGTACCCCTGAGTGTGGTTCACCATTACATAGGCAATCATTTGCAAAATGCTGTTGGTGCTACCGCGTAGTCTTAGGAATAATGACGCCACTTTCTTACGCACTATTGCGTGGAAACCATCAACCTGAGCATTTGCGACCACCCCAACAGTATTAACAAAGCTGAAGAGTTTGTTTCGAAAGAACAGTGAGCGAAAAGAAGTATAGCGCGGGCGAACGATGCGCTGCGACGCGGCAGGTCGGGGTCTGAAATTTCATGAGCACGACGTCGCGGTCAGGAGCTAGTATCCTATAATCTCAAGATTTAATTTTAAGCTCTATTATGTTGTATCTTAAGTAAAATAAATGTTCGACATTTCCATGTTTATTATTATAGAAAATTAAAGCTTTTATGGAAAAGGGTAAGGATTGGCGGGGCGGAGGCCGGCAGGCGGCAGATTTTGCCCCGCCTCGGAATAATGCTTGATCCGGGGCTGCCCTCTATGTACACCCGGCAGTTTTTTCAGGGAGTTGCATTTTCATCATTTATATTAAGACATTTATTTACGGACGTAGATGCTTTTTCGGTTTATTTTGAATTTTCGTACAGAAATAGGAATTGCTTTGTTGAGTCATGCAGATAATTAACTTTGTTAAATTATGTAGAAACTCTGAGAATGAAGTACGCAAGAGCGACCGTAGCGAGTACGAACATTTTAGCACACCGCCTTGTAGGTTATGTTTTATTTCGACTAAAATAGGAGTAACATTGGTGCCGATTCTCTTGTACACCGAACTAAACTAACTAAACTATCACTAAAATTCCTTACTTTTTACTATGAAAATCTTGAAGCTATTCTGCGAAAAATAATCTCTAAATTTAAAAATAATTTTGACACAACTATAATCGAATTTGACAATCGCGAGTCCACGTGTTTTTTTTTTCTTTTGGTTTCGCAACGTCTTTGTTAGAGCCGGAGGCAGCCTGGGGCAGCCTCGACGTGTTTTATATGGAAGTTTTGACTTTTTGTGTGGAAAATATAAAATAAAAATATCTAAATGTAGAGATTTGGTGGTTTCAGGGTGACAAAGGGGGTCGAAATTTTCATTATTTTTGTGATAGGACACACCGTTTTCGAGATATGAGCAAAAAAAGAAAAAGAAAATTAAAGTACCGTTTTTGCACGTCTGAATTCGAGGTGTTGGTGTGAATTTTAGTCCACGCCACCTAATTTTATTCCACACCTTTTTAATCGCGATAAAAAATAGTCAGATTCATGTTCAGCACCATAATTGCGTAACACATTTACGTAGAAGATTACGACTAATCTGTTTGATTTGACAGTTCAACAACATTCATTGCGTTATTTACATTGTTGAGCATATATTTTTTTCGTACTTATAAAGCAATGGATTAGCAATCTGTTTCAAAACGATTCAGATTCCGATTGAATGTGTATTACGCAATTAGGGTACAGATTTAGTTAGACAATCAAATTTTTAGTTGAAAAACGTAAAATTCAGAATAGCAAAATTGCTATTTTCACTAAATTAATAACTCAGTGCAATCTTAGTGCTGTCAAACTATAATATAGTTAAGTTGTGTCACTATAGTCAATTTCAGAATGTAAAATCGTCATTTGACAGAATTAAACCAAATCTTAGTGATTTTTAGTCTAGTTTAGAGGCATTTGTGACAAGAGAATCGGCACCATTGTCGACTTATGCAGAAAAGCTTGAAAATTAAGACAATGTGGCCTACATTGTCTGAATCTACAGAGCGTGAAAAGTGAGTCGAAAATTTCAAGGACCTACTTGTTTTTGACTTAAATAAACAAAACAGTCATAAGAATAAGAAAACGTACGAGCTCGAAAATTTTATATCTTTACATTTATATTTTGTATACGTACGACCGACTTCAAACTGCTTCTTACAGAACATATTTTGGCCTTTTTGGGATATGATTAAACAGTACGTACTTGTCAAGGTTTGGGGACCCCCAAGATCGGGGGCTTGGGATGGACCGCCTCTTAGTCCGCCAGAGCTTGAATCTGCCTGAATGTGAACAGAACGCCAAAAATCCAAAGCGTGAAGAGTGAATGATAACAAAAGATTCCAGTATGGAGCAAATCGGAAGATTCACTAAATCTTCCTAGTTTACAACAACATGATTTAGTGATTTTCTGTTTTAAGGAAAAAGACGTCAGCATTTGTAAAAAAAAAGTTAAAGCTTTGCCAGTACATGTTATGACAACATTCTCTAAAAACATGAGGTCTTAATGTCAAATATAGTCCATACCTAGCAGTTACCGCATTCGGCGTGTCAGACGGGTAGTAGAAATCATTTGGATTAGGCCTAGTCACTGGAGCAGGTTCATATACGGGTCTGTTGATCAAAGGTTCTGTATAGACCTGTGTCATAGGTCTCACAGGTACAGGTCTTCGACTAGTGACCTGGAAAGCAGGTTCGTCATATTCGTAGGTAGGTCTGGACTGGAATATTTGCTGCGTCGGTTGTTGATGCTGCTGTGTTGCTTGCATGAATGGATTAGTATTGTTCACTACGTAGTTCGGTGAGTTGCCTGAAAATTAATTTAATTGCTTAGCTTGACAAACGTCGATAATTTTGCGTGGGTAATATGGAACGCAATAACAGAGCCTTTAAGCGTGCCTACTAGAAGTTGTTAACGTCGCAAATTGCTGTCGTTGCATTGTTTTGAATAATCTATCATGAAAAATATATATAAATTTAATTATGAAATATTGCTCTATGGTGTAAAAAAAAAGATAATCAATTGCAATAATGAATATCGTAACAATGCGTCTTTCTTTTTTCAGATGTACAACATGATCCGCACCCTAATTGCGTAACACATTTTCGTAAACGATTACGACCAATCTGTTTGATTTTGACAGTTCAACAACATTCATTGCGTTATTTACACTGTTGAGCAGAATTTTTATCGAACTTATGAAGTAATGGATTAGGTATCTGTTTCAAAACGATTCAGATTCCTATTGATTCTGTGTTACGCAATTAGGGTACTGGTTTATATCTAAAAGTATTAGAAGACAATTAATTTAATATTACTAAGTAATTATATAATATCGTTTAATAGTACCTAAACTTATGAATTGTAATATTATATTGAATTGCACTGTATTGTAATTATTCATATTAATAATATGATAAAGACGTAATTGTTTATTCGTAGGTATGTAGGGGCTCAAGAATGCGGGTCTATCAAATGTAAAAATGACTTCAAATCACCGCGGATGCGTTGGGGCCGTAGGGGAAGGGGAGTGTCGGTATGTTGTGGGCCGCTCTCCCTATCCTTTGCGGCCAAAAAATGGTACGTAAGCGACAGGGCCATTTAATTTTATCTGACTCATCGCAAGGGGTTGGTCGTAGGCGGAGGGCGGATAACGCCCTCTTCCGGCGGACTCCGGACGTCCGCCGCACCCCATACATCAGGACCCGAGGTGGCGGCGCGTAGTTTCCCGCGCCCCGACTGGAGCCGCGGGCCGGCTCCAGTCGGGGTTGCGGAAGAATCATATGTTCCCGCGACCCCGACGTAGGTGTGAGATGGAACACCGGGGTGGTTTTTAGTCAGTAAGAGTCTAACAGACCCCTCCGCCCGCCCCAGAGCGGTTGACATCCATGAGGATTTACCACCACGGAACAAAAAAAAAAAAAGGCTTTCGGTCATCAGGCCATTGGCCGATGCGACAATCGGCACAATAAAAGCCGACCTCACATTCCACATGTCAACAACCTTGTGTGCTAAGTCGGGTTAAGAAAGGTCATTGGGCATATTTGACCCGGTTCATGATAGGCTGCATACAAAAACCAAATGTGTTCTACATTAATGAGCTTGGTCTCACTTTTCATTTTGTGTAGATAGTTTTTTTTTAATGGCCTGGAGAAAAGATGTATTTATCCTTTGATAGTAAAATGTTTGTTGTTTTTCGGTAATAGGTAATACACAAAAGGATTTTTAGTTTCAGTATACCATGCCATCCTGCGGAGCAAGCTATTCCTAGTGGCTAGCACAGCGGTATATCTCTCTTTCCCTCACACGTAAGGTGATGGAACGTATATATGTTTACAAAAAAGTGAGAAGAAAAACGTACGTAAGCCTACATAAGTTTAGGAACCTGGTGAAGCATTTTATAATGGTATGTACCGATGGAAACATAATTGAAGTTTAAGGATCATGCACCGCGACCAGCGCGACAAGACTTTCAAATGCATTTGTTTTTGAGACATGACGACGTTTTTATTTGGGAACGGGGGTTTACATATTCATTTGAAAATATTGAAGAATTTGGTTATAGGGCCTACATGCCACCAACGAGAGGAAGGGGAGAGCAATTGACGAAAGCTGATGCCAATAAATCTCGAATAATAACGATGTGGCGATGGGTGGTTGAGACCTCAGAACAGATAAAAGAGGTGTTGAGACAGTAAATAGCAAAGGCCTCGTGCCGGAGGCTCTACGCGGGGTTCGTGCGGTCCATGGCCCTTTACGGGGCATCAGTGTGGGCGAATTCTTTGAGGAGCTGACCGGCCCGCCGGTTGAACGCGTCCCAAAGGGTCATGGCCATCTGGTTGGTCCGGGGATACCGCACGGTCTCCTGCAAGGCGGCGAGCCTGCTTGTCGGATTGCCGCCATGGGATCTGGAGGCAAAAGCCCTCGCGCACGTATAGTTTACTCCGCTGCCGCAAGAAACCATTGTGTGGATCGCCCGGAGGACTCGGTGGAGCATACGGTGGAGGTCTGCCCAGCCTGGGCTCATGGCCTCGCGAAGGCGATCCGCGGCTGCGATCTCTCGCGTTCAGGCTTGGTATGAAGCGAGAAAGTCACCTCCTTTTGCGAAGCAGTAATGCTCGCGAAGGAGAAGGCGGAGTGCGTGAGGGAAAGCGTCTTGCGCCGTCACGCCCCTAGTCGCCGCAGGAGACTCCCTGGGCGTCGGAAATTGCAAGCATATTCCCGGCCACCGTCAGCGCGGGCTTGAGGACGTGGAGCAATGGGTAACTCGCTAGCTCGACCAGGCCAGGGTCGACGGCGCGGTGTTATACACGCGCCTCATAGATATGTCAGCACTAATTGACGGGGTCCGTTAAGGGCGGTCTCGGGTTGTTCAAAATAGATACCGTGGGCCTGGCATAGGCAACTGAAGGAACACGGGTGGGTTTTAGTCAGTAAAAGTCTGTAAAGCCCTCCTGGTCTACCCAGAGCGGAAGAAGTAATTTGATGATTTCCCACCCAAGAAAAAAAAAGTATATCAGGCTTAATGGTGACAATAGTCCCGTCTGTAATGGTAGACCGATCCAGTACAACGTGACATGGTCATTTTCGAGAAATGGGTCGGGTATATGCTAATAGTTCGTTACCTCAGAATCCATTGAAACTCGAAGTTACAATCCTGGCTACTTAGTTATGCCTGTGCAAGTACTCGCCATTAGCCAGATGAGAACAATCAGAGATAATATGTCTATGAAGACTCACCCGGACGATGGCATGCCCGACACAAATCATCCGTTCTCTCCTTCATTATAAATGTATTATTATTATAGTATAGAATAATATAATAATTTATGAACGTGGTCGAACCAAAAGGTGTAGGTACAGTAGCGCTCATAAGTCCACTAGCAATCTCAGAAAGCAATAGATTGACGCTTCAGTTTCACTTACGACCTTCTTCTATACGTTGTTTCTATACTATAGACATGCACACACACTCACTGTGTCTGTAGTTGATAGTAGTCCATAACTTCAACTAACTTAACATATAGCATGCTAGCTTAGTCGTTACCCTCGCCCGACCTCGCCGTACGTAATATCGAGCGACGACCAGAGCTCCTCCCCCTCTTCCGACGAAGGCGTCTTTAAGACGGTCGGCTCCAAGAAGAGGAGCCTCAAGCCGAGTCCTGACACAAGGAAGAAACCGGCTATCGAAGCCACCTCCGCTCCCGTGGCTCCATCCGCCACCGCCCCCTCTCAGGCCGCCTCGGCCTCAACCTCTTCACTCAGCCACAGTGCTGCCAAGCCCGCTGCCCAGCCTTCTGCGGCAAAGAAAATCGCCCCCCCTCCCCCTGTGTACATCCAGGACAAGGGGAAGTGGACAGACGTGTCCAAATGGTGCACCGACCTGCGTATAGGCTACACCAGCGCGAAATCTACCCAACAGGGTATTAAGGTAACAGTCCCGACATCTAACGATTATAGAGAGCTCACAAAGACTCTCCGCCTTAGAGGTGTGTCCTTCCACACCTACGCCCTCACCGAAGACCGTCAAGTCCGCGTCGTGATCCGTAGGATCCCGATAGAGATACCCGCGGAAGATATAAAAGCCGACCTTATGTCGCAAAACGTCCCCGTTGCGGAAGTCCACCGCATGCACCGCGCCCGAGGCAGGGTACCATTCGATATGGTCCTCGTCGTCTGCCCCCCTACTGAGGGTCACCACCCTATCTTTAACGTCCGTTCAGTCTGCAACCTCACCGGCTTGCAGATCGAGAAGCCTTTTAAGACCGGTGTCATAGGGCAGTGTCACCGCTGCCAACTCTACGGGCATTCGCAGATGCACTGCCACGCGAAACCCAGGTGCGTCAAGTGCCTGGGCGATCACGGCACTGCTGAGTGCACACGACCCAAGGACCGCACCCTGTGCACAGAGCCGCCTAGCTGTGTGCTATGCGGCGACTCAGGCCACCCGGCCAATTATCGTGGGTGCCCCAAGGCCCCCAAATCATCATCTCCCAAGCTGACGAAGCGTGCAGACGCCCGTCAGCAAAGGGAAAGCCCCCGCTACGCCCACGCGTGGCCACAGCACCAGGAGCGACTCAGTCCTCAGAGGCCCTCGCCCTGGAACTACTTCCACCATCAGCAGGCTTTTCCAGCCTTAGCTCCTAGACCCGTTCCTGCGGCCATCCCTCCACTTATGGACCCCCGCATCCGCGTCAACGCGCCCCCAGGCATTCCTGTGCCTCTAAACAAAGCCGCTCCCGCCGCTTCAGCTCCACCCGCAGCCACCCGTATGGTCGGCCAGAATCCAATGGACGCCTTCAACGTGATCTCGAGCACGTTCACGGCCTTCCTTACCCCTCGCGCCAGGAAAATGGCAAGTGAAATTGTTGCCGCCAGAAATGCCGGCAACATTTATATGATCCAAAATATATACAATGCGTACCCGGACATTACGCAAGCCCTGATGTCCTTCAACAACCAACCCAACCCTAATCATGGATAAAGGAATCCTCGCGCGAACCAAACCCCGATCCCTAAAGTTAGGTTATTTCAATGCCAATGGCATCCTGCGACAACGCGCTGAAATCAGCGAGTTCCTCCGCGACCATCACATCGACATCCTCCTTGTTCAGGAAACGTTCCTTAAACCGAGTTACCGAAATCCGTCAATTGCAAACTATCGTACAGTTCGCAATGACAGGACGCGTTGCCATAAGGGCGGTACCCTTATCTATTACAAAAAGGAGCTATACTGCATTCCCATAGACCCTCCCACACTCTCACGATTAGAAGTGTCTTGCTGTCGGCTTGGCATGACAGGTCATCAACCGATCACCATAGTTTCGGCCTACCTCCCCCCCATTAATACTTCGGAGAACTTCCAACTCCTTACTGAAGATCTTTCTGTTCTGTTTAGCCTGAGTGACTCCGTTATCATAGCGGGTGATCTCAACGCAAAACATCCCTCCTGGAATAGCACCAGGACCTCTTCCAGAGGGAGACACTTGTTCAACCTCTCCTCCTCTCAGAATTTCGATGTCATCGCGCCGATGACTCCCACTCATTTTCCCCCCGATCCCAATCACACCGCCGATGTTCTCGACGTGGCGCTCCTACAGAACGTCAACCTACGGTTGGACTCTATAGAAGTGGTACAAGAGCTCGCTTCCGATCACCGTCCAGTAGTCATGAAACTGGTCCCCCGCATAGGTCTGCCCGATTCCACCCAACCCCTTCCCAACAAAGTGGTAACGGACTGGAGGAAAGTAAGCGATCGCTTAAAATCCACCACGTCCCCCCACTTGGACCCAATCCCCGATCATTTTGAGTCTATCGCTGACACGACGGCCGCGATCGACTCATTCACAGCTCACGTACAATCAGTCCTGAACGATTGTTCAAGGGAAATTCCAGCGACGGATGACCGTCGCTGGAAGTTGCCGGACGATGTACGCGAACTGTTGAATGAGAAGAACGCGGCTGTCCGTGCCTACAGCAACTTCCCCTGCGACGCGAACAAAGCCCAGCGTACTGTAAGAACACGCATAGAGGAGCTGCGTACCGCCGGCTGGGACAAGATGTTGAGCGAACTAGAGCCCACCCACCTAGCCTTCTGGCAACTCCAGAGGAAGCTCAGATCCGGAGAAATAGTCTCCATGCCCCCCCTGATCCGTCCCGACAAGACCATCGCCTTCGATGATGTCGACAAGGCTGAGCTTCTAGCCGACACTCTAGAAGTCCAATGCTCGCCTAGCTCTCAACCAGTAGACCAAGCTCACCTCACTGAGGTCGACGCTGAAGTCGAACATAGAGCCTCCCTCCCTCCCGTCGAAGACCCAGAGTATCCACTGCCCCCAGTCACGCCCGACGAAGTGCACGACCTCATCAAAGGTCTTAAGGCTCGTAAAGCCCCCGGCTCAGATGGAATCACCAATAGGGTATTCCAACTTTTCCCTGCCCACCTGATAATGCTACTGACCACCATCTTCAATGGTGCTCTGAGCAACAACATCTTCCCACAGGCATTCAAAGAAGCCACCGTCATCGGTATCCCGAAGCTCGGCAAGCCAAAGTCAGAGCCTAGTAGTTACCGCCCCATCAGTCTGCTCAATGTCCTCGGCAAAATCTATGAGAGGCTTATTTATAAGCGCCTCAGAGACTACGCCGAGACAAAGGGCCTCATCCCCAACGAACAGTTTGGTTTTAGAACCCAACACTCGTGCGTACAACAGGTCCACCGTATAGTCGAACACATCAACTTCGGTTTCCAACGAGGTTTGATGACCGGTGCTGTTTTCTTCGACATAGCGAAAGCGTTCGACAAAGTTTGGCACAACGGCTTATTATATAAACTGTACCAACTCGGTGTGCCAGATCGTCTCGTGCTCATCTTACGGGACTTTTTGTCGAATCGCACCTTCCGTTATCGCATCGAAGGAGCGCTATCCTCCCCCCACCCTATTCGCGCAGGAGTCCCTCAGGGCTCTGTGATCTCTCCCCTAGCATTCACGCTATTCACCAGCGATATGCCCAAGTGCAGCAAGGCACAGCTGGCTCTGTTCGCAGACGACACGGCCATCTACTACACCGGCCGCGATCCAGACTCGATATCTCGCATTCTCCAAACCCAAGTCAACAAGCTTGGCGCCTGGTTTAGGAAATGGAGAATCGAAGTAAATCCCGACAAAAGTCAAGCGGTTCTATTCTCGAAGCCGCGTCATACCCCCTGCCCCCCTCGACCGATCACCATGTTCGGCAAGCCGATCCCTTGGGAGAAGCGAGCCAAATATCTTGGTGTAGTTCTCGACGAACACCTTTCGTTTTCAGAGCACATTAAGGCCGCTCGTTCGCGCGCCGCCTTCGCTCTAGGTAGACTCCACTTCGTCCTCAACGCACGTAGCAAATTGTCACTTAAGTGCAAATTGCGTATCTACACAGCGTGCATCCGTCCGATCATGACCTATGCCAGTGCAGTCTTCGCACACGCCAAGCCCGTTCGCTTCCATAGAATGCAGACCCTCCAGAACAAGTTCCTCCGTAGGATAACAGGCTCCCCCTGGTACGTTCGCAACGAAATCCTCCATGTAGACCTCAGGATTCCCACTATCCGTCAGTTCATGAAACGCATTTCAAAGCGTTTCTTCGAGACCGCCGCGAATCACCGCAACCCTCTGGTTGTGAAAGCCGCTAGTTATATTCCCTCCTCCATTAGTCAAGTCCGCCGTCCCAAGCATGTCCTCACCGATCCCGATGACCACATAACTCTCATTCAGGAGAGCAGTAGGGCCACCAGTACAGTGCACAAACACAGACCGACATTCCGACCTCGCCGCCGAGGTTCCTCGCGAAGATCCCGACGTAATTGTCCCCCCCGACCCTTGCTCGACGAAGTGCCAGCCCGCGCCGTAGCTGAGCCTGTAGCTTTAAATTCCCCGATTAATAATAATCAACTAAACTTGATCCAGCCTGTCCCATCTTGCTGTCCTCCCGTCAGCGACGCCCTAAGCCGAGGTCCGTACCCCACAGGGGGTGCCCTTAGCGAGCGTTCGCCTAATAATATAAGTAGTTTTACGCCCCTGGCTGGAGGCTTTGAGTCCGCTTAAGGCAGCCACAGGATAGTCCGGTTAAGTAGTCACGACCTCTCAAGGTCAACTACGAGATGCCATACACAAAAAAAAAAAAAAAAAAAAAAAAAAAAAAAAAAAAAAAAAAATTAGTCGTTACCGTGCTTGAGTGGCAGCGATTATGGCGAGCCCTGAGTTCGAATGTCACCTGCGCCTGCGTGATGTTATTTTCAAATAATATCTATTTAAAGTTTTTGATGTGTTATTTATAATACCAAAAATTAAACAAAAATGTTTGTTTTAATGAAATTACTTGAAGTGGTTCGATAATCATTCGATACTTGTCTCGTTCATTTTGTTTACATAAAAAAAAATTTTTAGAGGTAGACCACAAAAACTGAGTTAATTATTTCGATTTCTGTGAGGTTGATGCAATTCGACTAATTCTATTCAACGTCTATTCAACTAATTGAACGTTGTTGGTTAGTGACGAATGATTAAATCGGTTAATTAGCGGTGTTGTGGTTATGGTTTCCAAAATGCAGTGAAATGTAAATATTTAGCATTGGAAAATATTACTGCGCTGCGTAAAAATGGATGTAAATAATGTGATAACACAAATATATATTGAAACCGGACTAAGTGTGAGTGATATCATTTAAATATTTCATATTTTACTAAATTAAAATAATTATTTGTATAAATTAGTGAATTATGAGTAAAGTTATATTAATAAAAATTTTGCTAGATTTCTATTAGTATCACATTCTTTGTTCTAGAGAAATACTGTGAGTCTGTGGATTAAGAGATGTGAGGAAGAAAGAATCCTTGCTAGTCGGAGCGCTTATTTATGAAGTGGATGCTTATTAAAATTAGCCCTCACATGGTGAACGAATATGAAACAAATGGTTTCATATCAACCAACCAACATTTTGCTGAATTAATTAAAAGCGTCATTAAAAACTGTTCGTCGTGTACTCCACGCTAAAAAGTTGCATCACCGAAGCCATGCAAACAATAACGTAATAAACAAGAACGTTTATTTTTTATTTAAAAAAAGAGGTTTTGTTTCAATCATATTTTCTTAAAGAAAATGAATACTTAGCTATCCTATATTCACTAAAGCCAAATAAAATGTGAAATACTTAATGTAAACAAACTGCCCCACATCACCACTTAGTAAAATAACTTATTTTAAAAATTCATGATCGAAGTTTAATGTTTATGGTGAAATAAATCTACTTATCGATTATGTTTGAACATCTCACATTTTTATATAAACAAATTGCTTCTAAGTTCATTGACATAGTTTTGCACATCCTATTTGACTGAAGAAGTTATTATAAATAATCGTAGCGGTTATCTTTATGTAAAATATTACAACAAATAAATATGTTTTAATTTTTGTTATCACTTCTAACGCATTTTTTATTCTTAACCCTTTATTGTAATAACAACAAAAGTAAAAAAAAGCAGCAATTTTATTGAAGATATTATTATTTGAAACAAAAAAAAAACTGACATTAAAACTGCACTGCATCTTTTGAGATTAGAACCTAAGCCAGCGACTTATCAGTCCAATGCAATTCCATAAACCTATTTTATATTCCATAAGAATTTTAGCAATGCCATAAACCGGCCAGGTTACGCGCATGATGCGTGTCTAACAAAAGCGACGTAAAAATATTTTTGTTTCGTGCAGAGTGACGCGAGTACGCGACGATACGTCAGTGTGTGCCGTGCAAAACTGCGATCTTTGGTGGTGTGTGTCGTTTAATCACATACAGTCGTACCTCGAGTTCACAGCACCTTTGAACGCTTACTGTATGTAAGGCTTTTTGTACATTTGCCTATTATCATGAGAAAAGGCGTTAGTTTTTAGTTACTTGTAGAGTTTAGTTACTCATATTAAAGATAAATGTTTATGGTTGCAGAATTATGCTGGTATATATTATGTGCTTGTTTTGGCCGACTGTGGTAAAGCTCAAAAGAATAGTTATGTTTTTCTTTTTCTTTCTACGTAGAATCTTACCAGAAGTCCAAGTAGGCTCAATATTGTCTATGGTATGAATTTGTGCCGTAGCGTCATCCTGTCCGAAGAGGATATGAGTCACCGTTGTCGGTCGCATTGGCTCTTGTGGTCGTGGTTGTGGCCTTGTCTGTGGCCTTGTCTGTGGTTGGTGTTGAAAGTTGTTGTAAAGTGGAGCCACGCCCCCTTCCAGGAATGCAGTGTGCTGCAGACTTAGAGTCGTGATGTATAAGTTGGGCCTCGCCAGGTCTGGAAAAATAAATTGTGTTTATTGATAACCTATGATAATATCTTAATTGGATTGGAGTAACTGGTCGTATTAAGTTATAGGCCTTCAGTTTTCATATGCAATATCTTGATTGGACAGTAAAAAAAAATCACGAAGAAAGTACAAAGTGTGACGTTTACAGTAATAGGTACCTAATATAGCTTATAAAGTATAAGTTATTTCTGTGCGAAACAGGCTAGATTAAAATATTGTTGAATGAGACCTGCTTTTTAAAGATGATCCAAAGTTTTGAGATTTTACATTCGCCAATATAAAAAAAAACAACTCAAGACGAATTTAATTTACACAAACATAACATCAGGCAATGGCAAAGGCAATGTAATCTCAGAACGGTTAGGTTAAGCTTAAGCAGTTATGCTTAAGTCCCATGGAATAGGGGGCAAGCCTATTAACATCAACTGGGCACAAATCCCGGCTCCGGGCTGCTACTGAGAAATTCTACATAGAAAAACCCAATAAAACTTTGCTCGACCTGGAAATCGAACCTAGGACCTCATGCTCAGCAGTAGCTCTTGCGAACACTAGACCAACGAGGCAGGCAATTTAATTTAACAGTTAGATAATTAAAAGTAATATTTCTCAATATAACGTTTTAAAACTTAGAATGTATCAGCAGCTTTTCATCCAGCGCAGGTCGTAAAAGTCGACTAAGGGAAATGTTTACGTTAACTCTTTCATCTTCTAGTAAACAAAACCCAACTTAGAACATGCAAATGGCGTAAGAACAGAACGTCAATTTTAGATTGGTGGTGACTGGGAATATTAATGTTGACTACGGCACCCACGAACCGAGTGAGCAGGTTCACTGTTCACCCATCAACCCGCATTAGACAAGCGTGATGGGTTAAACGTCTGAACCCCTCCACCAACATGATTAAGAAGAAAAACAAAAGGCCCCAAATACCCGGCGGCTCCAGAGGCGCTGATAACGGTGGGCAGCCCCACCCTCACCCCCAGGAGTCAGGGGTGCTAAGATTCCCCGGGTGAGATCGATCCCCCGTCCAGTGACCTCGGCAAATAATAAACCGGATCCCGATAAACTACTTAACGTCATTACCTACAATATTCGTACTTAAGTACGTAAGATCGTCTGCTTGAGCTCGAAAATGCACTGACTGTGATCAACTGGGATATTGTTGGCTTATCAGAAGTCAGAAGAAGTGGTGGAGAAACAATAGAGAGAGAAAACACCATATTCTTTTGTAATGGACGGACTGGAGGACTGTATGGAGTAGTATATTTAGTTGCAAAAAAATTAATAAACATTTCGGAATGTACATATATCTAACTCTGACACGATTGCGGTCTTAAAATTTCAAGTTTCATGCACACAAACATAATCTATCGTCCAAGTGTACGCTCCTACGTCAAGCCACCCAGACGACGAAGTAGAAGAATTCTACGAACTACTATACAAAGCCTGTGACGAACATCGAAGCACTTGGAACATTTTTTTAGGTGACTTTAACGCCAAAATTGGACAAAGGCAAGATCTAGACAACACCAATATTTTGGGTCCACACGGCCTCGGAGTCCGGAATAAACGTGGAACATGCCTTCTCCAATTTACATTTGGTCAGAACGTATGTATAAGCAACAGCTTCTTCTACAAAAAACCAAACAGACGATGGACTTGGGTATCTCCTAATAATCAAACAAGAATTGAAATGAAATAGACTAGTAGACTACATTCTTACCTCAAACAGACAAATAATTGAAAACATTCAAATCATAAATCAAATTAAGTTTAGTTCTGATCACATACCTTTCGCGCAATAATTAAACTAGACTCCAAAATTCGATTAATTTTGGAGTCTAGTTTAATTATGAAAAATAAAAAAATCAAATAAGAAAATTAAATAAAAAACACTTATACTAGGAACTCAACAGTTTAAACTGGAGCTAAGAAATAGTTTCAATATGCTTGATTCTGAAGATAAAGATGTGGACAAAAAAAAAATATTTCGAAATAATATTTTTTTTTGCTAAAGCCAGCAAAATATAATAGTAACACAAACATAAAACAAAAGCAAAAAACTTTCGGACGAAACTGTACAATTAAAAGATCAGAGACAGAATATATATACAACCAGAAATTTAAACATAGACTTAAAGATAAAGGAGGTAGTATTAAAAATATATTAGAAATTACAACAATAGACTACTTAGTTCAGGATGCACTAGAAAATAATTGCTCGCAGAAAATAGCTAAATAAGGTATTTCTAATCACAAATCATAGATCACATTTTTAAAAGAGGTCAATGGTAAGAAACAAATGAATAGATCAAAAGTATTTGACATATGTACAAAATTTCATAATCCCTCTACTTCGACGACACTCAACCACCATCCACACCCGATTATCTCTGCCCTTACAGTATTCCACCTATAACCGTATATGAGGTTCATGTAGCCCTCACTTAAATGAAAAACTATAGATCACGTGGCGAAGATGGTATTACCACAGAATCACTGTAAAACTAAGTGCATGCTTATTCACTCGCCTTATCATAAAAATAAAAATAGTTTGTTAGTGCAAATAAAGGGTCATTCGTATGAATGTCTGCATAGCAACAAGCAACTTTGTCAGTGTTTATGTTTAGAAATAGTTGCCTCTTATAAATACCTAGGACTAGTGATAGATAACACATTCACATGGAATCTGCATGTTAACAACGTCTGTAATAGGCTACGCTCTATTTTGGGTAAACTGAAAAAACTGAGATATGTTGTTAGCAGGAAAGTACTGCATACCTTATATTACGCACTGGCTGACTCAATTATTGGTTATGGCTAGGGTGGATATGGTCTTACGTTCCGTACACACTTAAATAAGATTAAGATCTTGCAGGTAAGATTACTAAAACTTCTTGTAGATAAAAAAACTAAGAACTTAAATAAAAAATACGAAGAACTGTTCAAAATTTGTAAAGTACTGCCGATCCATCTTAAAAAAGTAAACTAAATATATTGACTGAACAATTTAATAAAAAAAACACAAAGTAGAACGTAAGCATATGTACCCAACTCGTTTATCTAAGAAGAAGACACTTGCTGTCCCAAAAATATCAAACTAATAAAAAAAACAAATTTTTGTAAGCGCACAAGAAGGTACGTCGTACCAACGTTATTCAATGAGCTACCCCCAAAACTGATCTCGCATGTTAAATCTAAGGCCCAACTCAAAAAGGTTCTACATAAACATTATCTCTCAATGTGTCCATGATAATGTGTAACAAACTATTGGCGAAACTGCCTATTTGTAAAATGTGGTTTTTTTATAATTTTTTATGTGATTGTATATTTATTAGCTATAGTTTATTTACTTAGCGTAATTAAGTTATTTACACAAGCACGTTAACTTCAAAATTTGTAATTTATTGTTAGACGAGAACAACTGCCGACAAACTGTTATGCAGTTAGGCAGAAGATATGTGACGATAAGTTTGTACAGATTTTGAATAAATAAATAAACTGAAAATAGGCGAACCTATTCTCCTTCCATACATCAGCCGGCTCTTTATCAGCATTCTGCACTCTGGTAACTTTCCTAAAGAGTTTTGTCCCTCTAATATTATTCTGCTCCACAAAAAGGGTGATAAAACATTCTAAATTACATGTCCATTAGTTAAATATCACATATATACTAAACATTTATCAAAATAATAGAAAATCGCATATCTGGTGAACTGAAAAACATCAACCTCCTGAGCAAGCAGGTTTCCGGCCATTTGCACGCAGTCAACCAACTCATAGAAAAACATCAAGCATTTAAAATTCCGTTATACCGTGCTTTTGTTGATAACTCCAAACCTTTCGACAGCATTTCACACCAATCCATTTTTGACGCCTTCAGCAACCAAAAAGTTTATCCCACTTATATTAATCTATCACGCAACATTTACAAAAATAGTACGGCCTTAATAAAACATGAAACCACGGATAAAATTTTAAAGTAGAGAAAGGAGTCAAACAGGGCGACCCGTTATCTCCTAAACTGTTCACCAGTAGTGAGGGTACTACTGGTGAACAGTTTAGGAGAGTTAAGAAATCTTCAGGAAGTTGGCAGCTGAATGGAGGGAAAGAGGCATTGTCCTTGTCGAAATTGTTCTCTATTCATCCTCAGCCACTGAACTCGAACGGATGCTCCAAGAACTCAGTAATGCAAGCCTTGAGGTTGGACTGAACATGAGTATGTCGAAGACCAAATTTATGTGCAACGAAACACCTGGAAACATAAAAGTTGAAGGGGAGACAATACAACATATCCAGGAATCCCTTTACCTGGGCCAAGTAGTCTCTTTTCAGGCGAGACAAGATAAAGAAATCAGAAGACGAACGCAAAACGCCTGGGTGAGTTGCCTATGCCACTAAAACGCAGGCTGGACATGGTATTCTTCCCATCTTAACCTATGGTGTACAGACTTGGTCTTTGACTAACATCCAGAAAACCAAACTCAAGGTCTGCCAACGAGCATTGGATCACAGTATATGCTTTAAATTAACGGATCGTGTTTGAAACACAATACTGCCCTCCAAAACAGAGATAGCTGACGCGGCTCAAAAGACTGTCCAACTTAAATGGGACTGGGCAGGACATGTATGCGGCATGCTGACCGAAATGTGGGCCCAAATAGCAAAGAACCTTTGTTCAATTGTAAATATGATTAGTCTGAGAATCAACACTTAAAGAACATCAAAATTACAGGCAGTCCCCCATAACGACCGCCCTGCACCACCTTCTACTGGAGTTCTTTTACTGAGAAACTGCTGTTGATACCTACATCCGCCGGAGTGCTTACAGGAAGGCCGTACGGAGGTGACGCTTTGCTGCGGAGGAATGCGGTGTTTCCAAAGGGCGTCTGTGCGTCTCGCACCGATAGAGTAAGTTTTTAAAGACCGGTCGATGCTAGTAGTATCAGCGTAAGTACATGCCTACCGATTCGATCAAAAACGTGACCAAGTTTACAAAGTACCACAGTGAGTTTTTTTTTGTGGCCCTGACAAGAAGTATCTCACAGGGTCAAGATCACTGGCTGAGCATACTGTCAATTGATTCTTGATTGAATTAAACGACTCGGTAGCCAGGTCATTAGATAAATATAAATAAAATATTAGAAGAAGGTGACAGCAGGAGCGAGCGAGGCAGCTCAGCTACCTTCACTTCCCGCGCTTTGGTTTGCACTTGGATTTACCGGGCGATTTCGATAGTGTAAATATTGCAGAAATTGTAATTATTTTTTGTTTGTAATGTGTAATTGTAATCGGTAATTAGAACACTTTTAATAAAATTATATTGGTCTAACCGTTCAGAAGTGCGATAAAGACTTGTGAATTAACTTGTGAAAGACAGTGCAATTAGTACCGCTAAAACTTGACATTATTTTGTTTTAAAAACAAATGAATGTGTGCTCTCGGTAGAGAGTAGTTATATTCTTTGAATGTGTGGTAAAAGGATGCTAAAACAACGCACCTGTATGAGTTGTGATCTAATGATTACTCGTTTGTAAAAGTAGTGTAAGTGGTGGAAAGTGCATCATGACAATAATTTGTTTGTTTTTTCATTCTTGTGTGTGGTGTTTAAGTACTCGAAATGACTTGAATGCAGTTCTTGACTGTTTTCTGAGAATACGTTGGTTACGGGTTCAGTGAAAGAACTAAATTAATCCCGTGTGAAACTGTGAATTCTGCTCGTAAGGTTTGACTTGTTAATCAAATAAATTGATATGACCGTTGCATTCAATAATATTGTAAAAAGAGGTACAAAGGTTTTACACGCTATAACATGCTCCACATGAGGCACGTCTAAACTTGGCTAACTGGCCAAATTTTCTTCGTCTTGTATCATTTTCACTCCCGACTATTATGTACGACATGCCTTCCGTACGTGTCATATAGAATTGTACTTTTTTTGTAGATCGAATGTTGGTAGTACTGTGTTTGTGTGATTGTTGAATATTTCTTCAGCTTTCTCTTAAAATGGGCCACCACAATAATAATGGGTAATTATACCTCAAGCTTCATGTTCTTCTGAGGAATAAGTAATAGAGAATACTCCCTAGTAAAAAGAAAGAAATGCAGGAATCCCTTTCTCTCTAGTTGGACAAAGGGATTGTAGAACAAAATCATTAAAGGGTTAGATAGGCAATTTTAATTTTTATGGTTTGGTATATATTTTTTGAATTGGGATGATGACTAATATCAAAAATGTACTTAGAAATAATGTAATTTCAAAGAATGTTTAGTAAAATTGAGATAATCGAAAAAAAAAACAGTTAAATCGGTGTAAATTTGAAGAAGATACACGCTTTAAAAGTTATTGGAGGGGATTATTGCCGTCCTTGTCGCGCGGTACTGACAATGTACGGCGCTAGTATGAAGTTGCATAGTCGTGACGTCACTTCTACGATAGTGCTGTCCTTGTCTAACCATGATCTTCTAACGTTTAACTTGGCAATTTTTTAAGCTTTTACACTTTTTGTAATATAGTTTGCGCTATTTGGAAACAAACAGTCTTTTGAGCCAAAAATATAAAACTTGTCATCATCCCAATTATTATGGCTGTGAGTCTACACCAGTGATAATGGTACCACCTAAAACTCCATCTTCAACAACATTATCTTATCAACTCATCTTCAGCACCAGGAGTACAACCAAGGTTCGATAAGTGTGGATAACAATGATAATAGAAAAAAAGAAATGAAAGAAAAATAGATTTATTCATCACAGAAACACGTGCATATAAAATAACTTGATTACAAAACAAAAAAAAACAAAGCAGATTTATTATTATTTGTAGTCGGGGTGGATCAGGTTCAGTTAAAGAGTTTTGTTACACGATAGAACTTTTATTAAAATATTGTATAAGCACGCCGTTTGCTTTCTTAAAAACTACTCCTTTTACAACTCACTTAATACTGCTGTCCAAAGACATCTTAAACCTGATTGGTTCTAAAATAATTCAAACAGAATTCAAACTGACCAGTAAGCCTTGCCCTTGAAGTGACCGTGGCCACCATTGGTCAGTACGACCATAGACAAACTCTATTGTCTATGGGCGTGTTCGGAAACGCGATACTTAGCCTGGCGAATACCGCCGAGGCGGAACACCTTTGCCTTTGCGACCAGAGACTATATGACCATCCGCTATGTATTACATTTTTACATTGACATTTTGACCTCATAGTCCGGTTAAGTAGTCACGACCTCTCAAGGTCAACTACGAGATGCCATACAAAAAACAAAAAAAAAAGACATTTTCACCGCGAATCACCATGAGAGATGTCATCCGGCAAGTATAGCAAGCGCAGTCGTTTTGCTCTCCATGTGGGCTATTGCATTTATTTGAATACGTCGTTTAATTGTCGCGGATGGTGATAGATTTTTGGAAATACTTGCAATGGCTAAGCGAGCTGTCACTTGAGAGTGACAGCAGCGTCACTTCCCGCGCTTTAAGTTTACGGGGCGATTTCGATATAACAATTTTGGAGTGTAATATGTGAAGATCAAAGTGTAAATGGGTAATAGGGAAAATGACTAAAATTAAAAATGATCGTTAAAATAATGTAATTTCAAAGAAGGCATATTAAAAATAAGAAAATCGAAAAAATCGCATAAATCGATGTAAATATGAAAAAGAAACACGCTTTAAAAGTTTCTGAAGTGGATTATTTTCGTCTTCATAATCGATCAATTATTTTCGGACAATGTACGGCGCTAGTATGAAGTCGTGACGTCACTTTTAAAACGTTTATAACTTGGCAATTTTCTTAGCTTTTACACTTTTGTAATATTGTTTGCACATTTGGAAACACACCTCTTTTTGAGACTAAAAAAATTTTCATCATCCCTATTGGCACAGTATTCATGATTGATTCAATGGTTATCGGTACATCCCAGTTAAAAACATTGCGGGTTTTTGCTTTTCGTAAAGACATGAAATCACTCGACACAACAGAAGAGGTTCCTACATCAATTTTCTTATAAAAGTTGTACGTAATATTACACGCGAGGAAAAACCCACTATCGTTTATGTGTGTCGATTACATTATGATGCTCAAGGAAAAAGTTGGCGAAATTGTCACAGAACTGAGAACAATGCTAAACCTTCTCTTGGCAACATGTGGTGGATTATTTATTTTTAATAGCGGGTGATTGTGCCATTCCAACAGGTAGTTAAATTTCCGGACAGATTCTTTCATTCAACAACAACAACGTCAACGATCTGTGTAGTCAGTTAAACTGGCGACCAACGGCTGTGTAAATATATAGTTATATTTGTGAAGGAGAGAGACGAGATCTAGGTAGGTAGGTATTTCAGCTTTGTTTCTGGGATGGCACCTACAGATATCAATAAGCGGAGGTGACCACTTACCGTAACCACAATCTTGCTACTAATAATAAAAATTAAAATAAACATTGCATAGTTATATTATAGCTATGTTATAGTTACCTCCAGGCCCATAGCAGATGGTGTCACCATTTATAGCCAGCGCGGTTAGTTTCGGCAGCGGTGACGTCACGGGGAAATGCACCAGGTAGTTGATTGCTTGCCCTTGGTTATACCTCTGCAGGAGGGTGTTGCTGTTAAGTGCTTCTAAGCGGCCTACATAATTCTGGAAATTAAAAAGAAAATTACATTTTAAACTAAGAAAGTGACACTTGGAACAGACTAGTGACTGTGACTTAAAAAGCCTCTGCACGTTACTAACGCTACAGTTGCAAGATTGAGACAGTCTAGATGACAACAAAACACTGAGCACATTGACGTTGTTGCTTATTTTAACACAGCGGAACAGCCACAGCGTCATCATCTCCTAGTGTTTTACGAATTAAATTGAGGTAAGCGTCCTGTCTGACCAGATGCAGCTGAGTAACCGCATTTTATATGGAGCGACTGCCTATATGACCTTCACCCTCCATAATCCAGTTTGTAGAATGAAACAAAGCAACCTTAAGCAGACGCAGCAAGGGTAGAAAAAATATTGGGTATAGTACCTATTTTCTGCAGAAAGGTTATTTGATGGTCAGCCGGTCTCTTCTGAAAAAAAAAATACGTGAAAACTTAGGCGAAGTGAGCTGCCATTCCACCAGATAGGGATTTGGCACTATTGTCAATTCACCTCCAGCTCATGAAGTGAGCTAAGTTTTCCCGGTGATATTTTTGCAGAATGAACCGGCTGGTCATAGTAAGTGCAAGTACTATATGATGAAGCTGTATAACCCTACACAGCTTCATCTTATAGTATTCCTCCTTTGAGTACCTCATTTTATGACTATGAGAAACTATTACCATAATTATCTCAAATACAAATCACGTACGCGTGCGTTTTGTTGGTGCAGTCAGCTGACAGATCTATTTACATGATGTAAGTGACTACGTCTTGCTTAATGTAACGCTAGTGTATAAAACTGGAGAAACTTCTTAGGGATATTGGGAATTAAAATAAACTCATGATGAAGCACGCAGAGAACCACATATATTAACTTTTTCTTAATGACAAGCTTGACATTGAAAACGATGAACGACAGCAAGATTAACGCCTGATAAAATACTTATAGATAATGTCTTACTGTCTACTAATTGCACTGAATAAATTGAATCAACGTTGGAACTAATGCTTCAACAGCGAGCGAATACCTACTTAGCACAATAACTATCATCTAGGAATACATGTATATGTACTTCTATATCTATTTTATCTATTAATTCGCTATCAGTATCAAATATTACTTTTACGTTAAAAGCACGTCACTATGGCGGCTAGATTCCGCACTAACAAAATACTGTTCACTAGCTATAGCCCTCGGGTTTGCCACGTGGATGTTGGAAAACATCCCACGGGAACGTGCTACCGAGACTGTGTGTTAACCCAGTTATCTGTGTGCCAAATTTTACCCAAATCCGTTCTGCCGTATTTGCGTGATTGAGTAACTTCCAAACATACACAAAACTACACTTATTGACTCAAGACAAGACTTTACCGTCGTTTATTCACGCCATTAAAATAATTGTAAGTACTTGCAATGTAGATACGGTTATTCGCTTTTAATGTAAATTATGCACTTAATGCTATGAACTTATCATAGCATAGCACGTACAATAGGCCACATGTCCGTAGAAGCTAACTTCTCATTCTATTGAAACCCGATACTCCGCTCAGCCAGCTCAAGGTCAGCCCAAAGTGTTACTACTGACTTGCTTTCGACTGTACATTATTGAATGTCGTGTGTGTACTTTATGCAATTGTGAGCCGATTTCTAGATGGTGCCTGTAGTATAGCCTATGTATTACTCATTAGCACTTAGTAATACCTACCTAGCTGTAGTTGGTTTTATTAGTCAGGTTGGGTTAGGTCCTGTGGGGTTGGTGTTTCATGGCCCCCGGCGGGCGCCGCCGGCCGGATCACACATTGTGGTCGGGGGGGTCCGGATCGCTGTCGAGCCCACCATGAAATATCTGGGATTGGTGCTCGACAACCGGTGGGACTTCGGACCCCACTTCCGGCGGCTGGCGCCCAAGTTGTTGGGCGCGGCCGGGGCGCTGGCAACGCTACTTCCCAATTTGGGGGGCCCGAGCGCCGCTTGTAGGCGGCTCTACGTGGGGATCGTGCGATCGATGGCCCTTTACGGGGCCCCGATCTGGGCGGCTGACCTGACGGCCGCCAGCATCTCTGTGCTGCGAAAGCCGCAGAGAGCAATGGCCGTCAGAGTCATAAGGGGGTATCGCACGATCTCCTACGAGGCGGCTTGTGCACTGGCCGGATCCCCGCCATGGGACCTAGACGCGAAGGTGCTCGCGTCACTTTATCGGTGGCGCGAGGAAGCGAGGGCGCGGGGCGAGCGGCCGATGCAGCGCCATATGGAGCAGCGTCGGTCACAGCTTCGCGAGGTCCTGGTGGCGGAATGGCGGGACAGGCTTTCACGCCCTACCGCCGGCCTCGTCACCATCGAGGCGGTCCGGCCAATGCTCGACCTCTGGCTCGGGAGGAGGCACGGCTTTCTGTCGTTTCGGGCGACGCAGGTGCTCTCGGGGCATGGCTGCTTCGGGAAGTACCTGTGTCGCATAAACAGGGAGCCGGACGCTCGGTGTCACCACTGCGTCGACTGCCGGGAGGACACGGCGTGGCATACGCTGGCAGAGTGTGCCGCTTGGGAGGAGCCGCGCCGTGCCCTCATCTCAGAAGTAGGCAGTGACTTGTCGCTGCCGACCGTAGTGAGTTCGATGGTCGGCAGCGCCGAGTCCTGGGACGCGGTGGTTTCCTTTTGCGAAACGGTCATCTCGCAGAAGGAGGCTGCGGAAAGGGAGAGAGAGATCTCGACTCTCGACCCGGCCCACAGCAGACGCACCGGGCGTCGGAGGAGGGCGGACAACGCCCTCTTCCGGCCCCCCTAAATGGGTCCAGGGACGACGGATTCGGGGACATCCGTCGCCCCCCAACATCAGGACCCGAGAAGTCGGCGCGCGTAGTGTTCCACGTGCGCCTCTCACAGACGTTGCGGGGGAAGTACACCTCACTCCCCCCGCCCGAGACGGGGCCCGCGCTAGCGGGCCGGCACTAGCCGGGGATGCGGAAGAATTATGTGTTCCCGCGACCCCGGCGTAGGTGTGAGATGGAACACCGGGGTGTGGTTTTTAGTCAGTAAGAGTCTGACAGACCCCTCCGCCCGCCCCAGGGCGGAGGACATCCATGAGGATTTTCCACCCCGGGAACAAAAAAAAAAAAAAAAAGGTCCTGTGGGGTGCGTGCAGAAAACCTCCTTGTGTGCCTGATAGCTGCTTATCCCTTACGGAAACGTTCGAGGAGAATAGCAGTTATCGGGTGCAACCTGGGCATGGACAATATTCTCTTTTGAAAAAAGGGTTTGGGTGCTTTTTCGGAGAGTGTATTGTCTGTGGCGAATTTCTGCGGGGGGGAGAGCAGTATGCTCCATGATATTTTTCCGCGTGTCCCTCTGATTAGCATACGGCGCAGTGGAGAAACAAGGGAGATGGGTTGCTCCTGATCGATCGACGATCTTCGATTGACACTGGAGGCAACCCAGCCACAATGGTTCAGGCGTTCCAACGTGGCTGGCGTTGCTCCCTCAAGAGCTATCTTGGGGAGTGATATTTCGGCGGGTTTGCTGAGTCGGGTTGGCCGGACAGCGAACGGAGGCATGTTTAATGCCGCAGTCCGTGGCTTGGCTTAATTGCCTGGCCCAGAGGAAGGCTACCTCTAAGATAAAAAAACACCAAATCCGATGCGGTCAGTCTGGCCACAAGGCCGCCCAGTGCTCCGCGGCACCAAACTACAGTCATTGCGCAACTGTAGGAAAGCCAACGGAGCACAGACTTGGCGGAAAAGCCTGCATGGCACCCAAACCCAGTTTCAAGAGAACTCTCGGAGGATCTGCGCCTCTCCCACAGCCTAGCAACCATTCCTCCAGGCTAACATCAATCACTGTGCCAGAGCTCAGGATCCATTTATTGCTCCAGAGCATGGCGGAGTGGTTGATCCACGTGGCTGTGGTCGCCGAGTCGTATCCCCCCCCCCCCCCCGCGATAACTTGGCAGGGCATCTAGACGGTTTGGTGGCCATCAATGGCGAGACTCTTGTCAGTCCGTCCCGGGGGCACGGTTGGGTGGCCGCCTTTGTGGACGGAATTGTCACAATTGAGGCATATTTCTCTCCCAACAAGAGTCTCGCTAACTTCGAGGGGTTCCTTGTCGAGCTAGGTGCCGTCGTGAGGGGGTTCGAATTGCTGTCGAGCCCACCATGAAGTACCTGGGATTGGTGCTCGATAGCCGGTGGGATTTCGACTCCCACTTTCGGCGGCTGGCGCCCAAGTTGTTAGGCGCGGCTGGGGCACTGTCAACGTTGCTTCCCAATCTGGGGGGGCCCGAACGCCGCTTGTAGTCGGCTCTACGTGGGGATCGTGCGATTGATGGCCGCTAGTATCTCTGTTCTGCGAAAGCCATAGAGAGCAATGGCCGTCAGAGTCATAAGGGGGTATCGCCCGATCTCCTACGAGGCGGCTTGAGTACTGGCCGGATCCCCGTCCTGGGACCTAGAGGCGAAGGTGCTCGCGTCACTTTATCGGTGGCGCGATAAAGTGACCTATTTTATAATTAATAATAAATCACTTTATTATTAATTACCTCCTCGGGCCGGATTTGGACGACAGCCAGTTCGGTTTTCGGCATGGGCGCTGCATGCAATTACGCGCGTACGAGTACTGGCGGAGGAAGCGGTGTCCCGGGGCGGGGTGTTGCTGGCGGTTTCCTTTGACATCTAAAACGCATTTAACACCCTGCGCTACCACAGGGTGCCCCCGTACCTCCGCCACGTCGTTGGTTTTGGCAGGTAGGGGTGTTACCTACAGGTGACGCTACGGCGGGGGTCGGCGCGAGATGTCGTGCCGTGTCGTTCCATAGAGCTCAATTGTGGGCCCTCTCCTGTGGAACATCGGATACGACTGGGTGCTGAGGGGTGAGCTCTAACCGGGAGTGGACTTGACATGTTACGCAGATGACGCGCTGGTCACTGCCCGGGGGAGCTCGCACAGGGAGGCAGCGTTGCTGGCGACGGCTGCGGAAAGGTATTTTGTAAAATGTTTGGTGAAAAAGTCCTTATTTAATTTTTTCATTCTTAACAAGTTAATAAAAGGTCAACAGTTCTCAACCTTAGATGAAAGCTCGCCTACTGTTTGATGAAAAAAATGTTATCAAAATATGTTGTAGTTTCAACCTCCAAGAAGGTTTTCCAGGACTTTCGCCTGTTTCTTTTATGAGCGGTTTACATGAATCATAAACTTTTTTCTTTTAACGTTTCTGAACAAGTATAGTTAAATAATAACGTTCAAAATAGTAAATTACTATTTTGAACATTATTATTTAACGGGTTGTGATTTACCAGTTATATACAGAATCAGCAGTTTCAATAAATAAAATAAGTTTATTGACACAAAATACCTTTGCATACAATACCAATACATTTCACAGATACCTACATAGTATTTTGGGAAAAGGTTGCACAAATAGTTTAAAACCCTGTCTCCTAAACTAGGAAAACCCTGTGACCTAGGAGTCAGTGTTCTACTATAACTTCGTGTACAAAAGAAACCTTTATTTATTTATGTGTGTTATGTATATGTGTAAAGGGGGCGATAGCTGTGAGGGTCTGAGGGATGTAGTGTGGTGTATGAGAGGGGGGGGGGTGTTTAGTGGGAGGTTGTGTGTGGGTGTGTGGTGAGTGTGGGGGTGTGTGTGCGAGGGTGTGTCCGTCCTTGTAGAATAATAATGATTATTACATGCCTACATTATTTTAGAAATAATGTCTTCTGTACGGGAATAGTCCTGATTATACAGCCAGTTTTGTAATTTAGTTTTGAGTTCGTATTTATTTAAATTACTCATTAGGATATGCTTGTTGACCCTTCTGCAAATGAGTGAACTTATTACATAAAGCTGTTGGCTAGCGAAAGCTGTTTTCTGAGAAACTGATGGGCACGCAGATTTGGCTTTACGAGTAGTTGGATCTTAAAGAAGAACCTGAATTCACTTGTGGGAAATCTATACGGCTTGCTGAGCATCACCTTGAGCACAGCCCTCTGGGCACGTTCCAATCCAAGTTTAGTCTTAGCGGTGCCACCCCAAACCGGAATGCAATAACTGATGACAGACTGGCAAAGTGCAATATATACCATTTTTAATGTTTTGGAGTCAGCGCATTGCCTTAGAGACTTGAAGATATAAATAAGTTTCCTGACCCTTGACGTTAGGCTTTCAACTTGAGAGTACCACTTTAGTCCGTCATCAATCAGTACGCCCAGGTGCGCTTAGTGCTGAACATGAACATGAAGTGGAGTCCAAGCAGGTATGAGCAAGAACATTTAAATCAGATGGAGCATTAGTCCTGCGATTAATGGAAAAAGGAATGTGACAGAAGGTTATTCTGCAGCCACCTCACAACCGTATGTAGCGAATGTTCTGTATGATATTTCACGTCAGTCCATGTAGGTATCCCCATATACTACGATCGCAGTATCGTCAGCATATGTGAATATCTTGGAATTGGGGAGTGCTAGTGTTCAAAGGTCATTTATATATATTAGGAAGAGCGTAGGCCCCAATAACATAACATGTGCATTCGTCATCATCAAAAAAGGGGGCTAGAGCCCGCACAAATTGTTCAATTTAAATTAAACGCAGTCCTGTTTGTCCGTTTTTAAAGTTGTCCATAAGTATCATATTATGTAAAGAATGTCTCAATGACCCGAAGCTTCTTAATATTTTGAATAACGAATTGCATTGTTTACTAAAGCCGCCAAAACATGCAGAACAAGTTTTTAGCGCTGAAGTTATTACCACAGACAAGATTTATCTTTAATACGCAGGGCTGGCAGACTTCTAAAGCTCGTACTGCTTGCAGCTGATTTATAGTATTCCACGAAGGGTCATTAACACAGTTTTAAATAATAATACAAAATACGAGTGTCGTTTCAAGCCAGTGATTTTGGTGTTTAATATATGTATTTTGTTATTTATTTCAAACTCCATAAAAGTGTGGATCCCAGAAAAACGGAAACGCAAAGATTTGGTTTAATTTTGTCATCGTTTTATTGAAGATATGATTCTGACATAACGGGGTATTGCACCGATGCATATGAGGCAGATTTGTTAGTTAAAATAACAGTTACCAGTTAGCTGTTACATGTAGGGTGTCCCATAAGTCGACGTCAAGCCGGAGACGGGTGATAGGTCGGGTAGATAAATGTATGTCGCAATTGGGTTTTAGTTTTTAATTCTCTTTTTTGTGTTTTCAGTTTTGTTTTTACAGTAAAAGTTGTTCTAAATGTTGAGTACAATGACTCAACATTTAGTAAGAGGTTTTTTGTTATTTTAATTACACTTTTATTGCTTTAAACTTTAGCATAATTTTTTGACAGCCCTACCATGTTCAAGTTTCCTTTAAAGGACACGGAGCCGTAAGTCCATAATTTATGTACCTGCAGTTATACCTTCAGTAAATCTTTGGAGTTTAACGGTGTGATAAACGGGTTCCAAAGACCGTTTTTACTTTTTAAACTGCAATATCTGAGAAAGCAACGAGGAAAATTGTGCACTTAATGTTAAAGCGCGGGAATATAGGTTTATAGTAGTGCGTTTTAGATTTTTTTTATTTTTTTTTATTGGTAAAAACACTGCACGTTCTACGGCTTTAGGTTATGGCAGTCTTCGTCTTCTCTTTCCCAACTTTGGCAACAAAAGAGGACCAAATTAAATATTTACGTTTAATCCCTTGATTATTATTATCGTTCTGAAATGTTATCCTTCAATAAAACCTGCTTTGAATCCTGTATCAAATAATTATAAAAAACATTCAAATAAGTATTTTGCCAATAAATCTTCTTTGAAACGAAATAAACAAAAAACGACTTCATCAAAGATGCCCTTTTGGTTTTGGCTCGTCTTGTAATGTACAGTCCATTTACAGTTGTTTTACCTGTGACAGCAGCAACCCAACTACAATCTTATTGTAACGTAAATAAAGATCACTGTGATTTTGAACGTGATGAAAATTCAGAGGTAAGATAAGTGAGAGTGCACTGTACCTTTAATCGTGCTGACATTGATATTTTGATGTCGTCGCATTTGTGCAGATGTATAATTGTGATCGATATTATTTAATGTAGCAATCATTATGCTGGATCTAGATTTACGATTTGATCACGCACTTGGCAGTAGTAGCGTCGTCCTGCCACTCTTATCATAATTGTGTGACACGCTTTCTAAAGCTCACGCAAGCTACAGCCTGCTCACAGATGATAATGTTATCGCTGCTTGGTGGCTGCAAGGCGTCATGGAGACTGAATGAATCAGCGGAGTGAGCAGGGTGTCTGATCAACCAGAGGACAAAGCAAATGCTATAAATGTGGACGTCCAAGATCAGTCTGTGGTATTATTCGGCTATAAAAGATTGTCGAATACGTCGAACCGCTATATGTTTTGAGGTAGAACGAATGACGATTCCTAAGAACATAATTATATATTTATGAATGCATTTAAATATATACACTCCAGGCAGTGCAAGCGTATGTCAACGTCATTTGCGGTCCAACATATTGGCCGATTTATACCATGATGACTAATTAGGAACTGTTGAGTTTTTCTGTGAGCCAACTCGACGCAAAGCACATTTGGAAGAAAAAATACGATTTTGACACACTTGAAAATATAGACTCAGATGAGTTATATTTTTGCACAGGCTTAACCCTTGTGCAGTTCAATAATTTACTATGGGAAATACCATCTTTGACAGACTATTGTAATCGTCCAAAAAGCGCACTGGGCGTTTATTTGATGAAGCTTCGCACAGGTAAATCGTACGAAAGACTCGCGACTCGCTTATCATTGAGCACATGAGCGTTATATGAATGTTGCCCGCCAGTGCTTTTCATCCCAGTTTGTACCGCGAAATCTTGGCTTAGATCATATGACCCTCAGAAGTAGGCAGTGACCTGTCGCTGCCGACCGTAGTGAGTTCGATGGTCGGCAGCGTCGAGTCCTGGGACGCGGTGGTTTCCTTCTGCGAGACGGTCATCTCGCGGAAGGAGGCTGCGGAAAGGGAGAGAGAGATCTCGACTCTCGACCCGGCCCGCAGCAGACGCACCGGGCGTCGGAGGAGAGCGGACAACGCCCTCTTCCGGCCCCCCTAAATGGGTCCAGGGGCGACGGATTCGGGGACATCCGTCGCCCCCCAACATCAGGACCCGAGAAGGCGGCGCGTTTAGTGTTCCGCGTGCGCCGCTCACAGACGTTGCGGGGGGAGTACACCTCATTCCCCCCGCCCGAGACGGGGCCCTCGCAAGCGGGCCGGCACCAGCCGGGGTTGCGGAAGAATTATGTGTTCCCACGACCCCGGCGTAGGTGTGAGATGGAACACCGGGGTGGTTTTTAGTCAGTAAGAGTCTGACAGACCCAGACAGGACATCCATGAGGATTTTCCACCCCAGGAACAAAAAAAAAAAAAAAAGATCATATGACCCGGGATGAAATCATATCACACAGCCTGCAAATCCCAAATGCCATATACGGAAGTAGTGAAAATAATCAGCTAAAGGCAATATTAATCTTGGATGGCACTTGTATATATATTCAGAACAGTAGTAACTTTTTATTTCAAAAGAATTCATATAAAGCCATTTATTGTAGTTTGGCCAAACGGTTATATTTTAGAAGTGCTTGGCCCATATTCAGCCTGGATTTCTGATTGAACAATAGTGTCGCGCATTTGCAATGAGGAAGATGCACCACTACAATACCTTCTCCTTGAAGGAGATACGTTCGTGCTTGACCGTGGATTTAGGGATGCAATAGCTGTTCTTGAAAGCTTCGGCGATGAATTGCATATGCCACCGTCAAAAGAGCGTAACGCTACGCATCTTACCACTCACCAAGCAAATGAATCCCGGCTTGTAACAATAGTACATTGGGTAGTAGAAGTTATTAATGGCTGCATCAAACGAGACTTGAAGTTATTCCGTCAGGACTATTAGAGCTATGACCCGTAATTATGTTTATTGACATACGAATTGCCGCATTTAACGCATTTAGAGCGCCTTAAGAAAATAATTCCCACGCTAGCGAGATTATTAATATTATTAATGAAAGAATAGATGTGAAGGGATATGAGGAACAGCGTGTAAAGTTCACTCATACTCTTTAGAAAAGGGAGGATCCTCCGACCAGATGAATGTCGTATCTGGTGTGCAACTGCCCGATGATTGTTGTCGGGAAGTTGTATATATGCTAGCTGCGCGGTAAACTCTGATTGCGCGATGCTGGATTTGTATGACGTCAGTGTGATGCATTGTTCGCATGCGCCACATCACACCCCTCCGGAGACCGGAGGTCGATAGTGGACTAAGTCTTGTATCTTGCGATGCTTGCCAGTGCCAGTTGGGTTCCAGTGGGTTGGAACCGGGTGTCTAATAGTTCGCGGTGAGTCGGAACTGTCTGCGAAGATGCCCCAGTGCGAGAGATTAAGCGCTCTGCTTGTGGACCGGCTGAATGTGCAGTGTGCTGTATGCTGATGGTCAGGACAACCGTTCAAGCCGTGGTTGCTGGCTGGCTGTGCCAAGGTTGCTGATGAGGCTGAAGGTGATGACCAGGCATGCGCTTGAGCTGCATGCATGTCGACGTCAGTGTGATGCGTTGTTCGCATGTGGCGGTCGTCTTGATTTTTTCGTAACAGAAAATAACATAAACAGGCGAAGGGCACAATTAATCCAAATAAATAATGACACATTAAATATTCCTTTTTCATATTTTAAGCGAAGAAGATTCCTTTGAAACATACCAAATGAAACTGGCCAAACCGTATGTCGGTGAACATTTAAGGGGTGGTATATATGAAGTGTGCCACGAAATAAGTCCAATCCTAACGGATTATGAAATAGACACAAGTTTAAAAAAAATCCCCTAAATAAGTGTAAGTGTGAATCTATATGAGCCTATATTGCTACAATGGTTGGGCAACCCTTCATACAAAAAAAATCTCCTTTTGGAATTACAATAAAATAAATACTGTTGACAATGTTTGATTGTCAGTGCGTCAGATGCCGTTAGTTAAGCATATATCAAAGAGAACATACGTCATTTAACAATATGGGAAAACACACTGGGAACAAAAGTGCGTGAAAGAAAAAACCGTTATTGTAATATACCTAGGTGCCCATACCTGTTTCTTTTGGCGAAATAATTTAGATACTGCGTGTACGAAATAACAGATGTTTTAGTCATGTAACATACCCTCTCTTTTATATTCGGTTTTTTTTCTAAACAAATCTCTTAAAATTCTACTAACTAAAAAAACTCGATGGTTAAGTCTCACACATACTACTTGATTGAGGTTTGGGTAAATGCTGCCAAAACAAACCTAAAAGTACTACAAGTTGCCCAAAATAAAATAAAACAACAAAAACACTATTTAGATTTGATTTAGGATCTCCAACAAAGAATACACATACACACTATAAATCACAATAATAACAAGGTTCAATTTATATGTGCTTCTTCAATTACAGGAGACCACAGCATGCACATATACCTAGGTTCATAAAAATCAAATTGAGAAAATAAATCATTAATGAAAATACACTATAAATATTGAGAGAAAAAAAAAATTTAATTACATGTCAAGTTTGAGCATTCATTTACATTATAGTGGTGTTAAAAGCAAAAACAGAAATAAAGAAAATAAAATTATTGCAATTGAGAAGGAGAAAAATCAACTAACAAAAAATACATGTCAAGACTGAGCTCTCACATCTATAACTCACACTTATTTACTTTTGGAGAGAAGTAGGTAACATAGTCACAAACTTAGTTATTAACTTAGCTATGGGGAGGGCTATGTCCAGGTTACAGAGTCTTGGGAGAGCGGCGAAATATCCAAGATTAGTTTTAGATCCTGAGACATAAAATAAATTGTAGATGCTCTTCCGAGGCAGACGAGATAACGCGTTCACATGCGATTTTCCTAGTAGTTCGCTGCAGTCTATGACTCCATTAAAAACTTTGTGCAGTAGTATTAGGTCTGCTGTTTTTCGTCTGTCTGCAAGTGAGACCATTTCGTAGTGCCCTAGTTTGTCTTTGTAGCAAATATTTTTTTAGCTAAACGATTTTTGTAACACTTGCCAGGTGTTTGATGTATATGTCGTAGTGAGGATTCCAAACCTGGCTGTTCCGTAAGACAAGTCCAAGGATTTTGAACCGTTTTGATGACATGTTAAGGATATTATTGTCAAATTGAAGTTGCTTATCTAGCGTTACTCCTGAGTAGCGTATTTCCTCTACTTGTTGTAGTTTCTGTTGGCTAATCGTGTAATGGGGAAAACGTATTTTTTTTTTTAATGATTTTTTTAATGGTTATTTCCAAATAGTCCAAATAGTATTACAAAATGTGTAAAATCTTAAAAAAACTGCCAAGTTATAAACTTTTTAAAGTAAGTGTTAAAATAGGACTACCGCAGCAAATTATGCAGTGCGTGCGGACGTTTATGAAAATGTTGAAGAAAATTGGGCCTAAATGTGAACCTTGCGGATCACCGGATGTACCTTTAAAAGACTTTGAATGATGGCCACTCATAGCAACGTTTAATAAAATCTTATTTGAATGATAGACAACAGCAAGTCCAAATAAATGGTGTCAATTCACTCGGTCTAAAAGTAAAAATGGGTGTACCACAAGGCTCGATATTGGGTCCTTTCCTCTTTTTAGTTTATATTAATGATCTACCTCATTTGTTTAAAACCCAACCACATATGGTGTTATTTGCTGACGATACTTCGTTAATTTTTAAAATTAATAGGCGTGCATTAAATCTTGACGACGTGAATAACGCCTTACTGCAGATCCAAAATTGGTTCACTGCTAATAATTTAATATTAAATGGGAGAAAAACGAATTGCATTAGAATTCGTCGATAAAACTGTTTTCCTGGGGATCACGCTCGATTCAAAGCTTCAATGGGGTCCTCATTTAACATCCCTTGCAGGACGGCTAAGTTCAGCAGCATATGCTGTGAGAAAAATCCGTCAATTTACTGATGTAGATACCGCGAGACTAGTCTATTTTAGTTACTTTCATAGTATTATGTCGTACGGTATTTTACTATGGGGACGGGCTGCAGACATCGAGTCCATTTTCATTCTGCAGAAAAGAGCCATCAGAGCCATATATGGCCTCCGCAGGCGCGACTCTCTAAGGGAATTGTTCAAAGATATTAACATCATGACGGTACCTTGTCAATATATCTATGAAAACATCATGTACGTAAGGAAAAATCTACATCTTTTTGGTAAAAGAGGTGAAAGACACAATTATATCACTAGAAGTAGACTCATCTTTCATGGGGTACTGTTTAAGATGTTCCAATAAAATACCTCCCCACATACATCAACTGAATGAAACCAAATTTAAATTTAGTATAAAACGCACACTATGCAGCCGAGCATATTATAAGTTAGGGGATTACATTGCTGATAAAAATGCTTGGCTAATCGCTGATCCTGCTCCTCAAGGACGCATCAACTAATTGATTAGCATTTAAAAATACTGTTGGAGCTGCTGAAGATTAAAAACAAGAATCTTTGCATTGTATAAACTCAATTTTTTAGTACTGTATAATTGCTATATGCCATATTATGTGAGTACTATGTACATGCTTTAAAACTACCATTTACAGGGTACGTCTTTCATTGACTTGAATGTATCCTGGCGGCTGAGAGTATGTCATGCTCACTTTAATGTTTCGCTAATGGTGGCGCGTGTGCTGGATCATTTAGCTCCCTTCAAAATGGTTGAGTTGAATGGTGCTAATCCATGCGTCATGTTAGTGAACGGGCGCCGTCAGTTGAGACTAGTCATCTCTTAGCTGCCACGGCGTATTTTAATTAAATTTTATTTTCGAATTGTTTTCATATTTAAATAACGGACGCTTTTAACGTTCTGCATCGTTCTCACATGCATAATTTCAACATGAATGATGTAACCAATCTATTGTAAACATAATTTGATTTAAAAGAGTATCCGTGGAGTTTCTTGCCCGTTCTTCTCCATAGGTACCTACTACGCTTTGGAATGGGCAACTAGCTTCATTTTTCTGACCGACCGACCTTGACAATTCAAAAGTGCCTGTAATTGGTTTATTTAAAATAAATGCTTTGAGTTTGAGTTTTGAAGACCGTTCACCAAGGTAAGACTGAAACCACTTAAGCATCGATCCCCCTATACCTAAGTGCTGGAGTTTGGCTATAAGAAGATAATGATATACTTTATCGAACGCCTTGCTAAAGTCAGTGTATATGGTGTCGACAGGAATACGCTTATCTAAAGATTCTGGCAGAGACGAGACGTAGCACATGAGATTAGTGGTCGTTATAAATAAGAGTGACGGGTAAAGCCAGCGCTTTTGCACATCTTTTTACGAACTTGGGTGGAATACCATCGGCTCCTACGCTTTTCTGTTCATCTAAAGATATTATCTAAAGATAGTTTCGGAATATTTCAGCAACACTGAGTTCTAGCTTACAGAGCAATGGCGAATTGTTGTCGATGTTAACATTTGACAATTGCGAGGATGTTGTAGTGTTATAGACACCTGCGAAGTTTTCAGCAAACAAGTTACATATATCGTGGCCAGTTGATGCGGTTTTATTATTATAAAACATAACTGCGGGGTAAGCACTACTAGATTTTCTTTAATGTTTAATACTAGACCAAAAGGTTTTGAAGCCCCAAAACCTTGTTTAAACCGCTGTTTCTAATCTCTCAACATAATGTTTGTAGCAAACCTTGCTACAGTCGGTACGCAGTGTTTCGAATGATATAATGTCAAGGGGATTATTGTATTGTTTTATGGGCGTGTACCATGCCCAAACTTAAGTTCCCTTGAAAACGTTTTCAGTGGTACGTGACTACGTGTTGCTTGATAACGTCGTGCAAAATATCATATAAAATATTGACCATATCGCCAACCGAGGAACAACCTACTAGCGAACTTTCCCAGTCTATAGACATTAAGGATGTTAGGATTTTGTCGTAGTCTGCTTTAAAGAAATTAGGTTTAGTGGTCGATTTAGTTTGTAGGCAATTGTTGTTGTTAACCGTGGGTATGGCGAATTCAAACGACGGATGTAATGGATCTTCTTGTGTCAGCTGTGCGTGAAAACGTGTTAGGTTTTGTACTGTAATGTTACAAAGAACTAGATCCAGAGTTCTAGATTTATTGTTTGTAAGGTAATTATACAGGCCTAGGTCATTCATAGAAATATAATCTAAAAAGTGTTTGGTAACATCATTGTGATTGATAGGGCACGGAGTAGTGTAACTCACCTGACTCTCCTCATTGGTTTTCCACGTTATGGTACTAAGATTAAAGTCACCGATAATAACAGTACTTACATTTTTATCCAGAGCAATTTGAGCTGCAGCATTTAAGGCACTTCTGTCTTGGATAACACTTTCACTTGTTTATTGTCGTTATAGCTGCACTTTGATGATAGAAAGCTGTAGTTATTTACGTAAATTAATTTATAATCATACGGAGCTATTATTACAAAGGTATTCACCTAGTGGCGCCATCTGACGAGCTCCATATTTGCAAAGAAACAAAACTTATGAACCCCTTCCAAATATTTATGTAGTTCCGAATTTAGAATTTGGAATGCAGACGAAAAAATCGGCGTAGTGGCTCTAAAAGAAAACGATTTTATAACATTAAAATCATTATTGTAACATAACATACGTATTGTATTGTAACATCACGCCTTGTTTCCCCGAAGGGTTGGGCAGGTGTACCTTTAGTACACCCACATTTCGCCAGTTATGTTTAAGACCCATGTAATAGGGGGCGAGCCTATTGCCATCTAGAAATTCCAGATAGAAAAACCCAATAACACGTTGGCAGACCTGGGAATCGAACCCAGGACATCATGCTCAGCAGTAGCGATTAAGACCACTAGACCAACGAGGCAGTCATTTGACAGTTTAGAATGATGATTCTAAACTATCATTATTATTACTTGTTGAAATAACACATTAACCTCTCTGACGTGTTTTATTTATGGTTATCACACATATTCGTTAGTACGATTTGGCGTCAACAGATGTTATTATTGATAGACCGAAACGATTGCGATGAAACAAAAACTCATAATTACTCCGAGCCATACACAATATTTGAGTGAAAAAGTTAACCATATTGGTTGCGTTCTTTTTACGCGATATTTGTTCTGATTAATCTCTCAAATCCAAACAGACAGTATTATAGAAATGGCATCTGTTGGTTCTCCTTGAATATCCCAACATTTTTTATACAGTATGGAAACCACTAATATGCAATAAATTTATCCACAAGTAATACCAGTCCATAGAAGAATAGCAAATTTAAATATTAAAATAAAAACCGTAACTTAAAAAAGTGAAAATTTTCAAATAAAAAAAATGTCAAAATAAATTCAGTAAAACTAAACACTCGGTTTAGACAACGTACCATGACCCCTTGGAAAAGCGGCAACAATCCACGCGGGCGCGGGCGGCATAGCGGCTTTAGGTATTGTCGGCGCCAGCTTTGATCCGTTTGACAATAGGCGACGAAATAACAATAACTAAGTTCATTTTTCCGCCTCGTTTTTATTTCGCGATAACTAAACTGAACGTAATAAATTCAATGTTGCACATTAGTTCCAAAATTAATGTCCACCACTTTGTGAATGCACAAGATACATCGCCGCACAATGTTGTCTCGAAGCCTGCTTAACAAATTTCGTTCAGGATCCAGAGCCATGGCTTTTAATTTGTCAAAGGCAGCGACAATTTCGCAATACATCTTCGGTTTCGGAGATCCGCGAGTACACTATGTGCCGATTTTCTCTGATCGTTTGGCCAGCTCCTACAATTGTCCGGACGCTAGTAGGGCAGACGCGAGTTGCGCCGTATCGTTCACGTACAGTTAAAGCTGAATTTTGGCGGTAACATGTAAAATCAATAAATTATCTCTAAATGTACTTGAAAATATTTAATAAGAATACCCATTAACAAAAAAGCTGTTTAGCTTTAAATACTTATGGCAAAGTGTTTTTTTTTGTGTGTGTTGGTGTGTGCTGTTATACAGCCCGATAATCTTTAAAACACCATGCACAAACATTTAAAGCGACACAGCTTAGTTTATGTTTATCGATCATTACCAATAAAATAAACTAATGGTCTATAGCAGGTGTCCTACCCTAAGAAGAAAGCGCGCGCGCACGTGCTCCGTGTTCTTTAAAGAATGCCGCCGCTGCCTCGTGCCGCTTGTCTAAAGAAGCCGACATTAGATGCCGCAAAATGTCTTTAGGCGCACGCACAATGGCCCACATGAAGGACTAACTGCGGATACCAAAGCCTCTAACATAGAACATGTCTTTTGGCGGCTTCTTTTGTCGGCTCGTACGTCGGCAGGGTAGTCCCCCTGCCTACGTATGGTCAAGTACCAATGTATCAAAATAACCAACGATAACATAAAATTTTATAACCAGCCTACAATGATACCTATCTGACCTCTACAAACCCAGTTCCTGGGTAATGCTATAAACCTAGGTAAGACTGATTGTCAGACTTTCAGGCTTCTGACGACCCGTAACGTCTGTCAAAGATCCACGAATGACAGCTGGGACAAACGGCATAAGGTGCTTTCCGAGGCACAGAGGAGTCTTGGTATGTAAAGATCCATCCACGGACCAAACGCGGCAAGCGTAGTTTAACCTGATCGATCGATCCTTGCAGCTGTTATTGCTTAGTCACTAGCCCCCTGAACTAAAATGTATTCAGGCTCGTTGAAAATGGCGCGACGCGACAACGCGACTGAAATAAATAAATGAATGTAACACATTTATTTTACATCTAGTTAAAGTTTTCGCACAAAAAAGTATAAAGGCGCTCATTTAATTCCAGCCTGTCGTTGAAGTGTACCTATTTTACATTTTATTCAAATAAGTAGAATAGGTAACAGAGCGTCGTGATAGTTTGCAATTCGTGGCAATGTCGCTTTTCAATGTTCAAGGATTCAAGTTCTTTATCGAAGTAGAATCATTGACCTAGTGATCCAATTCTACACAGTGTTCAAAACTGCTCAAAGTTAAAAATCCACTTTTTGACCTAATTACTGGACCGATTTCGTTATTTTTTTGTGTATCGATAGCAAAGGCGATAGCATGTGGTTTCATTTATTGCATATATGTGAGACACATACTGTATATTTTCAATGAACAGAAACGCCTTCGTCTACAGATTTATTTATTTATTTATACTACACATTTTGTACAGCGGCGGACTTAATGCCATAGGCATTTTCTACCAGTCAACCTTTGGGTGATGCAGAGACAAGCAGTGGTAGGTGCAATTTATAAAAAACCAAGGAATAAATATTTAATCTAATACAAAGATATACATATATACCTAATTATATATAAATATAAGCACAAATACATATACATAAATATATAATTATACTAAAACAAATAAAACAACCAATGAGAAAACATTACCTTTAAGATGAAACTGCCAGCTTCTTGCGAATGTGCTCATGAACTTTAACTTTAAAGGATAATCGGTTGGTTGCCACCCTGATTTTTTGGGGGAGTGCATTCCACAGAGAGATAGACTGAACGAAGAAGGAAGAGTGAATGAAGTCTGTGCGGTGAGTGGGACATTGAAGAAGACGATTGTGTGATGAACGAAGACTTCTGTTGTGGTTGGCGCAAATGTACTGAAAGTGGGGGGCTAGATAACCAGGGGAGGAGGTAGAAACAAGAAATGAAAACAAGGTGGTCAGCGCCCTTTGCTCTCTGCGCTGACGTATGGGCAACCACTTTAGAAGTGACCGATGCGCAGAGACATGGTCATATTTACGCAGATTGAAAACGAATCGAATGCAGTTATTGAGAAGACGGTCAAGTTTGTCGAGGAGATCTGCATTCAGGTCATAGTAGCACACATCACCATAATCGATGATAGGGAAAATTAAGGACTGCACAAGCATTGTCTTCGTACTCGATGGCAATATATTTTTCAACCGATACAGCGCGCGCAACGTTCCGGCATGGGGTCTCAACTAGAACATTTTATAATTAGTATTCAAAAATAATTATAGATGGCAGCATAGGTAACCATTATGAAATTAACAATCATTAGAAAGCGATAAACGGCAGAATTTTGGCTAAAGTAAGATTAGTAAAAATCAAGACTTCCTTGTTAAATGCTGATTTATCTATTCACACTCGTTTTTAAACAAAAAAAACACAAATGAAGCTTTTAACTTCAATTCGAACCCATAAAATGATAAAAGTAGCCATCTGTTAATCATTTTGTTTAGAGCTCTTTGCAATAGATGGCGTTTTACTCAATTTGTCCTGTCTTCAAATAAACTATTATAGTCACAAATTTAAATGAAACAACTTATTTTAAATCTATTTCTTTACATAAAAATATAAAAGAAATCTATTTACATATTTTTTCTGAAACCGGAAGTATAAAACTTTAATTAAAATGGATGGCACGAAACGTTTTAAAAGTAGGTCGACTATTAGATGGCGTTGTAAAACTACAGTCTCTGGCAAATAGTGAATCGCTGATGCTGCCATCTGTTGAACATTTTGATGACGAAAAATTGCCAGCTCAATTACCAGACTTAGGGAGGTGTCATTTCTTTGTATGGGATTGGGTATCTGTACGTAGTATTATAATATCTGTGGTTCCGGTAACCTTCTGGCTTACCCGGGCGACTTGAGTACGCCAGTTCAGGGTACTATCAATGTGCAAGCCTAGGTCCTTTACGTCAGTGCTAAAAGGAACGATAATACCATTGAAGAGTACTGGTGGCAAGGTTTTACCATCCACTTTGCTAATACTACGAGAACTGCCAATGATGATCGCCTGACACTTCGTAGGGTTTACAGTTACACCAAATCTGTCAGCCCAGGTTTTTATGGCTACCAAGTCCCTATTTAATTTGTCGATAGCGTCAGGTATTATATGTAGAGATTTAGTAGATTTAGATAATTCTTTTTATTTTGATTTATTATGAAGTATTAGGTAGATGTTGTTACCCTACAAGAATTTGACCTACCTTTCTATGCCAGATAGGTAATTTTGTGACCTTATTAAGTAAATTAACTTGAACGTCTATCTTCTCTCTTCTATACTAATATTATAAAGAGGAAATATTTGATTGTTTGTTTGTATTGAATAGGCTCCGAAGCTACTGGACCGATTTGAACATTTGTTTTACTATTAGAAACCGAAACTATGTCTGACGAACATAGGCAACTTTTTTTTTCGAAATCCACGCGGACGAAGTGCTGGTTTCAAATATAGTTTTAGCCCGGTAGGTGACTAAGCACGTTGATTGTGGCATCAATGGCATTCTCTAAGTCATCCGAGTCACTCCCGCAAGTGAATTTCCTTACAAACTGTTACGTCGACTCATCCGCCCATATTCATCGATTCGACGCGGATGTGTTAAAGAATTTCGCAACTATTTCCTTTGAATGAAATATTTAAAGGCTATGCTTGTACTTTCCCTAATCTTTCCCCTAATAGACTATGGTGATGTGTGTTACTATAACCTGAATGCAGATCTCCTCAATAAACTTGACCGCCTTCTAAATAACTGCATTTGAATTGTCTTCAATCTACGTAAGTATGATCGTGTGTCTGCGCACCGATTGCTTTTAAAATGGTTACCCATTCGTCAGCGTAGAGAGTTGAGGGTTCTGTCGATGTTGTATTCGACAAACCTACTTCTCCATCTTACCTGACCCCCATGTTTAATACTTATGCTCTGCCCATAGTAAAAATCTTCGTTCTACAAAAAACCGTCTTCTACGATGTCCTTCTCACCGCTCTGGTTTTAATCACTCTTCTTTCTTTGTTCAGGCGTTCTTTCGTTGTAATGCGCTCCCTCTGGACATCAGGATGACCACCTGTCGGTTATCTTTTAATGTGGAGGCTCGTGAACATATTCGCGAGAAGTTTTTAAAATCATCTCAGCTCTGATTTGCTGGATTCGTTTTCTCCTCTACCTATCGTTATTTCTCCTGACAAAGTTTAATCTGTATAAATGAATGTAAGTATGGATAAGTATTTTATTCTTTTCGAGTTAACTATCCCTTTTGTTGCACCTGCCATGTTTTGTCTCTGTATCACCATGGTTGACTGGTAGAAAAGTCCGCCTTCCTACAGTATTTTTTTACTCGTGCATAGATTTATTTAATAAATAAATAAGCCCATTTGTGCTAAAACAATATGAGTGTTTAAAAAAATTAAGTAGGTAAGTAATACGAAAACTGCATAACAACGTATATTAATAATATTATGTAGCTTCCAAAAATAAAGTTCATATATCCGCTATGTGTGCACTGTACAAATATTACCGGTTACTCATTATTTGTGATGTAGGTGGTACTTAATACTTCGACATCACAAAAATAAATAAAAAAGTGTGGGGTCGGGAGACCCTCCCTCATGAACGAAGTTCCTTTCGCTTTTTCTTCAAATTGTTTTTTTTTTTAATTAACGCAACCGCGATCTTGTATTTTCATTATGATCTCACTATCGAGAGAGAGTTTTAGAGGGTGCTGAATAAGCACCCTCTAAAACTCTCTCTGTCTCTTTCTGTTATGTATTTTAAATAGCGCATGGAGGGGACATACAGCTTTTTCGCATACATATAGAATTATAGAATTTCATTCCAAAATCGTTTTTAAATTCTTCTTTTTTGTCTTGCTACGCCCCCACACTAATTTGAATACTACTTGCGATGTAAACAACAGTGACAGGATGTATTCTGCCATGAACAATTATACAAAATGGATTACATAAATGTTATCGACTCAAAAATTCCCCAAGCATAGTACATCTTATATGGAACCACCGCGCAAGCTTACTTTACCAATTGAAAAACTGATTTTCAAAATCGGTTCACAATTTACGAAACTATCGACTACCAAACATTAAAAAAAATATACGTACGGACATATGATTTAAAACATCTTCATTATTTGAAGACGGTTAGAAATACAAGGATATCAGTTAGAATCTCGCCACTAATCGGGGTATCCGGATGACTTGCACTTGACTGTGCTTTTATGGGACGTAAAAATCTCATGTAAATAAGAAGTAGGCACTTAAAATATTATTTTTCGGTTTAAATCAATCTTTACTTAGGTCCGGTAAAAGAGTATCTGATTAATTTGTTGCATATTTTTTTAATACTTCGGCGCTGCTTTAATTTTCTGCGAGTATTTTGGTAGTCACAATAGGGATGATGATTTTATTTTTATTTTTATATCAATAAATTGTTTGTTTCCAAATAGTGCAAACAAAATTAAAAAAAGTGAAAAAGCTTAAAAAATTGCCAAGTTATAAACGTTTTAAGATAAGTGTTAGAATAGAACAGCACTATCGTAGAAGTGACGTCACGACTATGTAACTTCATACTAGCGCCGTACATTAGTCGTACCGTGCGACAAGGACGGGAATAATCCCCTCCAAAAACTTTAAAAGCGTGAATTTTTTCGATTATCTCATTTTTACTGTGCCTACTTTGAAATAACATTATATTTTTGAACATTTCTAATATCAGTCATCAACCCTATTTTTTTTTTGTGGTGGTTGCGTTTTCTTTCGAAATATTAACTCATCTCGTGTTATATTATTGTAAACAATATGGTTGTAATAATGTAGGTAGAAGCTTTATGAAGAAGGCTACTAAACCGCAACAAGGAAAACAATTTTGAATACCTAATTAATAAATATTCAAAGTAGGTACATAATTTATCTGTTTGCTATAAGTAGGTTTAGTCGTTATTTGTTTTTTCGGTCATTTGGTAGACATCAATCCTACTAATATTATAAACGCGTAAGTTTGTGAGTATGGATGGATGTTTGTTACTCTTTCACGCAAAAACTACTGAACAGATTTGAATGAAATTTAGGACACAGATAGTTTAGAACCTGGATTAACACATAGAGTACTTTTTGTCCCGATACTCCCACGGGATCAAGATGAATGCGGGTGAAACCGCGGCGCGGGGAGCAGCTAGTTAAAAATATGGTAACAGGAGTCGGCAAAGCTTTTTTTGTCATTTGTTGAAATTATTCTAAAGTACATATCTACCAATTTGCAAAGCGAGTACGTCACTCAAGTTTCATGAGTTTTATTTCAGAAAGTTTTGCTGATCTTAAAATCATACGGGTACCGAATAATACTTATTATCTATAGACTAACTACCGCGACCTCGTGCGCGTGGAAGTCGTAAGATACACAGTATACTAAACTCAACTCACCGGGTTGCGTCCCATCGCCCGCCCGCGCTATTATTTCGTTTTCGCTAGGCGTTCTTTGTTTTTTGTTCGGCTCCTGAGGGTCGTACCGTGGTTTCAAATTCCCAAGAACCTTTCTTAAGGATTGGGCTATCCTATGCAAAAGTAATATTTTAAATCAGTCGGGTCGTTCCAGAGATTAACGCGTTCAAACAAACAAACTCTTCAGCTTCAGTAAAGGTATTATTCTTTCCAGGATGTGATAGTGTGTGACCCATTTGCAACAACTAAGCACCCCATAAAGCCTAGGTGAAAATTCATGGAATTCGTCACTACATTCCTATTCCATTGGGTAAGTATATTTTATCAAACCTTTCGATGTAACCAAATTTTTTAAAACATCAATCAGATTTAAGTTAAAGGATGAAGTTTTGGATGAAACCATTTAGAAAAAGTTAAGTCAAGTATTACTCGCAATCGATGAGCTAATCACTGAACACTTGTCGCTTAGATCGCGTTCGTCTCGCACAAATGCAAACTCTTATTTTTTAACATAAGAACCTCGTTTTTTTTTGTTTTACAATTTATCATACATTTTTCACGTCACTAGCCTGCAATTTAAACTCTTCACATCATGTTTTTGTTGTTCGCGAAAGATCAAGAAAAAACATTGCCACAATTTTTCTATGATGATTGGTTATTGTTGTTAATAGCAAAAAAAAGTTCGCTGCTGCCAACTTTGTGCCTTTGACAACTTTTTACGACATCTAGTAGTAATGGTCTAACTCACCCACCATTTTAAAAGCCTAACCTCTATAACCTTAACCTCTCCCGAGCTACATATCTATACTAATATTAACTTATTTGTTTGCGATAAGATAAGATATATTTATTTGCTCAAACATTTGTACACATACAAGAATAAAACATGCATGCAGGATAATATAAACACCACCATGGGATCTGGAGGCAAAAGCCCTCACGCACGTATGGGAGTGGCGCGAGGAGGGAAAACGCCGGGGTGTAACTCCGCTGCCGCGAGAAATCACGGTACAGCGGACAGAGCTCCGGCGGGATCTCATGACGACATGGAGGGTGCGATTGTCGCAACCCAGTGCTGGGCACGCCACAATAGCGGTGGTAAGTCCCCTCTTTGAGGAGTGGTTGGAGAGGCGCCACGGCGTCCTCACCTTCCGCCTGACTCAGGTCCTCACCGGCCAAGGTTGTTTCGAGAGTTTCCTGTTGCGCATAAGGCGGGAGGAAACGCCCCGGTGTCACCATTGTGTGGATCGCCCGGAGGACACGGTGGAGCATACGGTGGAGGTTTGCCCAGCTTGGGCGGAGCACCGCAGTGTCCTCGCGGAGGCGATCGGCGGCTTCGATCTCTCGCGTCCGGCCCTGGTCCAGGCCATGGTACGGAGCGAGAGGGAATGGAAAGCCGTCACCTCCTTCTGCGAAGCAATTATGCTCGCGAAGGAGGAGACGGAGCGCGTGAGGGAGAGAGCCTTAATCCCTCACGCCACTAGTCGCCGCAGGAGATACCCTGGGCGTCGGGAGTCGCGTGCAGATTCCCGGCCACCGTAGGCGCGGGCTTGCGGACGGCGAGCAATGGGTAGCTCGCCGTCCGGTAGGGACAGGGCCCGGGTCGACGGCGCGTCGTGTTCCACGCCTCTAAGAGATGTTAGCACAAAATAACGGGGTCCGATAAGGCCGACGCCTCAGGGTCGCGGGTAATTCGAAAGAATAACCGTGGCCCTGGCACAGGCAACTGAAGGAACACGGGTGGGTTTTAGTCATTAAAAGTCTGACACGAAGAGCGGAGAAGTCATTTGATGATTTCCCACACAAAAAAAAAGGATACCATAAACAAAAAACTACAGCTCCAGACATGTTTTGCCACATACTATGGCGTGCAAATATAACGACCGGTCGGATTTGACTATGGGTATTTAACATCACGCTATAATCCTTGGCAGTCGAACAGAAAGAAAAAGTGTCGGAAAGAACGTTAAGCGAATACGATTGTGATAGCCCGGGCAGGTGATGCGATGCGGCGCGCGATGGGTGGGTCGGAGGAGCGGGCGAAGTCGGTGGCAGAAGTTAGTAAGACATAAAATGATGTGCTGCTCAAGTAAAACCACCAAAAGGTGGTTGCTGTTGGTTACTTAGAGTATCTTAACTCGTCTGGTAATTTAAAAATATTTCCTCCAGGGGCAGTCGGCCAAAAAAAACACTTACTGTGGCCACAGATAATATAATACTACGTATAGATACCCAATCCCATACAAAAAAATGACACCTCCCTAAGTCTGGCAATTGAGCTGGCTATTTTTCTTCGTCAAAACAACAGATGGCAGCATCGGCGACTCACTAATTGCCAGCGACTGTAGTTTTACAACGCCATCTAGGGGTCGACCTACTTTTAAAACGTTTCGTACCATCCTTTTTATTTAAAGTTTAATAGTTCCGGGTCCAGAAAAACATGTTATTAGATTTATTTTATATTTCTTTGTAAAGATATAGATTTAAAATAAGTGGTAATTTGTGACTTGACTGCTTACTTTGAAGACAGGTCAAATTGAGTAAAATGCCATCTATTGCAAAGAGCTCTAAACAAAATGATTAACAGATTGCTACTTTTATAATCGTATGGGTTCGAATTGAAGTTAAAAGTTTCATTTATGTTTTTGTTGAAAATACGTGTGTGAATAGATTATTCAGCATTAAAAAGGAAGTCTTGATTTTTGACAATCTTACTTTAGCCAAAATTCTGCCGCTTATCGCTTTCTAATGCTTGTAAATTGGTTATGTATGTTGCCATCTATGATTTTTAAAAGGAAAGTAAACTGTACATTAATTTATTGACGCTTTTATAAAAAGACCTGATAGAGAAGTACATTTACGACTTTTTTGATATTTAACGGTGTTCGATATCAAAAAATATTTTAGATATTTAACTTAAATAATTTATATCTGTGTTATGAAAACTAGTCGCTTTAGTTTCAAATTCAGTAAATATTTTAACGTGCTTGATCCGTATTGGAGAGCTTCAAATGTTATATTAAAATATCTTCTGCCCGCGGCTCCATCCGCTATCCGTTTTCGCCTAGCCTAAAGTAAAAGTAGTCGTAAAGTAGTAAAAAACAACCTATTTAGCCTTTATAACGTAAACGTTTTTTTAAATAACTACTAGCTATTCGGGCCAATTTTTAACTTCCTAGTTCAGTGAAATATGATTTAAAAAAAAACTGTGTCATCCCTTTTCACCACGACAGATCTTGTTTTTAAATAGCCGTTGGTACGTTTTCATTGTGTTTTAACATTATTTACACCCATTTTCAAGTTAATTGTAGTAAGCAGTAAAATCCAAAGTTTATTACCTTTTTCTATTTTGGAAAACCCTGAATTACGACATTTTATTTTTGTTTTGAGTATTAGTACACAGATTCGAGTTAGTCCTGCAGCGCTTTTACTTACTAACTTTGACACCCTCTAAATACTTTGTTTTTCAAACTTTAAAAAGTGCTAATCTTTATTATTTACTGAGGAAAATATTGCTAAGTTTCAAGTTTACTAGCCAAAGGAATAAGATTTTTTATTTATATGTAAGCAGACCGAATTTTACCAGAAACAAAAGGGATGGAATTTTGAAATATCTTTGTGCTGTTTCCATATTTTACACTAAAGATTATTCGTACCAATTTTTGAGTTAATCAAGCCACGCAGTAAATCGTCCCCTTAAAAGTTCAATAACCCAAGTGCTTCAGGTGACGATTTTCGAAAACTCTGTAACACATTATTTTTGTTATTTTTGGTCTCTAATCTAAGTACAGAGTTTCGAGTTAATCGGAATTAGAAAACCTCCGTTGAAACTTTGTTACCTTATGAGGTAGTTTAGAAAAATAAAAAATTACAATCTTTTTTAATTGACCTATATATTCGTGCCAAGTTTTAAGTTTATTAACTCAAGGAATAAAAAAATTCATACATCCAAAAAAAAGCTTTTCACCCCCTTCAAGGTAAATTTCCAAAAAAACGCTCTGAATCTGTGCGCATTTCAGCCTAATCCGTTCTCGAGTTCTTCGAGCTTTGTGATGTTAGATCAGCCATTGCAGTCAGTCGGTCAGTCATTTCCTTTTATAATTATAGATGTTTGATGATGATGTTTACCTGCCGTATTAATAAAAGTATTATTAGTATTACTAAAAGGCTAAAAAACATAAAAGTGTAGTCAGACTCGTAATTGGCGTTTGTTTATGTTTAGAATGGCCGTTTGTCAATCGGCAAAGGCGTCCTCCAACCTTCTCTATTCCTGTCTCTTTCTAGCTACTCCGCTCCACGTTGTTCCAATGACCTGTCTGATGTCATCATCCCACCTCTTCTGTGGTCTACCTCCCTTTGTTTGGCGGTTTCTTGGGTACCACTGGGTTACAAATATCAAGTCATAATTTTGTTTCAAAATATTTCTTGAGGATTAAAGAAGGTGGTCCTATTTAATTAATGCCGACTGATATACTAAAACGCCCTTATCAATGATGGAGCCACCTGGGTTTGCTGATCACAGGTCAGTTATCGTTATATCCCAGGTAAATTAAGTTGCAGGCGTGCAGCCCAGGCTAGTGTCACAGCTGTGCTACATTTACGACTATAAATAAATTAAATAAAACCTGCAGTTTTTATGATCGTGTTTCAAAAACATGTAACCACGTGGTCAATAAATTTGATGCAGTGATAATGTGACCGACTGACTGAAGAACCTAACCTCTGTTTTCATAGTTTTAAGGTGTTTTTTTTTTCCTCTACTCCGTCTCTCAATTCAGATATTCGTTGTCCATTGCTGGACATATGCCTCTTTCAAGTTGGGCTGCAACACCCGACACTTCGCTTTTCGCATCCTATTCTTCAGCGATAAAAAATATTCAAACTGAACTTCAAAAAAGAAAAAATAGACCTCAGCCATAAATTTTATAGTGGCTGTTCCTAATACGAATTATATCAGTTTGCTACAAGAAAATGTCTACTATCTCTGTATCGAGTTTCGACCTCAGATGACTTGTGTACCTCAAAAAATAGATTAAAAAATCCGGCAAAAAACACTTTGTTTTATATTTTTTAAACTGGTTTTTAATGTGGCTGTATATTTGAATGTTTAACTAAAATATTCTTAAGACTCAAGCGAGTCGAGAAGTGTGTGCGGTCGTACCTCTGGTTCCTTATACTGACCTAGCTCTTTTTAGTTTGATTTTGAGTCATTTAAGTATTTATTTGAAAAAATACCCGGTTTCTGAAAGATAACACAAAAATTTGCTAACAGACTTAAACTTGTGTGATTAACTGTGATTGGCTGACCGAAATTACAACAACCAATCAAATTACTACTTGACAATTGATTTAGATAAAAGAATATTGAATAAGTAGATTCTCTTGAAATAAGGTTTTTTATTGTAGAAATAGATAGATAGAATACTCCTTATTATGGTTGTACATTGGCATACTGTTTGTCATTGATTTAGTTATATAGTTCTTGTACATAATTATAGACCGCGAGCGTGGTCGATCTTTCTTGTTTAAAGCCGAACTGATTTATGTCTCAGCGGTTGATTTTTTCCAAAAAGTTGTTCAATTCTAGTGGACATGGTTTTTACGAATATTTTTAAAATTACTGGCAGGAGGGCTATAGGTCGGCAGGAGCACGGATCCTGGGGCTTGCCGCCTTTTTTAAATATTGGTCGTATTTTAGCTTCTTTAAATTTATCCGTAAAGATTGATTTATTAATTTGGTTATGGGTGGTGTCAATTCATTAATATTTTAGGAAAGTTGGTATTTCATCAACTCCGGCACTGCGCTTGTTCTTCATTTTGCATATTTTATTATAGATTTCACGCTCCGTGGCGGGTTGAACTAATAGGGAGTTATTGATGGTGTAAGAACTGGGCACGTATGTCTGCTGTTAGGTAGTGGTTCGCCGACTGAAGCAAAGAAGTCGTTAAAGATATTAGCGACCTTTGTTTATGCACTTGTGGTTTATTGTCCTCATTACGCAAGGTAACAGTTTTTGTACGGCACTTGGAATCTGCAGCCTAATTGCGTATCACATTTTCGTAAACGATTGCGACTAAGTAATCTGTTTGTTTTTGACAGTTCAACAATATTCATTGCGTTATTTACATTCTTAAGCAGATTTTATTTTTCGAACTTATGTAGCAATGGATTAACAATCTGTTTCAAAACGATTCAGATTCCGATTGATTGTGTATTACGCAATTAGGGTCCTGGTTTAAGGTTTTTTTTTAAATTATGTTCCACTGAGTAGGTACACCTACATTAATTACAGACATAGATTTACAAATTTAACATTGGGTGTGAATGGGCGGTCTTTTCGCTAAAAGCAAAGGAATATGACATAATTATATCTATAGTTCCTCATTTCGGCAACAAAAGCAACTTTTCAAGTTAAAAATCAATTTAAAAAAAACAAGCTGAGCTATGCCTACAGCTAAAGAATGTTGACAACAATAAAAACTTGTTGTGCCAGTTGGCACTCGAAATTATTTTGTTTATGTCAAAAAAAAACGTGTTCACATAATTATAAAAACAAAGGTGCAACTGGTTACCTAGTAACGAACTGGGTTGTGTAGGTCAGTTAAGAGTCGCTTCATGTAAAAAAAATGTGCATCTTGGACCAGAAGCCTTTTTTATTTTCCGGGGTGGAAAATCCTCATGGATGTCCTTCGCCCTGGGGCGGACGGAGGGGTCTGTCAGACTCTTACTGACTAAAAACCACCCCGGTGTTCCATCTAAAACCTACGTTGGGGTCGCGGGAACATTCGATTCTTCCGCAACCCCGACTGCGGGCCACCTAGGGTTGGTGCGGGGAGTGAGGTGTTTGACTCCCCCCGCAACGTCTAAGAGGGGCGCGCGTGGAACACTTCGCACCGCCACCTCGGGTCTTGATGTGAGGTGGGCGGCGAACGTCCCCGAGTCCGCCGTCCCTGGACCCATTTAGGGGGGCTGGAAGAGGGCGTTGTCCGCCCTCCGCCTGCGCCCGGTGTGCCTACTGCGGATCGGGAGAGTGGACGAGATGTCTCTTTCCCTTTCCGCAGCCTCCTTCTGCGAGATTACTGTTTCGCAGAAGGAAACCACCGTGTCCCAGGACTCGCCGACCATCGAACTCACTACGGTCGGCAGCGACAGGTCACTGCCTACTTCTGAGATGAGGGCACGGCGCGGGTCCCAAGCGGCACACTCTGCCAGCGTATGCCACGCCGTGTCCTCCCGGCAGTCGACGCAGTGGTGACACCGGGCGTCCGGCTCCTTGTTTATGTGACACAGATACTTTCCGAAGCACCCATGCCCAAAAAGTACCTGCGTCACCCGAAACGACAAGGAGCCCTGCACTGGCCGGATCGCTTCGATGGTGACGAGAGGGCGTGAGAGCCTGTCCCGCCATTCCACCACTTGGACCTCGCGAAGCTACGACCGACGCTGCTCCACATGGCGCTGCATCGGCCGCTCGCCCCGCGCCCTCGCTTCCTCGCGCCACCGATACAGTGTCGCCTTCGCCTCTAAGTCCCAGGGCGAGGATCCGGCCAGTGCACAAGCCGCCTCGTAGGAGATGGATCAGAAGCCTACCCCAACATTGTTGGAAAAAGGCTAGGTAGATGGACCGAAATGGAATGATAGAAATGCACATTGATACTCGTATGTTAAAACTATTTTGATACATAAAAATTCACGAACTTATGATGTCTTAAGTCTTTCTTCAGACATGACAAGTGGGTGAATTTTTACATCGTCGTCATATTTATTCATCTGACACAAAATCACGATGTAAAAATTTAATATTGAATGCTATGTGCGTAACGTGTCAAAACGAAATCATTGATTTGTTTAAAAATGTGTATCAGTATCAGTAACACTAATAAATTATCCCGATAGTACATTTTTGGTCCAATCCCATCACTATTGTTATTATCGATATTTAGGCATAGGTGCGATGCGAGATCCAAAACCTCACGTAATTTTCTTACTTTCAGTGTATTACGAATTTACGAGATCTTTATAGAGCTCGTGATTTTTGTACTTTTGTTTCCATTTTTTCTTCGATGTTCGGGCGAGCTTCCGTACATAAGAGGCATATCTTTAATCTACCGAAATACAAAAAAAAACTGTTTAGAGTTATTTTCTTAAAAAAATATTTTGATTTTAAGGTTACAGTCCGTACGACATCCACAGAATCTCGTCGCGCCATTAGGAGAAGACAATAACGAGTTATTTTAGACCTCATGACGCACCAGTAGCAGGTAGAATAAATCTGGAAACGCAGTGAACGTGTTCAGGACATTTTAAAATAATTAAAAAACTTAAATTCGTCACTTCTCAGTTTCATTCAATCAGTCATTCAGTGATTATCTTCTGAAACGTTCCCAAAGTAAATCGATTGGGTACCCCAAAATGTTCATTTATTTTGTTTTCTTTTATAAAAATAACTAGCGACCCGCCCCTTCTTCGCACGGTTTTAGCGACTTGACAAAACATCGGGTATTATTTTATACAAATCTTCCTGGCTAAATTCCCTTGCCTCGTGTAGAGTACCATAAATTGGCTGACTCATGTTAAGATCAGGCCCGACATCCAACTAGTGTGAATGAAGGCAGCGTCATACACAGCAGCACACAAGAAGTGGGAACTGGCTCTTATCTAACTCTCTTTTAGTACCTATCAAGTTATGTAGGCAGTGTCTATGTACTTAGCTGTTGTGGGAAAATACAATGCTGAATGCAGTCCTTGCTGGTGTGGTGGCATCTACACCGCTACATGCGAACAACGCATCACCCTGACGTCACACAAATCCTGCATCGCGCAATCAGAGTTTACCGCGCAGCTAGCATATATACAACTTCCCAACATCAATCGTCGGGCAGTTGCTCACCAGATACGACAACCATCTGGTCGGAGGATCCTCCCTTTTCCAAAGAGTATAAGTGATCTTTACACTTTAGAGTATAAGTGTTTACATTTTTAAACCTCATTCTTGAATACTTCCTGTAGGTACCTACCTATTTTACGTCATAAAAAAACTACCAAAATTAAGTAAATACACTGCCGATTCCCTTTCACTAAATTCTCTAAGCTAGACTAAAAATCACTAAAAAGTGTATTCCTGTCAAACTACGTTTCCCATTCTGAAATAGATTAATGATTGACAACTTAACTTTAAATTGCTTGACAGCAATATTGTGCTTTTAGTTATTCAATTTAGTGAAATGGCATCCGAAGTGCAAAAATACTGAGTTTTTTTTGCACTTTGGATCATTTCATTCATTCTTTATTTTAATTTCCGACAAATTATCGTCAAACTCGATTTAAGTTGTGTCAAAATTGTTTTTAAGTTTAGAGAATCTTGTTTGCAGAATAGCTTTTATGATTCTTAACCAAAAATAAGAAATTTTAGAGGTAGTTTAGATTAGTTCGGTAAACAACAGAATCGACATCAGTAACTATATGTATTTTATAATTGATCGCTATGCTTTAATTTTCCAGACAAAGGAGTAGCCGCATTGCGCACGTGATTGTCAAAGTTTTTATTTAAACTGTCTCATTTTTTATTTGTATTGGTTTTGAACAAAATGTTTTTTTGTAAACATAATAGTCTTAGAAATGTTATTAAATAACAAGTTAAATTAAACAAATCTGTAACAAGTCACGAAATAAACTTTTTATTTATTTAAATAAAAATTGTAGAATATGTACTTACATTAAATAGTTGAGCTGCAACCGTAAAATTAATTCTTATCACTAAGGAAGACACTGGCGCCACTGGCCGCAAAGTGATTTTCCCATACACATGCTGCCCATCAGACTCAAAGTCAAAAACACCAGGGCAAGGAGTATTCGAGTACTGGCCACACACAAATTGTAAACTAAAAACTAAAACACCCAAACACACTGACTTCATATCCATATTTTTAAATTACGAGTTAAAGTTCTCATTTTGCGTTTTAAATGTTTGTACTTAGTGACGTGTTTCCGTGGCTCCGATTGGCGAAGGACTGGCTTTATTATCAAGATGGATGAGCCATACACAACAAATATTTCGCCGAGTCCTTGTGGTACTTGTGGTCCGTCGACTTTTGAACTTACTTTATTGTGGTATGTCGAGGACAGTTTAAACTTGGTATTCGTATTGGGTACGGTGTAAAATGAGAAAATGGAGATGGTAGTTTTTACAAGATACTTACTGACTTTAAAAGTACCTATGTACTTTGACTTGAAAGATACTTAGGTACCATAAGGGATGCTTTTGTTAGAGAGAGCCTGTGTTCTGGATTGCTTTAATTATTATGAGGGATTTAAAACCTACCTGTGACTTCCCCTCTTCATCATTCCCCTCATATTTGATGTCACAGCTAGTGAAAGAAGATCAGGCATCCGATTGCGATATATTTATTTTGACTTTGGCTGTCATTCATTATCCAACGTCGCCATAGCCGTAACAATTAAAGCAAGAAAAAAGCCCATTACATAGTACTTTATTTTCAAGTGGTTGAGAGAAAAAGGGTATGTTAATAGGTACCCTTTGAAACCATTTAATCGTTTCATTCAACCGACAAAATCCAAATAAAAAGGTAAAAAGCGCTTCCAGCTTTATTTTGAGTTCTTACAACCAATCAAACACACCATAACAAGTCATTTCAAAAGACAGATTTTATTTCACCACTGATTATAAGTTGCGTGATATCAATATTATACAACTGGTAGCAATCAAAATTACAAGAAATTCGTAACCGATCATAAAATTCATAAAGTTTATTGACATCTTTTAACTTCTTTTCATGTTAAACATTTACGCGACAAATCTCGCTTTGCAAGATGGCTCAGTCATTCAATCTTTTAAAGGTTGACATAATAATATTATCTTATTCGTTGCGACAATACACGTGCTTAGCATGCAAAAGTCTAACTAAACACTGGATATGTAATATCTATATTACCTGTCTTGTTTGACAACGTGCTTAACTTCTGTATAATAAGAAGGTAAGTGGATACTACACTTTGGTTTTGTTATACAGTTTTCAAATCTTAGTATTTTATATATAAACATAAATAATTTAAAGTTACTTGACACAAATAATAAATACTGGCTCCTTCTTATTTTTTACTCGAGGCGAAGCAAAAAGGAAGGTTATTATTTTGACCCTTATGCATGTGTGTTCATCTGTTCCCTCATAAATTCTAAACTACTTATCATAATTTGACAAATGAGGTATTGTCGGAAGCGTCTTGGTCAACCACTGGTTATAAGCCTTTAACCAGTGGTCGACCAAGACGCCGATGGAATAGCAATGAAGGCCGTTCAATTTGACTGTTTAGCGACAAGTGATATTTAGTGACTAATTATGGGAAATTTTCAAAAATACATAAAAATAGTTTTTTTTTATTCCACGAATTTTCGTCAAGGTTTTATGGGATGCTTTATTCTTGGATGGTCACACTATAAAGATGATTCAAACAAAACACTTTATTGTAAGTTAAATTCGACAATTTTGTTTTTGTCCATAATTACCCACAGTGCAAAATAATCATAAAAGACTAGCCACGACAAATTTATAAAAATAATAGTCAACAACAACGATTTTTTCTGTTATTACTTTATTAAATCTCGCAAAACATCTTCAAATGATACATGCGCATAGGTATTTATGTAAGTATGTGACTAAAATATTCATATAAATACATTATGTGCGGTTATGTGTGTGTGAACCGTAACCTGCTTCCTCTTAGGGCACGGGGATTTACCTACCTACCATTATGTTTTACTGACTGTGACGAAACGGAAAAACTTTCGCTGGGATCTACCCATTTTATTTGTGTAAAAACCTTAAAATTTTCCTTTTAACAGTATAACTGTAAATTTTTGAAGAACTAGTGTATTAGTGTATTTGTATAAGTGTTATTTAAACATATTTGTTGTAATTTTTTAGGTTGATGAGGGAAGCAAAGCGGGGTACTTTCAATATTTCGGCCATTAATATACTCCATCTGAATGATAAAAATAAGATTAGCAATTTTTATTTAAATGTTCAACCGATTTTTATTTTCATTGCGTTGGTGGCATGACAAATGGCAGCTGCAGTAAACAGTTGGTATTGTAACCACGTTTTTGCTTTTAAGTCATCCTTATACGTAAGAAATAAAAGTCAAAATCGATTCAACGAACTGTAAAAAGTTTTATTATAATGTTTAATCTTATTTCACATGGTGTATAGGTTGGACCGCGATGACATCTGTCAGTTAATTGTACCAATGAACGGCATCCAGGAGTTTAATTTCCACCAGGTTGGTGCCACTTAGAAGTAGGCTGACCTTGACACTTGACTGTTCTGATGATTTCTATACGTGAAAAAGTTGTAGTGTATCATGTACCTCGGCAGCAACTCAAATATCATTTTGTATTCTTGGCCACGTGCACTACTAAACGGAACCGACTAACTGAAACTGGAGACGTCAGAACCAGAATCAGAATATTTATTTGTAAAACATATACATATTACATAAAGGTGTTAGGTTAACATATTATTTGGGCGCTATGTTTTGCCGTGAAGGCGTACAAATATTAGATACAATGTAATTAAAAACTAAAATACTGAAAAACTTACTAAAACAAACAATAATTTATAAAATCTGGAACAGTATAGTAACATTTTTCTATTAATAGCGAGGTGAGAGCTTTCTTAAACTTTGATAGGGGCATATTTTTGTATTACTGGGCATTTTATTAAAAATATTCAGAGACATTTCAAAAAACATCACAAAACGTGTTTTATAATTCAGCTAAATGTCCGGTTGGTATGAAACCATTTGTTTCATATTCATTCACCATGTGAAGTCTTGTTTAAATAAGCTTTCCACCTCATAAACCAGCGCTCCGCCTAGCAAGGATTCCCGCTTTCTCACATCTCTTAACCCACAAACCCACAGTATTTCTCTAGAACAACTATGTAATACTATTAGACATCACTAAGCAAAATACTATAAAATATATTTATTAAGAAAAAGTATTATAAATAATTTTATGTTTATAACACTTTACTCGTCATTCGCTAATTCAAACAAACAGTAATTTATATTTGGTCAAATATGAAATATTTAAATGATAACACTCACACTTAGTCCATTTGTGTTATCACATCATTTACGTCCACTTTTACGCAGCGCAATAATATAGCCAACGCTTCAATATTTATATTTCACTGTATTTTGAAAATTATAACCACAATACCGCTAACTAACAGATCTAAATATTCGTCACTTACCAACAACATTCAATTAGGTGAATAGTCGTAACGAATTGCATCTACGTCACAGAAATCGAAATAATTTACTCAATTTTCTGTGGTCTACTTACTAAATTTTATTATCGAAGTAAACAAGGTGAACGAGACAAGTATCGAATTATTTTCGAACCACTTCAAGTAATTTTATTAAAACAAACAAAAAAAAATCATTATATGTAATATTAATAACATATCAAAAACTATAAATATATTTTATTTGAAAATAACATCCAGCTTAATCCGCAGGCGCAGGTGAGATTCGAACTCGGGGCTTGCCATAATCGCTCCTACCCAAGCACGGTAAAGTCTAAGCTAGCATGCATATGATAAGTTAGTTGAAATTATGAACTACATCAATTACAGATAAAGTTAGTGTGTTTGCGTGTCTATAGTATAGAAACAACTTATATAAGAAGGTCGTAAGTTAAACCGAAGCGTCAACCTATTGCTTTGTGAGATTGCTTATGGATTTATGAGCGCTACTGTATGTGCCCGACCCAGTTCTTGAAAATGGAAGTGTCACAATGTACTAGGATTGATCCATCAACACTGGGCTATTGGACTGGACTATACTTGCCCTAGAGTGATGCGCTTTGTGAGGCGGGCGTTCTCGGAGACTGATATTAGTTCTGGAGATTATTTGACCCACGTCACAGAGCCTATCGATTTCCTGAAGCAGAAGATCTGTGCATGGGCAAACCGTATTCGGCGGTACAGGCGAAGAGTGGAGCGGTACAATCGGAATCGCACATTCCAGAGCAATGAAAGGTGGGTTTATAGGGCTTGGGACCGACCGGACCAAGGTGTGGCTGACACGCGCCTGCCAAATGGTGATGCCATATGTTCGTTCTGGCTGTGGATCTACACCGCTACGTGCGAACAACGCATCACACTGATGTCACACAAATCCTGCATCGCGCAATCAGAATTTACCGCGCAGTTAGCATATTTACAACTTCCCGATATCAATAGTTTGGCAGTTGCCCACCAGATACGACATCCATCTGGTCGGAGGATACTCTCTTTTCCAAGAGTATGAGTGAACTTCACACACTGTTCCTCATATCTCTATATGGTGAAACATCTGGTCGGTGCCTGTCAATCACACCGAAGGTGATTGGACTAGGGAAATCGAGCGAGCGTGTTATCAAATACCAGAAATGGGGCAATTACCATCAGCCCCCAAGGTTACCTAACTGGAACTCTCGAGGGCCGGACGGGCTGCACAACTTTTGGATAAAATGCTTCCACAGGTCCCACGCCAGCTTGGTTTTCCATTTCCAGTCAACCTTAGAGTCAGGGTCACTACCCCAGTTCCTAAAGACAGGAATAACCCACCTGCTCCATAAATCAGGTAGTACTACGGTACCCAAAAATTATAGACTGATTACTTATCTACCGACGGTCTATATAGTTCTTACATCTATTTTGAGAGCTAAAATAAACGTACGAGTACATATGGACACCAACTCCATTATGTCTGTCTCTCAAAATGGATGTAACAATGGGTCCCGTGGAACTAAGGAGCTGCTCCTCATTGATATGACCATTTCCCAACAAGTTCATCGTTTCCGAAAGGATCTGTCGACATGTTGGATAGATTATAAGAAGGCCTATGACTCGGTGTCACATACATGGATCATGAGGGTGCTGGCGTTGTATAAAGTAGATGCAACTCCGCGCACCTTCCTGATGTCGTGTATGGGGCAATGAAAGACGATTCTTCGCTATCCAGGTCCAAATATCCATAGGAATAGCGAGCCAATAAGGATCGAGCGAGGAATATTTCAGGGTGATAGTTTGAGCCCTCTTTGGTTCTGCTTACCCTTGAATCCTCTAAGTACACTGCTGGAGAATCCAGGACTAGGCTATCGGCTGAGGATAGGTGGTCAGGTTTTATCTCACCTCCTCTACATGGATGACCTAAAAATCTTTGCCCCAAACAATTTGCAACTGATGGAGCAACTGAAACTTTCAGCAGCGCCATCAGGATGGAATTTGGTGTGGAAAAATGTGCGGTCATGCACGTAAAGCGAGGGGATATTGTGGAATCCGTGGAAACTCAACTCTCGGATTTCATAAACCTTAGAGCCCTCATCCGACACCTATAAGTATTTGGGTATGTCGGAAGCGTTGGGCATCAATGTTACTGACATGTAGCAATCGTTGAAGGAGCGCTTCTTTGGCCACCTGAAGAAAGTATTTAATAGTCTTCTGGCAGGCGGAAACAAGGTGCGCGCCTTCAACGGTTGGGTCATGCCGGTTTTGATGTATTCTTTCAGCATGCTCAAATGGACACAGACCGAACTTGACGCCCTGGATAGGATAGGTCCGTACACTGCTGCCTGCAAATCGAATGCACCACCCACGGTCATCGGTAATGAGACTGTATTTCCCGCAAAAATGTGGAGGTCGAGGCTTCTTAAACCCTCCACAATCGCGAGATATGCAGTCTCAGGGAATATATCCTAGACGCCGAAGCGGGGATGCATCGAGATGTGGTCGTAGTGGACAAGGGCCTTACCGCGCTTTCCTTGGCGAATGAGAACTGGTGCAAACCTGCAGTTTTAGATACTAACGATCATAAGGAAGTATGGTAAGTTAAAGAGCTTCACGGACGCTTTTTCCGGGTCCGCCATGGACCTGATGTAGGCTTTTTGGCGTCCGTCCTGGCTCTATGGGGAAACCGAGGGTTTTATCTGTGCGATTATGAATGAAGTTATCATGACCAATAATTATCCCAAATACATTGTCAAAGACGGTACGGTTGACATCTGTCGGGCATGCCACCGTCCCGGTGAATCTACGCGACATGTTATTTCCGGTTGTTCTCGTCTTGCTAACGCCGAGTACTTGCACAGACACAATCTAGTGGCTAGGATTATCCACTAGCAACTCGCCTTGCAGTACAGCCTTGTGGAATCGGAAGTGCCGTACTACAGGTATGTGCCCGACCCAGTTCTCGAGAATGATCACGTCACCTTGTACTGGGATCGATCTATCATCACTGACAGGACTATTTTAGCCAATAAGCCTGATATTGTGGTGATAGATTGACGAGAACGCTGTGCAACGAGTGTTGATATCACTGTCACTCATGACGAGAATCTCGTGAAAGCTGAAAAATATTTTTTTTAAAGTATCTTGACTTAGCACACGAGGTTGTCGACATGTGGAGCGTGGACTCTGGTTCTTTTCGTGGACAGCCAATGGTTTAATAGTCAAGAGCCTCAACCAACACCTGAGGAGGCTCTCGTAGGGCAGCTGGATCAAGGGTTTGATTCAGAACGCGGTACTTCTGGACACGGCTCGCATTGTCAGGAGGTCCCTCTGTTGTTGTATAAAATATTTAAAAATTTGGAAACGAAATAATAATAGCTTTATTGATACTAAATCCTTTGTTACAATAAGTAGTAAATGTAGGAACTAAATATTAATCTGTACTTGTAATAAATATGAAAAGATCGTGTCAGGAATCGAACTTAACACAACACCTTGCACGCGGTCTTCACGCGCGAGCTTCGTGATCAGCGCGTCATCGGCAAGCTGAGGCGCGGCGCGGCGGCGACATGGCTCGGCCGGACGACTACTCGCTTCAACGGACTCCACCGCGCCGGACGATACTCCTAATCTAATAATTACTTGTTTGTCAATAAACCAGTGCCTATATTACGAGTATACAGTCCACTCTTTCATTGCTCTCCACGCGAACAGATCGTTTGTTTGTTTGTTTCAATAGGTACACTAAACTCTGGAGCTAACAGTCGGATCTGGAAAAATCTTTTTGCATAACATAGGTCAATTCTAAAGAACAAAAAAAAAATTGAAGAAAAAAAGTCTGAAAGAACGCGTAATAGCGCGCGTGAGCAATGCGATGCGGTAAGTCGGGTCTTACCCGATGGAAACTAAGAATAACCCAGAAGAGCCGAACTTTGCAAGCCTTTGTCAACGAGGTACACACATCTAGCTATACATTTTTAGTTTTAGCTAGAGAAGTCAGCTTATACTGGAAATGTATCGCTTGACCCGTGCGTTCCATCCCGCGCTGATCAGAAGTTTTATTATTCAGGACAGCAGGGACATGGACGCGCGCAAACTGTAACTCGGCGGTAACTTTTATTCGGCTCATAAAGGGTCGTAGCGTGATGATAAATATCTTCCTTAAGAATTGGACTGTCAAATCAACCAACAAAGAAACAAACTCTTCAGCTTTATTATACCACGACTCTACTCAAACTCGAACTCAAAGCATTAATTTCAATTAAACCATTCATAGGCACCTTTTAACAATCAAAGAGTCGTTGAGTTAGTCAGAAAGTTCCATTCCCATTCCAGTCCCATTCCAAAACGAAACTATCCAAGATCTGTATGGAGCAGAAATCCAAGAAACTCCAAGGACACTCTTTTAAATCAATATATTGTTGTTGATTTATGTGAGAACATTATAAAAATACAAATGAATAACCAATTCAAAAGATAGGATTAAAATTAAAATATGCAGTGGCAGTTGAGAGATGACCAGTCTCAACCGACGGCGCCCGTTCCAGAACATGACGCATGGATCAGCACCGTCCAGCTAAACCATTTTGAAGGGAACCAAATGATCCAACACACGCGACACCATCAGTGAAATCCACACGGAAACATACTACCAGATCTACAGTGATTTTTTTAACTCTATTGGTTTATGCGGTGCACGCCAGTATAGCTCCCAGGCGCCTATTGCAGGCAATTTACACAAATCCTGAATGATTTATACACCTAAACCTTGCTCATGAATAACTCCGTCCTTCGGTGAAAACCGTATGAGAATCCGTTTGGTAGTTTTTAAGTTTATCTCGTTGAGACAGACAGACGCGACGTAGGTAGACGGTACGTAGTAGGTGTGTAGGTACCCCAATACACAATTCAAAATGATTGTTGTATTCATAATCCTCTATTCAAAATGAAGGTTGTAATTTAGAATCCTCTATTCAAAATGAGTGTTGTATTCAAAATCCTCTTTTCAAAATGAGTGTTGTATTCAAATTGAGTGATGTATTCAGAGTCCTCCATTCAAAATGAGTGCCGATATTTTGAATCGAGATTCAAAACCAATGTTGTACTCGGAACTCTTTATTCTGAGTGAATGTTATTGTTTATTCGAGTTATTGAAATGAGACTTGTAGTTATTTTGAATAAGTACTTGTTTCTTTTATAAATAGAAGTCTTGATCAGTACACGGTATCATGATACGTGGTATATGCAATAAATATATATGTGTGTGTATGGGGCGAGCTCACAAACAGCATTCGATTCAATAAATATTATGTGCAGGCACTTTTGAGTTGTCAAGGAATCGGTCAGTCAGAAGTATGAAGCTAGTTGCCCATTCCAAAGCGCAGTGGGTTACTATGGAGAACAACGGGCAAGAAACTCCATGGTGTGGCATTTTGTTACACCTAAAACACATCTTATTATCTATTTATGTATTATATTTATAACACCTGAGGAGCTCTTGTGTAGCAATTCTTTCTATGATTCAGTAGGTACTAAAGTCTTTATGAAAATTGTATGACACTCATTTAACTTACATTTGTTTATCTGATAATTGTTGTACTGCTGAAAAGCAAACCTTTAGCTACCTCTGTCTACTTTCCACATCCATTTTTCTCATTTCATGTGATCTCATATTATTTTCCTTTTATTGAATGTTGTGACATTTTGTATCTAACATTGTCATCTGTCAGTTTTTTCTTTTTCTATGATAAAGAGCTAAGAGGTCGTCTATTTTATTGTAAAGGTATCGTAAAACTAGTGTTAAGCCAGATTCTCACTGTAAGCCATCTTTATTGTTCCTGGCCGATAACCAATTAAGAAGTATTTGGATTGAAAACTAAAAAAGTCACTTCTAGAACGATCGGCCAGGGGCTATATAAGAGAACCGTTACTTTTTACCAGGTTCTTTTGATTCCGTCTTTTGACTCGTTCTTTTTACTCGCCCTTCTGGCTCGCTCTGTTGGCTTCTTTCTTTTCGTACTTTTTCTTACTCTATGTTTTTCTAAAAGCTATTTAAATATAAACCTTCCTAAAAGTTATTCTCAGTGAATTTATTACAAACATCTTGTGTGTGTAAATGTGTTCGACTCACTCGATCACCTCCGACCCTCCCACTTGCGTCTACGAGAGGAGTTCGAGACGGTTTGCATAGAACTAATAAACGTGGCGTGAGACACCGCCGCCGGAAGAAACACCAACCGATGCGAGCTCCCTCGCAACGGGCTGCGGGCTGATGGGAGAGGCTGCTGCGAGCTCCCACTCGACGGACTGCGGGACGGAGGAGCGGCCGACGCGAGCTGATTCAACCGTGAGCTGCTTCGCGACTGTGAGCACGGAGAGGCTACTGCGAGCTTCAACTCGATAGACTGCGGGCCGGAGGAGCGGCCGACGCCTCGAGCTGCTGCACGACCGTGAGCTCCCTCGTGTTAGACTGCGGGCAAGAGGATCGTCCTATGCTACTACTAATCGATTCCTATTCCTTAATATCTTTTTCCATGTAATTTTGTATTTCAAATTCTAAAATTTCATTTAAACTTGTAACCACGTTTAGCCAGTCGGCTAAACGTTTCGTTACAATGGACACTCTTTTAAATAATATTGTTGTTACAAATATATTAGTTACATCGATGAAAGTTGACACTTTAAGTGAGAACGATGTACAAAAACCGTACACGTTAAAAGCGTCCAGAGTGCAGCAAAACATAATTAAAAACAATCCAGCTAATTAATTATTAAAATAATCCGTGGCAGCTAAGAGATGACCAGTCCCAACTGAAGGCCCCCGTTCACGAACATGACGCATGGATCAGCACCATTCAGCTCAACCATTTTGAAGGGAGCTAAATGATCCGACACACGCGCCACCGTCAGCGAGACATTTGAGTGAGCATGACATGCTAGCAGCCGCCAAGGCACATTCAAGCAATCTATGACATTACCCGGTAAATGGTAGCTCTATAGTACAAATTACTCACATCTGTGCAATGCATCTATATAATAAAAAGGAGATTGAGTTTATATAATGCAAATATATTCTTACAATCTTCAGCAGCTTCAACAGTGTTTCAAATGTCAATTAATTAGTTGTGGTGTGGAGCATTATAATAATAATAGTCCTCCCTCGGATACCGGCGGCCAATATCAGCAGAGACTAGCGATTGAAGCGGGAAATATTATAGTGCACAAGTGTGTGAGCAGACGCAGGTACACTATCTATTCCCTCACTCTCATAGTCCGATGGCAATCCAGGGGGCCTAGACGAAATTCAAGCGTTTTCCGTTCACGCTAAGGACTTGACGTAAGCGTGTGTAAAATGGTAGACAAGTTACACATGGAACGCAGAACGCCCATTCCGCAGCGTTACACGAAACACTATATAATTAGTATATGGAATAGTGTGTAGCAAGTGTCACTATTGCGTTCAGTGTTCCTTTCACTGTCAAACGCAATAGCGCGCTAACAATATAATTCAAAAGTGTTGTGTGGTGAAACTTTGAAAGTAATTGAAGAGTTTTTTATTACAAATAAAGTGAGTGAATGGCTTTAAATAGTAATTCAAGTTAATGTAAGAACTGTGATCTAGTCAGTATTTTGGAAAAAATAGTTTGTAGTGCGATGAGTACAATCAATACACATTTTTTTAATTTTAGATGGAATCTAGACTTCGGGCGAGTCCCGAGCAGTTTAGTTTGCTGATGGAATTTATAGAAAGGCAGGTTTTTTCCGATACATTATCATTGACTCCAAATTTGACTACCATTTTTAAAAGTACCTATTTTTACTAGTATTGGACCTACTTGAGATTATGGAATGCATAATGTAAACAACCGCACAATGGTGCGCTTAAATGATTGTGGTTCTTACATTTGTTATTCCTATAAAGATAAACTCGATTCCAAACCTTAATACTTCTTTCTTAGATAGGCTATTAGAATGCTAGTAGTAAACTGTATGTTTACTGACTCTTATCCTGTACACTAATCATAACACTGTTTACTTTTTTTTGCGTTGGCGTCAGGGTTCGATATCCCGCTAATGAAACGTGTCGCGGAAACGCCAAAATATCATTGGCGTCTGTCAAAAGTGGCACTTGTCTACCATTTTCATGAACATTTTTGTCGTTTACGTGTCACGCTCATGCCGACGTTCCTTTCCGCATGAGGAATACTGACTTTGTCTACCAATTTAGCAGCAATCACGTGACATGTGGTCAGCAAATGTCAGCTCCATACAATTTGAGTTTTCCTTTGGCGGTAACGATTACAGAAAATGGATTTTGTCTAGGCCCCCAGTACGACCGCAGAGATAATCATCAGGCGGAGGACCAACGGCATAACGTGTTTTCGGAGGCACAGGGGCATTACCGCCGACTTCCAAACAAGTTTGACCTAATATTTATTTCTTATAAGTACCTACGCAAGGTACTGCCATAAATAATTATTTATTAAAAATTAAAATAAAATGTACTACGTAAATAACAACTATTACGTAAAACTAATTAATAAAATACAATGTACCAAGAAAATATCTAATAACAAAATTATATCCTAACTTGACTAAAACTATTCACAATTTAAAATAAAGCGTCAAAAATTTAATCCATTCATGCATCGATGTCGACTGGTAAAGTACCCAACAGACTGGCGGCATTGCCACGTTGTATGGCAATGCTTAGCCTCAGGCCAAGATAAAAGCCAGCCCTTGGGTCACGGGAAGTGACAACCAGCTGTTTCGAAATTTCTTCAAAGAAACCATGAGCACTCGGACCCCGAGGCGTTCGACCCCAAACGGCTCGAAAATATGAATATCAATAAGGTTATTATATTCACGCCGCTATTGTTAGTAGGTACAGTCCGCGAGGCCTTTTGTTTTTTTTTATTTGGGTGGAAAAGCATCAAATGACTTCTCCCGCTCTGGGTGGAATAGGAGATGCGGCGTGTCGGACCCACCCGTGTTCCGTCAGCTGCCTTTTTTTTTTGTACCGGGGTGGAAAGTTCTCATGGATGTCCTCCGCCCCTGGGCGGGCGGAGGGGTATGTCAGGCTCTTAATGACAAAAAACCCCCCTGTGTTCCATCTCACACCTACGTCGGGGTCGCGGGAACATATGATTCTTCCGCCGCGACTGGTGCTGGCCTGCCTCGGCGGGCCTCCTCGTGTTAGGAGGGGGAGTGAGGAGTTTGACTCCCCCCGCAACGTCTAAGAGGGGCGCGCGTGGAATACAACTCGCCACCACCTCCGGTCCAGATGTCTGGGGGACGTCCCCGAGTCCGCAGTCCCTGGACCCATCCTGGACCCACAACACACACCCCCCAGTCCCCAGGCTGGAAGAGGGCGTTGTCCGCCCATCACCTACGACCAACCCCTTGCCACTAGTCGGAAAAATGATCCCGTAGCCTACCATTTTCCGGCGGCAGAGGATAGGGAGAGCGGTCAACAACATACCGACACTACTCTTCCACTGCGGCCCCACCGCGTCCGCCATCAAACGGTGGCGACCCCGTTAAGGCCACAGAAGGTAGGGAGAGCGGCGCACCGCAATACCGGCACTCCTCTCCCGCTGCGGCCTCAGTTGCGATGTCGCAAGTCCTCAGTTGCGGCCATGGGCCTGGACCAGGGCCGGAAGCAAAGAGATCGCCGCCGCTGATCGCCTCCGCGAGAACACTGCGGTACTCCGCCCAAGCCGGGCAGACTTCCACCGTATGCTCCACCGTGTCCTCCGGGCGATCCACTCAATGGTGACACCCGGGCGATTCCTCCCGCCTTATGCGAAACAGGAACCCCCCGAAACAACCGTGTCCGATGAGGACCTATGACAGGCGGAAGATGAGGACGCCGTCGCGCCTCTCCAACCACTCCTCAAAGAGGGGACTTATCGCCGCTATTGTGGCGTGCCCAGCACTGGGTTGTGACAATCGCACCCTCCATGTCGCCGTGAGATCCCGCCGGAGCTCTGTCCGATGTACCGTGATTTCTCGCTGCAGCCCAGTTACACCCCAGTGTTTTGCCTCCTCACGCCGTTGCCATACGTGCGCGAGGGCATTTGCTTCCAGATCCCATGGCGGCTATCAAGGAGGCTCACCACCTCGCAGAAGACCGTGTGGTATCCTGATACCAGCCGGATAGCCATGACCCTTTAGAACGTGTTCAAACGGCGGGCTGGTCGGCGCCTCAAAGAGCGCGCCCACAGCCCGCGAGGCCTAAGCTGAGCTTTGCGTTTATGTGAGTGATTACCAACCGCACTAATGTGATCGCGCGATAATCACGCGAGGGACGCACAGCGTCTCAAGCCGATTGTCTGATTGGCTGATTAAAAGCAAAGTACGCGTCGGTAAATGCACTCATCAAAATGAAAGTCAGTCATACTGAAAGTTTCTGGATTCTGATAAATAAGATCAGATATAAAACGTATGATACATTTATTGTTTTTAAAAGTATATGCCCTCACAATTTACACATTTTTGCATTCGCTGAAATCTTCGTAAAAAGCAGTCTGACCAGTCTTGCTTAGCGACCACTTCAATGGTTTGCGGCGAATATTCCATGAAATCATTGAAGTGGTCCCTTCAATGGTTTCATGGAACGCATTCACCGCCGACTCAGGGCCCGTCAAACGTGTGCCTTTACGTTTGCCTTTAGGAAAAAAAAGTCGCAAGGTGCATGGTCTGGGCTGTATGGTGGATGCGTCATCAGTTCTACATTTGAAGCCTTCAAATACGCTTCCATTACGTTAGCGGAACGTGAGGACGGGTTATCGTGGTGAAGGATGACATTGCTTCGAGGACACTTTTCGCTAACTTTTTTAAGACTCTGGGCAAGCAAGTGTTGACCTACCATCCTGCGGTCACTGTCCTTTGCTCTACAAGCGACACTGTTGTGTAATGTCCTGATTTGCCGAAAATAAGCAACAATTTTCTTACCAATGCTTCAACTTTTCTAACTTTCGTCGGCAAGTCTTCAAAAGAAAAGGACCCATTCTGCCAACTGGCTTTTTCTTTCCGGTTCAAAGCCTCGGTGTACTGACACCCAGGTTTCGTCACCTGTCACGATATTATAGACAGCCAATGACTGTCCTCCATTACAAACTTTATTATTATTTTACGGCAACACTCGACACGCAGTCGTTTCTGGTCTTCCGTTCAATCATGCGGCATCCATTGCGTGCAAAGCTTCCAAAGCTTCAGATGCACTCGCGAAATGTTTAGCACTTGTCTAATTCCAATTAGTAATTCGAATTAGATAAGTGCTAAACATTTCGCGAACAGAACGAATTTGCAGAGCTTTTTTTTTGTCAGTTTCTTTCAGCTGTACTGTTTCAATATTGGATTCTGTAATCGCCGTCGCCGGTGGAATTGCATGTACATCGTCATGAATATGATCACGTCCAGTTCTCCGAACCACGAATACACAGAGCTTCATCACCAAATACCAATTGAAGTCTCTTGGAACTCTCTTGTTGACTTAAGCCACAGGGAAAATCGTAAAATATAATTCAGCCAAAATGTTCACGAGTAAAATCATTGTAATAGCGACACACCATTTTCTAAAGGACGGCCTTCGAATTATTGATCGAAAACGACGGCAATGAAGAAAACTAATGACAGTCTCGCAAATGGAATAGCAACAGTCATGTTCCCAAAGAGTTCCATTTTCTAATTCCGCATAATGTAGTATTTGCTTTAAAAAAATGTAAGTGGCCAGTACCAGAAACTTTCAGCATGCCTCACGTACCAGGCCACTCAAAAAGTCAGATAGTCAGTCAAAAGTTTTTATGGATGAGAGACTGGCCAGTTTCTGTAGTTCGTTTCTGTATCAAATAAATCCAAGACTCATCATCTGTAATGATGTCGTAAACACGCCGAGACGAACCTGCTTCAGATTTGTTTATCACATCACGGCACCGTTCCACCCGGGCCTGCTTCTGAGCATCGGTGAGGATGTGCAGCACCCAGCGTGAAACTATCCTCCTCTCGCGAAGATACACGTGAATCTCTTGATATGTAACTTGCCTATTGTCTTGGATTTAATTTTTCACTGCTAGCACGTTTTCTTCCGTAACAGCCGTCAAAAGGCGACCACTTTTTTCTTCATCCCCCAAAATTTGTCGGGCGCGCTTGAATTCGTTATACCAACGATACACGGTTGCCTTAGAATGGCCTTAATATTTGAAACTACCATTTTAAGTCTATCGTACGATTCGTCCGGTTTCAGGCGACACTTGATTTCGTAAAAAAATAAATGTTCCCGGCGCGACTCATTTTAATAAGACACGATCATTTTAATTAGCTCTCAAACAATGTGGAAGGAAATTTTGAAATTGGAACGTACCTATTTTTACTCACAAATAATCATATTTTCAAAATGAGTTTCAGACTATGACTGGCCAAGTCTCTCATACCAAACATTCTTTGGCAATACTTTCTGGGTGTCCTGGTAGTGTCTCTCAGTTTAAGCGTTCTACGAGTACGATAGTGACTGTATAGAGCTAATTATCCTACTCACCAGCTAATTCATAGGTGAAACATGCTTGAGACTTAAGGGTTTATTTACATGAGGTTTACATAAAAATAAAGTCCATCACTGGTCTTCTATATAATTTTTTAAAGTTATTACGGAATTCGAAAATGAAACTCTCTGGGAACACTTGAATTTGCTAGACTGTATTTTTTTTGGTATTTTTACAGGGAATTATAATGGACGCAGTCAAAGGCCTTTGTCATGTCGCAGAATATGGCACAGACCGGTGTTCTCTTATATACATTTAGCATGACATTATGTAAAACTCATTAATAGACAAATTTATACTTATTGTCTTACGGAGACTTGTGTCCCTAGTGGCCAAGTAGTAAAATTAACCGTGGAATTTTCCAACGAGTAGATACAAAAAAAAGAGGCACTGTGATCATTTATTTATTGCAAGTTAGACATTAAAATAAACTTATTTTCTAACAACATTTTTCGCATAGGTATATTTAACAAAATTAAATATATTTTGGTGGTCCCTTTTTGTTGTATAAAAAATAATCTTCATCTGTATAATTTGCTCTGTTAAATAGTGTCGGTAAGTAGGTACAGTCAACCGCACATTAGTGGTAAAACTTGCACTACGAAAACCACCCATAATACTACTACCTAAATCCGTAGTCAATATCAAAATGTGCGGTTGACTATACCTATTATTTGGATTTTAGTAACGTACTTACATAGTTATTTAATATTGGACCAAGGTTTTTGTAGATTAGCGCCGATTAAAGGCAAAATTGTGGCAAGACTTCTGTGTTGTAGAAATAAGTATGATAAAAAATGCCCATTTTGACTGACAATAACTTGTACCTAACATTTACATTATAAATAAACATAACATATATTTTTAATCATTTATTCACAATAAAAATTAATCACCATATATTGGCTTTGACCTTGACCGATCAAATTTTGAACGGTTTAATTTATTGAGTAATAAAAGAATAAGAAACGGACTAGTTTATGGTGGTGCATTTTGTAAATTGTCGTTCACTTTTTTTTTTGTGTGAACCCTGGAAATTATTTTTCAACACAATTGCTCATAAAGTGGCTCTTATTACATCGCTTTTATGTTCATAATGCAGTGTATTATACACGCGTGCTTTTTACTTTACATTACCGCACTCGTGTTTTTTTTTTCTTTTTTTTTTTTCTTTCATATCCGTTGTAGTACATAGGTGTACGTAGGCGAGGGAAACAAAAAGCAGAGGCTGTAATTATCAAAGCGCACGTATGTCATACGACGTTTTATAACATATTTGCGAGGAAATAAATAAATCTAAAAAGAAATGCCAGCAAGTTGGAGTATGACTTGATATCAATACCATGTTTTGTTTTCACAGTGCTTTTTTGCATTGAATAGTAGCACCACAATGAGCTTGACTTATATTTTTGAGAAAGTTCCATGAAATAGGCTAAATACACACTTTCTGGAAAAGAATTTGCATCTTTGCTTTTTTCCAAAGGATGAATAATGTTGATAGGCTTGTAAGTATCTATCGGTCGATTTCTCAGGCAAGAGGCTTAGAGTAGCCTTTTTCGCTGCCTCAGAGACTTCTGGCGGTGTCGGATTAATATATTCATCATTACTTGGCGACATTTTCAAACAAAACAATCCAGCGAAATGAAAAAGCGCGCAGAATAATTTTTACATGTTCACAAATTAGCGATGCGCGCGCATCAGCGCTTTTTTTAAGGCAAAGGCACAAAAACAGCCAGTATTACTAATGAATTATATATTTGTTTTTGTGTTTTTGTTACAGATACATGATTGTAATTTATTGTCAAAATGAATTAAATTAAAGAATGAAATGTTTATTTATTATATTTTATCTCCCAAAGATAATTTTATTCATAAAATGTTGACCACTTTTATGACATAAAAACTCTTTGCTAAGATTTAAAAAAGTACCGTTCGTTTTAGACGGATCATCTTGATAAACCGTGCGTTTTACATTACAATAACGCACAATTACGTAATGGGATACAGTACGATATTGAAATTGGTGAAATAAGAGACCCTTTACGAGCAAATGTGTTATAAAGAGTTTTTATGCCTTAATACGAGTACAATGAATATTTTTATCATCCCGATGGGTATACCCAGGAAAATGAAAACAACGAAATTATTAATAATACCAATACCATAACACAAACTGTAAAAAAATGCCAACTATAACTGTTCGGTATCATTTTGAAAATTGTACTTTCACTAATTAAAGATAATAACAATACGAGTCTGTTTTTTTCCTCGCAAGTGTGTTGAAAAACGTCGTGCGACACGCGTGTGCATTGATCATTACATTATGTTATTTCTTATGTTTTATAGAATAAAACTCGGGGGTAGTAACCAAAAGAGCGCACTTGTATCACAATGTGTCCACTGGTACCCATTAAAAAGCAGAAAGAGGTTTTCAAAAAAAGTCATGCGGTGGCAGGGCTATTCGTACGATGAAATGTTGCCAACACCCGTAATTTTTAGTAAATCTGCTTCTAATATAAACCAACTGAAGGCCAATTCTTCCCGTAAATAGAAACGTAAAAAATGTAGTCGGAGCCTCATCTCAGCGACAATAAATATAAACTTGAGGTTTGAGACGGATTGAGACTGAGATTAGATTGCTACCTTTCTTAAAAAATACGGGAATTGTCACTGTACCTGCTTATTGCCGCGACACTTATTTTTTTATTAAAAAAGGACTCGTATCAGTTCCAAATTCAACTTTGTAAACAATCTTAATAACTCTATTCTGCACCCTTGCACGTTTAACAGCAACTACCAGACAAAAAAAAACTAATATTAGTTCTATGCTAATATATTTTTAATCCATGGCAAGAACTGCGCTACGTCTGTGAACACAACATATTCGTTGAGATTGCAGGTGAAATCTCCGTTTTCAGCGCGGAGAGAAACGGAGACTACGCCCCTAACCCTCCACTTTCCGCCTTCAAGCAGGTACATGCCGCCACCTGAGTCCCCTACGCATGGACCTGAGCCTTTTCGGTCACCTGTCAAAGGGAAATGTCATCTTAGGCTTTTTGCACTAAGAACAAGCAGAAACTGCCACAGAGAAATTTACCACAATAGAATGAAAGAGAATTGCGTTTTTTGGTATAATTTAAAATATATAAAAAAATGAGTTACATAAAAAAAAACTAATATGATAATTTCAGATGGCAACATTTAGAACTACCATCTGAAGTTCAGCTGCAACTCACTGGCAATACTGGGGGCAGTGGGATATAGAAACATTAGCTCTTCATTAGCGGGGTGGCCCAGTGGTAACAAACCCGACTTACCATGTTAGTCGTGGGTTCAAACTTGGGCAAGTCCTTTAAGTATTACTTTGCATAATGCAAATGTAGTGCCAGTAGCCAGAGCTTTACGGTTGACTGCCCAGGGCCAGTGTGTAATTTTTTATTGTAACCTCAATACCTACAAACATACCTGCACACAATGTATTGTCGTTGGTTAGCTCGTGAAACAGAGATTTGCTGGCCCTGCATTCGTTGGTACTGACTATTGGGACGCGTACCATATGGGGCTCGCCTTGTTTGCCCATACCCCCCACGCCTTGGTCACCCCAGCCGGCCACCTGCGGACAGACATAATACATTAGTATAATCGGTAGGACTTGATCGTAGTGTCGCAACACATTATTTACGCCGACGGCTACGGTTGCAGTTGTCTCTGATGTTGGCAATGTGCTGCTCGTGTTTTAGCACTTACCTGACGAAAACATAATGCGATTTGACATCTCTTGTATAAAAATATTTATTGCTCAAATTAAAGATATCTGACTAATAAAAAGTCAGCCCTTAATTGATAAATAAATTAGATCTTGGAGTAAAGCACTTACAACTCCTTTCTTTCCCACGACATCCGAGAGGTCAGTTTTGTTGGACCACAGACAAGCTGGACGGATATAATGGTTAAACTTGACGAGTTTGTCCAGGGTGAGCATCAGGATGTCGTCTGTAACAAGCAAATTAGTCCGTTCAGCCAGGCTAACATGCGCAGTGACACAAATTCTTGTCATGTCATTATCTCTCGTCGAATGTGACTATAAAATTAAACTTTTAGTGCCTCACTGCTTTCTTGTCATACAAAGATGTTTCGTGGAATGAACTATAGAAAGGGTTGCTACTATTTCCATAGGCTGATGAGTACTGCTGTGAGGGCCATCGATATACTCACTTTGAAGCGTCGCAGCATTATACGCTTCGTGCACAGTGGCAGACCGAAGAGTCCTGGTGATGGTAATATCGTCACTCCAGTCATTCAAGTTATGTACCCCAACTTTGACCACGATGTCTTTGATGGAAGTAAGAGTGCCGCGACGTTGCATGCAATGAGCAGCTGCAAATTAAACAGAAAGTTGCATATTCATGTATTTCGCTGAGAGTTTGCATTATTTTAGCGTCAATACTTACCAACGTGATTCCTTCCCGGTTACATTTCTAGGAAGCGATGAGAAATGTTAGGGGAGGGTCTCTTTTATTTTAAGCTCAGACCGAAAGTTTATCCTTCACCAGACTTGAGGTAGCGGTTAATATGGAAGAAATAGAAGAGTTGATGACAGAGTAACAGGAACAGTCAGGCTCACAGGCTCATTAACACTACTCACCGGTAACAATATGACGATCCGACAGGAGTGTCCCTCCGCAGATAAATCGAAGAGTAGCCTGTTCCGACTTGTAGATAGCCACAAGCCAGGGTAACTCTCCCCTTTCGTAAGCATTACCATTGTAGATCAGGGGAATCCTATTATTGCCACCCCAGACTGTGCCGCATTCGTTAATCGTTTTGTCTGGAGTATTGGAAGCGCTGGAAAGAGATAGGAGGTCGTGTTACTATCTTGTTGGTGGTGACTGTAGGATCGATCTAGAGTTAAGTCTATCTACAGTTTACTTGAAACCAGCGGCAGTGGTGGACTAAGCCTGTCGGGGGCGGCAAAACAAAATGAGGCCCCCCCAGTCTTCTCGGTTTATGTAGGTATTTCTAATAAAATTTTGCAACAAAATTATAATGACAAAAAGTGTATCTACTCGTACACCTACAACTTGGGCTCCGTAGACGGAACACGGTTCAGATGTGCTGATCGCGTTAAATTTCATCGGTGAAATCGGCACTTAAACCACCAGTGCTTGAAACTTGAATCTAAAGAGAACGCCAAAAATCCAAAGCCTTAAAAGAGTGAATGATAACAAATCATTCTAGAATGAAGCAAATCTGAAGATTCCTAATTCACTTAGGACTGATTTACCAATGAAACTGAACGTGATCAGCACATCTGAACCGTGTTCCTGTCACTGTCATTATTGCTAAGGAATATTGACACTGACACAAGAACTGTCAGTGTCAATATTCCTTCCTGACGCGGTTTACATGTGAAATTGACACTAAACCTTGTGTACAACACCATGATTTCGTGATTTTCTGCCGTAAGGAAAAAGACGTAAAAACGAAATAGCTTTGTCATTATGATTTAACGTCAAATATAGGCCTTACCTAGCAGTAACCGCAGTCGGCGAGTCATTTGGATTAAGACTAGTCACTGGAGCAGGTTCATACACGGTGCTGTTAGTCAAAGGTTCTGTATAGACCGGAGTCATAGGTATCATGGGTATCACAAGTACAGGACTTCGACTAGGAACCTGGACAGCAGGTTCGTCATATTCGTCGGTTGGTCTGGACTGGAATAATTGCTGCGTCTGTGGTTGATACTGCTGTGAAGTTGCTTGCGTGAATGGATTAGTGTTGTTCACTACGAAGTTCGGTGCGTTGCCTGAAAATAAACAAAATTGATTAGCTTGACAAACCTCGATAATTTTGCCCCTAAATGACAAAGTTAAGAGGGTGCACACTGAAAGTTGTAAACTTCACAAATTGCTGTTGATTCATTGTTTTTATTAATTTATGAAAGAAACAAAAAACGTTTATTTGCGGTAAACATGACGCAGTGATTGAACACAAACACCAAAAATAACAAGTTGGGGGAAAATATGCGTCACATCCACGCAAAACGGCCATCGCTCAGCTTAATGCTACGACCCTATCCGAGACAGAGCCCCAGCGCTGGTTTTCAGCGACAGCCGGCGTTGAATGACGTCGCCCGGTGCAGCAATCGCTAAGATTAAAACTCCAATACATACACATAAAAACTAGATAAGTGTTCCACAAAATAAGTACAACTAACAATTTTTGTAAAATGGTAACATTCCGGGCATCGAACGCTCACGCGCCGTTCAATTCGCCGTATCAATTTCACTAAATTACATTATGAAATATCGCTATTATACTGTACAATAAAAATGATAACGCAAGTTATTCGCCTTTATAATATCGCCTTCAAAGTATGCTCCTTCAGAAACGATACACTTACACAACTACACACGCCAATGAAAAACCCAATCATAAAACATTTTTTTAAACGCTTTTTCCGGAATTGAGTTCAGCTCTCGGAGCGAACTCTCTTATGTCTTCTACCGCATTAAAACGGGTGCCACGAAGTAATTTGAGTTTAGGAAAAAGAAGAGGTTGGCTGGAAACATAGTGAATAAGGTGGTTGCTTGATGGTATTTGTTGAGTTTTTGGCCAAAATTCGTACACAATGATGGCCTTGTGCAAAGGCGCATTTACGTGATGCAAAATCCGAGAATGTTCTTTCCACAAATCTGGCCTTTTTCGTCGAATTTGCTTCCTTAAACGTCGCATAACCCTCATATAATATTCTTTATATGTCGTTTGACCTTCCGACAAGAATTCCGAGTGCACAACACCGCGATAGTCAAGGAAAACAGCCAACATGACTTTGACTTTTGAACAATTTAGCGTGGTTTTTTCGGTTTCGGTTCAGTTGGAAGGCGCCATTCCGAAGCTTGTTGAGTAGGTTGCATGTCAAAGTCGTAAACTTAAGTCTCGTCATCAGTTCAGAATGTACACACATATAATTTTCCATTCAATGCGGGAACAATCGGCCAGTAGGTTTTGTAATTGAACTTTAGCTCCAACGAAATTGGTTCCATTATCTATACTAATATTAAAAAGAGGAAAGATTTGATGGTTTGTTTGTATTGAATCGGCTCCGAAACTAATGGACCGATTTAAAAAAATTGTACCATTAGAAGCCGAAATTATGTCGATTTTTCGAAATCCACGCGGACGAAGTCGCGGGCGAAGTGCTAGGCGGAATATAAACAAGACACAGGTACTCGACGAGAAAAAAAGCGGAAATGAATGTATCGGAAGATACATCGGTAACCAGTTCAATGTAAACGGCTTTAGTAACAAGGCATATAAACACGCCTTTTGACTTCTTTGACCACGGCGTCTACATACAGTTACCTTTATCGGGCCAGCATAGTCTACACCCATATGCACAAACGCGTTGGTCTCCTCTACGCGGCAAGTAGGTAAATCAGTCATTTTAGGGCTATGGTTTGAAGGGGAATTTTTAAAACAAAAATTACAAGCGTGTAATCTTTTTCTAATGACACTTTTAGAGGAAAGTATCCGATATTTCTGACGTAACAGTGAATTCATTTTGATAGGGCATTAAGAGGTAGGTTAAAATTGACTTCTGAAATGATAATACATTGTTTATTCGTTACAAATGAAGCTAATAAACCCGTGTTAAAAAGTGTTATGTCATGAGTTTTACATGCTAAACTAGCTTTCATAACCGATCGAAGTAGGTTTACCGAGCACCTATCCGTAATAAATACTGACTTGCACCTCTCTTTAAGGGGTTGAAATATTTTATTTCGTTGTTATGTGCAAATCCTAGCCTGCAAACCAAATTCTAGCTTTTAAGGATTTCGGGAAGTACGCTTGAGGTTTTATTTTAAATACAGACTACCCCCCGCCCCCCCCCCCCCCTTACGTGGGTTAGAGTGTGAAAGTTACGAATTATTAATATTTTTATTTGTTCGTAAATCCTAGCCTGTCTGGAATTTGATATATATTTCATGCTTTTTAGGAACCTAGACAGTTTATTTTATTCAGGATGTCCCGTAAGTCAACGAGCCGGGGTCGGGTCATAACAGTCAACAGAAAATATATAAAACTTAAAATTTGTAGCAACAGGTATTAAAAGACCGTCACAGGCAGCAGATTTTCTCTTTTTTTTTTAAATGCCTGTTTTTTAAAAATACAGGCGTTTATTTAAAGAAAAAAAACGAGAACATTTAATTGAAGATTCCGGTTTGACGTCGACTTACGGGACACCCTGTATGCAGACTTGAACCTTTTGAGGATTTTGGAATGTAAAAGTTACAGATTTCTTACTAAGCATTTTGTTTTTTTGTTTTTGTGGGCAAATCCTAGCTTTCATACCAATTTTCAGCTTTTTAGTACTTCGGGAAGTGACGAAAAGGACGTATTTTAGTTATTTATAAAGTTCAAAGTAAAAAAGCCAGACACATGAAACTAAGTGCATTATATAAATCTCAAGATAAAATTTAGTTCATTTTATCTTGAGAGTTTTAGACCTCTAGCATTATCCAGGCGGAAGCCATGAGGGTATGAAAATACGACGAAACGCTTTAAGAAACGGTAGGTAGTGCTTTTTGTTTTTGGCTCGTCTAGGTCGGGTTACTACCGTGTCCCCAGATCCCAAGAATCAACTTGACATTGTAGTTGAAAAACATGTTCTCTCATACATTCCAACTGCAACTGTAAGTTTGTACGCACAATGTTGAAAGATTTACTATGTTATTTTAAAACCGTAGACTTGTTATAGGTTTTCCTGTAATTTGTTCTATCAAGTTAAGGCCTAATTGTAGTATTTTTTTTTTATTGGCTCAGTAGTTTTGGAGATACGAGTATGGTCAATTTTCATTCTATTTCATACATAATGTGGCGAAAATGGCGCGGATTTCGATTTAATGATCAATTATTGAGTGTAATAATTTATACATGATTAGATCGTCAATAATAGAAATAGTTTTTTTTTAACCTAAAAAATATATATTTTATACAGCATTATAATAAGAATACCTGCTATTTGATTAAATTCCTTGAATTACCGGAGTGTTGCAAAATAGGAATAATAAATTTATTTCATAAAACACCATTGCATTTGTGAATATTAGCAATGTTTTATCATGAAATATTTAACTGATATCCATTTGCATTGTTTGTGAGTTTTATTGAACTAATAAAATTAATAGATTCTTTATTTTTGAATACGGGGCACGTCCGTCCATGTTTGAGAAGGAGAGTCACGTTTATGATGGCGGGTGGTATCGCGATGAAAAAATCCCCCCCGACCCTTGCTCGACGAAGTGCCAGCCCGCGCCGTAGCTGAGCCTGTAGCTTTAAATTCCCCAGATAATAATAATATAATCCAGATCCAGCCTGTCCCATCTTGCTGTCCTCCCGTCAGCGACGCCCTAAGCCGAGGTCCGTACCCCACAGGGGGTGCCCTTAGCGAGCGTTCGCTTAGTAATGTAAGTAGTTTTACGCCCCTGGCTGGAGGCTTTTAGTCCGCTTAAGGCAGCCACAGGATAGTCCGGTTAATTAGTCACGACCTCTCAAGGTCAACTACGAGCCGCCATACAAAAAAAAAAGCGATGAAAAAAGTGCTTGTCCAACTAGAAACCTCTGTTACGTAATTTTTGGATTTAAAACAGTGTCCATGGAGTTTCTTGCCCATTCTTCTCATAAGGAACTACCTCGCCTTGGAATGATCAAATAGCTTCACTTACTAACTTAAACTGAACAACTCCTTCTTCAATAATAATTCAAAAGTATCTGCAAATTTTTAAATCGAAATAAATGCTTTGTGTTTAAGTTAAGTGTTGTGTGTGATTGAAAACTAACTACAATACCTGCCTATCTACCATCAACGAAAGATTACGCCGGAGACTGGTTGGAGACTAGTTCCTTACACTATGGGGACTGTATGTAAGGTATATGACACATTGTGCCATATACCTTTACCTAAAACACTCAGACTCATTGCTTATACTTTTGTAATACTCAACGTGTGCCTCGCCATGTGTCAGTCAGTCATCTCGTACCAATCATAAGGTTGCTACTTTGCGAACAATGCTCTACAACTTTGATCTTTATAAAAAATGCAAATTCCTAATGGTCAGGCAAACATTCACTCTCATTTTCTTTTTCAACAACACATACAAACTCCTTTTAAGAGAGGCTTGTAGCTAAGTGATAACAGCTACACGGGACGATAGCTTGCCACGGTAAATTGCTTTCAAAGCCGTAATGTGCTAGTGGTTTGCAAAATGAGCACTGCTCTCCTAGCTAGGCTATGGTAACCTGTGTTAAGTAGAAGCAGTCCGGTCCCCTAAGGTACAATGACGTAATAGTTACATAGTGCTTCTGATGTTATTGTTACAATTTCGAAGAATTGAGTTAGATAATTTAAAGTTTAAGACTGTTTTGATTTTCATTCAAATAAAATAATATAATTTAAGTTAAATGTGTGAGTGTGCGTGTGTATGTGATTGGGTGTGTGTGTTTGTGTGTGTGCTTGTCCATGTTCATCACCTATTTTAAGATATTTTCAGTTTCATCATATGACTTGTTTTGGAGGTACCATTGTAAAATCTTTTTGCATTTGTAATACGGTAGACCGTAGATTTGACACTCAACACACTCGCTATGAAAATGGCACTTTAACTGCAGAAAGAAACGTGAATGAAATCTTAGTTGAGTTTGTTGGTCCATTTTTTGTAAACATGGTCGAGAACCATCTTTCATGCAAGATAACGTTCGTCCCCATACAACTCGGATAGTGTTTGACTACCTTGAAGATGTCGCTATCACATGCTTGGAGTGGCCAGCACGCAGCCCAGACTTAACCATCGAGCATGCCTGAGACGAAATTCCCCTCCAAGCACGCTTCGTGAACTGAAATATCACAGAGGAATGGGAGAATATGCCTCGCATCGGCTCAGAAATCTGTTATAAAGCATGTCAAACCGTATAGCAAACAGTATTGACAGCACGTGGTGCCAATACAAAATACAACAATAACTCAGTAAAAATTGCGTATCTGATACCGCAGCACAATTTTCGAAATTTGGTGAAAATGTTATTTTTTATACCTTAATCACTTTTATTCAAAGCACTATAAAATTGTTTACAATACAGTCTTTAGCTCATAAAGCTATCGCCAATGTTTTGTAAGTTACACACATGTTGTGTTTTGTTAGTAGTTAGTTGTAAACGATCCGCTTTCTTTGCGGTCCAGTGTAGTTACAGATAGTATAGATTGTAGTATACAGGCTGGCATGTACCTGTTACTTTGGATTCAGTAACATGATTCTGAAAGCACTTGCGTTGAAATTTTACGTCCGTTTTTTTTTTTTTTTTTGAAGCGTTTTAATGAAACAGGTGTTTTTTCGTCACAGCCGACTCTACTGTAGGGGGTCTAGAATCATGTGCTGAATTCATAGTTACAGTTTGCGCATCGATGTTGCCACCCTGTAGATTAACAGATTAATTTATGAAGGTGGTCGAAGCGAAATGTGTAGGTATGTTAGGATCGCAGTACAAGTCTTTCTGTAGATTTGCCTAGTTGTCATGGTTTTTAGCGAAAAAAACATGACAATTAGGCAATTAGGTTTGGTCTAGGAATGTTTAGTTATTCGTAGTATTATATATATATTTCCGAATGTTACCGAATTATGATGAGATATATGGGTTTTTAAGGCCGACCGTGGCGAAGCTCAAAAAGAGATCTATGTTTACTTTTCTTTCTATGTAGTATAGTATCTTACCAGAAGTCCAAGTAGGTTCAATATTGTTAAAGGTATATATGTGTGCCGTAGCGTCATCCTCTCCGAAGAGGATATGTTCCACCGTTGTCTGTTGTACTGGCCCTTGTGGTCGCGGCTGTGGCCTTGTCTGTGGTTGGTCTTGAAAGTTGTTGTAAACTGGAGCCACGCTGGGCCCCCCTTCTGGGAACGCAGTGTGCTGCATACTTAGAGTCGTGATGTATACGTTGGGCATGGCCAGGTCTGGAAAAGTAAATTATGTTTATTGATTAACTATGATACTATGTTAATTGGTTTGGAGTTACTGGTCAGAAGTTATGGGCCAATTTTCGTATGCAATATCTTGGTTGGACTATAACAATAACCAGCTTTTGACTTTGTCCGCATATCATATTAAAATGTATTCTTTATCACTCGGTGATAGCGTAGTAGATATCTTTCAGCAATATAAAATAAAGAAAAGTAACCTAATCAATATTAAAAAAAAAAAAAACAAGAAAGCGCAAACTATCTATAACGTGTTCTACTTTATGAAACTCTTAAATTCATAAATTCTTTCACTCACAGACAATGCAAAAAAGCCGCATCTAGATTAATACAATTTTGCACTAGAGTTACTTTTGTAACGAACTTGAGAACTAAAGCTAGGGTTTCCTAATACTGCGGTAAACGCCGGATAGTGTTCGCAATTTACCGTCGTATCAGGTCACTGAAACGTTCTGAATTTGTGTGTTTCTTTAGAAACCGTTTTTTTGATACCGTACAGTCAAACCCCGATCATTTTCCTGATTCCCCCTGCGCCCATCACAACTTTTTTTTTTTAAACTACCCCTCGTAGGTCTTAACGCGAAGTCTGAATAATGGCTCCCACTAACAGGCACTACGCGACAGCGCGACACAAAGGTACCTCTCGTCATGCGACACACGGTCCCTTTGTGTCGGGCTGTCGTGTCGCGCCAGTGTGAACGAGTCTTAAATAAAAAATTGAAAAACAAGAATAACGTGTTTTTGAATTTCTCGAAAATCAACCCGTATTTATGAAGGTGAGCAGGGGTACTTCAAGTTTTTAGAGGAAGATTTACCTGCTTGTTTCGATAAGATTGAAAGTCTTAGGCATCCTTTTTTAAATCAACCCGTTTTTAGTCCGGTCAAATTAGACCAAAAAATAAGAGTAAAGCTACATGAATTCCCACCAAGCTGTAAATCAGTTAGATTGTATGAAATATAATAAAAAATAAAATTTGAAAGTTACCCATCTTTCCCCTGTATGGTATTTTTTTTTATTATTCAAGGTCAAAGGACAAAAAATGAGTTTTTCGCGATTTTCAGCAAAACGGTAAGTTTTATCATAAAAATACTTCAGGAAAAATTGTACAACATAAAATTATCTACAAAAAATGTCACAACACTTTTTTTCCTACGAGCCACCGTTTTTGAGATATTACGATTCAATAAGTTGTAAAAGTTGTAATCGTCAACTCAACTCAACTCAAAGCATTTATTTCAAATAAACCAATTACAGTCACTTTTGAATTGTCAAGGTCGGTCGGTCAGAAAAATGAAGCTAGTTGCCCATTCCAAAGCGTAGTAGGTACCTATGGAGAAGAACGGGCAAGAAACTCCACGGACACTCTTTTAAATCAAATTATGTTTACAATAGATTGGTTACATCATTCATGTTAAAATTATGCATGTGAGAACGATGCAGAACGTTAAAAGCGTCCGTTATTTAAATATGAAAACAACTCGAAAAAAAAATTTAATTAAAATACGCCGTGGCAGCTAAGAGATGACCAGTCTCAACTGACGGCGCCCGTTCACGAACATGACGCATGGATTAGCACCATTCAACTCAACCATTTTGAAGGAAGCTAAATGATCCAACACACGCGCCACCATCAGCGAAACATTAAAGTGAGCATGACATACTCTCAGCCGCCAGGACACATTCAAGTCAATGAAAGACGTACCCTGTAAATGGTAGCTTTAAAGCATGTACATAGTACTCACATAATATGGCATATAGCAATTATACAGTACTAAAAAATTTAGTTTATACAATGCAAAGATTCTTGTTTTTATTCTTCAGCAGCTCCAACAGTATTTTCAAATGCTAATCAATTAGTTGATGCGTCCTTGAGGAGCAGGACCAGCGATTAGCCAAGCATTTTTATCAGCAATGTAATCCCCTAACTTATAATATGCTCGGCTGCATAGTGTGCGTTTTATACAAGATTTAAATTTGGTTTCATTCAGTTGATGTATGTGGGGAGGTATTTTATTGTAACATCTTAAACAGTACCCCATGAAAGATGAGTCTACTTTAGCCAGCCTGAAACCTGGTTGAACTAATTGGTCCCTATTTCTAGTGATATAATTGTGTCTTTCACCTCTTTTACTAAAAAGATGTAGATTTTTCCTTACGTACATGATGTTTTCATAGATATATTGACAAGGTACCGTCATGATGTTAATATCTTTGAACAATTCCCTTAGAGAGTCGCGCCTGCGGAGGCCATATATGGCTCTGATGGCTCTTTTCTGCAGAATGAAATTGGACTCGATGTCTGCAGCCCGTCCCCATAGTAAAATACCGTACGACATAATACTATGAAAGTAACTAAAATAGACTAGTCTCGCGGTATCTACATCAGTAAATTGACGGATTTTTCTCACAGCATATGCTGCTGAACTTAGCCGTTCTGCAAGGGATGTTAAATGAGGTCCCATTGAAGCTTTGAATCGAGCGTGATCCCCAGGAAAACAGTTTTATCGACGAATTCTAGTTTCTCTTGATTCAATACTATCTCACAATTAGTACTTTTGACATTTGGTAAAGAAAATCTTATACACTTAGTTTTTTTCCCATTTAATACTAAATTATTAGCAGTGAACCAATTTTGGATCTGCAGTAAGGCGTTATTCACGTCGTCAAGATTTAATGCACGCCTATTAATTTCAAATACATGAATTTCGTCATAATGTGCACACATTCCACGCCACCTATGAGGTAGTGTACTTAAATCGTTTTTTTAACGTGGTTTCCTCAGTAGGCCTATTCCACGGGTCAGTTGTGATCCTGTTTAATTTGAAACTATTGCAAAATAATGGATAATAACAGAGATTGAAAAGATAAAAGCAATTTAAGTTACAAAAAACTAGTGAAAGAACAATGCGCAGTTATGGCCCACCTCATACACACTTGGAAAGATAATCAGAAAATATATGTTTTTTTAAAGGAATTATCCGTTTAAGTTCCATCTCTAACGATGACGCCGTGATCATAACAAATAAATAAGTAATTTATCATAATAACAATGAGAGTTTAACTAAGTTCACTTTAAGTCGAAGTTTAGGGTTGCCATTATATGGTTCTTTTAATTTTGCGATTCATATATTTAAAAATCTAATCGATTATGAATTAAAAGTCCTTTTACAATTTACGCTTTGATTTCGCTGACAAATTGTAATAAAATATAATAATATAACATTGGTATAAAATAATAAGTAATACTTGATAAACTAAAACCCATGAGTGAATCAAAAACAAAGCAAGTTGTCGGCTACTGATTAAATTAATACTTGAGCATTTATGCACATGTCTTCATGAAGCGCTTGCAATATTGTTAAATACGTTTGTCGGGTTTCAGTTTTTCAAACAGATTTTATGTATTTCTACGGTTAGCGAAAAAAAAACTGTTAACTCGACATAGGACAAAATAATTATATTCATAAACTTCCAGACTATTTAACAGTGTTCACTGTAGGCCACGGTTGGTCAATGCCCACATATTAGAACAACTGTGGCCTACAGTGAACACTGTTAAATAGTTTATGGAATTATAGTTTAAGGTGTTATGAACACCTTCTAGTACTTATCAGTTAAGAAAATAAGTCGCCAATTCGAAATGAAACAGTTTTTTTTTAAATAACATAAAATTTTTCTTAAGCACAGACTTATCCATTTTTAACACACTTCAACTCATTTTAACCTGTTGAATAGTCACCTTCTACGTTTAAACAGCTATGGGTTCCAATTCATACTGCAAAAATTGGTACACTTACATCATTAGGATAGCTCAAAAGATCTTGGAGTTATTATATTTTTTTATTTATTAATGAATGCTTATTGGTCCTGAACACCACCAGCGCCGCTAACAATACCACTATCAATATAAAAACTATATAATGAAATGTTGCTGATGTCAGTCTGACAGACCCCTCCGCCCTGGGACGGGCGGAGGGGTCTGTCAGACTCTTACTGACTAAAAACCACCCCGGTGTTCCATCTCACACCCACGTCGGGGTCGCGGGAACATACGATTCTTTCGCAACCCCGACTGGTGCCAGCTCGCCTCTGCGGGCTCCTTGGGGGGGGGGGGGGGGGGGTGAGGTGTTATACTCCCCCCGCATCGCCTACGCCGGGTGCGCCTGCTACAGATCGAGAGAGTGGACGAAATCTCTCTTTCCCTTTCCGCAGGGTATGCTACGCCGTGTCCTCCCGGCAGTCGACGCAGTGGTGACACCGGGCGTCCGGCTCCCTGTTTATGCGACACAGGTACTTCCCGAAGCAACCATGCCCCGAGAGCACCTACGTCGCTCGAGACGACAGGGAGCCGTGCCTCCTCCCGAGCCATTCGTCGAGCACTGGTCGGATCGCCTCGAGAGTAGCGAGGCCGGCGGAAGGGCGCAGAAGCCTGTTCCGCCACTCCGCCACAAGGACCTTGTGAAGCTGCGACCGACACAGCTCGATCTCTCGCTTGATCGGTCCACCGTCCCGCACCCGCACCTCCTCGTGCCAACGGTAAAGTGACACGTGGGCTCTCGCCTCTAGGGCCCATGGCGGAGATCCGGACAGTGCACAAGCCGCCTCGTAGGAGATTGTGCGATACCCCCTGATAGCCCTGACGGCCATCGCCCTCTGCGGCTTTCGCAAAATCGCGATACTGCTGGCCGTCAGGTCAGAGGCCCACACTGGGGCCCCGTACAGGGCCATGGATCGCACAACCCCCAGATTCAATCTCCTACAGGCGGTGCTCGGGCCCCCCAGATTGGAAAACAGCGTTGCGATCGGGTTTTTTACCAAGTTCAAGTGTGGCTTGGTTATCAGCTAGACCCTACAGACTGGGGTTGGAAGTTGGTCAACAATTCACTAGAACCAGTTCAAACTTTACTTCCACATGCGCTGGAAAAACTGGTGAACACAATTTTTTGCAACTGCAAAAAGGGATGCAGTGCTAAATGTGGTTTCAAAAAAGTCGGATTGTTTTGTTTTCTGGCATGTACACATTGTCAAGGCTGGTCGTGCTCTAATATTTAATCAAGATGAAGAAGAACAATAATAACAAGAACAAGACGAACAAGTACAAGAAGATCAAGAAGACGAATTTGAAAGTTACGACTCGGACGATTAAATTTCACTATATTATGTATTGATAACGTATATAATGTATTTTTATGATAAAACTTACCGTTTTGCTGAAAATCGCGAAAAACATTTTTTTTTGACCTTTGACCTTGAACCTTGAATAAAAAAATCCATACAGGGGAAAGATGGGGAACTTTCAAATTATATTTTTAATTATATTTAAAAAAATCTTACTGATTTTCAGCTTGGTGGTAATTTATGTAGCTTCGAATGTCTTAATTGACCGGACTATGTTGTGAAAAAGAGGAATACAGTTTTGCAAGTATTCAAAATCTCATTTCTTCAGATCACAAACTTAAAACTTAAACTATAAAGATAGAAATGATTAATTTTCCAAAACTATCTAGTCATCACTTTGAAATGTCGAGTCTATTAGTTAACAGTACCTACATAATTATGTACCACATCCCAGTTAAAACATTGCTTAGTTATTTTCTTTTCTTTATGGCATGAACTCACTCGTCACAACAGAAGAGGTTCGGACATCAATTTTCTTACATACGTCAACATGTATACACGGTGGAAAAACCCACTGCCATATATGTATGTCAATCGACACACATTCATCGCAGTGGGTTTTTCGTTGAGTATCATAATGTAATCACATTAGGATACTCAAGGAAAAAGTTGGCGAAGTTGTCACCGAACTGAGTACAATGCTACTAAACCTTAACTTGCCGATACGTAGTAAATTATTTATTTTTAACAACGGGTGGACAGATTCATTCATTCATCAACTAATGAAAAAACCCAATAACCCCCACTTTATCAGACCATGGATCTACTTATGAGGAGGCAGTTACACAGAGACCTTACCTCATAAAAGATAATCATGATACAGTGTTGTTTGCTGACGACACTTTAATTTTAATAAAACTCAAACGTCAGTAGCTGGTTACTGACAATGTAAATATCGCTCTCGCTAAAGTAGTTAACTGGTTAAATGTTAATAACCTACTTCTTAGCGAGAAAAAAAACTACGTACTTCATGTTAGACAAGTAGAAACTATTGTTCTTTTAAAGGTTAAAGAGTTGAAACCCGAAAACACCACAGTATTCTTAGACTTTACTTTGGATGCCAAGCTTTAATGGGGCCCCCATATAGATAAATTGACAAACAAGCTTAGCTCGACAGCATACGCCGTTACAGCAATTCGTAATTTAACTGATATCAAGACAGCCCGTTTTAGTATGATTTAGTTATTTTCATAGTGTGATGTCGTACGGTATCCTGTACGTTTGTACAAACCTACTACAGAAATAAAATCATTAATCAGATCGTAAAGTCTTCTTTCTTATCACAGCCGTTGAACTGGCGACCACAAAAGGCTGTGTAGATATCTCCAGTTCCTTCTTTGTAAAGGATAGATGAGATGATATAGGGTCCAGTTTAAAACCAGCGCCAGACAGTTCTTGTCTGGCATTTATGCTGAACTTGGTATTCACTAGTTGTCTGGCATTTATGCTGAACTTGGTATTCACTAGTTGTCTGGCATTTATGCTGAACTTGGTATTTACTAGTTGTCTGGCATTTATGCTGAACTTGGTATTCACTAGTTGTCTGGCATTTAAGCTGAACTTGGTATTTACTAGTTGTCTGGCATTTATGCTGAACTTGGTATTCACTAGTTGTCTGGCATTTATGCTGAACTTGGTATTTACTAGTTGTCTGGCATTTATGCTGAACTTGGTATTCACTAGTTGTCTGGCATTTATGCTGAACTTGGTATTTACTAGTTGTCTGGCATTTATGCTGAACTTGGTATTCACTAGTTGTCTGGCATTTATGCTGAACTTGGTATTTACTAGTTGTCTGGCATTTATGCTGAACTTGGTATTTACTAGTTGTCTGGCATTTAAGCTGAACTTGGTATTCACTAGTTGTCTGGCATTTATGCTGAACTTGGTATTCACTAGTTGTCTGGCATTTATACTGAACTTGGTATTCACTAGTTGTCTGGCATTTATGCTGAACTTGGTATTCACTAGTTGTCTGGCATTTATACTGAACTTGGTATTCACTAGTTGTCTGGCATTTATACTGAACTTGGTATTCACTAGTTGTCTGGCATTTATACTGAACTTGGTATTCACTAGTTGTCTGGCATTTATGCTGAACTTGGTATTCACTAGTTGTATGGCATTTATGCTGAACTCGGTATTCACTAGTTGTCTGGCATTTATGCTGAACTTGGTATTCACTAGTTGTCTGGCATTTATGCTGAACTTGGTATTCACTAGTTGTCTGGCATTTATGCTGAACTTGGTATTCACTAGTTGTATGGCATTTATGCTGAACTCGGTATTCACTAGTTGTCTGGCATTTATGCTGAACTTGGTATTCACTAGTTGTCTGGCATTTATGCTGAACTCGGTATTCACTAGTTGTCTGGCATTTATGCTGAACTTGGTATTCACTAGTTGTCTGGCATTTATGCTGAACTCGGTATTCACTAGTTGTCTGGCATTTATGCTGAACTTGGTATTCACTAGTTGTCTGGCATTTATGCTGAACTCGGTATTCACTAGTTGTCTGGCATTTATGCTGAACTTGGTATTCACTAGTTGTCTGGCATTTATGCTGAACTCGGTATTCACTAGTTGTCTGGCATTTATGCTGAACTTGGTATTCACTAGTTGTCTGGCATTTATGCTGAACTCGGTATTCACTAGTTGTCTGGCATTTATGCTGATCTTGGTATTCACTAGTTGTCTGGCATTTATGCTGAACTCGGTATTCACTAGTTGTCTGGCATTTATGCTGATCTTGGTATTCACTAGTTGTCTGGCATTTATGCTGAACTCGGTATTCACTAGTTGTCTGGCATTTATGCTGATCTTGGTATTCACTAGTTGTCTGGCATTTATGCTGAACTTAGTATTTGGCGCAGCAGTGAGGCACACAATATTATTTTAAGTTTTTTCATTACCTATGTTTTCGTGCGAATATTGTATGCCGTCTGGCATTTATGCTGAACTAGGTATTTGGCGCAGCAGTGAGGGTCACAATTTTTTATTTATTTTTTATTACCTATGTTTTCGTGTGAATTGTACAGCCTTAGCCTGGGTCAAATAATCCTAATAATAACATAAATCTTTCGTAATCTGTCTATTGTAAAGAGCCCTAAACGACAGGGATTCTAAATTTTAAAAAAATATAACGAATTAGATAAATTGAAGTAGCATGACAACTGAAGTAATTTGTATAAATTTTAGTTGTTTAACCACACGCCTTTGACAGTTCTCTCGTCAATTGCGCGTGCGTTTTGATTTTGTTGAATTGTGATACTAAAGCTTGTTTCTTGGTTTATAAATTTGTATTGTTGAAAAATTATTTTTCAACCCCCCATCTCGGAAAGACAATTTTTTCTCTTCGATATCTGAGCGTAAAAGCCGTTTTTATCCTCTAGTGGATAAAGAAAGTAAATTGAATTTAGAACATCGTGTGCACGAATTTTGTGAATTCGAAACATTATTAAACCTTTTTACTTCTACCTATATGGTGATCTATTGTTCGGAATTTGATTCGGAAATTAAAAAAAAATTGCTTCGCGCGTTTTTCTTTTCACGTTGATCATATTTATTGTTAAAACAAACCAAGTTAAAAATAAACTTGAAAACCAGTGTAAAACCAAAAATGAGTGATTCAAGCGACGAGGAAGTTTATTTGACGCCTACAGAATTGATTGAAACTGTTAACAATGCGCAAACGAGTCTTCTCCCTCAACAATCACGTGAGAAGTATTTAAAACAGTACGATATGTTTAACACGTGGCGACTAGCTAAAGGAGCCAAATCTTTCTCGGAAAACGTTTTGTCGGCATATTTTATTGAATTATCCGAGACCAAGAAGTCAAGCACTCTATGGAGTACATATTCAATGCTTAAAGCAACAATAAAAATGAAAATGCCACTAACGTAGGATAGGTGTTGATATGTATATATCAACACCTATCATAAGTTAGTGGCATTTTTTAAAAGAGCGTCATCTGGTCCTCAACCCAAAAAATCGAAGGTTTTCACTGCATCTGAAATTGAAAAGTTTCTAAACGAAGCACCTGATTCCGTATATTTGGCGGCAAAAGTAAGTAACATAATCTACGTACTACGTATACGCATATCAATTTTATTTATTTATCTAGTATAATACTTTTAACGTTACAGGTTGTTCTTATTATTGGTATAAACGGAGCATGTCGAACTAATGAATTAACACAACTTAATATCAACAATATTGAGAAACATTCAGATAACTTACTATTAATTAATTTACCTAACACAAAGACAAAAAGAGACCGCAACTTCGTCATTCGCAAGGAATATGTAACAATTGTTGAGAAATATCAAGCCTTATGCCCGCCTTACACTCCAATCAATCGAATTTTTGCTACAATACTGCAACGGAAAGTGTATAAGACAGCCTATGGGTGCCAATAAAGTTGGCAGTATCCCACGAGACATAAGCAACATTTCTTGAACTTCCAGAACCCATGTTTTACACGGGTCATTGTTTCCGACGAACTTCAGCCACACTTTTGGCCGATTCAGGAGCTGATCTCCTTTCCCTTAAGCGCCATAGAGGCTGGAAGTCCAATGCGGTTGTAGAGGGATACATAGAGGATTCCATCCAAAATAAGTCTAAAATATGTGAAGGCATCGTAGGAGCCATTACACTGAAAGAGCCTCAGTCAGATCCTTGGACTGGCCCTTCTACATCAAAAATGATCCGTTACGAAACACCTAGCGATCGCCCTCTTTCGCCAACATTTACGCCAAGGGAATCCAGTGAATCAGTACAACTATTAAGTATGACAGATAGTTTACATAAAAATAGTACAAAAGTCACTAACATCAACATTACAGAACTTAACAAAAATATTACACTAAACTTAAGTAACTGTAGCAACGTTACTTTAAATTTTTCTTAATTCTACCTAAGTATTATTTGTTATACATACCTAATTTAAAGATTATTCTGTAATACGTATTAACCTATCATAATGGATTAGTGATTATCTAAACTGAAATAAAAGTATATTGTAAATGTGTTTTTTTTGCATTTAGTCATTTCCTCGCTGAGGTGGGATGAAAAGTTACGTGTTGCACTCGAGTGCAAAGATTTTTCACCTTGTGCTCTTTTAATTCCGTCGCTAACGCCCTGGATCCTAATTTTTGAATCACTCGTTGCACTCGTGATTCAATTTTAGAATCCTTCGCTTGCTCGGTCATCAAAATTGAGCACGCGGTTAAAAAGCAACTTTGCACTCTTGTCTATCAAATAACTATTACCCGAGCCTGGTACTAGCTGGACCAGGAAGGCAATTCTCACGTTAACACTTGTTGGGGTCGCATGCGCCATTCTCGCTCCTCTCTATAAGTCGCTTATAAAATTGTGATTCTTGTATTGTCACACAATTCGATCGTAAATAACGAGCCTAGTAGGGACAAAAATTATGCCATTATGCGTCGCACGAAGTAATCCATTTCGAATAACGAGGCTGTTTTTGACTCAATCGTTAATGCATTTTTGTTCATCTTTAAAAATGCTTTTTAGGTCAAAAACATGTTTTCAGAGTTGAAAATAAAAATATTAATTTAAATATTTTAAATAAATATTTTTTTATTAAGTACTTAAATCAAATGGAGAGTACCTACTTTGATTTAATAAAAATATATTTAGCAAATATTTAACTAGCCTCTGTACAAGGTTTCATGCGTCTGAACCAGTTTTCGAAACACTTTTTCCAGTCCGCGGTAGACACCTCGTTTACAGCCTGCTCGAACGCTGACAGCACATCGTTCAGAGACGAAAATTGTATCCCATTGATTTTTTGTTTTCGGGAATAAAAAGAAGTTAACGGTGCTAGGTCAGGTGGGGGTTGTCGTGGTGGAGCAGTAGACCGCGGTGCCCTGAGTTTGGTCGCTTGTTGCTGACAACAGAGAAAATATCTGCCAAGCATTTGGTAGTATACCATTCAGCGTTGATGCTTCTTTGGTTGCGTAAAGGAATTGACACCAAGTAGCCAGCCAAACTGAAAAAGCTGGCGATCAAAATCTTCCCCCCGCTTCTAGATCGCTTCACTTTGGTAAGCGTTGATTGGTTTTGAAACACCCAAAGCGTCGACTGGCGCTTCGTTTCTGGGTCGTATTGTCGTACCTGTCATGATGTCGTAAACACGCCGCGACGATCCTGCTTCAAATCTGTTTATCATATCGCGACACAATTCCACCCGGGCCTGCTTCTGAGCATCGGTGAGGTTGTACGGCACCCAGCGTGAAACTATCCTAATCACGCGAAGATCCAACCTGCAGTATGTGGTGAATTTCTTGATGTGTAACTCGCCTATTGAATTGGATTAAATTTTTCACTGCTAGCACATTTTCTTTCGTAACAGCCGTCAAAGGGCGACCACTTCTTTCTTCATCCCCCAAAGTTAGTCGGCCGCGCTTGAATTCGTTATACCAACAATACGCATTTGCCTTAGAAGAGCTTCATCCATGAATGCTATTTGAAGTCTATCGTACGATTCGTCCGGTTTCAGGCGACACTTGAAATCGTAATATCATAGCGCAAAATTGTTCTCGGCGCAGATCCATTTTTTTATGAGACACGATAATTAACTAATTAGCTCGCAAACAATGTGGAGGGAAATGTTGAAATTGGAACGTATTTATTTTTGCTTAAGAATATTTTAAAAATAGACTATAACTGGCCAGTCTCTCACACATAAAAACTTTATTTCGCAATAATTGTGTCTTGGTATTTCATAAACATTAATCAGTATCATCATCATTATGGATTTCGTAACTCCAACATTTAAATAAGTTATTATTATCAATACAGTATTTGCTACAACGGAATGCTGATTCGCCAATGTCAACGACATTTGTCACGACAAATTTAAGTCATAAAATTATTTTTTTGTTTACATCGGTTATCCAGTTAATAGAATGGTAATAAAATAAAAACAGAATTACTGCTTATAATATTATAATGAAACTGATGATTTCTACATTAATTTTGATTTATTTATTTTCTCACCACCATAATACAAAAATACATAATACATGGTATCAGAGTCAGACAACACTTTAATATTGTGAGAGACTGGTGCCTAAACTAAGCTCTAGGCCTGTATTTTAAGACACCAGCACCCTAATTGCGTAACACATTTTCGTAAACGATTACGATTAATCTGTTTGATTTTGACAGTTCAACAACATTCATTGCGTTTTGTAAATTGTTGAGCAGAATTTTTATCGAACTTATGAACTTATGGTGTTTAATTTTTATTTTTTATTATTAGATATGGACTTTTACATATCTCTGACATAATTCTTTCATTATTTGACATTATATACCTAATTTTTTTTATTTTTTATTTTTATTTTACTTTATTAGATTATTTTATATTTTGTAAATGTGAGAACGTCGTAGGCCCTGTGGATTATAAATTATAGACAATTGTCTATTTGTTTAACATATAACTGTTGACAGGCCTACACTGTCCTCCCATACCTGTTAATCACTAATTGGAAAACATTGTAAAAGACATATTTTTAAAAGAGTAACCATGGAGTTTCTTGCCGGCTCTTCTCCATGGGAAACGACCAATTGGAACCGTGCACCTAGAATCTGACGTTTCATAAGTGCCCATGTAGGTCTATGTGAAATAAAATATTTTGATTTTGATTTTTTTTTGAAGCAATGGATTAGCAATCTGTTTCAAAACGATTTAGATTCCGATTGAATGTGTATTACGCAATTAGGGTACAGGTCTCCGCCCTTTTACAAAGTTATACACTTAATTTGTTACGCAATTGTACACTGACAACCTAATTTCTTGTTCCCCCGAGCCATCACGTCGCATTGCAACGCCTGCATGCGTACTTCGTTTCCGCTCAGCCTTCTATCCGACTCTTTTTATTTGCCCGGTTCCTTACGGTATTAGCGTGATGTTAAATAGCCTGTAGCGTTCCTGGGATATCAAAAGCAATAAGAATTTTTCGAATCCGACTAGAAGTTTCAAAGATTAGCTCGTTCAAACAAACAAACTAACGCTTCTGCTTGATTTTTGGTACAGATAATTAAAGATTTAAATAAGATAACTTTGCTAAAACGGAATGCACAGCTGATTTGGATTTGTCACTGTCAACGATTTTTGTCATGTCAAATTAAAGTCATATTTACTTAGTGTTTGTTTTTACACACATACAAAGTAGCCAAATCAGCCTATTATGTTCCCACTTCTGAGACACAGGCCTCCTCTCTGTGAGAGGGAGTAGGCCGTAAAACACCACGCTTTGGGCCCGCCCAATGCGGGTTTGTAGATGTCACAATCATGTCTTCGATTGGTTACCAACATAATTATTTTATAAAATTAAAACAGAATGTCAGCTGTCTGTGAACCATAAGCACAATATTTTGTGTTACTTATAAGTTTTATATTGAAAAATATCAAAACATATTGAATTCTTAACATAACATAACATCACGCCTTGTTTCCCCGAAGGGTTGGGCAGAGGTGTACCTATAGTACACCCACATTTCGCCAGTTATGTTTAAGTCCCATGTAATAGGGGGCGAGCCTATTGCCATCAACCGGGCACAAATCCAGACTCCGGGCTGCTACTGAGAAATTCCAGATAGAAAAACCCAATATCACTTTGCCCGACCTGGGAATCGAACCCAGGACCTCTAGCTCAGCAGTAGCGATTGCGACCACTAGACCAATGAATTCATTAATGTTTGAAATGCTTTTGAAATTCTGCATCGTGGCTATGGCCCTGTTGCACCACAATAACACTAGGTATATCATAATTTAGGTGACAAAAGGACCCTTTAACATAAATACATCACAGTCTAGCTTACATATCGTAACGTAATCATTAACACACCAAACTTGGGTTGGGTCATCTGTTGGTCATGCTTCCCTGTAAAATTTACACACAACACCCGCCGGGAAAAATTCTGGGCTAAGGACAGCATTTTGCAGGATTTATGAATTAAAATTTTTAGTACTGCTTAACTTCATCCGCGATAGCTTCAGCAACGTCCTACCGGAATATTTAGGTGGATAGTAAGCACTGCAGCTAGTAGATAGTAAGTCCTCGCTTGCAGAAGTAGTATCGCATTTATTGTGGTTGCGATGCGTTCGAAAGTAAAGCAACACTCGTCATTTTGATTGGATTTCGCGCCTACTGCGTCTTTATCTCCGATGTGCCTCCTCTATCGACGCCGCACAAGCAGTGTACAGTTGACAACTTTGGCGGAGACGTGAACTTTTCCTCGGGTGCTTTTCCTTGTTTTAGCGATCGCAGTGTCTTCTAAGATATTTATGATAAATGATTTTATTTCTGTAAGTAGGTTTGTACAAACACTTTTACACGTCAAACTTGTAACACATTTAGTTTAAAAAACATTTATTATTTTATCTCGCAATTAGACACAATCATGAATGACACAACAACTATTTGACGTTGGTCCGACGACGGTCGACATGACGTCATGTTTCACGCATACAGCATGTAACAAAAACCCTGTCCGATCCTGAAGGGTATTATTTGGTATCGTACTGCGTACACAAATACGTAACCATTTAATGGATACGAGATTATTATTTTTCCAAAATAATCATACACTTATAATCAGCTTATAATGTTCCCACTGCTGGGACACAGGCCTCCTCTCTGTGAGTGTGAGAGAGCATAATTAATTTAAATAATTAAAGTTTATCTTGCAAGAAACAATTATTATTGAGTTATTACTCGTATTATGTGCTTTTGGCAACGTAGGTACCGACTGTAGGTATAATTTATTTAAAAACATTAACTTTTTGCATACCTCGGCAATTGTGTTTCACATATCTACCTCCAACATTAATACACATTCGACACCAGTTTATTAAATTTGCACGTACTCTTCGCAGCGCACTTGTTTACGATTTGAGTGAGTCGAAAGCTTCCACAATCCGAGCTCTTGCTTCGATTTCCGAATCACACTCACTTTTAAAAACCATTTTTTTGCATGACTCCAATAATATTAAATTACTCCAATAATAATAATATTAAAATATTCCTGATTGGAATACGACATCGTTCACGATACGATAGGGCACGTGATACGTACGGACATCCGATCGAAAGCTATCTCCACGTGAGACTGGCAAAACACAAGTAGCGTGCCAGTAAGCAACCAGTCGGCTACATCAAAGGGTCGATAAATCGTTATGTCTCGCACACACCGGCGCGGCGACATAAAGGCGGCATGTCGCGCGACGAGCTGTCTTTGTGTCGAGCGGTGGCGCGATGGCGTCGCGCCGTTTTGCGGGAGCCTTTAAAAGAGTGCCTATAGCGCGGCTTTTATGTTTGATATTTTAATTTAGTGTTAAATTTCGCATGGTTCCAAATAAAAAATCTAGAACTTATGGTTTTTATGAGTTTCATTTTTTTTTACTATTTTTTCTAGTACGCATAAAACCAGGAATACGCCTTTATTGGATCGGAAAGGGTTTTTGTTACATCCTGTAAAAACTAAGGCATGTCGCGTGGCGTTCCTGCGAGAAATGATCGAATCGACATAGGGAGAATGTTTAGCTCAACTCGATTTTTACGAGGGAAAATACGAGTCGAACGAAAATAACGAATGTGAGATGCGTGAGAATTGCCTTCCAGCTCCGGACTCTCATTTCCATCACCTCTTTTATCCTCTGAGAAACAGATGAATTGGTCTAAATATGAAGAAGAAACATGGCCCAAAGAGTGTTATCCGTGCATAAAAGATGATAGTGGAAAAAAACATGTGAAACTTTATACGTTTTCATGTATAAAAGCTAAAATAACTTCGTAAAAACTGCGTGTAAATAGGTTTTGGTGAGATTTTTTGTTTTTATGCTTGTAGCCCAGCACAATAAATAAAATGATTTTAAAATTAGTAATAAAAGGTTTAGCATCCATCAACCACGTGTTTTTTACTTAACTACGTAAACCAACGGAATATAGGTAGGTATTTCAGCGTTGTTTCTGGGATGGCACCTACAGATATTCATAAGTGGAGGTGACCACTTATCATTACCACAAGCTTATTTTCACTTATACTTAAAATAAAATATTACAAAGCATAGTCTGTTATAGTTACCTCCAGGCCCATAGCAGATGGTGTCACCATTGATAGTCAGCGCGGTTAGTTTTGGCAACGGTGACGTCACGGGGAAATGCACCAGGTAGTTCACTGCTTGCCCCTGGTTATACCTCTGCAGGAGGGTGTTGCTGTAAAGTGCTTCTAAGCGGCCTACATCATTCTGGAAGTTAAAACGACGTTTAATTATAACTTAGAAAGTGACATGGATGTATTAAAATATTGCAGTGCTGAACTTAGTGACTGTGACTCAAAAAGCCATTGCACGTTACTAACTTTGCTGTTGGTACCGACTGAGACAATGGCAAAGTTGGAAGCGTGTGTGGGTGTCTGCGTTATGGTTGTACACTTGGTTAACTCAGGTAAAGTGCGTGTCGCTTCGTCGAAAAAAAAATACAAATATTGACAGCAGGATCTGGCGAGGTGTTAATCTTTAAGGAAAAGGGAAATTCATAGGAGTATTAGGTTGAAATAATTATGAGGTTACGAGAGAACAAGATGCAGATAACAAGGTGGAAACTCCTGGCCGTCATTGAAATTTTTTAATTCGCCTTACACGATACCCGTTTAATTTCAGTTGGTTGTTGTTGGTCTATTGACGATTGGCTAGGTGAGTGGTGACAGAAAAAAACTTATGTAAGAATTGTAAGTGTACGATGTTCGAGAAACGAGTGTAAAAATACACTTAACGAAGCTCTGTACTCCAGTCACTGGTACTCCAGTCATTATAATTCTGGTTACGGAGATATTGAAGGTCAAAATGTCCAGTTTTACTAACGATTTTTTTTTTGTTTTATTGAAAACAAAATTGCCTCTTTGGTCTAGTGACTGCCTCGTTGGTCTAGTGGTCTGGTTCTGGGTTCGATTCCCAGGTCGGGCAAAGAGTTATTGGTTTTTTCTATCTAGAATTATTCATATGTGTCGCCCCCTATTACATGGGACTTGAGCAAAACTGGCGAAATGTGTGTGTACTATAGGTACACCTCTGCCTAACCCTTCTGGATTTATGTTATGTTATGTTATTGAAAACAAATGATTGTTTTATCACAACTTTAAATACCCCCATGACTCCTTTTCCGTTGCATGCACACATAACCACAATGTTTTGCGCGCGTTACTTTTCGTAAACAGCGAGTTTTGACACCAGAAATAAAATTCGTTTCACAGAAATTATTTTTGCGCTATGTTACTTACTTTGATGTACAGTCGACTACAAAGAGATGTATACCTTTGAAAGTTACAAAAATATACAAAATGTAACAAAAACCCTGTCCGATCCAAAAAAAGGCGTATTCCTGGTTTAACAAACGTACTAGAAAAAATAGTAAAAAAAATCTAACTCATAAAAACCAAAAGCTATTGATTTTTTATTTTTAGTTACCATGCGAAATGTAACACTAAATATGGTAAATTTTCATAAGTTGACAACACTCCACCGGCCGGCGAAATCTTTTATTTTTTGCCTATTTTATTTCAAAGGACACCGCCCTGCACTAGCCGCGCTGTAGGTACTCATAACGAGTCCTCGATCCTTTGATGTAGCCGACTGGTCGCTACTTGTTTGGACACTTCGCCAGTCTCACGTGGAGATAGCTTGCGATCGGATGTCCGTACGTATCACGTGCCGCTATCGTATCGCGAACAATGTCGTATACCAATCAGGAATATTTGAATATGTTAATTTTTATTTGTGAGTGAATGTGTGATTCGGAAATCGAAGTAACAGCTCGGATTGTGGAAGCTTTCGAGTCACTCAAATCGTACACATGTGCGCTGCGAAGAGTATATGCAAATTTAATAAAAAGGTGTCGAATGTGTACTAATGTTCTAGATAGATAGAGGTATGTAACAAGTAAATGTTTTAATAAACTGATACCTACAGTGGGTACATTGCCAAAAGCACATCACATTAACTCAATAATAATTGTTTCTTAATAAACAGAAGGTCAGAAATCGGGGTCATTGTGCGTAAGCCTACAATAAAATATCAGCTGATACCTACACGTAGGAAAAACGTAGATTTCTTTAGTCCTACGTTTCTTTGGCGGCATGCGACAAAGGACCGCCGCGCTCAGGCGGCTTCTTTGACACGAAACTGTAGGTGAACTCTGGTGAACCCTGTCGAGCGATCAGTGTTGCCTTTGGTATGATTATTTTTAATTTTTTAAATTAATTGTTTTCATTGGCGAAAAATAATTATTATTATTATTATTATTATTATTTATTAAAATCTCCCTTACAACTATCATTACAGGTGATACCTAATGCGATAGCGAGGTCTTAAAATTATCCTACAATATAAATTTCAAAAACTATGAAAAACTTAAAAATACTAGTACTTAATTAATTTACTAATTTACACTATAACATAAAACAAACAATAGTATTTTTGCGAATTCACTCAAATGGCTTGTAAATACATCGATTTTCCCGTGAAGATCGTTAATCACCCGAATTGCACGGGTCAATGGTGCTTTGGCGAGAAGGTTAGTCCTGGCAGCCGGCACGGCCAGCAAAGGCGGGCGGCGCCGCCTCCACACATATCGGTCCGGTACACATATACACAGGCGCTGCAGTACTCCCGGGTTATGCTCAATTCCACGAAGTAACCTAACCAGATACGCCACAAGCGTGAACTCCCGTCGCACCCTCAGTTGGTTGTATCCGACCATACCGAGCACAAACAGTGTGGGGTACATCAAGGGGTAAAACGGATATACCCCATACAGTTTCTTGTACAAATGGCGCGTGAACTTGTTTTGTACGCGTTCCAGCATTACCGAGTACTTGGCCTCATGCGGAGCCCATATGACAGCAGCATGTTCCAAATGACTCCTAACAAGTGCGTCATACAGGACCCTGACTGTTGCGATGTTAGTGAAGTGCCTTGTCTGCCTCAGAACAAAACCCAAGTTTCTAAACGCTCTTTTACAGACCCCCGTAATATGATCGCGAAACGATAGTTCAGGAGTAACAGTAACCCCCAAATCCCGTACCTCAGAGACTCGTTGCATAGGCGCAGCGCCCACCACGTACTCGTGCACTAGAGGGGCACGCGCGCGCGTAAAACTCATCACCGAGCACTTCGACACGTTAAAGAAAAGCCCGTTGTCCTGACTCCATTCCACTACCCTATCTATATCCTCCTGCAATCGTTCGCAATCGGATTCACTATTAACCTGGAGCAGTAACTTAAGGTCATCCGCAAATAATAAACAAGTGCCATGTTTAAAGACATCTGGCAAATCGTTTATCATTATGATGAATTCGAGAGGCCCCAAATTGCTGCCTTGGGTCACACCGGACCAGGTGTAATATGGGTAGGATTCACACCCATTATAATCAACGTACTGCTGTCTATTTTTCAAATAACTGGCAAAGAATTTCAATAGATGTGGTGTGCAGCCGACTTTTGCGAGCTTAGTCAGTAAGACGTCATTGTCGACGGTGTCGAAAGCTTTTTTAAAATCAAAATAAGCAGCATCAACTTGCCCACCAGCATCTACCACCGGCACCACGTGCGCCATAAAGTTCAGCAGATTGGTGGCAGTGCTTCGCGCCGGTCGGAAGCCATGCTGTGCGTCAGTCAGTTGTCCGCGCACCTGCTGTAGCATGGAGCGTTGGATCGCAGATTCGAACACCTTGGCCGGCGTCGATAGTACGGCCACCGGTCTATAACCAGTTAAGTCCGATCCCGCCTTGCCCTTGGGTACGGGAATGACCCGCGTGATCTTCCACTGAGTGGGGAACGTCGTCGAATGAAGACACATATTATAAATGTAAAGAAGAGGTTCCGCGAGCACCCTACCACAATCTCTAAAAAGAAATGCCGGTATACCATCCGGGCCCACTGCACGCTTCGGCTTCAGGCGCTCAAGCACATCTATGACGTCATCCAGATGCAGTGCGTCAAGTTGTACCCGCGCACTGCTCGCCGCTCCCGAGGCCGCCGCCTGAGTATCTAACCGCGGCGGCTGACCGCTGTAAACCGATTCAAAAAAAATTGCGAACTGTTTAGCACACTCGTTATCTGATAGATGCTCACCCTCTTTAATAATAGTTTTCTTGCATCTTGCACTTCTCTTCGATCGTATGTATTGCCAGAATGACTTAGGATCTTTAGCAAACTGACACTGAATTTTATGTTGATGCAGTTTGTGAGCAGTTTCTATAGAGTTTTTAATAAGCGCTCTGTATTTAGAAAATTCTTCATAATCCGTACTAAGTTTAGTAGTTTTAAATATCTTGTGAAGTCTTGCTTTAGTTCTTAAATCTTTTATTATTTCTCTCGTATACCAATCCGGATAAATGTACCGCGACTGTGGACTAAGTTTTTTCCTGGGAACACAGTTATCCAAAATGTTATATAGTGTACTGTAAAATAAATCTAAAATTGCTTCTACATCGCTCAGCTCATACAAGCTTTTCCAATCAATCGAAACTAACTTTGAATACAGCAATTGATAATCCGCTTTGTAAAAGTTCCACTGCAGTCTAATATTACGTTCACATGAATCAGACGCACGAGCAGGAGAAGCAGCAGGGGCGGCGGCGGCGGTGGGGACAGCCGCGCTCGCGGGCGGCACGCTGATCGCGAGCGGCGGGTGATGTGCGTCAACCGGTACGAGAGGCTCGTCCGCCGCTACTACCGACACCTCACCGTAAAAACCTGAACTTAAAACCAAATCCAGCTGCCTATTTAAACAATTGGGTACATTATTACTTTGAGTGAATTCACAAAACGACACGAAACATTCATAATAATTAGTTACATTCAAAGGACACGAATGTAAATTAAAATCACCTATTACTACAATTTCGTTATATCTAGTGCACAGTTTTTCTATTATACTAAATAAAATCATGTAGTCATTCTCTGAACTACCAGGCGGAATATAAATCACCAAACACAAAAACAAAAATCTGTTAATTAAGTATACCTTCGCACAAACCATTTCGAAAACACAGCTGTCTATCGAAATGTCTGTAACAAGTACTTGCCGCAGCTCGAACCGGTGTGTAGCCACTAAAAAAGTGCCGCCATGTTTGCGACCATCCGCTCGATCACAACGAAGTATGTGATATCCCGGCGGGATAATTTCAGGATCTAGTATAGAATCATTGCAACCAGATTCCGTGATTGCGTATAAGTCAAAATTTAAAGAATTTATATTATTTCTGAATTCGTCTAACTTCGTTCGCAGACCTCTGACGTTTTGATAGAATATTTCAATGTTATTCATTTGGTGTTGTTTTGGTTGACTTCCGAAACCAAATCCACTCACTAAATTCCGCGTTCATAGGCCAACATTCTGCTTGGTTTAATTTTTCAAAACAATGTTCAGGCACTCCTACATTAAACGACGAGTAATCACGCTCGGTTTTGTGTTTGATTTTGTCGACTTTGATAGAAACATTTGGGCCACATACGTTTTTCACGTGACTGGTTATGGCTTCTAGCGTAGTTTCTGGATGCAACCGCCAGACATGCAGGTGCTTTTTCCGTTCTGTGGCTTGGATTGTATTCAACTCCGTATTTGTTCCTACTCTCACTTCTTTAGGTTGCTGGTTTTTTTTATTATTTCGTACAGTTGTCCAGGCCGATTCACTATCCTCAGTTCCTCCATACGTTGGTTCCTTAGCAGCCAGTGGGTTAATAATAGACGTAGTCTTTACTGGTAGTACAGCCGGCTTCGTGGCTCCACAATTGTTTACATTTTGCGCTAAGGTGTAGGTAGAAGACGTTTTCTTTGGGCCGCATACGTTAGAACTGCTCTTTTGTCTCACAATGTCTGCTAAAGTTGGAGTAGAAGGAGGAAAGTCGGATGACTCCTTAATTACCTCTTGAGTTGGTCGTTCCTGGTTTATCTTAGCCTCTACTTTTTCCTCGAGTGCCCTCATCATTTTAACTACGTTGTTCATTTCGGTTTTAGTTTGAGAAAACTGGTTCAATAAGAGCGTTATAGTCTTTGCTTGGCTGTCCATGCGAGCTACCATTTCTGATCGAAATTCTCTCAATTCCTCTAGCAGTACAGAATCCGAATCTCTAATTATTGGTGTAAAATGAGTCTGACTCCCACGCAGCAAATTTACATTGCTAATTGGTGTAGAAGTGTTAATCTTGAAGTCAGGTGTATTCATGACTGGAATGTCACTATTCCCTCTTTTCGGTTTCGAACAAATGCATTCCGGGCAAGTCCAGTTATTCTTATAAGCCTGAGTATATGTCTTAAACGCTTCTTTATTTATTTCTAGACATGCTAAGTCGTATTTTACGTTGCATATTACATTGGAACATACCATATATAAATCTGCTATTACTGAGCCACAAGCACCACAATTATTAGGCATTTTTATTTTGGTTCTTACACAAAATTCAAAATCTTGTAGCAACTGCCGCGCAATAATATTGTAGGTGTTATTAAATGATAATTTAGAATCTAGACTGTGAAATTATAATTATTTCAATGAAAAAATGTTGAGTGAAATTTTTCCGTAGTGACAGCTGTCTATGTTTAATTTATTTATCTCGTATCCATTAAATGATTACGTATTTGTGTACGCACTACGATACCAAATAATACCCTTCAGGATCGGACAGGGTTTTCGTTACATGCTGTATAACCTTTGTTGATGTTGTCATTGTTTGTTACAAATATTTGTAAACACGATGTATGACAGATTTATGTTTCAATAAAATGTGCCAAATTTATGTATATAGCAAGAAGAATACTGTAATGTGTATGCTCTGAAACGAATTAATGTGTTCGTCTTTGGTTAAAATGATATTTATACAGGTCTGACATTCTATTTTCAAATTTTAGAATAGTACGGAAATATTTGTTTTCTCCTTCATTTCGTGCATGACGTCATTGGCGTGTCATTTGTTTATAGAAATTGACCACACTTTATGTTCGCCACATGTTTCCATTCCTGTATATGTATACCTACTCATAAAAAAGAAACTATCGAATAATAAAACTCATTTATTTAAACTTAAAATTATTATATTCGAACGCAATGTGAATTGTTACTGAATAAATTGAATTGAATTGAATTGAATTTATCTTGCTAATAATAACATAACTTAATAAATTCACATTAAGTTGGGACCGTTACCACTGGAGCAGTGGTGGCCCAGTGGTAACGGTCCCGACTTACGAGTTGTAGGTCGTGAGTTCGAACCCAAGCAGGCGCTTTACTTTGTGTAAATAATTTAATCACCACTGCTCTCAAAACGGTGAAGGAAAACATCGTGAGGAAACCGGCATGTCTTAGAACCAAAAATTCGAAGACATGTGACATCTACCAACCCGCACTGAGCCCGCGTGGTGGATTACGGCTCACTACCTCTCATAGAGAGGAGGCCTGTGTCCCAGCAGTGGGAACATAATAGGCTGATTATACTATTATATAATAAATTCATAATATTCCTTTCCTTATTCCGTCCTTCATAATATTCCTTACATATTGAAAATATGAAGGACGGGACGGTTGACGTGTCGGGCATGCCACTGTCCGGGTGAGTCCATCAGACATTATCTCTGGTTGTTCTCTTCTGGCTAACGGCGAGTACTTGCACAGGCATAACCAAGTAGCCAGGATTGTTCACCAGCAACTTGCTTTGCAATATAAACTTGTGGATTCTGAGGTACCGTATTACAAGTATGTGCCCGACCGAGTTCTCGAAAATGACCTTGTCACGTTGTACTGGGATCGGTCTATCATTACTGACAGGACTATTATCGCAAATAAGCCTGACATAGAGTGATAGATCGATTAGCGCGCCGCACAATGATTATCGATGTTACCATTCCACATGACGAGAACCTCGTGAAAGCTGAGAAAGAGAAAAAAATTAAATATCTCGACTTAGCACACGAGGTTGTTGACATGTGGAATGTGAGCTCGGCTGTCATTGTGCCGATTGTCGTATCGGCCAATGGCCTGATGGCAAAAAGTCTCGACCAACATCTCTCGAGGCTTTCGTTAGGCGGTTGGATCAAGGGCCTGATTCAGAAGGCAGTACTCCTCGATACGGCTCGCATTGTGAGGAGGTTCCTGTCTCTGGAGCCCTAACCACCAGTAGCTTGGACCCTGCTCCCGCTTCCGGCGGACCACTATTTTTTTTATATTTTTAATGTTTTTTTCAAGTTGTTTTATAAAAATATTTAAAAATGTAGCAAAATAAGGATAAGAATAAATAAACGACATAACTTATAAATAATATTCTTATTAAAAACATAGTAGATCTACTTCACATTTCGGCAAAAAAAAATAAAAACTTGTTCAATATTTTGTATACCCTCCATTAGTATTGATTACGTCTTGCAAACGAGTTCTCATGGCATTTGCTGCATTCTCACAAAAGTTCGACCCACGAAAGTAATCCCATAATTCGTGGACATGTTGTGTTAGATTGTCAATCGTTCTTACTTGAGATGGCTCCCAATTTTGGATCATAACACCTCACACGTTCTCAATAATATTAAGGTCGGGAGACTTGGGACTTAAACTTATCAGCTCAATATTGTGTTGCTCGTAAATCCATCTTTGAACTAACCTAGAGTTATGGATGGAAGAATTGTGTTGAAGTAAATAATTTTTTCTTCTCCAAAAACGTTTCTAATTTTAGGTATTAGAACATCCCTTAACATTTCTATGTAATTATTAGCATTCAGATTAGAAATTTCAACCTATTCCCCTGGGCCTGAAGCGGAGACCCATTCCCAAAAACCTAATGATAATCGGCCACTCCGTCTGTTAGGTAATATAGGATCCGAAATAGGGAAACGCGTCCATCTGCATTAGTTGTGAATGTCTTTTCATCGACAAATATAACTTTGTTAAAGTCGTAATTTAAGTATTTATTGTCAAATTGCAACCTTAAAGCTTTGTGCCGATCAGTCAATAGTGGCTTCCTGGCGGGGATCCTGTGACGTAGGCCCACGCTACGTAGCCGTCTTCGAATAGTATTAGCACTAACATTCAATTCCCCCTCTAAAGAGTTTCGATTGGTTTTGACAGAATTTCTGAAATTTAAAATTAGAATGTCCGCTTGTATACATTTTATAGTAACGAAAGGTGAACACCATGATTTGTTTTGGAGCGTACACATTACAGTGTCCTTCTTGCTGTATATATCAATTTGGCACATTGAGTGAACACATATAATCGTCATATTTCATGTGTATAATGATTTGTAACGAAGTATGTATACTTCTTTCAATGGGTAGATGTTTTTGTAACATTAGGGGGCATACATCTCTTTGTAGTCGACTGTACAGAATGCGTAGTTGACGGCTTTGTGATGGATCCCAGAAGTCGACGTCAAGCCGTAATAAGGTGATAATAGTTTAGTCATAATAGATAAAAAATTAAAAAAAAAACATAAGGAGGTAAAAAACCGTCACAGGCAGTAGGCAGGATTTTCTCGTTATTTTTATAAATGCCCGTAATTTTTAAAATGCAAAGCACAGCAAACAATTTTTTTATCACTTGATCTCTTGACTTGACTTTTCTATCTTATCTAACTAATCCCCCGATTCAGGCTTTTATAAGGCTATTATGTGAAACTTCATAACTACAGCGAATGAAATCGAAGAAGACACAGCAGGCCATATTTAAAACACAATTTATTTATGTCCATCAGGTTCAAGGCTACACTCCGTTTTTACCGGTTTTGTCATACGTTGAACCCGAATCCGGTCGACTAAAATTTGAATGGTAAAATTTTGATTTTGGAGAAGAATTTCCATTAACGCACACGCGGAGATAAAAGGCCTGCTTTTATCAACGCGTGTGCTTGTGGTAATTTTGGTTTCTGATCATTTTTTATTGGGTTCCGTATGAAATGGTACCAAAGGAACAAGAAAAAAAGTCTGTGTGACGTCATAGAGTGTTAAACTGTGTTTATGCTAATATCGGCTGCCTATTATTTTCCAATATATGCTCGGGTTAGCTTCTAACCAGTACATCGACTAAGATTTGATAATATTAACAGACTCAGGTCAGATGATAGAAAATACTGTTTTTTTTATAACGAAGGTATTAGCCCTGCTAGAATTAACTTCAATGATGTGGTTGGAAAAATGAGTCATAAAATGTAAATGATTGTGTGCCTCTTTTAGAGTTCCATACCCAAAAGGTGCCAACGGAAGCCATTTTCTTACTAAGACACCGCCGCTGTCTGTCTATCCGTCCGTCTGACTTCAGCGGACTGTATCTCATGAACCACGTAACAAAAAAATTAATAAAGTTCCAAATTAAAGGGGGTATCATAAATGAAAATTGTTTAAAAAAATTTAGTGTTGTATACTGGTTGGTGATACGGAACTAATCATAGATTTGGCCTGGGTAACGCTTAAATTCTCAAGATAAAAAGTAATTAGCGGATTTGTAAATATTGTATGCAGGCAAAGATTTACATACAAAAAAAATCCCTTCTAGAGGGTGCCTCTAACCCCTTATAGGGAGATGCAAGTCTGTAATTCTTACGGAAAATTGATAAACCTACTTCCATTTGTAATGAAAGCTAGATTAGCATGTAAATAAACAACAAAGACAAAACTCTTTTCAACACGCTTTTATTAGCTTCACTAGTTGCTTACAAACATTGTAATAAAATCTTAGAAGTAAATTTAAATCAACTTCTAATTGTCGTATCGAAATGAAACTTTGTATGTGTATGTAGTTCAGATGACAAAATAGTAATTTGGTATCTTGGTGTTGGAGCCAGGAGGTAGATAGTAGAACTTTTCAGTGGATAGTATAAACCCCTCTAGTTTGTAGTCATATGATTCGTTTCGATGAGTCCAATATTTTGCACTTGGTGTCGAGGGTCTGATGATGGAGCCAGGAGATGTATAGTTGAAACTCTATAGTGGCTATTAGTAAAGCTCTTGAGTTTGGGGTCATTTGATTCGTTTTGACGAGTTTAACAGATTGGGGAGGGTCTAGTGACGGAGCCACGAGGTGGGTAGTGGAACTCTTCAGTGGCTACTACAATAACCACTTTGAGTTTTGGGTCATACGATTTGTTTTTATGAGTCAAAAATAGATTGCACTTGGTCCACCAATCTATCCTGTTTCTAATAAGGATTACAAAAATAAAACTGAGGCTTGAGTACATAATTAGCCTTTAATGTTCCCACTGTTGGGATACAGGCCTCCTCTCGGTGAAAGGGAATGGGCCGTATTCCACCCCGCGGACCACCGTTCACCGTTTCGAGAGCAGTGGCGATGAAATAATTTACACAAAGTTAAGCGCCGTAGTAGCTACAAAGTAGGTTTGAACCTACGATTTACAACTCGTAAGTCGCGGCCGTTACCACTGGGCCACCACTGCTCACAGGTTTGAGTACCTAATAGAAAAGTAAGAAATACCAAAAAGGTTCCGATACAGTTTCGTAGGAAATTGAGATGAGACAGAACACAAAATACCAGTATTTGACAACAGTCGAATTATTCCAATACTTCACTGAGCTGCATGCATTGGAAAATAGTTTAAGATATAACGTTTTAAATTATTATCATCCCGCTAAACCTTTAAGGAGCAGTCAATCATGACATAACATAAGGTCCTTACATATTAAATTGGCGTTTTATCAAACTGGCCACTTTGATCTCAAATATCTGGCGTTTGGTTAAAAATTCCAAATTCAAATTTCAAAAATATCTTACATTAGCAGTTTTTTTTAATGCAAGATTTAACATGTGCATTGCGGCGCGTAAGGCAAAAACCGGCTCGATTTTTAAACGGTAGTTAACCATGATAACATTAGCAGTTTTTTGTAGAAAATGTGATGATGATTATTACGTTTAGTTTAGGTAAGTATCTCGATTTGGCATGAGATAATGCTACAACAAAACATCGCTCTGCGCATTTGCGTTACCTTGCTTAATTTACTCAGACCAGAAGATGACATAAAGGCATTATATCCTATATACAGGGTGGGTCCATCGACGCGCAAACTATAACCATGAAATTAGCTCATGATTCCAGACCTCCTAGTGCAGACATTTTTCGTCGGTTTTATGGCAAGAAAAAAATCTGTAGTAGACACTGGTATCGACGTAGTTCTTTTTATAACGTCTTTAGCAGTGAACGAATTTCAAATTCAATTCCGGGTGTTATCTGGCGTCGCTTCTAATCAACTCTTTTTGTTTTAAGGAAACGAGCTACAAAATAAAGTTTTGCTGCGAACTTAATACCGTTTTTTGTCAAATGTTTGGTGAAAAGTCTTAGGCCAGCACCATTAGCGTAACCTGGTTTCAACCACAATCCGAGAGTTTTGAAGCATATTTCTAATAAATTGCTTCATACTTTGAATACTTTCGTTGGCTTAACAACGTAAAAAAACAATTGACGTGGCTGTAGTGTCAAAATAAAAATAAAATAGTAAAACAGAAAATGCCACCAATTGTCATATTACGCAATCACCCCGCAATTTTAATAACAAGTCATTAAAAGGTCAAAGTTAACAAGTCCTTTTAGGTGATAGCTCGCTTGCGGTTTACATTTTGCCAGTTTCTTTTACGATCGTTAAACATGACCTCATCATAAAGTTATTTTTTTTGTCAAGTTGTTTCGTTTTTGCCAAGATAAACATTATTATTAAACAGGTGTTGTGATTTACCAGTTTAATGGTTAAGCAGTTTGATAATAAATACATTCGTCATTATGAATATTAAACTAAAGCGGCTAGACCCCGCACAAATTAATTAATACACAGTCCAGTCGGTCCGGTTTTTATGTTTCTCGTAATTATGTAACCTTTATGAAATTTCTTAGTGACGAGAAGCTCCTCATTATTTTTACTAACAAGTTACATTGTATACTAAAGACGCCAAAACATGCAAAACAAGCTTTTAGCGCTGAAGTTATTACCACAAACAAGATTTATCTATACGCAGGGCTGCCACACTTTTCAGACTCGAACGGCTTGCAGCTAACTTTTAAGAAGGAAGTATGTATAAGTATACCATAAAGGTAATGAAAACAGTTATTTTAGGTCATCATCATTTTTTTTTTTTTTTGAATGTATATGGCATGGCAACGAGGCCTTTATGCCAAAGGTCATCATCATGAGCGGAGCGAGGGATACCAGGAACGAAATGTTTTTTTTTCACGAGTTGTGTACTCTACTTTTAACCATTGACTGCGATAAAATAAATACCTAGTACTCGTAGTGTAGTTTTTACATTTTTCACATTTTATTTTATAATCGGGTATTATTATTTTGAGAACAAAGAATTAAACATTAACTTTAAAATGTTTCAAATTATGTATCGAAATTCTGTGTTATTTTCTTGTTTGGTTTTGAAACGGTCGGATTAAATAAGACTTGGGCATTTGGCAAAATCGCCGTATTTTGTGGTTGCTGTTGCTTAGAAACATGTAATGTGTTCGTTTCAAAAGGTTTTCCTTTCGATGTTGGAGGGCGCGCCGGAGATGGTGTCGCCAAAGAGTCAACAGTAGACGGTTTTAGAACTGTCAACTATTAGACTGCATCTTTTGGCTTTGTTTTCGATCAAATTCTCGTTTTTGCTTTCTGTTACTGTGCTGGACCTCCACCGTCCGTGGCGTTTCAGTTCTGCAAGATCAGCACCTGAATGTGCCTAAAGGGTGGCAGAGCTCGCAAGGAATGTCCTGTGTACTATTCGGGATTTAATAGATTCAAGAATGTGGCAATCTCTTTTGCCATCGCACCTATTTTGTCAATTCCAATAGGTTGCCGAGTGCATATTCCGCCAGGATATTGTACAAAAAAACCTGTCGGTTTTTGTATTAACTAGTGGGCCCTAGAGCTTGATATTTTACATATTACGGTATTAGTACTGTAGGTTTGTAGATTAATAGGTACTAAGTACCTACTTTTACAGTCAGAAAACTATGGTCAGGTACATTATTTATAAAATGTTTAAGGTTTTGTTGGGAGGTTAGCACTCTAGATTTCTTTGCCTTAAAACCCTCGGATAGCCGTTTAAAGTATGTCGCTAACTTTGAGTAGTTTGAAATATGAATGTTGTTTGATTCTCACTGTGGCTTTTAGCATAGAATATATGTTCCAAAGTGTCGACGGCATCTTTTTTTTTTTTACTAGCCTATACTGTCCCACTCCTGGGCAAAGGCCTCCCTCCACTCCTTCCATCTTTCGCGAGCCCGCGCGTCCTCTTTCCAGTTCTTACGGAACCTGTCCAGCTCGTCCCGCCACCTCCTACGTGGTCTCGCCTCACTGTCTTCTTAGTCTTGGTTAATTCGTTAAAATAGTTAAGAAATACGGACTCTGAGAAGGAATTGGCGCCATTTGTGGTTTACCAGTGGCAGAACAAGTTGTATGTTGTCAGGTACAATCTCGAGATTTTCTCGGAAACAATTATCTACTATAATTGCTGCTTTAGAAAGAAATGAGTCTGGAACCATTGTCTCATTTTCGTCGCTGGATGAACTCATTTTATTATAGTTATGTTATTAGATTTTCCAATTAACTACGATAACAGATTGAAAAGAATCTACCTAAAATTGGCGGTTTGTTTAATTTAATTGTATAGCGCTATGGAGCCAGCTATTTATTCAGCCAGTGTGTAACTCTCAAAAAGTTTGATTAATTTTTTGTAGGTACTTAATTCGTATAATTCATACTTGTTCCAAATTCAAAATGTTTTTATTCACTCAGTGAAAAGAGTTTTATTCACTGTTTTCCTACGAATATTATAAACGCGAAAGTTTGTGAGTATGGATGAATGTTTGTTACTCTTTCACGCAAAAACTACTGAACGGATTTGGATGACATTTGGCACACAGATAGTTTATAACATGGATTAACGCATATAGAACTTTTTATCCCGATACTCGATTAATGAAATGCCCTTTTTCGAGTGGCAATGGTAAAAAAAGAAATACGCTTGTCGTTTCAAGCCACGTGATTTTATAAATTAAATTTCACACCCATAAAAGTGAGGTTCCCAGAAAAACCGTAAACTCAAAGATAAGGTTTAAATTAGTCGCCGTTTTATTGAGGGTCTTTATTTATGATACTGATACAAACTTTTATTAATATAATGGGATATTTGCACTGATGTGGGGTACCACGCCTCGTGCTCTTGGGCCATACCTACGAGCCGGATTGGCTTATTACAATAACAGTTACCATAGCAGTTATGACCGGTTTTACATACAGTAAAAAAAGGATTTCTTAAACGTTGTAAAGCAGCAAATTAAATACTACACTGTGCCAAAAAAAAACAACCGGTTGACAGCTTTTGTTAAAACAAAACGTTGATGACTGTTGACTTGTTGTTAGAACCGCTGAAAAGTTTTTTTTTTTTAGCTAACTTATTCGTGACTTCATCGAGTCACCCTTCAAACAAAACAAAAAAAAAACAAAAGCTATTTAGCCGTTTGGGAGCTACGATGCTGCACACAGACACAGATACACAGACACACCCTGTCTTTTTATCGGTGGATAAATCCACACATATTGCGCATTGAGTCGCGTCGTCGCCGCGTCGGGAGCGTATAAAATCAAAGTCTAGTGACTGTACAACTTGGACGAACTAACGTGGCACCTGGCTCGGAACTATTAGATATACATATTTATATTATTATAGTTTTTAAATATTAATAATATGAATGCCAATGCCAATGTTTAAGAACTTGTTATGTCAAAGTATGGTGTAATATTAAAATATGAAACAAATTATAGTCTTCTAATTTAGACAATTCTCGTGTCGCAATGTTTGTTACCAAACTCCTCCGAAACGGCTGAACCGATTTGTATGAAATTTTGTGTGCATACCTATAGGGTAGTTCTGAGATTCGGCCAACATCTATTGTTCAAAAAAAAGAAGCCATACAACGTTTGCGGGGTACAACTACTATAATAAAATTATATATTTAAATTAGGCAACACTTAATATGTCATAATTATTTTAAGTAAACAGTTGTATGTATTTATTATTGAATTTATCCCTTTGATATTCGTCCATTGTGTAATGACTTTTATTGTTATTATCTTTTATGTTTTCCGGTTACTTATTATATATTTTTATTGACATAGAATATGGACTAGAAGAGTGCAGTTTAAGGCGTGAGGGAGGCAGATTTAATCTGTTTTTATGGCGCAACGAATATTTTGTTTGTATGTTATCCCGTGTGCGGACTGATTTTTAAACATAAGTCGCCCACCTCGTTTAAACATTGTGTGTTGATGGATAGCGTGTGCAATATTACCAGTACTTGACATTACAGAGCCATGTTCCATTGCGGCAAAAATGTATTTATCTCGAAGAAGTGGTTAGGTACTTATTTTTTTAGCAAGAAGGTCAGATTTTTGAAATAGAACATCCTAAGCCTATCTCAATATCAAATTATTTGTTATCATAACATAATGTTACGTCATAGGTTTTTTTTTTTGTTCAATTGTTCGTAATGATGAGTACAATGACTCCGTAAGAGGTTCTCTGTTATTTCAATAACACTTTGTAATGCTCTAAACTTTAAGCATACTATTTTGACAGCCCTACCTGTTCAAGTTTCCTTTAAAGGGCATGGAGCCGTAAGTCCATAATTTATGTACCTGCAGTTATACCTACAGTCAATCTTTGGAGTTTAGCGGTGAGAGAAACGGGTTCCAGCGACCGTTTTTACTTTTTACACTGCAATAACTGATGAAAGGAATGAGGAAAATTGTTAATTTAATGCTAAAGCGCGGGAATATAGGTATCTGGTGAATTTTAGAAAGGACATTCCATTGTTATTTTTTTTGCTTCTTGATACATTCTGCACGTTCAACGGGTTTATGTTATGACATCCCTCAAATTTATTAATTTATTAATTTATTTAGTCGTCTGGTTTTACACAACTTTTGAAAAGAGAAAACTGAAAAAGAGATACTGAATATGTATCATGATGATGCTACCAGAAGTGTTAGATTGAATGTAACAAAACCTTCTTTTTTTCTTTTTTTTTCTTTTGGCTTCGCACGGTTTGTGCATTCAGCCAATGTCACGTTTATTTTATTTTAATTTTATGAAGGAAACAAAGCTAGGGAAACGAAAATATAACTATAATAAGTTATCACGGAATTTGGGATAAAATCTATAGGATCAGTATTTACAACAGTGATACTATAATGAATAATGAACTAAAATTACAACTTAATATTATTTAAAGTAATGAAAGATACTATACATTTATATACAGGAAAGCTATTTGTGCAAAGTAAAGAAAGTATTGAGGTAGGAAAAGGAGTACGAAGGGACAAGAGGTTACTGAGAAAGGATGAACGATCATATAAGGGACAGGAGAAAAAAATGTGATCTAAGTCACCTACGTCTGTGCCACACAGACAAATGGGGTCATCGATGATATGAAGTTTGGCAAGATGGGCTGGAGAGCAGACATGACCCAATCTCATCCGTATCAGAATGGAGGTCTCCATCTTGCCAAACTTTGCCCTGCCAAACCACGGTTTTTCCGGAACGTCTGGTTGAATATAATGAAAAATAATGACCTTTCGACTTGCTTCCGATATCCCAAGCTTCCTTCCAGGTTTTCCGAAGAAAAGTCTTTGGTAAAGACTCGAGGTCAAAGTAAAAGTTTGTATAAGGAACTAAGTCCCCGCATTGCACCGCATCAACGGCGAGTGTATCAGCCTCTTCATTGCCATGGATTCCAGCATGGCCCGGAATCCACACAAACTGCAGTGTATTACCCTCAGAGATGGTTCGGAACGCAAATTCTCTTATTAAATAAATGATTGGCAACTGCGATTTGAGTACGAAAGGAGATTTATTGATGGCTAGAAGAGCACTTTGAGAATCAGTAAAAATTAAAGTTTTTTTAAGCTTTAAAACACGAATATATTCTATGGCTTTTAAAATGCCAAAACATTCCCCGGTAAAAACAGAAGTCTCAGGTGGCAGTTTTATTTTTTGTAGGTACGATGTTGTATTGAGAATGGTAAGTACCAATCCCAACACAACCCGTAAGAGAACGCTTCGCAGCATCCGTAAATATATGGTGGTACTCTAGGTGATCAGCCAGAAAACGGTTAAAACTTAAATGGCAATTGGGATCTGATTTACTTACACAGTTATATTTTATGATGGGACTAAATTGTAAACTCTCATAGCTACTGCTAAATAGCGGAAGTTTATTGGAACGATGAATAGGAGAAGCAAGTGATAGTATTTTTTTATAGCTTACAACTAAACAAGGAGCACGTTTATGGGACCAGTAATTTGAAGATTCAATCTGCAACACTAAAGAGTCCAGTTTAGTAATAAGAGGATGAGTTGAGATCTGAAGAATCCGGAACAAATATTTGTCAGATAGAAATTGCCTTCTAAGATGTAAAGGAGCTTCCCCGCATTCAACTTGGAGTGCATTAATGGGGCTAGACTTCATGGCACCCGAAATAATGCGAAGGGCCTTGGACTGGATGCGATCCAATTTTTTAAAAGCCATAGCACTTCCAGGTTCGAGAACGAACAATCCATAATCCAGAGTTCTTCTGATGATTGCGTTGTAAACGAGTTTCAAAGAAAAGGGATGTGCACCCCACCATACACCAGAGAGGCACCTAAGCATGTTTAGGTGATTTTCACATTTGTTAACAATATATTCACAATGAGGAACACTACTTAATTTACGGTCAAGTATTATACCTAGATATCTGAATTTGTCTTTAACTGGAATAGGTATTTCCTTATAAAAGAGATTTATTAAATGATAAATGATAAATGATTTTATTTCTGTAAATAGGTTTGTACAAACACTTTTACACGTCAATCATATTTTAAAAACTAGGTGAGATCGGCATTTCCTATCTGACTACTCTGAGAAGAAACGCCGAAACAAACTCAGAGGTCACTGTCTCTTTTAAAGTCCAGACATAATCTTGGTCAGGTCATGTGAAGACCATGTGGATTGATATCTGAAATGGTCTTTCGAGGAAAGAACCACACAGAATGAGTGGACCTGTCCAGTCAGTGCACGCATTTGTCAGTTGTCATGCAGCTCAACACAGAACTAAAGGAGCTAAACGATTCGACGAACATTACCAAAGAAAGGACATTTGGGTAGGCCGCATAAATTACTCAAACTGCCAGACCATGATTAAAACTAATAATTAAAAAAAAAATGCATTAAAAAAAACAACAAATCCACAATGTCTTCACATTCACAATAATTAAAAGAGTATAATCCTTTACAAAGTAAATGTCATTGCATATATAAAGTGCATCAATGTCAAAGTGTAAATAAAATATGAAAATAATCTTGGTCATATCATATGAGGACTATGTAGACTGGTGTCTGAAATGGTCTTTTGAGGAAAGAACCACACGGATTTGAGTGGACCTGTCCAGTCAGTGCACGCATTTGTCAATCACCGTGCAGCTCAACTCAGAACTAAGGAGCTCAACGATCCGACGAACAATACAAAAGAAAGGACATTTGGGGAGGCCGCGTAAAGTACTCAAACAGCCAGACCATCATCATTAAAAGAAGAAAAAAAATGCAATGACCCACATAGTCCTCACATTCACAAAGGAAGGGAATATTTCTCTTCCGGGTGAATAAAACAGCTGCGCTTTTAGACGTGGATAAATCCAAACTGTTAAGATGTAACCATGACTCCAAAGTATATAAAGCAGAATTGATGGCACAGCTTGCTTGTTCAATAGATTGGCTTGAAGAATATAATAACAAATCATCGGCATATTGAAGAAACTTAACATGATTAGCTAAGGACGTGTCTAAATCAAATGTGTAAATATTGTAAAGAATGGGACTAAGCACAGAACCCTGTGGGAGACCTCTCCGTACCAGACGAGATACTTCTTGATCTCCTATTAACATGGAAACAGAGCGTTCAGTCAGGATATTAATAATGAAATTCGACAAATTCAATGGGACTTTTAAGGCTTGTAGTTTATTTTGTAAAACTGATAAAACAACATTATCGTATGCTGCAATAATATCAAGGAAAACTGCAACAGTAGATTGGTTATTAGAGAAGGATAACCGAATATCAGTTGTGAAAATACTTAAACAGTCAGTTGTACTTTTACCTTTTCTAAAGCCATATTGTGATTCTGCCAAAAGACCCTTACTTTCAACGTACCATTCAAGGCGATTTTTAATTAGGTGTTCCGCTAATTTCATCAGAATTGTAGACAAAACTATGGGACGGTATGAAGAAGCGTCAGATGGAATTTTATTTGGTTTACGGAATGGCAATACCATTTGACGTTTCCATTGAACAGGGATGTTCCCTGTTTTCATAATAGAATTAATAAGCTCTAAATAATAACTGAGGACGTCTTCATTTAAGTTAGCAAAAAAGGAATACGGGATACCATCGATACCTGGTGCAGAATCCTTGGTTTTATGAATAACACCCTTTAATTCAGTGAGAGTGAATGGTAGGTCTAGTGTCGTGTCTTGCTCAATGGCTACGACAGACAGGTTTTGGTTAATACTCTCAGGTACAAAAGGAGGAGCTAATTTATCTAAAAATTCACTAGCTAAAGAAACGGGAATAGGACAAGGGTTGTTATAAATGGACCTAAATCTGCGAATATTGCGCCAGACAATCGTAGGGTGAGTATTCGGCGAAATTGATGAGCAAAAACTACGCCAAGAATCAAATTTTTTCTTCTTAAAAAGTTTGTTGGTTTCATTTATTGAATTAGTAACGATTTCAAAATTAATATTTTATATATAATTAATTACAGACATATCAAGGTTATAGTTGTATTCAGCCTCTTTACGTTTTTTGATCGATTCTGTGCACTCAGAGTCCCACCACGGAGGTGAGGGAATTATAATATTATTGCTATTTTTTACAGGAAAAACTTCATCTGCCGCTGCGATTAGTATGAGTACTAAAGCTTCAGCACAACTATTTTCATTGCCATCAGATATAACAGGCAAGGAGCATAACTTTCTGTCAACAATGTTTCTAAATTTGTCCCAGTCATTATTATTTCTATTAGGAAGTTTATGTTTTAAGTTTGTATGCCTTAATGGTGCATTTGGTTTGGATAGAGGATAAGAAATAACAATTGGAAAATGGTCACTACCATATGTAGAGGTTAGAGTACGCCAATTTAATGAAGAGGCTAAGTTTGGAGAACAGATAGAAAGGTCAATTGCGCTTTGGTTCTGATTGGGATCTGAACGGCGTGTGGCAGCTCCAGAGTTCAAGATGCATAAATTATGTAAGTCTATTATATCTAGTATCTCATCACCATAACAATTAGATGTTGAACAACCCCAAGATTGGTGATGGCAATTAAAGTCCCCCAATATTAAAAATGGCTTTGGAAGAGAAGAAAAGAGATTATTCACCTCTTGAAGAACCGTAGAAGAGGGGTGAGGAATGTAAATAGAAACAAGACAAGTGTGGTGCACTTTAATAGCTACAATTGAAATTTCCTCACTATGAGGAGGTAAGGAAATTATAGAGGAAGGGATAGAATTCTTGATAAGTATATCAACCCCACCATACCCATCAGATCTATCCTCTCTAATGGTTAAATAACCATTAATTTTAAAAATATGATTGGATTTGAGCCAAGTCTCTGCTAAGGCAAAGGCAAAAGGCTCATATTTGTTTAAAATATAAATAACGTCACTCTTTTTGTTCATCAGACTGCGGCAGTTCCATTGGATTATTTTGGATGTGTTGTCCATTTTGAATGGATTGAGATACATTGAAAGAAGTGGCAACGTTGGACGGTGAAATGTTGAGCTGAGAGAGAAGATTGTGTAATGCAGAAAGAAAATCGTTTATGGAAAAACTTGTGTCCTTATTTGCATTAATATGATTATTAGAAAGAGCACAACCATTTGATGGCTGGGGAATGACAAAATCTTTAATAATGGCATTGTGAGCCTCTTTATTATATCCTTGTACAGATTTAGGAGGGGAGCGTGGTTTGAGAAAGACAGTCTTTTTATAGCTACTCGTAGTAGGCATTCTATTCGGTAAAGAGATTGATGGAATATCTGCAAAATGTTTGGAGGGAGAAGATAAAAGTGTATCAGCATATGATTTAGTTACTGGGGGATATAATTTTGTGGCTTCAGCATAAGATACTGAACTGTGTGCCATGTATGTTTTAATTGATTTTTGCCTTAAAAATTCTGGGCAAGACTTATTAGTAGCATAGTGAAAACCAGAGCAATGGCAGCAAGATGCACTTTCAGGTTCTCTTTGACAACTGTCTCCAGTGTGGTCTTGACCACATTTAAAACAGCGAGGTTTGGACCTGCACTGAATTTTAGTGTGACCAAAACGACAACAATTGAAGCACTGAACGGTAGGGAAAATATATAAATCTACAGGTAATGCATTGTAGCACATAAAAATTCTTTTAGGTAAAACCTGTCCATCAAATGTAACAACTATGGATTGGGAAGGTTTCCAAGTAGTTGTACCATCAACATTCGTTTTAAAATTGAGGCGTCTGACTTTTAAAATTGGACCACAACCAAAAGGCACAGTTATATTATCAATAACTTCCTCTGGAGACCATTCCGCAGGAACACCACGTACTAAACCCATTCTAGTAACATTAAAAGTAGGTATAAAAGCTTTATATAATTTGCGTCCAGGAAATTCGAAAAAGATAAAGATATTTTATTGCGCCCGATTTTTTTGACGCTACCGTTTATTATATTTTTGAAAGCGTTGCGCTTTAAAAACTTGCCAAATGTGATTGGGTGCAATGTGGTTCCATCATCAGGTGTAATATTATTTTTTTGAATATGAATAACGAATGGCGAGTTGTCAGTTTTTTCATAACTTTTTCTGCCAATCTGAGTGGAAACTAAGGACGGAGCTGGAATATCAGGAATTTTATTTGTGGGAACAATGTTGGAAACAAGTGTTTCGGAGCAGTTTGGCTCCAATGTCGAAGTTAATGAAGAGTCCGTGCAATCACAACCTGAAGACTCTGAACCGTGGTTTTTACGGGTACGGCGACGCTTATTGCAGTGTTTGCAAACATGCACACGGCTTCTTTTTAAATGACGAGCTGAAGATGACCCATCGGTATCCATGCCCGACTCATTCGATACGGTAACAAAATTGCCTGCCGGGGGCACATAGGCCCCCGGGTCAGGCGGTTCGTTCATTTCCCGCTAATACAAAATAAAAAAACTTACCACTACCGAAAAAAATACACAAAACTAATATTAAAACTATTAAAAAAATAGAAAATAACACTAAAACTACGACTACTGATCCTATATTACAAGTTTTTTCAATTTAAACAATTTTTCTCAAAAAGGACGCGTCCGCCAAGTTCGAAGTTTCCCGCGCTTTTTTCCAAAACCTTCTTTCAAACCTGTATCAAATAAAATCTTCTTTTAAAAGAAATATACAAAAAAAGGTCGTACTCTACTTGTGGTCTAGCCGTGCTGACATTGATATTTTTATGTCGTCGTAAGTGCATGTGTATGATTGCCGGGAGGTTCCTCTTTCGCATAAGGCGGGGGAAACGACCGGGTGTCACCATTGTGTGGATAGCCCGGAGGACACGGTGGAGCTTACGGTGGAGGTCTGCCCAGTTTGGGTGGAACACCGCCGTGTCCTCGCGGAGGCTATCGGAGGCGGCGATCTCTTGCGTCCGGCCCTGGTCCCGGCCATGGTACGGAGCGAGAAGGAATAGGACGCCGTCACTGCCTTCTGCAAAGCAGTAATACTCCCGAAGGAGACGCCCTGGGCGTCGGGAGTCGCCTGCAGATTCCCGGCCACCGTAGGTGCGGGCTTGCGGACGGCTAGCAATGGGTAGCTCGCCGTCCGGTAAGGACCAGGCCCGGGTCGACGGCGCGCCGTGTTCCACGCGCGCCTCAAAGAGATGTCAGCACATAATGACGGGGTCCGATAGGGCCGATGTCTCAGGGTCGCGGGATGTTAGGAAAATATACCGTGGCCCTGGCACAGGCAACTGACGGAACACGGGTGGGTTTTAGTCAGTAAAAATCTGACACGCTCTCCCGCTCCACCCAGCGGGAGCTGGAGCGGGAGCAGTCATTTAATGTATTCCCACCCAAAACAAAAATGTATAAGTGTATGATTGCGATCTACATTATTAAGTGTAGCAATATACAATGATATATTTTATAATCAATTTATTTATTTATTTATATATTTATTTCTGAGTACATGGTACATTAAGATCTTAATATGAATGGACAGCTTCACATATACTACCGTTGCCGGTGTAGAAATATTAAAATTAAAATTAAAGTGCATTATATTTATATCCCCAATAAATTTTTTTTTTAAAAATAGATTTAAATAAAAAATGTCTTTTTTTTATTACAATGCAATTTATGAATAGAATGTCACAAGTAACTTATTATATAATGTCAAACACTTAAAATTAAATTAAAAATATATATATATATATTTAAATTAAAAATAAAAACTAAATAAACACACACACAACGTATTAATACATTTAAATATCAAAATTTATAATTAAAAAAATCGTTCACTGAATAGAAACAGTTGTCTAAAAGCCAGGCAAATATTGTCTTTCTGAATTTAGTAGTGGGTAGCACTCTAATGCAGGGGGGGTAAATTGTTAAATATTTTGATTGCCATGCAATTGGAATTCCTGCTATACAAATGCAGTCTCTGTCTAGGTGCAAGTAATTTATTTGGGCTTCTACTATTAACTCTTTTAGAAATGTGCTCATACAATGGGAACATGTGCGAATACCTTTTTATAAATAAACAAATTTCAAAAATGTAAAGACAAGGAAGTGGAAGAATTTTAAATATTGGCTTACAATGCTCTAAATATTCTGCTCCATACACAGCTCTGAAACATTTTTTTTGCGCTATTAATGCTCTGTTTACGTCTACTGAATTACCCCATATCACGAGTCCGAAGCGCAGCACTGATGAGACATAGCCATGATATGCATTAAGGGCTGTTTCTTTACCGGCTATTAGTCTCAGTTTTCGAAGAGCAAAGACAAATTTATCAAGACGAGTGCAGACTTTTTTTACATGTTCTTTCCAATTTAGTTTTTCGTCAATAACTATTCCCAAGAATAAGGTTGATGGTACTGGTTTTAAAATAGAATGATTGTAGTGTATTTAAGGAGGATTTACTAGAGAACTGTATGTTTCGAATTGTACTTACTTTGTTTTTTCCATGTTTACACGTAAATTATTAGATTCCAGCAATTTCATTGTTTTTAGTATTTCATTGTTAGTGTCTGTTTCTAGGTCATTCCTATTTGAACATTTAATTGTCAGAGTAGTGTCATCAGCAAATAGTGTACAATTATGTTTCAGGCTATTGCAAAAGTCATTTATATATATTATAAATAATGGAGGCCCTAATACGCTTCCCTGAGGAACACCACAACTATTTGTTTTTAAATCTGAACTGTATGTTTTCTTTGTGTTATTTTCCATTTTTGATACTACTGTTTTTTGCTGGCGACTCGATAAATAACTTTTAAGCCAGTCATGCACCATGCCTCTTATGCCATATTTCTCCATTTTACAAAGTAAGCGAGTATGTGGGACAAAATCGAATGCTTTGCTCATATCTAAAAATACTGATAAAACAAACATTTTATTATTGAGAGCTTCAAATATCAGTTTGACCAAAGTAAAACAAGCAAGTGAAGTCGAACTGTTCTTCCTAAAACCAAATTGGTTCTCAGTAAGTATGTGGTTTTTATTTTAAAAAGTTAATTATTTTTCCGTACATTGCCTTTTCAAAAATCTTTGCTATGATAGGTATCAATGTAATGGATCTATAATTGGACATATTTAAGTCTGTGGACATATCCATGCGGTTACCTTTTTCGTATAGTGGTTTAACTATAGATTGTTTTAATCTACACTTGGGAGCAAATAAATCGAGCCACTACCTTTTTTCACGTAAAATGGTAAATATTTTTGGGAATATGGAACGTATCAATTCGAACTATATATCGCCTAAAAGTTAAGTTAATTATGAGGGTAAATTATTGAATAATAACCTTATTGAATGATAAATTATTGGCTCTGCAAGAAAAATGGTAATTTTGATAGAAAATTTAGTAGGGCTAAAACAGTCCATAAAAACAATAAAAACAAAATTATTGCAAAAAAAATATTCTTAATAACTGGTATTACCCCCCCGTGCCCTGATGCATTCTTGTAGCCTATTAGTCATCGATCTGATCAGAGTTACGATGACATATTGTGGTATGTTCTCCCACTCTTCAAGCACAGCGACTTTAAGCTCGGGAATGGATGAAACAGCGGGAACCCTGGCTCGGACTCTCCGTTTTAGCTCGTCCCATAGGTGTTCGATCGGGTTCAAACCGGGACTTCGTGCTGGCCATACCATTTGTTGAATCCCGATCGCAGACAAGTATTCCGTAACGATCTGTGCGGTATGAGGTCTCGCATTGTCATGCATAAACAAGAAATTTTCTTCGACAAAACCAGCATACGGCATTACGTGGTCTTCAAGAATGTCAGTTATGTATCGGTCAGCTGTTAATCCACGTCTACCACTGCCATCGTTGGCGGGGTCGACGAAGACAAGTTCCGTTTTTCCGTCTAGAGAAATTCCTCCCCACACCATACAAGAACCACCACCAAAACTCACAGTTTCTCGAATGCAACATTGGGCAAATCTTTCACCAGGACGTCTATACACTCGGTTTCTCCCGTCATTGCTAAAAAGACAGATTATTGACTCGTCAGAAAACAAAACTGACCTCCAGTCTTCTAACGTCCAATTAATGTGTTCTCGAGCAAACTCCAAGCGAGATCGGCGATGAGCTACAGTCAATTTTGGGCCAGTTGCTGGTTTGTGTGATGTTAAATTTCGTTCCTTTAGTCTTCGTCTCACTGTCCACCTACTGATTGCGACACCTCGAACGTCACGTAACGCTTGCTGTAGCTGAACAGCATTAAGTCCACGGTCGCGCAACGAATTGGTTGCAATAAAGCGGTCGTCACGTTCTGTTGTTGCCCGTGGTCGGCCAGTTCCAGGTCGCCGAACAAAAGCACCAGTCTCCAGATACCTGCGGTATACCCGCTGTACCTTTGAACGACTCAAATGAAGTCTGCGTGCCACTTCACGTTGTCCGTGTCCAACCTCAAGTAAAGCTACAACTTGGGCAGCTTCCGTCGGTGTAGTATCCACTTTATCAGGTTATTTTGATTACACAGACACAGATAAAGACAACAATAACAAGTAATATGGGTATGATTAACAAAAACCTCAAATTTAATCTTTTCTTAACAGAGTACAATAAAAATGTCATAAGCAAATTAAATGCGATAATTTTATTCTACCCTTAAACTTTAATTAAAATGAAATTTTGACAACTAACTACCCTCATTGTAAAGGTTATTAAATACCCTTTTAGGCGATATATGTTTCGAATCGATGCGTTCCATAATACCAAAAATAATAACCATAATGCGTGAAAAAGGAAGTGGCTCGATTTATTTGCTCCCAAGTGTAGTAGGAAATGTGCCTGTCTCAAATGACAGATTAATTATATAACTTAGAGGTTCTGCTATGTTTTTACTGCTTAATTTTATAATGTCTGTGGTAATTTCGTCGTATCCAGTAACCTTACTATTATTTAAAGAGTTGATAATTTTTATAATGTCTTGTTCATTTACTGGAGTCAAAAAGATACTGTCAGTGTTAGTGGTAATGCCAATGTTACTCATGTTATTATTATTGCTAAGGTTAAACTTATGAGTCATTTCTATAAAATAGTTATTGAATTGGTTACATATATCATTAGGATCATTAATTATCTTATCATTTATTAACTCTTTGATATCATTTTTATAATATTGCTCATTATTTAGATTATTTTTATTATAGACCATGTCGCTCTGCATTTATTTTTAGAATTATGTATTTGTTTTTTGTTGTTAATTAATTGTGATTTTGATATACATGTTTTTAATATTTTAGAATAGGTCTTCTTTTATGATATTTTTTGCTTAGGGCATCGTGTTGGTAATTATAACATAAAGTTCTCTTTTTTATACATGATATTTTTATGCCTTTACTAATCCATTTATTTATCATAGGTTTTATATATTTTTTAATTGTTATTTCGGGGAAACACAGTTTGTAAAACAGAATGTATAGGTCATGAAATATGTTAAATGCATTGTTGCAATCTGTTTCTTCATATATTTCATTAAAACTTAGAGCTGATATACAATCAAGAAATTTTCTAATATTGTTTTTGTTGTAATCTCTTTTGACCTCATAAAAAAAGTTAGTTTTCTTCGACGTATCATTAGCTATAGGAAGAAAGAACGTTAATAACTGCCCCGTGTCATGATCGGATCATTTTAAGTTGAGGGGGAAGCAAAATTGAAATGATATTTCAAGAAAGTCATTCAATAGGGTTTTAAGAACTAAGAGGGCTGTATTGAATATTTCAATGATGATAATTCAGTAAATTCATACTGACACACTCATAAATTTATTAAAATTTAAGAAAATTTGTTTTCGCGTGCTACCCTGGCGCTTATCCACTAAACGAATAAGATTGCGATAAGATCACGCATTTGACAGTAGTAGTACCTACTTACAGCTGTTGCAAGCATAGGTACATAGGAACTCGCCGAAAAAGCAAGTGAAGTATAGACAATTGGGTAGAATGCAATCCACAGCCGGAGCTGCCAGATAGGGCCTTAGATTCCATGTTCGTCTAAATATTTACGAACGACATCACGACCGACGGTAAGTTATCTAATTAACTTTGTGGGGTAATTAAATGTTTTTAGAATATGACCGGTAGTGTACAAGTCTATTTTTTTTTTACCTTTTTGTTGCCATTTGTGTCATCATCTAAGTGCACTTTTTGTATCTAGTTGTGTGCAACTTTTTATCGTGTAGAATTATTCCTCATTGATTCTTCTGAACTTTTTTGCTAGCCGATTAAAGCTTGTAGGTATGTTAAAACGGAAGTTGAAAGGCACCTTCAACGTCCCTGGGCAGTTAGCCGCACGCACTCATCAACCGAAGCCACTTACACTACCTCAAGCTGGTTACTCAATAACGCACGTATACGAAGAAAAAATTAGGACGTTCTCAACTCATATGAGGGACTTGCTTTGGCATCAAAGCGGCGTCTTTGTAGAACGTCGTCACGGCCACTCTTATCTCATATTGTGTCTATTTCTAAATCTCAGTACTGTACTCATGCCCTTTTAACTAATACTGAGAGGCATTTAAACGAATGCCTAAATAAAAGCGCACTCTTGTATTTTCAACGCCCGAGATTAAAACCCCAACATTGTGAGAGGTTATTTTTAAGTATACATTTAGACGTCGCTTTGTATTCGTGGAAACGGGCATTCATCTTAAGACTAGACGAGAAAGTCTTTAGCATTTAAGATAAAGTTATAAATAGACGGCGCCTTTGATAACAATGCGTACTATTTTGGAGCTTTGCACCTATAATTAGATACCATAAATAACTTAGTACCCACTTAAGATGCAAAAAACAACCACGATAACTTTTTGCAAAAATAATTGCTGGAAAACGACTTTTATTTTTGGTGGGAATATTCTCATGTTACGGTAGTAGAATTAATATATTTTAAAGTGCGGGAAATAAAAACCAAATTGACGAAGACCTTTGGGGTATGTCCATCAAAGTTTGTATATCCATAATCGAGACTATGGCACCATACTTAGCTTTAATATTTAATTTGTGGGTTTTTTGAAATGCAGTAAGGTTTACCCACTTCTTTAAAGTTCGGGATAGCATTGACACCAACAATTATAGACCAGTATCCGTGTTGCCAGTATTCAGCAAGGTGTTCGAAAAGGTAATGCTCATTTTAACATGAACAAAATCTTACACGAGCAGCAACATTGGGACCTCTCCAAGGCGTGCTCCTCTGCGTTAATCACGAAACCTTGCTCCTAAAACTTGAGCATTACGGACTAGGTAAACTTGCACTTAGTTTAGTAAAATCTTATTTAGATGATAGGCACAAAAAGTTCAAATAAATGGTGTCAACTCACTTGGTTTAAAGGTAAAAATGGGCATTCCACAAGGCTCGATATTAGGTCATTTCCTCTTTTTTAGTAAATATTAAGGTTCTGCCCCATAAATTAAAAAAAAAAACATTAACAAGTTATTTGCTGACGATACATCCTTATTTTTAAGATGAGTAGATGAGTAGAGTATAGTACATCAAATCTTTCTCTTCTCTCTTTTAAAGTCCAGACATAATCTTGGTCAGATCAGGTGAAGACCATGTGGATTGATGTCTGAAATGATCTTTTGAGGAAAGAACCACACAGATTGAGTGGACCTGTCCAGTCAGTGCACGCATTTGTCAGTAATTGTGCAGCTCAACTCAAAACATAAGGAGCTCAATGATTCGACGAACAATACCAAAGAAAGGACATTGGGTAGGCCGCATAATTACTCAAACCGCCAGACCAAAATTACGATTAAAACTAACTGAGATAACAAAATAAAAAAAAACAATGACCCACATAGTCTTAACAATCACAATAATAACAATAAAATTATACCTAGGTAATTAAATATTCATGTCATTTTTTATTTTACAGATCATATGAGGGCCATGTAGGTAGGTGTCTGAAATGGTCTTTTGAGGAGAGAACCATACAGATTTGAGTGGGCCTGTCCAGTCAGTGCACGTATCGGTCATTAATCGTGCAGCTCAACTCAACACATAAGGAGCTTAACGATTAGACAAACAATACCAAAGAAAGGACCTTTGTGTAGGCCGCTTTAAGTACTCAAACTGCCAGATATAAAAAAATTAAATAAATAACTGATATAGACAAAATATGTATAAATATTACCCACTAAGTCCTCACACGAAATTAAAATAATAATAATATTATACAAAGTAAATATTCATGTCATTGTGTATATAATAATCATGAAATGTCAAACTGTATATAAGATAAAACAAAAGTTAGGTACCAAACAAAAAACCATATTCAGTATGCAAAAATTGGAGCAGGTCAGTCCCAAGCCTTTTTGTCCGCAATATGGTATTTGACGGTATAAAAAGCTTTCGGGCACAACTTACGTTTAATAAATGATTTGAATTTATTAAGGCTTGGATCTTGAACGTGGCTTGGAAGTTTATTATAAAAGCGTATACATTGACACGTAAATAACGCCCTACTGCAGGTACAAAATTGGTTTACTGCTAATAATTTAGTCTTCAATAAGAAAAAATTATGCATAAGGTTTGCTTCGCCGAATAATAAAATTTGTGATTGTGACATAGTATTGAATAAAGAGAAACTAGAATTCGTTGATAAAACTGTTATCTTGGGGATCACGCTCGACTCAAGGCTGCAATGGGGTCCACATTTGTCATCTCTTGCAATCTCTAAGTTCAGCAGCATTCATGCTGCTGAACTTAGCCGTCCTGCAAGAGCTGCTGTAAGAAAATATAGTAGAAATAATTCATAGTATTATGTCTTACGGTATTTTATAATGGGGACGCGCTGCAGACATCGTGTCTATTTTCATTCTGCAGAAAAGAGCCATCAGAGTAATATGTGGCCTCCGCAGGCGCAATTCTTCGACAGTTCCCTGTTTAAATATATTAACATCATAACCGTACCTTGTCATTGTAATATATAAAATCCTCGTGTCGCAATGTTTGTTATCAAACTCCTCCAAAACGGCTGGACCGATTTGTATGAAATTTTATCATATCGCATATCGGGTAGGTCTGAGAATCAGCATACATCTATTTAAAAAAAAAGCAAAACAACGTTTGCGGGGTCAGCTAGTATAAATATGAAAACATCATGTACGCAAGGAAAAATATAAATCTTTTCAGTAAAAGAGGTTAAAGACACAACTATAGGACAAAAAATAGGGACCATTTAGTTCAACCAGGTTTCAGACTGGCTAAAGTAGATTCATCCTTCATGGGGTACTTTTTAAAATGTTACAATAAAATACCTCCCCACGTACTCCAACTAAATGAAACGAAGTTTTGAACTTGTATCAAACACACACTATGCAGGCAAGCATATTATAAGTTGGGGGCTTACATCGCTGACAAAAATGCATAGCTCAACGCTAGTAATGCTCCATAAGGGCGCATTAACTAATTGATTAGCATTCGAAAATATTGTTGGAGCTTCTGCAGATTGTAGAAACAATTAAATCTATTAGTATTGTATAATTGCAAAATTGAGCACGCATCATGCTCGTGACCTGGCCGATTTATGGCATTGCTAAAATTCGAGTTAATCTAATATGAGCTGATAGCAGTAGGCGCCAAGCGTTGGACTGAGAAGCAGTCGGCTTAGACTCTGATCTCATAAGATGCAGCGCAGTTTTATTGCCAAAATTTTATTTTATTTTGCAATAATGCAATAACAATATTCAAAACGTTTGCTGCTTTTTTATTATTTTTCTTTTTGCAATAAATGGTTTAGAATATAAAAAAAAGCGTAACAAGTGATATAATATTTTACGTATGGATATCAAACCGATACGATTATTTATAATAACTTCTTCAGCCAAATAGGATGTGCAATACTGTTTCAAGGAACTTAGAAGCAATTTGTTTTATTTTGACATGTGAAATGTTCAAAAAATTTGATAATTTGATTTATTTCATCATAAACATTAAGTTTCGATGATTAATTTCCAAAAGAAGTGATTTAATAAGTGGTTATGTATGGTAGTTTGTTTACATGTATTTCACATTTTATTTGGCTTTAAGGAATACAGATTACATTTTGAGGATAGTTTAAGTATTCATTTTCTCTAAGAAAAGAGGATTGAAGCTGAACCTCAATTTTTTTATAACTAAATATTCACGGATATAGCGCAATATACAGGATAAACTATTCCGAAACTTAAACGTTATTGTTTGCTGGGCTTCGGTAACCTTTACAGCGCGGAGTACACGGCGAACAGTTTTTAATGACGTGTTGAATAATTCAACAAAATGTCCGGTTGGTATGAAACCATTTGTTTCATATTCATTCACCGTGTGAAGTCTTGTTTAAATAAGCTTCCACTTTATAAACAAGGGCTCCGACTAGCAAGGATTCCCTCTTCCTCACATCTCTTAACCCACAGAATCACAGTATTTCTCTAGAACAAAGAATGTAATATTATTAGACATCTCTTAACAAAATACTATAAACTATAATAATTAAGAAAAAATATTATAAATAACAATATGTTTTGTATCACTTTATTCATCATTCACTAATTTAAACAAATAGTAATTTATATTAAGAAAATATGAAATATTTAAATGACTCACACGTAGTCACACGTAGTCCATTTGTGTTATTACATGATTTACGTCCAGTTTTTCGCAGCGTAAAAATATTTCCAACGCTTCATACTTATATTTCACTTCATTTTGAAAATTATAACCACAATACCGCTTAACAGATTTAACCATTCGTCATTAAACAACAACGTTCAATTAGATGAATAGTCGTAACGAATTGCATCTTCCTCACAGAAATCGAAATAATTTTACTCAGTTTTCTGTGGTCTACCTACAAACTTTTATCGTCTAAGTCCACAAGATAAACGAGACAAATATCGAATATCGAACCACTTCAAGTAATTTTATTAAAACATTTTTAGTTTAATTTTAGGGAACATTAATAGCATATCAAAAACTATAAAAAGATAAGATTTTAAGATAACGTCAAGCTTAATCCGCAGGCGCAGGTGAGATTCGAACTCAGGACTTGCTTGCCATAATCGCTCCTACCCAAGCACGGTAACGACTAGCACGCCATATGCTAAGTTAGTTGAAATTATGAACTACAATCAACTAAAGACAAAGTGAGAGTTTGTGCGTGTCTATAGTATAGAAACAACTTATAGAAGAAGGTCTTAACTGAAACCAAGCGTCAATCTATTGCTTTGTGAGATTGCTTATGGACTTATGAGCGCTACTGTACCTACTATAAAGATACCATTTACTGGGTACGTCTTTCATTGACTTGAATATGCAAATTGCGGCTGAGAGTATGTCATGCTCACTCATATGTCTCGCTGGTGGTGGCGTGTGTGTTATTAAGTTACCTTTAAAATGGTTGAGCTGAATGGTGCTGATCCATACGTCATGTTCGTGAACGGGCGCCGTCAGTAGGACCTGGTCACGACTTATTTAAGTTCTGAATTTATTTTAACAAAATAATATTAAAATATAATAACCTAAACCTAACTAAAACCATTAATAAACTAAAATATGGCGTCGAAAAATTCCTCAACATCGCTGTCGACTGATAATGTACCCAAGAGACTGGAGGCAATGCCACGTTGTATGGCTATGCCCAGCTTCTGGGCAAGATTAAAGCGTCTGCAGCCCTGGCGAAGCCCCTAAAAAAGGGTTTCGCTAGCGTTACCGCGAGTGCCCCAGGCGCTCTAAGTATGAAGCCTATGCCAGAAAAGGCGCCGAATAGGGCCGATGATGAAGGTTTCGTGACGGTGCAAAGGAGGAAGCTCCGATCGCGAACGAACAAGAACCGCTGCGGCAAATCTCCAAAGATGCCCGAATTCAGCTTGCGCGCCGCAAAGCTGACTTCGGGCACTACACTACCAAGGCGGAAGACATCGTAGAGTACGTGCGCCAGAAGACGAGGTACACGCCGAGGGTGCAGTTACTGGAGTCGTACCGCAACGTCAACTTCAAGGCGTTCGTGGTGTGCGTCCCGTATTTATATCTGCCCGTCGTCAAGGAAGAAGACTTTTGGCCTCAGGACGTGGTGTTCCGTCGCTTCCGCGGACAAGTACCACAGGACAGCACAAGAACAAGCTGGGGAAGTGCTACTAACTTAATTTTAAGTTATATATATTTTAAAAAAATTGTTTTATACTTTATATATGTTAGTTGGTAAGGTAAACATATATCTATGGGCCATTGTAGCCTGAAATAAATTATTTATTATTACATATTATTATTAAAGCCAACTAGGCGCTTGCAGATTTCGTTGAACAAATTATGAGCACTCGGACCCCACAGCCCGAGAGTCTCAACCCAAAACGGCTCGAAAATATAATTACTGATAAGGTTGTTATAGTTTCGCCGCTTGAGGTTTTCCGCACCCGCAGCAGCAGTGCCAGCACAGCATGCCTAGCCAGGAATTTGGGATGGCTCAAGAGTATCTACACATGTTGCGTACCACACTGAAGGCCTACCCACCTTCCATGGAAATAAAGACATGCGGTCCGGCCTCTTGCCATCGTCGCGTGCTAAGCCATTAGCTTCTAATACAGCCGGATTGCCGACGGTGACAAGAGCTCGTCGGATGATGTCATTTATGTTCGCGTGCCGCGCTAAGCGGCCCGCACTTCAGCTGTCTTGCAGGCCGTGGTATCCGAGGCTGTTGACAACTTCGCCACAGTGACAGCGATGAGGAGAACAACAAGGAGCTCCTATTAGCAGGGAAGCAGCGCGGCAGCGAGGCGGAAAGTAGTGTCATCGAACAAAGTTCCTATGTTCGCCGACGGTAGTGCATGAAGCCAAAGACCCGGCTCCCACTTACCCACAGCCAGCAGGCGTGCACGCTCCGCAGTAGTAACAGACGTGTCAAGTAAATTGTTCTGTATCTACTACTCTGTAGAGGGGTTCATCCCATGGTCTCTGGATTATCAGGTGGATCTGAATATGCCTTCATAGCCTCGATGAAGTACGGCACATGAAAATCAATCAGTGTGGAGGCTAGGATTTTCCTGATTACTATATTTCCTAGCTTCATCTTTCTGACTGACCGACCCCTTGACAATTGAAAAGTGCCTTTAATTGGTTAATTTTAAATAAATGCTTTGAGTTTGAGATATGTTACATTTACAACATGATTTTCGTTAAAAAAAATTTGGAACTTTGGCCCTTAATACCTACGTAACCAGAACGTTTCCAGGTATGGTCTAGTACAAAAAATGTTCATTATAACAGAAAGAACAAAAGTGACTCTAGTATTTTTTTTTTTTTTTAAACCTCCTTAAGTCTGGCAATTAAGCTGGCAATTTTTAGTATTCCAATTCTTCAACAGATCGCAGCATAAGCGACTCACTAGGTAATTGCCAGAAACTGTAGTATTACAACGCCATCTAGGAGTCGACCTACTTTTAAAACGTTTCATGCAATCCTTGTATAAAAAGTTTTATAGTTCCGGGTTCAGAAAAACATGTTACATATTTGATTTCTTTTATATTTCTATGTAAAATACAATAATAAATTGTGGTTTGATTAAAATAAGTAACAAAATTGGAAACTGATGAGGCTGGACCAATTGAGTAAAACACCATCTATTGCAAAAAGCTCTAAAGAAAACGATTAACAGATGGTTTCTTTTATCATTTAAAGGGTTCGAATTTAAGATAAAGGCTTCCTTTTTATTTTTATTTTAAAATACGTGTATTACGAGTATGAGTGGAAATAGATAAATCTGCACTAAACTGGAAAGTTAAGTCTTTTACCAATCATAATTCAGCCAAAATTCTGCCGTATATCGCTTTTTAATTATGGTTAATTTCATAATGGTTACCTATGCTGCCATCTATGAACTTTTTTCAAGACAAATTATATTTTGTTCGAGTTGAGACTCCATGGCGATGCCTAAGCTGAGCTTTGCATTTGTGTGAGTGCACAAAGATAGTGTAGGTGTGACGTCGGCCTAGAGCGCGATTGGTTTAAACCGGTTTATACAATCAGCCTGAGGCGCTGTGCGTACCTCGCGTTATCACATTGGTGTGATTGGTAATCACTTACACAAATGAAAAGCTCAGCTTAGCCCTCGCGGACAGTAGAGTCACTTCGCGCTGTCGTTTAACACCTGCCTGCGGGAGCCTTTATGCAGAAGGCTACTAAACCGTAATAAGGAAAACAATTTTGAATAATAAATATTCAAAGTGACTGATCAGTTTTTGTATGTGTGTAGGTAGGTTTACTCGTTATTAGCATTTGCGGGCATTTGGTAGATGTCAAATTAATAATACAGTGACAGGAGCCGGCAATGTTTATTTTTGTTTATTCAATCATATGTACCTATCTACCAACTTGCAAAACGAGGTAAGTACGTCACTTAGACTTCCTAAGTTTTATTTTACTTAACTTAACTTAGTTAGTTTGGTTTTGCTTAACTTATAATCATAATACACACCCATAATACATACAATGTTCTCTGTGCATCTGTGGGTAGGTGTACCTAGTACCTACCTACCACGATACGAGTATAACTCACACCACTATCACTATAAACTTACGTTTACTATACCACCATACGACAATACAAATTTTTCACAATTTTGTGAATAAAACACAAAAGAACTAACCGCTACTTATTTACTCAAGCTAAGTCACTGCATAGCTTTATCCCCTTATTTATTCTTTGGGGTGGGAAATCATAAAATGACTTCTCCCGCTCTGGGTGGAGTGGAAGGGCGTGTCAGACTTTTACTGACTAAAACCCACCCGTGTTCCTTCAGCTGGCGGTGCCAGGGCCACGGTATCTCTTTCGAAAAACCCGCGACCCTGGCAGGTATCGGCCCTATCGGTCCCCGTCAATTATTGCTCACATCTCTTTGAGGCGCGCGTGGAACACGACGCGCCGTCGACCCGGGCCTGATCCTTACCGAACGGCGAGCTACCCATTGCTCGCCATCCGCAAGCCCGTGCCTACGGTGGGCGGGTGACTCCCGACACCCAGGGCGTCTCCTGCGGTGACTAGGGCGCAAGGCTCTTTCCCTCACGCGCTCCGCCTCCTCCTTTGCGAGCATTAGCGCTTCGCAGAAGGTGACGGCTTCCCATTCACAAAATAAAAAACACATTAAACAATTAAAAGTTAAAGATAATGAATGTTTGATACATTAGAACAGTTATGGACAGAAAAAGTTATGTATTTATTGAAGTGGAGGTGGAGTTTATTTTTATGGCAGCGCTGGCAGACAACGAGAAAAGTGTCAGATATGGACGTGACGAGAAAACGCGAGAGTGAGTAATTGTCGCGCGTGTCATGTTATAGACCTGCTGAACAATTTATCCGACAACATTGACTCACTCAATAACCAGCAGGAAAAATACTTACTCAGAATCCAGTGAAATCACTAAGAATGCAAATTATCATATTTTCCAAGGTACTAATAATTAAAACATAACTTCGTATTCCTTGTAAATAAACAATAAATTAAATAAACATGTACAAATGTTGCTCATTAACATCCCATATAGATGTTTATGGAAACGTAGCATTAGTTATAATATTAGCAAGATAAATAAGCCAACATTAAATTGAAAACACTGCTTCATCTAAGCTACCATAGGGTGGCTCCGCCACATCGTTGGGGCTTATTTGGCGGAGGCGTGTGTCACCTACAGGGGACGCGACGGTGGGGGCCGGCGCGAACGGTCGGGCGGTGTTCTACAGGGCTCGGTCGTGGGCCCTCTCCTGTGGAAGATCGGTTACGACTGGGTGCTGAGGGGCGAACTCCAACCGGGAGTGGACCTGACGTGTTACACGGATGACACGCTGGTCACGGCCCGGGGGAGCTCGCACAGGGAGGCAGCGTTGCTGGTGACGGCTGCGGTCTCACAAGTGGTGGGCCCACCACTTGTAAGACCGCAGCCGTCGCCAGCAGGCGCCTGGGCATGGAGGTGGCCCTCAACAAGTCGGAGGCCGTGGTCTTTCACGGTCCCCGGCAGGCGCTGACGCCGGGATCACATATCGTGGTCGGAGAGGCCGAATTGCTGTCGAGTCTACCATGAAGTACCTGGGATTGGTGCTCGACAGCCGGTAAACGTTTTAACGAGAAAACATCAAGTTTGAGTCTAGTATTTTGTTTGGCAGCACTGTCAGAAAACGAGAAAAGTGACAGATATGGACGTGACGAGAAAACGCGAAGGTGAGTAAATGGGATGATGACTAATATTAAAATGTTCATAAAAATGATGTGATTTCAAAGAAGGCTTAGCAAAAATGAGAAAATGGAAAAAAAACTGTTAAATCGGTGTAAATTTGAAGAAGATACACGCTTTAAAAGTTTTTGGAAGGGATTATTGCTGTCCTTGTCGCGCGGTACTGACAATGTCCGACACTAGTATGAAGTTACATAGTCGTGACGTCACTTCTACGATAGTGCTGTCCTTGTCTAACAACTATCTTAAAACGTTTATAACTTGGCAATTTTTTTAAGCTTTTACACTTTTTGTAATTTTAATCACAGTTTGCGCTATTTGGAAACAAACTCTTTTGAGACAAAAATAAAAAAAATTGTTATCATCCCAATTGTCGCGTGTGTCATGTTAGCCCTGCTCGTACCCACATGATACGAGTATACAGACATGCGACCACGGCTTTAAGATAATATTTAATTATTATAACAAGATAGATTAGAGATAAGATTTTATGAAATAATACAAAAAGTTAAAGTTTTGTACACAAAATTAGTGTGGATTATTAATATGAAGGAAGTAGAAGGTTACTCACAGTCCAACCGCCTTATAACTTATCACCATCTCTGCTCATCCACGATTATCGTTACGCGTTATCTAAACTTATTTATTTGGTTCGAGGATTGCCGTCTCACTGAACTGATTTTAAGTAACGACGACTCTGCGTCACCACTCTGTGCCGTCGCGAATAATTCCTTAATGTTCTTTTTCACTTTTCAGATTCTTTCACACTTGTCTTTTCGCGAAGGCAACAGTTTACGGCAATCCTACCGGCTGCGCTAGTTAGATTTCGGGAGCGGAGCGATAGTTGAAAGTAAAAATATTAGGACTCTTTTAACGTTTTTTTAGAGTTTATTAGAAAAAATGACCCAAGCTTACAGAGTAGGACTGGCTATTCTATCTAACCTAATTGATAGAGAGAACTTGCAACTAAGCTGGTGGTCACTGGCGCCTTCACATCACGTCATGTCTGGCTGATAAGGGCAAAAACTCAGCGTCCGAGCTGCTCTCCAGTTCGGAGAATTAGTAAATGTTTTTATTTTTTTATTTGATTAATTTGATTAATTTTTGTCATTTGTAATTTTAAATTAACGAATAATAAGCTAAATCCAAAAATAATAAACTTATCTGATTGTCATAAATATACTTGATATTTTGTTAAACACACTTATTTCGCTCCTCTTGATTTGTCCTCAAGTATAATGACTCAAATACAATCAAATAGTTCAACAAGTATTTCAACAACTTCAATATTGACAGATCCTTGATTCTTGATGGGTAGAACATGACATGGATTAGGACACAGGATGCTTTTATTCTGATATTCGCACGCGATCGAGACTAACGCCTCCCGCAAAGAGCCGCGACGCCTTTATGCGGATAAAACATGACTTTTTCTTATTGACAAGGTATGGAAGGTATTTATAAGGCACATGTGAGTGTAAACGCCAGAATGCCATAGAAGGACATTGTGACCTTATTGGTGATGTTCTTCAGAAAGGTCAGGTGCGTACCTACAACTCGCAACCAGCGTGCTTGTATGACCGATGCGATGTATGAATGCACACCCCCATGAGAAGAAGGTGTGAGTTTATGTGTATGATTTATTGACAACTTTGTATGACAAGTTACAAATTCAAATTACATGTTGGGACATATTATAGCAAATAATTACCGCCACCAAGAACCATTTGCGTAACACCAAATTAACTTTACGAATCCAACGATTAGCGCGTTTACACAAAAAAACTGCTAAGCTTTATTATTTATGTTAGGTAAAGATATACCTGCACCCTAATTGCGTAACACACAATAAATCGGAATCTGAATCGTTTTGAAACAGATTGCTAATCCATTGCTTTTTATGTTCGATAAAAACTCTGCTCAACAATGTAAATAACGCAATGAATGTTGTCGAACTGTCAAAATCAAACAGATTAGTCGTAATCGTTTACGAAAATGTGGTACGCAATTAGGGTGCTGGTAAATAAAAAAGGAAACTAGTCGTTGCTCCAATACATTCAACAAAATCATCAAAATCAAATATTCTATTCACATAAACCTACATGGGCACTTATGAAATGTTAGAATCTAGGTCGTTTCCTATGGAGAAGAGCCGGCAAGAAACTCCATGTTTACTCTTTTAAAAATATTTGTTTTTTACAATGTTTTCAAATTACAGTGTGAATAGGTATGGAAGGATGTAGGCCTGTCAACAAGTACCAAATAATAAGTAAGTATAAAATAATCTAAGAAAGAAAAATAAAAACCAATTTATACCAAATTATATTATTGCCATTTCAGCTGTAACAAATCTTAATTATGTTGTAATGCCAAATAGTGATAATATAATGTCAAAAAGTTATGAAAAAATTAATATACATATATTAATCAAAATAAAACACCGTTATTAGGAACCAGTTATTATAAATTTTACATAGTTGTGCCGTTAATGAGGTACCAAGGAAGCCACCTATGCAGAAGGAATTTTTGCCAAACTTCCTTGTCTTCCACATAGTCTATAATCTTATGATATGCTTTTTTGATAAGGACACGTTTGATGTGGGTTTTGAACTTTCCATCGCTAAGTTCTGTAACCGACTTTGGCCACTTTTTATAAAAGCGGATACTGTTTATCAGAAATGACCTGCTTGTTTTATATTATGGAAATCGTTTCTTATTTCGAAAAGTCCTAAGTTTTTGCGAACATGCAAAACACTTTCTAAGATATAAAGAAAAGGCAAGTTAGCATATCAATTTTTTAAATTTGTTTCTAAGAGACTCGCGAGGACCCATTTCATAGATCGCGCGGATTGCTCTCTTTTGTTAAATGAAAATTGAATCTACGTCAGCTGCTGATCCCCACAGTAGAACGACATTAGACAAAATACTGTGAAAATAAGCAAGTATACTAACCTAGCTGTTGCTATATCGGTCAACTGCCTTATTTTTCTTACTGCATGTGCAGTCGAAGTTAATTTACCTGAAAGAGCTCTAATGTGGGCGGCCCATTGCAATTTTGAATTTAAAGTTAGAAATACAGTTTCCGTAATAGAATCTAGTTTCTTGCCATCAAGTTTTAAATTTAAACCCACTTGGGGTACATTGGTAATGAGAATTTTAGACATTTAGTTTTATTCGCATTAAGCAAAAGATTATTAGCTGCGAACCATTTCATAAGAACAGCCAGCCTATCGTTACATGTAAGACATCCGTATCTTTTCTATCTATTTAAAAATAAGAGAAGTGTTATCAGCGAATAAAATTTTATCTGATAAGTTAGCCATCATGTAAGGAAGGTCATTAATATAAAGTAAAAATAAGAAAGGGCCAAGAGTTGAACCTTGAGGCACGCCCATCTTAACTAAGGACCCCGAGGACGTCGCCCCGTTAACGTTTACGTTTTGCTGCCTGTTTGTTAGATAGGAAAGAACAAGATTAGCGGCTTGTCCACGAATTCCGTAGTGGTGTAATTTACGGATAAGTGTATTGTGGTCAACACAGTCAAACGCTTTTGAGAGGTCACAAAAAATGCCAATTGCATCCTGAGACTTTTCCCAGGATTCCAAAATGTGACTGATGAGTTTTACTCCCGCATCAGTCATCTACCTACCTTTAGTGAAACCAAACTAGCGACCATGTAAAATCCCATTTGAATTAAAATGTGAAAACATGGTCTAGCATGATTTTTTCACAGATTTTAGTCAATGCTGGTAGCACAGTTATAGGTCTATGATTAGAGGGATCACTCTTACTACCCGATTTGAAAATTGGTACTACTTTACTATGTTTCACCGATGAAGGTCTGTTTAAAGAGAAACGGAACTTTCCCTCAGTCACCATCATCAAGAAACGTACCGCTGTCTAAACATTGGTTAAATATGCCTGTTAGGACAGGGGCAATCGTGTCAATGATATCTCCAAGAACCTTAACGGAAATCCCCCATAAGTCTTCAGTGTTTTTTATGTCAAGACTTTTGAACGCTTTTTAAATTGTGACAATAGAAATGGGATCGACTTCCAAATTAGGAATGTCCTTACTGGAGTTTTCTTTGAGTTTTGTGAGTTCTTTGAGTTCTTTGAATTCAGCTAATACAGATGAGTATTAGCTGAATCTTAACTCAAGTTTTAACTTAACTGAAATGTTTTCATTTTTTTGAGACAATTCATTCAGATGACGCTGTTTTGTGTTTCCCGTTTCTTTGTTAATTACCTGCCACACAGATTTTATTTCAGTATGAGAAAAACCAATTTTGAAACTTATTAATTTAGATTTAGCTTGAGCGCAGACTCTTTTGAATATTTTGGTAAAATTTCTTATAAAATCATGAAGGGTTTGATCAGACGTCAATGATTTCTCGTGATACAAATTTTATAAAATATCTCTGCTTTTTCTAATGGTAAACACATTAGGTTAGTCAAATAAACATATATATTTTAACCATAAAACCACGTGAGTTATAACATTACCTTACTTAATTAATGGGCATAATAAATTTTTTCAACATTCATTAAGTTTATTGTTATATATTTTATTTTTATTTTACAAAACGTCCACGTCATCTGTACGAATCTTGTTTTAACTGTGTCTTTTTAAAAATGGCTTCGGTCAATATTTTATGACAGATAATAATTGTAGAAACACATATTTCCTTTAGTGTGTTTTCAACTGCTTGTTTTTAATTATTATTATTATTGTTATTTGACTGCCTCGTTGGTCTAGTGGTCGCAATCGCTACTGCTGAGCATGAGGTCCTGGATTCGATTCCTTGTTATTGGGTTTTTCTATCTGGAATTTCTCAGTAGCAGCCCGAAGTCTGAATTTGTGCCCGGTAGATGGCAATAGGCTCGTCCCCTATTACATGGGACTTAAACATAACTGGCGAAATGTGGGTGTACTATAGGTACACCTCTGCCGAACCCTTCGGGGAAACAAGGCGTGATGTTATGTTTGTATGTTATGTTTTTAATTATAATACCAGCCTATTATTTTCCTACTACAGGGCAAAGGCCTCTTCTCATACAGAGAAGGGCATTGATAATGGTGCTTGCTTAAGACGGTTTGGTGACAGAATTGATACTCAGGTTGGATGCCCAGGTTTCTTCACGATGTTTTCCTTCACCGATGCTTCGATGTCAGTATGTCAAACATTAACTCAGAAAGTACATACATATGAAGACCCTCACATGCACGCAAGTCATACAGTTGCTGAAAAGTTCCCAAAGTAAATCTCTCCTTCAAGATTGTAGGAACGTTTTGTTTTCGTTTTTCATTAAAATAACTAGCGACTCGCTCCTGCTTCGCATGGTTTTAATGATTTGACAAAACATAGTTTTTTTTTTTTACGCGAACCTTCCACCACAAATTGGCAGGCCCAACTTCGGATCAGACCCTACATCCGAAAAAAAGAGCGTCGAAACACCTGGCAAGCGATAACTGACTCTATTTAACGGCCGAGCCTAATAACCAATTTTTTCAGAGAAAGGCAGATCGCTATTGATGACAGTATAAATCTATCTGTCCCTGTCAAACAAACCAGTGTCAACATGTTATAGGGACGCATACTTACCATCTTATTCATAATAAAGCCATTCGCTTTAAAACCTATTTTAGCAATCGAACGGTTTTGTCCCATGCATTCAAACCTCATTTTAACTTTATATTCAATTTATTTTCCTTTACCTACTGTACATAATCAAGAAAAATATAAGGTAGGTATATAAGGTATAAAATAATAAGGTATCACCAAAATTAAGTAAATACATAGTTACTGTTTTTATAATTAAATACCAGTCTATATTTTTAATTTTCCAGACAAAGGAGTAGGTAGCCATGCGCCTGTGTTTGTCAAACTCTAAAAACTTAGTATGTTAGTTTTTTAATTATTTTGTGTTTTTTTTTTATAGATATAAACTTATTAGTCCTTTTTTTAATAACAAATTAAATTAAAGGAATCTCTAACACGTCACGCATTTTTTATTTTTAATAAAAAATTTAAAAAAAGAAATAGAATATGTACTTACATTATTTATTAGTTGAGCTGCAACCGTAAAGTTAATTCTTAGTGATAAGGAAGATACTGGCGCCACTGGCCTCAAAGTGATTTTCCCGTACACACGCTGCCCATCAGACTCAAAGTCAAAAACACCAGGGCAAGGAGTATTCGAGTACTGGCCACACACAAATTGTAAACTTAAAACTAAAACACACAAATACACTGACTTCATATCCATATTATTAAATTACGAGTCAAGGTTCTCATGTGACGTGTTTTCATGCCTACGATTGGCGAAGGACTGGTTTTTTTATTATCAAGATAGATGAGCCATACAAAACAAATATTGCGCCGAGTCCTTGTGGTACTTGTGGTCCGTCGACTTTTGAACTTTTGTGGTATGTCGATGACAGTTTGTACTTGGTACTCGTATTGGGTACGGTGTAAAATGAGAAAGTGGAGATGGTAGTTACGAGGGCTGCACTAAAAGTATCGGGAATGGAATATTTCCACTGTTCCTGTCATATTAAAATCTTTTTAATTGAAAACTCCTTGGTTTTAAAAATCGAATATCATTTATTTATTTAAAAAAAGATTCTCGGTCTTGTCACAAGGTTTTGTCAAACTTGTTTGACTCGAGAAAATTCAAGAGCGATGATTTATTATGACTTTCGAAGTGGTTTAACACGAGTATAGTAACTAAAATGAAAGTTTAACACAAAAGCAGTGTGTTGACCGGATGATTTCTGCATTTGGTGATGAAGCCCCATCCAAAACCACAATTTATCGCTGGTTTGCTGAATTTCAACGTGGACGTGTCAAGCTCAGTGATGATCCCCGTCAAGGTCGTCCAAAAACTGCAGTCACCCAAGAAAACGTTGATGCTGCGCGTAAGCTGATTGAGGAAGATCGACATGTGACATACCGCGAAATTCAGGCAACTTTAGACATTGGCATGAGTCAAATACAAATAATCTTGCATGAACAATTAGGTGTAAAAAAGTTGTTTTCCCGATGGATACCGCATTCGCTCTGTGAAGAGCAAAAAGCGGCTCGCGTTACTTGGTGCATCAGAACTCTCAAAAGATTCCACGCAGGATCCTCAAATGCTGTATACAACATCGTATCAGGTGACGAATCCTGGATATACGCGTACGAACCCGAAACAAAAAACCAGTCACGAGTTTGGGTGTTCGAAAATGAGTTAAAGCCAACAAAAATTGTTCGTTCACGGAGTGTTGCAAAAAAAATGGTGTCCACGTTTGTCTCCAAAACCGGCCATGTTACGACTATTCCTCTTGAAGGACAAAGAATTAACCGTTCTTGCAGAATGGTATGCTAGCATTTGTTTGCCACAGGTCGCTTCTGAACTCCGTAAAGAGAACTGCAACCGCCGCATCATCCTCCATCACGACTAAGCGAGTTCTCACACCGCACACAGAACAAAAGAGTTTTTAGAGCAAGAAAACATAGTATTATTAGACCATCCGCCGTACAGCCCCGACCTAAGCCCTAATGATTTCTATACTTTCCCTAAAATAAAGAATAAATTGAGTGGAGATTTTCATCACCTGAAGAAGCTGTGGACGCCTACAAAACGGCCATTTTGGAGACTCGCAACTTCCGAATGGAATGGTTGCTTCAATGATTGGTTCCATCGTATGGAAAAATGTGTCAAATTTCGCGGAGAATACTTCGAAAAGCAATAAATACATTTTTAAATAGTAATGTTGTGTCACTTCCTTGATTCCCGAAATTTTCCGTGCCGCCCTCGTAATACAAAATACTTACTGACTTGAATAGTACCTAGTTTGACTTGAAAGATACTTAGGTACTATATGGGCTGCATTTTTTATAGGGATCCGCCTGTGTTCTGAATTGTTTTCATTATTGTGAAAGACTAGCTGCGCCTTTCGGTTTCACCCGAATAAGTCTCGATCCCAATAAAATATCGGGATAAAAGTATCCTGTCCTAATCCAGGTCATGGTCTACCTACCCATGTGCCCAATTTCACCCAAATCCAAGTAGCCGTTAGCGTGAATGCTTAACAAACAAACATACAAAAAATCAAATCGATTCGCTTTTTTTAGATTTAAACTTGCCCTTATCATACCCCTCATCTTTGATGTCACAGTTACTGAAAGATGATACGGCATCCATAGAGTATAGTAACTAAAATGAAAAACGGCATCCGACCGCGATACATTCATTATGACATGGCTATAATCATTATCCAACGTCGTATTTGTCATATTCGGAGCAACAAAATCCACATAATAACAATAAAAAAGGTAAAAAAGCGTTTCCAGCTTTTATTTTGATTTCTTGCAATCAATCAAACGCACCATCATAAGTCATTCTTCTTCATTCGCACGTGGACGTTACGGACCATAAAGTTCATAAAGTTTATTGCCATCTTTTAAGTTCTTTTTAAATATCTGGCTGGCTGGCTGTCATTCAACATATTCAAGGTTGACATAATAATATTATCTTAATCGTTGAAACGATACACGTGCTTAACATGCAAAAGTCTAACCAAACACTGGTAATACTTATTAAATATTACCTTTGTTTGACAACTGTATAATTAGAAGGTATTGTTCCAGTGCAGGGCAATCCATCCAGTAATTGTCAAGTTCGTCCGGCCAGCTACGCCGGGGTAGACCCAGGCTTAGCGATGCTGTTGGACGTTGGACGTTTTCAGAACCCTATGCTGTGGTGATCTTAAGCCCACAATGCAACCTATGTGCGGCAAACGTGTTTGGCCCAGTCCCATTTGTGCTATAATCTTCTATATAATATAAAACTTTCTTCCCCGGTTTCCATTACCGGGAAAAACTGAAAGGGCATTTTCTATGTGAATAACAAAATAATAATAAGGTTAAATTCTTCCATTTTGTTTTATTCAATTTTTTTTTTCAAATCTCGCAAAACATCTTTAAATATATGCGCATAAGTAAGTAGGTGTGTGATTAAAATATTCATATAAATACATAATTTGCGTTTGTGTGTGTGAATCGTAAAATGTTTCTTCACAAAGAACGGGGATTTACCTACGTGACTAAACGGAAAAACTTTCACTGGGACCTGCCCATTTTAATTGTGTGAAAACCCTTAAAATGTACTTTTCACCACACTACCTATTATTTGCAATTTTTACCCATCGATTTCCGTGGGTAAAAGCCTTTTTTGTTATCTAGAGTGTAATAGTGTTTTAAAATTCGAAGGCTTCCGATTCAACATTTACTCGAAGTTTTAAATAAAACCAAAGAGTTAGGAACAAAAAAGTTTTTAAGACAAAAGTTAGAAACGTTCAAAACCTGCCAACCGAAAATACCTGGTTATTCAGAAGCGAAAATATCCGCTTTTTAATTTTATTTTTATTGCTAACACTATAAAATTATGTAATTTTTAATGTTAATTTGAATAGTTCTAATCGTAATATACAGTAAAAGGTAATAAAAGTAATGGTTAACTATACTTAGTGTATCGAAATAAATAAATAAAGTGTATGAAGCATTTGTTTTGAACGTACCTTCTCACTAAGAAATGACAAAAAAGACAAGGCTGTATGGCTCACTTCCTTTGCCTGCATGAGCGAATTATAAAACAACAGGCACTTGAAAGAAGCCTTTGAAAGAATCCCGTTGTGGCTTGCCTGTGTCCCACGCTAACATTCAAAAACTTTTACAACGACAAGTTTTTACAAATTTCTCAAAATGCGATGAATATTTGACTCAGTCTGAATTAGTTGAAAAGACGGTTTTCTTTTACTGGTTTTCTTTCTTTTTTGCAAGTTCCTCGTAGTGTGGTGAAAATTTTTGTGTTTCACTTATGGGTAAAAGTTTATAGCGTTTCGTGATTTGAAACCTTCGCGACGCTCAGGGTTCAATCCAAGCACTCACGGCATAAAACACTTTTACCCACATGTAAAACAAATAACTATTGTATACTCGTAATTAATCGAAACTCGAAACGGTCAAGCCGTACATTTTTTCACTTTTGCTGTTGAACATAAAAATATATCATCAACATCATTACATGGTCTACTTGCACGTGGCCAACCACTTTTTTCCCGTTCCGTGGTGGACAACAAGACTACTCCAGTCTGCAAAAAAAAAACAGTCAATGGTGGAAGCAGACTAGAGTAGTCTGGTTGAGACGCAGTCTGTTTTGACGTTAATATTTAGTATAATTCTATATTTTAAGCATTCAAACTTGCACAGAGTGTACTAAATGAAACATTCATGCCATTGATTCGCCCGTACGCTTCGTTGGAACGTACCGCCGGCGGTTGTCAGCGATTGTTCTATGCATGCTCGTTCATTTGTTTCCGAGCAACAACTTCAATTATTTACCGTGCTGTATTACCGTGATTCGGAATATTTCAGTGTGAATATATTTTCAGAAGATGAAAAGGTAAGTGCTTAACAGTTTTTAGTTATTAGGTTGAGAATTAGTTAAATAATTTGGTCACAATTTATTTCCGCAAACACCGTTAGCATTTTGGCGCCATTTTGCCGCCATTTTGCCGCGGCCGGTTACTTTTTCCTCGTGTTATTATTATAATTCTTATATTTTCATGAATCTCTTACTCATTCGTACGTCGTATATGTATCATACTATCGATAACATGCATTTATTTCAACTGATAGCGTTAGAAATGTGCGTATCATTGAATTTAAAAAATCCCTCCGAACAGCAGACTAGATCAGTCTGGTTCCACCACGGGCGGTTTTAGGTATTAGCGCCATTTTGTTGTGTAATAGCCCGGATTTGAAATTACTGTGGATACGCTTTATGTTTAACCGACCGACGAAAGGGGAAGTTATGAACATAAAAAAAAATGTTTTTTTTTTTTTTTGGAACTATGGTTTTGATAGGTTATTTTTAAAATAAAAATAGAAATAGAGGTTTTTATAGGTTATTTTCTTTGTTCCTAGTGTTTTAAATTTTTGTGATTGTTTGGGTTGCATGTGTTTTTTTTTGCTTGTTTTAGTGAACCAAGACGTCCTCGCACGCGCGGACCGCGACGCGGTGGGGCTGTGCGCGTGCGAGGTGGACGTAGCGCTGCTGCTGCTGCTGGGTCGGTCGACGGTGAGATGGTGGTCGCCGGCCCAAGCTCCATCTCCAGGGGCACGGAACGCGGGCGCAGGCGCGGGGTGGATGGCGGGGGCGGTCGCATTTTTAATAAATAAATAAAAAACATAATATTAATGTGTCCAAGTACATAAAACATTCTTATGTACTTTCTTAACTTCGAGTTCAAATCTGACAATATTATGTACAAGTACATAATATTAATGTGTCCAAGTACATAATACATAAAACATTCTTATGTACTTTCTTAACTTCGAGTTCAAATCTGACAATATTATGTACAAGTACATAATATTAATGTGTCCAAGTACATAAAACATTCTTATGTACTTTCTTAACTTCGAGTTCAAATCTGACATGTGTACAAGTACATAAAACATTCTTATGTACTTTCTTAACTTCGAGTTCAAATCTGACAATATTATATACAAGTACATATTATAAATGTGTACAAGTACATAAAACATTCTTATGTACTTTCTTAACTTCGAGTTCAAATCTGACATGTGTACAAGTACATAAAACATTCTTATGTACTTTCTTAACTTCGAGTTCAAATCTGACAATATTTGCTGTATCTTAATTTCCTATACTTTTTTTGTCATTTTTTTGTAATTCTTGTTGAGGTACTTGTGCAAATTTGTTGCGAAATTGTTAATTTTGGTTGTTGATTTCTGCAATGTTTTTGTAAGGCAGCATGCCTATTTATTGTGTTTATCGATTTGTAAATATCTTCAAAATGTAGAATATCAATTTACATTTAAAATAAATACAACACAATTTAAACTATGATGCAAAGTTTGAGTGGATGTTTTTTGCGCTTGGTTTCAAATGTTTGTTTTGGTTAGTCGATACTGTTAATCTAAACACTTCTAACGGCTGAGACTCTGTCTGCGATAAGTATGTGGACCATTTGTTAATGTAAGATAACAACCCAAGCCACTTAGCCATTAGTGTTCTGAGAATCGAACAATGAACAGACCTTTTTTTTGCGCCGTCACTCGATACGTCCAGATGACGTCATGTTTTTGTAAAGCTTGTAGCTTGTAAAAAATGTATGGGAAGGTGTGTACTTTGAATGGATTATTGTGAAACAGTTTATATTTATGTAAATTAAACAAAAACTTTATGAAATAATGGTTTATTTTTTGAATTACAATGACCCTTACACAAGAAACTGGGAAATATTCCCTCACACAGATTTCAAATGAGAATTACTAATAAATTACTAGGCAAAACTGGGCTAATCTATACATAACACGTTAGCTTATTTAATAACGATTACAACGACGTAACTTTATACAGCTCCCGTGTATAACTTAGGAGTTATCGCCGTTTTAATCACACGCGCCATTTTCCCGCCAAAACACGGAAAAGGGGCGTCACCCATGCGCAAAATGGCCCAAAATGGCCTCCACCACCGAACGGGCTTAAAGCATAGAAGAAAAATAATTTTGAAAAAACCCGTACGTATTTTTTCTAACATTAAACCGTCTTAAAAGAAATTTGAAAATCACACATTTATCTTCACCTATTCTTTAAACATAGGTAATTAAATTTTTACTATAAGATAATACAATATCTACACTAAATCAAAGGTAAAGTAAACTATATTTACGAAAGCGCTAAAGTGATGAAACTGAAAACAGGTACTGTGACTGACACGAATATCTTAGCGCCACGAAAACTGTACTTTTATAGTCACACAGACATACTGTTTCAATTATTTCAAGCTGCCTCACAATAAAATTAGGTAAAATCAAAACGGTTTTTTTCGTGCACGGAGCCTTAACCTAATTGAACGTTGTTGGTTAGTGACGAATGTTTAAATCTGTTAATTAGCGGTGTTGTGGTTATAATTTCCAAAATGCAGTGAAATGTAAATATTGAAGCATTGGCAATATTATTGCGCTGCGTAAAAGTGGACGTAAATGATGTGATAACACAAATATATATTGAAACCGGAATAAGTGTGAGTGTTAAATTAGTGTATGATGAGTAAAGTGTTATAAATATGTTATTAATAAAAAAAAAATCTTAATTACTATAGTATATAGAACATTGTGTAGAGATGTCTAATATTTATAAATTCTTTGTTCTAGAGAAATACTGTGAGTCTGTGGGTAAAGAGATGTGAAGAAGAGGGAATCCTTGCTAGTCGGAGCTCTTGTTTATGAAGTGGAAAGCTTATTTAAACAAGACTTCACATGGGTTAATGAATATGAAACAAATGGTATCGTACCAACCGGACGTTTTGCTGAATTATTCAAAACGTCATTAAAAACTGTTCGCCGTGTACTCCACGCTATAAAGGTTGCATTACCGAAGCCCAGCAAACAATAACGTTTCAGTTTCGGAATAGTTTTTCTTGTATATCCGTGATTATTTAATTATAAAAAATGAGGTTTAGTTTCAATCCCCTTTTCTTATAGAAATTGAATACTTAAGCTATCCTCTCCTATCCTATCCTATCCTCCTATATATAATCTATCTTCACAAAAGCCAAATAAAATGTGGAATACTTAATGTAAACAAACTGCCCTACATAACCACTTATTAACTTATATATAAATTAAAGAAGCATAATGTTTATGGTGAAATAAATCTACTTATATAAAAAAAGTAAAAATTTCACATGTCAAAATAAAACAAATTGCTTCTAAGTTCCTTGATATATAATTGCACATCCATTTTGGCTGAAGCAGTTATTCTAAAAATAATCGTATCGGTTTGTTATCCTTAGGTAAAATATCGTTACATATAAATATGTTTTTATTTTTGTTATCACTTGTAACGCTTTTCATTCTAAACCCTTTATTGCAATAACAACAAAAAAAACAAGATCCAGGTTCACGAGGATTGTATTATAGGATTATATTATATTGTTCGTATTATAGGATTTATTAAATTTTTCCGTCTTTACCCATCAATTTTTGACGGGGTAAGAATAACATATAAAAGTTTCGATCTAACCCCGTTTCCTAAAGCCATACTAATAGTCAGATGTCCTCAAACTGATACAAAATAAATCCTACCTACTGTAGGTACAAGAATATTGTTTGTGAAAAGATTGAATCAATTAATTTTGGGCGTAAGTGATTATAACTATAAGGTCTGTGAAATATTTACTTAGAATAAAATTATTGTTTTGTTTAAGCCATTACAAAAGACGAATGCACAATAATTAACTGTCAGCGGTACAATTTCGGCCATTTATGTCTAGAGGTACCTACAGATATTTTTATTATAAATACCTATTCAGTTCTATCGAATGACTTTAATCAATAATTGCCATTTGTCGATTCAGAAACACTATGCCACGTAACTACGTCCGGAAATCTCTACGTGCAACCACCTACAATCAGGACGATGTTGCCAACGCCATAGAGAAAGTAAAAATGAGGGAATTGACATTATACGGCGCGGCTAAACTTTACAATATGCCCATTGCAACTCTCCACAATCGTTTGAATAAAAAAACAGGTGTTAAAAGCGATACACCAGGTCGCACTCCCGTCTTTGCCAACGAAACCGAAGCAAAATTAGCAAACGGTCTAAAAATATTGGAAAAATGGGAATTTGGACTATCAAGAAAAGAAGTAATTTCACTAGTAGAACGCTACGTTCGATTAAAAAATATATATACTCCATTTAAGGACAACGTTCCAGGACCAGATTGGTTTAATAATTTCCGCAAACGTCACGGACTTTCCCTCAAAAAAGCACAGTCACTTGAAAATTCAAGAAAAAAGAACACTGATCCCTTTATCATCAATGAATACTTCAAGCTTCTGGAATCCACGCTAAAGAGGAATTAAATTTGGAACAGCGGCCACATTTAGTAAAGAATCTAGATGAAACATCAGTATGCTTGCTTAGACCCCTCCAAGACAAAAGTAGTTGGAAAGAAGGGGGCTTAAGGTGTAAGAAAGATGCAAATGTTGTTTTCTAATATCTCGGTGTTACAAAAAAACTGATTAATTTGATTGATAGTGATGTTTTATTTTCAATACAGTGAAAAGTTTGAGAACCTCTACTTCAATCTTCCCCCGGTGGGGTAAGAATGAAATATTTAAAAAATATAATTCGTTTTATCTTTGGTAACTAAAGGTATTTTGACACTACAGTGAGTGGTGAGTTTTCATGGCACTTCAAACTATAGACAAGTGACCATGAACAACATCTGATATTCATTTGAACGATTTTGGAAAATATTTCGATCTTTCCCCATCACCATTTCATCTTCCCCCTGTTTCATTCTAGTGATAAAAACATTTAATTTAATGTTTTTTTCTGCTTTGGAACAGATTTAACAGGATGTTATCAATGTGATACAAAAATACATTATTTGCTCTTTACTCATTACAAATAAAATTTGGGCATAGGCCATAATGTTCTGTTCTACAAGACTTCGAATACGACACTGCCCATCTCATCAAAAAACCGTTCGTTCTTCCCCCCTATCGGTTTGCTTCCATAAGTAATATATTGTAACAAATAAATATGTCTTTATTTTTGTTATTACTTGTAACGCTTTTTTATTCTAAACCCTATATTGCAATAACGTATATTTTCAAGTACGAGAATTGGCCTTCTGAAACTTCGTGAATATAAAAAAAGAGTCTCATAGAAAAAAGACGAGCCACATAATCCATTGCTTCATAGATATGTTCAAAAATGTGTCAGATAGACAATGACTGACAATGAATGTTGTTAAGCTGTCAAAATGATTTTTGCTTGCATGCTTGCCGTAAAGGCTGCATTCCGAATTGGGATGTAATCGATTTGAGCGAGCTTACGTCCGTACCGAATTAGCGTGAGCGCGATAACGATGTCATGTGAATCGTCATGACATGCGCCATCTTGCGATAACGCCGACCATGCCCATAAGAAATATCACTGTGAGCGAAATGTTGACAGCTCTCAGCTGTCATAATCGTGATATCTAAATCGGAACGCAAATTATCGATGTGAGCGCTGTCAGCGATTATGGTCTAACTATGAACGTATACAGATAAATAAAAATATAACAAAAGTACTGCTATACTAAAAAAATCATAAACAAAACTTTATTCTCAAAAACTTGAGCATTCAATAGTCTTCCTGTAATAAATTATGGGTTTGATTGAAGTATACGGTACGTAAAAAAAGATGAAACTCAGATTTAGAGTGAAATTCACAAACTAATTTACCAATCGATAAATAACATAAAAAATCGTTGTTTTTTTATTTCCTTTTTTGTTGGCTGGTAACAATAATCATGGACGTCTTCGTTTGAGTTATCGGCGTTTTGTTGAAAAATACAGCAAAAATGTGTAATTAATTTGTAAATCGAGTGTTTTTTAACGTTGTCGTATAACAGAAAATGGTAACGATTGTTGACGATTTAGATTCTTTAACTTTGCAAGAGCCAATTTTCAAGGATGTCAAATATTATGTTTCTGGCGATGTCTCGGCAAGGGTATGTTTTGTGTTGTGTTCTTTATTTTCAATGGACTCAGTGGTGTAATTAGTGGACAGTATAATGAAGAAACGTGTCCTAATTACAGATTATGCTGTTACTTCAGTCCGGTGGAGCGGAGAGTACAAAATATTTTTCTGACTATGTCACACATCTAATTTGTGGTCAAAATGCTGCGGACACTGATGTCGATGAAGCCCAGGACATCTACCAGATCCCTGCAGTGACCGAGCACTGGGTGCTTGCGTGCGCGCGCCTCAGGAGATTGGCCGACCCGAAGCCTTACGTCCCTCATAAGAATAAGATATTTACTAACATTGTATGTTGCATATCTAAAGTGAGTGTTGCTGACGCTAAAGCCTTGTTCGCTGTTATCACATATCATGGTGGAAAAGTAAAGTTGAACTTGGACTCTCAGTGTACTCACCTAATTTGTGGATTAGCCACGGGAAAGAAATATAGTGCTGCGCTCACACTACCCTCCTCAAGAATTAAGATTGTGGCTCCTGATTGGGTACTGGAGAGCATTAGGGCTAGAATACAAGCGGTGACTGATATATTTCACCCAAAGCTGTTAGTTGTCCCTCAGCCACCCCCGAAAGCAATGGACCGTATTAGTGCAATCACAGGATTCGACTTTGAGGAAGGTATTGCTAAAAACGAAGTGCCCACACAAAACATGGCTGAGAACAAGGATGATAGTACACAGGCTTTGTTAGACAAACTGAAACAAAGGATGCCGTGGAACCATCCTCCAGCTAGTTCAAGTGCATCGGTTGCTCCTACAACACCCATCAGTTCAATGGGATACACATCAACATCTATGTCCACTCCTGGTATAATGAGCAAGTCCATACCTCAAGGGATAGTGACACAAAATCTCCAAATACAAAGCAGCCAGGCAAACTCTCCACTGCTACAGAAGTTTGGACAACAGAACACAGTTGTATCCCAGGCTAATATGATCCAGAATCAGCAAATGAGCATGCAACAGCAACAGCAACAGTCATACAACCAAAGCCAGCAACAACCGCATGGACTAACAGCAATACAGATACAGCAACAGAAGATGTTACAGCAACATCAGTTGAAAATGCAGATGCTGCAACAGAACAAGCTCAGCAACCAGCAGAATCAGCAAGGGTTTCAGCCTAACGTCTCAGTCTCCCAGATGTCTCAGAACTTGCAGGGGCAGTTGCAGCAACATATACAGGGTAACCAGCATCATTTACAACAGAATATCAACCAGCCTCCAACCTCAATGAGTTCAGCTCAACAGCATATTGAGAATATCAGTCAGATGTTGAGTCAAAGTGCTAACAATCTACAACAACAGCAGAATATGGCAATGAAGCAGAGCTTGAGCCTGAGCCAACAGAGTGCTTCCCAAGCTGTCCAGAACATAGCTCAACAGTTGGCACAGTCAACCCAAAACCTTCAGAATGCTAAAATGAGTCAAAACCTGGGTCAAGGACAAGTGATCAACCAGCAATTAATATCATCTGGGCAGCAGATGCCACAGCAGAACCAGAACCTAATTCAGCAGCAAAATGTACAGTCTATTAATAATCAACAACAGAACATAAATATGGGTGTTCAGGGTCTTGTGACGTCATCTCAAGGGCAGACTGGTCAGGGAGTACAACTTAACCAATTAGTCAACTCCAACCAGCAAACAGTTTTAAGCCAGCAAATACAGTCTGTTCAACAGACTATACAAAGTCAACAAAATGCTAATGTGCCTGTCCAAGGAGCTTGGAGACAGCAAAACATTCAGATGGTGCAAAATGTTCAGGGTCAGCACCAAATAATAAGGAATCCTTTAGTTCAATCTCGGGCACCACAGAACCAGGTCATACTACAGCAGCAGATAATGCAGACGCAGCAGCAGGCTTTGATAAATAACCAACAATCACAATTGAGCCCACAGCACACTATACAACAGAGTCCTCAACAGATTCTTCAACAATCCATTGGTGGTCAAGGGCAGCAACTAAGCCAGACACATCACCAGATACTGTTCCAAAAACAGCAGCTTTTAAGCAGTTCTGGACAGCAACAGATAGTGCAAGCTCCTCAACAAGTTCTAATAAACCAACACACTGGACAACAGCAAATACTAGTACATGGGAACCAACAAGTGACTTTACAAGGAGGTCAGCAAATCGTTTCACAAAGCCAGATTGTCCACCAAGGAGGGCAGATAGTCAATCAAGGTGGACAACAGATTATAACGCAAGGAACTCAGCAGGTTTTGACACAAGGAGGTCAACATGTGATCACTCAGCAAGGTCAACAGCAACATGTGGTAATAGCCCAATCATCCCAACAGATAGTGACTCAATCAGGGCAGCAGATTCTTGGTCAGGCTGTTGGTCAAACTCAGCAGGTTTTGACTCAAATGCCACAGTCTCCTCAGGCGGGTGGAGGGGGCAGTATCCAGCAGATCATCACGCATGGTGGAGCGCAACAGATAGTATCGCCTGGGGGGCAGCAAATTGTGCAGGGTGGACAAAATGTGTCTTGGCAGCAGCAGCAGTATTTGCAGCAGAGGCAGCAAATTGCTCAGCCCGGAACTGTTGGGCCTAGGGTGAGTGTTTAGGATAATATTTATCATTTTAATAATGTTGTAGGTCCCAGCAATGTTTGATACTTAACAACTCTTGAAAAGATACTCCTTGGCGGACATTGACAAATCTGTTTCATGTTCAGCTTACTTGCAATGTCTTCAAACATAATATTATTACAATTTTACAAACAATAACTGAATTAGGACAAAATTTGACTAATCAGACAGTTATTAGTTCACTGTGAGACAACATTTTTAGTTCATGCTTTTCCAACTTTGTTTAATTGATTCATTCATATTAACCCCAGGTATCATGGACTGCTGGCGGCGGAGGGCGGCAACTGATCCACCTAGACGCGCAGACGCACGCACAGCTCCAACAGATGAAGCCTCAGGAGCGTGCAGTATTCGTGGCACAGCTGCAGAAGCGGCGCCAGCTGTCTCTACAGCGACAAGCCGCCATAGCTCAACAACAGGTATGTATTTTTTTTTTTTTCTTACTACATGCTTGATAGTGTCAATTTATATTTCATGAAAACCTAGTGAAGTCGTTAAAGTCCTGGGGTCTAGCTAGGTAATAATTTTGTACTGAATTGCATTAATAAGACATGCTGATCTATTGATATAAATGAAATTCAGTGTGTGATGTGATTTGAATTAGAACACTCAACAAAAAATATGTATAAAAAATAACAAAAGTGATTGGTACACTGAAAGTCTGAGTTGTCCTAATGAAATGAACTGAAATGTTAATTTCTTTCAAGAAGATCTTTAAGACAATTTTACACGTCAATATTTTTTTTTTTTTTTTTGTTAACTAAGCTACTACTGCCGACGTCGGTAGCAATGCGCGATGGCGAGAGGTTTAATTCGATTGTTTGAACATCTCGATTGTTTCGACTTGGACTCGAGTCTGACTCGGTCTGTTATTACGACTGGCGCATAGTGCGTTCATCGCGAGTTGTTCCTCGATGATTTAGAGCGTTAGCGTTCGATTCCGTTGACTCGAAACAATCGAAAAACATCTCGATTGTTTTGTAGAACGGCGAGTCGATGGTTGACTCGATGGTTTACTTTAACGAATCCGATTCTGTCAATCGTAAAAACATCTCGAAATCGCCCATCGTTAGACGTCGGCAGTAGTAGCCTAGTTAAAAAAAATACCAACAAAATATTGACATGTAAAAATTGACTTAAAGAAATAAACATTTCAGTTCATTTCATTATGACAACTCAGACTTACAGTTTACTAATCATATTTGTAGTCCTGTACTACAAAAGTGATTGGTAAACTGTAAGTCTGTGTAAGTGTGTCTAAGCAAGTGCGATGTGCAAATAAAGAACTTTCGAAAACTGACGAACTGTGTAATAATAAAAATTTAATGGATAATACGGTCCCTAATTGGGAAGCCAAATGTAATATTAAAAATTAAAAGAATAGGTGTGTGTGTGTGTGTGTGTGTGTGATCTCCTAAAAAAAAGTATGTTATTGTAAGAAATTAAATTTCGGGCGCCGTGGAGCGACACACTATTAATAGATAGCCAGATAAATAAAGTTGGAGAGATTGGACCATTAATCTTAGGATGGGGGCCTGTGGATGTCAATGGTGATTAAAAGACTCACTACCTTGAACGTTCCCAGTTTATTGTACCTTTAGCCTAATGTATACTCTTATATTAATATAAAGTTTACTTGCTATATCATCATTGCATCTTTAAATTCGCAGCTGAAGGCTGTTATGTTCTATAGGAAAAAAAGATATAAAAAATATGTAACTTGAAGCTTGACCCCGAGAGCCGGAAGGTGGTACCTCTCAGGTAATCAGCCCCCGTGGAAGGCCAGTAGAAATTTATTGAAGTAAAGGTGGAATAAGCACCCACAATTGTAGACTGTGGACAAAAAGGAACTCTGAGATATGATTTCACTCCGAACTCGGACACGCGGGGACGCATCGACCAACGAAACACTTACCGCTTATTCCAGGTATATAAACTCGCGTCTCCCTCGGTGTACCGTGAAGATATTTGGTATAAGAGACGTAGGGAGGCGACGAGGAAACCTGCGAAAAACCGTAAGATGGTCACAAACGAACCGCCATCGTCGAAGGAAATTTTCTCTCGAAAAGAGCAACTTACCAAAAATCGGATCGAAATATCCACCGGGACCATTCCACGGGTCCTTTGGTTTAGGATTAGGGCATTAAAGCGCCACAATAAACTAGATTAGTTACGATTCCATTCAGGAAAAATCAAGAGACATGTCACTTGACCAACAAAGATCGCAAAAGTGACCTGTCCAATTTTGACGTCCAAAAATGTCATGCGAAATGTATCACAGATAAAAAAATAAAATTAAGAAATCGTTCCGAAATCGACTACAATCATCAATACATGTAACGGTGTAAAAAAACTCGTTACATTACATCCCTCCCCAAAAAAATAAAAGAAAGCAATTTCTTTTATGCCAAAAAAACAACGATCAAGGTAAAACGAACAGTTTCCCAAAATGGACAGGAAATATAAACAGCGTGTATACAAACAACACTTACAGGTGCAGACTAAATACTAGCACAACCGACCCATAATGTCAAAAGAACCACAAGAGTACAGTTAAGCACCTTCGCCACTGACTAACAAGTTAAATCCGAGTTCTACTATAGAATCAGTTAAGTGCAGCAGTCGCTTAACACTATAAAACAATACAACAGAACTATACCCAATTGAGTGCGGTTGGGCACCATCGCCACCGACTAACAAGTATAAAATTCTAAAAAGACAAAAAAATACCAATACAAATTCGGTTAGGCACTATAGCCGCCGACTAGCAAGTATAAAGCTTTACAAACAAACAAAAAAAATACTAATAAGAGTTCGGTTAGGCACCATAGCCGCCGACTAGCAAGTATATGTTTAATGTAACAGGATAAAAAGAATATTAATTCGAGTACAGTTAAGCGCAAAGGCCGCTGTTTAACGAGATTAATCCAAAAAATTCTATATGAGTGCAGTTAGGCACCATCGCCACTGACTAACAGGAACAAATTATAACTGTGAGAAACAGTTAAGAACCTTCACATCTCTAAAGATGCAAAGAATTTTTCTTTGTTTTGAGATGTTGTGATCGGCTCAACTCCACCAACTTTCCGGGCACAAACAAAAAAAATGTTGTGATCGGCTCAACTCCACCAACTTTCCGGGCACAAACAAAAAAAAAAAGTTGTGATCGGCTCAACTCCACCAACTTTCCGGGCACAAACAAAAAAATATGTTGTGATCGGCTCAACTCCACCAACTTTCCGGGCACAAACAAAAAAAGAAATCACTGTGTTCTTCCTAAGTGCACCGCGAAATATTCCGGGTGACAGAGTCACTATAGGAGCACAATGATAAAAAAAAATAGGTAAACCTCTACAAGTGTAAACAAAACGTACAAAGGTAGTAGGCACCAATTCAGGAATTGCATGCAAAAATTTACAAAGGAAAATTGCATACAAGACTGTTTAAAAAAAATATATACATGATAATAATAGTATAATAATAAGATCTTTCGATATGGAAAATGTATCTGTGTGGGTTGAAGAAGTTTATAAAAAATGTCCTAAGTTGTAATTTAGAATGTTAAATCAAGATTTTAATAAATTTATAAGAAGTTACCTATCATACATCTACATTCAAACCACCGATAACCTATCATCCATCCCAACGTGCATCACACTATCAAAAGTGGCCTTCAATCAAAATCATCAAAAACAAGATTAACAATGAGAAACCAAATTAAAATTTAATTATATCCTTAACATGATAACGACCAGACGTTCCCTTATTAAGGTCTTTCAGAATATAAACATTATCAGAGATCTTTTCAATAATTTTACATTTAATAAACTTAGGAGCAAGTTTTGCCGAAAAATAAGTAGGTGCATGAGATTGAACGAAACTTCTTCTCCACACGACATCACCCACATCAAAAGAAATGACTTTGCGACCTTTGTTATAATAGCGAGCATTACGCTGATAAGCTTTTAATAAATGAGTTTGTACTTTAACAAAAATATTACTAAGTGAATTGAGAGAATCGGCATAGTGAACTCTATTGGAAATTTCCAGTTCATCTATGTTATCGATAGAATTACTAAAACGATGTAAAGAAGCATCAAAAATAAGTTCTCTACCAAACATCAAAAAATTAGGTGTGAAATCTGTGGCCAGATTAACACTATCATTCAAAGCTAGTTGAATATTAGGTAAATATTTAGACCAAGTTCTATGATCATCTTTGACAAAACAAGATATGCAAGTTTCAACAGTTTTATTATATCTCTCAACAGTATTATTTTGAGGCGTGTATAAAGTATTATAAAATATTTTAATAATGTTAAAACCCTTCAAAAACTCTACAAAATGTTTAGAAGTGAATTGTGTACCATTATCACAAACAATTATTTTGGGACAACCAAATTTAAGAAATATTTCTTTTTCAAAAAGTTTATTTATTACTCTAGTAGTAGCATTTATCATAGGAAAAATCCAGCAGTATTTAGTGAAAACATCAACAACTGAAAGAATATATTTATGTCCAGAATAAGATTTAGGCAATATACCTATAATGTCTACTGAAAGCATCAACATAGGACGATCAACTTTTTTAGGGTTAACCATAATACCAAAAGGAGGTTGAGTGGTATGTTTATAAGCTTTACAAGTATCACAAGCAAGAATATATTTTTGAACATCATTAAACATCCCTTTCCAAAAATAGTGTTGTTTTAATTTATTTAAAGTTTTATGAATACCTAAGTGTCCAGAATTAATATCATCATGATTAGAACGAATTGTATCTAATATGTGTTCTTTAGGAATAACTATCTTCCAATTAAGATTACTATTGGGATCAAACTTACTTTTACAAAACTTATATAAGGCTTTATTTTCTACTCTAAAGTTCTTATATCTGCAAGGAGACTTTTTTATACCAAGGATCATAAATATCATCATCGGGTAAGACTAAATTATTTTCAGAGATTCCTATAGCAGCTATTTCAATACGAGACAAAGCGTCTGGGACTAAATGTAAAGAACTTTTTTTATGAACTATATCAAAAGTAAATTGAGAAATTCTAGCAGCCCAACGTGCTAAGCGTCCACTAGGATTGCTAAGACCTAAAAGCCAAATCGAATCTTAACCAAAAAGCAATATCTAAAATGAAATCAAGTTGAAAAGAAGGGATAATATGAAAATTAAACTTTTTAGTTAAATTATCACAAGTTACAGGTAATTCAGTGATACCAATAATTATAAGCATTACTAAAAACAGAATTTATTTTATAACCTAACTGTAAAAATTGTCATGACTATTTGAACCCAAAATACAACTATTTTAACCAACCAACAAAATTTCTTCAAAATTTTGTATAAAAATATTCTTCAACTTCAGTAATAAATTCTCCAACACAAGATAACCAAAGCATTCATAGAACTAAATGAAGGCAGAGCGTGCAAAGCAAAAGCTGAGGAAGAGTGTGCAATCCTTTCATTATGATCAAAAGGGTGTGGTACTTCTGTCAAATTAATCATGTCCGGAGCAGTTTGTGCAACATTAGGATCTGCGCAAGCACCATCAGATTCTATGTGGTCTTTAGCAATAGGCGGAAAAGACTGGTCTTCATTAGCCATCATGAATAAACTAAACGAAAATTGATGAGCAAAGCAAGATGTAAATTTCAAAAAAAAAGTGAAATATTTGAGGGTAAGTGTAAAATATTTTCTAAGTTTTTTTTGTTTTGATGAAACTATCAAGTAAAAAGATGCAATAATAATTTACAGGATAAGTTTAAACTACTTAAAGTAAGGTTACCAAGTTAAACCAAAGTTTACTTAAGATTAAATATGAAACAAAAACTTCCAAAGTTGTAAAATACTTGAGGTTAAAAAGATATGTTCAAAGTTTGTTTTGATGAAAATTTCAAGTTTCAAAAATGCAGTAATAATTTACAAGATCAATTCAAGTTACTAAAAGTAAGATTACTTAGTTAAACTAAAGTTTGCTTTAGATTAAATATGAAACAAAGTTTCACCGCACTTAATTTACACTGTTGAGACACTTAGATAAAACAAACTGTCTTACCATACAAAATGTTGGTTTTGTAAGAGAAAAGAAGTAATGCTGTAACCATAAACATTAAACATACACAATAGTACAAAATACAATAATGTTAGTAGAAAATACTGTTTACTTAAAAGCAAACATCCAAAGAATTTAAGTTTTTAAATTACAACATTGTACAATAATGTGTTACTACAAAATATCAAGATGCAATGAATCAATAACAAAATAAGTAAGCTAAATTCAAGTCCCTGTTCGCTTGAGCGACAAATGTAATAATAAAAATTTAATGGATAATACGGTCCCTAATTGGGAAGCCAAATGTAATATTAAAAATTAAAAGAATAGGTGTGTGTGTGTGTGTGTGTGTGATCTCCTAAAAAAAAGTATGTTATTGTAAGAAATTAAATTTCGGGCGCCGTGGAGCGACACACTATTAATAGATAGCCAGATAAATAAAGTTGGAGAGATTGGACCATTAATCTTAGGATGGGGGCCTGTGGATGTCAATGGTGATTAAAAGACTCACTACCTTGAACGTTCCCAGTTTATTGTACCTTTAGCCTAATGTATACTATTATATTAATATAAAGTTTACTTGCTATATCATCATTGCATCTTTAAATTCGCAGCTGAAGGCTGTTATGTTCTATAGGAAAAAAAGATATAAAAAATATGTAACTTGAAGCTTGACCCCGAGAGCCGGAAGGTGGTACCTCTCAGGTAATCAGCCCCCGTGGAAGGCCAGTAGAAATTTATTGAAGTAAAGGTGGAATAAGCACCCACAATTGTAGACTGTGGACAAAAAGGAACTCTGAGATATGATTTCACTCCGAACTCGGACACGCGGGGACGCATCGACCAACGAAACACTTACCGCTTATTCCAGGTATATAAACTCGCGTCTCCCTCGGTGTACCGTGAAGATATTTGGTATAAGAGACGTAGGGAGGCGACGAGGAAACCTGCGAAAAACCGTAAGATGGTCACAAACGAACCGCCATCGTCGAAGGAAATTTTCTCTCGAAAAGAGCAACTTACCAAAAATCGGATCGAAATATCCACCGGGACCATTCCACGGGTCCTTTGGTTTAGGATTAGGGCATTAAAGCGCCACAATAAACTAGATTAGTTACGATTCCATTCAGGAAAAATCAAGAGACATGTCACTTGACCAACAAAGATCGCAAAAGTGACCTGTCCAATTTTGACGTCCAAAAATGTCATGCGAAATGTATCACAGATAAAAAAATAAAATTAAGAAATCGTTCCGAAATCGACTACAATCATCAATACATGTAACGGTGTAAAAAAACTCGTTACAACTGCTTGATCATAATATTAATTTCATAGACATGAACCCATTCTCCATCTTTCCTTTGTTTTTCTTCATCAAAAATAATAATAAATGTTATTCCGCAGCAGCCAGGCGTAGTGGCAGGCTCTCCAGGTGCCCCGGCCCCGGCGGGCGCTCAAAGCGTCACCTTCATACGAAGTCAACTGACACCAGGGCTGGCTCAGCAACAACAAGTGCCAGTAAGCTCTAACAGTTTAATAAATATTAAGAAACAAACATCATTAAATTAAGAAAGAAACACTAATTTTCTACCTGTGCTAGCCGCTTGCTTAGAACCCGAGTATGATTCATAGTAATATTATTATAATTTATGCGAAGGTAACTCTGTCTGTTGGTAGGTTTGTCTGTTACCTTTTGACGCCTTAACGGCTAAACCGATTTAGATGTTTGGCACACAGGTAGACAATGGTCAGGGTTAGGTCATAAGATCAATTTCAATTTATTTATTTCATAATCAACAGGTTTTAGCAAATACATTTTAGAGGCCTTCTTTTAAGTATGGAAATACCTGTGCCAGAAGACCTCCCTCTTCCATACGTCTATGTGAATACATACAAAGCCTGTTAATGACAGAATCAATACCAAAGTAGTAACATTACGAAAAATAAGAATATAGAATCTACAGATAATTAATTACATAGGTTAGATACTTGAACTCGTAATCCCAGACAATTTGCATTTAATTCCAACTGACAAACAACACTGAGAAAAGCAGAGAAAAAGTTAAATGGTTGCAATAGCATTAGAATCCTATGGCGTATGTCATTGAATTTGTTGTATTACATTTGATAATTATCTCAGATTCCGAATCCAAGCATAGTTATTTGTGGAGTGTAAGTGTGTGTGTGTGTGTATGAGTGTGTGTATGAGCGAGGAAGAGAGAAAGGGAAACCAAAAGCATATTAGTCGTATTCGTGTGAAGGATGTAATTAGTCCGCATTTCCATTATCTCTTAGTGTACACTCGTAAGTTAAATAAATGATTATTATGTTACTGGATTTAGGAGTGCCTCAGTTTCTTCATATGTAAGGGTCTTTAGCCAAGCAGTCAGGGATTTCTTGCATTCGTACTGAGTTTTTTGGCAAATAGAAAGTTTTTTGCAAATGGTGTTATAAATACGAGTAGTTTGGGCAGCATATTGCCGCCTTGCGAACGCAGTACGAGCCCTAACTCCAGCCAAACGACCGTACTTATTTCTTTTCCTCAGAAAACCAGGATCAAATACCGTTGTTTTATGCATTTTTAAGGCAGACATTAGAATATATAACTTTCTCACAGTTAAAAGGTCAGATAGTTTGTAAAGTTCTTGTGTTGAAAAACGATACGGTTTAAAATAAATAGTTTTGAGAAGGGCACGCTGTGATCTTTCTACATCTAGGAATTTGATTTTGGAAGCACCCCCCCAGATAGGAATGCAATAGGTTAGAATGGATTGGGCCAGAGCAGTGTATATTTGTTTTATAAGATTCACTGAAGCAACATGCCTGAGTAATTTAAAAATCCAAATGAGTTTTCTGATACGGTCACTGACCAATGCTACGTGATAATGCCAAGAGAGTCGCTGGTCAAGTAAAATACCCAGGTATTTAGTCTTATCTACCTTTTCGATAGTCGGACATGCACAATTAGTGTCCTGAATATTGGTACATTGGTGTATCTTTACACTGAAATTAGTACCAGTCTGAGTTCTATTACTTAGGGAGAAACACATGTAGATAGTCTTCTGGCTATTGAGCGTAAGTAGGTTAGTTCTTAACCAGGAAGCAACCCTAGATAATCCTACTTCCGTCTCCTTCCGCACAGAATCCCAATTATCGCCGATAAAGACCAGCGCTGTGTCGTCGGCATACGAGAAGACCCGAGCACCACCTACCTTCAACTCACATAGGTCATTAATGTAGATTAGAAACAAGGTGGGCCCAAGGACGCTCCCCTGTGGCACACCGAATGTGATATCAGAGTCACTGCTTGTATACTGGCCAATTCTAACCTTTTGTGTTCTATGTGTTAGATAGCTTTTGAATAATTCAAGGGGTGTGCCTCTTATTCCCATATATTCTAGCTTGCGTACAAGAATGGGAACAGAGACAGTGTCAAAAGCCTTTTTTAAATCGAGGAATACTGAGAGGCATTTTTTTCCGCGATCAATGTTTTTAGTAATGAGAGATGTTATAGCTGTTACTGCTATGTATCATTATGTTAATTAAAATGTGAGGATATACAAATCTATACTAATATTAAATCTGAAGAATTTGGTTGTTCGTTTGAACGCGCTAATCTCTGGATTTACCAGTAGAATTAGAAAAAAATCTTTAGGAGCCGAGCAAAAAGAAAAACACGACGCGGACGAAGTCGCGGGCAGTAACGAGTGATGTTATAGATTTAAACGATGACAAAAAAGAATAGAATTTTTGATATTAATGAAATGCGTTTGTTAGTAAGCAGTAGGTAGATAACAAGCTTCTGAACACTGAACATAATATTATTACAAAGCATATTTATTTCTAAACTAGCTGCCTGAAAGACGTCGTCCTGTCCAAATTTCGATACAATAATCGCATGGCAAAAAGGACTTTTCCAATTTTGCTTTCCATCAAAAACTAATTCGGACTACCAATGCTTCCACTAAAGTGAAGTGAAGTAAACTTCCGCGCAAGTTGCGCTACCGCCACACTTGCCTAACGCCAGGCCTACATGGCCACCCAAGGAACGTGCCCGTATTGACGGGCATCGTATCACACCGCGGGGTTGTACCTATTTCAAATAATTTAAAACAAAAAAAAAGTCAGTCGACAGAATTGGAAACCCAAAATTGTACACAGGCCTCTGCGCGTCGCCAGTCTAGCGCAACACTTTACATTAGTATGTCGGTGGCGCGATAAGTTTTGCCCCTACCATGGGGTCTCAGCTCGAACAAATTATAATTTGTCCTGAAAAAAAATGATAGAAGGCAGCATAGGTAACCATTATGAAATTAACAATCACTAAAAAGCGATAAACGGCCGAGTTTTGGCTGAAATATGATTGGTAAAAGTCAAAACTTACTTGTTAATTGCTGTTGTATCTATTTCCACTCATAAGGCACGTATTTTAAAAATAAAATAAATTGAAAATGCCTTTAACTTCAATTCGAACCCATAAAATGATATCTGGTAATCATTTTGTTTGGAGCTTTTTGCAATAGATGGCGTTTTACTCAATTGGTCAGGACCATGGCTGGCTGGATGACTCTTCACAATTTCCAAAAATTTTACACTTATTTAAATCACCTTGTTTATTTTTTTATTTTATTTTACATAGTAAGATGAAAGAAATCTAATAACATGTTATTCTGAACCCGGAACTATAAAACTCTTTATAAAAAGGATTGCACGAAACGTTTTAAAAGAAGGTCGACTCCTAGATGGCGTTGTCACACTACAGTCTCTGGCAATTAGTGAGTCGCAGATGCTGCCATCCGTTGAAAAAATTGACGACGAAAAATTGCCAGCTCAATTGCCAGACTTAGGGAGGTTTCATTTCTTTGTATGGGATTGGGTATCTGTACGTAGTATTATATTATATATCTGTGCCCTTACCAAAAAATCGCTCAACGAGGTTAAAAAAGTTCACTTCAAATATTGCCAAATCGTTCCAGCTATTCTCATGTGAGGCGCTTACCAACGAACCGCAGTTCTTTTGTAAACAGGCTGTCCCGTATGTCGATGTCAAGCCGGAATCGGGTGATAGGTAAACTCAAAAAACCTTAGCTATGTATTTTTTCTGCCTGACACGATCTTTTAACACATCAGTAGTTAAAAGATCGTCAAAGAATCATGGCGAGATTACTACCTTACATCAATTTGTACAAAAAAAAAATTGAGAGTTCAAAATATTTTCCAATGTTGAGAACACATTACCAGGAGTAGATTGATATACTTACTATATTTTATCCCCGCATAATTAAAAAATATCGAAAAAAACATCAGTTTTTAGTTGTATCTCGTTGCCCATTTTGTATTTATAAAAAAAATGTCAACTAACAACGGATCTATCAAACTGACAGATAAAAGAGTGATGACTGATGTGATTCGTTGTTTACAGTTCCGATAAGAGTTGAAAAAATATTTATAAAAATATTATGTGTGACATTTTCCATAAAACGATGTGTGGATTGCGTGAAAGAAATAAATCAATAAATACCCATAAAGGAGGGACTACCTCGTTGGTCTAGTGGTCGCAATCGCTACCGCTGAGCATGAGGTCCCGGGTTCGATTCGATTTTTCTATCTAGAATTTTTCAGTACCAGCCCGGAGTCTGGATTTGTGCCCGGTTGATGGCAATAGGCTCACCCCCTATTACATGGGACTTAAACTTAACTGGCGAAATGTGGGTGTGCTATAGGTACACCTCTACCCAACCCTTCGGGGAAACAAGGCGTGACGTTATGTTTTGTAAAGGAGGGTCTTAGACTGACAGCCGCCGTTTCGTTCTAAAATAATAAGTCCCTCGTTAAACTATTTACTTTTAACGTTATTTTTTTTATTACGGGGTTATAAAAATATTGTAAATGCCTGAAGACACTTTTTAGGCACCTAAGAGTATAGAGTCAAAAAATATTTGTTTTTTTTTGTACAAATCCTACCATGATTATTTTAATGCTACAAATTTTATTTTTATTTTTCTGTTAAGTATTCCGACCTATCACCCGAATCCGGCTTGACGTCGAATTACGGAACACCCTGCTTATAGATATCTTCAGTCTTAAGCAAAAAGTTTGTCCCGGCACAGGTACAATGGCTGCAGCAGCAGGGCTCGAGAGCGGCGTCCATACCGACCGCACAGCCCGCGCCGCCACCACAGTCACCTGGTAAGTTCTACTTGTACTACTAAAATCCAACATCATTTTACGTTCTTTGTTCTTGTTTTTTTTATTGGGTTTGGCGGTTAGTTTATTGGGTTTGGACGTAAGTCTATTCTATCAGTAGTTTTATCTATTCTTCCGACGACAAACCCGTTTCTATGGTGGCTATGCTACGCGTGCTGGGGTCGACGTATTAATGCCACCATTTTTCCAATGTGAGAGAGAGGCGGAGCTATAAAAGGCCGATAGCACCATCCCGTTTGCGCAGTGAAATAATTATGGTTATAATACGGCCCCTGGACTCCTGTCTGAAAATAAAAGTTTTCTATTCTTTACAGGTAACATTTTTAACCAGTGCGGAAACTGTAACCTTGAATTCAGCACAAGATTGTATACGTTAGCGTATAAATTCAAACACCTACGCGGTCAAAATGTACTGAAAATCTTTTTTTTTTTTTTTGTTAGGTATTTGGCGAATACTTCCTACTCTAGTAGGGGGCCCTAAACCATGTGTCAAATTCATGGCTACAATTTGCGCACTGGTTACTTTTTTTTCCTGTATAATGTAACTAGAATAAATACAAAGTTATTATATATGCAATTTACAACATTCGTCAGAATGATTTGTCTTAGAAAAACAGTCGGCCACGTGCCCAGCTCGAAACACATGTGCCTTAACATGTGTTTCGAGTTCGCCAACCCTGATCTAATATTTATTAGATATTGATTTTAAGGCTATGGTCACACTACCAACTTGGGCGAAGAATGTAAAACAAGAAATGTATTCCACAGTTTACATCATTCTTTTTCAGATTACTGGCGCGAAACTTAGCTTTCAGACAAAACTATGTTTTTTTATCAAGTGACATTGGCATCCATTTTGCTAGCTAGCTATTAGCTCCTGTCTGCGGGAACGTGCTACCGGGACAACAATAAGTCAATGCCCTTCCCCAGAATGCCATCCTTGCCAAATTTTATATACAGACGAGACTTCGGCATTTATAATACTGATAACTGTTGCCCGCGATTTCGTCCGCGATCCAATATGAAAAGTAGCTGTCATGATCTATCCATGTGCCAAAATTCATCCAAATCCGTTCAGTCGTTTTGGCATGAAAGCGTAAAAAATAAAGTAACTTTCGCATTTATAATATTAAGTAAGCATAGTCTCTGCATCCAAAAAATGACGGCCCAAAGTATTTGTATGATGGGTTGGGCACGAGCGCACTAGATCCGATCTCCGTCCGTCCGTTTCGTCGTACATTTTCAATTTGAATGGACCAAAATGGACTGAAAGCAGTGCAAACGCTTTAAAAAAATCTGGCAACACGTCAGTCGATTTCATCGAAGAGTGAATTATTCTCCAATTTGTTTTTCTCTCGAAGATGTCAAAAACTTTCTTAATCCCAAGTGGATACGGAAAAACCCATGAAAATCTTTTCATGTTGATCAACTGTGGAGCGAAACGTTAGAAATTTTGGTATTTAAATGAAATCTTCATACATAATGATGACGCTCGCGGTAACCATATCACACATTATAATTTCAAAGCGCTATCTAGCACTATACCGCAATTTATTTAGTATTTAACTTGAACGACGCGGTGGGAACTGCTTGCACCCTTTTAATATAAAGTTTTATAGTTTAAAAATAATATTTAAAAAGTGATTATGTCAATGTTAATGTTTGAGGAAAATACGGAAAGTAATCGTAAGTTGTATTTTTTCTTTGTTTAAGTAAACTCATACAGTTATTTTTCGGAATCAAATCGCGGTACTAAATTATTATTTACCTATATTATTGTTTTGAATATGACTGATTCATTAAAGTGAACAGGAAAATTCAATGATATTTTTGACCGGTATTGTTAATGTGGAGTTTCAACATCATTTTAGAGGTTTTACAATAACAGTCGTTAAAATACAGCATAAGGCGGTCTTGCTCCGTCCTAATTCAGAATAGTTTGTATTGAAAAGTGGCCTTTAATAAATTGTAGTTTTTATACCTTCATCATTATACCTTTCTAATATTGTAAGTGATTTTTCATGTATCTACTTTAAAAGCAAAGAAAAATGCATGCATTTTTTTTTTTGTAAATTTCCACCAATTATAATAATATTTATCAAGTGAACGAAATTGTGCATTATAGTCCGGTTGTTACACTTTGGCGTTGGCCGGTTGCTCACACACAGAATTTTGAAATACAGATTTATGTGCTCATTAAATCTAAGTATGGCATAGACATCTGTAAAAAAATAAGCAGTTTCCCAGTATAGTTAATCCTCTATTATGGACAAGCTAGGTAGATTAGAGTTATTAAAATATGTTTAAAACCGGCTAAGTACCTGTCGGACCACACACAATGAGAGAGAAGAGTTTTAAAAGTTCCGTAGTTGGATTAATTTAGAGAAAGATAGAATACTCTTTATTATGTACACCTTATAAATAACAGAATTAGATCATGGGGTCTCAACTCGAACAAATTATAATTTGTCTTGAAAAAAAAACATAGATGGCAGCATAGGTAACCATCATGAAATTAACAATCATTAAAAAGCGCAATAGTGCAGTATTTTGGCTGAATTATGATTGGTAAAAGTCAAAACTTAATTGCTTAGTGCTAATTTAGTTATTTCCACTCAGAATGCACATATTTTAAAAATAAAATATAAATGAAGTCTACAACTTCAATTCGAACCCTTCTAATGATAAAAGTAGTATCTGTTAATCATTTTGTTTACGAGCTTTTTGTAATAGATGGCGTTTTACTCAATTGGTCCTGTCATCGTACTTTCCAAAATTGTTGCTTATTTAAATCAAACCACTTTATGTTTTAATTATTTTTTACATAGAAATACAAAATAAATCTAATAAAATGTTTTTCTGAACCCGGAACTATAAAACTGTACAAAAAGGATTGCACGAAACGTTTTAAAAGTAGGTCGACTCCTAGATTGCGTTGTAAAACTACTGTCTCTGGCAATTAGTGAGTCGCTGATGCTGCCATCTGTTGAAAAATTGGACGGAAAAAAATTGCCAGCTCAATTGCCAGATTTAGGGAGGTTTCATTTCTTGTTATGGGATTGGGTATCTGTACGTAGTATTATATCATCTGTGCTTAGATGTAGAAATTTTACATTGGGTGACACAATGGGCACTGTTATCGCTAAAAGCGATATTCTACAGACAACTTTTGGTGGCATGGACATGATGTGATGCTACGGAATGAGAAGAATGTCGCGAGGAAAATTTTGAGTTTGAAATTGGAACATTAAAGATGGCTATGGCATGTTTAATGTTTTATTTTCCAAAAACAGTGTTTTACAATTTCCTTATAGTCTACATTTCTATGTAGCTTGGTGTACATTCAAAATAAAAACAGTTATATTTATGACGCAAACGAAGCATTTTGCTTATGAACACCACACTAGGTTGAGCCTGTCTTGTGGAGTCCATGAAAGTATAAGAGTAGCGGAAGACCAAATAAACGATTGGTGAACTGTATGAAATATGTTATAGCTACGTCTAATAGGGAAGCATGGAAGGAGAAAAAAAAAGGTTGCGCCGACCCCAAATGACATCATATTATTAATTATTTGGGATAAGGGTAAAAGAATGATGGGTTGATTCCACAGGCGTGCCCAGTCCAGTGGCTACCCCAGGAGCTGGCGGCGCAGTGGAGACACAACTGCAGCAGCTGCAGATGCAGCGGCAGCAGCACTACCAGCGCTTACAGCAGCTGCAGGCGCAGAGGGACCATGTAGCGCATCATGCTGCTGTTAAACAGGTATACAGCATGTAACGAAAATCCTGTCCGATCCTGAAGGGTATTATTTGGTATCGTACTGCGTACACAAATACGTAATCATTTAATGGATACGAGATTATTATTTTTCCCCAATGAAAATAATAAATCTAAAAAAATACAAATAAATCATACCAAAGGCAACACTGATCGCTAGACAAAGTTACCTAAACGCCGCCGTTACCCATGATAAATAAAAATCAACATATTAAAATATTCCTGATTCGAATATGAGATTGTTCACGATACGATTGCGGCACGTGATACGTACGGACATCCGGTCGCAAGCTATCTCCACGTGAGACTGGCCACAAACAAGTAGCGTGCCAGTAGGCAACCAGTCGGCTACATCGACAGGACTCGTTAAAAGAGTGCCTACAGCGCGGCTAGTGCAGGGCGGGGTGTCATTTTAAATAAAAATAGGTAAAAATGAAAAGCTTTCGTCGGCCGGTGGAGTGTTGTCAACTTATGAAAATTTACCATTTTAAGTGTAAAATTTCGCATGGTTCATAAAAATAAAAATAAAAATCTTTTGGTTTTTATGAGTTATTTTTTTAAACAATTTTTTCTAGTACGTATGTTAAACCAGGAGTACGCCTTTATTGGATCGGACAGGGTTTTTGTTACATGCTATATAGGCTTTAGAAGTGCACCTTTCTACATTGATACTTTCTGTTTTATGTATACTTTATTCGATTTCTACGCGAGCGTGAAGTGCGGGTGTATAATTGCCTGAAGCTTGTCATATTTTTAAGCGTATTTTTGTCTCTTAACTAACAATCCTATTTCACTCGTGATAACAGAACAAAATTCACCAAATATAGATAGTGCAATTCACGAAGACGCGCCCCACCAATTTTTTAAATTTCAATTTATTTAAATTTTGACGCTCTCTCCTGAATAGTCTATTCATTGTAGTGTGCGTGTGCACTCATAGGTAATTAGTGTGTACTGATAACATTCAAACATTGACGGAAGCTAGCACACATATACTATAAACGTTTAGGAGGAATAGTGGGGCGCGTCTTCGTGGATTGCACTATCTATATCTCATCATGCGAAAACGTATTTTTTTCTTCATTTCGATCACTCAATGCCTCTACTCTTTTTACGCGATATCAATGTGCGCCTCCTACTGTCGGTACAGGTATCTCCAGGGGTGACACAACACGTGGTAGGGGGCGCCCCTCTCACTGAACAACCAGTCGACGCAGCTCTACTCACACCCACAACTCCTGATCAGCAACAAGGTAATATCACTATAATTGTACCGTTTGACGGTACTTTTGAAATAATTGTGTGATGTCGTGGGTAGTTTGGTGATCTTTGTAGTTCTGAATGCTTATTGACTTAACAGTAGAAAAATTAAATGTTTACTAATTTATATGAAAGTAGAAACAGCATGCTTAAAATATTCGCATGTGTTTTTTTTTTACAAAGTAACTTCGGTCGTAAAAAAGGAATCAAAAATGAAATATAAGAGGAAACTAAATCATAGAGCAAAGTTGTTTTGAATAAAGTGTGAGCATGCCAAAATATTGACTCCACCTGATATCCCTAAGAACAGGAGACACCAATATCTACCTTCCAGGCAACGCTCTACTCGTAAACCCGAAGACGAAGACCGCTCTCGCAAATATGCTGAGCATTCGTCTGCAAGGTGGCACAGCTACTGAACATGAGCCTTCCGCAGCCGGCACCCTGCGCCTCATGACGGCGGCGCATGCGCGGCCCGCGACCGGCGCGCCTCGCCTGCTGCTGCAGCATCCGCACCACAAGGTAACGTGACACACAGCTACTGCACACGAGCCGCGACCGGCGCGCCTCGCCTGCTGCTGCAGCATCCGCACCACAAGGTAACGTGACACACAGCTACTGCACACGAGCCGCGACCGGCGCGCCTCGCCTGCTGCTGCAGCATCCGCACCACAAGGTAACGTGACACACAGCTACTGCACACGAGCCGCGACCGGCGCGCCTCGCCTGCTGCTGCAGCATCCGCACCACAAGGTAACGTGACACACAGCTACTGCACACGAGCCGCGACCGGCGCGCCTCGCCTGCTGCTGCAGCATCCGCACCACAAGGTAACGTGACACACAGCTACTGCACACGAGCCGCGACCGGCGCGCCTCGCCTGCTGCTGCAGCATCCGCACCACAAGGTAACGTGACACACAGCTACTGCACACGAGCCGCGACCGGCGCGCCTCGCCTGCTGCTGCAGCATCCGCACCACAAGGTAACGTGACACACAGCTACTGCACACGAGCCGCGACCGGCGCGCCTCGCCTGCTGCTGCAGCATCCGCACCACAAGGTAACGTGACACACAGCTACTGCACACGAGCCGCGACCGGCGCGCCTCGCCTGCTGCTGCAGCATCCGCACCACAAGGTAACGTGACACACAGCTACTGCACACGAGCCGCGACCGGCGCGCCTCGCCTGCTGCTGCAGCATCCGCACCACAAGGTAACGTGACACACAGCTACTGCACACGAGCCGCGACCGGCGCGCCTCGCCTGCTGCTGCAGCATCCGCACCACAAGGTAACGTGACACACAGCTACTGCACACGAGCCGCGACCGGCGCGCCTCGCCTGCTGCTGCAGCATCCGCACCACAAGGTAACGTGACACACAGCTACTGCACACGAGCCGCGACCGGCGCGCCTCGCCTGCTGCTGCAGCATCCGCACCACAAGGTAACGTGACACACAGCTACTGCACACGAGCCGCGACCGGCGCGCCTCGCCTGCTGCTGCAGCATCCGCACCACAAGGTAACGTGACACACAGAACCTTCCGCAGCCGGCACCCAGAAAAGTTCTGTTCGTCGATTTGCATGATCATGTTGATGGCGGACGAGGCTAAGAAGTCGCAGAGATGGCAAATCAACACAAATTACAGTCATTATGTCATTTAACAAATCACATACAAATGTTACAGATTAAAGTTAAAAGTAAAATACAAAATGGTAGCTATAAAAAATGCACATTATTCTTCATGTTTCATAAATCATTTCCATGGTTGCTGAAAATAAGTTTGAAATCATAACCCCGCACTTCTGCTAACGATTGCTTTGTTCATATCAACCTTTTCTGTTACAAGTTTGATCTTTTAAATTTCCAAATTATGATTCGAATCTACTCCAAATTGGATTTTACTTCAAAGGTTCACACAAACATGTTGCACTCCATTATAATGGCTCCAGATACTACTCGAACTCAGTAGGTTAACGCATATATTTTCTACTAGGTATACGCGCCACCGGCTCGTCCGCCGCCTGCGCGCGCGCAGTTCTACGGACACAACCCCAACCTCAAGCTGCCGCCTGATCTCTTCCTGCTGGGATGCGTGTTTCATATCGTGAGTATTGCCTTTTAAACATACAAAATATTTCCTAAGTCTTCTAAACTAATGTTATAAAAAGTTAAAATTGTTTAAAACTTGTTACATACAGGTAATCTCTGGAAGTACTGATTTAATAACAAACATTTTCATTTTTTTACAAGTAGAAAGCTACAAGTGGCTTTGGAATGCTTTATGTTAATACGCGGACGAAGTCGTAGGGCAGAGGCTAGTAGTAAAATAAATTGAAACACCAGGGATGTGGAACAGTAATAGAAAACCAATTCAATGTTTCCTATTAATTAAAAAAAAAATGCAAGACTTTGCAGTTAGTTTTCAAATGTGGAATCATGATTGTCGTTGCGAACTGTACTACAAAATTAAGACACTTATAACCTTGCCTTACGTTATTGGTAAATATCATATCAGCTTGACTTTCAAAACTCACCAATGCACTACGGGAAATAACTCAGTTTTCCGCGAAGGGAAAACCGAAAAAACTAATTCAGAACTATTCAGGAATATCCCAAGCAAACGGGATCTGAATTTGTACCCGGTTTATAACAATAGGCTCTCCTGGCGAAATGTGGGTGGGTAAGTATAAGGTGCGCATCTGAGTAAATCGAATGGGGAAAAATGAGCCTTACCGGATGCGCTTATGTTGTTTAGTAAGGTTTATTTTTCTTTACAATTTATTCCGATATGGTCCTTTTCACTTATGGCTCCAGTTGCCCAACCGTTCGGGGAATACTTGCAGGATGTTTTTGTGTTAATTCAGGATAAATGCACTTAAAATACCTTCATCTCAATCCCAGGTGGAGTACCAACAATCCTGGGGCGCAGACCGCGTCTCGCGCTGGGCCGAAGCCATACAACGTCGTGGCGGCGAACTGGAGCCGGTCTACTGCGCCAGGGTCACGCACGTGTTGTGCGAGACGCAGAAACATGGCGTCGTGATGCAGGTAAATACTAAAACTCGAAAATTTAAAAGCTATATGTACTAGATTTTTAAGAAGTATCTTGCGTTGGGTTCCTGCGTAACCAGAAGGCCAATTCGCGTACTAAAAAAACGTTAAAATTCAAGTCGCAATCTCATTTCAGCGATAATCAATGTCAAAAATGTATGTAAATCGATTGTATTTGTGACAGATTGAGACAGATTAAATACGGTAATTGCATCTCAGACCTCTTCATCATATTTTTAGAGACTTTAACTAGATGTGTCCAGCTATTTATACCCTTTTAGTGTCTGAATCCAAATTTTTACGAGTTTTTTGAGCGGCGTTTCCTTGTTTTTTTTTTTAATGTAAAATTGCGACATATCTACGAAGCTTCGCCGCTTAATTTAATTTTCCCTTGTAGTAATCTATTTCTTATGACGTTTACAGGCCTTACGTGACGCAAAACGCTGCGTCACAGCGTACTGGCTATCAGACGCGATGCTGCGTCGCGGCGTGGTCCCGCCGTGGCACGCGCTGCACCTGCCCAGCATGTACGCACCGCGCGACCGTCCCGCGCGACACCACCGCGCCGCCATCTCCGGCTGGCGGGACGACGAGCGCGACCGCGTCACCTTCTGCGTCGAGCACATCGGCGCTAAGGTATACCTTTATACATACACATGTTTAGGATACATCATACAAGGAGTAAAAGCGACCCAAACAACAAAAAATCAACGCTTAAAAGTCCCTGGTAGTCCACATTTTAAGCAGCTTGTAATATTGTGTCATGTTTTGCATTCATTTGCAAGAAGCCTATTCAAATCTGGCCGACCAATCACAATTATAGCCTACTAGCTGTTGCCCGCGACTTCGTCTGCGATCCAGGATAAAATATGATATGTCCTTACTCAGGTCATGGTCTATCTATTTGCCAAATTTCATCCAAATCTGGTCAGCTGCTTTAACGTCAAACAAACTCACTTTCGCATTTATAATATTATTTAGGGTTAGTTCAACTAAGGGATGTTGCTACTCATCTTTCATGAAGACTGAACAATGATTGTAATACTAACAAACAAAGTGGCGGTACTTTGACTACTCAAACTTAAACAAGTTATAACTTTTCCACAAGAAGTAGCTTCCTTGCTTCTACAGCTCTTATTTCCATCTTCATTTTTCTCTGTACATCTCTAATTCAAATATGTTTTCTGTCATCTTCAGCTAACACCTTACATGACTCGCGACAACACGGTACTGATCTGCAAGCGCGCAGAAGGCAACAAGTACCGGCGCGCTAGGGAGTGGGGCATCCCCGTGGTCACGGCCGCGTGGCTCACGGACCTGCTGCTGGGCAACATGAGTGCGCTGTCACAGGTATGTTACTGCTCATATGTCCACTGCTGGACGAATATTCCAGTCCTAAATGATAGCTATGCTCAGTTACAACATAAACATCACACCTTATTTCCCCGAAAGGTTGGGCAGAAGTGTACCTATAGTACACCCACATTTCGCCAGTTATGTCTAAGTCCCATGTAATAGGGGGCGAGCCTATTGCCACCTACCGGGCACAAATCCAGACTTCGGGCTGCTACTGAGAAATTCCAGATAAAAAAACCCAATAACACGTTGCCCGACTTGGGGATCGAACCCAGGAGCTCATGCTCAGCATTGCTCGTAATCGCTACTGCTGACCAACGAGGCAGTCAAATGTATCTGATGATGTTCTGTTACAAATGTATCTGATAAAAATACTGTAAATTCCTTTTATGCGATGTGAAGGGACCAATAAAATAGAGTAATTGAGAAACTTACTTAATATTTAAAAAAAAAATCCTAACTTATTGCCTGGCAAAGCGTAGTTAGTACTTCTAAAACGCAGTTTATGTGCTGATCGCGTTCAGTTTCATTGGTGAAATTCGTCCTAATATTCTTATTTGCATCCCTTTCACGCACTTGCAAATGAAAGATGATATTCAGAGTTCTGCGTTTGCGAGAGTGGAACGGCCGGGGGAAAGATAGAGTCGGGGCTCGAGAGTCTCAGCGCATGACGAGTCCCCTTTAGAGTACAGGAAACGACAAAAGAGCATAAGTGCGTTTTTCTTTACTAAGAAACAAAAACCGACGATGCAGTTGCAGATACAGGGAACGGGATTGAATTTCGTGGTGTCCCATGTGCATCCACGCATGCGGCAACTACAACAATGTCAAAAAAGTCATCAGCAGTATCAGCACTCAGCCTTTAGCCTTCAGCATTTAACCTTTTTTACCCACTGCGTAAGCCACCGGCTCAACTTTATTTCTAACAGTTATTGTTGATTTTTTTGCCCGTCCGCCCCTTGTGCCCCTCCAAGAAAGAAAAACCTGGATCCGCCCTTGGCACTTAACTTCACAGACAATGAAAATAAAAAACGAAGCAAAAAAATGCGGCCAGTAACCGCTTAAAAAAAATTTGAAATTGTATCATTCTTCAGAAATTGACGCTTTGCGCAGCGTCTTGCGCATACACACACGCTTCGTTATTCGTTCCTTCATAAAAAGTCCAAAGCCAGGCTGAATAATCAAAGGTCAGAACAAATTGCAAAATTCGTACATACTACAACATATCTATCAACAGCGTTGACAATTTCTTTGCATAAAATAAGAGGTCTAGAAGCTGCATAAAAATCCAGTGCGTGTGAGCGAGAAAGCATATGCAATGTCCAAAGACTTGACGTTTTCATTTATTGATGCGATCTCGCATCCCGCTTAACGCTATACGTTAGAGCGAGATCACAACTACGGCATCGGAGATATTTGGTAGTGGTGCGTAATGAACAGCGCGGTATTTAAAAACTATTCGTTGAGTACGTAAACCTGGCACTCCTGGCAACCTCCTCGCACCGTCGTAAGTCGACGCGCGGTGTTTAATGGCAGTATTCTTATGAAATGTTGCACAGTGATTGAGTTGGTTAGGTAACAGGTTTACATGTGTTGTTTTTTTTATTTGCACGCGTTAGATAGTACGCCAGGCTTTCCGGCTTTAGTAAAAGAAACGCCACTGCTTGACTCCTGTTTATATTTTCCCCTACAAAATTGAACCCCTCTTTTCACCACTTTGAATTGGTATTTTTATCTAAAAAGTATTCGGGTCACTTTTCAAGTTGATTGTGGAAAAATATTTTTCATAATAAGTATTCCCTCTTTTCACCCCCACATCAATTAAGTTTCGCGATGTTTCCATAACTTGACTTAAAGAATATTTATAAAAAAAATTGAGTTAATAAAGCCACGTAATAAAATCCTCCCTAGTAAAATTGATTACCCTTTTTCACCCCGTCGGGTAGATTTTCGGAAAAACCCTGATACACGTAATTCTTTGCTTTTAAGTATAAATCCAGAGTTTCGAGTTAACCGGACCGCGCGTTAAAATTCTTCTATACAAAGTTTTACACCCCGCAATCCCCCTCTATGGCGTTTTTAACAAACGAAACCTTACTTTACATTATTATACATATAATTAATAAGGTTTGAATACTAGTAACTACTATTAATAATATTCCCAATCACTACTGACGGTGAGATTGCATCAGACCACTGCTCGGTAAAGGTCCACCCGATGAGTTCCAGTTGTTTCGCTAAAGTGCTAATGTGAACAAAAATTATTACATATGCGTGTTTTGTTTTATCAACAGGTCGAGAACGCCAAGTACCAACAGTTTAATCTGACGAGTCCATTCCGAATGGACTACAGTTTGGTGTCGCATTTAATGAGTAAGTTGCATAACATTTGTAAACGATACTTAAGTCTCATATCTAGAAAGAAAAAACAAATCGGTATACATGGCGCAAAAAAAGATCAAATACTCAAAAAAATCAAAGGTTGTGAGAAACATGCGTCACATCCACGCAAAACAGCTATCGCTCAACATAATGCTGCGACCCTATGCTATCTGTAATTTTGTAAGTGTGATCTATTATTTATTAATATATAAAGGCTTACCAACTAAATACAAACACAGCATTAAAGCAAAGTCTTTGTCATAATATTCATCTCGCATGTATCTAAGTATAGGAAAGTATAGATAAACTACGATAACATGGCGCGCCCCTCCAAAATTCAAAAACGTTTGAAAGTATTTCTGAACGTATTTACAAAGCGCCACCAAGACTCACAACGCATGTGTGCGTACTGAGACGGAATTCAAACAAAAATAAATCCAAAGATTTGTTCCTCGACTAGCCGCATCATTAATCGCTCAGCATTATTAGTATGGAGGGGCGCGCCATGTTATCGTAGTTTATCTCTACGGTATTCCTTTGGTAAACTGGTTCGGTGTCGGGTCTTGCATAATTGTGCATGGGATTATTGTTATAGACAAATCGTTTTTAAGTTTTTCTATATTTTTTGTAGATTCTAAGCTGTTTATTTAGACTTGTGGATTAATGCCTTTCTCTTACTGTATATACACCACCATACCTTATTGTTATATTTAAACCGTCGCCTTTTAATCCTGCGCCAGATCTCTCCGGTCGTGTCGAACTGTGTGAGAGAAGGGAGAGTGCACTATAATATCACCCTAGTCTCCGTTGAGACTGGCTGCCATAGCTAAAATATGGTCTGGAGGACTATTGTAGTATAATATTTGTTCATTCAAATTGTTGTAGTAAATTGAAATACGCGTGAAACACAATCCTGTCTTTGCCGTCGCGCAGTCGCGTAAAAATTCCTATTCATGTGCAGAAGTTTATTAAAAAAATAATATATAAGGGGAATCTGTAGTCGTTCTCGCAGTTACTTTTTCACTAGATGGCAGCACAGTAGCGCATTCGAAAATTTTCAATTTTTACGCCTAACTTATAAATCTTTGAGAGACATCTTTATGATACGCGGCAACAAACGCATTAAGTTATTTTTTACAGATATTCACTTTGCTTGTTCACTCGTTTAGTACAAAGGTTTGGTCCACGAAACATTTATCCGTCTCCACTACGAGGGCTGCACTAAAAGTATCGGGAATGGAATATTTCCACTGTTCCTGTCATATTAAAATCTTTTTAATTGAAAACTCCTTGGTTTTAAAAATCGAATGTCATTTATTTATTTAAAAAAAGGTTCTCGGTCTTGTCACAAGGTTTCGTCAAACTTGTTTAGTCGTTGAGAAAATGGAATTGACTCGAGAAAATTCAAGAGCGATGATTTATTATGACTTTCGAAGTGGTTTAACACAAAAGCAGTGTGTTGACCGGATGATTTCTGCATTTGGTGGTGATGCCCCATCCAAAACCACAATTTATCGCTGGTTTGCTGAATTTCAACGTGGACGTGTCAAGCTCAGTGATGATCCCCGTCAAGGTCGTCCAAAAACTGCAGTCACCCAAGAAAACGTTGATGCTGCGCTTAAGCTGATTGAGGAAGATCGACATGTGACATACCGCAAAATTCAGGCAACTTTAGACATTGGCATGAGTCAAATACAAATAATCTTGCATGAACAATTAGGTGTAAAAAAGTTGTTTTCCCGATGGATACCGCATTCGCTCTGTGAAGAGCAAAAAGCGGCTCGCGTTACTTGGTGCATCAGAACTCTCGAAAGATTCCACGCAGGATCCTCAAATGCTGTATACAACATCGTATCAGGTGACGAATCCTGGATATATGCGTACGAACCCGAAACAAAAAACCAGTCACGAGTTTGGGTGTTCGAAAATGAGTTAAAGCCAACAAAAATTGTTCGTTCACGGAGTGTTGCAAAAAAAAATGGTGGCCATGTTTGTCTCCAAAACCGGCCATGTTACGACTATTCCTCTTGAGGGACAAAGAACGGTTAATGCAGAATGGTATGCTAGCATTTGTTTGCCACAGGTCGCTTCTGAACTCCGTAAAGAGAACTGCAACCGCCGCATCATCCTCCATCACGACAATGCGAGTTCTCACACCGCACACAGAACAAAAGAGTTTGTAGAGCAAGAAAACATAGAATTATTAGACCATCCGCCGTACAGCCCCGACCTGAGCCCTAATGATTTCTATACTTTCCTTAAAATAAAGAATAAATTGCGTGGACAGAGATTTTCATCACCTGAAGAAGCTGTGGATGCCTACAAAACGGCCATTTTGGAGACCCCAACTTCCGAATGGAATGGTTGCTTCAATGATTGGTTCCATCGTATGGAAAAATGTGTCAAATTTTGCGGAGAATACTTCGAAAAGCAATAAATACATTTTTAAATAGTAATGTTGTGTCACTTCTTTGATTCCCGAAATTCTCAGTGCCGCCCTCGTATATGCTTAACACACACTTATACAGGAAATAGTTTTACTTGCAATACCACTAGATGGCCTTTTTCATGAACTTGGTTGAAAATTAAAATGATGGCGTTAATTAAAAAAATGAGAAGTTTCTTCGAAAAACCTGAAGAAAAAAATGTGTATTTCTATTTTATTTCTTAAAGGCTAGTACCATGATTGACCACCTTTTCATCACTAAAATTTATCCAATTAGGTATTATGGATGGATATTATACTTATTTATCGTAAACTGTAAATAGGGTTATTGTGTTTATGTTACTGACACAACTAAAATTAGTTTATTCCTGTCTTACGCTGAATAAATAATAGACGATTCAAATATAAAGCTAATAACTACAAGATCAAAATGTAAATATTTTATTTTTATTTTTACTGACCTTACCAAAAGTAACCTAGCCATCCGCTAAACCTATGTATTTTCAACTATAAATAACACAACGTCGACACGTAAGTATCTTACAAGAACTAAAAGTAGGTTTCGAACCTTATTTGCAAGTAATTTTAAACGTAAATGTCTGTACAGATGAGGTTTTTAAGTCCACCTATTATTATTTTAATAATTGTGTGAGGACTTAGTGGGTTATGTTTTATATATTTTGTTTATCTTAGTTTTTTTATCTGCTAGTTTGAGTATACTTAATGCCCAATTATCCTTTCTGTTCGTCGAATCGTTGAGCTACACGATTAATGACAAATGCGTGCACTGACTGGACAGGCCCACTCAATCTGTGTAGTTCTTTCCTCAAAAGACCATTTCAGACATCAATCCACATGGTCTTCACATGATCTGACCAAGATTATGTCTGGACTTTAAAAGAGATTGTGACCTTTGAGTTTGTTTCGGCTTTTCTTTTCAGAGTAGTCAGAATGGAAACGCCGCCCTCATCTAGTTTAAAATCAAAATCAAAAAATCAAAATCAAAATATTTTATTTCACATAGACCTACATGGGCACTTATGAAACGTCAGATTCTAGGTGCACGGTTCCAATTGGTCGTTTCCCATGGAGAAGAGCCGGCAAGAAACTCCATGGTTACTCTTTTAAAAATATGTCTTTTACAATGTTTTCCAATTACAGTGATTAACAGGTATGGGAGGACAGTGTAGGCCTGTCAACAGGTACCATATGTTAAACAAATAGACAATTGTCTATAATCCAAAGTAAAAAAATAATCTAATAAAGTAAAGAAATGTTTGACGTGTAAAAGTGTTTGTACAAACCTACTTACAGGAATAACATCATTTGTCATTTAATAAACATTTGTACCCCACAGACGCCTGGAAAATGCCGATAAACATAACACCAGAATCGCACGAGCGCGCTAAGCGGTCGGCGGCGGCAGCGGCGGGCTCGCGCCTGCGCAAGCGGCCGCGCCTGCACTCGCCGCCGCCCGCGCCGCCCTCACACGTGCCGCCGTCGCGCGCGCCCGCGCCGCCGCCGCTGCACCTGGCGCCAAGGGTGGCCTTCTCGGCGCTGACGCCGCATCTGCAGCACAAGCTGGCGGCTATCGTGAGGTCACTACATCAATCTTACTATATTATACATGTACAAAAGTATGCATGACAATACCGTCTGAATCGTGTGGAGAACTACCAATAATGTAGAATCAAAATGGTAACAAGGCAAAAAAAATACTAAAGTCGCACGCTCAAACATGCGATACAGATTTTATTAGAACCTCAACATAGGGATTTTCTTAGTAGCTTCCCAGACAGTCAAGTCCAGTTACCCTTTTTAACCCACCTAAGAAAAAAGAAGGTGGCTATGCATTCGGCGAGTTCTGTAAAAAATAAACTCGAACCTAGAACACTACCTAGTAGCTAATAAAACAGAATCTTACATTTCTTTATCAAATTTCGCATTTTGACCAGTCACCTGTGCAACCATCAATTTTACTTATTGTACAAACATTATAATAAATATTTACAAAAAAAGACATGATGTACTAAAATAGTAATAATAGTACTAAAATAGTAATAAGCACATTTGTTTTGTTATTTTCGTTACAGCGACATTAAAATCGAACCAGATGAAAACGCGAACCATATACATGAAGAAGACTAATCAATATGCATATGAAATGTTAGGTTAAACATTTGATAAGTCTTATTTTACGTAGTGATTATGGGTTACGGTCTGTTTTGTTGTAGCTTTAGATCATAGGTTCTCAACCATAGTCTGCCCACCGCCCACTTTGTTTTTTTTTTTGAGCCCTCGTACTTTTTTTACTGTCACCCATTCAGTCAGTCAAATGACCAATCTGTCGCGAATCTGAAGCAGCTATTCCCATGATTATACAGGGTGGTAAGGACGCGAAAACGTCCTGAAGGTGACAGCCAATGTCATAAATAAAATAACGAAAGTCATTTATCTCGTAAATGACCGTAAAAAAATAAATAAAAAAATACAATTTGTAACAAACAACGCGATCACAAAGCTCAGCGGTAAACGTTCTCGCGCGCGCGTTACCTAACTACCTATACGTACACACACACAAGTCTGTGCCGCCGGCCGCCGCCGCCTTCTTTACCCTACCTTCCCCAGATCAGCAAAATTATCTTCTTTACGCGGCCTACCCAAATGTCCTTTCTTTTGTATTGTTCGTCGAATCATCGTTGAGCTCCTTAGTTCTGAGTTGAGCTGCACGATGATTGACAAATGCGTGCACTGACTGGACAGGTCCACTCAAATCAGTGTGGTTCTTTCCTCAAAAGACCATTCCAGACACCAGTCTACATGGTCCTCATATAATATGACCAAGATTACATGTTAATTTACTTTGTAAAGTATTATATTATTTTAATTATTGTGAATGTGAAGCATATGCATGTGAAAAAAATGCATCGAAAAAAAACGACAAATCCACAAAGTCTTCACATTGTGGATTTGTCGTTTTTTTTAAATGCATTTTTGTATTAGTTTTAATCATGGTCTGGCAGTTTGAGTAATTTATGCGGCCTACCCAAATGTCCTTTCTTTGGTAATGTTCGTCGAATCGTTTAAGCTCCTTTAGTTCTGTGTTGAGCTGCACGACAACTGGCAAATGCGTGCACTGACTGGACAGGTCCACTCATGTGTCTGTGTGGTTCTTTCCTCAAAAGACCATTTCAGACATCGAATCTACATGGTCTTCACATGACCTGACCAAGATTATGTCTGGACTTTAAAAGAGACTGTGACCTCTGAGTTTGTTTCGGTCTTTCTTCTCAGAGTAGTCAAATAGGAAAGCTGTTTACAGAAAATAAATCATTTATTATTTACGTAAATCGATGAAGGTCTAGAAAAATAATTATCACTCTTAATAGACCTAAAATAAAAACGGTAAATGGGAAATTAATTTTTGTAGGCGATTAAAATGCCTCATGTGACTCGTCTGATTCACTAGTATCTGTCGGCGTACCTTGTTTACGAGATCGTTAGGCACCGCGGTCTTTTGTCCGCTCGTTTGATAGCAAATACCGAACGTCCGTAGGTGCTAGGCCGGATTTGACCCCGCAATTGAACTTTTGCAAAACAGATGATCAGTAGTGCTATTCTCTAACCATCTCACCGTGAAAACTTAGGTGAAGTGAGCGTGGAGTGAGCTGTCAGTGCCACGGATGGTTGGAATTGAATGGTTGGAAAATTACTTAGCAACAACCTGAGTCATTCTTCTCAAAACTTCTGTATGCCACAGACTTCCTACACACAAATAATGTCTTCAATAATTAGGAATGAATATGATCCAAATGGCATTATTGTACTTATAGGTAATAGTTTTATTTTTATTTTTTTTATTCTTTTTTTTTTGGACTTTTATACTACATGTATATGTCAGTCCGATTAATTCATAGTCAATAAATCACTAGTTTAACTTATGATGATAAAAGTTTAAACAAAAGACAAGCACCTTCACTGTTAGGGTTTGAGAGTACAGAATTCATAATTCCAACCTGCAATTTGTTCAGACCTAATTTGTTAAATAATTCCACTCTCTCTGCTTGAAATTGAACACATTCCATCAATAAATGGTATACATCATCTATCACTCCACAAGTATCACATTTAGGGGAAGAAACCATTCCCATTAAAAAGGCAAAATTGTTTGATGGAATATGTCCAGTTCTGATTTTGTGCGCTATAATAATCAGCTTCCTACTTAACTGACTATATGTCCACCAAGGTATACGAGGAGGCTGACATTGAATAGTTTTGTAAGGTAATAGTTATAATGTAACAAAAGATGACATCACTGATAGTGTCACCAAACTACTAAAGTTAAATTGCAAGAAAGTAATTTTGTGTGCTTTCCCATACTTTGAGCAATTGTCAAATAGGCAAAACAACTACATTCACATGTTAAATAATGGGGAAGGCAACTGTCAAAGTGGCGCAGTAAACGATTGTTCCAAATTATCTGTCAAATTGTATAGGATCTTATAAAATATGTTCACAAATAACATAGAAATTACAAAGTGTTGTGTAATTGGGTGTTAAAACGTAGGCCAACACAAATTTCCAATAAATCGTATTAAAAGAAGAAAGTGGATAGCTGCCGTAAGGATTAAAAACCGAGCCTACTATCACTACGAGGTTATGTCGAGAACATTTTCATGAAAATTATTACCAAACATTAAGTGTGAGTACAGGTGGGTGTTTTAAACGATAGTTCTTCTATTTAAGCTAGTATCTATATACCTAAATTGTTAACATTACATAATATCTTTAAATACTTATCATTGTTCATCTTGTTTTAAGGTTTGCCCTGTGTACACAAACTTTTAAAGAAAGAAGCAGTACCAAGTCTCTTTTCATGGAACCAGAATAGGATATCAGCCAGTGCTTAGGAGAGACGAAAGACATGCTAAGAGAAACATTCAAAAGAATCTTTTCCAACATCTTTCAAGCAATCAAAACCCACATCCTTCTATTTGTCGAGAGTGTATCACAAATAAAACTCATAAATAACTTTTAGGTGTCTTTATTATATTATAATAATCTTTATACAGATATTTATTCATAATTTCAGCCTTTATATTGTTATTGTAAAATAATCTAACTTTTTAATATGTTTTCTATGAACAATCTCATCTTTTTCAATATAAATAAATTACAGAATTTTCTGCCACTGCAGTACATTTGTCCTTGTACTTGAAAATCATATAGGCAGGTTTTTTTAAATAGTAATTCCCCATTTTGACTCTGTATATAAGGTACAGATTCAGGGCTAATAAGTCCGTTTCTGCTTACATGCCATGCCATGCCATGCCACCCTGGTCATCTATCTTGATGTCAACTTGATAGTTGAGTTTTTTCATTGTCTTCTTGACAAATCCTTTTATATAAAAGTGATCATTGATAAACGCGGATCTTATCAATATGAGGAATCTGTCTTCATATAATTTTTCTGATGCATCTGTTTTTAGTTGAATCTAACCTGATGCATCTGTTTTTAGTGAAATAAAACCGATAAGAAATATTCACCTTTCAAAATAATCTAATACATTGTCTTTCAAGCGGAGGTCAAATAGAGTTAATATTTATGTCATGGTACATCTCCAATGGTAGAAGTATAATAGAGGGTTCTGTTGGATGTGGAGAGAGTTGTGGTGTACTAAAGTTAAAGTTTTTGTCCTACAGCTCTTACCTGGAGAAATATAACCAATTATTCATCTCTCTTTAACTCCAAAAGTAAAAAGAACTATTACTGAAGTAAAGTTATGCATTAGTTAAGCTGTTGTAAATATAATCCTGAATTTTGATTCAATAATTTTAACTTATATACATACAAAACATGACAGTATTCACAAACAATTTAAAATTTAAAAATTTATAATAAATATGCATACTATCGACTAACAAGTTATTTAATTATAAAATTATTCGTTCAAACATTATAAGCGTATTTATTTCAAAGGTCTACGTTGTACTAGGTCTAGGAAAACAGCTCCTAAAAAGTTTTTTTCAAGAGTCCTACCTTTCCACTTAATCAGCTTTTCTACGTTTATCAGACGCCCCTCTTCTCTTTAACTCGGCTTTAAGTTCAAGCAAGCTCCAAGTAGAATACATTTTCGCGTCCATGTTATCAAATAAACTACAATAACCGCCCACAATGTTCGTTTTTTCCGTTTGTTCACACGATTCAAGAAATGTCATACTGACGCCATTGAGAACAACTGTACGCAGCGCCATCTGAGATTAGCTTTAACTTGCCATCCCCATTACATGCATTTCTTAGTTAGTCACCATAGTGACAAGTTTGTATTTTTTGACACCAACATTTTTGTTGAAAAGCTAAAGTCGACTAGAGATACTGTGTATCTGCCGATTAGTTTTAGACGTCAAATAGCTAGACTATTAGCTTTTATTATTAACCCAGACATAAGTAGTATGTCGAAGTCACCTTTAGTTAGCACCACTATTAGTAATAGTACTAATGTTGAGGTGGTTAGCTCAGATAATTTAAACTAGTTTGTAAGACAACAGAAGGTACCAATAATACTATAGTTCCACTTAAAAACAAAAAGGTATTTTCTAGCACTACAATAGTTAACTGTAGAAAAGGGGCTAAGCAGAAATCCTTGAAATTATTTCATCAAAATATTCAAGGATTTAACTCCAAACAATTGGAAATTGAATTGTTTTTAGAAAAAACAATGTTTGACATTATTTGCATAACTGAGCATTGGTTAAAAGATTCTGAAATGTTAATTAATTACGAGAATTATAATGTGGCCAGTTGTTTAACCGAAAATCAATGCTGCGTGGTGGTTCACTAATCCTAATTAAACGTTGTATAAAATCAAAAGCTCGTAAAGACATAGTTGAACTATCGGTTGAACATAGCGTTGAACTGTCTTGTGTTGAGCTAGATAAGCATGTTATAGTGTGCGTTTACAGACCCCCTTTTGAGTCCAACATAGCGATACAAAAAGTGCACATACAATCCAGACCAATAACATTTGTCAATTTAAATAAATTTAAAAGCACTTTAATTTGTAAGTTAAGTAATCAGGACCTTACAATGAATAATGTTAATAGTTTGTATAAAGAATTCTTTTCGGTAGTTCAAACCGAGTTTAATAATATTTTTAAGAAGAAGTCTAAAAGTATCAGCCCTAAGTTTTTATTTAGTGACTGGGCAACTAAAGGACTTAGGAAAAGTAGGGAAAAACTTTTCGAGCTGTATGGCCTTAAGCCTTATATTAACACGGAAACTTTTAATAAGTATGTTGCTTCTTACTCAAAAATTTTTAAGAACACTTGTAAGGCTGCTAAAGCCTTATACATTAGCAACAAGGTAAAATCAGCAGACAATAAAATAAAGACGGTTTGGAAAATTATCAATAATGAAACGAACAGGATCAAAAACCAAAATTCTGATTACACACTGGAGACGTCACGTGGTCTCATTAGCGATAACAAAAAAGTTGCTCAGGAATTTGTGAATTTCTTTACCAGTGTCCCACTAAAAACCACTGAAATCTTAAATTCTTCGCCCTCGCGTGCTTTTGATTTAATGAGGGCGAATGTTTCTGCCTGCCCGATTGAATTTAACTTTAAGCATATTAACCCCTTAACAGTAATAAAATCTTTTAAGCAAATCAAGATCAAATTGACCGAAGATCTTTGGGGAATGTCTATTAGACTCTGTACCTCCATAATTGAAACTATAGCACCTTAGTTAGCCTTAATATTTAATTTGTGTGTGGATCAAGGAGTCTTCCCGGATCTAATGAAATACAGTAAGGTAATACCACTTTTCAAATCCGGGGACAGTAAAGACACTAATAATTATAGACCTGTGTCCGTGTTGCCGGTTTTCAGCAAGGTTTTTGAAAAGATAATACTTAATCAGATGCTCAATCATTTTAATACTAATAAAATCCTTCACGAGCAACTGTATGGTTTCACCAAAGGGCGTTGTACGACCGACGCTGGTGTTACCTTATTAAAACATATTTTTAACGCGTGGGAAGAGGCTCAAGACGCCATAGGAATCTTTTGTGACCTCTCCAAGGCATTTGATTGCGTCGATCACGAAACCCTGCTTTTGAAACTTGAGCATTACGGACTTGGAAAACTTGCGCTCAGTTTAATAAAATCTTATTTAAATGATAGACAACAGCAAGTTCAAATAAATGGTGTCAATTCACTTGGTTTAAAGGTAAAAATGGGTGTACCACAAGGCTCGATATTGGGTCCTTTCCTCTTTTTAGTATATATTAATGACCTACTCCATTTATTAATAAATCAACCACAAATGGTGTTATTTGCTGACGATACTTCCTTTATTTTTAAGGTAGATAGACGTGCTTCAAATTTTGACGACGTAAATAACGCCCTACTGCTGGTCCAAAATTGGTTCACGGCTAATAATTTAGTACTAAATGGAAATAAAACTAAGTGTATAAGATTTTCTTTACCAAACGTCAAGAGTAGTGATTGTGAGATAGTATTGAATCAAGAGAAGCTAGAATTCGTCGATAAAACGGTTTTCTTGGGGATCACGCTCGACTCAAGGCTACAATGGGGTCCTCATTTAACATCTCTAGCAGGACGGCTAAGTTCAGCAGCTTACGCTGTCAGAAAAATCCGTCAATTTACTGATGTAGATACCGCGAGGCTGGTCTATTTTAGTTACTTTCATAGTATCATGTCTTACGGTATTTTACTTTGGGGACGGGCTGCAGACATCGAGTCTATTTTTATTCTGCAGAAAAGAGCCATCAGAGCCATATATAATCTCCGCAGGCGCGATTCTCTAAGGGAATTGTTTAAGGATATTAACATCATGACTGTACCTTGTCAATACATCTATGAAAACATCTACTACGTAAGAAAAAATTTACATCTTTACAGTAAAAGAGGTGAAAGACATAATTATATTACTAGAAATCGGGACCTATTAGTTCAACCAGGTTTCAGACTGGCTAAAGTAGACTCATCTTTCATGGGGTACTGTCTAAAATGTTATAATAAAATACCTCCCCACATACTTCAACTGAATGAGACAAAATTCAAATCCTTTGTCAAACGCACACTATTCAGGCAGGCATATTATAGGTTGGAGGATTACATAACTGATAAAAATGCCTGGCTTAATGCCGGTCCTGCTCCACACCACAACTAATTAATTGACATTTGAAACACTGTTGAAGCTGCTGAAGCTAGTAAGAATTTATTTGCATTATATAAACTCAATCTCCTTTTTATTATATAGATGCATTGCACAGATGTGAGTACTTTGTACTATAGAGCTACTATTTACCGGGTAATGTCATAGATTGACTTGAATGTGCCTTGGCGGCTGATAGTATGTCATGCTCACTCAAATGTCTCGTTGACGGTGGCGCGTGTGTCGGATCATTTAGCTCCCTTCGAAATGGTTGAGCTGAATGGTGCTGATCCATGCGTCATGTTCGTGAACGGGCGCCGTCAGTTGGGACTGGTCATCTCTTAGCTGCCACGGCTTATTTTAATAATTAATTAGCTGGATTGTTTTTAATTATGTTTTGATGCACTCTGGACGCTTTTAACGTGTACGGTTTTTTGTACATCGTTCTCACTTATAGTGTCAACATTAATCGATGTAACTAAGATATATGTAAAAACATTATTATTTAAAAGAGTGTCCATGGAGTTTCTTGCCCGTTCTTCTCCATAGGTACCTACTACGCTTTGGAATGGGCAACTAGCTTCATATTTCTGACTGACCGACTCCTTGACAATTCAAAAGTGCCTGTAAATGGTTTAATTGAAATAAATGATTTGATTTGATTTGATTGACCAAGGCTAGATGACACTGACAACTCACTCCACGCAAGTCTTCACGGTGAGATTTTTACAGAATCGACGTGCAGGTAGACTTTTCGAGTTTTATTCACAATTGCTGTTTTAAGTGAAATAAGCGAATTTATGTTTATTAATTTAAAACCTCACTGGGTCAGATAAAAATGATGATTGTGTACAGTGTACAGTAAAAAAACTAAGGAAAAGCTGACGAATAATTTCAACTCAGGGGCGTCCAGAATCATGTACTGGATCCATGGTATCAGGTTGTGCGTCGATGTCCCTTCCACCCTGTATTTATACGTGTAATATTATTAGTCGCATGATCCCATCTCAACGCCCGCCTAATTTTCTATGGGTCTTCTATTGCCCTCTTTGAAAGTCTCTAACGCGCACGAGGGGGCGTTATCGCCCACGTTGAGAACCTATTTAGATAAATGTCTTTAGTTTGTGAATTTATAAGATAATATAGGAGCTCAGACTAACCGTAAGAATCTTTAGAATTGTTCAGAACTGTAATAATTAGTAAAAATTGGAAGAAGTAACGGCTATAATGGTCAATAGTGGTGTAAATCGTATCTTTGTCTTGTGTTTGTCCAAAAACGATATGTAACATAGTCAACATACTAATAAAAAATATGGTTTACAGGCAACTAGGCGGTCTCGTTGTCTCCTCAGCGGCCGAAGCGACCCACCTCGTGATGGACAAACTGGTCCGAACGTGCAAACTGATCAGCAGTCTTGTCACCGTCAAACATCTACTCACACCGGAATGGATACTCGAGAGCCAGCGCCTCAACAAGTTCGCAGACGAAGCCAAGCACGGCCTGCGAGACGATGCCTTTAACAAAATGTTCAAATGCGACATATCAGACGTACTTCTTTGCGGGGAAATGAGGAAGAAACTCTTCGAAGGAGTCACATTCTTCCTCACGCCGTGCGTCAAGCCTTCACGCGGCTCTCTGACAGAAATGATAGAACTATGCGGAGGAAAAGTCGAGAAAAACAGACGCTCGTACGTCTCCATACAAGAGATGCACAATCAGAAGAATTACAGCTACCTAGTACTCACTGTTCCCAACGATTTGCATCTAGTGTACTATCTTTTGCAGTCAGAAAAGACTCTAAACGTAGTGTGCAGTACGGAAGTGGTGCTTACAGCCATCATGAGGCAAAAATTAGAAGTTGAGGAGTTCCTCGTCAAAATAGACTAGAATATACTTCCTTGAATTTGTTGTCTGCTAAGAATATAAATGTTAGGTGTACGAATTTTTGTCTATTTACAGTTTTTATGTGTATGAGCTATAAAGTATTGACAATATTTAAAAGTATTTATCATCATGAGGTTCCATAGCAGTAACATATTGGAAAAATGTTCTGAATTCGTGAAGTTTACATTATTTTTGTGTTACGAACTTTTTTACTTTTGTCTGAATTAACTTTTAAAGATATATGAATTGGTGGAATTGCCTTGAACTGTATTTTCCTTTATTTTGGAATCTCTGTTTATTTAATATTCACTCTCTTGTTAAAAGTTTGCATTTTAAGTTCAATTCTATATTTTGTTAATTATTTAAAGATTAATGCGTAATGCATGAATTAACTGGTAAGGAGAAATTTTAGAAATATTTTCTCATTTTATGTAAATAGACGTTTTATAGGTCTGGACCATGATGTGTATAAATTTTAAAAAAGGAAACTTAAGAAGTTTATTAAAGTATGTTTTCAAATAATTAAGTATTTTATTATAGGTACATTATTTTCCTAGGAAACTTATACTCTGCGCTGCTCTTCGCCAGATGTGTGTGATCAGCACATAAACTACATTCAAGAGCGGTCAGCGTCATTATTTTCTATGGAATAGTGACACTGACAGCTCTTGAACGCGTTTTTAGATGTGCTGAACGCGTTCAGTAACATTGGTGAAATCGGCACTTAATTGTTCACAATCACGCTACTAAGTGAAATCAGCGCTTTCAGTTTCATTAGCAAAGTCGGCACTAAAGTGTATAAACCGGGAACTCACACTAGAAAATTCTAAGGTTGAACAGATTTACTACTTATAGCACTTACCGTTTCATTTAATATCTTTTGACCACCTGTCGCTATTATTAATTTAGGGTCTCAAGATTGATATGAAATTGATGATTATTATTCAATAAATATATTATTCCTAAAGTCACGAATCGCATTTCGATCATTATACGACGTAAAACAGACCTGTATTTACAAAAAAAAAAAAAAAAATTGTCAAATTCTGAATTGCATTTATTATTTAAAGTATTATTTTACTTTCGTCATACTTACAGTCTTGTAACCACAAAATGAGTGTTTCTGTTTTAGGACCATGTCTCGTTTCCATCGACTGCAGGAATCCCCTGTGTTCGGGAAGCTAAGAACCGGTCAAAGTGGCATAACACTTGGGAAAGCCTAAGCAGTGGCCGACTTTACGCTGAAATGATGATGAATGATGATCGCCGCGATCAGACTTCTTGATCGAAGTGCAGTATCAAAACGTGCAGTGGTATTCGTTCGGAAGCTTTGATATTTTCGGAATAAACCTAAGGATGCGGCGACAGAAGCTCGCAATTACAATTCTCTGTTTGACAAAACAAGGCGAGCGAGTGACGCGATGCGCAGCCGTGTGAGTGTCTGTGTAAGTAGATAGATAGCTAATACCTGTACTGTACCTACCGTTGACTCCTACCTATGTTCATTATTTTTGTTGACTTTTTTGGGGAATCGGTAATAAATGTACATGACTAGTAATCCGTTTTTTGGAAATTTCTTAAAAATTCCAAGTCTGTACGCCTGCACCATTGTAGATCGCGATCGGAGGTAGAGAGGCACCCGATAATACCGCAGTGCTTCCCGAATACAACTCCAGGGCTTCAGGACTCAGGGTCGCGGGTAATTCGTGAGAGTAACCGTGGCCCTGGCACAGGCAACTGAAGGAACACGGGTGGGTTTTAGTCAGGGCTTCAGGACGACTTTCACGCCATCTCATACCTGGCGATTGAGCGCCTCCCCCCGACAGCCATCCGAGCGGAGCACCGGTCTCGGGTTTCACGGGCCAACTCGCTGACCTCGTCAGCCGCAACAGTCTTTTGCTGCGCCCGTTTGGCAGTATGCGCCTCCGCTCTGTTGGCTCCCAACAAGTGCGTAGTGGAGCCTCCACTTAGGACCCCTACCATGGGCTCGGGGTCACTCTACGCGCTGTCCACGCGCTCCACTGACACGAATCGACCCTGCACGTCGCGCTCCGGTAGCTGAGCGCGCGACTTCACCCACTCTGTACCTTTAGCACCTTTGGGGAGGGATCGCGCTTCCTCACAGACTCCTCCCGCTCGGACGACTGGTCCCTGGAACTGGAGCCTCCTGGGCTCCTGTTGTCACTGTCCATCACCACCGGCCAGCGAGGAGAAAAGGAGCTGCCCGTAACGGTGGCACCGCTTGCCGTCGCCGACGACAACAAGAGCCTAGGAAGCTCCAGTTCCAGGGAGCCAACAAATTAAAATATGTCAGGTCCTCGAATGACCGAGAACGTGATGAGCCTCCTTGGCTTTGAAGACAGACGTGTCCCCCTCCCCCAGAATACGATCGGGGGGACGTTCCCGGAGGGAACTTGGCGAATTCTCCGGCTGCTGAGCTACCGGTACCGCCCTGGGGTAGTTTATTTTTGAGTGTCTTTTTCATTATTGTTTATGTTTTCCTTTGAAGGGTGTGGTCCCCTCCGGCCATTCATCCCATCGGCACGTTATACCTTGGGTATGAGGTTATCTTCTTACGCCCACTCAACTCGCCCTCTGCAGCCAGAGGGGTTATGGACCTTAGATGGCTAACCAGGCCTACCCCAATGACGGACTGGCCGTCCCACCCCTAGCACGGTTCCCTTCATCGACCAATAAGCATGATCGGTGATCGGAATCACCCCCTGTTTGTTAAAGATTAGCCGCCAGCCTCAACTGTCCACCAAAAGCAGGTGGGTAATTGGAGCTGACGTTGCCCAGGGTGCGCCATGAGGAGGCTCTTCAACATGCCACCCCATCACCGTTCTAACATTTTTTTTTCGGGGGTGTCAAATCCTCATGGCTGTCCTCCGCCCAGGGGCGGGCCCGGGCGGGGGAGGGGTTTGTCAGACTCCTACTGCCTAAAAACTACCCCAATGTTCCATCTCACTCCTACGTCGGGGTCGCGGGAACATACGATTCTTCCGCAACCACGACTGGTGGGAGGGACTGAGGTGTTTGACTCCCCCCGCAACGTCTAAGAGGGGCTCGCGTGGAACACTTCGCGCCGCCACAAACAATTACTCTCAGAAAAAACTCCCAACCCCTTTTTCAAAAAGAGATCATTCTCCATGCCCAGGGTGCACCGGCCCGACGACTGCTTTTCCCCTCGAACGTATCCTTAAGGGATCAGCAGCTATCAGGCTCACGAGGAGGTTAACTGCACGCACCCCTTCACCGTTCTAACCTAACCTAACCCATTTGGTCGGGGTGCCCTAGCGTAGTTACTGCGACAAGCTTTGTGTTTTTTTTTTTTTTAAGTGTGCTCCATTGGAACCCCCAAAAACGTTTTCAGATGTTCAATCATTTAAAAAGCTTACATGAGAAGGTCAGTTAGTTTCTAGAGAACTAATTAAATATTTTCATAATAATAATTATGAAAATGCATTTTCTACAACCGTTCAGCTTTTTGAAGTTTCTTGATTCTATTGAGAGTTTCTAAACGAAAATAATATTAGTCATTGACTTTCCAGTATCCATCGACTTTTACAACTGTAGTTTTAATCGATTTTACGCCCGATAATCGTAATGTATAATTATGTATAATTATGTATAATTTTACCTATTACCTATCGTTATGTTCGGTTTTAGTACTAGCAATATTTGTAAGAAAAAACCTTTTATCTTCTTCCTTTCCTTCTCGATGTTTAAATAAATAGGAGACACACACTTACCATTCCCTGCTTACCCCATGGGTACAAGCACCGGGAGCGGGGTGCTAGAAGAAACATTTCCGTGGGTTTGAATAAAAATAGGTGTAAAAACATTCAGAACTAAAAAAAATAGCCGTTAACGCCTATACAACAATAGAGATCTCAAACATTTCACGGCGGGATCCTAAAATTTTCGAGCTCGCTTCGCTCGTTCTCAGCATCATTACCCTACAGCAGTCCGCTCGCTCTTGCATTCTTAAGCTTTTATGTCCCGAACTCATATTTCCGAAAATTTAATCAACCCTAAGCGGGCGCCAACAAAAATTATCGAGCTTGCTTGGCTCGCTCTCCTGCATCTTACTCTTATAAATTAATTGACACAGTTAGTCCTTTTTTTTGTATGCATGGACAAAATCAAACCTGTCCCATTCGACGCAATTGAATGAAAATTGCAAATGTGATTGAATATAACAGTAATCACTCTAAACCACATTCATCAACAATCGAGTTTAAGGTTACTCCTTCAATCGTTCACAGGGACACTTGACAAGTTGTGAAGTTGACAGTGAGTGCGCAATTGCGCATCCCTAGCATTGTTACGCCCCTTTCGTCGTGTCAAAAGTGTGTTTGCTACTTTTACTCTAATAACTTTACTAGTTTTCGGCTATTTAGGTTGTTTTGTTCCATTTAAGTAACATTATTCTGAATCTTTAATTCTTTAATAATTGATTTCTGTGTAAATTAACTTTTGTATGAGTATTCGGTGCCGCAAACTGGGTGTCATATTTACCTGATATTATCGATTTTCTAGGTCGGGTGTCACAAATAAATAGATTTTTCTGCAGCAGAGTATATTAAAATTAGAGTAAAAGAGCCTACAAGTAGTCAAGATGACCGATTCAAAGTATTTTACGACTACCAAGAAGGGCGAAATATTCGAACTAAAGTCAGAGTTGAACAGTGATAAAAAGGAAAAAAAGAAGGAGGCAGTGAAAAAAGTAAGTTCTAGTACCCTTTTTCTTACGTAAAACCACGCTTGTAACTCGATTACTGTGTATAATGGAGCAACGATTAGTAAAAAGGTGCCAATATACTGCAGCAGTGCAAATACTTATTCATCATATCCAAATTGATGACAGATCAGCTGTCATCGATCTCTAAAATCATAAAGGTACCAATAATTGTCTACATGTCCTACCTGGCCCAACTCAAATATCTTCTTGAATTTGCCTATATACAAACGGACAGACTGCTATATACTATTGCATAAGAGCTGTTCCTTTTGTTTGAAGGAGTGATAATGCCTTGTGGTGATCTAGAGAAATGTTTAAAGTATTTTATTACCCAACTCTCCAACAGATTATCTAAGCCTGTGATTCACTGATACATATTCATTAGCTATTCATAGGTAGATAGATAGAATACTTTTTATTATGTACACCTTGTAAATTACAGATTTAAATGTAGAAATTATATGAATGTATTCATAATAGGTGGCGTTCACCTCTAAACAATCAGAAGTACCTGCTTTCATGCCAGCCAATTAGTAGTAGCATGACATAGTCTAGGTCAACCTATATATGTCCCAGAAGTGGAACATTCCTCTGCTGGGACACAGGCCTCAAGAAAATTTTGAGGCCTGTGTCCCAGCAGTCAGGACTTTAAAAGACACTCTGACTAGCAGTCAGATCTGAAATGTCAACTCCCATCTATTTATTTTTATTTATACTAAATGTTTAAAAGTTATTCCAAAATTCTATTCACAGTTTTTTTTAAAGATTGTTTTGTGTTATAGTGTGTGAGCTGTAATCCACCACGCAAGCCCATTGGGGTTGGATGTAGAAGCACAATTTTACCAAAATTTACTATTTTAGGTCATAGCCTCAATGACAGTTGGCAAAGATGTGTCCGCACTCTTTCCTGATGTAGTCAACTGCATGCAGACCGACAACTTGGAGCTGAAGAAGCTAGTCTACCTGTACCTGATGAACTATGCTAAGTCCCAGCCCGATATGGCTATAATGGCTGTTAACACATTTGTCAAGGTATGTACTGTGGTATAATACATATAGGTGTTGAGCGCATGTGTGGGTTTATTTGGGGAAATGTTATGTTTAGATTATAGGCGTTCAAAATGTTGTAGTGTTCCGAGTCCTAAGTTACATACCATTTGGACAACAACTTTCACAATTCTGGATTGATTTGATTAGATGCCAAAAGCATTGTAAGAAGGTGTAGACAAGTATTTAAAATAAAAAAATCCCAGTGATGTAACAATAATAATAAGTTTTATATTTGTAAAGATTTTTCTTAATACTCCTGGAATTACTGTGTTGACTATGGCTGCTTTCCGAATTGGGATGTAATCGAATTGAGCGCGCTTACACCCGTTCCGAGTTGGCGTGAGCGCGATAACTATGTCTCGTGAATCGTCATAGGTGACGTCATGACATGCACCATCTTGCGCTAACGCCGACCATGCCCTTTATAAATATCACTACGAGCGAATTGTCAGCTGTCATAATGGTGATATCTAAATCGGAACGCTAATTATCGATGTGAGCGCTGTCAGCGATTATAATCTAAATCGGAATGCGGCCTACGTCTGATTTGTTACAGTATCACTCGTTCATATGAACTGTGCATAAAAAAACAGCATAAGTTATAATTTTTATAAAATTCAGATCATGAGTCCGGTTAAATTATGAAAAGAAATGTGAGCATGGAATTACAAAATGTTGTCAGAATTACAAAATAATAGAAGAGATTATTCATATTTAATTGTTTTAGTATACAATTTAGTATATTAAAATTATCTTAATATAATAACTACTGTTTGTAGTTATTTTGTGTGTGTGACATGTATTTTTTATCGTTTTTTAATGTCTACTGTACCTATTATGATGGGTGGAAGGATCTACCAACATACCAGCTTGTTAAGGTAACAAAATGATCCAGAAAAACCAAAATCAATTCATCTGACTGTAGATTTACACATTGATACTGAAAATAAATTGAAATTTTTGTAAAATTCTTTGTTTCGGAAAAAAATAAATGGTAAATTTCTGTCAGACTTCAAGAGTATCGGTGCAAAAAAATTGGATTTATGAAATCATGATTTAAACTCAAACGTGCAGCCTAATTGCGTAACACATTTTCGTAAACGATTATGACTAATCTGTTTGATTTTGACAGTTCAGCAACATTCATTGCGTTATTTACATTGATAAGCACAATTTTTTATCGAACTTATGAAGCAATGTATTAGCAATCTATTTCAAAACGATTAAGATTCCGATTGATTGTGTATTACGCAATTAGGGTGCTGCTCATTTCAATTTGTATATCTTGCAACTTTGGTGTTGAAGAAAAGGGGTTTTTTTTTTTTTTTTTTATAGATAAGGTTAAGGTAAGGAAAGTTGCTAAAAAGTCTTTTAAAATACTACACAGTCGATCACAGTTGTCTTGAAAATAATTTATTTTGGGTTGGAAAAACAAAAATGTCTAACAGAAATTTTCCTTAAGTAAGAACAATTAACAACAATAAGCACTTAATATCCTGATGAAACCACCCTGCATGCAATAGGAAAATTACTATATTGCATGATAACTTGTATCATAATATATACCAAACATTTATACAGAACCCTATCACAGGCACAAGAAATGTGTAAATCTACATTATAATCGACAACAAGTAAAAAAAAACTAATATGTATGAAATTAAATCCATGCCTCATACTTTATAATGAATAGAAACACATCGGCTATTATTTTAATATATTATCCCATATTTATTATGCAAGGGAAACTATTTAGACTGTCAAAATCAAATAGAATAGTCTAAACCTACACCATATGAATTATAAATATAAATGTAGAAATCTGAATCTGAAAAAGCGTTCTGCTCAGAAGGTTATATGAATTGTAACGTAAACATTCGACTTGATTGACCGCATTCGTACGTCATATTAAACGCGGCGATCGTTTTCTATTAGGAACTTATTCCAATATTTCATACAAAACTATTTTAAAAACAGTACAAGAAAATCAGACTACACGGTTTCCCTTCCATAGCTTCTAGTAAAATTGCTTCAGTATGATTGATGTGTTGCTTCTCTTTTCTTTTTATACACAATACCGACACAAACGTTGACCCCGGCAGGATTGTGAGGACTCGAACCCCTTGATCAGAGCGCTAGCTGTGCGGACCATGGGTTGTATACGAGTGGACAAGATCACCGAGTACTTGTGTGAACCGCTGCGCAAGTGCTTGAAGGATGAGGACCCGTATGTGAGGAAGACTGCTGCCGTCTGTGTTGCTAAGCTGTACGATATTTCTTCGAGTATGGTGGAGGATCAGGTAATTGTTGGCATTGTATTTTTTGAGGAATGTCCCACTGCAGAGCTAGGCATTGATTGCCTCGTTGGTCTAGTCTAAATGTGGGTGTGTATTTTTTCGCGCCGTCAACCCGCACTGCCAGCACAAAACTGTTTTTGGGCACAAAACGCGTCGTCGATTCAAGAATATAATTATCAAGTAATTTCAAGAAGTGTCCTTGGAGTTTCTTGCCCGTTCTTCTCCATAGAGGTCCATGTTTTGAAATGGGCAACTAGCTTCAACTTTCTGACTCGCCGACCGACTCTGACAATAGGAATGATGACAATTTATTTAAATTACTCCAATAAAAGATTTGTTTGCAAATAGTGCAAGCAAATAATAAAGTTATAAAAAAGCTTAAAACATTGCCAAGTTATAAACGTTTTAAAATAATTGTTAGACAAAGACAGTACTATCGTAGAAGTGACGTCACGACTTTGTAACTTCATGCTAGCGTCTTCATACATTGTCAGTACCGCGCGACGAAGACTGGAATAATCCCCTTCAAAAACTTTTAATGCGTGAAGCTTCTTCATATTTTCATCGAAATGTTCGAACATTTCTAATATTTGTCATCATACCTATTCAATAGAGCCTGTAAATGGTTTAATTGAAATAAATGCTTTGAGTTTAAGTGAAAATAATTACACGATACTTATTTTCGTTGTTGTTATTTCTATAAAAACTCATTTACATTTCACTTACCTGTTGTGTATCTTTGCCAGGGTTTCTTAGACCAATTGAAGGATTTACTGAGCGACTCCAACCCAATGGTAGTGGCGAATGCGGTCGCCGCACTGTCGGAGATTAATGAAGCAAGTGTGTCTGGACGTCCTCTTGTGGGTGAGTAGCATATTAATATCAGCCTATGCACATAACATCCAGATGTTATGTGCATAGAGATCATGCCAGATCATCTTTACATAATATTATCGATTACCTATAAAAAAGCAATGTTTGTTAGTGTGCATTTTAATTCACACACAGCCTGAACGCCTGTGTCTAAAAGCTTGAAATTTTGCACAAAAGAACAAAGGTGAGCACTTTGGAAGAATGCGTGAAAATTCATTCCATAAAAGGGTAGGAACTTGGCGCGTTTTTATTTATGGTGTTTTCTCGGGTAGGCTTTTCCACGATCTGTTGGGTCCTGTATAATTAAATTGTATTAAATAAAAATTTGAAATGATGAAAGCTGTGTGAACTAGAAGTAATTGGAGAAAACCACGCCTCTGATTGGTCTCTTCATCTTCTCTTCTTGCTGGATGTAAGTAAATTGTTCTAACAGCGATGCATCAGATGTCTCCTCGCTGATATTGTAAGAATACTCTTCTGCTGGCTATTCAATAAAATTCGTTTAAAAAAAAAAAATGGAGCACCACTTGCCTTGACAACTGGTACACGCTAATGAACAAAACAATCCTACTTTTTTGCAGCCGCAATTAGCACTACACCCCTTTAGGCAATATAAAAAATATGAGAAGTTTTTTCTGGTGAAGTTTGGATTGGTTCAAATGTATTTTCAGTTAACTTCTAACCGGTCTCTTAAAAGAGAAATTAGATTGTCTTCCTCCGCTACTTTTGCTCATCAACATCTATTTTGGGTATATTATCAAGCTCAAGGTGTCGTGGCAATCAATTTTCAGCTCTATGCGAATTATTTTTACCTTGAATGTCTATTTTGACCGCACTCTAATAATATGGGATGAAAGTTTGTATGGACACGAGACATTTTTGCCGGCCGCAAGGCTTGTAACTCAAGAATCTCTTAATCATTTACATGTCTCTCTCTGTTAAGGTTTATGTAATAAATATCAGAGCACAGTCCAGTCTATCATATATTATTACAACACGCTGCAAATCTATAGCTGTGTATTTTAGTTTCCACCCAAATTAATTAAGTTTTATCAAAAAAACAGTACTCCAGACCGAATTTCGGCCATGGCGACCAATCTCAGCGGAGACCAGCGCAGAAGATATTATAATGCACAAGTGTGTGCGCAGTCACTCTAATAGTCCGGTAGGTCGTTAATCTGACGCGACCGAAGAGAGATCAGGGCCAGCGGCTTAACGTGATTTAAAAATACTTGAATGGGGATGATGACAATTTTTTAATTTTGTAGTTTAAAACAAATGATTATTTCCAAATAGTGCAAATAGTATTACAAAAAGTGTAAAAGCTTAAAAAACTGCCAAGTTATAAACGTTTTAAAGTAAGTGTTAGACTAGGACAGCACTATCGTAGAAGTGACGTCATGACTACGTAACTTCATACTAGAGCTGTACATTGCCCGTACCGCGCGACAAGGACAGTTCTTTATTGATTTTTTCGATTATCTCATTTTTACCATGCCTTCTTTGAAATTACATTATTTTTAAGAACATTTTTAATATTAGTCATCATCCCAATTATCAAGGTATCGACAACGACATTAGTCGTTAGTATTTTCTACCCTTCCTTTCCTGAACCACTTTCTCGTGCCAAACATCGAAGATGCTAAATAAAGCCGACTATCCGTAAGCTTATTAGTAAGAAGCTACCAATTATGACATCACATAACAATCGCAAAAGTTGCCAAAATAAACCTAAAATTCATCTCTTAAATATTTTGTCCCACAGAAATGAATGCACCCACGATAAACAAGCTCCTGACGGCTTTGAATGAATGTACGGAGTGGGGTCAAGTGTTTATACTGGACGCGTTGTCGAACTACTCGCCAAGAGATGCGCGGGAAGCTCACTCCATTTGCGAGAGAATCACTCCCAGGCTTGCTCATGCGAACGCTGCTGTAGTTCTGTCGGCTGTCAAGGTAAATATACTACTTTTCGTCGTGGTATGCACCTGGTTTCTTGTACTGAATTGTAATGTGAAATGCAAATCAAATTACTTCAAAATAAGATATAATCAACAGTTCAAATTAAAAAGGCTTTCAGAAACCGAGTGTGTGATAATGAGCCTGTATCACTTCATTCATTCTGTAAAAATCGAGTAGAAATTTCTAAACACTCTAGGGCACATTATAAAAAGTCTATTACAGTGTCATGTGAAGTGTCCCGAAAAGTTTTAAATCATCAATTCAGACTTTCAAAAATTTTAATAGACAGTCTATACTCCAAACATAGCAAAAAAATGTAAAAAAAAATGTTATTTTTTTACTTTTTCAATAGAAATTAAGTTCATTATAGAATGGCTAGTCCATTCTGTAATCAACCTAATTTACACTTGCCTAATGTTGATATTCGTTTAAGTGGGAGTAACAAGGATTTGACGAGAAAATTATACTTGTACACCTAACACACCTTATGGATGGCTATAAGAGTAGAGGAAGACCAAAGAAACAAAAGATGAAAATGGCTAGAAAGGGATGACTATCGAGATGATGACTAACGAAGACTCCAAATAAATTGGGACCAGGGCAAGAGACACAATTTCTAGCCTATCTTATTCTTCCGTAGGTCCTGATGAAGCTGATGGAGATGGTATCAGACGACACCGAGCTCGTCAGCACGCTCTCCCGGAAGTTAGCCCCCCCTCTAGTGACGCTCCTGTCTGCTGAACCAGAAGTACAGTACGTTGCGTTGAGGAACATCAACCTGGTCGTGCAGAAGAGACCGGAGATTCTGAAGCATGAGATGAAGGTAAGATTTTTATTTAAAGTATATGGAATATAATACCTACGGGTTCTAAGAATTAAGAAGGTTTTTCTGTTACATAAGAATATCTCTCTTGGGCTTAGTCAGTATGCTTAAAGAGATATGAGAAACAGGGTGTAAAGTTCACTCATACGTCTGGATGTCGTATCTGGTGGGCAACTGCCCGACGGTTGATGTCGGGAATTTGTATGTGCGCGGTAAATTCTGATTGCGCGATGCAGGTTTTGTGTGACGTCAATGTGATGCGTTGTTCGCATGTGGCGGCGTAGATACTTTACTTGACACTTAACTTATTCTTGTTTCATAAGTAATTCGATGTCTTAGGGCGCATACCAAGCAAGACAAACACAAACACTATCTTTTTGAATGGAGAACGAGAAAGAAACCCATAGCGTAGGAAGCCAACAACAAATTGTGTTAGTTCGTCAATTTTGTCCGACCATTGCTTGCTACAGACACTTTGATATACACTTCCGGATTCACCATTGTCTCGGAAGGTACCAAGAGCTCCTGCGCTTACACACACACACACACACACATTCACAGCGTGTTTGCCACAAGTAAAGCGCGCGTTGCTTCGTGAACCCATTTGTAGGAATTCTTAATAGTAGAACATTTTCGGGGTTTTAATTGTTCAAGACTTCGCTTTTGGACTAACCTGCTTTCTAAAGAACGAATGGGTCGAGCTGTCCGCATTAACTGAGTGCCAATTTGACTGAACGCGATCAGCACATTTAAACCCAGTTGAAGAGATGTCAGTGTCAATATTTCTTAACAATTTTGACACTGACAGCTTTTGAACGCGTTTTAGATGTGCTGAACGCGTTCAGTTTCATTGATGAAATTCGCCCTGAATTGCATAATATGAGCTCAGTTTCTAGATGTTTTACGAATGTTACAACATATTCTGCATAAATAATAAATAAAACAATTCCAGGTGTTCTTCGTGAAATACAACGACCCTATCTACGTGAAACTGGAGAAACTGGACATAATGATCAGGCTCGCGTCGCAGGCGAACATCGCGCAAGTGCTGGGCGAGCTCAAGGAGTACGCTACTGAGGTGGACGTGGACTTCGTCAGGAAAGCCGTCAGGGCCATCGGCAGGTGTGCCATCAAGGTGAGGAGTACGGTTCAGTATTGGGAATGATTCGCTTGAACCCTATCCAAGCGAATCTTGCGATTTGAGCTACAATTTCATTGCATCAATTGTAAAATTGTTGGTCAAATCGCCATAACAGTTTTTTATTGTCTGTGTGCGGCTAGTGTTCTTAACGAAACTAATAATTCTTACTATCGTATCCTACTTCTTACAGGAACAAAATAACTTTGACATTCTGAATCTTTGGTTGTTGTTTAAGAATTTGAATGTTGGTTCAATCAAAACACAACACCCAAAAAGATTTGGGTGAAAATCATGACACGGTTAGACCAAGAAATATTTAGGGTTAGGACATATTATAAGATGCTTTTTATCCGTGTACTACGTGACCGATCAACATACAACTCTTTCCCCAGGTGGAACCCTCAGCCGAACGCTGCGTATCAACCCTCCTGGAACTGATCCAGACTAAGGTGAACTACGTGGTACAGGAAGCCATAGTCGTGATCAAGGACATCTTCCGCAAGTACCCCAACAAGTACGAGAGTATCATCAGCACGCTGTGCGAGAATCTCGACACGCTGGATGAGCCGGAAGCGAGGGCGTCTATGGTAAGCGTGAAGTTAACCCTTCGTATGCGGACGTGCATCAACGCGAAACACGATGGCTTTTTAATTGTTTCTGTAATTACGGCAGTCAAATGGTTAAGCTATGGTAGCTAAGGTTATTTTTAGGATGGGAGATCATTTAATAAGATAAAAACAATTTGGTGTTAGTGTAAAACAAAGGTTTTCTGGTCCGTCATTGTTTTATTTTTATTTCCGCAGGTATGGATCGTGGGCGAGTACGCCGAACGTATCGACAATGCAGATGAACTGCTAGACTCCTTCCTTGAGGGCTTCCACGATGAAAATGCACAGGTAATGTATTTATTTGATGCTTGTATATTGAAATCTCAATACTTACTAGCTGTGTCCGTGGCTCCGTTTACGTGGACTACATGCAAGAACCATATAGCCTAAAACACATTGGCATAAGCAGAATGTACAGTTACAATAATAAAATTAAAAAAATGTGCCTTAATGAGAGCTGACTAAGGTTAGAAATTGAGTGGAACAGAAGATTCCCTGTGGCGAGTGTTCTAGCATGCTCGAGCATTTTGTCTGCGCTGACCCATAATCGTCACAATTGTCTGATGGACAACGTTTCTACTACACTGCAAATCCTTACTTAAACTTAGAGCAGTCTTTCCCAACGTGGGTGATAACGCCCCCTTGTGGGCGCTGCAGGCCTAAAGGGGGGCGGTAAGAGACCCAGAAAAAAAAGGGGGCATTGTGTAGGGTTTTGGGGTCGATTTATAATTTCATCTACCTAGCTAGGAAGACTCTTAGACACCGACTGAGCTCTCGACTCTCGACTACATCTTGTGAACATCAACTAATATTAATTAAGATATAGCTCAAACTCGGTTCGATATAAAAGACCGCGGGCAATCATGTTTTAACAAGTTTTTGTTAAATAATCCGAATTGTACATTCCTATACCAATCGGCTCGTTCTATAATACTTGTTCTTGCTTGTCGAGTACGATTGGGCGTCGAATGAGATAAACGAGTTTATGCACGTTTGTCTTATTCCTGTTGGTGCGTGCTGCTTATGCAATCCTATATAAACGACGTAAATTTATTTTATTTTCATTTGCGGTTTCGCGCATAATCGATAAGCAGTACTTGATTTCAACACTTACGTATTTCTTAAAACAAAACAATGTCGGAAGTAAAAAAGAAGAGACGGCAATACTCTGCGGAATATATTAAATTCGGATTTATTGAAAATCCCACAAACCCGTCGTAGCCTTTGTGTCTTCTATGTCTAAAAACATTTTCGAACGAAGCAATGAAGCCTTCAAGACTGCAAGATCATTTGAATAAAATGCTTCCAGATAAGACAGAAAAGAATGTAGCATATTTTCAAGACCTAGAGAAGAAGCATAATACTCAGCCAAGTGTATCAAAACTATTTTCGGCGGCTGCTAAGCAAGATGACGACGGACTTGGAGCTTCGTACAATATCTCTTTGTTAATTGCTCAAAAAGGCAAACCACACAACATCGGAGAAGAGTTAATTTTGCCAGCAATAAAGGAAGTAATAACTACTGTGCTTCATAAACCGGCCGCAGATATTATCCGAAAAATTCCTTTGAGTAATAATTCTGTGCAAAGACGAATTGATGAAATGGCTGAAAACATTGAAGAATCATTATGCAATCATCTGAGGACTAGTCAATTCTCAATTCAGCTCGATGAGTCCACTTTACCAACTAATGAAGCGTTGTTGCTATCTTACGTGAGGTTTTTTAAAGATGAGAAAATACGTGAAGAACTATTGTTTGCCAGAAATTTGGAGACAGATACAAAAGGCGAAACCATATTCAATACATTGGAAAAGTTTTGTGAAGAGAAAGAGATTCCTTTGAAAAATATTATATCAGTTGCTACGGATGGCGCTCCGGCTATGACAGGGCGCCATAAAGGCTTCATAGCATACTTAAAGAATAAAATTCCAGATGTCCTTGCTATACATTGCGTTATTCATAGACAACATTTGGTTGCTAGAAACTTAAGTGAACGACTATTTCAATCACTGCAATATGTCATCAAAGCAGTCAATAAAATCCGTAGCAGCTCTTTGAATGATAGATTATTTCATCAGCTTTGTGTTACTAATGACGAAGATTTCAACCGTTTGTTGCTTCATACTGAAGTTCGTTGGCTGTCAAGAGGCAATGGGGATGGCAAGTTAAAGCTAATCTCAGATGGCGCTGCGTACAGTTGTTCTCAATGGCGTCAGTATGACATTTCTTGAATCGTGTTAACAAACGAAAAAAACGAACATTGTGGGCGGTTAGTGTAGTTTATTTGATAACATGGACGCGAAAATGTATTCTACTTGGAGCTTGCTTGAACTTAAAGCCGAGATAAAGAGAAGAGGGGCGTCTGTTAAACGTAGAAAAGCTGATTAAGTGGAAAGGTAGGACTCTTGAAAAAAACTTTTTAGGAGCTGTTTGCCTAGACCTAGTTCAACGTAGACCTTTGAAATCAATACGCTTACAATGTTTGAACGAATAATTTTGTAATTAAATAACTTGTTATTCGTTAGTATGCATATTTCTTATAAATTTTTAAATTTTATATTGTTGGTGAATACTGTCATGTTTTGTATGTATCTAAGTTAAATCATTGAATCAGTATTCAGGATTATATTTACAACAGCTTAACTAATACATAACTTTACTTAAGTAATAGTTCTTTTTACTTTTGGAGTTAAAGAGAGATGAATAATTGGTTATATTTTTCCAGGTAAGAGCTGTATGACAAAACTTTAACTTTAGTACACCACAACTCTCTCCAAATCCAACAGAACCCTCTATCATACTTCTACCATTGGAGATGTACTATGACATAAACATTAACACTATTTTACCTCTGCTTGAAAAACAATGTATTAGATTATTTTGAAAGGTCAATATTTCTTATCGGTTTTATTTTATGTGATGGTAGGTAGTTCCTATTTTACTAATACAAAATATTTCTGTCATTTTGAAGATTCAACAAAAAACAGATGCATCAGAAAAATTATATGAGGACAGATTCCTCATATTGATAAGATCCGCATTTATCAATGATCACTTTTATATAAAAGGATTTGTCAAGAAGACAATGAAAAAACACAACTATCAAGTTGACATCAAGATAGATGACCAGGGTGGCATGGCATGGCATGGCATGGCATGTAAGCAGAAACGGACTTATTAGCCCTGAATCTGTACCTTATATACAGAGTCAAAATGGGGAATTACTATTTAAAAAAACCTGGCTATATGATTTTCAAGTACAAGGACAAATGTACTGGAGTGGCAGAAAATTCTGTAATTTATTTATATTGAAAAAGATGAGTTGTTCATAGAAAACATATTATAAAATTAGATTATTTTACAATAACAATATAAAGGCTGAAATTATGAATTAATATCTGTATAAAGATTATTATAATATAATAAAGACACCTAAAAGTTATTTATGAGTTTTATTTGTGATACAGTCTCGAGAAATAGAAGGATGTGGGTTTTGATTGCTTGAAAGATGTTGGAAAAGATTCTTTTGAATGTTTCTCTTAGCATGTCTTTCGTCTCTTACACTAGCACTGGCTGATATCCTTTTCTGGTTCCATGAAAAGAGACTTGGAACTGCTTCTTTCTTTAAAAGTTTGTGTACACAGGGCAAACCTTAAAACAAGATGAACAATGATAAGTATATAAAGATATTATGTAATGTTAACAATTTAGGTATATAGATACTAGCTTAAATAGAAGAACTATCGTTTAAAACACCCACCTGTACTCACACTTAATGTTTGGTAATAATTTTCATGAAAATGATCTCGACATAACCTCGTAGTCATAGTAGGCTCAGTTTTTAATCCTTACGGCAGCTATCCACTTTCTTCTTTTAATGCGATTTATTGGAAATTTGTGTTGGCCTACGTTTTAACACCCAATTACACAACACGTTGTAATTTCTATGTTATTTGTGAACATATTTTATAAGATGCTATACAATTTGACAGATAATTTGGAACAATCGTATACAGCGCCACTTTGACAGTTGCCTTCCCCATTGTCTGATTCGATTTTACAACCTGTTTGACTCTATGATAGAGTTCTTGGAAACTAAAGATACAGAACTGCGCAACAAGCTCATAACATCAAAGAATGATATAGCTTACATGACAGACCTGTATAAAATGTTCAACGACATGAACCTCCAACTGCAAGGCGATGAACTAAATTTAATTAAAACAAAAAATGTCGTTGCTGCTTTCGCAGCCAAACTGCTTCTGCACAAAAAGAATATGGGCAGACGTGAGTTTCACAATTTTCCGAATTTATCAGTATACTGCAGTAACGACGACTTGTTTGCCTACTGCCAACATTTGGAAAACCTCCACATTGACTTCACGAACGTACCAGGACATTTTAAACTTGGAAATACCAGACTGGGTGTTGGATCCGTTTTCAAATGTCAACACAGCAATGTCACCTCAGCTGGAAGAAGAACTTATAGAATTGACAACAAACGAAGAAATAAAAATCAAGTTCAAAAATGGATATCAAGAATTTTGGCTACAAAAACCGATCCCGCAATTGTACCCTGGATTGTGGTCAATTGTTCAACGATTTTTGATAGCATTCCCATCGTCATATTTGTGTGAACGTGGATTTAGTGCTGTGGCAACGCTGCTTACTAAAAAGAGAAATCGTTTGCGTGTTACCGAACGTGGCGACTTGCGGCTGTTTTTGAGTAAATTGGAACCTGATATCAACAAACATATTGAACAGCATCAGATTCAACCTTCACATTAGTTTTTATATAAGAATTGATTATGTTTGTTTTATTTTCAATAAATTTTCAATAAGGGGAAGTCCTCCTTATCTTTTTTTACTTTCGCGCCGAACATCTGCGACTATTCCTTCTGGTGTTTTTCAAAGTTGTCAAATCTAGTTTTATATATTTTCATAAAATATAAAACTCTGATTGGCGAAACTAAATGAAAGTGACCTTAGACAAGTATAACCTACTAAGATAATAAAGTTCTGCGAGAATTCCTACAACTATTTTGCATACCTATTTTAGTTCGTAGTCGCACGGATACCATGGTTTTGATACGAATGAGGCGCACGTACACCTCTCGATTTTTTTTTGCTGCCTCTCGCATGTCAACCAAGGAGGTTGTCAGCTGCTTAGGCTTACAGCCAGGGCACAAAACTTATAAACTATGCGACAACACGCTAAGGGCACTTAGTGGGGTACCGACCTTGACTTACGTGGCGTACGTAAAATAGACTGAATGAAAACAGCTGTAAGAACTGTTATAGAGAATGGTTCGTGTAGTGGTTGGTGGACTTCCCCGACTCAGGTCATCTTCTGCGTGTCAATGGCACGACACTTGTTTAAATACTGTTGGCCCAAAACTTTGCCACTTCCACGGCGTTATCAGTGGCAGCGCAGAGGTCACTTTGGCTGCATGTTTCTGGGCACAGAGGGCAGGATAGGAGGTGGAGCATAGTTTTCCCCGACTCAGTGACAACCTTTATTTTCGTTGGCATTTCGGATTTTGGGCCCAATAGGGCTGATCTTTGATGATTTAACCATTCTATATGCGCAGTATGATAACAAAATATATATCTATACAGGTCCAACTACAACTGCTGACGGCTGTAGTGAAGTTGTTCCTCAAACGTCCCGCAGACACGCAGGAGTTGGTTCAGCACGTGCTCAGCCTCGCTACGCAGGACTCCGACAACCCGGATCTTAGGTGAGGCGTGGTTAAAAAATAATTTCCACTACTTCAGTTCGGTTTTGTAAATAAAATCTCATGTAAACTTACTTTACAGATTTTGAAAAGCCATTCAATCCAATTATTTCTGACTTAAATGTAACACTTAAATTGTGAGCTGACAGCAGATTCAACTGTAAAAAATCGAGAAATGTTTACTTAAATCGATCTTCTCTGTAGAACACGGGTGTTGTCTTACATAATTATGTCTCTGAAGAACTTTAAATATTCCTAAGCTGTCTCGTTTTTTTTTTTGGCTCAAACACATTTTTAGTTTCAGTTATCCAATCTAACTAAATATTCGATAACTAAGGGTCCTTTTATGTCCGAATATACATCTCACCGAATAAAAAAAATGGAACAGAATTAGAATGAAATTTTCTGCCAAGGATGTTAACGGGAACTTTTACAATCGTAGTTAGTGAAACAGGCCCTAAAAATATTCCTTTGTGTGTGTTGTATTTTTGGAATCGTGTCCTCAAAACCTTTTGTTTTGATACATGGTCAAGTGACTTTTTTTTTTTAAGACGATACTTATTGATGTCTAAAATCCACCATTTTTTTTCAACCAACAAAACCAACGCACGATAGACGAGTCCATTGACACCTAATGTGTTAAAATCCATTCAGCCGTTAATATGCTTCTAGGGTATAAAGAATCCCACATACAAAGATACATACATACGCGTGAAAAACCTAACCTTGTCTTTGATAACGGGCAGTCGGGTAAAAATAATAATCCCGAACAAATTAAATTTTTCAGGGACCGCGGTTTCATCTACTGGCGTCTGCTATCAACCGACCCAGCGGCCGCTAAGGAGGTGGTGTTGGCCGATAAGCCTCTCATATCGGAAGAGACCGATTTGTTGGAACCGACACTGTTGGACGAGCTCATCTGTCACATTAGCTCCTTGGCTTCTGTGTACCATAAGCCGCCTACTGCATTTGTTGAAGGTACTTGATTTATTAAATTTTTGTCAAAGTTGGTGATGTTTTTTGGACACTGATCTGTTTTACTGGTTAACGTTGTGCTACAGGATTACTGAAAAGCGCGTGGACCGACTGGACAGTTCCACTCAATCTGTGTGGTTCTTTCCTCAAAAGGCCATTTCAGGCACCCATCTACATGGTCTTCACATGACCTGACCAAGATTATGTCTGGACTTTAAAAGAGACCGTGACCTCTGAGTTTGTTTCGACCTTTCTTCTCAGAGTAGTCTGGTAGGACACGCGGACCTCATTTAGTTAAATAGTCACGGAAAACCTGAAAATGCATTATTATTATTATTACTTTTTATTTCGTGGTCGCGCACCTTGACGCGCCGCAGTAAGCCGTACGCGCCGCAGTCATCGCATTTTATGAATCTTTATATGAAAAAGTATGCAGCGATGCGCACCTATCCTCGCCGAACAACAGTAAAATGCTGTGCGTATACGGACTCCACCAGCGTGCGCGGATGACGTCATGAAATTTGCGCGTGGATCGTGCGGTACGGGCGGCGCGAATGACGTCATAAAACTGTTTTTTGATAAATATATGGCACTCGCAGGTCAACATAGGAGGTTGTCCGCTGCTTAACTTTGCTTGTCTGTGCCCTAATAATTAAGGCCTCCAGTCAGGGCAAAACTAAGCGACTACACGCTAAGGGCACCCCCTGTGGGGTACGGACCTCGGCTTAGGGCGTTGCTGGAAGAGGGCAGTAAGGGACAGGCTGTATCGGAAATAAAGTCATACAGTATATCTGTATATACTGTTAAAATAATTACTACAATTCGGCGGGTACGATGCGAAATGCGATGACTGCGGCGCGTACAGCTTCTGCTGCGCGTCTAGGTGCGCGTCCACCTTAACAGTTTCTTTATCTTTAATAACTGAAGTCTTACAATAAAAATGCGTGACGCATTGATAGTTTAGCAGATACCACGTAAAAATAACATGCAATCAATCTTACTTCATCTTATCCAGTTTTTGCTGCGGCAGCCGGTGTCTGTTGGTAGCTTTATCCTCATATTCCGCTTTATATTCATAGCCACGTATCCATTGAAATTACTATTATGTATTAGGTTACTAGGGAACCGCCCGTGCTTCGTACGGTTTTACGACTTTACGAAACATCGAGATTTCTTTATTATAAGTTGGTTTAATATTATTGTATTGTTCACATGGTTTATGAATAAATTCTTCTAGTGAAGATTTTCCATCTGGACATGGGTTGCCTTGGGTAACTTGGAAGTCTTTAAGCAGACTCCGGACCCTGGTTGGCCGAAGCAAGGAAAACATGTTCAGGTGGAGATTCATAAACGACTCAGCATTGCAGTGTAAATGTGGTGCTGTTCCACAAACGATGGGACACTTGATATCATGTCCTGCGTGTCCTGTCAGCTGCACGTTACAGGAACTGATGGACGCTAGCGGTGACGTAAAACAATTAGTCAATTCTGGGCCGAGTTCACTTAGTTTTCCATCGACACGCTAAATAGGAGATTAGTATAGATTTTGGCAAGTAATAACGTATGATCTCCCGCAGGCCGCGGCGCGGGCGTGCGCAAGTCTCTGCCGGCGCGCGGCGGGTCGGCCGGACAAGATGACGTCAGCGCTGCGCAGCCCGCCGTCATACCCAACGCGGCGCACAGTGTATGTTTCTCTATAATAATTAAAAAAACTCGAATGTACTTATAACCTCCTTCTTTTTGAAGCAACCACGATGCAGGAAAATTTATAGAGTTTTAATATGACTTTTTTTGCTCAGGAGTCCCTTATCGGCGACCTGTTATCAATGGACATCGGCGGCCCCCCTCCCGCGCCCGCGCCCACGTCCAACCTGGACCTGCTGGCCGGAGGACTGGACGTACTCGTGAGTGACACTCTCATATAGTTATATCGTGCGTGTGTCCCGGCGCACGCGCACGCGCATGCATGCACCCGCGCGAGTTTTTAAGTTAGGTCTATAGGATGCAATACTTGCGTACTGCAGGTGTCCATATGCGGCGTTAATCACTGCTAACTGATCGACCGCGTAACCCACCATCAAGTGAATTCCGTTTGTATTTTTTCCACCCAATAATATCAATTATAGTATTATACTAGTTCAAAAGAAACTTTAAAAAATAAATTTTCATTTCATCACACTTCATAATAAAAATAAATCATGTTCTAGTTGGGTGGTGGTCCCGAGCCTGCCACTACGTCAGGCACGACAGGCCTGCTGGGAGACATCTTCGGCGTCACGACTGCGCCCGCCTCCTACGTACCTCCCAAGCAGTGCTGGCTACCTGCTGACAAAGGAAAAGGTTAGTTAAACACATGGAGATTAAGGATATTTTCCTGTAGCTAGCTCGTCTAGCAATAGCCTATCAATTCATTTATACACCCCTGCCAATTCCTTCGGGGAGTTAAAGCGTGATGTATGACGCTGCAATAGGTCTTCATCGCCATTTTGTTTAGTCAATACAATTTTTGTGATAATTTCACAAATATTTATTAACACTCAAATTTTGATGTATTTAATTAATACAATAATGAATACTTACAGGACTAGAAATCTGGGGCACATTCACCCGTCAGAACGGCCAGCCTCGGATGGAGATGACGTTCACCAACAAAGCGATGCAGGCCATGAGCGGGTTCGCTATACAACTCAACAAGAACAGGCAAGTTACATATTGTATTACTATTTTTTGCAATTGGCAGGTTCGAGATAAGCTACGAAAAACTCAAAACGTTTAAAAGTATTTGTGAAAGTATTTACATTTTATAGCGCCACCAAGACCTACAACGCATGTGTGCATGCTGAGACATCTGTCAAACAAAAATAAATCCAAAGATTTGTTGCTCAACTAGCGGCGTCATTAACCCTCAGTTCTCACAGATCTCGGTTATTATCTATGAAGGTTTTGTGATTACAGACATTTTGTTAAGTATTTGACCAAATAACTGACGAAAAGGCAGTAAGGACCTATCTTAAAATTAATAGAAATTTTATAGTCGTGAAATTCCCTCCGCACGCGGGGACGGGAGGTTCCGTCTTCCCCGGTCGGCCGCCACGTTATCGCCACAAACTTACCTGAACCAGTGGCCAGAAGTGAAACTAAGACCGAACGAACGATAAAAATGTCACTTAGCATGGGCTTTGGCTAAGCATTATTCTTATCACTGTCGCACAACTGTCATACTAAAAGTGCTAGATAAAGACAGAAACACATCTAAGAAAAATCTGCGTGATATGTAACGTTAATTTATCTCGGTCTGTGGATTTTTTGCATACATAACAAGCTATAATGGTAGTCAAATAATACAAAATATTTAATGAACAACTAAAATATTAATTAATTCAAAGTATTACATAAAATAAAATAAAATAACCAATCTGCTTCATTATATGTATTCATTTATAAATGGATGTTAGTGTATAAATATGAGATTGATAAACTCCAACACCGTTTAACCGATCATACACTGCCTTGGTAAATGACAATTAAAATATATGTTTTCACTTCCTACCAACTATTATATGCATTCCGTTAACAACATAATACTTTGAACTTTTCTCCATCGTGTACTACTTTTCAAGTAAATGTATGTTCATCTTATTAAAAAAAGACACTACAGATCAGATTGCTCTGCTTTGACTTTTCGGTGCTTGTAAGCATTCCATTTGAACTATAAAGTATAATGGGGATGATGACATTTAATTTTTTTTTTATTTAAAAAAAATGTTCATTTCCAAATAGAGCAAATATATTACAAAAAGTGTAAAAGATTAAAAAACTGCCAAGTTATAAACGTTTTAAAGTAAGTGTTAGACTAGGACAGCACTATCGTAGAAGTGACGTCACGACTACGTAACTTCATACTATCGCCGTACATTGTCCGTACTGCGCGACAAGGACAGGAATAATCCCCTCCAAAAACTTTTGAAGCGTGTATCTTCTTCATTTTTACATAGATTTAACTGATTTTTTCGCTTATCTCATTTTTACTATGCCTTCTTTGAAATTACATTATTTTTACGAACATTAATAATAGTAGTCATCATCCCAATTATAGTAAATCCATGCAGTGTGTTTGTGAAATAAATAGATAAAATATTCTCCGGCATTACATTGCGGCGGCATCTAGCTTAGTACACCTGAATAAAAAAGTAAAAAAATAAATTGTTTATGCCAGGCTCTATACTGAAATGTTCATAGCTCATTGTACATGAAACACATTTTGTTCAAGATCGATTTCGTATGGCAGTAGTAGTCTGTATGATTTATGGCTTAATTACATGACATACAGGGTGGAAGGGACATCGACTCACAACCGGTTACCTTGGACTCAGTACATGATTTTGACCGACAAAAAAATTCGCAGGTGTGCTTTGAATTTTTTTGTCGGTTATTTAAAAAAAAATTGCAACCGCATAGGTTTTGCACTTTTCTATGAAACAGCAGATTTTTATAACCAACAAAAAAAATTGCGTCCATGGGATACGATTCTGCGTTGATGTATTCCACCCTGTATGTTTTTGCAATTACGTGAGACTCCGGTTATACGAAAACCGAAACCGATCTCATTGTGTTACTGTCTTGTTTAGTTGGGTGTTAGTTTTTAACTTTACTTCAATTATTTGGGTGTTAGGGATCATTGAGGGTGGGTTGCGAATGGAATTTGATACAAATAATTAGCCTTCATAACATTTTAGAAGTATGTTTAGTGGTATTGAAAACAGTCCAAGTGAGCCGGTGGGTTTTCGGACCCTTCTTCCGGCGGCTGGCGCCCAAGTTGTTCGGCGCGGCTGGGGCGCTGTCAACGCTGCTTCCCAATCTGGGGGGCCCGAGCGCCGCTTGTAGGCGGCTCTACGTGGGGATCGTGCAATCGATGGCCCTTTACGGGGCCCCGATCTGGGCGGCTGACCTGACGGCCTCTAGCATCTCTGTCCTGCGAAAATCACAGAGAGCAATGGCCGTCAGAGTCTATCTACTGTATGGCCCGAATCGCGCGAAAGTAAACAATTTACGCGCCAAAAATAACGTTTTCCGCCAAAACGAAATTTTTCCACGAATGCGCACTTACTTATAGCTTATTATCTAGCAAACTATTGCAGCTATAACAATATAAAAATTCGTGTGTATAGCTGAAACTATACAAAATCAATCTATGTGAAATCTAAATCACAAAAACTAGTCCAAAATAATTTAAAAAAAATGTAAAATTTGATAATTCGGGTTGAAATTGTGTAAAACATTACGTAATATCAACATAAACAAACTTTTAACACTATGAAATGTTTACTTAATCTCAAAGCACGAATCTCGAGGATTGTTTTGATATATAACACTTCAACATTGCGATAACAAATGAATTGTAAACAAAACCGATAGCACGACCACTTGAAAACTTTTTACGATGACACCACTTGAAACTTGACACATTTTTTTGGACGTCTTTAATTTTGGTCACTAGTGTCTGGCGGTGGCGAACTTTTAGTTTAATAGAGAATTACTCTATAAAGCTATTTACACACACAAAACGCATTAGTCGATTAAAAAAGATATTTTTAAAACTTGCGGAAAAATGGTATACTTTGTATACCATGGCGGTTAAGAGGGTACCGCACGATCTCCTACGAGGCGGCTTGTGCACTGGCCGGATCCCCGCCCTGGGACCTAGAGGCGAAGGTGCTCGCGTCACTGTATCGGTGGCGCGAGGAAACGAGGGCGCGGGGCGAGCGGCCGATGCAGCGCCATGTGGAGCAGCGTCGGTCGCAGCTTCGCGAGGTCCTAGTGGCGAAATGGCGGGACAGGCTCTCACGCCCTACTGTCGGCCTCGTCAGCATCGAGGCGGTCCGGCTAGTGCTCGACCTCTGGCTCGGGAGGAGGCACGGCTCCCTGACGTTTCGGGTGACGCAGGTACTTTCGGGGCATGGGTGCTTCGGAAGGTATCTGTGTCGCATAAACAGGGAGCCGGACGCCTGGTGTCACCACTGCGTCGACTGCCGGGAGGATACGGTGTGGCATACGCTGGCAGAGTGTGCCGCTTGGGAGGCGCCGCGCCGTGCCCTCATCTTAGAAGTAGGCAGTGACCTGTCGCTTCCGGCAGTTGTGAGTGCGATGGTCGGCATCGTCGAGTCCTGGGACGCGGTGGTTTCCTTCTGCGAAACAGTGATCTCGCAGAAGGAGGCTTGCGGAAAGGGAGAGAGAGATCTGTCCACAATCCCGATCCGCAGTAGGCTCACCGGGCGCAGGCAGAGGGCGGACAACGCCCTCTTCCAGCCCCCCTAAATGGGTCCAGGGACGGCGGACTCGGGGATGTCCGCCGCCCCACATACACCAGGACCCGAGGTGGCGGCGCGTCGTGTTCCACGAGCGCCCCTCTTAGACGTTGCGGAGGGAGTCAAACACCTCACTCCCCCAACCCGAGGAAGCATGTTCCCACGACCTCGACGTAGGTGTGAGATGGAACACCGGGGTGGTTTTTAGTCAGTAAGAATCTGACAGACCCCTCCGCCCGCCCCAGGGCGGAGGACATCCATCAGGATTTTCCACCCCGAAACGTAAAAGAAAAAAAAGGCGGGCAGCCTTAGCACATTCCCGTTAACTTTAAGTAATTATTATAATAAACCCTACTAGTATCTTACACCCATCTTCCAATCACCCTGTATAAAAATAATAACAAGATAACATTTAGCATTTTGTCATCGCAACCATGTTGGTTCCAGCTTCGGCGTGTTCCCCTCCGGCGGCCTCACCGTGGGCGCCGTGGCAGCCGGCGCCGCCGCCGACGCGCCGCTCGCGCTCGCCACCAGCGGGCCCGTGCAGCGCATGGACCCGCTCAACAACCTGCAGGTAGGCACACGTGTAGCAGAGAATGTACTGGACTTCACATCGACTTTGACAAACAGCAACTCCTTCTCCTCACAGCGCATAATGTTTTTAGAAGGCCATTTTCGATTTAAAAAAAAACGGATCATTTCATTTAGATGCAAGATATGTATAGCCATTAGCTACAATGTCAACTTTCTAGCGGATATTTAGAAAAAAAGATAATCTCATATTATGTACCTACTAATGATGCTAAATTAAGTTCCCTAAATTAAATCTCCGAACTTACCCACAGGTGGCGATAAAAAACAACGTGGACGTATTCTACTTCGCGTGCCTCATTCCCGCACACATCCTGTTCACTGAAGATGGACAGCTCGACAAGCGAGTCTTTCTGACTACCTGGAAAGAGATCCCCGCCGCGAACGAGGTCCAACATACACTTTCAAACGTGACCGGCAACGCAGACACCATCGCACAGAAAATGACCCTGAACAACATCTATACCATCGCGAAACGAAACGTCGAAGGACAAGATATGCTGTACCAGTCCCTGAAACTCACCAACAACATCTGGGTACTCCTAGAACTTAAACTACAGCCAGGAAACCCGGAAGCAACTCTCAGCCTCAAATCTAGGACCGTAGAAGTCGCCTCCTGCATATTCCAAGCGTACGAAGCTATCTTAAAGTCGTAATCTCACAGAATTAAAATATATGTTGGTCTAAGAAGTTATGAAAGTATTCCTATGTAAGTTATAAAGACTTGTAATATGTAAATTCCATTATTGAAGTATGATTATGGATACGCAAGTATTTACGAGTTGAGTCAATAAAATATTAAAACAGAAATTATAGCTACTTACATATTATTTATGCAGCTACGTTAATCTGGTTCTTAATAAAATTAATAACTGGAAGCAATTAATCAAAAATGAAATCAATTATTATTAAAATTGTCCGAGCAAAGAGTAAAATAAATGAAATTATGATTGTATAAAATGTTCTCAAAACAAACTCGGTTGTAAATGTGCGCGTCGTATGTTTATATTATAGCTGGCATCGTTTGGTGAAGCAAATGGTGTAAACAAGACGTTATAATAAATTTATGTTATACGCATTACTTCGTTTTATTACAACAGCTTTAGTGAGAAAGCACATTATTACTTCAATCATCACCCTACTGAAACTGAACGCGATCAGCACATCTATACCGCGTTCAAGTCTATCAGTGACATCATTGCAGTGAAATATTGACACTGACAGCTCTTGGACGCAGTTTAAGGGTTGACCCTCATCTATCAGCACGGAATAGCCTTTTTAGGGTAACGTACGTCCTACGGAAAAACGGAACCCGTCCTAAGGATCACTCGTGTGTCTGTGTCCATCCGTCTATCACAACCAATATGCTCCGAATCTACTGGAATATTAAATTGTAATTTGGTAATAACACTAATTTCTGTGACCCCAAACACGATCGTATATCGTAAATAAACGGTAACTAGAAGATTTAAGACAAAAGTTTTGCAATCCTTACCGTGTGACACATCAACAGAAAGGGCGTGTTGTGAGGGGATTTTTTTGTATAAATAATTGTAAAATAAACAAGAAGTTTTTCAAGAAATTATATAAAAATTGAGTGTTGTGGTTGTGGACCGTTCGACAGTTTTTTTTTGTCTCAGTAGTTACTGAGGCTTAGACTGAGCACATTTCTTTAGATACAGTAATTAGTTTATTACAGATTACAGGAAAACCTATGAGCTGTGGTCTTACTAAAACATGGTAAATCTTTTAATAGTGCGGAGTGTGGTAGTATCCCCGCTAAGACTAGCCAAAAACAATAAGCACGGGCACTACCTACCTTATTCCAAAGCGTTAGTGTCGGCCTGGACATAATTTAAGACCTCAAATTCTCAAGATAAAATGTAACCAACGGACTTGTAAAATACACTCGCTAATCAAAACGTCTAGGGTACTTCGCATAAAAAAGCTAAAATTTTATATATAGGCTAGGATTTGCACACAAACAACATAAAAAACCGGTCAAATGCGATTTGAACTCGTGTGGAGAGGGTTCCGTACGATGATGTTACTGTTGGCATACGACAAAATATATCCGTCCCACTTGACTGGTTTGAGAGTCTTTCTCTTTCATACATATTTACATTGTGCATAACTTTAATTTAGTTAAGACGCTAGTGTTCCGTCTGGCTGGACCAAGCGAGAACGTACACACACCTCTCCTGCCGAATAAAGAGAATAAACTAATAAGTGGAAATTATAACTATGTCTTTCATTGGTTCTCAAAACCCCAACAGGTTATGGGCCCAGTAACTTAGACTAAACCACATTAACTTTTAGTAGTTCTTTAAGTGAGTTAATAAAAATGGACAAACTTAAAATGAAAAGAAATATTAAAACGTTTGACGGGGACAAATATAGTGTGTGGAAACTTAGAATACGTAATTTATTAAATGAACTTGAAGTGCTTAATAATAATATAATTGATGAAGAAACTCCTAAAGAACAGGACAGTGAGTGGCACAAAAGACAGACAATCGCTAAGCATACGATAATAGAGTATCTATTGGATTCATTGCTGGGACTTACAAGTGAAGAAAATACAGCGAAGGAAATTTTCATGAAGCTGGATTCTATATATGAAAGGAAAAGCATAGCGACTCAATTAGCTTTGAGGAAAAGGTTATTGAATTTCAAGTTAAAAGAAGAAAACCCCTTGACAAAACACTTCCAAGAATTCGAAGACTTATTAATCGAATTAATCGCTGCAGGTGCAAAATTAGAAGAAGTAGATAAGGTAACACATCTATTTATGACATTACCTAATAGCTATGATGGTGTCGTCGCTGCGATTGAAACATTAGCAGAAGACAACCTGACCTTAACCTTTGTCAAAACTCTAAATCTATGAAAGACGCGATACAAGCATGAAAGTTCTCCAAGCGGAAACTAGTTTCCGCTGAGTTATCGGTTTTGTTGTAACAAAACCGAAAACTCAAGACCGACAAAACTATAGAAATTCAAACATACGACGGTACTCGAATCGACAGTTTTATAAAACCTCATTCAAGCCGAAAAGTGAAAGACTGAAACGTACGTCATGTACAAAAGAAGATCATTTAATTAATAGAGAAGATCTGGCACGAAACTTTATAGAGCTGAAAAAACCAATAAACATCTCAGTTGCTAAGAATGGAACATATATACGAGCAACGAAGAAGGGCAATATTGCAGTAACCAGCCACTTGGGTATAAAGGGAATGCTACAGGATGTCCTTTTCTGTTCCGAAATTCCTTACAACTTGCTCTCAGTAAAGAAAATGCAACAAGCTGGAATGACCATTGTTTTTGGCAACAACGGTGGTGTGCAAATATACAACGAGGGTAAGATGGTAACAAAGGGTAAGTCTTTGAATAATTTAATTGGTATTACTTTCTTACTTGAAAAATGTGCTTTAAATGCTAGAAGCTCATCAAATAATAATAATAATAAGTTTATTGATCCAAAAATATATTCATAGACACAGGTTGTACAGTAGTATATGCTAAGACTTAATCAACTAACAATGGACACAAAGGGAGAAAGAAATAATTGTCTATATTACCAAAAACATTAAATTCTGTTTCCTAAACTAGGGGTGGCCTGTATCTTAGGAGACAGTGATTCAACCGAGCTGTACTGTAAGTTAAATGAATGATGGACGAGTGTCGATGCCAATCTACTATAAAAAAGATGTGACTTAGCTGAGTAAGTAATTTTAGATTTATTTGAGCATGGATGGATGGATGGATGGATGCAGTAATTTAGAAAGAGTAGGGATGTGAATGGGAGAGAGGTGTGTGCGTTCGTGTTTGTGAGTGAAATGTTAGTTGTGTTGTATGGGTATGTGTGTGTTGAGTGTTATGAGGTGTTTGTTTGTGTAGCGTTTAGTGTTCCAATTAAAAATCGTTAAGCGATGGATGCCAGTAGAGATTCGGTGTTATCGTAGTCCTGTTGTATGAGCCAGTCTGTAATTTTAGATTTGATATTGAATTTATTTAAGTTTATTATATTTAATTTCTTTTGTATAATTTTATATACATGAATACTTAAATATGGTCGTAAACAATAATAATTATGAATTATAGCATCAAAGGCTTGGCCACATGGGCAAATCCAAGTTTGTGCAAATAAAAGGTAAACAATTTTATTCTGAAAATTATTTATGTTTCCACAGGTAGGTAATCAGCTAGCTGACATACTAACGAAGTCATTACCGACAGCGCGTTTATCACACATGAAAACGAAACTCGGTATACCATAATTTTATAGAGTAAATAAGATTTACTTGTAAACTATAAAGAATCTAATTATAGATAAGAATCACTTGGTCTAATAAGGTTTTCCTGGGTTTTTCCTAATCCTGTGCATCGAATGGTGGACCATATAAACAATTATACTAAATATTATTAATATAAATATTATTATTAGTAAATATTATTTGATAATTTATTTTGAGAAAAAGGATTTATTTTGAGGGGGCGTGTTGGAATACGACAAAATATATCCGTCCCACTTGAGTAGTTTGAGAGTCTTTCTCTTTCATTCATATTTACATTGTGCATAACTTTAATTTAGTTAAGACGCTAGTGTTCCGTCTGACCAAGCGAGAACGTACACACACCTCTCCTGCCGAATAAAGAGAATAAATTAATAAGTGGAAATTATAACTATGTCTTTCATTGTTCAAAACCCCAACAGAAGTAACCTGAAGGTGTACTTTGACGTGTGATTTGGTGTACTGCTACTGGAACTAATAGACGAGCATAAATGGGTGTGCCGAGTCTGGGCTTGTTTTGCCAGTTATTTTGAGACCTGATCTCCGGAATTAATGGAGTGACCTGAAGGTGTACTTTGAAGAATCCTACTAGAACTAATAGACGAGCACAGCTAGGTGTGCCATGTTTGGACTCGTATTATTAGTTATGATGAGACCTTACTTCCGTACTTGATGGAGTGACCTTAAGGTGTACTTTGACGACTGCTATATTCAAGGTAATTCTTCCAAATTATTAGAAATTGAAATGTTTTTAGAGAAAACAAAGTTTGTCATTGTTTATTTTACTGAACATTGGTTAAGGGATTACCAAATGCTAATTAATTATGAGAACTATAGTGTGGGCAGTTGTTTTACCCGTAAATCTATGCTGCGTGGAGGGTCTCTAACCTTGATTAAAAATTGTTTAAAATCCAAGCAACGCAATGACATAGTTGTTTTATCAGTTGAACATTGCATCGAACTGTCCTGTGTTGAGCTAGATAAGCATGTTGTAGTGTGCGTGTACAGACCCCTAATTATCAGACCTTTTCTTTATTTGAGTCAATAATGGAAGATGTCCTAGCGAAACTTGCATCCAGTAACAAAGCCGCAATTATTTGTGGTGATTTTAGTATTAATATTTTGGAAAATAATTCAAATAGCAGTAGATTACTAAGCCTTTTTAAATCGTTCAATTTATTTAATGTTTTTACCGAACCGACTAGAGTAACTCCAACTTCTGCTACTTGTATTGATAATGTCTTCTGCGATTTTGATTATTTAGAGAAAGCCATCGTTAATTATCTGCCGTCAGATCATAGTGGACAAACGGTAACTTTAAGGTTTTAAACCTTAAAGTTACCGTTTGTAAAAACAGCACTTTGTGGTACACCTTTACAAAAATTGCAAATACAATTTAGACCAATAACTACTGGCAAATTAAATAGGTTCAATTGTGCCCTAAATAATAAGTTAAATGTTCTGGGCCATAAATGGACGATGCAAATAAATTTTATGAGAATTTCTTTTCATTAGTCCACACTGAATTCAATAAAACTTTTGAAAGGAAAACAAAAAATATTTGCACTAAATTTATATTTAGTGACTGGGCAACTAGAGGTATTAGGATTAGTAGGGAACGACTGTTCGAGTTGTATGCCTTAAGCCTTACATTAACATTGAAACTGTCAATAAGTATGTTGCTACATATTCCAAAATAATTAGAAATACCTGCAAAATAGCTAAAGCCCTGCACATTAGCAACAATATCAAATCAGCCGAAGATAAAATAAAACAGTATAAATAACGAAACTAGTAGGAAAAAAATACGAAACACTGAATGAACATTGGAGACTTCACGTGGTGCCATAAGCTCTAACTTAGAAGTAGCTCAAGAATTTGTAAATTATTTTACTAATATACCATCCAAAACTACGGAGGCTTTAAATTCCTCACCCAAAGTCTCAATTGATTTATTAAGAGCGAACATTCCAGGCTGCCCGGTTGAATTTCAATTTAAACAAATAAACCCTATGATAGTTATAAAAGCTTTTCGGCAAATAAAAATCAAGTTGACCGAAGATCTTTGGGGAATGTCTATCAAAGTTTGTACATCCATAATCGAGACCATAGCACCATACTTAGCTTTAATATTTAATTTGTGTGTAGATCAAGGAGTCTTCCCGGATTAAATGGAATACAGTAAGGTTATACCACTTTTTAAATCTGGGGATAGCAAAGACACCAACAATTATAGACCAGTATCCATGTTGCCGGTATTCAGCAAGGTGTTCGAAAAGGTAATGCTCAATCAAATGCTTAATCATTTTAACATCAACAAAATCTTACACGAACAGCAATATGGTTTCACCAAAGGTCGTTTGCACGACTGACGCTGGTGTCACTTTACTAAAACACATATATACAGCGTGGGAGGAGGCCCAAGATGCCATAGGAATTTTTTGTGACCTCTCTAAGGCATTTGATTACGTTAATCACGAAACCTTGCTCCTAAAACTGGAGCATTACGGACTAGGTAAACTCGCGCTAAGTTTAGTTAGATCTTATTTAGAAGATAGACGGCAAAAAGTTCAAATTAATGGTGTAAATTCACTTGGATTAAAAGTAAAAATGGGTGTTCCACAAGGCTGGATATTAGGTACTTTCCTCTTTTTAGTATATTTTAATGATCTACCCCATTTATTCAAAAAAAAAACCACAAATGGTGTTATTTGCTGATTATACTTCTTTAATTTTTAAGATAAGTAGACGTTCATCAAATCTTGACGACGTAAATAACGCACTGCTGCAGGTACAAAATTGGTTTACTGCTAAAAATTTAGTATTAAATGGGAAAAAAACAAAATGCATAAGGTTTGCTTTGCCGAATGTTAAAAGTACTGATTGTGACATAGTATTGAATCAAGAGAAACTAGAATTCGATGATAAAACGGTTTTCTTGGGGATCACGCTCGACTCAAGGCTGCAATGGGGTCCCCATTTAACATCTCTTGCAGGACGGCTAAGTTCAGCAGCATATGCTGTAAGAAAAATCCGACAGTTTACTAATGTAGATACCGCGAGGCTAGTCTATTTCAGTTACTTTCATAGTATCATGTCTTACGGTATCTTATTATGGGGACGTGCTGCAGACATCGAGTCTATTTTTATTCTGCAAAAAAGAGCCATTGGAGCAATATATGGCCTCCGCAGGCGCGATTCTTTAAGGGAACTGTTTAAAGATATTAACATGACCGTACCTTGTATATATGAAAACATCATGTACGTAAGGAAAAACTTAAATCTTTTCAGTAAAAGAGGTGAAAGACACAACTATGGGACTAGAAATAGGGACCAATTGGTTCAACCGGGTTTCAGGCTGGCTAAAGTAGATTCATCCTTCATGGGGTACTGTTTAAAATGTTATAATAAAATACCTCCCCACATACTCCAACTGAATGAAACGAAGTTCAAAACTTGTATCAAACGCACACTATGCAGCCAAGCATATAATAAGTTGGAGGATTACATCTCTGACAAAAATGCTTGGCTCAACGCTGGTTCTGCTCCACAAGGGCGCCTAAACAATTGATTAGCATTCGGAAATATTGTTGGAGCTGCTGAAGATTGTAAAAAACTATATTTGCACTGTATAAATTCAATATTTTAGTATTGCATAATTGCAAAGCACACGTGTGAGCACTATGTAGTACCTACTATAAAGCTACCCTATACTGGGCACGTCTGTCATTGACTTGAATGTGCCCTGGCGGCTGAGAGTATGTCACGCTCACTCAAATGTCTCGCTGGTGGTGGCGTGTGTGTTGGATCATTAAGTTCCCTTCAAAATGGTTGAGCTGAATGGTGCTGATCCATAAGTCATGTTCGTGAACGGGCGCCGTCAGTGGGGACTGGTCATCTCTTGGCAGCCACGGCTTATTTTTATTTCCGATTTTTTGTTTTTATTACGTGTCTTTCTACATCGTTCTCACATGTATAATTTCAACAAGACTGATGTAACAAAAATTTCTGTATCCATATTATTTAAAAGAGTGTCCATGGAGTTTCTTGCCCGTTCTTCTCCATAGGTACCTACTATCGCTTTGGAATGGGCAACTAGCTTCATATTTCTGACTGACCGACCCCTTGACAATTCAAAGGTGCCTGTAATTGGTTTATTTGAAATAAATGCCTTGAGTTTGAGTTTTGAGCTACTGGAACTAATAGACCAGCAGAGCTAGGTGTTTGGGCTAACTCCATCAAGTCCGAGAGTAAGGTCTCAACATAGCTTACAAAATGAACCTAAACTCTTGACACCTAGCTCTGCTCGTCTATTATTTCTAGTAGGAGTCTTCAAAGTACACCTTTAGGTCATTCCATCAAGTCCAGAGTTAAAGTCTCAACATAACTAACAAAACTAGCCCAAACTCGGCACACTTAGCTCTGCTCGTCTATTAGTTCCATTAGCAGTCTTCAAAGTGCACCTTCAGGTCACTAAATCAAGTCCGGAGGTAAGTTCTCATCATAACTAACAAAACAAGCCCAAACTCGGGACACCTAGCTCTGCTCGTCCATTAGTTCCAGGACAGCCTTTGAAGTACACCTTCAGGACACTCCATCAAGTCCGGAGGTAAGGTCTCATCGAAACTAATAAAACGAGTCCAAACATGGCACACATAGCTCTGCTCGTCTATTATTTCTAGTAGGAGTCTTCAAAGTACACCTTCAGGTCATTCCATCAAGTCCAGAGGTAAAGTCTCAACATAACTAACAAAACAAGCCCAAACTCGGCACACCTGGCTCTGCTCGTCTATTAGTTCCATTAGCAGTCGTCAAAGTACACCTTCAGATCACTCCATGAATTCCGGAGGTAAGGTCTCATCATAACTAACTAAACCAGCACAAAAATCATAGCCCACATCTTTCTACTTGTAGAGGGCTTCCAGTGCCTAGCAGTCACTGTTACTGAAGAAGGTAGGTTTTTTTGTAAAATATTAACAGAATTAGGAAATATTTTTTGTGTACCTACGTATTAATTTTCAATTCTGTCAAAAAAGTATTCAAAGTATCAAAATAAGTTCATTTATCTACAATTCCCGCAGCTCACCGTGCGTACACTTGTGTGTGTGAGCCATGGCAATGTAGTAGTTCGATTCCAGTTGAAAACCTATCAATTTTGAAAACGCGTCCCTAAAGCTAGCGATAATAAATGATCGCTTCTTCGTTTCATTGTTTTTAAGGGTACTGCAATTAAATTTTGGTATTTCATTTCTTCTACCGCAACACCGAGGCATAGACACTATGGCCTCGGTGCCGCGGTCGCGGTAAGGAAAATCAATCTGTCCAAAAAAAAACATGCAATGAAGAAAAACCTTTTGTATTTTGAGAGCCACCTCAGAAAAAATATTGTTGTACTTTCTGTGCATTTTTCTATTTGTAAAATGTAACGGCCAGCTTGCAAAACGTTTAGTAAGTAAATATTTTAACCTCTTAAATGAAAAAAAGATTACCCTCCTTCTGGGGCAGTCGGTTAAAAATATTAGAAGTACATAATTTTTTGCGTGATTTGCTTCTCTAGCATAGATCTATCCGACAAAGCTTTTAACTGCTATGCCAATGAACGCACCATAAGCGTTCATATTATTTTCTAATGGATGAAACAATGGAAAAGAATGATAAAATTAAGAATATTGCTTACCTTTGGTTGTCAAAAGAAAATTATCTATTGAACACTCAATAAAACTCAAGCGTAGTATCTCTAAGTAGTCTGCACAGAGTACATTATATGTAGTCTGTGAACTCAAGATATTTCCAAATCAAAATAGACCTCAGCAATCGCCGGTTTTTCACTGTCAAAACAAAAATGGCAGTACGAACTACGAAGCCAAAACAGTGTTGCCACCTCCGTTTTTGTTTTTTTACCCTAACGCTCGCCGAAATTACCCTAAATTAGGCACTTTTTTCTGTTTTTACTCTAACTTTTTTTTTATGTATACAATCAATTTACGTATAAATGCAATTTAGTAATAAACTAATAGCCAAACTATTACACCGTTTCCAAACATTCGTGGAATGCATCCATAATAGTCTGGGCTTCATTCGAAATCATTTGTCTCTCAAAAATAGATTCTTGTGCTAGCGGCCTGTTAGATAGTTGCGAGACTGAAGAGAACGGTACATCGTCACAACAAGTAATGTACGTTCAGAAACACGTATTCAATCAATCACCATTTTGCTTGCAAGGAGTTTTCAACATTCTATAAAAATCCTTATATATTTATTTTACCCTGAAAAATACCCTAAATAATTTTCTACCCTAAACGCGTAAAAATACCCTAAATATAGGGTAAAATACCCTAAGGTGTGGACACTGAGCCAAAACCATCAACGTTTCCACATTTAAAAAAATATTTGTAATTGTTAATGTTGCCAAATATTCAAATACATTTCTACAGTTTCTAAGTAAAACCAAAAAAACTTCGCAAATTGTACGTTGGTGGCACTGAATGGGTTAAGCTTGCAAACAATCACACGAGGGTCGACAAGGCCGAACATGTTAAAAATAAACGCAGTCACTAATTTCAGTTACTTTATTAAATAATTTCATTTTACAACCAGTATTGAATGCAGTAACATTTCATCACATTATAGTACATACACATTAATAGATAATTTGATAATGTGGTTACAGACACATAGATATAATATAGACTGAGTAATGGAGTACACAATTACAAGATACACTAAAAAGGAGTACATTTTAATAATCAATAATCAGCTAGTGTATATTACTATTATTATAAAACAAACCAGTCGTGAAAGAAGTTAAAAAAACATGTTCAATGTACCTATCAGATATGTTTCAAGTCTACTATAAAGCAACAACTCATTTGTAACAAATAAATCATAGAATAACAGTCTGATCACACGAATATTACAAATTAAATAATAAAAATGTATATGTCATCTAGTTATTTACAAAAGTTAGCTAACTAAATAACAAAGAACCTAATATTATTTTGTAAGTTACACGCCACTAGGCCGTCTAAATACTGACTGGCTGGCCGGTCGCCGCGCGATCCTTAACCAATAATAATTAATTTCCTACAAAATTCTACGCTAAATAAATTAAATTCCAAGCCTAGATAATGGCGCCGATGTAGTACTCAGAAGCTCTTCTTTAAAGATATTTTATAATCTGGAATGCATTCAATTTATAACCTGGCTACACTGTCCAGGACACCGGCGCCATCTGTTACATAAAACCCAGAATTACCTAAAAATCTTTATCAAACGCGTTTATAATTTCATATAAAAAGCTTTTCTATGAATACATGAAAGATTCAAATTTATAATCGATTAATGTAGAATGACGGTCAAAAGTTTAATATTATTGTTTTTACTGAGCAGTCTAATTTAGGAGCCATCGTTACATTTAATTCCAAGCATCGAGTACTTTTGCTACGCTCTAAAGTTTTATAATAATCATCGCTGGTATGGGGTGCATGTTTAATTAATGAAAGGTCAATATTATTCGCACTGAGGAGTCTCTGATCTCACACATTCATATTTTCCGTCACTTTATGAACACCAGTCCTTTTGATGTACGTCTTTATTCTTTCAGTTTGACGTTTCCCGTCACTTTTTGTCATCTGTCATTGTGTCGTTTGTTGACAGGTGTCATGTTTGACGTTCATATTTTTCAGTCGAGCACAATATGCGGCGCGGGCGGCTGGCGGCTGCAGAACACGGCGCAGAGCGCGGGCAGAGCGCGCGTGAGCAGGCCCGCGCCGGAGGGCTGCTGTTATGCGAACGATTCCTTTGTGGGGCTCATCTGCTTACTGGAACCGACGCTTGAGCGACTCTCGCGGCCGCCTGAGGAGTGGGATCTGAGGGGGAAAGAAAGAAATAAGTTACAAGTTTCAGATTAAGTACCTATAGTTGAAGTTGCCGAAAAAATCCTGAGTAAATCGTTTCAGATTCAGTTCAGTCTATTGCAGACAGAAATTCCCTGACAGCTACTATGTCTGACCATATGACCCAAAAAACGGTACGTTATAAATGTATGATGTCAGCTATCTTAGCATTTTGTTTTATCACATGCTCCATTTTGGGCTGAATATACCAGCAATATGAGCATTAACCCTCAAACGCCTCATATGGTTAGGAATAAAATCTAAAAGACAGTTCACAATTATTTTTTAAAAACATACTTCGACTCAAATACTTTGTTCGCTAAGGGCTGATTTTTCAATAGTCAGATAACAATTATCTGAAAAATAAATCAGACAATTTGACATATTTTCTATACACACGCTTAAATCATGCTTAAATGTCATAAAAGGGGTGTGTCGTAGATACGGCCGTTAAACTTGAATACGTGAACGTAACGAGTTGTTTTTTCTGAGTTGGGTAGAGAGGCCGTGCCGTCACAGTTCTGACACGACATAATAAATTAATTGTAATTATATTTTGGATGCAGATGATAGATATGAAGCTGCAACACCAAACTGTATCCCTCAATTTTGTTATCATTCGTTTTTTTTATGGTCCCTACTATGACAGCAAATTCAAAGACGTACCTATTCACGTCAAAAAGAACTAATTTATATGTCAGTACTTACTTCTGTGTGTCTAGTTGCACGCTGTTCCGCGAGGGCGCGGAGGGGCTCAGCTTGTGATTGGCTAAGAACGTGCCGATCGATTCATCCGAACTGTAACTGTCGTTGTCGCTGTAAGGTAGAATATATATTGTTAGTTATTATTTCAAACATGCTTTTTTGTAGATGAATGTTGTGTGAAAAATGAGGCAAAAAAAGGCTGTTTTGTTTTTAACCACTTATTAATTATCCTAATTATTTATTTAAAGCTTTTGATAGTAAGCAAAGTTCGACTCCATATTGTCTTTCTTAACCATAAATCGAGAAGGTTTATGGTCATTTATAGTACATGCACAATTGTTACAAAATATCCGAACCAAAATCAACCATATCATACGACGTACATAATTATTGTCGATTATGGTTGGTTGAATAAAAATCATGTGTCCAGTAGTTATATATAACGTATTTCTGTTGAATAATGATGATTATGACACATACCATAGATAAGAAACGCGACTTTTCAATTCGACCAAAAACAGCCTCAAGTTATCCCATCATATCCTCACCTATCAGTATCCCTGGAGTCCCCGGGACTGCTAAGGTCCCCAGCTATAGCCTCCTGCAGCGCGGTGGCCCGCCTGGCCGCCAGCCTGGCCTCGTCCCTGGCGGCTGCAGCCTCGGCAGCTGCGGCAGACGCTGCAGCTTCAGCGGCTGCCTTGGCTCGGGCAGCCTCGCTTAGCTTGGCGTTTAGAGCGCTGTTTTCTTCTTTGAGTTCGCTGTGGATAGGTAAGGTTTGGGTTTAGTTTAAAGTAAGGTAGCATTACTTTGTATAAATAATTACACCACTGGTTTCAAAACGGTGAAGGAAAACATCGTGAGGAAACGGACATGGCCTAGAACCAAAAAATCGACATCATGTGACATCTACCAACGCACACTGGGCCCGCATGGTGGATTATACTCCCTCTCACAGAGAGGTACGTTAAAGGTATTTCTGGACTGTCAGAACATTGAAGCGATTTTGGTTATGATGTAGAAATTGCTGCCAATCGAAACAGTTTTATAAATGAGTGGATTACCTTACCACACCAAAAACAATAATTACTGAGCAATATCAACGTCCTAAGATTAAACTCGTTTAGTGTTTTCATCATCGCCTGTTCGTACAGGCTGTCGGAAATAGTCTTATCTCCTCCAGTTTTGACTTAAGTTCTTTTGAAGGCATACAGGAATCTTAATAAAGAATTAACATCCACACGAGAAATAATCTCAGTGACTACGATATTCATAACGATTTTAAAAAGACACTTAACGAAGCCGAGAGTCACTCCTTATTATCATTTTCATGGACTGGACCATACCTGAGAACCGTCTGGTTACGGAGATATTGGAGGTCAAATTCCAACTTTTACTGAAACAAACACTACTTTTTTTTATGAAAACAAGTCTTTGATTTTATAATACAACTTTGAATACCCCTTACGACCCTGTACCGCCATAAGCAAAATGTTTTACGTGCGTTACGTTTCGCACTACAGCAAATTTTCACACCAAAAATATAAGTCATTTTCCAGCAATGAATGACTTTTGTACAATGTTACCTAGTTTGATGTACACAATGCGTAGTTAACGGATCTTTTTACACCCTGGATATTATGACATATTAAGATTTCACAAGTACTGACCGCAGCTGCCTGGTAAACTTGCGGACTTCATCAGCAGTATGTAGTTCCCTCGCCCGAGCTGTGCCGAGCTCCGAAGCTAGCTGTTCATGTGCCTCTCTAAGGCGGGACAGCTGGCCTTCCAGACGGGAGCGGGCGGTGGCTTCCAGTTCTAGACTGGATTCTAATTCCTGAAAATTGGCAAAAATATAAGTTAACTTGTAGTTAGAGAGGAATGAGAACCGGTATTCATAAAAGTGTAGAGGAGAGGGGATGATCTATTGGTTGTTTTGGTTTATTTAGATTTTCATCATCAACCAATTGCACCAATGTGATCGCGCGAAGGACGCACAACGCCTCAGGTCGATTGCCAAACAAAGAACGCGTCGCTATGTGCACTCACAGAAATGGAAAGCTCAGCTTGGGCCTCGCGGACTGTAGTGCTATTTTGTAACCAGAATATTACTCCACGTTTTCTCCCACACACAAGTCCTCCCATAGTCAAAGTCGGTCGGTCAGAAAGATGAAGCTTGTTGCCCATTCCAAAGCGTAGTAGGTACCTATGGAGAAGAACAGGCAAGAAACTCCACGGACACACTTTCAAATCAAAATATGAGTATAAAATATTGGTTACATCGTTACAAGCGTCCGTAATAAAAAGACAAAAATAATTCAAACATTAAATTAAATTAAAATAAGAGATGACCCGTCCCAAATGACGTCGCCCGTTCACGAACATGACGCATGAATCAGCACCATTCAGCTCAACCTTTTTAAGGGAGCTAAATAATCCAACACACGCGCCACCGTCAGAGACATTTGAGCATTACATACTCTCAGCCGACAGGCTACATTCAAGTCAATGAAAGACGTACTCAGTAATTGAAAGCTTTATGTCCGTGCCAACGTGGCCTACACGAAGAAAGTAGACACAACGTGTAGAATACAAGTTTTATACCTTGGTGTAAACGCGGGCTAAAAGAACGAGTTTTTTCCGCAATATTTTTCATCCGTACCTTATTCCTCAACTCCAGCCGTCTCTCAGCCTCCATATGTCCATGCGAATGCCCCGCCTCTGCATGAGCCAGCTTGGCCGTGAGCTCCGTGAGCTTGTCTCTCGCGGCTCTTGCCTCTTCAGCCGCGGCGTCTGCGCGTGCGCATGCCTCTCGCGTTTCGTTCTGTGCGGCACAGAGGGCGCTCGTGCTTGATCGGTATTTCTTTAGGAGCTGGAATGAGAGAGTTGGTGGGTTAGTTTCATTGTAACAAATAGAAACTGCAGAGTTACAATCTAAATGAAAATACATTGCGTGCCAGTTACAATTCAATCGGGTATTTTAATTATTAAAAATAAGAATAGTCATGTGTCGTTTAGCGGCAACGGCTCTGGCTCTATTGGCTCTTTCTAACATTGCAATGTCTATCTAATTTATAATGTGTAATTACCTCTGCAGCTTCCTCTTCTGCATCATCAAGCTGTGCCCTAGCGGCTGCAGCGTCTCTAGCCGCTGTCATGGCTCTTTCCGCGGCGTCGGTTCTGGCTCTACTGGCTTCTTCAAGCGCTGCGTTCGCTTCAGCGGCTTCTGCTTCAGCGGTTTGACGGGCTTTTGTCGCTGCGCGGACAGCTAGTTCTAGGTCTTCAACCTGGGGGGATAAGGGTTGGGTTAATAATGAGATGGCACAAAAATAAAGATGTAACATTTATTTATCTTTCTGATTTAATGTTAGTTAGATTCATTTATTTGCCAGAAATATAGTTTATTTTAGAGAATTTATAACACATACACAATAGTTCTTCATATTCCGCCTAATAAATTCGGCATGCAAATTTTGTGCCAGTAACAATGATTCGATTTTTTTTTAAGTACTAAATCTTACGGCTCATTCATACAGGCGCGACGCGACAACGGGACACAAAGGCACCGCGTGTTGCGCGACGAGCCATGATCTCGCTCGCTCGTCGTGTCGCGCCTGTTTGTGGGAGCCTTTATTATGTATGTTATCTTCCTATGTATCGGACAGTGGCGGCGAATCCAAAGGATCCCTCACATGATATTGCAGACATATCTGTCACCCTCAGCTACCCCAAGACCTGAGCCAAGACCAATTCTGTCCTTCCCCTAAGGTGATATTAGGTTTGCCACTAGTAAGGGTCTGTACATACCTGGTTCTTCAGTTGTCTGATCTGTGCTTTAGCGCCGCCTTCCTTCTCCTTCTGTTCGAGCATCGTCTGTGCGTCGCGGAGCAAAGCGCGGTATCTCTTCAGATCCCTGCAAAGAAATATAATTTTATAGTCGTTTTTACAGGAATGTCAGTGACTCTAAAAAGATTTGGAATTGAGCTGCTCCAATAAATTTACTGAGTGAATGTTGTTTTTTTTTTTTTTGGTAACTTTTTTAACCTCTTTTCTATTAAGTATCTATACATATACAATGATATGAATATTTACTGTTTAAAGTATGATATTTTTCAAATTATTGTGAATGTGAGTACTATGTGGTTCATGGTTTCAGTTTTAATCATGGTCTAGCAGTTTGAGTAGTTTATGCGGCCTATCCAAATGTCCTGTTTTTGGCATTGTTCGTCGAATCGTTGAGCTCCTTAAGTTCTGAGTTGAGCTGCACGGTTACTGACAAATGCGTGCACTGACTGGATAGGTTCTCTCAATCTGTGTGGTAAAGAACTAAAAGACCATTTCAGACACCAATCTGCATGGTCGTCAAAGAGTGTGTCCGTATTTTATATACACATTAACGTTGATGAATTTTAAACCTATATACTATGACATGAGTATTTACTTTGTGAAGTAATATAATATAATTTTAATTATTGTGAACGTGTGTACTATTATGGGCATCATTGTTTTTTTTTCTGAGTTTGTTTTAATAATGATCTGGCAGATTGAGTAATTTATGCGGCCGACCCAAATGTCCTGTCCTTGGTCGAATAGTTGAGCTCCTTATATTTTGAGTTGAGCTGCACTATTACTGACAAATGCGTGCACAGACTGGACAGGTGCACTCAATCTGTGTGGTTCTTTCCTAAAAAGACCCCAATCTAATGTGTCTGCAAGCACATGATCTAATCGTACTCAGAAATCACAAACTCTTTTAAAAAGAGACTGTGATTTCTGAGTTTGTTTCGGCCTTTCTTCTCAGAGTAGTAAGTTAGGAAACGCCGACCTCATCTAGTTTTCAATATGATTGACGTGTAAAAGTGTTTGTACAAACCTACTTACAGAAATAAAATCATTTATCGTTCATAAATGATGAACGATAAATGTTTACGTTCCTAATGTATCTGAAGAAAATGAATCCAAATCGATCTTAAAACGTACCTGTTGATGCTTTGTTATAAATTGGGTGCTTTGAGTTGATTATTTGAGTAATTAAACCGGAACAACTTTGTTCAGGTTTAATTCGAGGTTTAAATTTCATCAGATTTTTTGGAAGTTGGAACAGAGCATATACGTTTGACGCATCATTGGTCGCTACTGATGATAGTACAATTGGGATGATGACTACTGTTAAAAATGTTCTTTAAAATAGTGTAATTTCAAAGAAGGCACCGTAAAAATGAGATAATCGAAAAAAACTGTTAAATCGATGTAAAAATGAAGGAGATACACGCTTTAAAAGTTTTTGGAGGGGATTATTCCTGTCCTTGTCGCGCGGCACGGACAATGTACGGCGCTAGTATGAAGTTAAGTAGTCGTGTCCTATTATAGTGCTGTCCTAGTCTAACACTAACTTTAAAACGTTTATAACTTGGCAGTTTTATATGTTTTTACAATTTTTGTAATACTATTTGCACTATTTGGAAAATAAATATTTTTTTGAGATAAAAATTAAAAAATTGTCATCATCCCAATTCTATCTGTCCCTATCAAGCAAATACATGTCAACACGTTATAGGGTCGCATACCTTGACTTTATTGGGACGTTATAACGAGAGCTTGATAGGTTTTTCTATCTACAGTACCTATGACAAAATTGGAGATAGATACGTTATTGGGTTCGGCTGTAAGAGAGCCTTTTAGCCTGTTATTTATTTTACCTCTGCTCGCTCTCAAACTGACACTGTTATTGCTTACCTCTTGAGTCTCAGCAACAACTGCGCCTGTTCATGGTTCTCAGCGCGCGCGGTCTCCTCGAGCGCGGCGAGGCGTCTCTCGAGTTCGTGTCGTTCACGTAGTAGCAAGCTGCGTTCTGAGTGCTCGCTCTCAAGTTGACTTTCTAGCACTGTAAGAAGGTAGATAGGTTTGATTCGAAGACTATGATTTCACAATTAAATAAAGATTAGGAAAATGATGACTGGATGTTTAAAACGGTCTATAGACTAAGATATTGGTTGGTATAAAGTATGACTCAATTGTATTTCTTTTTGCTAGGTTAGGATTGGAAGAATAATGTTACGCTTCTACATAGGTACGAGGTTTGACTAACATAGAAACGAGTTTTGTAGACAGTAGAAGAGACAAAATGAAACATCAATAAAAGAAATCTGTCATTTTGTCTATTCTTTTGCCGACAAAAGTTGGTTTCCGAAGAGATGGTGTGTAGAATATAAGGTGACTTATTGTGTCTTAGTTTACTCCTCGGCCCTAATAAATCTGCTTTTGCTTATGTTACTTACGGCTTAAAGCCGAAGTGTGGATACACCTAGTTCTAGCCGGCTAGCACTAGGTGCGGCTAGCAGTACGCGTAGCAGCTTATTTGTCGACGGAAGAATAGACAAAATGACAGAGAATATAGTCAAAATTACAGTTTTCATGCTGAATATAAGAAAACGGTAATTTTGCTTATTCTTCTGTCGACAAAACTCCCATTCATTTGGTGGTCATCTCTCCAATCTGATCCTACAGTTTGGAAGTGTATTTAAAAAAAGGCCACTTACTCTTAAGTTTCTTGGCCGCGTTGGCTCTCGTCTCCTCCATCTCGTCGTCTCTCGCGGCAGCTTCAAGTCGCGCCTCCTTGCGTTGTTGCTCCAGCAACATCTCCAGGCGCAACTTGGAACTTTCCAAAAGCTGCGGACAAATGAATTTGTCAGTTGATACTTGGAAGAAATATAAAAAAAAAAGTATTTTTCTTTACAATCTGTTTAATGAAAATAGGCAAATTTTTAAAAGAAATGTAGTTAACTGAAAAACTATATTCAGCCATTATTCTGAGTGCCGATTTCACCAATCAACTGAAATGTTTAAGAGCTGTCAGTTTCAATGTTCCATAACAATTTTGACACTGACAGTTCTTGAGTGCATTTTCGATGTGATGAACGCGTTCAGTTTCATTGATGAAATTCGCACTGAGTGTACTTAACGTTATAGGTTTCATAATTCACAAAATGCTAACATTTTAGGGGATGTAAATTACACAGGGTAAGTCGACGTCAAGCCGGAGTCGAGTGATAGGTCGGGTCATAATAGTAAACAGGAAAATAGTAAAAAAAAAATTCAAATTTGTAGCAACGGGAGAAAGACCGTCACATGCAGTAGTTTTTGTTATTTTATTTTATAAATTCCCGTAATTTTTAAAATACATAGCAAAGTTTTTATTATAATATTTTACATTTTACTAATGACTATACCACTGCAACAAAAATATGACTATATACTACTAGTTAAGGAGATGAATAATGAATACTGCCACATTGTGCGAGAGGTGGTCCTTACAAAACCATTCCTTTTTTTCAACCATTTCCATGTCGGACTCTTAAAGTTTAACCGCCATCAACTAGCGTATTGTCACTTTTATCTACATTACCCCTATAGATCCTCACCTGTATCTGCCCGGCCAGTTCGTCCAGCTCCTCCTCCTGGTCCCTGACTCTCCGCTCCAGGTCCGTCTTGCTCCTCCTGAGGGCAGTGACCTCGTCTCCTCCCCCCCCTCGTTCCTCCAGCTCGCGCGTCGCGGCTGCCAATCGCTCTTCTTTCAGCTCCAGTTCCAGACGAGCTTCCTGTGGGTGAAACAAAATAAGGTATTAGAAAAAGCGCATAACTTTTTTTTTTTTGTCTATCTCTTAAAATATCAATCAATCACTCTGCCTAGCCTCTACAAACCAGTTTTGGGAAACACAATACCCCTTGGTATATTAGTTTTCAGACTTCGAACGTAACTACTGACAAAGATCTACGAAAGACAGTCCGGAACAACGCCTTAACGTGCTTTCCGAGACACGGAGGGGTCTTCCCATCCTTAAAGCGACCGCGGCAAGCGTAACACCACATTCAGCCACCCAATGTTGAGCTCAATACCGATATTGCAAAAGACAGATGACAGTGGCCTTGCACAGAATACTGATAGTCAGCACTATTTGGTCAGACTACCGACTCGGTACTGAACAAATAGTGGAAACGTAGTTTAGGAAACGAACGCAGATGCTTTCGTCTTTGCGGTGTTGTTTGATTGCTTTCCTATTTAAAAAAAATACTCACGACAAAGGTAATTTTTTTCTTCTTAATAGGCTTGTTGAACGTGCTAGCTCATTAAGATAACAATACCGCGCTTTTCGGTGCTTACTTGATGAAGGCCTAATACTTTTCAAGGGCGTACATTGAGAATGGTTTAAATAGCTTTACGCTCTAATCAGAAAAGTTCTTTTCGGCATCAATATGCTCTTGTTCTACTGACCATTGCTCCATAGTATCTTTGAGAGCTACATAACTACACGCATACTCGCTTTTGCTTCGTCCACGTTCCTACGTCTGCACGCGAAGAATGACCCGGTTTTGTCGACGAAAGAATAGACAAAATTACAGAAAGAATAGACACATTTTGTCTATTCTCTCGTCGACAAAACTCGTTTATATGGTAGTAATACTGCATTTCTGAAGAACATCGCCAATAACGTGAAAATGTATTATACTCACAGAGAGGCTCTGTTCGATGGCGTATTTCTCGGCGTGCGCTTGATCTCGCTCCCTCGACAGTCGCTCCTTAGCGCTTCGTTCACGCTTCAGCTCTTCTTGCGCCGCTTGAAGCTCGCTGTCGAACTTGCGCTGTCGCTTCTCTAGTAGGTTGTTGCGACATGTCTGAAATATGAGAAACATTGCATAATGTAACATCGTTGTACACATTTAGTCAAGAAGAAAGAAGAGGGTAAAAAAAATGCGAGTTAAAAGTTGCCAAAACATTTGGATTCAGATTCAAACTTCATTCATTGCTTGAATGCTTGCCACTTTTCTTCAAGTTTTAAGCATCAGTTTCATTAGAATTAATTACGAATGAAGGCGGTTAATCTTCTGGATCAGTTTCTTTACCAATTCAATTTAATTTATTCTGAGCGTATTTTTTTAATATTAATGGCTATTTATCTTTGACGGGAACGACTTATTTCTAATCTCTATTAGTCAAAACAGACGTGGTTGTAACCTGTTCATCAAGCAGTGACCTCAGGTCGGCCATATCGTTGGTCAGCTTCTGCAGCTTGCGCTTCCACTGCGCAGCCACAGCTCTCTGCTCCTCCACTTCTTCGTAGGCATCTTGTACCTGGGGGCGAAAGGAAATGGTCATTGTTATCAACGTGATAAGGTTTAAGATATTTTTGGTAACATGTAAAGTTGACTTTTTAAGGTTTCCAAGCTGATCTAATAATAGTCAGATACTTGGGAACTACAAAAAAAATCTCATATTTATGAAAGTTTTTAACCTAATTTATGCGCTTTTTGCTGCATATCTTTCCAATCATGTTTGTATGTTTTGGACTAGAATAGGCACAACATGAAAAGTAGGACTACTGTAGAAACGACGCCAGTCATTCAAAAACGCGATATAGCGATACACGACAAGATTCCTACATATTAAAACAATAGACAAACGATCTTCACACGCAACGTATTTCAGAATTTTAATTACCGTCTATTTTTATTCTACAAAGTAGTTACAGGCACTCATGATATTTGAAAGTCTAGAAAGAAATAAAACAATCTACCTAGTCCTAGACTCTTTAAGAAAACATCAGTACCTAGTCTAATTTACTATACCTACTGAAGTTATTATCAACACCGATGCATGTAAAACAAGAGAAAATATGCGTCACAAATCGTTTAAAGAGAAATTACTCGACAAAATGTAGTCAGCTAGTCTATGTGACTGAATTAAATGCCAATTTGTTAATAGTAGATTCGAAATGTCGTAATCGAGTTGCTAGTAATGAGGTGATCAGCTACGCTGGCAGATGAGAGAGTTAAATGTCGTTCGATTGTAGAGGCCTACGTCCAGCAGTAAACTGGTGTAGGCAATGATCTTGAGGTAGGGTAGGTCAGTTCTTTGCACTCCTTTTTCATAACGAGTCTATGTTAATCTACAGGGTGGCATGGACATAGACCACCAAACGGTTACTATGAATTACCAGCACATGATTCTAGACCCCGTTTTTTTTTTGGGTGGGAAATCATCAAATGACTTCTCCCGCTCTGGGTGGAGACTTTTACTGACTAAAACCCACTCGTGCTCCTTCAGTTCCCTGTGCCAGATCCACGGTATCTCTTTCAAACAACCCGCGGCCGGCAGGCATCGGCCCTATCGGACCCCGACACTATGTGCTGACCTCTATTTGAGGCTCGCGTGGAACACGACGCGCCGTCGACCCGGGCCTCCCGGGTCCTTACCGGATGGCGAGCTACCCATTGCTCGAAATCCGCAAGCCCGCGCCTGCGGTGGCCGGGAATCTGCAGCCGATTCCCCGGGTCTCCTGCGGCGACTACTTCGCAGAAGGAAATTCTAGACCCCCTAGCGTAGACATTTTACCTCTGTTATAAAAAAAAAACTGCAGTTTCTTTTAAAAGTGGCAATACCTACGCGGTCAAAATGTTTGGAACAGCATTTTTTTAAATTAACGGTTCAGAATCAGAATCATGAATCTATGGTAACAGGTTCCGCGCCCGTCTCATTAAAAACTACTTTTAACTTTACATAGTTATTGTAATTTGAATTTTTTTCAGGGCACGGTAAAGTTCTTAAAACAAAATTGACAACTTTAGACTTTGGTTTGATATCTGTTTTCGTTATTGCCGAAATAAAGATGGAAATTAAAAAAAGGGCTCGTTGGTATCATCAACGGGGGTATAAAGCTATTTTTTTTTAAATAAGGTCGCATTAGTTCTTTACTGATTTTTTACTGGCCAGTTATTTGCTGATCATGGAATGTTTTGTTTTGTTTTGTTTGACCTTCGGACGCCTTAGGACAAACATCATAACAGTACTAGGATTTTCGATTGACTAATAATAATAACATGGAGTTATTAAACCAATGCGTATTAACGCGATGTATTACGAAACGTAATCCGATCCCGGTCTGGCCCGACGTCGTTGGACCAAAGCCAAACGTTACCGATTACGATAAAACAAACGAAATTATTGTACTACCAAAACATTTTCGTATTAAAGTGCACAAACCTCGGTTTCTTCCTCCATTGAACCTCACGAAATTTTTCAAATTGCGAAAGTTTTCGCAGTTTTGAATTATTAATTGCGAATGACAATGCCCTTTGGCATTTCATTGAACTTTTTTGTAGTATAGATTTTGTACATTATCGTCCTGTTCGTAAGATTTTAGCGTATTGGATTTTGGACGTTTTCCAACTCATAAACCACTTAAGCAAGATAAGCACTTTCTCTTCACATTTTGATTCACTTCACGTTCCGATCACATGAACTTTCTTTGAGTGTATGGACACTTTATAAATTAATTCAAACTTTAACTTTTATTACTAATGAAACAGTCTTTTCCTTTCAACATTAGACACTTAACTCGTATATCTACACTATTCTTTCCACTTTCCTTATAAATCGTCTACACATTAACGAAATAATGTTTTCCTTTACTGGCCTCAATAAACATAATGATGACACAAAGAAACATAAAATCCAGCTTTATCAGCAGTTGAAAGCATTCACTTCTACATTAAAACACATTATTATCATTTTTAATGCATTAAGTTAATAAACTACAGACATATCAACTTTTATAGTAACACTTAAGAGTTTATCACAAAATGTTTCGTCACTTGGCTTTCAATAAAAACATTTTCGGTAACGATATTGTGGGTTAAAATTTTTGTTACGAAATGTAAGAGATTAATCACTTTTTGTGAAAGAATCAAATGAAAAACTAAATAATAAACCAAACTTTTTCTAACAAATAATATAAAAGTGAAACAGTTTTCTTTGAGAATGCGCAAATTAAAAAAAAAACACGAAAAACGTCACGTTTTGTAAAAAATTCGAGAAAAAAATGGCTTAAAAAAAAAAAATTCGTCTGATATATCCGATAAGAGACCGAATAATGACGATAAAGCAGATGATATCGGAATGTAAGGTGTGCTATCAGTTCTAAAGACCGGGCCAAGGATGCTGAGATATGTCGAGATAAAGATACATAACACATAACGCCTGTAATCCCTGACACAAACAATGTTAAAGAGCTGTCAGTGTCATTATTTTCTATGGATTTTTGAAGCTCTTGAACGCGCTTTAGATGTGCAGAACGAGTTCAGTTTCATTGGTGAAATCGGCACTGAGTATGAGACTTTCTTGTCATTTATAATATCGACATCTACAGTGATAGACTAAAAACATGCATGTTTCCTAGGAAATGAACTCTGAGTGAACACTGACGGCTGATAGAGAATATTATGGAAGATCTAGAGTCTAGATCTTCCGTCTAGATTCTAGACGTACTGCGACGACCCCAAAAAGAGGAATTAGAAAAGCATAAGGATGATGATCTATATACTACTAAATCCAATATACCAACGATTAAATGAAATAAAAAGTACTAAGTTCCAATGACATTTACACAGATACATAATCAGCCTATACTGTTCCCACAGCTGGGACACAGGCCTTCTCTCGATGAGAGGGAGTGGGCCGTAATCCACCACGCGGACCCAGTGCGGGTTGGTAGATGTCACATGTCTTTGAAGTTTTGGTTCTAGGACATGCCGGTTTCCTCTCGATGTTTTCCTTCACCGTTTCGAGAACAGTGGTGATGAAATGATTAACACAAAGTAAAACGCCTGTCTGGGCTCGAACCTCGACTTACAACTCGTAAGTCGTGGCCATTACCTCTGGGCCACAACTGCTCCTACCCACATCCGTCTTGCTAACAATCACTCGTAAACCGATACAAAACACATGTAAGTGCGTATTAATAGCGTGAGCAGTAACAGGTAGCACTTCACGTGTGTTTGGCAACCCTAGAACGGATGGCAACATCGTGTCGGTCTAGGTCATGGAAGATCATTAAAATACTTCGACGGCATTATATAATTATGTAGTGTGTTATTGCGTATGGTTTAATTTTGTTGTTTGTTTTCATTTGGGTAAGATCACGTTATTTATTAGAGGTTGTTTGTGTATTTCTCATCTCTCTCATCCAGCCTAGATGGACCGGCCAGAACAGACTGGAGGCAAAACCGGAGCCAGACCTTTATCCAGCATTGGACTGCGATAGGCTTAGATGACTGGTGATTGCATCTTTCTGTGGTTGACGGTATTAAAAATAAAAATAAAAACAATTGATAGAGATCCACACAACAAAGACCATTTCAGACACCAGTCTACAAGGTACTCAAATGATCTGACCAAGAATATTTCCGGATTTTTATATACACATTGACATTGATGGACTTTAGATATACAATTACATGTATATTTATTATGTACAGTGTTATATTATTTTAATTATTGTGAATGTGTAGACAGTGTCTGGCAGTTTGAGTATGCGGCCTACCCAAATGTCATTTCTTTGGCATTGTTTGTCTAATCGTTGAGCTCTTTAAGTTCTGAGTTGAGTTAAATAATTACTGACAAATGCGTGCACTGACTAGACAGGTACACTCAATCTGTGAGGTTCTTTCCTCAAAGGACCATTGCAGACACCAATCTACATGATCTGACCAAGATTATGTCTGGACTTAAAAGAGACGGTTACTTCTGAGTTTGTTTCGGCCTTTCTTCTCAGAGTCGTCAGATAGGAAATTCTGATCTCCTCTAGTTTTTAAAATATGATTGACGTGTAAAAGTGTTTATACAAACCTACTTAAAGAAATAAAATAATTTATCATTAACGGGACGTTTATTCTATAGGTGTTAGGTTAGTGATACAAGCTTTGTTCTAGGAATATGGCGTACAAATATTTCCACTATTTAAACGTTGTACTATTTATATGCTGGAACCAATATTGTAATATCAATTTGTACACATATTCTAACAAATAAACATTCGATTTTGATTTGATTTAACTACGTCTAGTCTTTAATATCACACTGATAGACAGACAAGACTTCCCTCTTCGAGTTCCCTTCAACACGATTTTGGGCTACATAGGTGTACTTAGGGAAAATTTTACTCTTCTTTGAAGGAGGAGAGTTTAAAACGCATGAGAGAGTTTATTTGACAAGTTTAAATTTGAATGTAACATTAAAGTAGCGGAGTAATGGAATTGTGTGGAACATGACGCAAGCAGTCCTTAATGGCGTATTTCCACATATTAGTATTTTATTGAGAGTGGAACATGCAAACAAAACCGCCCCCGCTCCGCATATAATGTGACGTACGTTTTGCATGCAATTGCTATAATTAAACGCAATATTCACTAGCAAAATGTTTTCTGTTGCGAAAAAAACATGTTTGCGGTCTTTTCTGTACCTATATATATAACTTTTCGCCGTGTAGTGTTGACGTGTTGAAACTTCTTTCAACAACAACTTTATTTTCAGTAATTCGTTGAAGTAATATGAATGTTTCTATGCAATATACATAGACACTTGGTTCAAGGCTGACACAATTAAAATTTGCTATCAAAATGAAAGTGTACCTACCTAATGTTTTTAGGTAACATGAATATTTGCAATGCCCTGAAACCCTTTAACGAAACAAGATAAAATCAGCGAAATTACATATTTGATTTATATTGCAGTTAGATAAAAATTCAATTACATAAACGTGTACCAAAATAATTGGACCGTGATAATTAACACATAAAAAGGATCTTTATTCCATGGAATCCAGATTCCAGAGAATGAGTTCATAAAGTTATTTCAGTTCCAAAATAATGTATTAATGTTCAGTTTCAATGACAAATTCTTTGTTTTAAAATAAGTGTGCACGTAGGCGGGTGTTGATACGGAAACTCTACATTAAATAGAAGAGTATCATAATAATCATGTTCTAAAAATTACGAAACCAGACAGGTATAAAAAGGTCAGGGTAATGCCGTGGTCGCATGCCATTATAATTTTGTAGGTGAAAGCGAATTCAGCCCTTCCATTTGATACCCAAAAAGGTATTTTTTAAATCGTAATTTTTAGTTCATACGTCATAATTATAGCCTATAACCAGCGGACGATCAAGTCGCTTCTAACCATAGGTACCATTTGTCAAATTATGATAAGTAGTTTAGAAGTTATGACAGAACAGATAAACATTATATATACATACTTAAATATATACCGGTCAAAATCATAACCCTCCATTTTTGCTTCGCCAAAGTTGATTCATAAATTAGGTAAGTCAATAACTAGTTAGGCTACTCATTGGTGATTTGCGTTTGTTACACGTTACTTTTGAATAGCGTCGTGGAAGATCGGCCTACGTCTTTAGACATATTTCATTGCTGAAGTGATATTTATGCAAGCGATTTAATCAGCTTATTATTACAAAACTTCAAGTTAAAGTAGGTTACGTTTTAATATTTTAATTCTTTTTCATCCTTGGCTGCACAAACATTATTAAATGTGAAAAAAAAAACTGCAATGTCCAAATGTATTGCACTGTACGTATAACCTGTACTCAACTTAATGTTGTGCTTGTGTAACCTTTGCTTTCAACATCTGAAAGAAATGACATCCGATTTCTATCAAAAAAATATATGACTCAGCAAAGTTTTAAACATGACCCAAACCTGTATGACTTTATATCTGAAACACGTTGTAACACAAAAATGCAGTATTTAGGCCGCAATAAAGGAAACAGGTTGGAATAAAAACCGAAACATAAAGCTTGTTTACAATGCATAAACTGTGGCGTCTTTGTGCACACAGCCTTGTTACAGATCTGCGGAACCTTGGAAGATTGATACGTGAGTATTGTGTAGAAATAATTTCTATAATAGGATTTGTAGATTTCCAATTCGTGTCGAATACTTCACTCAAGTTAATTAAAATCTGAAAGGCCAGAACCCCAAATTGAAAGGGAAACTACAGAAGCCCGCGTGGTGGATTATAATATTACCAATTACAGAGAGTAGGCCTGTGTATCCCAGTAGGGAGAACGTTTTAGGATGATAATACATGGATAGGTCTAAAGCATTCTCCATTATCCTACTAATATTATAAACGCGAAAGTTTGTGAGTAAACTACTGAACGGATTTGAATGAAATTTAGCGCACAGATAGTTTATAACCTGGATTAACATATAGAGTACTTTTTATCCCGATACTCCGACGGGATCAAGATTTATGCGGGTGAAACCGCGAGATAACAAACTTAAGATACACTAAAGAACATTATTTTGATGAGTACCCAAAAGTATTTGGTGTTAGAGTTGAACTCTTTGGCCTTTATGTCAAGCAATATGTAAAAAGTTTTCAGGCTCCGAAGCAAGGATTCTAAGTAATTACACCAAACAACTTTTTTTTTTTAAATCATACCACGTGCATCATCAAAGACTCATCAATATAAGTTCAGCGCACCCCGTGATTAGCACAGACAAACAAAAATTCTTAATGCAACAACTGTTGATGTTACTAGCGCAAGAAAGCAGGCGAGTGTGGAAATAGGATAGTTATTTTAAAACTACGGAAATACTTTCTAGGCTAAATGGAAAGAAAAAATTATAGATTAAAAAATGATATCGTTATTTATGAAAATGTTTATATAAATACGGACTTACCGAATTATATACATATGTATGTACTCGTATAAAGTCACCATGAAAATTGCTTGAGTAGCGAAACAGTCTGTAGAGTGAACTAAAACATCTTGAAGAAACCGGTATGTCTTTGAACAAAAGCACTCGAAGACATACATGTGACATCCACAAACCCGAACGGAGCAAGCTTGGTGCATTACAACCACCTCCCTCTCACATAAAGAAGACATGAGTCTCAGCAGGAACAATAAGCTGACTGAATAGGTATCTAATCTGACATTCAAACAACAAAAAGGGAATAAAACTGATAGAATAAATCTATTTATATAAAACTGTTACGTGACTAATTGACCGATTGCCTAACAGACACATAATGCATCGTTTATACAAGATAGAAATGTTTGTTTCTATAGAGAAGAAAGACAAAAGAAATGATAGATGGATTTTGTGAAAGATATATGGATAGAGAGGCGTTAAATACTGCGCGGCTAATAGAGAAGATGGAAAAGAAGATAAATACTGATTTCAAGTAAATTTGGATAACGGGAGGAGCATGATGAGAAGTACATACTTCTTTTTAAATTCTACCTCTATGCAGGCCAACAGAAGGTTGAAGTTTCTATGTGAATATTGTCAACAGTAACCAAAACAATGGTAAAGGACATTATGCCGTGTTCCCCGTTAAACTATTAATGTAAACACGGAACCATTCAATATTTACAACTTCCGTGGAAAACAGCCACATTGTCTAGAATTTACTGAAACTCGTTCAATAATATTATCGTTTCTTATGTGATACAAAGGGGCTTGGTAGGAGCATGGAGTATTGGCCAGCGTTATTGATACGGAACGGAACGAACATAGACCATTTAAAATATACACAGGCGAAAGCCTATGGATAATATAGATTTATCAAAAAAAATTGGGACCGAAGTTACATCTAAAACTTAGGTACCTACTAGCAATCGATCATGTTTCCACTCTTTCAGAACCATGAACTGTATTGTTATTGGAACAAACTGCTAGTAAACCGTAACGATTAGAAAATCACCTACCAGGTATTATAGGAATTAGCATAACATCAATAGTGTTACTGCAGAGTTACTGTACGACGGAGTACTTTCCGTCTATTACCTATATCACGCCTACTTCATCCGATCTTCATTTGATAACTTCATCATCATTATTCAGTCGACAGATGTCCACTGCTAGACATACGCTTCCTACAAGTGTCGCCATATTGAATAGTCCTGTGCTTCCCTCAACTAACGGATCCCTGCGACCTTCACCAGGTCAACAGTTTATCATTTGGGGGACTTATGCATGCTGTTTTCTTAATGATAATGATAAATGATAATGATAAATGATTTATTTTCTGTAAATAGGTTTGTACAAACACTTTTACACGTCAATCATATTTTAAAAACTAGGTGAGATCGGCATTTCCTATCTGACTACACTGAGAAGAAACGCCGAAACAAACTCAGAGGTCACAGTCTCTTTTAAAGTCCAGACATAATCTTGGTCAGGTCATGTGAAGACCATGTGGATTGATATCTGAAATGGTCTTTCGAGGAAAGAACCACACAGAATGAGTGGACCTGTCCAGTCAGTGCACGCATTTGTCAGTTGTCATGCAGCTCAACACAGAACTAAAGGAGCTAAACGATTCGACGAACATTACCAAAGAAAGGACATTTGGGTAGGCCGCATAAATTACTCAAACTGCCAGACCATGATTAAAACTAATAATTTAAAAAAAATGCATTAAAAAAAAACAACAAATCCACAATGTCTTCACATTCACAATAATTAAAATAGTATAATCCTTTACAAAGTAAATGTCATTGCATATATAAAGTGCATCAATGTCAAAGTTATCCATATCAATATGTAACAACACAGAATCCTTACCTTTTTCTCCAACTGCTTCTTAACAGAAACGAGCTGTTCCAGGTCATCCTCATGCTGCCTGCGCAACTGAGCTCTGAGAAGCTGTAGCTCCCGATGTGCTCTCTCGAACCTTCGCTTGTATTTGTCTCCGGAGATTCCAGTGTCAGCCTCTGAACCCTCGGAGTCTGAGGGTTCAGCGCCGCCGCTGTCTGCGGAGCGCCAGTGGAGGAGCTCGAGCTCCAGGCGTTCGGAGGCCTGTGGGATTACAATGGGTATTAGAGAGGCTCTTCAACCCATAACCCATTGAGAGTTTCAATATTGGTCGTATGCTTTTGGCCCCACCTTTATCAACTGTTGGGTCACAATAGACCCAAATAGATAGTTCACATAGTCTCTAAATATACGTGAATTTACGTTTCTTTTGTTCATTTATTGTCTCGAGATTGTCTTCAACAGATCAAGTATGGGTTATCTGAAGATAAGATGAACTGTCAACCAAGTTATCTGAGATCAATGAATCAGAATCTTTTTGTTCGGCTTACTAGTTGCATTGAAAGACTTGTTTTCTTATCACTTTCATAAGTTGTCGAAATAACGGTTCCACTAATGTTGATAGCAAAAAGATATATGGCTTTAGAAACCAAAATATCCGAGCCGAGCCGACTATTCATAGCAATTAAAATTATGTGTATCTAAGCAGGCAGGCACTTTGTGAATTTAATTTCATCACCGCTGCTCTCAAAACTGGGAAGGAAAACATCGTGAGGTACCGTGAGTTACCTAGAACCTGAAATTTGAAGACATGTGACATCCGCCAACCTGCACTGGGCCCGCGTATTGAATTATGGCCCACTCCCCCTCTCACAGAGAGGAGGCCTGTGTCCCAGCTAATTATGTTACCTATGTTGGCCTTAAAGAATTTGATTGCCATTTATGAAGTGCCTCCTTTTTTATCCTTTTGCCCATTTATTCTTTTCCTTCTCCGAGGAAATTTGTTTTTTTGTGAACCCACCTGCTGCAGTCGTTGGTTGTTAGAGAGCAGGTCTCGGTTGTCGCGCTCGACGCGCAGCCGCTCAGCCGCTTCCGCGTCAGCCCGCTCTGTGGCCAGACCTGCCGCCGCCCGCTCCTCTGTGAGCTCGCCACCGACTTCTGATAACTGGAGACAAAAGGAGAAATTGTTATATTTGATATTGTGTTTTTTTTTTACAACAAACGCACAGTTGTTGCCCAAAATATTTTTGACTTTTGGGGAAGGCCATCTGTGGCCATCTTTCTGTAGCTTTCCGAATTAAAATATGTATGCCTTCAACTCGCGTTCCTTTATTCTCTATCTAAATTATAATGTAGTAGTTCTCGCTATTTATACTTAAAATACACCTCGATATTTCCTTTTTTAACATGTAGAATCACCTACGATTGGAACTGCCGTGAGCATCACATAATTAGGTCTATAGAGTGAAGTTCTGTCACAAAAAAGTATTATATCATTTCTATTTAAACTGGAAAATTAAAAAGAAATGTATGAGAAATCTCCAAATTATTATAATTAATGAATTTCTGCCAGTGTCACATAGTATGCCACATTCATTTTCAAGTTTTAAGCATCACTTGTCGTGGTCCATCTATGACATAAAATTGATGGGTTTTCTCGAGGCTATTGAGTTCCGTGTAGTTGTCGTGAGGTCAACCACCAGCAGCAGTATGAACATTATGATATTAAAACATCAGATTATTAAAAATTTACCTATAGATACTTTCAAACAGAATAGACGTAATGGAGGTGGTCGTTAAAGTTTCTGCAATATCTCGACAGTGTTAACTACGCGTGATGGTGGTCAATTTTAAGTAACAACATAAATAATAGCAAATAAATGTCAGCTATGAAAATCTTTAATGATAGGTCATAGCCAAGCCTTTCTGTCCAGCCATAGCACGGACAAATAGCGAGAAATCGTTTTACTTAGAAAGTAAGTAATTGCAATGTTCCTTGTCGTTAGCAGTTAATTCTTACCTGCCGCGTCAACCACTGTGTGATTATACCATAACAATAAGGCAACACCTAGCTTATTAATCACCACGAATGGCGGCTCTGCGATCATTAGAACGTCGGTTTTACACTTAAATAATCGATCGTTACTCAAAGTTATCGCCGGAGTAATCATAATGCTGAATAAAATTAACTAAGCGGCAACATTTCAAACATAACCGGTTAAATTTGGAACGCACTGACGCGCTGAGTAGGTGGCCCATCCAGCGTATTAACTGTCTGGCGAATTTGCAACGTGAGCAACCTTTAACTCTTGCCAAAAGCGCACACAATTCTCACAAAACAAAAAACACAAACGTAAGAAAAAAAAACAGCAAGTTTCCTGTTTCAGTTTGAGTGACAATTTCGTAATACTCCGCTGACGGACAAGGCAGCATCTCGCTGGAGACGTCGCCGTCGAGAAGTCAACAATGAGAAAAAAATGTTTTGGCAAGCGACGCGCGTGCGGTAATAGAAAGCCAACTGCCACAGTTCCGAGCGCCATTGGTAGCCCATGAAACTATCCCAAACAGCCGGCTATAATTTATTACAGTGTATTAGCCTTATCTTTACGAGCATCGCAAACGCTTTGGAACATTTGTACTATTATATCTAGAACTAATCATTAGTATGAGTCACCTCGTCCATTTCGGATACAGTAGTTCGGTCTTCCGATATTCCGCGGCTGGATCGGCAGATACTGCTGGCTCTGCTACCACTCCGGCTAAACAGCGTGAAACCCTTGATCATGATGTTCGTCGCAGACTTCGATCTTCCAACTCTCCTCTTTTTTCCATCAAACATCATGTCAGAGTCATCTTTGTGTCCCAGTCTTCGCCATTCATCCATTACATGGTCAGTTCTCTGAAGGAAACTATCGATCTTACTGCTCAAGTAATTAGAAGACGTTCCTTCTTCCATATGAGCTGCCACTGGCTTGAAATTCTGCCGGATGGGTTGTCTATTACAACCAAGCACGAACGACATGTTAGCATCGAAAACAACAGGGGCCTGTTCTCTAGATCTTAGTTCTTTTAAATCTACGCGTTCAGACATATCACAGGTTTGTGGGTACATTCGTCTAGGAGTAGGCGTCCTGCTGTATACTGAGGAGTTCATGCTCGAAGAACGAGATAACGGCACGTAGGTCCTGTTGCTGCTGCATGTCGAGTACTGACTGGCTGAACTACGGACGCTGCTGTATGAGGACGGACTTGGAGATCTTGACGTCAATAAATTGACCGGCACATGTCTTTTAGCAAGTTCCGCTATGGATCCCCTCTCTACGGAAGCAGTAGAAATGCTCCTTCTGTAGGATGGGCTCGGTGAGCGGCTCACCAAGTACCGTCCGTTGTCACCACTGGGCTCATTTATAGTTCGGACCTCCTTCAGAGGTTTCGTGACAAAAAGTTTCTTGCCATTCAATAGAGAAGATGATAGCTTAGGTGGTACTTTCTCATCGAAGTCAATCGGCAGCGTCTTGGACTTCTTCACCGGCAGAATGGGTTTGCTCGGCGGAGCTTTAGGCGGTTTCTTCGGAGTTGTGTCCAGTATTGGAGGAGACAGAGGTCCGTTGAAATTAGGCGGAAGAGATCCATTTCCATTGATCGGCGGAGAGAAGATACCGTTGCCATTTGTTGAACTTTTATTTTGTACTGGTATTTGAAGCTTCAACGGGTTCGTGCTCGTCCCGTTGACGGCACCGACGGCGACGGGTGCGTGCGGCATTTTCGTTTAGGCTGTTCGCTTGCGTTTCCTGTAGCGGAAGTGTCGCGAACGTTGAAAGTCCAGTGCCATTTCACAGTGATCCGTTGCAGTATTATTGTCGCGAGCGTTACGGGATGCGTCGGGACATTAGTTGGAAATAGAACCGGCGCGAGAGGGCTCCGCGGACGCACTGCGCCGGCTATCTCGGTCGCCGGGCCGACGACGCGGCCGCTCGACTATTTTAGTTTACTTAGATGTCGAAGTGCACGCGCGGCTGACACGAGCTGGACCTTCAAAATTCAGTTGACGTTCGGAGTACGAAGCCAATGACAACATTCGTACGTCCAAACGTCCTGTATCGAACGGTCAAGACGCGTAAATCAATCACAGCTAAATATAAGATCGTCATGCTGTATAGTTATGATAAACAGAAGCAGAACTAGGTCAATCGATATACATGTCAGTAGAACAGAAGCGCAGTCGTCAGGATGTCTGCGCAGAAGCAGCCGACCGGAAACCGTGAAGGCCGAGCTTTGTTTGTCGTACATTCAAAGCGTCTGTAACGAGAGACTCGGACCAAAATGTTAAAAGAGAGTTTAACCAGAAGTGTGCACTTTATGGACACTCGAAAAACATTGGCATTAAACGAAGCTGAAGCACCAGACATAATATCTCCAAATATAACAAACACGACAAGAATATCAGAAACGCTTACGTAAATGGATACCAAACAAGACTCCGGAACACATATTTCATTATCAATATCCACACAAAGCGTACGGACAGTTTCAAAATATCATAATTATAATAACCGAAATTTTGACGCACATGCACTGAGACAGTAACTGTTGGCAACCACTAAACTGAACGTTGGCAAGGAAAATTTATAAAATTACGTAAATGTAAATAATATAGCATCCGAATATGTTGCTTTTGGCAAAAACAACTTGCTCGCACGCAGAAGCCTGTAGGATTTTTTTAGTGTAAACACACAACACTTCAACAGGATTGAAGAGACCACGAGGAAGAGGAGGGGGACAGGGAGGATTATTTGTCGTAGTGTATGTAAAAGTAAGATGAACGTTTAGGAAAACAAGTAAAGTTATGGCGAATAATAAGCAAAACGAGTCAATGTAAGAATATTTCGCATAGGTGTGAACTGAAAGAATTTCCCGAAATCCCAAACGAGTCAGTAAATAAATTGAGCAATCGCATTGAACAACGAAAAAAACAATTTTCTTCTCTTACAAAAATGAATTTCTGAAACTGTGAAGTCAATAGACCAGGTTACGGCAGTTAGTAACAAAACGAAGATGATAAAGCTGTGTCTAACGAAATGTGGCATGGACATCTTACACTGTAAACCTAAATTAGTTTCCAGATACTAAAAACAAGATGCCTAATTATTTATGTAGCTACGACTGCTCTACATTCATTGACACAAGACTGTATTTTCAATCGTTGTTACTGTACAAAATGGCAATGACAGTAATCTAGTTAGACCAACGTGTACCATGAAAATGTGACTGGTAAAATTATATCTTGGCATTTGCAATAATTGTTTCTGTTGATGAGACTATTTTAAGAGTAAAGACAATATTTTTTTTGTCAAGAATGTCGAAAATTTTCAGTGATTCTCAGTTAACTACCAACACCACCACCACCAACACCCACTGCCACTGCCACTGTTTCATTGCCACTGTTTGCTGAAATTGCATAATATACAGTCGAACGAAAGCTGTTCCAATTCTACCGCACTATACGCCTATCGGTCAGATGTTCCAATAAGAAATAAATAACAACCAGCCACGTCTGCCAATGCGTCCGCTTGATGCAATCCGTTCCGCAGTAACAATGCTGACACTTGCGCAACCAGAGATTAAATGGGTTTTTAATCTGCTAGTGCTGAAATTATAGGGAAGCTATAAATAAAAGATGTTTTTCGGGATTTGTGATCATCTACAGAAAGGTTGACTGAGAAATGAAACAGAGATTTGACAAAAGTTAAAAATGAAGTGGATAATGTCAAATAGATGACTTAATAATTTAGACGAAGAACTAACGACACTATTCCAAATATTGGGGACCTCGTTAATTAAGCACATAATAGTACTTTATACAGTGTCAATGAAAAAAATACGAAAATGAGCTTAAAATATAGAGACACGGAGGGACCGTGTCTCGGAAAGCAAGCCGTTGGTCCCAGCTGTGTTGGTGCCATCTTTGACAAAGGTATACATGTTGATTTACAAAAGGTAGTTACGCAAAATACAATGACATATGATATATCAAAAAGAAAAGTAACTGCGACAACAATATCACACAGTATAAAGTAGTCGATAAAGAAAGTGAGTCAGCGAAATCAACAATACGCTGTCACACGCTCTCACGTCAAACGAAAAACTCGATAACTACATCATTAAAAATGTTACCAATCAACTTCTGCTGAGCATCGATCACTTTTTTAGAAACCATAATTGATGTTACTTTTCAAGTTACAAACAAGTCACTATCATTCACTGGTTCGTTTTAAAATCATACGTATTGATAAAACTCGCGCTTTTTTCGCGGGTCCGTCGCGCGTGCCTTGCGACATTTCGACAAACTGAACGTTTTGTCTCAGATTTTCGAAATGGAACGTTATTTAAAATTTAGTTCGGAAGAGGATTCATGGCGGCGATTTAAATGTAGTGCGAATTGAATTTATCATAATCCCATCCCATAGACGTATAAGTGCTATGTTATCGGTTGCATAAATATGCAAAAGTAATACTTTCGGAAACATTTTAATACATGACTTTTGCACAATATTGTATTTTTTCAAATCGTAATTTTCATGATTTACGTGGCGTGTAGAGCTTCTTTCAAAGTCATTTAAATTCATCGATAAGATAAATTTTGCAAGAAAAAACATAATTTATCTGGCATTACCTAAATATGCAGTTTTTTTTAAAATATATGTCACTTCATCAAATCCGTAAATCCGTACAGTCTTCACGGCCAGTCTAGTTTTCGCATAGCGTACACCCAAAACAAATTCAGCATAAACGCTGAACATTGATTTTAAAAGCCTATTCCTGGATTACTGTGCATAAATCACGGAAATTAGGTCATTCACGACTGAGCAAACTGACGAACGCGAGTTCAAGCGATGTTTTGAAATGTTCATTAAAAACTTTACAATGTTATTAGCATATTGACGTGAATGACACGACCTGGTTATTGACGAAAATACGCGTGCTGAGAAATTTAATATTGGCGTAACTTCTTTCATGATCTTTAGGTAAGTAACCTATATTTTTACTGTGTACGTAGGTAATGTTCCTTCTTTAAACAAAATATGGGATAAAGAAATATGAGTTGTTTAAGCGTTTAACATCTTCCAGCTTTGAGGTAAAAATAAAGGAAATTTTGAAAAAATGTACCTACCTTCTGAATGACTTTTCTTGTTACCAGAGCTCATATTATTTACTCTTCAGTAATAAAAGCAAGTAGTTAAAACGAAACTCCTCATACATTGATTGACATCTCAATTCAAAACAACAGCTGTCGCTTTAAAATTCCAAGAGCGGCGATGTGTTTTTTTTTAATGTTTAAAAAAAAAACACATCGCCGCTCTTGGAATTCTACATTCAAATTTTTCTCGACTTTGCAATGATAATAGTCGACGGAACAAACTTTGCAAAGATTTATATTCTTCATACGATCAGCGATTACGAGTACCTTCAAAATCTTCAGTAAATATGGAAATTAGTCTATAACTAGTCTGCAGATTTTTTGCAGTTTTATCGGGTCATCTGTTTGATTTTTATCGACTTACTTATCATTACGAGACAATCAATCTTGGCTTTATTTGCAATGAAACTTGTCAAGCTTGAAGTATTATGAGAATTGTCTATTGTTTTGTTCGCGATGGACTTCAGTTAGAGTTAGAAGATACTGTCCCTCAATCTGACTAGCCTTTTCTCAACATTTCGGGGTCAGATTCCCGTCTTACCAGAATGTCGATTCTGTAAAATCTCACCGAGAGGACTTGCGTGGAGTGAGCTGTCAGTGTTATCCCGTCTTGGTCAATCCCTAGCATCAGTGGCACTGACAGCTCACTCCACGCTCACTTCAAAAAAATTCGTAAATCTTATTGAAAATATTTTTTGACGTGAAATGATATGATAGGTAGGTACTTACGATTTAGATTATTGAACCACATTTTATAAGTATTATTAAATGAGGTAACAACGGGCAAACCTACCAATCTACCAACGGTAGTTAAATTATGTGTTTAGAAAAAATTACTACGAATTTACTCAAAAGAGGACACATAAATGCGCTACTTATAATATAGACTAAACAAAACACCCACATTTTTTCGGTAACAACACAGAAAATGGAAGCTATTATTTTTCATCCATTGAGCGTCCCTTCATGACAATGAGCCAACTATTTTAAAATCTTACCTTGGTGTTGGAACTTACTACTATTCCTAATTTCAAATGAAACTTTTTTTTTTCAATGTCAAGGTCTTCATCGATAAGCTTCATTTATCTTCATAATAGTGACATTGGATAGTTATATCTTTATTTTCAAGTATGATATTGTTTCATTGAGTTACTGGCTGGATTAGTATTGGTGTTCACGCTAAATGCATGACTACGAGTAGCTCTTGTAAACTATAACTAATGGAATACGTGGTTACATAAATAGGCAACATTGACATATTTTCTTTGTTTACTGAATTCATGGTTATTTTGAAAAACAGTACAATTTGAATCGTCGCTGTTAAAGAGAACCAAATCTCGACATTACCGAGTTAAAAAATATTGATCAAAGTACACAGATAATCACAGCACGTACTGATATCAAATTAAATAACCGCTAGAGCCATACTTATTTGACCATAATTCTAAATTGATGACTAACTTCTCGCCCAGAGAATGGATAGTGTTGCACAATGTAGTACACCGAAAAAAAACCAGGCTGATAAGAAAGTTCTCGCAACACCGTGCAACAGAGCGAATCTAAAAAAGTATACTTATTCTTATCTTTCAGTTGTAGTTGTTGTCTGTGGTTACATAATGTCAGTTTGTCAAACGAACTATCGATGTTCGACGTTCAAAATCGTGAATATGTGTTTCTTTCACACAGACAGGGCTCTGGTACTTAGTAGATACCTACATTTTTTTAAGGCCTATATATGCGTTCATCCATCAGTGGAGTATGTAGGTACCAGTGGTGGTGGCTCAACGGAATACACTTTTGGCAAAGGTTCACAGAAAAAAAAAACAACTAACAAAATGTTTCATTTCCAAACAACGCATAATATTCGTGTAAAAATCAGAAGTTGGTGCATGTTTACGCCAAATATTTCCTATATTAAAAACATGCGATTCTGCTAATAGCTCTTATGACTAAAATTAGTTTTCTGTAACGCGTTGTTGAATTAAAGGAATGTCGCTTTCCGCTATTTATGTTTTTTTACGTTTATGACCAAAATATCCCATGTTAATTAAAATCTTAGGAAGTCTTTGTAAAGAAGCGTAATTGGTGCCTACGAGTTTAAAAGACGAGTCAAATAAAAAGAGAGTGAGAGATATTAACTCATTCTGTAAACATTTTGGACCTGTTTGGACCTATCTCATTCGGGAATAAATCTCAAAACATCCAAATCAGGGTACAGTTATCAAAGACAATCATTTTGAATTAATGGGTACCTGCATGATGAATAAGATGTTGTACATAATTTAAGGAGATCGGCTACAGTCTACCTTACGGCGTGCAAATTATTACATTGATTAATATTAATACAACCATAATAATGTCAACAAAACAAATCAGAAGTTATAGTGAAGTCAATTAATAATATTAATCAATAAAAAATGTAATCTTGTACAATCTTAGACTAGGCAAGCAAACAATATGAATGAAGTCAACAATTAGATAAGTTGGTATGTCGTTAAATTGCGTAAAGAATATTATAATTATCATAAATTAGAAATTTACATTAGGATAAATTTAAGTCATTGTCATTTAGAAAATCGTTAATCGAGTAGTAACATTTTTCAATCAATAATTCTGTTAACTTATTTTTAAAATTGCGTTTTATGTCATCTTTTACTGTGTTAGGTATTTTGTTATATATTATAGGTTCCATACTAATACCTAACATATTGGGTATATAAGAAGCGCGTACTTTTCTTGGGATGTCTGTACTTAGTTTTCCAAAGTCCGGAGTACTGAACTATCACGCATTCGTGTTATTGGGTGTCCAACTGACAGCTTTTTTATTATTGTCTCGGTCAAGGAACCATTGGTGGCCAAAATTGAATCATGTTTTTAAATCTCTAGGTCAGCCACAAATTATTGTCATTTGTGACTTTTTTACGTAAACAATTCTGTTTTGAAGACGAAAACATTTGTTCGATTTATCAAAGTTACATGCCAATTAAAAATAGAAGGCGCTTAAGGCCGGAATGAAATAGCTAAGCAGTAAACAAGAAATTAAAAATATGTGGTGGCATTACACAGTGGACGCAGGATATTTATAGCGTGAGTACCTAATTAAAATTAAATATTTTCCTGAGAAAACATTTCATTTGAATAAATCAACGACAAAACTAATGGTCAGTTCAAATTTTACTTACGTACTTACATGCATTTTATATGGCCATGAATACTACGATTTAAACACTTTTATCCTTTACTGCGACGCGCGCGGCGAACGTTTAAATTTCCTTTAGAATTTTATTTCAGGAAAGTAATAAAAAGTTAGTCTTTTATGTAAGGTTATGCGCAATAACACCACGAAAGTGTTTTTATTCCGTCTTTAATAGCTGTAGATTACCCGAGACTATTTCACCACACCTTACAAAAGTTAACACATTTGAATTTGGCCTATCAACCTTATTTCTCCTCCAATGATTGCTTTTTTAATTAACAAACTGTTTTTTTAACAACTTTTTTATCTCAAATGAAACGAACTAATACAATTTTTATCTCATCAAAAACCTTCCGACCAAATCAATCACAAAAAAAAACACTTCGCGCCAATAGCACTGTCGCCATAAACTGACATTTATTTGACACTTTTTTTTTAAAGCCAGCTGATATAGGCAAAAGTCACATAGAGACTGCCACGGGTGATGCACGCGTATCCTGTCCCAAGGTGAGCAGGACGGGTGCTAGGCCAGTGGGCGTTTCGTTCCTCACCAATGAACTTCAAAACAATTATCTTGCATTGTTTTGTCATCAAGCTACCGGTCTTATTGATGGCTAGATAATTAATTTAATTACGGTCTTTGATAAGTTTTGCGAGATACTCGCTGATAAGCGTGAGAAAAGGAATGTAATTTTAGTACATTTAATACCCAATAATGAAAGATTAAGTGACGTCTGTGTCTAGTTAAAATATAATTTTGTGTAAACGAATACTTTATTCAATCGAATACTATGCAATGACATCATTATTTTCTTTTGACCAAGGATCGTTAACTGGAAAAAAACATACTACTGATTCTACCACATAAATTAGGCAGCAGACACCACGAAGGTTGCACAGATAAAAACCTTATTAATGACATTTGGCGTTTGTTGTCCACAGGGAATAAAAGCTGTTCATCCGGTCAGGCCGGATACGACCCTTGTCTTTTAATGTGGGAGAGCCGAGTTGATGTAAACGTATTAAGGTGGGCACACACGACCGAAACGAACACCAACGTTGTTTTTGTTTTTACTTACACTTAAAAATTAAGGCAATGAGTGATGATAGATAATTATCAAATAACTACTGAGAATTATGCTGATCAAAATGATATTCATATAATCGCACTAGGACTATTAATTTAAATTGAGAACCTGACAAGGACTAAGGCAATACTGTCATTGTTTAATGGTCTTGGCAATACATCCTACAAGTCCCTATGTAATGTATTTAAATATATATAATTAACTGCCTAAATTAATAAAAAAGAAGACAAAATAAATAAATAAATAAAAAAAACTAAAACAATTATTCAATGACAAAATATAAGTGCTAACTTATCTTACACACAACTACAGTTAAGACGTGGTATAAAAACAAACATAATAAATACAATAAAAATATTAGATTTAGTTCAAAGACTGATTTAGATTTAGTTCAAAGACTGGTTTCCAAAGCTCTCTCTCTCTCTCTTCTACTACTTTACTGTGCTCGACAATGTCACATACAATTTTGAGTTAGTTAAGTTAAAATATTGATTATTCAACATTTCCTTATTTTCATCGATTTATAGTGCAGATAGGACTAAGAAGGCCTTCAGTAGTCCTAACCAATTAGTCAACAAGTTGTTAAGTATAAAGATAATTTCGGGATTACAGGTGTGATGTTACGTTATGTTATATTTATGTTTAAGACAATCATCGGTGCAATAAGGGGTAAATTGAGCCTTAACTCTCGACTGACGCTTCATCCAATTCACCCCAGTTACCTGATCACTTAATTGTGTCTAACAACTACACGTACGCGTAATATTCTACAATTTTTATTTCCTTATTCTCTGTTTTAACTGCTTTTGAACCAAACAGAGCGTCAAACAATATCGAAGTAAATTGCATGTAATTTGGGTGCTCTTGGCTCAATTACTAGAAAACATTGTAACCGAGAGGCAGGTCATGATGTAAAGGAAAGTTGATAGAAGTGGGTTCCCATTGCAAGAATAATGGATGTAATTACAATATACATTAATTTTTCGCCCAATAAAAAGAGGAGGAAGGAGGTCTGGATTTGTGCCCGGTTGATGGCGATAGGCTCGCCCCCTATTACAGGGGTTTTATACATAGCTGGCGCAATGTGGGTGTATTTATAGGTACACCTTATGGCTAACCCTTCTGGATATCCAGGCTTGATGTTATGTGTGTTAAGAATAGGATCTGGCGAGTCACACAAAAAATATAACAGGATTTTTCAACTTTTGCCTAAAAATAAGTACACATACACATTCCCATGGGGGTAGGCAGAAACTACAGAACGCTACCTGCTACGATCCTTAAAAACTCCTTTTGCCTCGTTTACGTTCATACAGCTGTGTGCTTAGTGCGAGTTTTTTTTACGCATCGAGTGCGTTAACGTTTACGCAGATTACTAAGGCGCTGGGTAAGCGCCACCTAGCGTCATACGCGAGAACAAAATTTTGTGAGTGTCAGTTTTAAAATGAACGCCGCCACCAGTGACGAGCGAGTCCCACTCGAAAGTGAGGATCGTTTGGAGCGTAAACGCTTACGTTTGCATGTTAACGTGAGTGTAAGTTACAATTTTGACAGTTTTGACAGCTCGAATACGAAACGCAGTCGCTTGCGAGCGCGTTAAGTTGTCACTTTAGATTTTGTCGTGAGAGCGTTGTGAGAGTGGTGAAATAACAAAGTGATATAATTTAATTTCGTATTGTGATAAAAAATAACAATGGCATCTCGTGTGTATTTCGCTTGGAGGATATTTGAGACCGCAAGAGCACAAGATGAGCGTAATCTAACGTCCATTGGTCGTGCAAGAGCACTTACCTCGAGAAATCCGCTTAGAGACCTTCCGGAGGGTGAATTTAAGAGAAGATATCGGCTTCCTGAGGCAGCTGGCTGGTTCAAAGTCTTCTCAACGGGTATCCATGGAAGATAAGGTAATCATACACCTAGTAATTTTGAAACACAGTTTTTTCCATCTGCCCCTGCCACTATGTAAGGACATGCATTTTATATAACATTTGTTATTTTAGGTACTCACAGCCATTTCTTATGCAACTGGGTCTTACCAGCGCCCGGTGGGAGTTGCTAAAAACGTATCACAAAAAATGTGCAGTGTCTACATTGAATAAGTTACCAAGGCTCTGACCCTTATGAACATAGTAGGAAAATATATCCGGTTTCCTAATTCATTAATTGCCAGACAAGCAATCAGTCAAAGGTATGGTCTACATGATTGATATACTGTAAATATACAATATCAATATCATTGTTGCTTGAAATGCACCTGTGTTTCAGGTTTTGTGAAATTTATGGAATACCTGGAGTAATTGGGTGTATTGATTGTAGCCATTTTAGAATATTTGGTCCACCAAAAGATGAAGAACATCTGTATTATTGTACAAGTACAAGCACTATCATTCAATAAATGTTCAAATGGTAAATATTATGTAGGTAATTAGATATGATTTATTCTTACCTACCTATAAGATTTTTTCTTAACTGTATTTTTATTTTACAGTTATGTGATGACCAATATAGAATTATAAATGTAAATTCCAAATTTGGAGGTGCAAATCACAATTCTTTTATATGGGAAAGCAGTGACATCAACCATTATAAAAAAAAATGCAGTCATTGCACCAAAATGGGGAGATAGTGTAGTGTAGCTTTTAGGTAAGCTCTTAGCTATCAAAAACTGTTTGAACAACATTGCATTAAGCTAAGGCAAAATTAACTAATACATTGATCATCATTTTAGGAGACTCTGGTTATCCACAACAACCATGGCTGATGACTCCGATTTTAGACGCTGCTCCAAACACCTTGCAAGCCAATTACAACCATAAGCATGTGGCAGCCAGAGTTGTCATAGAACATACATTTGGACGTTTGAAGAATCAATGGCGATGTCTTAACAAAGATAGAGTGCTTCACTACAAGGGACTTAAATGTGCTAGAATTATTCAAGCCTGCTGCGTTTTACATAACATTGGCATTGATCTTAATGTTGTAGAAGAAGAGGACATCACTGGTAATAATTTGATTAATCAATCAATGGCACAAATGAGTATTGAATACTAAATTATATTACTTGATAGGTTTGGAACATGAAGAACAAGAAAACGAAGAGCCCATTCACACAGAAATATATATAATAGGTGTATCAATAGAATATAATAGATGAAATAGAATATAAAAGATAGAAATACTTGTAAAAAGTGTAACGTTTTATTCTATTTTACTAATATTTATAATGAGGGAATGAATGAGTGATCTCTGTTAGTTATTTACATTATTTCAACTGTACTATTTCAGTCTCTAAAAGAATTATATAATTTCATAGCACATGTGAGTAGGTACCATGTTCCTACTATGAATCTTGCTGATGGTAGTGACACATGTTGCATCCCTCAAATCCCCTGAAATGCTTGGCATTTTTTACTCTTGTTTAATTTCTATAATCATAGATTAGATTTTAGATATGTTAAGGCATTGTAATAAGTAACTGTTTGTTTTAGAATAAAATTATGAAACTTATGTACTTAACAATATTATTACATGTGTACTTTCTGATATTTAATTTTTAACTCACACACTGATCCATTGTTGTTAATTATATCATTACATCAATAGTATGTCTGCTGGTATTACTTTGTTGTACCTATTATATGTAGTGTTATTTTGGGTGCATCATCCTCATACATAATCAATTGATTAATGTACATAAACAAAATATTGTAAAACTTATATTTGAAAAGAGCAACTATGGAGTTTCTTGTCCGTTCTTTTGGAGCTCATAGTAAACTGAAGCTAACCTACTTTAATATTTATTAGAGGAACTGTATTAAAAGACCAAAAACTTAGGTTGCAATAGTTTTATTAATATAATTGATTATAGAAATTATGGTTCAAGCTGGTTTTTTATTTTATTTTTTACATCACTTCAAATTATTAGACAGGTATACTATAACAAGTTGACACAACACACACACACAACCAAAACAAATAAAATCTCTACACACCTGCTTGAACTAAAAATATAATTAGTCATTTGGTTCTAAGCATTACGTAGCATTTAATTTGTACAAAGGAAAACATTAGGTGGTGAAGTCCAGTATAAGTCCAAAATAACGATCATCACAGAGGAGTTCGGACTTCATCATAGTTTCAGCTTTTAAAGTAACATAAACAGTCAACAAGTAAAACACTCCAATTTGTAGAATGATAATTGCATGCATCATGTGGAATAACATTGTATATCACTCAAGGGACAAAATTCCATAAAAAAAATTAAGAGTTCTTCATAGTGCGTTCTTAAACAATGAATTGCCCTCTTGAACAAAATCTAAACATTTTTGAACCCCATAGAATAAGAAACAAACATAGGAAACACTTAAGTTTTTGCTATCGCGAGATAAGCGCGATTCTATGTCACTGAGTGAATAATAAATCTATTTTATATAAACTAATAATATTACAGCCGACTGTCCGACGGCTGGACAAAGCCCTCTATTCTAAAAGTAACCGTACCTGAGAAATATTGTAAAGATTAATCTTTGCAATATTTATCAATCAGCTAGTTGTTCCAAAACATTCACAACTCTACCGCCTATTGCTTGCCAGTTCCTATGAGCCTGTGCCTCCATTTCCCTTATTCTACTTTGCTCTCTTCACAATTTGACGTTGTCTCTGTGCTGCTTGCTGTTCTTTGAAATTTCACCAAAATGAATAAGCTTGGATAAACTGCTGTGCTGCCTGCTCGGTTTGTGCTGGCCTCGCTCGTCTATGAGTTGAACCTCGAGTTCCCACTGTTTAACAATGCAATCAATTCCTTCCAATTCCGTATTCTCGTTATCCTACCTCGGGAATTAAAGGTAGATAATTTGTTTAGATCTCCATTCCTAAAAAATAACAACATAGTTTTACAAACTTCACAAGTTGGATTACTATTTCACTATACACCAAATTAAATTACACTTACTGCTCCATATAGGTCACCATCATTTCAAATTGGGACGGGCTAGACTTCATTTTCAACAATAATATTAAAAACTTTATCCATATTACAACAAAAACAAACTTGTTTACAAAACGTCTTCTAACTTGACATAAAACCCGACTATTTGAATAGGCAGTCGCTTCTATTATGAACACAATATAGAAATGTCAATTTATTTTGGCCGGTTACTAATGTTCGTTCGTTCGTTCGTTCACCAATCGTCACTTCTCACGGTGAAATAACGCGAAGCGAATCGTTGACTGTAATGAGACTCACACTCGCATGATAACGGTGGTCGACGCGTTTGATGTTAACTCGATTTACGCGATCGAGACGTTACTCGAATTTTAGTATGTCACTCGCACTAAGCATACTGGTCATACACGCGCGCCGTTAGCGAGTACTACGCACCTGACCTTTCTGAAGAACATCACCAATAAGGTCCTCCTAGGGCGTCCCCTCCCGGCGTTTCCACTCAGATAAGTATTGATTTTTTAAATAATCTCGTGTGAGTCCGCCTTTACGTCGTCGATAACTTTTTACAGAGTAAAATTGAAATGAAACCCGTTCTTGAATAAAAACCTGTAGCTGTCATTACAAGAAGTTTTGTTTTGACCATCATTCTTTTTAGGAACCTGTTGCACTTCTGTTTATTGAAATATTGTCTCGAAGACAAAATTGTGTGGTTCATTTTGTGTTCTTAAAGATGAAGCTTTATATTATGTGTGATACAGGATTTTAAACGCAGAAGCAGACGGTTTTTAACAGAGGAGTTTTTATGTTCGTCTGTATTTTTAAATAAAATGTATTTTCATAAATTTCGTGACTTCTCACGCAGTGGTCCCATATTAATTTTCTTAACTTTGCTTTGGTATTGTTCGCATAACATCATAACATCACGCCTTGTTGCCCCGAAGGGTTGGGCAGAGGTGTAACTATAGTACACCCACATTTCGCCAGTTATGTTTAAGTCCCATGTAATAGGGGGCGAGCCTAATATTGCCATCAACAGGGCACAAATCCAGACTCCGGGCTGCTACTGAGGAATTCCAGATAGAAAAACCCAATAACACGTTGCCCGACCTGGGAATCGAACCCAGGACCTCATGGTCAGCGATTGCGACCACTAGACCAACGAGGCAGAGGTATTGTTCGCTTTTGATAAGCTTCAATAATACGTATTTCTTTCCACTTTGTGTATGTTGATGAGGTTATACAACTTCCTGTCAATATTGTTTACATAGACTCAAATTCGTATAACACTACTTGTGTTATACGAATTTGAGTGGAGTAGTTTAGCAGGTACAAAAAAAAAATACTGAAAAATTTATTTATATTTTACCCAACTAGGCGAAGCAAAAAGAAGGGTTATGTGATTGACCGGTATGTATGCATGTACGTATAAATGTATGTATGTGGGTGTGTATGTATGTTCATCTGTTCCCTCATAACTTCTAAACTACTTATCATATCATAATCTGACAAATGAGGTATTGTTGGAAGCGTCTTGAGCGTCCGCTGGTTACCTTTAGGCTATATGACGTCACCTGGGCACAGGGCGCCGTAGGTATTCAATTTAATGTTGGTTTTGTCCTTCACAGACAAGACGTTAAGTCGCAACCTAAAAAATGATCAGGGTAAAGCCATGGTCGCATGCCATTATAATTTTGTTGGTGTTCCTGATCGCCACTGGCATGCGACCACGGTTTAACCCTGACTATTTTTGTACCTATATCTCGATTTCTGTCTGAAATATTTTCTTGTTTCGTACTTCATGCCCGACTACGGCGATGAAAAAAGGAGGGTTCCGTACCTCGAAAGGAAAAAACGGAACCCTTATAGGATAAATTTGTTGTCCGTCCGTCTGACTGTCTGTCAAGGCCCTTTTTCTCAGGAACGCTTGGAGGTATCAAGCTAGAACTTATATCAAATCAAAAAATCAAATTCTAAGCCAACACAATCAAAAGTTACAGCCGTTTATGCCGCAAATTTCTCCAAATTTTCGACACTCGCAAGGGAATCAAAACCTACAGGGTACTTCCCGTGAACTCAGAATCTTGAAATTTGGTACGAAGTTACATTTTATAGCACAGATAAAGGAAAAATTGCGAAAACCGTAAAAGTTTAGTTACATCATATAATAAAATTATTTTAAATAATTTTAAACTACCCCTTTCCTCATGAACGCATGTGAACTTTTACTTATATACCTACAGGTTTGTACGGAACCCTCGGTGCGCGAGTCCGACTCGCACTTGGCCGGTTTATTTAAAGAGCTCATATTCACTTTCCGTCTTCTTATTTTTTTCTGTTTATGATCGGCTCTAAAACCGATGATCAACCCAGAAACTCGGTGACCGCGACGAAAAAAACAAAATGACTTCGTTCATTAGAGCATCATAGATAGCGCATTGAAATAAAAGAAGGATTTTCTTCCTTCTCTTTTTTTAGACAGTACGGCAAGAGTTACAAACTAAGCAAAAAGCGCTGTCAACCGTAAATATCTCTGCCCTAGTTCAATAGTATGATGTCTTGGTCGAAGTTAGACTTTAAAGATTTTAATTAGGTAAACTAGCTGACCCAGCAAACGTTGTTTTGCTTTTTTTATTTTTTGAAAAATAGATGTGGGCCGATTCTCAGACCTACTGAACGACATACAAAATTTCACACAAATCGGCCCAGCCGTTTCGGAGGAGTTTGGTAACAAACATTGCGACACGAGAATTTTATAAATTAGTAGATTAGAAGATGTTATTAATTGAAATGCGGTTGATTGATTAAAATGATAGTTACTAACGAATATTAAAAAAAAAAAAAATTAAGGCTTGTATTATTATGATAACCTCATGGGAACTCAGGTTTAAACAAATATTTTATGATTTTAATTTCTTTAAAGTGGTTTATTAAAACTGATGTCTATCTATATTGTAACTCTTATAGTCATAATTTTTTTTTTGTTAGAGAAATACTTAAGATTAATTCAACCAAGTTTCCAAATTTATAAAAATAAACGGACATAGACATAATTTTAAGATATCCTAATTAAAATTAATTTTAGAGAATGTAAGTTGTCCGACTTAATCCGCGGAAATGTTTGGTAAAGGGTTATCATAAGACGTCAGAATATTTGAACTAGTAGTGTTCGGTAAAAAATGCATGAATGTCACAGTGAGATATTAAAATTTTGGCACTCATGCTGCGTTTTACATAATTATATGCGATTTTTAATCAGATGCAAAAGTAAATATTTTGCATGAAACAAAATTAATCTCAATTTTTTTTTTTTTTAGGATATTTTTCTATTGAACTAGGGCAGCGATAAAACTAAGCGCATTTATTTTTTGCTATTATTTATGGCATGTGACTGCCGCCCGCGTGTATGTCGGAAATTATCAAACGGAAACGTCCCACCGCGATAAATGAAAATTGGGAGGTGTCATGGGCCACCAGCACCATAATTGCCTTAATCACAACCAGAAACATTTTGAAGGAAATTGGTACCGTCAACTGTGGCATCTTTACTATCCATGAGCAACTTTACCTATGAGTACAGTACTTAAATATCTCTCAATTCAATCAATATTGAAAAAAAAAAATATTACAGGTTTTTTTTTCTATTGTATCACTTTGATATTAAATGGCGGCAACTGATTTTTAGTAATGAGATTATGTACAACACTCATGGGTAAAGTTGCTTATGGAAAGTAAAGATGCCACAGTTGAACGTAATCCATTGCTTCACGTGTTCGAAAAATTTGTCTGCTCAATAACGTAAATAACGCAATGAATGTTGTTGAACTGTCAAAATGTAAGCGATTAGGTACTACTAATAGGTAGTGCGTTACGCAATTACCCCGCAGATTGGAACGAAGTTCCTTTCCCTTTATATTATGTAATAAAACAGTCCCATCTAATATGGTCTCAAGTGATTTATGGAAATCTTGGGCATAATTTTGTACTTCTACAACCAGCGTTTTTGTCTATGCGCTGTCTGTTAGTGAGAGATAAATGTTTATTTTTTTAAATTTTATAAAGAAGTTTGAACCACCATCCACTTGATACTTTCTCAGGAAACTGTGAAACACGCTTGAAGGAAATTCAAAGAAACTTTTCATAGAAAAGGACAAAATAAAAAGAAAACAAGTAAATGTTCACACTAACCTTTGATTCGAGTCGTTCCGACTCATTCTTGTAATGCGTTCGTTCACTTTCCACCTTATCCAGTTTAGCCCGGAGGGTCTCCAGCTCATCCTGTTGAAGAAACAACTTTATTACTAAAGACTCAACGTTCAATTTTGTTCAGCTAAGTCCTTGTGTTAGAAAACGCGCACTTTCTGCTTATGCTCATCGATTCATTCGTGATTATGGATGCTGTGACCCGTACGCTTAACTCGTCATTTGTGTACGTAACTTGGTAATGTTTCATTATAATAGTTACTTGGATACGTAGGTAAAAGATGGTAGAAATGTGCGTTTTAGATTTACAGGGGGTTTCTCTTACAAATCCTTCCTTATTAAACTATATTTCCCTTCTGTATTTGTATTTCCTGATCTTTGAGATGATCCGATATGATTATGCAAATGTTTGTGGCTCATTAGAGGATCCGTACTCCGTATGTGATAATGTCCGACTGTTTAATCTAATTAAAATCAGCACCTTAATTGCGTAATACACAATCAATCGGAATCTGAATCGTTTTGAAACATATTGCTAATCCATTGCTTCTTAAGTTCGATAAAAATTCTGCTCAACAATATATAGAACGCAATGAATGTTCTTGAACCGTCAAAATCAAACAGATTAGTCGTAATCGTTTATGAAAATGTGTTACGCAATTAGGGTGCTGGTCTCGAGTCCTGGTTTTTTAAAGCCTTTTCATTTAATCTGGCGTCATTTGAATTGACCTTATTGGCTGTTGCTTATTTAATCTACCAATAAAAGCAGAAGCAGATAAATATATAACTTTGATTTGGGTCAATTGTCTACGATTTGCCCAAATTCAGTGTACACCCATGCTACTCAATCAACTAAGTATCAGCAAACCCAGGAATGTTTTGAACTAAACAACAAACATGGCGTCGTCGTTCCAGCGCAGCGCACACGACTGCGCCGTTCAATATGCGCGGTAGAGCGGCGCGTCATCGCGTGCTTTTGACGGTAGTTGAAGAAAATTTGGACCAAGTCCACGTTCGTAAGTAGAATCCAACAGAATGCATCCCAGCGCGTCGATGACACTGTTGGATTTCCAAGTCTCCGTTCAACAACGAAAGTTGAAAATCTCGCCGCGATTACGTCCGTGCGAACGTGGTCTATCTGTTTTTAAGCGTACCTAATTTTAAGTGGAAATGATATTAATTCCAGTTTCAAAAAAAGTTTGTACTCAAGACTTAGAAACCGACCAAAAAGACACCAATAAACGCTATTTTAACGCTATTAAAATATAAATCCAAAGCCATAAGGGCCAATGCACACTTGACCGCAAGCTGCCGCAGCACTACGCCCGTTACACAACCCACACGTCTAATCGCAAAGTTTGATTTCTAATCGCACAATCCGAGCGATGTATTCCAAGATTTTTGACCAATTAGAGCGAACCTGTCATACATACTGTGACACCATGCGGAAATGGCTGCTGTCTCTTGTGTGGGAGAATGCGGGTAAAAACTTTGTGTGCAGTTGAGTGGGGGTGTTAGGATTTTTGTATAATTATCCGTAGAATTACTTGAGATGTTAAATAGTAATACAAATCAGAGGTTTTCTTAGTGAAGAAGTCTGAGTTTAGTTTGAAAAATTTAACGTTTCTTCAATTTATTTGTTCCTTTGCGCGTATTTCTAAAGCACCTGCGCGTCGTCACCGATTGAGCAATTGAGCCATGTCTACGCAATCTAGTTAAGGTTAAAAATTCTTCCTATCTTACTAAGCTTAAGTGATCTCGTATGTACCTAGGTGTACCTAGGCGGGCCAATTTAAAAGAGTTTTTCAAAATTATTTTAATTGGTCAGGATTTTTTTTCACGTCGAATCGAGAAAAAAAATCTCTGGTTCGGTTTTGACAACTCTTCATTGAATCACATAGAGTCGAACATGGTGATGTAGTATTTCAATAGAATGTGTGCAGCCCCTAACACCAATAGATCTCATAAATTATTAATGCCTCAGTTTTTATTGTCATTAAATCACGAGATACGTTATAGAATTCTTGCTAACGATTACAACGGGAGCGGATGCTGGTTCCGAGTGATTGGTTCAGACAATAAAATGGTTTCGTTGTACATAATAGTGCTTGACGCTTGCTGCAATAATTTTGATTTATATAATTAAAACTTCTCGCACACAATAAGGTACAAAGTTATTAGTCCATTCGTTAGTAGACTGACTATGAAAGCTGCCTTCCGTGTTCCATGCAAAATCAGTAAGAAAAAATATTTGCATTATAATATCGAGTTGAGTTTGAGAGATCCAGTAGATGAATACGAAGTAGATGTGCGATTTCCTTTTATATAAGTAATAATTGTGTCAGCTTTTTGCACACCAGGACCACAGTTCGCGGTGACCCAAGAAAATGTATTGAAAAGCATGCGTTTTGTGGTAGAACCGCTGCAAACTGACTACATAGACATTCCACGGTGTATTTATCCTAGAAGGTACGTGAATAGTAGTCAGATAACAACACATTAACATCATGTATTGAACACAACGCTTTGCCTGCAACTGTTCACTGAATTGTATTACTGGTTTAATCGAAACATGTTGCAGTGAATGTGGTGAAAAGCAAGAGGAAAATGGGAGGAATTAAATATCAATAAAAAGACAAATGAAGATGAAGATCAGTAAACAATAAACAAAAAAAAACTTTAGTAAGACTTTCAGTAAGTTTCTGATATGCACGCTTTTTCACCAAAAAATATTGTAACCTTCCAATTTCCATGAGGATAACCACCTGGGGTGCTTCACTTCAGGTACTCCGGACCTCTAGCACTCTGTTTCTCTGCGGGCGAACATCCGTGCCGAGTGTGGCATCGCTCCTCCCAAGCCAAGGAAGTAGATGCTGCTCTGAAATGTTTCGTTCAGAGTCTGAACAATCACAGGTGCCGCAAACCGGCACCCCCGGTGATATTCGCGCGCAGAGAAACAGAGTGCTAGGCCAGTGGTCCGGAGTACCTGAAGTGAAGCACCCCAGGTGGTTGAAGTTAGGCGCCTGAGCAAGTAGTTACGGGAACCGACTTTTTTTCTTTTTTTTTTTGGTTTTCAGGTAATATTTTACTATCTACGAGTATAAGTGCGGTGGTACATGGTATTTTAACACACACACATACACTTACACAGTGCAAGTACCTTCACAACCAAGATAGGCTACAATAGCCACTTAAGAGCAAACGCTTTTAACCCATAGCCGGTGATACATCTGTTTTTCAAAAACGGCAGCCGAAATCGGCATGCGAATATATCTATTAGTGCGTACATTAGCAACAGGTTTGGCATAAGTCCTGGCTGGAGGCCTTAATTTATTAGGGCACCACAGGCAAGTCCGCTTAAGCAGACGACAACCTTACAGGTTGACCTGTGAGATTCCATACAAAAAAAAAAAAAAACAGGTTTGGCCTCCAACAATCCTATATTGAGCAAGCATTCTCATCACAATAAGCTAGCTGGCTATTTCTTCGATTTACACTATTACTGATTTCAAACACGTTACTTTTTCACTCCCAGATAAGAGCGGAAACATCACATAGAAACGGAACAGTCAATATTTATGACATTACTCCGACACACCTATTCCGACCACAATAAAAAATGCATAATCGTTTATGAGTGCCTAGTACTTGTATCAGTTCCGCTACTGAACAGATAAAAAGAACTGTTATTATTTATTAGTTCCCATGGAACAGTTATGTGTGATTGTGAACCGATTTATGGGATCAATGTGTGGAGGAAGAAAAGTTGCTGTGTTGAAAAGTGGGTTGAAATATTAGGTTATTGCTTCCCCATGTGTTTGGGTTGTTAATGTCATTGTTGTGTTTGGGTAGAAATATGTTGTGAAATGATTAAAACAAATGTACTTTTCTCATTAAACGTGATCGAGTTTTTTTTCAGATTTTCTCGTTTTTCTAAGATCGACCAGTTTGTAAAATAAGATTAATTCAAATACTTTTGATTCGCATCAATCCATAAGTTTTTCCACGAAACAGAAGTGTCTAATCGACATAGGTAAATAGATTTCGCTTATGTAACTAACATAAACATTTTAACGCATTAATAGCTGAATTTCTCTCTAGCTCGTGAAGCTAGTAAGAACATTTCTTATTTGCCAGTGCTAGTTAAAAACTCCTCGTAATTGGAGATCGCAGTGCGTCTGCGCAAGACTTACTGATGCGGCAGACGGAATGTTCTACAACAGCGTCTTAATTGGTTCGTTAGGCAGCAATAAATTATCTTTGAATGGAAATTTATTCACGATCTGTCATGAAATCGACCGAAACTTAGGCAAGTATTTAATAATTACTTTATCACACCTCTAAGCATCAAAATATTCTGTCATTTTTGTTATCCCCGTAATTGGCATATATAGGATAAGTTTTTAACCAGTGCAGAAACTGTAATTATTAATTTAGTACATGACTCTAGCATATAACTTATTCGCCGGTAAAAAAAAAATTGTTGTTCAGTACATTTTGACCGCGTAGGTATTACATTTTTCTATGAAAATGCTGTTTTTTTTTTAAATTACTGACGAAAAATTTCTAGGTCTGGAATCAGTATCATTACTGTCACGCGTTCGCGCAAGCGCATTTGCGCGGAAATCGCAAACGATTACAGTCGGTCGCCTCCATTTTTATAGCGAGCGGAAATTACAAGAGAAAAAGACTAGCGTTAAAGGCACGCAGGAAATTGGTCGGGTTGAGGTGAAACTGATTTATTGCCGGAGGATAACGTAAAATGAGATCACACGACATTGTTATAGGAGCTTTTTTTGATAACCGACAAACAATTTCAACGCATGGTTCAGAATCATTTACTGAGTCCACATGGTAAACGGTTGTGAGTCGATGTACCTTCCACCCTGTATGTTATGTAATTAAGCCCTAAATCATACAGATTACTACTGCCATACGAAATCGATCTTGAAAAAATGTGTATTATGTCAATGAGCTATGAACATTTCAGTATAGAGCCTGGCATAAAAAGCAATTTAATTTTTTATTTTTTTATTCAGGTGTACTAAGCTAGATGCCGCCGCAATGTACTGCCGGAGAATATTTTATCTATTTATTTCACAAACACACTGCATGGATTTACTATATACTATGTATATACATATATAGGAGCAGTGGTGGCCCAGTGGTAACGGTTCCGACTTACGAGTTGTAGGTCGTGAGTTCGAACCCAAGCAGGCGCTTTACTTTGTGTAAATAATTTAATCACCACTGCTCTCAAAACGGTGAAGGAAAACATCGTGAGGAAACCGGCATGTCCTAGAACCAAAAATTCGAAGACATGTGACATCTACCAATCCGCACTGAGCCCGCGTGGTGGATTACGGATCACTACCTCTCATAGAGAGGAGGCCTGTGTCCCAGCAGTGGGAACGTTATAGGCTGATTATGCTATGTATATACATAGTTCAACTGGAATGCTTACAAGCACCGAAAAGTCAAAGCAGAGCAATCTGATCTGTAGTGTCTTTTTTTAATAAGATGAACATACATTTACTTGAAAAGTAGTACACGATGGAGAAAAGTTCAAAGTATTATGTTGTTAACGGAATGGATATAATAGTTGGTAGGAAGTGAAAACATACATTTTAATTGTCATTTACCAAGACAGTATATGATCGGTAAAACGGTGTTGGAGTTTATCAATCTCATATACACTAACATCCATTTATAAATAAATTATTACACCCTGTATTGTTAGAAATTGTCAAGAAAATGTTCGTATGGACGAAAGAAAAAACTGTTTCCATTACCTAAATCCTCTCTTCATCTTCTCAACGCAATAGTCTTGATATAGATAAATCCAAAACAATAAATGCATTCTAGGTTTTTAGTGTTAAAAAAAAGCACCTCTTCTATCCCCCCCCCATCTTCACAATTAATACATTTCATACCCGCAACAAAAAACAATACATTCTGTTTAATCATTACCAAACAAACAACTCATGCTGTATCATATGACAGACCCAACATGTTTTTTTCAAAAACAAAAAAGAATCGCCCCTAATCTCTTCTCTCCCAGACGCTCACAAATAGTCTTAATGTGTGATTCAAGTGATAGATCATTCGTCACACTAAGACCACACAAATACCGTAACGATAATTACTTTCAACAGTAATAAAGAATGACTGCCCGAGAGTGCCCGTGAGATGAGATCTGTTCAGTCTGTGACGTAATCGACAATATAGCTATAACCTAGCACAATATAACGTGTGTTGACGCATAAATGGTTGAGAAGAAATTTTTACCTTAAAAGAGCTAAACTGCGGTCACTCTCAGACTGCATAGAAAAGAAAGAGAAGCGCGATGACACAACGCTGCTAATTTATTGCAAAAAATTAAGCGATTATCTATTAACAAAAAAAAAAATTGATTTCACTATGATTGAATGAATGAATGAAATGCACCGACACCAGCATGGTTTGACAAGACTCGATTAATCTAATGAACCCCGAGATTTGCACTAGCCCCTGAAGCATCATGCTTTATGGTGCTTCAAAGACCATTGCATATCAAGGAATAGACCGGTGGGCACTGTAATGGTAGGGAAGACGTGCACTTAGGATAGGAAGGATTAAGAGCCTGCGGAGTAATTGGACTATTAAGTTAAAATGTTGCTTGTAGAATAATTTACCAAATAATCAGAATGATTGCACGATATTAGTATGGTTTTTAATCGTTAAAAAACAGTTTTGGAGGTATCTTCGCGATTGTTTTCTAACGTTTGGTGTCCAATTATGTTATGTTATGAGGAAGGCAGTTTTCGGCAAAATAAAAACAATTATTAATTCATCAAAATGGGTTCAGTCGTTTTAATCATGGAAGATTGTTATGATGAAAACGTTACAAAACTAATTTAATTATATTATGAGATTCGATAAAATATTCATAGTCTGACTAAACTACTGTCTATCCATCAGTTGACAGATCTAGAGAGATCAAATCGATTAATATTAATCAATGCTTTTAATCGCTTGTCGAATGTCATCATAAAACGTAATCGTATTCGCGACAAATTTATATTCTACTATCGACTTTATTTCGCAATCAGCAGAAATACGGGCGAGTTTAATGACCTTACTGGTCATACTTTGTCATTGAAAGAATAGAAGAGATGGTCTAGGTATCTTAAACCAGAAGGACCTATCATCATCATCATCTGCTAGGTCTTTTCCTTTCCGAGGCACGAAGGAGCCTCGGTAGGTATATAGAGACGGTCACCCATCCACGGACCGGCCGAGGCAAGTAAAGCTTAACCGGATCGCTCTACCCGTGCGGCTGGTGTTTCTTGCCCAATTTCCCGTAATTAAAAACGTTCAAAATCTAGTCGCAATTTCATTTCAGCGACAGTCAAATGTCAGAAACGTAGATATAAAAGCTTAACATTTTTGACAGATTGTGACTGAAATTAGAATGCGAACGTTCTTAAAAAAAACGGGAACTGTCCCTCTGAGGTGAAGCCACTAGCCGTAATACACGACGACAACGTAAGATGTATTCAATACAGCGCGTGCGCAACAGGACTCGTATGTGTCACTATATTGCACCTGTTTGTTACCAAGTTAGTTATTTCACCAGCATCTCTGCGAACCTATACATGTTGCTTGGCTATGGCTCCAGTAGGTACCCACTTCCCGGACTAAACATTTAAAAAGAACCTCTATTACTACTGAATAAATAAAATATCATCATACATACATTAAGCTGCAATCCCCAGAGAAATAACTAGGAGTACGCCAACCTTTCGCCTGCATTTCGTTATTTTCAAGTCCCATGTTAATACAGGGCGAGCTTATTGCTATCAACTGTTCACAAATTCATAGACCGGCCTGTTGCAAAGAAATTCCAACAAAAAAAGAATGTTCACAATAATTTTACCGATTAGAAAACACAGACCAGAGGCCCTAGTGCGAGTTTCTTTTAACCATTTCGACTTTACGCATCGACCGCGTTCGGCGCCCCGATTGGCCCTTCACCGTTGTTGCGCTCCGATTGCGAAGGGCCAATCGGAGCGCCGAACGCGGTCGATGCGTAAAGGACAATGCCAGAAACTCTATGGAACTTTGCCCCACTTAAATCAAGTCATTTACAAGCCTGCAAAATGCAGCATCTTAAAGTTTATTTAAAACTGTTAACTAAACATTTGTCTTAATGCCTGTAGAACTTGCGGTTTCTGTTAAAATCTTAAAACAATATTGACATTGATGATAGGTTAGGTGCAGTTTATAAATGTTAAAAAGCGATTTAAACAACATATACGTTACGCATTATCATAATTATTATAATCGTAATATGAGTTTTTGTTTTACAGGTATCTAAACCTTTTTTTTGTTGTTTATCATGCGCAATAAGTAACGCAACTGGAAATTCAGGGGTTGAATTCCTTTTATCATTGATTTGTAATCGGCAAGTTTTACAGAAAAACAATGTATTATGAAAAGGTCCTTTAATCACTACAATTATTTTCATTAATTGACAATTCCTGTAAATAGCTGGGGCAGGATCTGGCATTGTCAAAACTCACACTAGGGCCAAAGGAAGCTCAACTCAAGCTGCCTAGCTTTTTTCTAACAACTACCTGACGTCACAACCCAGTTACTGGGTCATACGTTACCCCTTGGTAAGACTGGTTGTCTGACTACCCGTAACTACTGTCAAAGATCTACGAGTGACAGTAGGGCATAGCGTACATTCCGAGGCATGGAGAGGTCTCGATATGTAATTGATGGTCAGCTTATCCTTCAATCCACCTGTGCGGCTGTTATCATGTAGCCACGAGCCCAAGAAAGCCCAGGTATTAATGGTAAATACAGTAAATTCTCTATATCTGAACTTAACTATTTGGCTGCTTCCACTAACATTCATCTGTTGTACGTAATAAATCAAGTGCAATTGATTTCCCTACTGCAGCTATTTTCAGATGTGTGTGTTGGCAATGTATTTACACTGTGTTTGGAAGACGGGTTTTAGACTAAGTATAGAATATGTATGAATGAGAGTGGATGAGAATGAAGCTAATTGGCGTGTAGTGGAGAGGCCTATGTCCAGCAGTGGACTGTTAACGTTAAGACACCTTCAAAAAGGCGCGACACGCGACGCAAATCGTACGCGACACAAAGGCACCGCTCGTCGCGCAAAACGCGGTGCCTTTATGTCGCGCCAGTCTTTACGAGCCTTAAACCGATGAATGTTTGCGCGGCATTACTGCGTGGCATATCCGAGACACGCCGCGCACTTCAGTTGGCATCAGAACTAAAATGAAAGCGGTTGCATGCGTGTAGCTCGTATCTCTGCTTTTTATTCGAAAAAAAAATATTAATGTAAGGAAATCCTGGATGAAACCACTATGGCAGCGGAGTTTACAGAATTTTAAATCAATAAATTACGGTATTAATTACCGAACACCCCGGTTTTTAATTTAATTCTTGGAAGAGTTTGAATATTTATATAGCCTGGTTGAACCCCATATTTTTAAGCAGAAATACGTCCAAACACAATTACTGACGGACGAACTAAAAATGTAGGTGCGCGGCGCGGCCGGCAGACAGACACGTTCGAGCGCGGCCGCAGCGCACGATTACTGCTCTATGTTCGGACACAGCTTTATAGGTTAAATATTATCGGACAAACTTGTCTCCTACCGATAGGACTAGCCGAAAATAGCAGAGGACATACATAAGTCCGTGGAGAAGGGTGACATGCCTTTGCCCAGATGTGGGACACCAAAGACTACTTAGAAACAGGGAAATAGAGGTCAAAGCTAAGTTGGTAATAGAGTAACTTATCGATTAGTTTCGAGGAATCGATCCTCCGCAAGAAACTAATTTAGTATGGTTTAATGATAATGGCAAGTAACCTAATACTTAATTATCTTAAACCAAGTGAATTTAGAGACCATTATGCGTGAAACCAGGAAATTTACGAATGAAATAACCTATTTGTGTGCATATTTACAATGATAAAAATTTGTATTTAAGTAGTCGTGAGGAGCTAAAAATTAATAAAGATTGCGAATGGCAGTAGCCATCTGTATGGTGCATTAATTGACTCGTTCTTATTTGTTTTGCATTTGTAGGGAAATAATTATTCACAATACTGAGTTAATTAAGCTCGAAGTGAACAAAATATTTTAAAACTATGAAATTCGATTGAAATCTAGTATTGCAGGCGCCTAGTGATATTATAATCAAAAATACTCTTGCGTCGAATTTGTATTGAAGCTTTTAAAAGGCGCTTTATCAACGTATTACTACTACTGGATCATTCATTGATTGGCGGCAAAAACACTTATGAACTTGTTCAACAACAACCACAGGTTCAACATCATTGTATTTTTTTATACAACCAACATTTGGTCAATGAAAAGAAACAAAAATAAACTATTCATAAACTACAGGATCACAGGCTTCTATTTTCGGATTTCGGTGTCTATAGTCAAATGTTGCCACTTCAGTAAAATAAAAAAACTTCTATATTTAAATTATGGTGTCAATCTAGCCACGGATATTACAATCCGGATATGTAACCAGATTCGCGTTGGTACACTCTGGCTGTTAAAGTATCAGATTTATGAGAAGTCCAATTTAATTGCGTTTTACTTTTAAATAGATTGAAGCTCCAGTTATATAATTTACTACCATTTGAAATGAGTCGATGATTTAGAATCAGATAAAACCTCGTTGAATTTTACTGGGGATCAAAAGTTTAAGCATTATATCTAGCTTTTTTAAATGAAGTGTTAATACCTGTAACTGATAGGGTACAGTCCTTTAGCTAAGGAGGGAAGGAGAAGGGGATATTAAAATGTGTTAGGTATGAATGTGAAAGATGATGGCTAGGAAAGAAGAAAACACTGAGATGATACAGAAGTATGAATGAAACAGAAGTACGGCGCCAACCCAAAACTCAAACTCAAAGCATTTATTTCAAACTATTTAGAGGCACTTTTGAAATTTAAAAGAGTCGGTCAGTTATTCAGAAAGCTGAAGCTTGTTGCCCGTTGCAAAACGTAGATCTCTATGGAGAAGAACGCGCAAGAAACTATGAGGACAGTCTTTTAAATCAAGGTTTTACAAGATCCTGTGTACATTATTATTGTTGCTTCTAAATAAGGGAGCAAGGATATGTAGGGAACCCACAAATCAATTGGGGTAACAGGTTAAGGCGCTGCCCAAGTGTAGGACACCGTAAAACGCTCCGTTTTTTGTCGCACAGTCAGGCGTGTTGGTACATATTACAAGCTAGAAAAAAAACATTGTGTATTGTCAAATGCCCAAAGAAAAGACTTATTCATTTATTTTACATTTTTTGTAAATTTGAAAGTAAGTTTGTTTGTTACGCTTTCACAAGAAAACGGCTGAACGGATTTCGATGAAATTATGCACACCGATAGACTATGACTTGGATAAGGCTACTTTTAATCCCGGATCGCAAACGAAGTCTCGGGCAACCTCTAGTTTTTCATAAAAGTTAAATAGTATCATGATAAAACTGTTTTAAAACAGAGCTCATTAAAACATTTTTCGGTGAATAATTCTCTAAATTTTTAGCGTAAACTATATGATAGTTTTTATGTAATGGTAATAAATGGAATTCAATCAACTAAATAAATATCTAGAAATTATTTCACTGAGCCGTGCATTTATTTTAAACTTAATTATAACTGCAAAATTACTTTCATTTTGGGCTAACGCATCGCTGTTTTGAACCTTGTTTGATGAGGCGATGCGCAAAGGGGATGATTATAAATGTTCGAACAAATAATGTAATTTCAAAGAAGGCATCTGTAAAATGTGATAATCGAAAAAATCTGTAAAATCGATGGAAATATGAAGAAGCTAAACGCTTTAAAAGTTTTTGGAGGGGATTGTTCCTGTCCTTGTCGCGCGGTACGGACAATGTGTGGCGCTAGTATTAAGTTACATAGTCGTGACGTCATTTCTACGATAATGCTGTCTTTGTCTAACAGTTGTTTTAAAACGTTTATAAAATGGCAATTTTTAAGCTGTTACACTTTTTATGATCAGTTGTCATCATCCCTATTATAAAATTTGCTTCTTACCGCGCCTTAACAAGAAGGGCTGCAAGTGGTAACACACTATCATACATATTATTTTAAGTTCATAGCCTATAAAATTCATTTCCCATCTTTCCTTAGACATAGTCGGCTAATAATAATCAAAATTCGAAGATCAAATACCATTGCTTGCAGCTGTTCACCCCGCCAAGCACCTAGTTAAACCAGACAATATAAAACCGTGCAATATATTACTATTTCAATTCCAAACGAGTAGTTTATTACTTCGAACTGAAATGAACGAGCGAGCAGTTTTAACTCTTAAGGGGCTTTTTGCAAGTTTATTGCTAACGGTGTGATAGGGGTCGGATATAACCCGAAGACTTGTGAAGAAAATTTATTGGTATAGAAAATTAATTGCGGTAAAAGCAGTCGAATGCCTTAAGCCTAAACCAATGTAATCACAAATCAGTAGCTATGCCAAGTTTTGTGTGTTGATTACAGCAATAATACTATATGACATAAATAGATTGGATTAACAGACATTAATATTAGCAGAGTAGGTATTCCTCATTGGTCTAGTGTTCGCAATCGCTACTGCTGAGCATGAGGTCCTGGGTTCGATTCCCAGGTCGGGCTACGTGTTTTTGAGTTTTTCTATCTGGAATTTCTCAGTAGCAGCCCGGAGTCTGGATTTGTGCCCGGTTAACGACAATAGGCTCGCCACCTACTACATGGGACTTAAAAACATAACTGGCGAAATGTGGGTGTACAATAGGTACACCTCTGCCCAACCCTTCGGGGAAACAAGGCGTGATGTTATGTTATGTTATGTGTGTGTAGGTATTCGAAAGCTGGGAGCTGACCTGAGCATGACTTCAGGAACTAACTTTCTTCATTAATTAAAATCTATCTGACTAGCTTCTGCCCGCGACTACGTCCGCGTGAAATGACAACGCCAGATCCTGCGCTAGCTATTTACAGGAAATATAAATTTATTAAAATAATTGTAATGATTAAAGGACCTTTTCATAATACACTGTTTTTCAGTAGAACTTGCCGATTACAAATCAATGATAAAAGGAATTCAACCCCTGAATTTCCTATTGCGTTACTTATTGCGCATGATACACAACAAAAAAACCGTTTAAAATACCTGTGAAACAAAAACTCATATTACGATTATAATAACTATGATAATGCGTAACGTATATGTAGTTTAAATCGCTTTTTAACAATTATAAACTGCACCAAACCTATAATCAAATTCATTATTGTTTTAAGATTTTAACAGAAACCGCAAGTTCTACAGACATTAGGACAAATGTTAGTTAACAGTAATAAATAAGCTTTAAGATGCTGCATATTGCAAGCTTGTAAATGACTTTTTGATTTACGTGGGGCAAAGTTCTATAGAGTTTCTGGCATTGTCCTTTCTTGTCCCCTCCCCCCACCCCGTCGCGTCGCATCGCACGCCCGCACTACTTCTTACTTTTATCTGTTTGCTGGGTTTCTAAGGGTCCTAGGGTGATGTTAATAGCCTATATCTTTCCTAAAGAATTGTATTATCAAATGTCAAAAGATTTTTTCAAATTCGACCGGCAGTTCCAGAGATTACCCTCTACATACAAACTTATAAACACACAAATTTTTCCTCTTTATAATATTTTTATAGATAAAGTTCTTTCTTTTGTAAGGAAACGCAATGGCATGACAAAGTTAAGTTCATTATCGAATCTTACCTCTTTTGTGTGAAAAGTGCTTAAAGAAACCATAAACTGGCACCACTCGTCGCGCGACACGCGGTGCCTTTCTATGCGGGTATCCAAGTTAGGTAAGTCGTAAAAATTACATCAAGTGACAGGTAACGAGTTTTCTCTTTGATCTTTGTTGGTGTTGATTAATTATAAGAATCTTTCTTCACTTTGAGAGTCCATTGTCGTAAAATATAATGTTCGGGGCAAAGTTTTCAGTTTATGGTATTGGTTTTATTTTGAGTGTGGTTTAATTTAGGACAAAGGGGAGGAAGAACGAGCGTGGAAAACAAAAGGGATGGAAAATATATATTTGTTCTTTAGTGCTATTCTGTAAACATCTCACCGTGAAAACTAAGATGAAGTGAGCGTGGAACGAGCTGTAAGTGCCACTGATACTAGGGAACTTCCAAGCCGGGATGACACTGATAGCTCACCCCACGCAAGTCTTCACGGCGAAATTTTTACAGAATCGACATGCTGCTCTTGCATGTAACAAAATTATTGTTCTTTAGACACGGCCTAAAGATATAGCCCATCTCAGTCTCAGCATATACCAAACACGACTTCTAATGTGTTTTAATCAATAGAAAATTCGATATATTTTTATAGAAAACCTGCCAAGTGAGAGGGCCGCATCCGCACTACAATATTGCCGATGAATTATGGCCGGTGGTAACATAGGCTCTCCGAACTTTCGCGCGAGTTCTCTCACTGACTTCTCTCAGTCACACTCTTATCACCATTTGGTTCCTAAAAATGATATTGCGGAACCTTCTGCTCAAAGTTCGTACCGGCCATGGTTCATCGGCCGTTCTGTACCTACCTGCACGGTACTGGGCGACCTGCTGAGATTATTCATTAGAAGGCGCTAATCTAATGAATAATCTCAGCAGGTACCAAGACTATCAAGTTTTGTGAACTTACTTAATAAATATAAAAATCTAGATTTACCACCTAACTGGTTTTAATTACAGGCTTTATTATAAGACTAGCATTTAAGTTTCATTGTTACGAAAAAATGGAGTAACATCTAACAATGTATGTATGATGTCATTATCACTGTTGAATTACAACAATCTTACACATGTAACGTCATCTTGAAATTTTATAAGTAATATTGTAGAAAATGATCAGAAGTACAAAACGCAAAAAGCCAGATCAAACCTCTCATCAGTAAATCTGCAGTAAAACCAGATGATATTTGTTGGTTAAAACCACAAAAACCAATAATGGATTTATATTGGAAGTCGTAGACTACACAATAATCTTAGACAGATCAACCTGCCTCAGAATGAGGAGACTTAACCACAAATAACAGGACCGAAGAAAGACAAAGAAAACTAGACGTCCTAGAACAGAAGTGCACTTGATAACTTACAAGAAGTTGCACCGACGACTGGCATTTGAAACAATTGACAATCCAGACATGTAGCTATCAAAAATATACTAGTTCGGCTGTCAGCTTTGCGGCCGAACCCGATAACGTATCTATCATCAATGTTGGCGTAGTGGAGATAGAAAAACCTATCAATCTCTGGTTTTAACGTCCGCGCGTCCCAATAAAGCCAAAGTAAGGATCGCTATAACATGATGACAATTATTTGTTTGATGGGGACAGATAGAATTATACTGTCTATCATCAATAGTGATCCATCTTAGGTTATTAGGTTCGTCCGTTAATCATCACAACAGATTCCGTATAAGTCCCTAGTAGAGGAAAGAAATGTGAGAGTAAGAATAAAATTCTTGGAAAGACTTCAACTTCTTTCCATCAACTTTACACTGGTCATCTTGTTGGTTCGGCGACCTATTTCGTCAGTACGATTAGAAGCAGGAAATCTCTGGTTGCTCTCCCATTGTGTGGGTTGCGATAATATGATAACCTGCGACCGGCTGCGTGGGTGTCGTTACACTTTTGAGGGCAAAGTGCATCTGTTTATCGAGACTTTGATAAGGGTTATGGTGCTTTTGGTAACACTGTTTTGGATGTACAGGAATAGCTCATGCCGCATGCCGTGATAAAGTTTAGTCAGTTACCAACATTGGTAACTGGATAAACTGTCCAGGGTGTGTGCTGAATGTACTTTGCATTGTCATTCGTGTAGGTGTGTTTGATACTGACTTAATTCTTCTTTATTAAAAATAGGGACTTAAATTACAGGGACTTAAAACACAAAAAGGTTACACATTAAGGTTACAGAATTATAAGTGTTACATTTAGAATTCATAACAGAATCAAATATTTAACACTCATAAATGTGTTTTTCAATGTGTTAACCCAAAACACTTACAAAAGTGTAACAGTTATATATCTAAAACTGCTTATTTCTGTTACACATATTAACAATTATAAAAGGTTACACTTTGATATTGTCACTTTATTGTATTTGTTACATTTATAAATGTGTTTCTTTTAAAACAGTTTTAAAAACCAGTGTAAAAGTACATATCACGGTAACAGTTTCAGTCCCTGGTTAAAGTGGTTTTGTTAGCAAAATTGTGGCTTTAAGGAAAAGTTATTTAAACTGAGTCTAGAAATAAGATTGGATGCAGAGGCCATGGGCTGCTATGGCATTATTTGGGATAGATTATGACCACCTGCGGTCTGCAATAGTCTGAGTTGATTAATGATAATCGTTGCCATATTTTATGGCTACCACTGCAGTGAATCTATCAGGATTTAAACTTACGGTTTTTTTTAAATCACAATTAAACCTAAATGGGTGTCGGTTTCCTCTGAACTATTAATTTAATTTCCACAAATTAAAGAACCAATCAGAATCCAAGCTATTCTCTCACACTTTGATAACAATAATTTGCACTTTCAAAACTCTCCCGTTCATATTCAATTAGACGATCATTCGTTTTATGATCTAACGCGAAACTTTATCATAATACGTGTACTAAAAACAATTTTAAATAAATTGCTTTGAGATTGAGAGGCAACAGATGTCAATTAATGGAATCGCTTTTTTTTTTAGGAAGTTAAAAATACGTGATTCAACACTTTCGCGCTTATTCTAAAATTCTGTTCAAATTATAAGGTAATAAGAACGATACTTACTTGTTATCGATATGAGTAAAACATTTTCCGAATTCTGAAGGTTCAAAGCATGTTTTATCATCAAAGAGTAGCCAACACTCGTTAGGGGTCTTGAGGACCAAAACAGAGCATAAAAATCCCTACGTTGTTCTCACAGTGCAGTGGAGACACTGCTAGCCAAAAAACATTGTACTGCTAAGTAAAGCTATAACATGGTTATTGTAATTATAATATTCTTGATCATATGTACGCGTTTCAAGATGCTGAAACCCTAAATCATTTTGATTCTTTCAACCAGCACCCTATTTGCGTAACACAGCAATAGTAGTAGTAAGGATATCACAAATCCATTGCTTCGTATGTTCGAAAAATTTGTCTACTCATCAACGTTAATAACGCAATGAATGTTATTGAACTGTCAAAATAAAACAATTGCTACTGATAGTGAGTTACGCAATTACCCCGCAGGTTTTGATACAGCGACTTAAATAATTATTACCTGAAACGTTAAGTATTTACATACCTGTGCTTGCTTAAGCCGATGCTCAGTCCGATGCACAGCCAGCAACGGTGTAACCCGCACCAGCAGCCGCCACCAGGGCCAGTCCCGCACGGCAAGGAACGCACGCACGTTGCGTTGCACGCACCGCGCGGCCGTGTGTTGCGTGCGCAGGCGTTGCGCGCGCCGCCTCGCAAGCAAGCCGCGAGCGCGCGCTTGCAGGCGCACGAGCACACGCGCGAGCGCTGCGTCGCGGCGCGCGTCCAGTTCGCCCACGACGCCGCCGCGGAACATGATCTGTAACAAAAGAAGGAGTATGTTAACCACATGATCTAATGATATTGTGTAAGATTAAAAATAAGAATTTGTCGTTGATGAAGCAAAAGAGCTATATTCAACTCGGGATTAATCTATTATAGCTTCGACTCCTACGGATGATTTGCTGAGATTTGCAGATGTTGTAAATTATGGTAAGATCTACCTTCTACAGACGAAGTTTATCCGAACTTCCCGAGCATCATTAGGTAAAAGAAATAAAACAAAACTATGTTTTTTTTTTATAAATGGCATCTCGCAGGTCAACCTATGAGGTTGTCGTCTGCTTAGACGGACTTGCCTGTGGTTGCCCTAATAAATTAAGGCCTCCAGCCAGGACTTAAACTTAAATACTAACTAAAAACTAAGCGACAACGCTAAGGGCACCCCCTGTGGGGTACGGACCTCGGCTTAGGGCGTCGCTGGAAGAGGGCAGCAAGGGACTAGCTGGATCAGGATTGATATTAATTAGGGACGAATTTAAAGCTACAGGCTGAGCGTCGCGGTCTGGCTCGAGCAAGGGTCGGGAGGGGCGTGGATTTGGGCGTCGCGGCGGGCCTCGGCGGCGAGGACGGTAGGACGGCGATCGGGTTTTGGGCTTATGTAGTGTGCTGGTGGCCTTACTACTCTCCTGGAGGAGGGTAGTGGCGTCGTCGGGGGCGATTAAAGTATGCCTTGGTCGGCGAATACTGCTAATGCGGGAGGGAGTGTAGCGGGCGGCCGCTGAGATCAAGGGGTTGGAGTGTTTTATGCCACAGTCAAAGAAGCGCTTCGATAACCGTTTCATGAACTGGTTTATGGTAGGCATTTTAAGATCGATGTGGAAAAACAAAACTAAAAAGAAAATAAAACATTTATATCGAATTTTGAAGTTTAAGAATCCAGAATACTTATGGTTTCCGTAGAACCTGAAAAGGGCGGGACACCATGTAATCTGGGTGTCGAAATTAAACTTCGCGTATATTCGTAAAAATATTATCAAAAGATAGATCTCGATCAAATTAAGATGAGAGGTAACAATCATAGCATGTTTTAAAAGCGCTCGTCGCGCGATACGCGGTGCCTTTGTGTCGCGCTGTGGCGTCGCGCCAGTGTGTACGAGACATAGAGTAAGTTTTCGCCAGTAAAACGAAAATGTCGTTTAACGAGCCTGTAACTGTTTCATTAGCGACACCATAACTGCCATTATTCTTTAAAATCATGATCGACAGAAAGTCTCACATTTCGTTCACAATCTCAAACGTCGATAATCATAATCAATTCAGTTGATTGATAACTATCATCATGAACTTTGAATGCTTACATAAAACTCAACTTCTCAGGTTTACTTACATTATATTATTATCTTCCGAACTATTATTACAAGATAGTTTCCATTACAAATTACACAATCAATGTGGACAACAGATAGTAAATTATTAATAATATCAATGTTTATTAGTGTTCCGGTTGCATTATAAGATAATAGTTTGAACGGATTGAAAAAGATGTTAATATGTTATTGTTATGAAACAAACATAAGTCTTTCAGAGTACAGATATTAGGAGTGCCTATCTGTATGTTATGGTACATAATGGTAATGTTTTCAGTGAAGAAATGGAGATTTACTGCCTTACATATATGTAGACTTAAAACCGGTTTCAACAAAAAAAAAAAAAATTGCCGGTCTGCTCTTGGCCTCGATCACGTCTAGTGGAAAGAGATGGATGAAGTCTATGATGGAACGAGCGTGCTCAGAACTTTAGTCTAAATGTAATCTAATCTAAACAAATATCATAAAAGTCTCGAAGTCCTATTCCGATTACCAAAATTCTTTCACTGGTAAAAAGCTAATTGGGTTTGAGGAACAGGGTGTAAAGTTCACTCATACTCTTTGGAAAAGGGAGGATCCTCCGACCAGACGGGTGTTGTGTCTGGTGGGCAACTGCTCGACCGACGATTGAAGCCGGGACGTTGTATAAATGCTATACTAGTTGCGCGGTAAACTCTGCTTGCGCGATGCAGGATTTTGTCTGACGTCAGTGTGATGCGTTGTTCGCATGTGGCGGTGTGGATGCTGATACAAAATATATCCACGTTTTCAACTGCCATAGGATATAGAAAATGTCTGGCTAGTTACCTAATAATGTGATAGCTGAAATTGTTGAAGTATGATCCAAACCTATATCCCCCCCTAACCTATATCCTGTCGCTGAAAACCAGCGCTGGGGCTCTGTCTCGCATAGGGTCGTAGCATTAAGCTGAGCGATGGCCGTTTTGCGTAGATGTGACGCATATTTTCGCCCGATTTGTTCTCTTTGGTGTTTGTGTTCGATCACTGCGTCATGTTTACCGTAAATAAACGTTCTTTTCTTTCTTTCTATATATGTAACAGAAAATTCAATCAAAGTTATTTATAAGTCATGACAATGAATTGATCTCTCTACTGGAACTATTTCAACGTTAGACACAGATGGACGACTCTAGCTATGAAAGATACGCCAGCACATAGAGAGTAATAGCTTCATACATAGACCAAAACTGACAAAATAAAAACTCTTTGCCCCGCAATTACAGCACAGTTCATTACAAATTTTATCATCCTCGAGCATTTTCATGTTAAATTCGCTACAGCAGCTGAAAGCCCGCATGTGCCTAATTGTTGCTCGGCGCGTTAGAAATGAAAGTCAGTTCATTTATGTAACACTACAAGCCATCACTCTCGACTATTATAATCAAAAACATGCACAGTTCTTGTATGTGCAATAAGTGCAATTAAGATGTTAAGCTATAATGTGTGCAATGGAGTTGTTTTTAGGGTGTCTATTTATATGCTAATGTGGAAAGTTAAGGGTAAAAACATTGTGCGTTGGAGATTTATCGTAAGTTAAATTAAGGAAATATCGGACTAGGAGTCTTTTAGAGAAATTTCAATGTAAATGGTTTAATAAGCAAGTCTTTATCATCTTAAATGTCAAATTTATTTATGAATAACAACAAAATTGGAAAAGAGATTGACACAAAAAAAAAACATTTTTGGACCAAAATGATGCCTATGGAATTCCTACACGTGACTTTTGAATTTGAATACATAAGAATCTCATTAACATACATAAACCAGCCCATATATTTCTAAACCGTCATACGATGCATTTAAAAATCACAGATATCCATATGAATCAACTCCAACAGGTCCACAAACTGCATCGCCTATACCACGATGTCAGACCATTAAAAATTGACCACAATGTAGCCTATGGCCATTTATAGCCGTGGCCTACTTATAGCCGAAGTATAATGGCACCTGTTATTGGAGCAAGTGCATAAGATGGACGTGAATGGGCAGTTACGAGTTACACAGTGGTTGCCATTTACGTGGTCGTTTGCAGTTCCGGCCTGCGGTTTGAATTGTAAAGATTTAACCTAATTTAAAGTAATGGGTGTCCCAAAATTAACGCAAGATTTGAATTGGCAGTCATTTGTGCAGTACATTGTTGGCAGCCCTGAAAAAAATCAGTTTGACAGCTGAAAGTTTAGGGTTTGTAAATGTGTTTTCAACAAATTGGTGCCACACACACCCCGTAAAACAATTCAATTACTGCTGAATTGGCCGCCTAGATTATGTGATTTAACATCATTAGATTTCTTATTATGGGGTTATTTAAAGCCAAAGGTTTATGTCAACAAAACGAAATTAAACGCTGCATCAACGCAGTTCAGCCACATAACTATATGCAATTTTTTTTACAAAACAGTGCCTATGTGCCAGCAAAACTGTGGAGGTAATTCACTTGATGTGTTATTCCATGTACTTTATGATTCAATATTTTTATTGAATCATAAAGTATAGGAATTATAATCCAAAGACTAAAAACTGTGTTTTCTATATAATTCAAATCTTGCGTTAATTTTGGGACATCTTTTATTATATTCAACATGAACAACAAAACAAGCTCTTTCTAAAGACATTCATAAAAGAAACGTTTTCTTTTAACAGCTCGGCTTTTGCGTGTTAGCAAAACTACCTACCTCTTCAATATAATCGTACTCTCTTGTTCTGCTCAAGAGTGTGTCAACGTGTTAAAATTGTATTTTAAAAACTTGCGAGACGGGTCTACCAGGAGCCAAAATGTTATAAAATGGATTAAAAAGAAATAAGGTCAAGCTTTATATGCGCATCGATCGACTATGGAATTCACAACACATGCTGGTTTTCTTGACAAATACTATGTTTATTTCCAACGTCTAAAAGTCTACATTCTTAAAACTGTACCAACGTATCTTTGCCAAAAATTTCTATTTAGCTACTTAATTAACCACTTAAGTATTTCACGCCAATGTTTATTATAGAACAAGTTCCATTCAACAAAACATCGGGTCGCATGATATCATCTAAAGACGATCATTGTTGTTTATAAACTACTTGCCATTGAAGTGTCCTTTTTCATTGACTTCTAGTAATTTAATTAGGTCATTTGATAAGTGACTTGCTCGATCGATCAATTTATTAGATGCTAGTTATTGTTATGAAGACAAAAGTAACGATCTTGGAGCGTTATCTGACTGACTACTGTTTTTCTCTGAGGATGTACAGATATATAGTCAATATTTCTGATTTTACAGGAATAAACAAAATAGTTAATGGCTTAAACGCCCTGTCGATAAAACCTGTCTATCATCATTACTTTTGCGATGAAATCAAGACTGCCGGGAACTTTCAGCTCTCTTTAAAGAATAAAGGTGATGCAAACTTGGTCTGTGGTACCTATTTTAAAATCGTTATAAAAGGCCTCTTCAATGCTGTTGTCAAATCTTTTGCCAATATAAGCTGTTCTTGCGGTCGGTCGAAAAACAAAATCACCTAGGTCTTTGTAAACCTGGTATGATTCTGTGCCAATAACCTTTCTTACACTCAAGACAAATGAAAGTACTACAACAGAACCAGTACCTACCCACACATATCATAAACAACATCTCTACAACCTTTCCCCCAGCTATCTAAGTACAAGCTATCTTTCCCGCAGTTATCTCGAACACAGTAACAGCAAATTATTTCTGCAGTTATGTCCATATTAGCAACAGTGGATAACTGGGCCGCCCCGGTGCATTGTGAATCTGTGCTTGCGTGCTTGTGCACATGCGGAGCGTGCAGCTTGTCAGATAGTACTATCTGACATGATGTAGGTACCTACATAAACTTTGCTCTACTTGATACCTATGTGAAAATAAACTGTCCCTTTTTGAGACAAAATTTAAGTAGAAATGGGTGAGTTACAGATAGATGCAGACCGTAGGCCGTAACTCTATGCTTGCTAACTTCATCATCTGTCTCTAGCATCTTATTAACTATGGTGAGGTCAGTTTGCAGTTTTACCGTGTATACTGTTGATTAACAGTATTTTACAATGAAACGACTGCCTATCAAATTCCTTAATATACTGATTTTTTACTGGTTTAAGCTGTGTATTGTCTAACAGTCAGTTAGCATGAATCTATATAAATAAAATGTACAAAACACAGATTTATACAAAGACTGAAACTTTTTGCCCAACTTATAGTTTTTTATTGACAAATTACAAAAAAAAAAAATATTGACAAAACAAATTAAAGAACTAGAATTAAAGAACAAAGTAAATTAGTGCCTATTTTAAGTAAATAACAGTTAATTAAACAATCAAGTGAACGTATCGCTTCAAAAACGTGAAGATGCGCCTGCGCATACCTACATTTTGTAATTCACCAGACTCAGGGTCGTCGCGATTTCAATTATAGTAAATTAAACCTGTATTCCGACCATGTTAAAGAAGACGGATTATTTAACACAAAAGAGCTTGATTATATTGTTTTTTTATGTGGATAAATAATTATATTAAAAAACTGGAGAAGAGGATGTGAATCCAGTTTTTATGATGTTATTAGGTATTTTGAAGCTTTTAAAATGTTTTGTGTATTTTGAAGTTATGATATTTTCGAAGATGTTATTATATATAAAACTTGGCGATAATTAAAATGTGTGGTTTAAGAACTTTATATTAGTTCGTTTATATTTGTCGATTAGTTTTTGATATTATTTATTTTCTTAATTGAGTGCTATTAAACATGTTCTAGCTTGCGAGATTTCTTCACAAACTAATTTATTTTCTCTAAGCAAGTGAAAACTTTAAACAATTAATTGAATTAAATGGAATTATTTAACAACCTCACATGAGTAATTATTAGTTGCTTACGATAAAGAATGCCGCCTGACTGAATCAATAAGGCTTTACTATCCCAGGGTTTTCTCTTTTAAGATAAATTAGATTTTTAAATACAATAAGTTAATGTGTCAAGAGAGATCGAAAGGATTTTTTTTACATACCTTCATTTATAAGCGCCATTGATATTCTATACACAGATGACATTTTATTTTCCAAAGCTCTCAGTTTTAATTTTATTAATTTTATTTTGAGAACGGCCGCACCCGATGACACTGTGGCGGCATCTACACCGCCACATGCGAACAACGCATCACACTGACGTCACACAAATCCTGCATCGCGCAATCAGAGTTTACCGCGCAGCTAGCATATATACAACTTCCCGACAACATTCATCGGGCAGTTGCCCAACAGATACGACATCCATCTGGTCGGAGGATCCATCCATTCTAGAGAATATTGGTGACCATACCGATTTTCTACAACATTATTTTTATAAATACAAAAATAACTCTCTACTACTCCTAAAGGGAAAATGGGTGTACACCGCCTACACTTTTTCGCGACTCCAAGATATCAATAACTATAAAATCAACTTCAAAAACCATTGCTTGTCAGCCCTAGTTCGACACACGTCATTACCGAGAACCCAACTTTCTATATCGGGAAACGGCACAGGAAAATCATAAGCAGCCGTTTGTTGTAGAAAGTCATCATTTCTTTATGTGCCTAGTCGGTTGTTTGAAGGGTGCACTCAGGTGGAGAAATACTGACTATTATAAGCCGGTTTGTGAATGAAAATAATAATACCAGCTTATTTTCCCACTGCGGATCAAAGGCCTCTTTTCACACGGAGAAGGCAGATAACAGATAAGTTTAAATACAAATATATAATTATACAAAGATTAATAAGTATTGAAAATATCACTGATGAAGTTAATGCTCAAGGTGTAAAAATTACTTTGGTAGTATAAGAATTTGAAACGATCGTAGGAAATATCTGTATGGGACAAGGAGTGAATCAGAAAAAAATTGCATAAGCTTGAGGATTACAGAACACTGAAATTAAAATGAAGATGATGCGGTACCCGATGGTATCTGGACCATTGCCAAAGAACAAAGGACATGACAAATCAATGTCCAAGTTACGCATAGGGATGATGACAATTTTTTTTTTAATTTAAAAAGAATTGTTGTCGAATGGTTGGTTGGCGAAATGTGGTTGTACAAGTACACCTCTGCCCAACCCTTCGGGGAAACAAGGCGTGATGTTATGTTATGTTAAGAATGGTTGTTTCCGAATAGTGCAAACAATATTATAGAAAGGGTTATTGCTTAAAAAAATCCCAAGTTATAATTTGAAAATAGGGGTTAGACAAGGACAGCACTATCTGTGAAGTGATGTCACGACTATGTAACTTCATAGGCACCAGTTATCAACAAATTAATTATGAATTGTGCCTGTAGACTATTAATTACTATATCTGTAATTTGTGGTAAGAAATAAATAAATAATTATTATTCCTAGCGACATACATACAATGTGTTGTGTTGGGTTCGATTCCCAACAGTGCCCATTCTACTTTTGGATAGTTCGAATAACAACATTTGAGACTCGAACCATAGTTCAAGACTTAAAAGATTTCGACAAGGGATTCAATTATTGGATGGACACGGTGGAAGAGCAAGAACGCCGCTAACGAGATGTACAAAAACCGGAAACGGTTAGTTGCGAGAACTCAGACGAACACATTGAAAATAACAGCAACATTTATCACAGCAGAGCAGTGACATGGAAAAGAGCAGAGAAACCAGCTGAACTACACTTAAAGATTCACCGATGAAGCTCGACCTGAATCAACCCTGCTGTGACGTCGTAAAAAGATGCCCTTCCATATTACCCGCCTCTCCACTAATCCCATGCTTACGTTAGGGTGCATACTCCGCAGGCTCTTAATCCTTCCTATCCTAAGGGCACGTCTTCCCTACCATTACAGTGCCCCCCGGTCTATTCCTTGATATGCAATGGTCTTTGTAGCACTATGAAGCCTGAGGCTTCAGTGGCTAGTGCAAATCTTGGGGTTCATTCGATCAATCGAGTCTGGTCAAACCACGCTGGGGTCGGTGCATTTCATTAATTCATTCATATTCCTAGTGCCATACATTGCCCGTACCGCGCGACAAGGACGGGATTAATCCCCTCCAGAAACTTTTAAAGCGTGTAAGTTCTTCATATTTACATCGATTTAACCGATCTTTCTCATTCAACCGATCGAAAATCTCATTTTTACTTTGCCTTCTTTGAAATTTCACAATTTTTCGATCATTTTTTATATTAGTCATCATCGCAAATCATTAGGAAGCGCAAACTCATAAAAACACTTCTACCATCATAAACCAGAAACTTGCAACATAGCTATCAGGTAAACCTGCAGTCTTAAAAACGCACAAATGCACGTAAACTGACTCGCCTTCAGTCATAACATGAGGTAACAGCAGAACGTTTGTAATAAAATAAAAATTGAAACTCGTATGTCATGGCGATGATGATAAACAAACAATAGGTAGGTTACCGGTAACGTTATACCGACACTTTACTGGGCAACGATTGTGATGAGATTTGGTTTCAAGGAGAAAAGTATTATTATGTTGTTTAGTTTAAGATAAAATAAATGAAATGGTCATTAAAAGGATTATGGAAAGCCTTTACCCAGTAACGAAAATCGTTCTACTATTGAAGATTTGAATATAAAGAAGACCTGCTTAGGAGCAGCAGTATTTGCGAGAAGAAAAGACAGTCAGTTATTAAATAATAACGAAAAGGAATAAAATGCGTATTGTCGCTGATCCTTTAGAAAAGACTCATTGGAAACAAATTCTGACGTAATATCCAATGCATGAAGTAGAAGGTGTCTTCATTGTAAACGCTGCTAGTGGTACAAAACTAGCCAGTAATTACTACAACGTTATTATAACTCCGTCATCCGATCTATAAAAATCTAGGCGATTTTAATAATCATCTAGTATCTATCTAAAATCTAACTTTTAGATAAGAGGCGTACCGATATTCTCAACTACATTACTAGGCGCGCATAAGTCCAAGCACGTAAGACGAACCCGACTAACTAACGATGCGATACGGTGTCAGCATATCAACACGTCCTCCGATTCCGAGAAATAATAGCATACGATGTTGGTTACATGCGCATTATCATTATAATTGGTAACTTCGATGTGACACTTTTCTTTGGTTACAAGATGATGAAGATGATGACTGAACACCAAAGAAAGCTAACAAACCCACCTTGGGTTTGTTAGCTTTCTTTGGTGTTCAGACAGTTCATTGGTATCGTCATTATTGTTTAACCGAAAGATGAAAACGTTCAGTTCATTCGCATAGTCAGAACGTAGTGCTTGATCTTATTATACAGATACATATTTAGCCACACCTTATTAGACCATAAGCCAATACAAAAGGACAGATGATGATGAAAACCCTGTCAATTAGAGACTATCTAGATAGTACGTAATACTCTTCATTTATTTTCGTATCTTATATATTTCGTATGTATGTATTTATTTATCTATTCGTTAGGATATGTTAATATGTATATATCTGTGTATCTATTTTAGTGTTATGTATAGTTATTTCTTGCACCACTGACAGCCCCATTTTATGTCCAGACAAATCACAGTCCATTCTAAGGTTGCCTGGAAGAGATCGCAGAAAGCGATAAGGCCGCCCATTGTATGTTTTTTAGCTTGATTTATTTTTTGTTATGTTATTTTGTGGTGTTTAAAATTATAAATAAATAATTAAAAACTTTCTAACGATTGGAGATTTAGTCTAAAAAAACTTAGTATCTCGAGAATATCTATTTCGAGTCCAGCAAATAACACCAAAAAAAAACACAATACTCCAAATACAAACCACACACGAATCACAATCCAACCTCATTCGAGGAACATATCCCTGCTCCTAATCTCTACACGTACCAAACTACCAACGTAACACATTAACTATGCAATTAATTCGCAGATCAGAAAAGCTACAGACTCAATAATCTACCTTTATTATCCAAATTAGCAGTTTCAGAGAAAACATTCCGTGGTTTCTAGTCGCCAAGCAGGCTGGGCGAATAAAGTTTCACTTCTTGCTCAGCACAAAGAACATCAAAGTAATGTTATGGAATTTTCATTGGATAATGATCATTAAGATGTTTAAGAGCTCTTTTATTGATGGTACTTTTCGCTTGCATATTATTAACGTTTAGTATAACTTCGAGGGGTATATTTCTTTTGTGTGTGAGTTGTCATCACTACCATTGAATCTACGTTTACTATAAAACTGTTTAGTGCAAGATTTGCATGTAATTTTAGCTTGTGTACAAGCATTTTCTTCAATAATATTGAAGTGGTCTCAATTGATGAATACAACTTATAATATATTACTTCGAGTTCAAGGTAAAAGGTTCTAAAGTGGTTGCCCATACGTCAGCGCAGAGAGCAAAGGGCGCTGCCCACCTTGTTTTCATTTCTTGTTTCTACCTCCTCCCCTGGTTATCTAGCCCCCCACTTTCAGTACATTTGCGCCAACCACAACAGAAATCTTCGTTCATCACACAATCGTCTTCTTCAATGTCCCAATCACCGCACAGACTTCATTCACTCTTCCTTCTTCGTTCAGTCTATCTTTCTGTGGAATGCACTCCCCCAAGAAATCAGGGTGGCAACCAACCGATTATCCTTTAAAGTTAAAGTTCGTGAGCACATTCGCAAGAAGCTGGCAGTATCATCTTAAGGGTAATGTTTTCTCATTGGTTGTTTTATTTGTTTTAGTATAATTATATATTTATGTATTTTATAAATTGCACCTACAACTGCTTGTCTCTGCATCACCCAAAGGTTGACTGGTAGAAAATGCCTATGGCATTAAGTCCGCCGCTGTACAAAATGTGCGTGAAGTATAAATAAATAAATAAAATATTTGTCTTTTATAACGGAATCAATAAAATATACTCTAAGCGAAGTATGCACGATTAAAGCCAACACAGGAGGGTATAACGCTAAAGTTTACCGTTGTCAATTTTATGACCAATGTCACAAGGGTGAGCTCACGTATATTTATTGAGGACAAGTGCGGGTCGTAGCTAACAAATGTCCTACGGTAATTTTTTTACATAACTTAGGAATTACGATCTAGGCCTTTTAGCCACTAAAATCATTCCCGTTTCTCTATTGTCAGTATATATAAAGAGTGGGGAAAAAGGTAACTAGATGTTTGTGCACAGAGTTTACTGATATTCATTTGTGTTGTAGAGGCACAAACAGCAGAAAATAATGACATTAGAATTGCAATGAGCAAGTAACTGAGGATCGACCTATGGCGAGAAATTAGATAGACCTATGTCTAGTAATGTCTTGCCATTGAGTGATGATACAAATGGGCAATGGGCTACTAAAGACTTGATGATAATGATTAACGGCAATACAAAACACTTTTAATAAAAAAACAAAAAGGATCATTGAAGTACTGATATTGGCAATGCCTATACAATATTTGATGGTCATAACCAATCTCACGACGACCAATTGTAAGAAGTCGTCAACCACGAGGCGACCACCTGCGGCTCGCAATTACCTACAGGCTTGTCATTACGGACATTGTCAGGTGCCGTCAACATTTCGTAACCACGTTTTGAGCGGCTTTTGATAACGTTTTTATGGTGTCGCATACCGCTTCATTATTATGGTCGTGACGTCAAAAGTTATCCAATGTTAGTACTATTTTAGGGTCTGGTTCGTACGTTTTTATATTTTCTTTACTCCCGATTTTAGGTAAGTTTTTAGAAATACAAGCTGTCTAACAGTGTTTGACATAATACCAATTTAAGCTGTGGATAAAATAAAGACTATATTTGGCAATAACAAACGTCCTGGGTCTTCCTAGTGTGCATACAGAGCCGGCTTTTGGTCTACGCATCGACCTAAACAAATGCATCTAGATATCAATTAAAACAATTCCAATACCCATAGGTCAAAGAAAATACAGTTGACAACCACATGCCTATAATCATCAACAAATCTACAATGACAGCCGTAAAAGAAAGTCTATTACTACTACTAGAAATTACTGTGAAACACTAGCAAGGTGTTACTTACACACGTACTTACAACTGTCCGTTATAATTACAAATTGCGTGGTGTCCAGGTACATAAATTGGCAACTTTTTCCTAAGAACACATACAAAAAAAAGGGGGCAGCCCCTGTTTTGTCATACTGACAGAATAGGAGCTGTAAAGGGAAGTGTCATAATTTTTATCATCATCTTGCTTTTATCCCTATTTATTTGGGGTCAACCTACCGAGTCTTTTTCTTTCATACTTAGTCGTCCTACCATAAGTCGTCATCTCGTTAGTCACCCATTTCTAGCGATATCAACTATTCAGTTCATCCATAGTTTCTTTTGTCTTCACCTACTGTTGTACATTCATACTCAAAACTTTCCTCCTGTCTTAGTGGAAATTATTCCAGCGCGAGAAAGGGATGCACGATTCGTCTTATAGTTCTTTTTCTTTCTGGAAGTGGACGAACGATGAATTTTGATATTTCAGATTAAGCTTCGCAAAAGATAAAATATTAGACATATACTCGACTTAAATGATGTCTTGCATGTCAAAAGCTATTTACTAAGGACTTCAAACAACGAGTGTAGTTTTTGGTTTAACACAAATTATATGTAATCATTTGTATGAAGATGACAAGCTTACTTTTGGCATAAATGGCCAATCAAGTCTGATTATGACCAGTTTTTTAACAAAAAATCTTTAGACTGTTGCCATCAAATTTTTTTAACAAGCGGAACATTCAAAGACCTCAAAAAGATTAAGCTCCCACCTCATTTCAAGTCTTCGAAATGAATGGTGTACATAAATTAATATCAAAGAATAAAAACAGCCCAATTAGAATCAGTGTTTCCTTTCATAAACATGATCATACATCAGCCTATTTCTTAACGAGAGGTCTGTGACCCAATAACAAGCCTAAATTAATCCTATTTCAAACGCCAGCAATGAATCATAAGAGTAACTCATACTTGGAAGAACTGGCCACGAAAAAACTTCACTATAAGACTTATACAAGGCAATCATTTCTGTAGCAACATCCATTGTATATATGATAGACTTTCTCAAACGTACGTACAAAACGTAGATACTACCCGACATATTAATTACTTATATTGTAGAAGCCGGTCCGACAACGCAAATATAATTACTAACAGTGATTGATAAACTTTTTAAATAATTACACGAGGAGATAAAAAAGTGAAATCGATATACAATTGATACTGTGAGAATGAGTTTCTAAATTTAGGTACGTTGTATTGTGTGATCTTTTATAATAGAACGCCCTATAACTTATTTATATCAAAGCATGAAATAAGCAGGGACTAAAAAGGAAAAAGTTGGCGAAGTATAAAAGCTATCAATGAAGACATTGCCACTGATAATAAAAGGATAATACTAGAAGAACAAGCTCTTGAGCACTTTAATGAGTATACCAAATAAATGGATAAAATTATTACTGACAAGGATTATCATCAAGAACTATACTAAAGTGCTTAAATATATACTAAGTCTGGCTACATTTAAGAAGATAACAACAGTCCTTCTGTTGTTATCTTATTACATGTAGCCAGACTTCGAAGATTAAATGTCTCAAACAATTTAGTATATGATCGATCATCGTCTGTTTATGCTGCAGATGGTATTGTGTTAAGAGGAATTCCTCAACTGTCAGTTGTTTCCAAGATCGCACGACAGGCTTAACCAAAATATTTTGATACAGAACTCATTTTCATAACCTCTTATGGATGACAAACTGTTTAATGTAACTTCCGAAGTGAGTCAAAAGATGAAGAATCTGATGTTTTGCTTTTACGTCACAACAAATAGAATTTCGTGAATTTGTTTAATTCCATTTCAGTTCGTTTTTTTTCAATATTTGTTATGAAACACGAATCTCTTATTGTTCCTTGTCTTGTGTTTCATAAAACACGGAATCAGAATAATAATGATTCAGGAAGAAATGTTTTAATTTACCAATTTGCTCTGTTCATTGCGGAATCATAAATAATTTAACGGTATTGACGGTCCGCGCATTAGTTCCTCCAGATATCACATACTGCATGCAGTGCTAACACGTGAGAGCGATGGTTGATCAAACTGAGCAAGTAAGCAGGTATAAGTGAGACAGAATATTATGGACAGAAATATACGTGCCATAATTGTATGATGACGTGAAGATAAGAAAAAAAAAAGTAAAGGGAGTATGTAAGGATTGTAGTAGGTGGCGTTCTGTAGTTTCTGCCTACCTACATGGATAACAGGCTTGAGTTTAAGTATGTGTATGTACAGGTATCTAGGTGTCTACACACCAAAGCCGCCGCGAGTGCCTGCGGGTTGGCTGCAGAAAGTCGGACAACTTATGTTTAAAATGAGCCCGGCGGACGTTGGTGTGTTAAAGCTAAAGCTCAATTTGCAGTTAAAATCAATGATGAACGAACACAGGATATCAAATTGAACATAGTTAACCACAAGATCATTGCTAAATTATCAATTTCCTATAGCCATTTAAAAACATATTTGATTGCGTTCAGATTCTTTAAATATAACTAAAGTGAGAGAGATGCATTAACCACATGTCTAGACAAGCAGAATAAAAGTGGCCAAGAAAAAGGCAATAAAAGGTCAAGACGAAACGGAAAGAACTGATTAACCGCGGAACCGGCACACATTCACTTGGGAAGCGACACCCGAGCATGAAATACGACTAAATGTTAATATTTGTGAAGCAAATGCATGTGCCATTGATATGAACTGGTATAGCTGTTAGCATAAGAAATGTTAGAAGGAGCAAAATTGTTCAAGACTTGATTTGACTGTTTTCATAATAAGTGTTTGTAAATAAGATAGGAGTTGATTACTAACGGCTGTTGTTTGCATGACCGTTCAACTGTAAAACAACAATCATCGAGCAAAACAAACAGTCACAGCGCAGAAGGAAATGTCAATGTTAGAACAAGAAGCTAAAAGAAAGTAAATCTTTACTCCGTTACGTATAGCGAAATACGATTGAGCAATACCAGAGACACTAGCCAATGTTTTAGTCGTTTTGATAGAAGGACAGGCTTTCCACCAAGCGAAAGCAGTACGTGATGAGCATATCCCGGCATCAGATGCCAACAACATGACTCGAACCTAACTTAACGTCTAATTTGAAAGCAATCTTCGAAATAGAAGACGTGACTTAATAAATCAAAATGCTGAAGTCTGGCGATGAATTTGAAGAGAAGTGAAAAGTTGAATTGTACGATCACCTTACGAAAACGTTGATCACTTTGGACTTTGTTACATTGAACTTTGTAGTTACTTGTCATCGTTGTTATTCTTCACCAATTTATCATTTATCATTTATCAAGACATGAGATGGAACATTTTTGGACGTGCAAACGATGAAAAAAGTTTTGATTGGATTGATAAAATTTCTGATACGAATAATGATTGATATAATGTGAAACATTTAGGTTAAACGAGATGTTAATCTATTTCCTATTTAGGTTTATCTATTGGTAGATCTAGATTTTCAAGCAATAAATGAAGATCTGTGAAAAAAATTTAAACTAGGTCAGTTGTGCTGTTAAATAATTGGGCTGTTTAGATAACTCGGTTTTTCCTCCATAAAGTGAGTCATTGCTTACAATTCAGATTAAGATGCTTTAAATTGTTATGTTTAAGATCGCTTTGATCAACATTGTTCCGAAAGACCACAAGTTTTTTTTTCCATACTTCTCTATTTGTCGTCTAATTATGAGTACAGAAGAAAATAATCACATCAATAATTTTATCATCAACGCGAACGTGACGTAATACAAGCTGCACTTATCGGGAAGCAGTATCTGTATTCTGATGACGAAACATCTGCACTAATGAATTCAAGAAACCTACTTGTTAATTAAGAACCATTTAAGAGCAGTACCTACAAGGGATTCCGACAATTTATGAGCGTCTTGTTACGCCTCCTTGCCTTTCGTGTGAGCGGATCTTGCAAGTCTTTTCTCATCTAGTAAAAACTATTTATGTGTATGGAACCTACAGCATGGAGTTTTTGAATTTTGATCTTACAGAGGTCATAACTAATCAATTGTAGTGTAAGGTTACCAGCTTCATTTAAGCATAAATCTTTGTTTCATCTCTTTCATCACGTAAGTCTTCAATAGGCTCTATATTTTCTTCCATTTCAGAGTATCATGGAAAGTACATAAAGTGGACTTGCACGTACTATTTGCCGTCACATTGTGACGCGAGAAAGTCGAAATCGAAAGTGTCGACTTTTTTATTTGCAACGCATCGCGCCCAGGGTAAGGTGTGCATTTAAAACTTGGAAAGCTGTTGTTCATATGGTGCCAAAGTATGGCGATCCGGGTGTTGGAACATGGTAAGCAGTTGCGCAATTGGATGATTCTAATTGAAAAACGATAGGGGCCAATCGCATGATTACGAGAAAGCCTAAAGCATGTGTCGTGGTCCAAATCTACATTAAGCTAAGAGAGAAGATAGTGTCAAATAATATGATAATGTCTAATCTGCATGCTGTCTGTCTAATAAGTCTGCATGGTGATATTTATTTGTCTTTTGGTATAGAACAATTTTTGGTGAACATTTTGTACTACTTTAAATGAACGAATAGAATATAGTGAAAAAATAATATAGATTTTTTTTTAACTTTTGTAATGTAGTGTGAAGATAAATGAACATTTAAAATGTTCACGGATTTTATTTTGTCATGGCCACAACGCTACGACATGCAACAGGTGAACTTAAAGTACTTAAAATTATACGTAATCCACCTTACCAAAACATATCAATCTACTCTATAATCGCATTTCCATAACCAGCAGAACGTGAGTCAGAATCAGTGCCATAATCAGATTAAGACACAAAAACAGACGACATGAAATTATGAGTAAAAACCGCAAGCATTTGGTGAAAGTAAAAGCGTAAATAAATCTGACTCCAAAATTGAACCCTGCGGTACACCTGGCTGGTACATTGCCAAATAAATCGCCAAAACGTTCAAAATATAATTATTAAGTGCATATTAACGTGTCCTAGAATCCGAATGGGTCTCGTGATGTAACTCAGCATTACGTCGGATTCTCAAAAGAATGCGTTTGTTCTTCGTTAAAGGATTACGCAATAAAATAAACGCAACAAATCATCGCTTTATGCAAATAAAACATTAAAATCGAAGAATGTTGAAGATTACATAATAAGACTTGCTGTTTGACACCCTACGAAATTCTTTGACTCCGTCGAGTTACTTTCGTCTGATTATTCATCGAGAACTATACAAAATGACACATTGTATTTGCATAAATTAATTGATTAATTTCGATGGAATAGAGAAATCGGTAGCAATAAAGTTTTAGACTATACTGTAGTAATAACATCTCTATCATTCGCAACTTTAGATTTGAATGGCCCAATGAATATTAGAGTGATAGAATAAAAATAAAACTAAATGACAATTTATAGATAATAAATATGTGAAAGTTTTTGTTATTTAAAACTCATTCCAATTCGAATCGAACGATGTTGTTTGGGTTATTCATGCGAATACTAATAACGTGCAATTTCTTCTTTAGGTGTAGCCATTGCATTTAAAATTACTCGTGCGTATTTTACAAATATAGTAACTTGTTACGTTGACGAAATGGTAAAGAGGTCCCGACCGTTGCGCAGTAACACTGATGGGAGTGGACCGCGCACAGCTTTCGAGTTTATTTTATTTCTAGTTTGACTAGTCAGCATGAACGGAACAAGATTTAATATCGTTTGCGATCTAAATTATAGCATGTTTGCACCGAGGGAGTGCGGATAAACAGCACCTGTAATTTGTTGTTATCGATATGTTAACAGTGTCGTACCTGTTCGTCCACTTTCGGAACGTCGGTGGCGCGGGTACCGCTAGCGACCTCGTTGCCGCGCCCGCTGCGCCTCGCAGGCCGCACGGGACACACGCTCTTCGCATTCTCCGACAAATCTATCCCAAACTGCTTGGGACCGTCGAACACTTTGAAATCCACCTCGTCCACGCTACTCACAGGACTCAATTCATGCACGTTATCAAATGTTACGTCGTTATCGTGCACAGCGTCGTTGGAAACGTGACCGGAATCATCGCTGCAATCCGAGTGGGTATCGGATATCTTCTCGTCAGTTGGTTTGTGTAGAGCTAGCTTCTCGATCTGCGAGCATGTTTTGGAGTCGTCCCTCGACTCGACGTATTTAACTTGTCGGCCGACGAGTGTGCTCAAGTGGTTGTGGAAAGTTGTGTTTGCTACGCATAACTCCTTGTGCGCCGGCGGGATCACCTTACAGTTTATGAACTGAGATGTTTCTGTTTTTAATTCTTTAGCCGTTTTCAACTCGAGTTTTTTCACAATAGACTTAACAGGTGACAGTATCGGATCGACTTCCTCTGATTCATTTTCATTTCGTTTGGGCTCAGGCGCAACGACTAAATCTCTTTTGTTAATCGTTCTATGCTGCAACTTGGCCCGCACGGCGTTTATTTCGTCGGAATAGTCTTTCAATGTTGCTTTCGATGACAGTACTGTTCTTTTAGTGTCAACCGGCTCTTTCTTAGTTTTATCGTTTTGTCGTTTTACGTCGGATTTAAGATTGAGGAGCGATTTTTGTCTTGTTTGTTTGTTTCCGTCGGGCTTGTCGTTGATTTTTCGTGGCGCAAGCGGTTTCTTTTTCTGAGCACACTCTCTGGCCTGGTCTACATTACTTAGATCAACCGGAGTGGGAGAAAAAAGCGCTCTAGTACTGCTGAACTTGTTATGCGACATTTGACTCCTTATCACCGGGATCTTACTAGGAGAGCCCGCGATAGAAGTTGTAGACTTGGTTCTCTCTAAGCCGGGTGAAATCACATATTCGTTTCCTATTTCCCACACGCTTTTAGCTTTCTGCATTTGTGATTTTGGGGTCTCTTTGCTTTCTAAACTAATCTTTATGTTTAACGATCCATTATCTGTACATGTTTTAAGTTTTGTTTTCTTTGGGTCGCTCACTTTTTTCTCGACTTTTTTCATTACTGGTTTCGTCTTAGATACAACCGGAACGGGTGTCGACGGTGGATTAGATAAAGTTTTCTTGAGTATTCTCGTTTTTACATCAAGTTTTTTTAGATCTTCGGCTTTGAAGCAGTTCGGCCGAGACGAGTTTTTTGATGAAATTTTATACGTAGCATACTTATCAGGATTCATCTTGTCATTGGTTGTCGTAGTCAGGGGTACAAGCGGAGCAGTCAACTCTTTTCCCTTCATGTCGTCCAGATTCCACAGACTCGTGGTTTTGTCTATAGAATTGTTCCGTGCTACTTTATTTCTGGTTTTACAATCACTCTCTGAGTCCGAATTACTTTTCTTCAATATACAACGTGATTCAATAATGCTACAAGTCTTAGACTTTTGTAATTTAGGCGGAAGAAAATAATTCTTTGTAGCTTTCAGATCGGATGTAAGTGACATGCAAGTGAATTCCGATAAGATTTTATCGAATGATTCCAAGGCCTTGTTTAATTTAGTTTCAGCACTAATACCAACCGGAGGTAAAGACTCGGCTTTAAGAATAGCTACGTTTTCGTAGATCGAGGAATAACCTTTAGTTTCATCGAGTAAATGATCTCGCACCACATTATTATCGCCGGCAATGTTTACGTTTTCGTACACGTGCTGCCGCGGCGTCGCACTCTCAGTCTTGGTATTCACAACAGAGTCGCTAATATTGACTTTAGTAACAAACTTTTGCACGTTATCACTGTTAATTTTCACAGGTTCACTGATCCTACGCTCGAGGCAGGCGGCGATCGCGGTCACTTTGCTGCCCTTGTGCTCGGGTGCGGGTTCTGGACCGACTGAAAAAGTCCTGTAGAACTTTTGCAACGCGCCCTGTTGCGCGGGAGGGGCGGAGGGAGGTTGCTTCTCGGTCGGCTTCTGTCCGCCGAATATGTTGAATACTTTCACTGCGGGCATGTCGCGGGCCCGGCGCGCGGTAGCCGGTCGCGGAGCGTTGATGCGCGCGCGCGTCACGGCGAGCGGCGTGCATGTGCGCGCACTAAGCCTTACTGCCGCGCTATCAGCCGCAGACAATAAGAATTAAGAAAGTCAATGTCACTTCAGGCGCCCAGCAGACGTGACAAATCATACATAATGAATTATTGATAATATAGGTCCGATTTATGACTGCTTACGACAACCATTTACATGACTTATTAGCTTTGATTATATTCAATTAAACAACAACAACCCGTTAACAACGGCATTCGTCGTGACAATTTACCAGCTATTTACATCACGTAAAGTATCAAACACGATCGAAAATTCAATTTTTTTTTAAACTTTTTTTTATAATTTGTTAATAGCAGATATTAAGAGGAAAGTAAGCCAAGCATCGTCGTTAAAAACAACCTGCTATTTTATGTAATGAGCATACTTTCGTGAACAAAACCAGTTTCCATAAATCCCAATAGAAAGTAGGAATGAGGTTGTTTAGACAATGATGTAATTACCCGACAAAAGTTTATCGTGGACCCAGGTCAAATGTAAAAAGAGGTTGCAAAAACAGCCGAAATGTAAAATGTGTGAAATGATACTGAGAAATGTAATATGGGTAACCTAATTAATTAAAAACCCGGTTACTCGCGGTAAAGCAACCGAAAACGTGTGGCTGATGGTTGCTTTAATGTCGCCGAATGCGGGCCATCGTCCTAGTAACTGGATACGTCATGTTATTTTTAATAACGAAATTAGATGGTTTATGCAAGACTATACGTATATTTCATTAAAATATTTTGACATGTGAAATGAGCGATAAGGCTGGAAACGAGGGAGATAAAAGCATAGTAAATGCGTTTGCATAACAATAATTATACAGAATGTTTTAGAAACTGCCTCGTTGGTCTAGTTGTCGCAAGAGCTTGACTGCTGAGCATGAGGTCCTGGGTTCGATTCACATGTCGGGCAAAGTGTTATTGTGTTTTCTATCTAGAATTTCTCTATAGCAGCCCGGAGTCTGGATTTGTGCCCGGTTAATGGCAATAGGCTCGCCCCCTATTCCATGGGACTTAAACATAACTGGCGAAATGAGGGTATACTGTAGGTACACCTTTGCCTAACCATTCTGGGATTACTGACGTAATTTTATGTATGTATGTTTAATAATTTATACAGATCCGAACATATTTTCTTTCATTCTGAAATGGTTGTGATGTTGTAGTAGAGTGAAAAAGGGCAACCGTGGAGTTTCTTGCTGGCTCTTCTCCATAGGGAACGACCGCCTAAAACCGTGCACCTAGCTTCTGACGATTCATAAGTGCCCATGTAGGTGTATGTGAAAAAAAAATGATTTGTTGCATACTCAAGCAAACAATTACTATATTACAGTCTTTGAAATTGACCAAAGGTCTTACGATGAAGAAAGCAAGAGCAGGCTTCATTTTGACGAATTTGAATTGATAAGTCCTGTTGTGCAAGTTCACTTTCGCCACCAACTTCCTCTATATCGTCTCCGATTAGCAGAGGTTAGCACAGATCCGCAATAACGCGTATTTTGTTATAGTAAAACGGCCAAAAAGCCGACTTGCTAAGCCAGTTTTCATTAAACAACTCGTTTGCGGAAGTCAAGTTTCGCAATGGAACCAGCAAGCGGAAACCGTGCTTAATATTTTCCATAACTGACAGTTTCTAGCCTAGAAAAGAATTTAGCGATGACTAACCAATCTGATGTAACAGTACAGGTGTAGAACTTAAACACGTCCAATATAACAGTCGGGTCGTAAGAAATGCAGACTGACGTAACGATGGAATATTAATACTTATGTAATACATTATGACATATTTGTTTAACTGGGCGTCGGCACCTGAGGTCATTGACAGATGCAGTGGTGGATCTGGCTGTGACGATTTAGTAGTCAAAAGCCTTGGGGGATCTGAAATCGAAAGGCACATATGCAGGCAGGTATGACAACTAACTATTTAATATTTTGGCAAAATATCGTCAGTTATCACGGCTAAGACATCAAATTTGTGTCCTGGATATGACACAAAAACTGTGGGGTATTTTTAAAGCTGAAAAAATCTTCATGACTATGATAGTTCTCAGCCCATGTTATAGGATCGGAGTTAAATTGGCACTTGGAAAGCGGTGCTAAAAAAAAGATCAAAGTATGATAAACTGGTTTGAAGCATGCGTGGACTTTTCATTAAGGAAGATATGTAAAATTATGAAAACTACCGAGAACACAAACAATTGAACACCGCTATCAACAGAATATAAACTCAAGCCGCACTGACATCTCCAACTAACATATCAGGGAATGGAGGTGTATATTCCACATTAAATACTGAAACTGGAATACTAATACTTATTGCGTAATATATTATGACAGAATACATCTGGTCGTCGTGGTGCGTGGTCTTTGACAGATGTTAGGTGCTTTGTCTTAGAACTAATTCATTGATCTGTGTTGGAAGATTCAAAGGTGAGAATAAATTTTGGAACGAATGGAACATTTTTGAATATGTATGTTGAAAAAATTTTTTATGTTGATGTGGTGAAGGATGGTGTAGAAGCGTTATATGAGGGAGTCGCAAGTTACAATACAGATAATATTGATTTCTTAAAAATAACATGTCCTATACTCCTATTTAAAACTTATCTGCCGGGTAATCTGAAACTTAGGACCTTAGTCATAATTCTATATTTAATACTGTGCATAATATTGCAGAGCCTGAAAGAAGGTATCGTGATAAATAAAGATTTATGATTATTATTATTTGGGAATGAAGGATAATATAAACTAAACAACTAACAATTAGATTCTCTTTAAAAATGCCTATGTTATACATTATTTTACTCACCCTGGTTTTCCTAATTCTGATTATGTGTTTCAGAATTTTTAACCACGATATACGTGTGTACGTGTTGTGATGCGGATGAGATGCAAATAATAAAAAAATATAAACTACTTGATGGGAATATAAACAATGATTTTGGAGATAAACAATAACTGTCAATTCTTTACTTGATAAAGTATTATAAAATTTTAAGTATTGTCTTCACATGACCTGACCAAGATTATGTCTGGACTTTAAAAGAGACTGTGACCTCTGAGTTTGTTTCGGCCTTTCTTCACAGAGTAGTCAGATAGGAAACGCCGATCTCATCTAATTTTAAAATATTATTGACGTGTAAAAGTGTTTGTACAAACCAACTCACAGAAATAAAATCATTTATACCAAACTGATAAGGGCGAAACAAAATTATATAAATAATGATACTGAGATCTAAACCACACCATTAACAAGGAAACTGATACACATATAAAAAAGGCTGATATACCAATACAGAAAATAACCAAATTCGACACAAAAACACACAGGCAAACAAGCAATGTCGAAAGAGCAATATTTCTCACTCACATTAACGAAGCTGGAGAGACGCACAATGCACGGGTGGCACTTAAAAATGTATGACATAACATGGCAAGTAATTACCACGAGCCGTGACCGACGACCGTGGAGAGGATTAGCTTGGAAATCGTGTCAAGATGCCTTGAGACCTGTCCACATAGGCTGCAGCGAGAAAACATTAATATTTATGTTTTCATGGTGGATTACTTTTTCTTGTAAGCCTTGGTTGAGAACATGCATGTAATTTCTTTGTTTTCAAAGGCATGCTAGCTAGTCATTATTAGTTAGCTTAAAGCAGAACATCCTGTAAGTTTTATACGTAGTATAACCAACTGCAAAGCCTCCTACTCATAATGGAATTAACCTACACGATCGATCCTTGAATGTCCTAAGTCAGTAATAAGGGACAAAGTGTCAGAAGCACATATGCAGCTTGATCTAACTCATTGCTAGTTAAAAAGATTTCCATTTTTAATCAATCAGCTGACACTATTGCTTACCAATAAAACCAAGACCTTATGACTGATAAATGTGTTCCTAAAACTCAATTTACCGACTCCATCATCCAAACCATCTCAATGAAACTCAATCCAGTGTAGAAATCGCCTTGCAACTAATAAAGAGATTTAATAAAGATAGACTGCCCGTCTGGTTGACACCTAATTGTTGACAATCGAATCAACAACGCCACGTCACAGTTCGCAACAACGAAACGTAATTGGGTAGAATTTTGATGGACATTGCAATGTTCTGGTTCATTTTTCATGCGTCTTGTTTTTATTGAATACTTTGTTTAAAATTAGCTGATAAGGTAAATCCTGAGCTGTAGCCCGCCAAATTCAAATATTTTTTGGGTTTTGCATGTTTTGCGTAGCTCTGTTCTATGTCGTATGGTGTTGATGATTTTTGGAAATTCGTTTCACCTAAGACTAATTCAGAATATTTCCTATGAAAATTCTTAGGTGGAACAAATTTCCAAACTTCGACGATTGATTATGATATTGATGATTATTACTCAGTAAATACATATATCATTCCTACAGTCGTGAATCGAATTTTGATTAACATACGACGTAAAACGGAGCTGCAGCACGCCCGTTCACGCATTGCCATAAGCCATCAGTCCACCATTTTATAGTTTTTTTTTTTTAATTTATTAATAAGGCGCACCAACAACGTAATACTTATACAACTGGCTAATGCCATGCGTTACAATGCCTCATTTTTTTTTACCCACGCTGTATTAGATTGAAAAACCAAATAAAAAAACCTAATCGGTTAAGCCGTTTTTGAGTTTCAGCGAGACTAACGAACAGTAATTGATTTTTATATTTAAGTAGAAGAGAATTTACAAGAAGGTCCTGTTTATCTAAGTCACTTACATCATTGACATAGTAGGACAAATAGACCTTCACTATAAATAGATAGTGATTGTAATTAGTTGAAGTAAAAAAGAATGATTAATAAGTTAATAATATTTTCATTGCTAATATTTTCCTTATAAATGTTTACATGAACAACTTTTGAAACCACAAACTTGATATTCTGTTGCATCTGAGACATAATCTATCAAATTTACTATCACGACATTTAGATTGAGGAAGCTAATAAATATGTATTATCATTGAAAGAAACAGGCCAAGGCATAAAAAGATGATTTTATTATTAGGTCACTAGAAATTGGCGCAAATTGTTTAAAGTAATAAGAAAAACGAAAGTATGTTTATTACCATCATAGCGTTAGCCAAAGTATTGACATAACATCTTTCGATTATAAATGATTCAGAGAAATTTGTTGACACTAAAGGCAATGACTCCAAACAAACAATCACCTGTCATAGGTTGAGACTACCACCCACATATATGCATAAAGCTCCCTTTTTGAAAAGGTACCACAGAACAAAAGTTTGCTACTAAATTCAAACAAGTGGCCTCATGACGTCGCCTGAGCAAACAGCGGTGCACTCTACAAACACAATCCTTGCATCGCCCGGAGTATTTCCTGTCCCACCGAGAAGGCAACCGTTAACAAATATCTAGTTTGTGCAAGTGACAAGAGGTTGGAGTTGAGTTTCAATTATTCTTTATTAGATTATGCTTATGATGAAATTCAATCCAATGTGACTTCGTGGTAGATGATAAAACTGGAGTAAGATCTATGCTAATAGATGGCAGCCCGTAATATATTTTTCAAACTCCTTGATAACGTAGAAACTGACAAAACTGCAGAAGCTGTTAAACAAGAACAGAAGAAAAACAGTTCTTATTTGACCCTTGAAGAGTTAATAAATTGGGATCAAGCCAGGTCAGCCAGTGGCGGACGCAGGCATATAAGAACAGAGTACCTATACTTCAGGAGGTCGAAAACTTTATACGAGCATCATCAATGATTCTGTAATATATCGATAGATCGAAGATAGTTAGAAAAAAATAAAGGGGATGATTTTGTTTTATACAAGGAAAACAAGCAATACATCATTCCATAAAATAAATCGTACGTCTAAAATTAAAATCTAGTACAATTGAAGTATGTAACATGAAAAGCAGTGATGGAGCCTAACATATGAACAGCACACGCTTTTAACAGATAAATGATACTAACTTGCTTGAATAATATAATGTGGGTTCAAGATAAGCCCGTTTAGAATGTAGCAGTAAAACACAACAACAACGATTTGTAGTCTTTGGTGATACATAAAGATAATGTTCGAGTTCTTAGAAAAGATGTTCCATTAAAGTACAATTTCATGGAACAGATCTCATTGTAAATTAGTCGATGTCATCTTTGAAACCTGTATGTGTATTGTTTGGCAAGATGTTGGAGTGAAGGAAAGCGTCTGGGTTGCCCGCGAAATTCTAATATGTAATTTTCAGGTCAGTGTCAGGTTGAATGTTTAACAAAATATGATTTGAGACCGTATTATACGGCAGTATGTATTTACAGAATTAAAATCATTAAATGCAACCCTATAAGTTCATTAAATCCCATTGAATTACTTTTCATGAAATGCAAAAATCTTAAGGACTCTGGCGCTCTCCCCCTTCATGAATAGTATTAGTTTCAAATGCCCGTATTGTAGCAATAATATCAATCCAGGCAATGGCTTTTGAAGCTTAACATGATCATCTTTCAGGTTTTTGAGCGGACTATTAGCAACATGGTCAAACACATGAGGATCCCTTCCTTTAAGTATTTTCTATCCACGTGTTATTAACTCCACACCCTCATCCATTTTCCATACACCAACTTTCATAGTTTCCATTAAACCATGAAAGTGCCAGTAATTTACTTACAAGCCCAGTAAATAATTAAACCTTTTTGCTGCGAGCTCCAGCTTTTGTCCACCGAGTCTCCCACGGTTTTCACTGAACGAAAGCGATGCCGTAAAATATAATAGGCCATGAAAAACCATGGTGGAATGCTTCCACGGTAGAATTAACTTTGATAAATGTTTATGTTGTGAATAGATACAATAAACCTTTTGAATTTCTGATAAATGCTAGATTTACTTTTAAAAAGCTTGTTTAGTTTAAATAAATTGATAGCTTGTCTAACTAAGCTAGAGACTAAACGCATAAAGAGACAGTTTTTTTGTTTGCATAGATATTAGTAAACTTGTTTTAGATTCTAGAACTAGTTAGTAGATCTTTGTTAAGATAGTGGTCACAGATCAGCAGGTCTATAAAACTTGGCTTGATGGTTTGCAATAAAGAGTTTTAAATATTACACAAGCGCTTCGGATCACCATTTTTCGGATTCCATTTAATTCTTTTACTCAAACTACCCACCGTTTTGTAGTTTTGTAAACTGGGCGTGTCGCAAATACAACTACAAAATATTGAGTTATCACACCGGTTTTTACGACTTTTACGGAATAAATAATCTAAATGATGCTGAAAACAGCAACGAAATCCGTACATAGTTTGGAAGAACATCGCGTTCACAGAGACAGACACGAAAAACAACTTTAATTAATAATTTATAAAAATATATACGGTATACGAAAATTTATTTCGCTCAATAATAATGTAATTATCACTCCTATGAGGAAAAATATAACAATTAAGATGAGCGACGGTTTCGCTGGGTTATAAACTAAAATTAAGTTTAAAACTTAATTCATACATTATTCAGGTGGTGCTTTAATAGCATTTTAAAATTTAGAAGTGATTTCGATTCCTTAATTACTTTAGGTATAAAGTTACATTGCAGAAAAAAAAAATGATAATGCATAAAAGCTTCTGCAGTGTAGGTAACCGACATCTGCTCGATAATCTGTATCCTCATTACCATTTCCATTTATTGTCTAAAGAATTGCACCCAATCGCTCAATTGAAATCTTCGCACCGTTTCTAACAATGAAAACATCAGCGTTTAGAAAAACATCGCTTAATATGACCCCGGTTCAAGCACAATTTGTGAGCAATTTAGCACAATGGAGATAATCCATTCATATGATTGTCAATAGGAACCGTACCACGAAGTGAACAGGCGATAAAATCGCTTTGTTAGGTATCCATTAGGCGTTTATAAAATTTACTAACAAAAAAAAAAACTTGTTCACCATTTTATAAATATGTTACTCTCTGTATAGTTATAATATACGGGATGCTTTTTGGATAACAATATTAAAATGTGAAGAGGGATACAATTAATGTTACAAGGAGAGTGATGAAAATAAAAATGTAATAAAAGTGCCGTTCGGAAACGGAAGCATGCGTGCGGAGCGGTTCGGACTGTTCCATTCCAAAGAAGATTATGAAACCGCACGTTTCACAATTTTCTTTCAATACGGTTAGTGGAAGTGATCAAGTGCGGTTCGGTCAAGTGCTGTTGAAATAAGTGCTCTAAGTGGAATTATATTCCACTTAGAGCCCTATTGCGATTCAAAAGATGGACAGACAGACAGACGATATTTTGTAAAAAGGAGACCATTGCTGGCACAAGAAGATTCCGCATAGAAGTTTTAAATTTTAAAAAATCTCCTAATCCTTAATACACAGCAATGTATATCAAAGCTATTTCATACTAAACGTCGCAGTGCAAGTTTTGATAGGATAAATTGTTACTATTCAACCGGTGGACGACTATCTGATAGATTTATAAGCATTGATATTACTAGCTGAGTTGGCTGAGTTTACAACCTATTATTAGCATTTGTAGTAATAACTCTGGGTTCGTTGACATGGGAACGAAACTGGGGGTTGATTTATTGCAGTTTGATAGGATTGTCTTTTACAAGATTATATTAAGTTTCCAGGAAGAACTGCAGCCTAATTGCGTAACACATTTTCGGAAACGATTACGACTAATCTGTTTGATTTTGACAGTTCAACCACATTCATTTGCGTTATTTACATTGTTGAACAGATTTTTTTTATCGTACTTATGAAGCCATGGGTTAGCAATCTGTTTCAAAACGATTCAGATTCCGATTGATTGTGTATTGCGCGCAATTAGGGTACAGGATTCGCACAGACCAGGGAAGCTTGGCACATACAGTAGGAGGCCTATATTCAACAGTGGCTGGAAGAAGGCTGCCAACGACAATGATGATGATGATTATTTAGTATCACTTTTATGTATATCAAGATGGCTTCTGAAAAGCTGATTTCGGGCAGCTTCCTCTTGGCCTGTCAGTGATGTATCTATGTTTTCTTGCGTTTTAATAACAATTGTGTGCATATAATATAGGAAAGCATGATAAATGATTTTATTTCTGTAAGTAGGTTTGTAAAAAACTTTTACACGTCAATCATATTTTTTTAACTAGACGAGATCGGCGTTTTCTATCTGACTACTCTTAGAAGAAAGGCCGAAACAAACTCAGGGGTCACAGTCTGTTTTAAAGTCCAGTCCAGTCCAGTCTTGGTCAGATCATGGAGATCGGTGTCTGAAATGGTATTTTGAAGAAACAACCACACAGATTGAGCGGAGTCCAGTCAGTGCACGCATTTGTGTGTAATCGTGCAGCTCAACTCAGAACTTACGGAGCTCAACGATTCGACGAACAATACCAAGGAAAGCACATTTGGGTAGGCCGCATAAATAACTTGATTTTCGTTAAAAAAAATTCACGAAGTGATGCTGATGCTGTTGAACGTTACTTTTACCTAGTATGATCAGGAACGACTCATATCGGGAACCCTGGCCTAGATTAGGACAGAACAAAGAAGAATGGATAATGAATAAGGGAGGAGGTTTATGCCTTGTAGTGTGAAAGGGCTTCAGAATGTTTCATACCATCATAAGGTATAACCTGTCAGGAAGACCGCCAACTGGAATAAGTTTATGTCCAGTGTATGCAGAGTAAATAGACAGACTATGATTTACGTGTACAATGATTGAGGAGACTACAAGACCCAAAAAGCAAGTTTTATAATGACTTAGAGCATGTTCCATTGCAGTAAACAAAATCAGAAAAACATATGATATTCTTCAGGATATATGCTAGTTAGACAGTGTGTTGAAGATATAATACAACTAATTTGATATGATAGAAAAAATCACGAAGATGCCTCTAAATTTTTTAGTCAAATCAATTACTTATTTTTTTGCAATAATTTACCAGCGTTGTGTCGTCGCGCTGCTCTTTTCTACGCAGCCTGACAGTGACCGCCCTTTAGCACTTGTCAGTCTCTTAAAGGATCAGGCAGGACTGTATGCAGGTTGTTGACTTGTTTTTGTTCGCTTCAAATAAAAGAGGCTTCTTGTGTCGTAATTTATCCTTCAGTTATTCTTAGAGCGCGAGCATTGGTGGCGAACTATGTCGTACTGTAGCGAACTGTGCACTGTAGCTCAAGAACAAAACTTCTGAGCCATTTAAACTAGTAGTACCTACTTAATGAAAAGCAACTAATAACGGTTGGTCATTATAGGAACAAATCACTGCATGCTCGTCACCTTACAAAGGCAGGGGTTACTCTTCAAGTTAACACCAGTTATGTACCGCTACTCGTAGGAACCAAGAGACGAGCAGTAGAAAGTTATCGCGTGCATTCCCGGTTCCGTTCGCGTAACCACTAGTTGTCCGTAAGACATACCATTGCATAAATTAGGTTTTTCATACTATGTAGCTGGTACTCCGACCGAAAGATTCTGATGTGTTTATTAATATTTGAGTGGATGTGGAAATAATTGGTCAAGATGGTTGTTTAAAGGAAATTTATGTAGTATTAAGTTTGAATAGCGATCGATTACGTTGGAAGTGGCAATAAAATTATTGGATAAACAACTTAAACTGTGTGAAAAGCAAACAATTAAGTTCATCATTCCCTACTCGATGACTAAGACCATTTATATATTTGTATGTAATTAGAAGTTACATACTAAGGTAATTACCATATATTATTTATGTTTATTGAACAACAAAAATACTATAGATACCTCATTAGCCACTCATAAAACGACTCATTTACATTATTTTGAACACCACTTTAAGCTCATACCAATGAGTCACATTTTCCATGTAAAAGTAATGACACTTTGAGTCGAACCTTCATTAAAACACAAAGGGAATATGTAATAAACTAATGTGTCACTAGATGGCGTCAGTGTGCAGACAGAGTTAATGTATGCGACTCACGCGCATCCCCGTTGAAAAGCTTGAAGCTACGTGAACGGTGCAGCTTTGATTATGCATGCAGCAAGCCCAAGCGCAGAAATTTATGAATGTGATGTACAAATTGTATGTAGTGGGATTATATTTGTGCAATTTTCTAAATCAAACCGGTTTATGAAAACAGATTTATACGCGGTTTCTAAATGCCTGAATAAATCTCTGTTAGTTTATAGTAAGTATATAGATAATATTGGTCGTCTGGCGGAGAGATGAGCAGACGAGGTATTGGCGCCATCGGGGATAAAACCTGGATGAGGCTGACACAGGAGCGTGGGGATTGGCTCAAGCAAAAAGAGTACGAAGTCGGCCAGTGGATGATAATGATGAGGTTGGTTGACTGGTTGTCAAATGCAATGACAGCAGATGGTGATTATGATTATGACACGAGACTAGATATGAATGACGAGATATGAATCTGATAAGTGAATCTAATGAAAAAGACCGCAAAGTGTACAAATTTCATATAAGTTTTTACATAATACGTTTAATTTGCATGAAGACTGCAGACTGCAGCCGACGGAAGATTTATGCGTCGCACGCGCATTCGATGATTCTACGTTGTGCATTATGCAGCCATGCGCGAGAAATTGATGGGTATGATATTTATGTCTAGTGTTTTCTTTTTTAATTAATGTGGGTATTCAACTATGCATCGCTACAGCTGTGATCACACCCAGGGTTGCCAACTTTTATTTAAGTTTAAGTTTATATCAAATATAGTATTTTCGAAGCCTTTGCCTGTAAGAATATAGTAGATGGCGAAATCATAAATAAAGCCTATACCGACACGATTGCAATACGATTATTGAACAAGCTACAATTGAACAGGTTTTAATTTTTTTATAACTATTATTGGACTCAAAATTAAGGTTACCAATACCATTAATACAGCTTATAAGAGAGTAATACTGATGGCGCTTATATCGCCATTTTGTTTTGAAGTGAAAATATAATTTTTTCGCCTACTATATTATATAGATGTATTATTTAAATGTAGGTAGTATTTAGGCCTCAAGTCAAGTCAAGTCAAAGCATTTATTTCAAATAGGCCCATAAAATGGCACTTTTGAACGTCAAAAATTACAATAAAAATATAACTGATTCTAGGCGCCACTTCCAAAAAGTAGTTTCGTATGGAGAAGAAGTGGCAAGAAACTCCACCGTTACTATTTTAAAATATTTTACAATATTTGTATACATTAATTATATTTTTATATGTGAAAACGATGCACCAAGAATAAAAATACTATACCACAAGTGGTAAGAAGAACTAAAAATATAGCAAAGGCAGATAAATGAATGACGCGATAGGTACATTGTGCTCACATATTTACAAACACTGTAAAAATATATGACTTTCCTAAAATATTAACTAGGAATAGGTCAGTGTGTGAGTAAGTAAAAAAAATAAAAATAAAAAATTCAATTAGCAACCAGTGTGATTTTGTCTAGACGGGATTGTCCTATGGAGCTGGACCATCATGTTTCCAAGCATTCTTATCTTGTATATAGTCCTCTAATTTGTAATAAGATTGTCTGCAAAGTGTACTTTTTATACGAATTTTAAATTTTCTTTCATTTAATTGCAATATATCACAAGGTATTTTGTTATAACATTTAACACAGTACCCCATAAATGATGTATGTACTTTAGCTAATCTGAAAAATGGTTGATCTATTTTATCTTTATTTCTGGTATTCAAATTACGTCTATCACTTATTTTATTAAAAAGATGTAGATTTTTTCTTACATTCATAATATTTTCATAAATGAATTGGCAAGGTACTGTCATAATATTAATCCCTTTAAATAGTTCCCTGAGAGATTCGCGACGAGGAAGATTGTATATGGCTCTGACAGCTCTCTTTTGCAAAATAAAAATGGATTCAATGTCAGCAGCCCGACCCCACAGTAAAATGCCATAAGACATAATGCTGTGGAAGTAGCTAAAATAGACCAAACGCGCGGTTTCTACATCTGTTAGCTGTCTTATCTTTCTAACAGCATAAGCGGCAGAGCTTAGCCGCCCCGCAAGAGATGTTATATGTGGTCCCCATTGTAATTTCTCGTCCAGCGTGATTCCTAGGAAAACCGTCTGATTAATAAATTCCAGTTTTTCTCCATTCAATATGATGTCACATTCGCTACTTCTAACATTAGGTAATTTAAATCTAATGCATTTGGTTTTTTTTTCATTTAGTACCAAATTATTTACCGTAAACCAATCTTGGACTTGAAGAATCGAGTTATTCACGTCGTCCAGATTTTGTGACCGTCGGTCTATTTTAAAGATTAATGATGTGTCATCTGCAAATAACACCATCTTCGGTTGATTTTGAAGTACTTGAGGTAAATCATTAATGTAAACTAAGAAGAGGAATGGACCCAATATCGAACCTTGAGGAACGCCTATTGATTGTCAACCCTAGACACCTAAGAAAATGAAAAGATAGATGCGACAGAGTTTAATTTCAGCGAAAAGCAAAAGAAATTAGGCACAATTAGGTACATGATTTTAGGCTAATCAAGCTAGATGGAGCTACAATCTTCACGGTGTGGTTGGTTGGATGAGAGAAGCCGAGAATCGAGATCTTGCGATTGGAGAGGCCCTTTACCCAGCAGTGGACTGCTGTGGACATATGTTGACTGGATAGTGATTGTATTGTCTATACAAACAAGGTATGTATATGCATTTACTAGTGAACCTTAAGATATACTCTAGAAATAAGAATTTAGACTGGCTGAACAATAGATTCCGAATTAGACCATAATCGCTCACAGCGCTCACATCAATAATTTGCGTTCCGATTTAGATATCACGATGGTGACAGCTGAGAGCTGTCAACAATTCGGAACGCCCATGAACGCGCTCATAGTGCTCGCTCAACGGCAAAACTTCTAATAAGACCAAAACCTGGCACAAGAAAGACCGATTGGATATTTTTATGAAAATAGATGTTCAACGCAATAACACTCCCTCTCGACAACAGAAATTTGAAACCCGTTATGCTCACCTGAATACTCATGGTTGGATTACAGTACTTCTTTGGCGAATGTAGACAGAAGCACAATTTCGAAGATGCCCACGTTACATAACAGCACAAGCACAACTGTCATTTTTGACAGCACTCATGGTGATTTAATAAAGGGCATGGTCGGCGTTATCGCAAAATGGCGCATGTCATGACGTCATCCATGACGATTCACGGGACTTCGTTATCACGCTCACGCTAACTCGGAACGGGTGTAAGCCCGATGAAATCGATTGCAGCATTCGGAATGCAGCTTTAAATGAGCAGAAGCAATCGGACAATTTGTTTATATGTAGGAATAGCGAAATGAACATGGAGACAGACTCGACGCTCGACTCTCGCCGCGGACGGACGTGTTTGTGCGCTCTCCCGCTCCAGTGTTGTGTTTCGTGTTTTCTACTCGTCGCTACCACGTGACGTCATCGTAGTCGCCCCGACTACTCCGATTTAAAATCAAATCAAGAAATTGATTTGATTTTAATAACTCAAAAAACTGCCTTTTTCAAGGCATATCTCGTTTCTCTAACAGACGTTTTGTGAGTAGCTTCACTAGGCCCCTTCTGGGTAAAACCACAGTTTCGTGGTCCTCGGTTGAAACCTTACGGTGTCAACGAAGCCGAGTGGGGTGTTGACCCAATTCACACCCGCCGAACCCCTTCAGGGCGAGGCAGTTAGTTGGACGGGTCCCAGATAACCGGCCTTGGGGGATCTCCTAGTCGGCTCTGGTGACAGTTTTGCTTTCCAGCTACTCACCTAGTGTCTTTAGGGTGTGTCTACACCCTTCGCGCTAGACTGGTCAGGGCCCCGTTCGCACAATAAGACTGGCGACGGGTTACAAGCTTAGGGCTCACCAATAGGTACACACCTCCCTGTCTACACCCGACAGGGAGGGAACTCATCCCCGGGCCAATCCACCCGGGGAGTTAGGTATAGGGTTTAGGCTACGTAGGGAATTTTCTCTTTCCACCATTCCTTCCCTAATATAGTTCCCGCTCCGATCATGGAGGACGCCGTCCTCTTGGCGTTCCTCAAAGAGGTCCTATTAAAGGACCCCGAGTTTTTGGCGAAATATGGCGCCAAAATAAGCCAAGTTTCTAGTCCCGCTCCGTCTCAAGGCGCACTCGCTAACTTCAGCGACGCGCTTGAGAGCCCGCTATCGCCACCTGCATACGAACAAGGCATTCCGCCCTTTGTTCCGCACAACAATGTTCCGGCTAATATCTCTGCCCCCATTGTCTCACCCTCTATTGTACCGGCAGATAATACTCCGGCCGCTAATCCGGCCCCTATTGTCTCGCCCGCCTTTGTTCCGGCCGCCATTGTCTCAGAGACAACGCAGCTGCGCGCCGCAGCAATAAACACGACTCGCCCGGAGAGCATGGACACGTCAGTCCCACTCTCCGAGGAAGAAGCCCGCACCTCCTCCTCCAGCGATGACGACTTCCAAGTCGTGGTCAAAGGAGGCAAGAGGAAGGCGGCTAAATCCTCCGCCCCCGCTGGCCCGGTCACCAAGGCCCAGAAAAAACAGGAAGACATACCGTCCAGCTCCACTTCCGCCCCTAGTCCGCGGGCCAGTCGCCCCGCCAGCCCTATGGCTTGCCCACCCGCTCCTACCGCGAGGAAGCAGAAGCCCCCTCCCCCGATATATGTCCAGGAAAAGTCCAAATGGACTGAAATTTCCAAGATGTGTGTTGATCGCAAGATCAACTACACCAACGCCCGATCCACCCTCCAGGGGATCAAAGTTACCGTCCCCACGTCTACGGACTTTAGGGATCTCTCCCGCGCCCTACGTGAAAGGAACTACTCCTTTCACACTTACTCCCTTCCGGAGGAAACCCCTACTCGCGTCGTAATAAGGCGCGTCCCTCAAGAAATCTCCACCGAGGAGATTAAGAGCGACCTCATCGCTCAAGGAATCCCAGTTTCCGCCGTCCATCGCTTACATAAAGCGAGACAGGGCCTAGTCTACGACATGGTCCTGGTCATCTGTGACCCCACAGACGGTCACCACCCGATTTTTAAAGTTAAGTCGGTGTGTTCGCTCTCAGGCATCTCAATAGAGAAGCCTTACAGAGCTCAACTAATTGGACAGTGTCATCGCTGCCAATTATATGGTCACTCGCAGTCCAACTGCTATGCCACCCCTAGATGCGTCAAGTGTCTAGGAGAGCATGGCACCGCCGACTGTACCCGCCCTAAAGATAGGGAATTATGTTTAGAGCCTCCCAGCTGTGTACTCTGCGGCCAATCGGGACACCCGGCAAATTACCGGGGCTGTCCTAAGGCCCCGAAGTCCTCCTCTCCTAAACTCGCGAAACGCGCGAGCGACCGCCAGCACAGGGAAAGCCCCTGGGGAAAGCCTCCTTCCGCGCTGATGCCGGAGCGGCTCAGTCCGCAGAGGCCGTCTCCCTGGGCTAACCTAAATCACCTGAAGGCTCCCGCAGCCTCGGTGCCCTCTATCCCCGCGCAACCAGCGCAACCCGCTCAACTTCCAGCGCTGATGGCTTCCGCCATCCCAGCGCCTTTGGTAGCCCCCGCGGCCCCTACGGCCGCTCCAGCGGCACCTCAGGGAACCCAGGGCCGAAACAGCGCCCAAATCATATTAAGTACATACGCGGCTCTCTTCACCACCGCCGCGGATAAAATGGCGGAAGAAATCGTTGCTGCAAACGGCAACGCAATCCGCCTCATGGAAATTCTCAGCGCGTATCCCGAGATCGCGCAAGTTCTACACTCACTCAAATATTAATTCTCAATGGATAATACGAGAGTAAATAGTAACAAACCCCGATCCCTTAAATTAGGCTTTTTCAACGCAAATGGCGTTTCAGGTCAACGCGATGAGATCGCCACTTTCCTCCGCGACCATCAGCTTGACATCCTCCTCATACAGGAAACCTTTTTAAAACCACATCACCGAAACCCGAATATTGCCAACTTTAAACTAGTTCGCAATGACAGGTCTCGATGTCACAAGGGTGGCACACTCATATTCTTTAGGAAATCTTTGTATTGTATCCCTATAGACCCACCTCCTCTCTTCTCCCATCTGGAGACCTCTATCTGTCGGCTAGGCATGACCGGCCACCAACCGATCACCATCATCTCCGCTTATATCCCACCCGACAATGGTCCGGAGGATCCCATCTCGCTCCAAAAGGACTTCACTGCCCTCTTCGGTATGAGTGACTCCGTCATCTTGGCGGGGGATCTTAATGCCAAGCACCCGGCGTGGAATAGTAGCACAACCTCAACCAGAGGCAGGTTAGTTTTCAAGTTAGGCGAATCCCTTAACTTTGACGTCATCGCTCCAATGAGCCCGACTCACTTCCCAGGTAATCCAAATCACCTTCCCGATGTTCTCGATGTAGCGCTGCTCAAGAATGTGAACCTCCGTTTGCAATCGATTGAGACGTTCCACGAGCTAAATTCTGACCACCGCCCTGTAGTCATGCATCTTGCACCCTACTCGGGCCCGATCGACCCCAACCGCCCCCCTCAGACCCAGACGATAACCGACTGGAGGAAAGTAAGCGAAAGACTGAAATCCACCACGTCGCCTCACTTAGACACCATCCCCGATCACTTAGTGTCAGTCGCTGACACGACGGCCGCAATCGACTCGTTTACAGAGCACGTACAATCCGTATTGACGGATTGTTCACGGGAAGTTCCGGTGATGGAAGACCATCGCTGGAAACTACCTGCTGACGTACGTGACCTGATAACCGAGAAGAACGCGGCCATCCGTGCCTACGACTCCTTCCCTTGTGACGCGAACAAAGCCCACATGCGCCATTTACAGCGTGCTGTAAAGAAACGCATAGGGGAGGTTCGCTCTGAGGGCTGGAACAAGATGCTCAGCGAACTCGAGCCCACTCATCAAGCCTTCTGGCAATTACAGAGGAAATTGCGTTCCTCAGAAGAGGTCTCTATGCCTCCTCTCATCCGCCCCGACAATAGTGTCGCTTTCGACAGTCCCGATAAGGCTGAATGTCTTGCCGACAGCCTAGAGTCCCAATGTTCTCCCAGCTCCCAACTAGTAGACCAAGCTCACCTGAACAAGGTCGACGCTGAAGTCGAACGAAGAGCCTCCCTCCCTCCCGTCGAAGACCCTGATGATCCTCTGCCTCCCGTCACTCCAGACGAAGTGCACGACATCATTAAAGGGCTCCACGCTCGTAAGGCCCCCGGTTCGGATGGTATTACCAATAAGGTATACAAACTCCTTCCTGCCCCGCTAATAATGCTTATGACCGCCATCTTCAATGGCGCCTTGAGCAACAACATCTTCCCACAAGCGTGGAAAGAAGCAACAGTCATCGGTATCCCAAAGCCAGGCAAGCCAAAGTCTGAGCCCTCCAGCTACCGTCCCATTAGCTTACTCAACGTTCTCGGCAAAATCTACGAGAGGCTTATTTATAAGCGTCTCAAAGACTACGCCGAAGCAAAGAGCCTCATTCCCAACGAGCAGTTTGGTTTCCGTCCACAACACTCGAGTATCCACCAGGTCCACCGTATCGTAGAGCACTTGTGCGCCGGTATGCAGCGTAACGCGACGACGGGTGTGCTATTCTTCGACATAGCGAAAGCCTTCGACAAAGTCTGGCACAACGGCTTGTTATACAAGCTTTACCAACTAGGAGTGCCAGACCGTCTCGTACTCATCTTACGAGACTTTTTGTCGAATCGCACCTTCCGCTATCGCATCGAGGGTGCACTCTCGTCCCCTCATCCTATTCGCGCCGGTGTCCCTCAGGGTTCCGTCATATCTCCTCTAGTTTTCACGCTGTTCACCAGCGATATCCCACAGAGTAAAAAGGCTCAGTTGGCTCTCTTCGCCGACGACACTGCCGTTTACTATACCGGTCATTGTCCCAATGCTATAGCTCGTACTCTCCAAACCTCCGCAAACGTCTTAGGCGCTTGGTTCCGGAAATGGAGAATCGAGGTCAACCCCGATAAGAGTCAGGCGGTTCTCTTCTCGAGACGTCGTCGAGTCCCACCCCCCCTTCCCAGCCCGATCACTATGTACGGCAAGCCAATCCCTTGGGAGAAGCAAGCCAAATACCTAGGCGTGATCCTTGATCAAAACTTAACGTTCAAAGAGCACATTAAGGCTGTTCGCGCGCGCGCCGCTTTCGCTCTTGGTAGACTCCACTTTATTCTGACAGCCCGTTGCAAACTGTCACTTAAATGCAAGCTGCGCATCTACACCGCAGTCATCCGTCCCATCATGACCTATGCCTGCGTTGTATTCGCGCACGCTCACCCACGTCATCTCCATAAGATGCAGACCCTCCAGAACCGTTTCCTCAGAAAGGTCACGGGTGCCCCCTTCTATGTCCGTAATATAAATCTTCACATCGATCTTAAAATGCCTACCATAAACCAGTTCATGAAACGCTTATCGAAGCGTTTCTTTGACTGTGGCATAAAACACCCCAACCCCTTGATCTCAGCGGCCGCCCGCTACACTCCTTCCCGTATTAGTAGTATTCGCCGACCAAGGCATACCTTAATCGCCCCCGACGACGCCACTACCCTCCTCCAGGAGAGTAGTAAGGCAACCAGCACGCTTCATAAGCCCAAAACCCGATCGCCGTCCTACCGTCCTCGCCGCCGAGGCCCGCCGCGACGCCCAAATCTACGCCCCTCCCGACCCTTGCTCGAGCCAGCCCGCGCCGCTGAGCCTGTAGCTTTAAATTCGTCCCTAAATAATATCATTCCTGATCCAGCTAGTCATTTGCTGCCCTCTTCCAGCGACGCCCTAAGCCGAGGTTCGTACCCCACAGGGGGTGCCCTTAGCGTGTAGTCGCTTAGTTTTTAGTTAGTATTTAAGTTTAAGTCCTGGCTGGAGGCCTTAATTTATTAGGGAATCCACAGGCAAGTCCGTCTAAGCAGACGACAACCTCATAGGTTGACCTGCGAGATGCCATTTATAAAAAAAAAAAAAAAAAAAAAAAAAAAAATGAACATGGACATATTATCATCTAACAGTTTTATTTGATGCAGCTGACCAGTATTCTACATGGAGCGACTGATTATTGGACCCCCACAGCCCAGTTACTGGGTAACACGATACCCTGTTCAACCGTGAACATGCAAAACCAATTACAGCGTCAGCATCAAGAGCGACATACATTCGTACCACGTGCCGGCAACACCGGCACACAGTCAGCGCTAAGAAGTGACCTACTGAGATCTCGCTTCATCGACTCAACACACACACAACACACATGGATATACGTATCTATGTGTATTAACCAACAAATTTGTATATAATTAAGTTAATTATCATAATAAACTAGTCATCAAACTGGAGTCGAGTTTGATTCACCTTCCGGAACTCCCCTCACTGTGGCCAAGACACCTTTAGTCATCATCGATCCTATGAGTCTGTGGGATCGGCAGTGAGATAACCATTTCCTGTGTACATTGCACGACGTACATAAACCCCTATTCCTACCCAACTTCCGTCTGTTACCGTAGGTCTCATTGTAACAGATTTCCCGCACGTGAAACCAACGTAACCTGCGTTTGGTATGGTTTGTATGGTAGGTAGGGCATTAGGAGAATTAGGGTGCTAGCTTATTGCTAGAGGGCTAGGTTTGTAGTCAGTAGGGTCGTAGGTAAATCCATAAGTACCAGGCTCAATTGATTAGACATAGCCAACTATACGCATTTGGAATAACGGCCGTACTAAGCTGTGAGTACCGGTGCGTACATACCCCTTGCAAAGACTGGTAAACATGGCCATCTAAGGAACAAAAAGTCTTATATGACCACAAGCTGCACCATCCACTTGAGGAAAAAAACTAAACAACTAGCTGTTTGCTTTGTTTCCAAATATAAAGATGTTAACGTCAAACCCAAAAACCTACGACAGATAGCTACTGATGAAAGACAGTACCATTCTATCTGTCCCTGTCAAACAAATAGCTGTCAACACGTTATAGGATCGCATACTTTAGCTTTATTGAGAAGTTAACACCATAGATTGATAGGTTTTTCTATCGTTATTACGCCAAAATTGGAGATAGATACGTTATTCGGTTCAGCCGTAAATGGACATGCACTGACTACGAGTAACTTTCTTTTGTATTAGCAAACACGCTGATGGAAAGGAATGTATGGTGGATGAATTCATTTAATCCTATGGATCACCTGCTCAAAAGTTACCGACGCCTTACTAGTACACCTGCAACCCAAGGTGTAGCCCAAACTTTGCCAATTTATGGGAAAAAGTCGTTGCTTGCTAATTGCTTTTGCTAATTGTTACCTATGAACTATAATCTCACTCTTCATTTAAAATCCTATTTTTAGCTAGTATCCTTATTTTTCTGCTTAGCCAAAGTGTGTTTTGATATATATTAGTAACTAGCGCTTCGCTTGCGACTTCGTCCGCGTGGATAATGTCGGCTTCTAATGGTAAAACAATTTTTCAAATCGGTCCAGTAGATTCGGGGCCTATTCATTACAAACAAACAATCAAATCATTCCTCTTTATAATATTAGTATACATATATTCGCCCTAAAGCTGGATTATTATGTTCGTGCACCGACTGTACTACGCCCGTTTTAGTGTCGTGGTGGCGGATTTCATGCAAACACAAAATTAGATGCGTAGAGCATAGTTAGTACACACGGCATCAAGCTAGAACATTTCCAGTTTAAGCCGACCTCGCATTGTATATGCTTTTCGTACAATGAGAAGTCAGCTTATCTTGGAAATGTATAGCTTGATGTGTAGCCGTGTACGTACACCAACGTAGTGGGCAGGATAACCAGCTATACACATAATAAGCGCCCTTCATTATTCAACCTGTCAGCAGTAATTTGCTAGCCAGTCCGTCCGTTCAAACAGGTGTTACAAGTTCCATGCTCGGTGAGAGCAAGCGCCTATGCGACTGGGCGAGCAATTTCCATTGACGGAAAGAGTTAAGTTTCCTGTGTGTTTAGGAAGTGATCTTTAGAGTTTATGAGCAGACACAGTGGTGCCGATTCTCTTGTACACCTATTAAACTAACTAAACTATCACTAAAATTCCTAACTTTTGGCTATGAGAATCTTAGAGCTATTCTGAAAAAAATACTCTAAATTTAAAATAATTTTGATACAACTAATATCGAATCTGACAATTGCGTCTCCCCGTGGTTTCTTTTTATTTTCTTTTGGCTTTGTAACGTGGCAATATTTCTGTCCTACCCCGTGAATTATTTCAGAGCCGGAGGCGCTCATCGGGGCAGCCTCGACGTGCTTTATATTGAATTTTTCAATTTTTGTATAGAAAATATGAAAAATTATTACCCAACATTTTGAGTTTTACACGGGGGTCGAAATTTTCATTATTTTTGCGATGGGAACACCTTTTTCGAAATATAAGCAAAAGAAAAGAAAAAACGATACAACATTTGCACCCGAGGTCGAGGTGTTGATGTGAATTAGTGATGTGATTTTCCTCACTACAACACCATAAAATTATCTAAATAATATTACGTGTTCACAACTATCATTGCATAATTTATGAACAAGTAGAGTTACTACATAGACAACTTTCTTTTTAATTGTCCTTAAAAAACAAAGCGTGAATATACTAACGCCATCTATCAGTGAGCGGTGGAACCACAACGTAAGCAATCGCGTGGGCGGGAAAGTTTGCGCGCGTGAATTTGTCAGGTGAAGACCGCAGAGTAGACTATGTAAGAGACAATAGGGTATAATATTGTCCGAGGTATGTATCGTATTCAGCCTTGCTATTATGGTGAGGTTTTAACCTTGGTTCCTGGGCTCTGAGAAGGACAGAGGAACTTTTCATTGTTAGTAATTTTATTATAATATGGAAAAGCGTGGAGTGACCGAATACTTATATGAAATAAATTACTGTAAGATACTTCCTATTTTTATCAAGGCCTGAGAGAAATAGTCATTATAATATATTATCAGTATAATATGTATATGGTCATTGATTGTTAGTTAATGCTTAGAGGAAATCTGATAATACAGTTTGGCCCCCCTCCCCTTTATATAAGGATCCACAAACACACGAGATCCCGGTAGTCGCGTTATAATAAGTAGATAATGTATTGTCTTTCAAACTCAGTAGTGAATTTTGTAAAAATGTATTTTAGTTTCAACTGTCACCATTTCGGACTCTTTGTTCTCGAGCTTGTATTTGATACGATTGAAATCATGAAATACGCAAATCTGGATGAACTATTGATGAATCAGTACTGTTTTACTAGTTTTTTTTTTAATACCAAAACAACCGCGTTTCCGTTCATAAATAAACACATCACCTTCCCTAAGGCAAAACAAACTCTTCAAAATAAATTAATCATCAACCTTTTTTCCAACGTATAAAGAGCTAAGTTACAACTCTTGCGCAGCACTAAATCACGTGTAATGACGTCCTTATAACAACTTTCTAAGTTCACCATTATCTATGAGTGGTTGGTCAGTCCCTAGTCGTACCGTACCATCCAGATTATTTATTCACTTTCACATAAATCACAACTTTTTTTTTTTGATTTTCTAGTTTTTACAGGAAGAGATATATTAATGAGACATCTCGTATATGTGGCTTTTATGGCACGTTTGTAATTTCCAATTGTTTTATCACTGGGATATACCGTTCTGAAACGACCAATACATTTGGGGGGTTGAGTTTTCAATACATTTGTTTTAATAAATTGAGATAATGACTAATATTTTTAAAAAAATACATCAAAGTAATGTAATTTCAAAGAAGGCTAAAAATGAGATAATCGAAAAAATCTGTTAAATCGGCGTAAATTTGAAGAAGACGCTTTAAAAGTTTTTGGAGGGGATAATTGCCGTCCTTGTCGCGCGGTACTGACAATGTACGGCGCTAGTATGAAGTTGCAAAGTCCTGACGTCACTTCTACGATAGTGCTGTCCTTATCTAACAATTATTTAAAACGTTTATAACTTGGCAGTTTTTTAAGCTTTTACACTTTTTGTAATATAGTATGCTATTTGGAAACAAAAAAAAAATACATCATCCCAATTCTCAAAATTACTACAGTTATCAATCAACTCAGCATATTGCTGTTGAGTGCTGGACATAGGCTTCCCAAGCTGCACCACAAGACACCGTCGCGTCGTCTGCCTTCCGCATTCAGTCTGTCCCAGCCACCTTCTTGAGTATTATTTATTTATTTAAAAACACACTTTCTTTACAGGATGACCCCAATACAATAGTGGTTTTCAACCATAGTCAAATAAATTGAAATATCAACTTACAGCTAATACTTAAACATCTAAACATTAACAATACAAATACAAAACTCTATTTACAACTGAAGTACTCGTAAGACTAAAGAATTTTAGAATTATGTGAACCTACCTATGTAATAACTATCGAATAAATATTAAAAAATCTGACTTAACCCAGAATATTAATATTTCAATATAACTTACAAAATTCAACAAAACTCTTGCGAATTCATTCAGATTTTAAGAAATAATATGTCAATTCTCTCATGCACTTAACACATCATAGCACAACATAGTCTTCTACGGCGTTGCCAACGTTGAATATTCTTTATGACAGAAAGTACTTATTCATGATTATTGACATGTCAATTAATTTCACTCACAGCCTCATAAATCCAGGATAAAAGATTTAATTAACAAATAAATGTATAGAGAAACTAGCCACAAACATAGGGCCACTCCCATGTATAGAAGGAAAACCTTATTTATTATACGTATTCGGAATTCCATCAGATACCTGGCTGGTTCCGCGTCTGCCAGTTAGGTTGATGAATTTGATGTCAGTGCCTTCACCACTTATAAGGAATGAAGGGGCGGCCATTTTAGAAAGTCCTTCTTTCAGAACTGTTTTATGTTTTGCGGTGAAATTACTTATTGCTGAGATGAAAATGGTAATTTAATTCTAAACATATTGTTGGTTTGGACTAAATTGTCAACAAATGTTTGCGATTTCTGTTAGATTATTATTCGATTATTGTATGAGATACTTATACATTTACTGTTTGTAAATATGTGAGCACCATGTACCTATCACGTGACAAATTTATATGTCTTTGCTTTATTATAACTTTTTACCAATTGTGATATAGTATTTTTATTCTTGGTGTCTTCCCATATATAAATATAATTAATGTATACAAAATATTTTAAAACATTTTAGAAGAGTAAAGGTGGAGTTTCTTGTCCCTTCTTCTCCATGCAGAAACTACCTTTTGGAAGGGGCGCCTAGAATCAATCCTATTTTTTATGTAAAATTTGACGTTCAAAAGTGCCGTTATATGTGCCTAATTGAAATAAATGCTTTGACTTTGACTTTGAGCATTTTTTAATAGTTTTTTATAAGCGCTCTAGTCAAAGTCAAATCATTTATTTCAAATAGGCACAAGGAACTTTTGAACCTCAGAATTTACAAAAAAAATATTTATTTTAGTTACCCCTTCCAAAACGTGTTTTCGTATGGAGAAGAATGGGCAAGAAACTCCACCGTCACATATTCCGACACACGACAAGGCAAATGAAAATTATTTCAAGTGCCACGCAAAAATAACTTTTATGGCAGGCGTACCGCTTCTTTTGCAATACCCAATTTACTTAACCAAATACCTGTAGACATTTTAGACTCAATGAATAATACAAACATAAAGAGTAAGCTTAAAGAACATTACATCAACTCGATTATAACTTAACTGTTAATAGCGCGTTGATAAAATCTCAGGCCATGGCATGCTATGATAGACCCCAGAGGTCTGATTGTGTGCCTTGATAAAACTTTAAGGAAATTGTAATTTGTAAAATAAATAAATATAAAATAATTTACAATATTTTTATAGATTAATTATATAATTTTATGTGAAGACGATACACGCGATGAAAGCTATATCCAAAAAAATTTTTATAGGTAGTATATAATTATAACGTTGGGATAGCGTTGAAACTATTCATAAATCAATCTTATGATTTAACAAACTTTGGAATCTTTTAAATTTAGACTATTAGCTTTGTTTTTATTAAATTAAATCGTGCCTATTACTGAGAAATTCTTCAATACCAATGATTCATAATATATTTATTAAAGATTGATCTAAATTGATTTCTATCTTGGATGTAATGTTTTTGATACAATTTAGCACATTTTTATTACACTTTGTCGAAATGGCATTTAAGCACTAGATTCAGAACAATGCTAGCGTGAATATTTATTACATTAATACTTCCACCTGATCTTATTCAAAGTATATTTAAATAACCAGGGCTACGACTTAATGTAAAATATAGTTTTTGACCAAAACATTTAAAAGCCCCGCTAAACTTCATAGAATTTAAACTTCGTGATCAAATAATTGAGCAATTATAAAATATCATCTTTAAGTTGTCTTGCCTCGCCAAGAGTCGGCGAGCGACTGGCGCTCCGCTCCGGTCTGGCTCTCGCAGCGCTGGCGCGCTTAGCACAGCGGTCAATGACTCAGCATCGTGAGTTCGTAAACAGGTTGCTGTTTTATTTTGCGTAGATCGAATAACCCGACTAAATAAAAAAATCGTATTATGAAGGGAGGGTTTTTTGCAGGTTTTTAAATTTTTTGTTTTGCTGTTTTTTTATCGCATAACAACAGTCTTACTAGAAAATTATTATAAAAGACATTCTAAACTAATTTAACAAAATTAATTCGACGAGCGAGCGTGGGAGAGCCGTGGTGGCCCAGTGGTAACGACCGTGTCTTACGAGTCGTAGGTCGTAGGTTCGAACCCAGACAGGCGCTTCACATTGTGTAAATATTTCATCACCACTGCTCTCAAAACGGTGAAGGAAAACATCATGAGGAAACCGGCATATCTTAGAACCAAGAATTCGAAGACATGTGACATCTACCAACCCGCACTAGGCCCGCGTGGTGGATTACAGCCCACTCTCTCTCACAGAGAGGAGGCCTGTGTCCCAGTAGTGGGAACATAATAGGCTGATTATGTAATTCGAACGATTTAAAACAACGGTTTTTTTGTTTGCTTCCAAGTCAAGTTTGATCAGGAATTTAAAAAATACTCTCAGACTCTAAGAATATTCAACATTCTTTTGATGTACTCGAATACCAAAAGGAAAATCAATCTATGGTATTGGAGTGCCTTCTGCCTTAGAGATCTGAGCACTTGCCAAAGTTAAACCTAAGGGTTGACGTACATCTGTCAGCACGGAATCGCCTTTTTTCATGCTCTATCCTTAGCTCTAGGAATTGACACTCCTGAGCGATAGAAAAGGAATAGAGCATAAAAGGCGATCCCGTGCTGACTGATGCGAGTCAACCCTGGTGATATTATTTTGTACCCAAAAACCAAAAAAAGCCGAGACTACATACACAAAGCTCATGTTGACTCCGACGAGTGAACCATGCTCCGTCTTCGTCCGAGGGCGAGCCAGAGCAGAAACAAGGCGGCCGTGATGTAGTGCACCCACTCCGGGATCGACAGCTCGACGGCGGCGGTGGTGCATCTGTGTAAACGATGATGGCGATGTTGGACGATGCTGGCTGCGACGTGTTAGATGTGGTATGCTTTTGTTTTTGTGTGTTTGTGTGTGTAGTAAGTGTGAGAGAACTTATTTAAAATTGTGATGGTGAAGTTGTTATTATGATTCACTTGCTGAAGAAGACTTAGAAAAATTCGGAATATCCAGTTATAAAATGTTTTCTTCAATCCATATTTTGAGAATAACAAGTAAGATTTCTTCATAACTGAGCGTGTTTACTTTATTTTTTTGCGATAAAATAAAACCCGCTTTTTCTTTGGTAAAACGTTCTTCAATTTTAATAACTATTTTATAGTTAGTTAGCTTAACATTCTTTTTTTAAGACGTCTGAACCTATACATCATCAATGCATCATAAAAAAGAAATCGTTGCATTCATTTCCTTTCCGAACACTCTTGACGTTTTAATTTATCCGCCTAACATTACACCACCATAAAAACACCAACCTGTACACAGCAACAGCTGTTACCCAAGAGTGGGGGCGACCACGATGTGTAGGTGGGAGAGTGAACTATCAACTATTACATCAGCGCCATAATTCACTCCGCTTCCGTCAACACTTCAAGAACCGTTCTATGACAGACAGATATCTGACAAACGATCGACACGCACGTCCGTGGTAACAATATCGCCTTTATTTTGTATCATTAAGGTCGGTTTTCGTAGTTTCACCGAGCGACGTGCGGTTGACCATAAACGTAATTGTTGGTAGTTTGTGGTATTGTGAATGAAGTAGGAAGTTTGTAGAAAAGTTGTTAGTTTTGCGAAATATTACGTGGGAAGAGTAGCTCGTAGACTTTTACATTGCCGCGAGAAATCACGGTACAGCGGACAGAGCTCCGGCGGGATCTCATGGCGACATGGAGGGAGGGAGGACGATTTTCACAACCCAGTGTTGGGCACGCCACAATAGCGGCGGTAAGTACTCTCTTTGAGAAGTAGTTGGAAAGGCGCCACGGCGTCCTCAGCTTCTGCCTGACACCGGTCCTTACTGGACATGGTTGTTTCGAGGGGTTCCAGTTCCGTATGAGGTGGGAGGAAACGCCCAGGTATCACCATTGTGTGGATTGCCCGGAGGAAGCGGCGGAACATACGGTGGTCTGCCCAGGTTGGGCGGAGCACCGCCGTGTCCTCGCTGAGGCGATCGGCGGCTGCGATCTTTCGCGTCCGGCCCTGGTCCAGGTCATAGTTCGGAGCGAGAGCGAAGAGGAAGCCGTCACCTCCTTCTGCGTTGTAGTAATGCTTGCGAAGGATGATGCGGAGCGCGTGAGGGAGAGAACCCTGCGCCCTCACGCGCCTAGTCGCCGCAGGAGATGCCCTGGGCGTCGGGAATAGCCAGCAGATTCCCGGCAACCGTAGGCGCGGGCTTGCAGACGGCAAGCAATGGGTAGCTCGCCATCCGGTAAGGACCAGGCCCGGGTCGAAACGCGTCTTGTTTTACGCGCGCCTCAAAGAGATATCAGCACTAAATGACGGGGTCCGATAGGACCGATGCCTCAGGGTCGCAGGATATTCGAAAGAGACACCGTGATCCTGGCACAGGCAACTGAAGTAACACGGGTGGGTTTCAGTCAGTAAAAGTCTGACACGCCGTCCCGCTCTGCCAGAGCGGGAGAAGTCATTTGATGATTTTCCACCCAAAAAAAAGGACTATTACATTAAGGCTTTTACAGATGATGCCATTCCACGCGAATTCCAAGTCAAAGCTTTAGTAACAGTTAGTACCTATGGATAAACTTTCAAACCGACCGTCAAATATCAAGTGAAAAAAACAACAACCTAACTTAAATGAGAAAGTGAGATTGTTTGTTTGTTACAATCGGGTTTGTATGAAATTTGGCAAACAGATAGACCATGACGTGGGTAAGGAAATGGGCTAGTTTTTACCTGGAGCTTGTAAGTAATGATTTAAACATATCTGGCGAACTGTCGCTATACTATAGGTATACCTCTGCCTAACCCTTCGGGGATTACAGGCGTCATATTATGTTATTTGTCATAATTTAAGAGGCTGACAAGAGCTAAAGCACTGTCACTGTCAGACTGCGTAGAAAAGAAAGAGAAGCGCGATGACACAACGCCGCTAATTTATTGCAAATGAGGTAATTATCTATTCACAAAAAATCTGTGGATTGTAGAAAAAAAATAAAACACTATTACGTTAATATGTTGCTTGTAGAATAATCTGACAAAGATCAGAACGATTGCATGTATATTAATATGGTTTTTAATCGTTAAAAGATTTTTTTAGAGGTTTCTTATTTCCATCGTATCAAATTAGCTGTATTATGTTTTCGTTACACAATCTAACTAGCACGTTTCCTGAAGAATATTGTATTTTTTTCTGATTTTGTCTACTGCTGTGGATCATATACTTTGAGGAGCAGTGGTGGCCCAGTGGTAACGGTCCCGACTTACAAGTTGTAGGTCGTGAGTTCGAACCCAAGCAGGCGCTTTACTTTGTGTAAATAATTTAATCACCACTGCTCTCAAAACGGTGAAGGAAAACATCGTGAGGAAACCGGCATCTCCTAGAACCAAAAATTCGAAGACATGTGACATCTACCAACCCGCACTGAGCCCGCGTGGTGGATTACGGCTCACTACCTCTCATAGAGAGGAGGCCTGTGTCCCAGCAGTGGGAACGTTATAGACTGATTATGCTATGCTTATATACTTTGAGGCGATATAAAACTTGCGTTTGGGTCCTATAGTACCATTAAATTATGAAAAGTTAACATTTACGTAGTCAGTCTCGGCAAGTTTGGTCGCTAAGATTTTAGCTTCAATTCACGTAAAAGTAGAAATTAGCATAATCATGTCTGACCTCGAAGTCAGTTTTCAAGATACTGCAGTAACTGACTCTAATCATGGCATGCCATCAAAATAAAGATGGAGGAACAAAATTTCTTTCCGAAAACCAACACGTTGACATTACTGACATATCTCATGATCTTCACGTACACGGTGTATTTCGTTTACAGTAAGATGGTTGACAGTACGAGTTTAAAACATTAAGTTAACATCAAGATAAGGGAGAAAGAGAAAATGTACAGTACAGTAAGTTGAATAAACGTGAAGATAAGGCTTGAGACCATCTGTGCAAGGAAAGTTCAAGATGCACGATAAGGCTCGTCAAAAGGCGAATTTTAATGAAAATTATTAGTTTACAAGGTCTGAAGATGCAGTCACAAAAGCAATGTTAAGGACCTGGTACTTGTTGACAGGCCAACACGGTCCTCCCATACCTATTAACTGTCTTTTGAAAACTTCTCCAAAAACTACCGATTAAAAACGTGCACCTGACGTTTCATAAGTGCCCAGGTTCAAGTCAAATAAAATATGTATTTTGATTTTTGTTGGAAAGTGTGGTGGACTGAAATTGACAGAACGCATAGAGAAAGCTAAGTAATCAATGTTAAAGACAATCGTTCTAATCAATTAGGTACGAAAATAACGGTTGTCTACAAATCGAAATCCAATGGATGATTTGAAGAACAATGTACAACTACCATTTGTTATCATACGAGTAATCAATCATTGCTGATCTAATGGGTTTGAAGGGACGCTGAGTTTTGAGATAATAAACTATTAATTAGACAAAATCGATCAGTTTTGAGAAGCAATAATTGTAAATCAAATAAATTACCTACGTTTTTTTTTTTTTTATGCGTAATGGGCCTACTCTTGATCGCGATCTCGCCGGATGGAAACCGATGGATGAGGTCTACGATATAACGAGCGTGCCCAGAAGATGCCGGTTCACTCTTGCTTTAGAGGCTGACGGGTTTTACGTGGACGGGAACATAGACGCTGGCAGAGATTTCGTCAATGGGGATTTTACTTTTGCATAGCCCCAGTACCATAATTGTGAGTCACAAAACTAAAATCGAGTGTAGGTTTCAGCCTACGACAAGATAAGGCGTATCGGTGAACCTATCATGATATTCTCGACTCGGCCTAAATCAATCTACTGCTAGAACGACTAGACACGCATCGTAGAGGCAAAAAATAGAAGACATATGTCCCAGATTTGGAGAAACTCGTAAAAGAAAATTTGACAAACCGTGAAATTTTTTGATGTAACGTTATTGCGTGCAAGCTTGGTAAGCTTTTTTAAGAGGAAAACATAATTTCTATGACTGATATGACGAAGTAGAAAAGCAAGCACGAATACGAGTAAGCAGAGCCCTAGTTCACTCACGTTAAAATGTAATATGGAAATGAGGGGACCGTGTTTCAAAGGTGACATTAAAATAACATAACATAACATCAATAATCCCCGAAGGGTTTGAGGTGCCTGGATTTGTGCCCGGTTAATGGCAATATGCTCGCCCTATATTACATAAGCAAAACTGGTGAAATGTGGGTGCGTGGGAGAAAATAAAAAGGTACTAATTTGTAGTAACATGGTTACACATTGTTGCCATCGCGGGTAGAACCTGGATGAGGCTAGCACAGGAGAGTGGAGAAAGGCACAAGAAAAGAGAGGCCTACGCTCAGCAGTGGGTGAAGTCCGGTTGTGGATGATAATGATGGTTACATAGAATGGAATACTGAGATCACGGTTGATAGAGATGTATGGAAGAACAAGACTTCAAATAAATAGGGATAAGGACTGCAGAATTATTGATGCTAATGCTGGGGGGGCACACCACCGGTCAACGGCAATGCCCATCATCGCTATAAAAAACGCGCTAATTATTCCGATAATTAACGCGATAGATTGAGTGGCCACCCCTGAACGGTCAACGCTACTGCTCATTTATTTGACGCTAATGTTCCTTCCTTGAATTTCCTTGATACCGCCACCCAAGTGAATGCCCTTATCAAATTATCGCTATAAGTGCTGGCTACACCTACGGTTGATGCCCATCGTCGCGATAATCAACGACGTTTCACGTTGGTGTGGCCCAGCTTAATAGCTAGCCTGAACACGGGTATCGCCGCCGAGGGTGGCCGAGGATACGCCGGCGTGATTTCTTAGAAGCCTTTATGGAGGAGTGGGAACTTGCGGGAGAGACCTTTTCCCAGAAGCTGCCAACACAGGTTAAAAAAATGCCAGCCCAAGATAAATAAGTAAAATTGCGCCAAAGAATTTGAGAATTAAGGTTAAGAAGATTTACACAACACCGATACTGGTTGTTTAATCGCATTCATTCACCATTGGGTCAATTGCACATAATAAAAGATGTACAGCATATAATTGCATCATAACTTATTCACGTTATGACGGCACATAATATATACTGTCAAGTATCATTGAGTAAATGTTATTTTTCGTATCGATATAACTTCTCAATGATAACTTTGTATAACGTAAGTATAAGCATGATCAGCCTATGCGGTTCCCAATGCTGGGACACAGGCCTCCACTCGGTGAGAGAGAGTAAGCCATAATCTACCACGCGGGCCCAGTGCGGGTTGGTAGATGTTACATGTCTTCGAATTTTTGGCTCTAGGACATCCAGGTTTCTTCCCCGTTTTGAAAGCAGTAGTGATGAAATCATTTACACAAAGTAGTAATGCCTGTATGGGTTCGACTCTACGACCTAAAACTCGTAAATCGCAGCCGTTAGCCCTGGGCCACCACTGCTCTCGGGTAACTTTGTATGTCACCAACTAACTGTTCTCGCTGGAGGATTGGTGACTGCAGTTTTTTTTTTTAAATTATAAACAGAGGTAGAGGAATTCAAATATGTAACCGAAAAGGTGTTGTTTACACAAACCGTTTCTTGTTTTTTATTCCCAACTTATAATAGCTTTGCTTTTAGTTTTGCTTTGCTTTGCATAGTATATTACGTTGGTACTATTAACACCTACTGTAGACCAAATAGTTGCCTTTATAAATAAAACATGACCTAGGCAAAGACAAGTCATTGGCAACAGCTATTTAATAGGCTGACAAGAGCTAAAGCGCGGTCACTGACAGACTGCATAGAAAAAAAAGAGAAGCGCGATGACACAACGCTGGTAATTTGTTGCAAAAAATAAAGCAATTATATATTAACAAAAAATCAATTGATTGGACTAAAAAAATAAAACACGAATACGTTAATATGTTGCTGGTAGAATAATCTGACAAAAATCAGAATGATTGCATGTTTATGGTTTTTAATACATAAAAGAAATTTTTTGAGGTATCTTCGTGTTTTTTTTTTCTATCGTATAAAATTATTTGTATTATGTTTTCAAGAAATCTATCTAAGTAGCATATATCCTGAAGAATATGATTTATTTTTCTGATTTTGGTTACTGCAGTGAATCATATACTTTTAGGCATAATAAACCTTGCGTTTGGGTCCTGTAGTCCCCATAATAATAAATGCGTCCCAATTTAGTTCTACACTGTTTTGACAAGCGTCAGTTACATTTCAAACGTCATTAAGTTTAGTGATGTAGTAAAGAGCACACTGCCCCACTGCCCATTGGTTCCGTCTCACAGTATGATTCGCGCCTTTTACTTTTACACAATGGCGTGCTTACCCAATACTGTGATAATCGCCTACTTATTACGTAAATTTAGACGGTTTTACTGACTGACGCTGTTTGATAGGAGATTTATTAAAATAAAACATCACGCCTGTATTCCCCGGGGGATTAGGCAGAGTTGGATCCCTAGCATGCCTATGTTTTTTTTTTTGGGTGGGAAATGACAAATGATCTCCCGCTGTGGGTGGAGCGGGAGGGCGTGTCAGACTTTTTCTGACTAAAACCCACCCGTGTTCCTTCAATTGCCTGTGCCAGGGCCACGGTTACTCTTTCGAATTACCCGCGGCCCTGAGGCGTCAGCCCTATCGGACCCCGTCATTTCGTGCTGACATCTCTTTGAGGCGCGCGTGGAACACGACGCGCCGTCGACCCGGGCCTGGTCCCTACCGGACGGCGAGCTACCTATTGCTCGCCATCCGCAAGCCCGCGCCTACGGTGGCCGGGAATCTGCTTGCGATTCCCGACGCCCAGGGCGTCTCTTGCGGCGACTAGGGGCGTGAGGGCGCAAGGCTCTCTCCCTCACGCGCTCCGCCTCCTCCTTCGCAAGCATTACTGCTTCGCAGAAGGAGGTGACGGCTTTCCATTCCCAGTATGCCTATGCTGAGCTTTGCAATTGTGTGAGTGATTACTAATCGCACCCATGTGATCGCGTGAGGGACGCACAGCGCCTCTTGGTATTTGGCCAAGCAAAGGACGCAAATGCGGACTGTGTAACGCAATATTTTTAGTTGAGCAGACACATTTTTCGAACATATGAAGCAATGGATTAGCAATATCTTTCAAAATTATTCAGATTGTAATTGTGTGTTTCGCAATTAGGGTGCAGAACCTCATGCTCAGTATACAGTAGCGCTTGTGACCACTGGACCAACGAGGTAATAAAATGGTATGGTACCCTCTAAGAACACAAACTGTAAGTTCGATTTAATTCCCTAAGGTAACGCTGTGTAGTAAAAGATTTATAGCTAATTAAAATTCATATAGAGATATGAGGAACAGGGTGTAAAGTTCACTCATACTCTTCAGAAGAGGGAGGATCCTCCGACCAGATGGATGTCGTATCTGGTGGGCATCTGCCCGACGATTGATGTCGGGAAAGTGTATATGTATATGCTAGCTGTACGCGCGGTGTACGGTAAACTCTGATTGCGCGATGCAAGATTTGTGTGACGTCAGTGTGATGCGTTCTTCGCATGTAGCATGTAGCGGTGTAGATGCCGCCACAGTCACTTTTAATAAGAAAAAAATAAATCTGTAAAGCAGTAAATTCCGTTTAGTTGATTAATAATGTCTAATTAAGAGGACCGTTCACACGCTTATAACATTTCTTTAAAGTTCGCTATTTTCACATCATTAGGTGAGTTTACTTGGTTTTCGTTACTAATGTGTGACACTTAAGAAATTAAGAAAAAAAAAAAAATTGTTTGGGAGTTAAGGAATTCCGCGGAAATTAATAACGACAACAGGACATTGAGTTTCTTAATAACAGCTAATTGTCGACTTTGCTATTGACCGACTCGCATTGTGAGGTAATAATTATTTAGTTTTTGGTTAAGTTTTACTAACCTAGAATAACTAATTCATCATGGGAGCACAAAATGAACGAGTTTTTTCGTTTTTTTTTTTTAAGGCTTCGGTAGCCAAAGGTTGCCAACGGAAGCATATCACTAAGCCTCCGCTGTCTGTGCATCTGTCTGTTAAATGGCTGTATGACACGAACCGTTGTAGATAGACAGTTAAAATTTTCACAGAGCGTGTACATATTTAATGCTAAAGTATATTGTGTGGAGTTGTGGAAGACTTATTGATGGACTGTGTTCGATTCAATTCTCATAGAAATGAAGTGTTTGGGGTCATGAACTAGAACCGACTTAATATAGGCACATTCCACGAAATTCTGTCTCAGCCAAGTGGTGATGATGCGAAGAGTCTGTTCAGGTCCTTGTATGTCCCGAATGTAATCCGTAGGTATATTTAGGGGACGATGGGACTGGCATACGCATTGCGGTCATAAAAGTCAAAATAAAGAAAAAAATATGCTAAAATAAGAAAAAAACAAAAGGGTCCAAGGAACGTGTTTTTTTGTAAATATATTGTACAATGGTACGGAACCATTCGTGTGCGAGTCCGATTCGCACTTGTTCGGTTATTTAAATACAGTTTTATACACGATAAAATAAAAACACAAAATATTTTTAGTTTTTTTTTTGGTAGCAACGACCGCAGGGGGCCTACTTAAGAGTTCGTCAACGTAAATACGACCCGTCCGAAATTACTTCGATACGTCGTCGGAGTGAACTCTACACCCGGTTAATTAATTAACTTTTTCTGACGGACAAAAACACATCGGGAGTGAAAAAGGTGTGAAATCGTGGTGTCGTGCTTAAAGTGGAACCTCTTGGTTACGTTGTTACTTGATATGAGTTGAGAAAAACTGTTTTCTTTTGTTTTATCGTGTTTAACTCGCGGTTAGTCGCGCCTGGGTCGAAAAGATCCAGTACTCTAGTTATTGTGCCATAACTCTTTTTGTATTAGTTCATTCGTGTCGTCGCACTAAGTACCTTCAATTAGCTTTATAGGCTATCCGCACACCCCGCCTCAGCCAATCCCCGTGCGGCATTGGACAGTACGGACGTGACAAGTGAGTATGGGTCGTTTAGACCCTTGTGCGACGTAATGTGTTAGTGTATTTATTATTTCAAAAATATTCATTTTGATTTTATTTCTTTGTAGATATGTCGTCAAATCGTTTGAATGACCAGAGAATAGCAAATATATTAGAAGAGGAAGACATTGAAGGTGAAATTTCGTCAGAAATTGAAGACCATTTGGATATTGACAATTACGATTCAGATTCCTGTCAGAGTGGTGAAGATGAACTCCTTGAGGACAATGAAGTTTCTGAGCCTGAAAATTTACGTTGCAGTTTGCTGCAAAGACCCGACATGAATGATGTGCCTCTGAAATATGTCCGACAAGGTTACTACCTGGGTAGGAATGGCACTCGTTGGAACATTGAAGAGCCTCCAAGAAACGTTCGCACCCGTAGTCACAATATCATAAACCAAGTACCAGGGCCAATCAATGAAGCAAAAGGTGCACTGATGCCTTCCGATTGCTGGTGTCTTATTATACCTGACAGTTTAGTAGAACTGGTTGTAACATATACTAATATGTATATTGATACTATCCACGACAGATTCCAAAGACATAGAGACTGTTTGCCAACGGATTTGATCGAGCTGAAAGCACTACTCGTGCTTCTCTATTACTGTGGAAAACTTCGTGGAGCTCACTTGAACACTTTAGACTTGTGAGCAACTGATGGCACGGGATCAGACTTATGCATTGCTACGATATCTCGCCAAAGATTCCATTTTTTACTTCGTTGTTTGAGATTTGATGATCTGAATACACGAGAACAAAGGAGACAAACTGATAAATTGGCACCAATCAGAGACTTGTTTACTCAATTCGTTGAAATTATAAAAAAAAAAACATTACTATTTGGGAGATACAGTGACAATTGACGAAAAGCTTGAACCATTCCGTGGCCGTTGTCCATTTCGTCAGTACATGCCCAATAAGCCCGCGAAATATGGGATTAAAATATTTGTAATGGCTGATTCAAGAACTTATTATACCGCCCGTCTAGAAGTTTACACTGGCAAGCAAAATGCAGGAACACATAGTGTGAGCAATTCTCCGTCCGATGTGGTAAAACGTATGGTTGAGCAAATCAGGGACTCTCATCGGAACTTGGTGATGGATAACTGGTTCACAAGTTTCCCGTTGATGACTGAGTTGTTCGAAGATTATGGACTAACAGTTGTAGGAACTCTTCGTAAAACTAAACCAGATATACCACCATATTATGTTGTTACACGACGGCGCGAAGAAAATACCACATACTTTGGCTTTCAGCATAATTGCACATTGGTTTCCTATTCGCCAAAGAAAGGAAAAGTGGTGCTTCTTGCTTCAACAATGCATCATGATGCGAAGATAAATCCTGATACTAAAGAAAAACGGAAACCAAAAATTATAACAGAGTACAATGCTCACAAGTGTGGAGTAGACGTTGTCGATAAGATGTGTGGCACTCCCTCTGTTTCAAGGGTAAGCAAAAGATGGCCTCTAACTATATTTTTTGGACTCATGAATGTGGGAGCAATAAATGCGTATTGTCATTTATAACGCAAACATAACTCGCTTACAAAAAGAAACTATAGCAAGACGCAACTTTTTGAAGGAAATCGCTGTCTCTGGTAAAACCACAGATAGAGAAGAGGTCTTCTATCACTACTTTGCCGCGTCAAATCAGAAACAGAATGTTTCAAATACTTGACAGAGAAGAAAATACAGACAGACCGGCCTTGCCAGGGCCTAGTAATGTGCGCGGACGATGTTCGATCTGCCCTACCAAAAAGGACAGAAAAACCAAAACACAATGCCAATTTTGCAATACTTAAATATCGATACCTTGTACCTTGACCTTGTATATTTGCACGCGTGTTTTTTTTTTTTTAATTTTAATATGACTTGGTTGTTACCAAGTCATATTGACAATTCAAAAGTGCCTGTAAATGGTTTAATTGAAATAAATGATTTGAGTTTGAGTTATTAAAGCGACTCACGAGTCGATCGGTAGGTTAAAAAATCTCACACTTCCCGGTCTTATCCCCAAAGCCCGGGCGCCTTTCGAAGGTCACACCGATAGAAAAAAAAGGTCGTTTCAAACCCTGACAGACGCTTAACTTTGTGTAAATGATTTCATCACTACTGCTTTTAAAACTGGGAAGGGGTACATCGTGAGGAAACCGGCATGTCCTAGAGCCACAATTTCGAAGACAAGTGACATCTACCAACCGCATGGTGGATTACGGCCCACTCCCTCTCACCGAGAGGAGGCCTGTGTCCCAGCAGTGGGAACATTATAGGCTGATCGTGATTATGCTTATGATATACCAAGTTATTATTAAGAAGTTATATCGATACGATAAAACAACAATTTACTCAATGAGACTTGACAGTATATACAGGGTGGAAGGGACATCGACGCACAACCGGTTACCATGAACTCCGTACATGATTCTGAACCCCCTGTTGAATTTTTTTGTCGGTTATCAAAAACAAAACTGCTGTTTTATAGAAAAGTGCAATACCTACGCGGTCAAAATGTATGGCAGAGCAATTTTTTTTTTAAATAACCGACAAACCGTGAAACCGGCCTCAAACATCACCCGATACTACTAATGTCAATAATTCTATGTAATTTCCTTGAATCATCTATCAACGGCCAAACCATGTAATTATGGACACATAGCACATACATCGTAATCGTTACCTAACGGTCCTCAGATATGTTGATAGTCTAATACTGTACTTAGTTTTACGAGGTCGCAAGTTCAGTGGTCTTAATTACGTACCTAAGAAACTGCTCGATTGCACTACCCTGAAAGGTTTCAGAACCAGACCATACCTACGAGGAATGCGTGATGATATGGCCGTTCAGTAAGCAGATTCTTAGAAAATCGTGCAGTAGTGGATTATTATGATGGTGATTTTATGAAAAAAATACTGTCCCGATACAACTGCATGTGAACGATCAGGGTGAAAGATAAGGTAAGGTATGGAAAAGCCTGTTTTAGTCTCATAACTCGAAAAATACCTCTTTTGGTTTAGGTTCAGAATCATAGTTGTGCGTCGATTTCCCTTCCACCCTGTATAATGTGCATAAATATACAAACAGCATAAATACCCTTAAATTTATGCTGTGCACTTTTACTATCTGCACTTGACCCAGTATTGAATGAATTCGATTATACAACCAGTCAGTATCGGTGTTGTGTAACCCTAATGTCCATCTCACCGAGAGGAGGCCTGTGACCAAGCAGTGGGAACAGTATAGTCTGATTGATTATGCTTATATGCTAATAATGACTTAAAAGACAAACCCACGGTATTCTCCTAATTGGGCACGCCACAATAGCGGCGGTAAGTCCCCTCTTTGAGGAGTGGTTGGAGAGGCGCCACGGCGTCCTCACCTTCCGCCTGACACAGGTCCTCACCGGACACGGTTGTTTCGGGAGGTTCCTGTTTCGCATAAGGCGGGAGGAAACGCCCGGTGGAGCATACGGTGGAGGTATGCCCAGCATGGGCGGAGCACCGCAGTGTCCTCGTGGAGGCGATTGGCGGCGGCGATCTCTCGCGTCCGGCCCTGGTCCAGGCCATGGTACGGAGCGAGAGGGAATGGAAAGCCGTCACCTCCTTCTGCGAAACAGTAATGCTCGCGAAAGAGAAGGCGGAGCGCGTGAGGGAGAGAGCCTTGCGCCCTCACGCCCCCACTAGCCGCCGCAGGAGACGCCCTGGGCGTCGGGAGTCGCCTGCAGATTCCCGGCCACCGTAGGCGCGGGCTTGCGGACGGCGAGCAATGGGTAGCTCGCCGTCCGGTAAGGACCAGGCCCGGGTCGACGGCGCGTTGTGTTCCACGCGCGCCTCAAAGAGATGTCAGCACAAAGTGACGGGGTCCGATAGGGCCGCCGCCTTAGGGTCGCGGGTTATTCTAAAGAGAAAACCGTGGCCCTGGCACAGGCAACTGAAGGAACACGGGTGGGTTTTAGTCAGTAAAAGTCTGACACACCCTCCCGCTCCACCCAGAGCGGGAGAAGTCATTTGATGATATCCCACCCAAAAAAAAAAAAAAAAAACGGTATTCTTCTAATAAATCACAATTTTTTTAAATTTATTTATAGTTTTTAACTTCGCCAGTAATTTATTGAAATCGTCACTATCATAATAGTAGGTTTAAAATGCTAACATTGAAAACTTGTCGTATGTAGGGTGACTGGCAATTAGTGGCCGATACCTAAACACATGATTTTACTCATCTTATCAAACAACTTTCCCAAAGAAACGTTGTTTATTTATTTTCCAAGCGCATGACCCAGTCACCTCAGTGGATTTACTTACTTTTTACGCACAAAAATTTTACTCATCTACCATGCTTTGTTATTTTTTCATTATCACCCGATTCCGGCTTGACGAGTTATACACAAATGTGGGGGCTAGCAGGGGACAGGCGGGGGCAGGCGCATCCTACATGTAGAATACGCGAAGACATACAGTCACGTTTTTCACACTACAACATAAGTCAAAGTTAAACATTCCTACTTCTCGGCTACATATACATTCTACAGATCCCTATGTAATGTCCATTAAAATATATAATAAAACGCCTGAATAAATTAAAAAAAGAAGACAGTATTATTTTTTATTTTTTTAATTATAATAAAATACTAAGGAAATGCTATTATTGTATAAATGAATATTTACGACAACATATTAGTTGAAATGGGGTGTTTCAATGGGTGTAGTGGATCGATTTATTTTTGATTTCTTAATTTTTTATTTAATTTTAGTTACCTTGATTTTATTTTGTTTTATTTGATTTATTTTTGACATGATTTTATTTGATTTGTTTTATATAGTTTTATGTTATTTCTGTTTATTTTCTATTTATTTATATTTGGCAATGGGTGATTAGTACTAGTAAGTAATTATGCATGTTTAAAAAAGAGACAATGATATTATTAAAGATATTAGCTAAAATTTACAAAGCTTCCTCTCTCCTACAATTTTTCAACCAAAATGATCACATAAAATTTTAAGTTACCACCGTGTACCTACTTACACAATGTGGAATGCATATAAATGATTGAGTATTGAGTAAGCTGTTTTTTTTAATAGATGTTGGCTGATTCTCAGACCTACCCGATATGTACACAAAATTTCATATCGGTCCAGCCATTTCGGAGGAGTTTGGTAACAAACACGAGAATTTTATATATTAGATTTACTTCGTTTGAATTATTTGAGAAAAGCACTATCTTGTATATTACTTTTGGCAGGCATTGATGGACTGACGTATATGTACCTCGGCTTCGGCTCGGCCCACATTTTCACCTTCGTTTTAGTACCTAATCATAATCATTTATTTATTGCATTCCATATTGTAAAAAGATGTTACAAATGGCTTAAACCTAGGTACAAAAATATGGACCCTGTAAGGGCACAGAAAAAGGATAAAATAAAGTAAGTAGGAGACAGGAAGAACCCCTCCCGACCCTTGCTCGAGCCAGCCCGCGCCGCTGAGCCTGTAGCTTTAAATTCGTCCCTAATTAATATCAATCCTGATCCAGCTAGTCCCTTGCTGCCCTCTTCCAGCGACGCCCTAAGCCGAGGTTCGTACCCCACAGGGGGTGCCCTTAGCGTTTAGGTCCTGGCTGGAGGCCTTAATTTATTAGGGCAACCACAGGCAAGTCCGTCTAAGCAGACGACAACCTCATAGGTTGACCTGCGAGATGCCATTCCAAAAAAAAAAAAAAAAGACAGGAAGAACGCTTTAATTTGATTTTATAAAAAATATTTAAAAACTAATTACCTAATTAATTTTCTATTAGGTATTAGGTATAAGTATATAATCTTCGCTATACATGTAGTATATAGCGAAGATTATATACTTATACCTAATACGAGAAAATTAATTTTCAGAACGTTGTGACTCCAATAGCAATTTAATAATCTACAATAATCTACATTTAATAAAAATATAATATAACTCTATAGCAATATTTAATTTAATAAATCAGAACTCTCAATTCCTCAAAAAATATGTAAATGAACGACCATTTCTCACAATTTCCAATAATGTTCAAAATTCAAAAATTCAAAAAAAATGTGAAATTATAAGCGCATAGCCAACGGTAGTGGCCTACTGGCAAGTTATTCCGTTTATTTGAGAAACTGTACTTACGAAAACGATGAGCTTTCTACAAATATAGACATTCAAAGTCCTCTATAGATCGATATTTGTACTTTTTAAAAATTATTTGATCAGACCTAGTCGCACGTTGGAAGTGGGAAGGTCTGAGAAACGCTTAGGCAAATAATCATACGGGCTTTAAGTTTGTCATTGGTTCTATTATTTAAAGATTTTTGCCGGACAAGTAGGTAGGTATTCTTCATCGAACATTTCTAAGATCTCACGTTTCCAATTACATACTTCTAAATATACGATTTTAATGGCAAATAAGTAAAGTAAATAGTTAAATGATACGAGTGAAAAACAGGCGTTGTAATTAAATCAAGCTGCTTTAATTGAGTTCCGAATAGGTCCTTAAATGCGACTGAAGAGGCTTAACCTTTCGATGGTAAAGGCTTCTTTTATTTTATCACTATGCCTAATTGATCCCTTCGAATATACTGGGCAGGGTACCATAGGCTTAAGTCCCGTTCAAATTAAATATCGTTTTCACTCCGTGAGTCGTAATTATTAAATAGTTCTGTAAATTATTTCCATAAAATTTCATAAAATGTCATTTAAACACTTACTATTTTATTACAAACGGTTCACTAGATTTAAAAACATGTTTTAGACTAAGAACATTAATTTAACTGTAGCGTAATCATCAATTTAGAGGCATCGTGAACTTTGTGGAGGAATCGACACTAAAGCTTCAAATCAGCTTAAAATTTCTAATCTCTGGCTGTTTTATACTACTCTGTCAAGAAAGTATCAGGAAAAGATCAATAATACACAAAATATTGGTTATTCATCCAAATTTTCAGTGTGATGTCGTATTCTGTTGTGGGAAATGCCGCTGATATTCGGTCAAATTTATGTTTTACAAAAAAGGGCAATTCGTTCAATTAATAAATTAAGTCCCAGACATCGCCTCAGAGACAAATTTTAAATTTATTATAATGACTGTGCCTTCTCAGTATATTTATTAAAATCTTTTGTATTCATATAAAAAAAAAAAAAAAATGTTGTTCCTAATAGCAGGCTCACGAAAATAGGTGGCTCGTTTAAATGTCAATGTATGCCTTTATAATAAACTTCCTAGCCACATTCTAGAACTAAGCCTTAATAAATTAAAATCTTTTAAAATGCGGAAAATATGCCAAAAAGTCTATTATACTGTCAAAGACTATTTTGAGGACAAGATGGCTTGGGATTGAGCTGCTCCAATAAATTTACACAGATATTGTGTTTAATATTATTTTGTTAACTATTTTACTAGGTATTTAGTTTATTATATATTTTTTCTATATTTGTACCTTTTTAAATAAACAACGACATGAATATTTACTATATAAAGTAAAATATGATTTTAATTTTTGTGAATGTGAGGACTATGTGGGTCATAGTATTTTTAATTTTTTCTTTCAGTTAGTTTTAATGATGCTCTGGCAGTTTGAGTACTTTATGCGGCCTACCCAAGGGTCCTTTCTTTTGTATTGTTCGTCGAATCGTTGAACTCCTTAATTCTGAGTTGAGCTGCACTATAATTGACAAATGCGTGCACTGACTGGACAGGTCCACTCATTCTGTGTGGTTCTTTACTTAAAATACATTTCAGACACCAATGTACATGGTCTTCACATGATCTGACCAAGATTATGTCTGGACTTTAAAAGAGACTGTGACCTCTGAGTTTGTTTCGGCGTTTCTTCTCAGAGTAGTCAGATAGGAAACACCGATCTCATCTAGTTTTTAAAATATGATTGAGGTGTAAAAGTTTTTTTACAAACCTACTTACTGAAATGAAATCATTTATCATTTATTTATTTCATCGCCTTCAAAGTAATTATGCTCCTTCAGAACCGATACGTTGAGTTTTTTGTCAAAAATTCGTACACAATGATGGCCTTGTGCGAAGGCGCATTAACGTGATGCAAAATCCAAGATTTTCTTTCTACAAGTCTGGCCTTCTTCGTCGAATTTGCTCTCGTAAAGGCCGCATAACGCTCAAATAATATTATTTTTTAACTGTTTGATCTACCGGCAAGAATTCCTAGTGCACAACAGCGCGATAATCAAACAAAACAGTCAACATGACTTTTTTTCAGTCACAATTTCCTTCACTTTTGCGATGTTTGTTGAAGGCGTTGAGCGAGGCAAATACTTGACGAAGAGGCGACCTCTTTTGAACGCTTTGTACAACTCATAAGTACGTGTTTTTGATAAAGTCAATTCACCGTAGCCTTCTGTTACATTTTCAGTGACTCCGTACATGAAATTCCATTGGCGACGCAAAATTTAAGACAAACTCTTTGATCGATGTTTTTGTCCATTATGAAATTCGCTATACACACTAGATCTAAATAAAAAACAGAACTGTTTATAATCTAATTATCAGATGCAACTCAAACTCCGCGCCAAAATGTAAAACAGTTGTGCCAACAACAAAAAACCAACAAAATTGAATTTGGAACCATAAACAAATCATCCATGCCCGATTTTTTGACAGAATGTATACAAGATAAATAGACTGCTCTTTTGCGAAAACACCTGAATATAATGAACCCAGGGTTGTGTGCGCTGTGTTTATAGAGACTTATTTTTTACCTTATTTTTTAAATTACTTGGTGTACTCAATATTCTGACAAACATTATTGCATTTGCATTTTTTATGTATCTACATCACGGCAGCAGCGAATAAATTGTCTAGGCTAGACATTTAACGTAAGGTACGGTAAATGTCTGATGATAAAAAAATTACAGTCCTTTATCAGCCACCGAACTAATAAACAAAATAATTCTTGCAGACTGTTCCAGTTGTGTACGAGTAGGTACCTCTTACGACCAACCCCATTAACTTAAGACAGATAGCTACTGATCATAGACAGTCCAATTCTATCTGTCCCTGTCAAACAAATAGCTTTCAACACGTTAGAAGGTCGCTTAATTGGGGCTTTAAAACCAGAGATTGATAGGTTTTCCTATCTCTAGTTTCAGTCTCCAGGGTTTAGCCGTTACACAAGTACAAAATCGAAATAACATTTTAAACGTTACAGTTATTTCTAGATCTTAGTGTGCCCTACAAGCTGTAGAACAATTCGTAATTCACTTATACACCACTATTTTCCTAGAACTAGAAAACGCGCCAACAAGCAAGTAAACAATTACTGATATTAGCATACCACTTCTAAAACGCTCAAGTTCTGGGTCGAGTTCATGAGACCGTTTCTAGAGGCGTTTAAATGAGGCATGTTTGTGTGAAAAGTATCGCACGCAAAGTGGGGGAATGTTGACTGTTCTGGGAAAAATAGTTCAAATTTTCTTGTTGAATTAACTTTCTCGAATTGTATTCATGGCTTGTAGTCCTGCAGACTGAATTTCTGCCATGGCGACCTCAGATGAGACTAGACTTCGGCGCGGGAGATATTATAGTGCACAAGTGTGTGCGCAGACACAGGTGCACTCGTATCACACCGCCAAGTTCCAAACTCCGGGCGGTAACTAGAAAATTCCTAATGGAAAATTCCAATAACACTTTGGCCGAATTGGGAATCGTACCCAGGACCCCACGATCAGCCGTCACGCCTGCAGCCACGAGACCAGCAGGGCAGTTCACTCATAGTAGGACAACCTCAATTATGGGCTTAATGATGTCGTGCACTTCGTCTGGAGTGACGGGAGGCAGAGGATCATCAGGGTCTTCGACGGGAGGCTCTCCGTTCGACTGCAGCGTCGACCTTGTTCAGGTGAGCTTGGTCTACTGGTTGAGAGCTGGGAGAACATTAGGACTGTCGAAAGCGACACTCTTGTTGGGGCGGATGAGAGGAGGCATAGAGACCTCTTCTGAGGAACGCAATTTCCTCTGTATTTGCCAGAAGGCTTGATGAGTGGGCTCGAGTTCACTGAGCATCTTGTTCCAGCCCTCAGAGCGAACCTCCCCTATGCGTTTCTTTACAGCACGCTGTAAATGGCGCATGTGGGCTTTGTTCGCGTCACAAGGGAAGGAGTCGTAGGCACCAATAGCCGCGTTCTTCTCGGTTATCAGGTCACGTACGTCAGTAGGTAATTTCCAGCGATGGTCTTCCATCACCGGGACTTCCCGTGAACAATTCGTCAATACGGATTGAACGTGCTCTGTAAACGAGTCGATTGCGGCCGTCGTGTCGGCGACTGACACTAAGTGATCGGAGATGGTGTCCAAGTGAGGCGACGTGGTGGATTTCAGTCTTTCGCTTACTTTCATCCAGTCGGTTATCATCTCGGTCTGAGGGGCGCCCGATGATTGTTGTCGGGATGTTGTATATTTGCTAGCTGCGCGGTAAACTCTGATTGCGCGATGCAGATTTGTGTGACGTCAGTGTGATGCATTGTTCGCATGTGGCGGTGTAGATGCCGCCACACATTAATGCAACACTTTTGTAAGTGTTTTGGGTTAACACTTTGAAAAACACATTTAAGTTAAGTGTTACATATTTGATTGTGTTATCAATTCAAAATGTAACACTCTTAATTCTGTAACATTTATCAAGGTGTTTTAAGTCCCTGACAAGGACACCGCGTGTTGCGCACGATTCGAGCCAGTCTGCACGAGCCTGCCTTAAATCTCTCCTTGCTGTCGCGCAGTCAGGGACTAAAATAATAGTTGCTTTGCGGCCATAAGAAAAAATTTAAAGCTTTTAAGAAAGCGAATGGCCGCCAAAAAGCCATCATCAAAAACCAATTACTTTTTATTATACACGTGTTTAATGTTCTAGAAGCCGCATTAGGACTCTTAAGATCTGCAGTCAAATAAACCTGCTATTTTAAAAAGACATTTAATAATGTAAACACACTATTTAAGGTTTTTTTTTAAAGCTCACAAGAATATGGTTGTCAAAATATAAATAACAAAATATTTGTGTCAGATTTGCTGCCATTTTTTTGAACTCGGAAATTGGCTTCCTTTTGACGTAATTATTGCGTAATGGAAAGCGGTGGATGATGTATACAATTGAGCGATTGTGCCAAGAAGATGCCTGTTCACTCTTGGTTTAAAGGTTAACAGTTCATATATGGAATCCACACAGACAGTTAAAAGTTAATTGAAATGTTCCGACACATAAAAAAAGACAATAACACCAATGAGATAAAACTCATTATAATACGCCAGTTTTTTTTTTTTGATAATTAAAAAGAAATCATTTCCTTTTATAATCACAAATTATCGCAGCGTGCGCGATAAATGTCAAACTTTTCCAATTATTCTCGGCGTTTTCACAACCCTATATGTATATAAGTACGTGTCACGTTTTAAGAACTTAATTCCGAAAATAAAACTTTGAAAGTACCGTCAGGCTGGTAATGGAAGCCATATTAAGAGAAAATGGCTACTTATCATTGTAACATTTGACTTTTAGGTCAATGATCACCATCAAAATGAGGTGATACCAGATGGTGCAGTCAAACTAAGGTCAGTGTAGCATTGGAACTACGAAAACCACCCTTAATGCTACGAAAAACTGGCGGTGTCAATATCAACTTGTTTACAATTGCGTACGGTTAAGTGTACCAGACAACTCAATGTTTAGACCTCAGGTTCATTGTCGAAACCCCATGGAGTTGACAATTGCCATTATCTATTTTCTTTAGCGTTTAGCTCCATTTGACTAGAGTGTGAGAAAAGGACGAAATGAGAGGGTACATAGAACTTTTGATTTAGGGCAAATAATACTAGGTTCAGTGCTGTGGAGATTTTTCTCGCACTAGATCTTCAACGCACTGCTTAACGCCGAGAGTTGAATATCCAACAGTTTGTTTTATTGACGCGCTGGTATGAACTCTGCTGGATTCTCAATGCTCGGGTTTTAAGGCTGATAACAGCCAAAGCGCTGTCACTGTCAGACTTCATAGAAAAGAAAGAGAAGCGCGAGGACACAACGCTGGTAATTTATTGCAAAAATTGAAGCAATTATTATTCTATTTATAAATTTTTTATTGATTAAACTTAAAAAAAAAACAATATTACGTTGATATGTTGCTTGTAGAATAATCTGACAGAATGGTTGCATGTATATTAGTATGGTTTTTACTTAATTGTATTATGTTTTCAACACACTACCTATCTACTAGCATATATCCTGGAGAATATCATATATTGTTCTGATTTCTTTACTGCATCATATATTTTACGCATAATAAAACTTGCGTTTGGGTCCTGTAGTCCCCTTAATAATAAATGCGTCCCAATTTAGTTCTACACTGTTTTGACAAGCGTCAGTTACTTTTAAAACGTCATTAAGTCCCTTTAAATTAGGTACAGGTCTAACTGTGAAAAGTTAACATACACGCAGTCAGTCTCGGCAAGTTTGGTCGCTATTTTTTTAGCTTCAATCCACGTAAAAGTATAAATAAGCAAAATCCCCGTAACAACGAGAGTTGAACATCCAGTGCGAGGTAAAAACCCGCCGCTATATTTTTACGTCCGTGCGAACGTGGTCTAAAGAATCTCACAAACAGGCGCGACGCGACAGCACGTCACAACGGCACCGCTCGTCGCGCGACATTCGGTGCCTTTGTGTCACGCTGTCGCGTCGCGCCAGTGTGCTCACGTAGCGGGTGTAGCTCGCAGCAATACAAAACTGGGCTATGAGTTATAAGATCAGACATTATTGCACCATACGGCGGACGTCGTGGGATTCCGGTTTTGAAATAGAACTCTAGCTCCGTTTTCTCAAGTCCTCATATAACTACAATGATCTCAGAACGTAGTACTTCCTGTTTCTAGACAACAGGTTTTGAAATAACCTTCAGGCTTTTTATAATACCTGGTTTAGATTGGCGTTGATAGTCAGCATGATTCAGACTTTATATGTACATACTTGATCTGTTCACTAACAATAGAAACAATGGCCTTTAATAAAACCTAGACTTAACTCACACGTTAGAAAAAAAGACATGTTTCTCGATCTATATATAGCTTCTCTTGTGTATAAAATCAATTGCTGTTCGTTAGTCTTGCTAAAACTCGAAAATGGCTGGACCGATTGTGATGAAACGTTGGTAAGTTGTTGTGTGTTGTTGATTGTCCGCACATTATTTTTTGTTGTAGATATTTGTAATAGGTATGAGGACATTTTTTTTATTTTTAACTCAATAATTATTTATGTCCAAATAGTGCAAACAATATTAGGAAAAGTGTAAAAGCTTAAGAAAAGCTAAAGGTATACGAATTTGTGTGGGACACCGAATTAAAAAAAATAACACCACAAAGTGAAAAATAACTTTAATTTCGGAAGTCTATGTCAAAAAACAAAAATACAAAACCAAAGACACCGACTTCCGAAAAAAAAAGCACTTTGTAGTGTTTTTTTTAAGTCGGTTGTTTATTTTAGTCTTATAGCTTATTGGAAAACTATTGAATGCCATTTTGTTGAAGCGTCGCGCGTCGGTCTGTGATCTTGGCCCGATTTTTGTGGTTAGTTAATTACCTATTAAATAGATGTTACGATTCGTTAATTGACCATATTAAATCTTTACCTACTCACAATGTCATTGCTATTAAATTTTAAAAGCAGCCACATTCTTCGGCTTGTAATTTTGGTATCTACTCCATACAACCATAGAATTCACATATTTGTGTGTTATTTATAGTGCTCATAACGATAACCATGTTTTTCACGCAAATAGTTATTACATACCGTTATTTATTATTAGGAAGAAAGAAAGAAAAGAAAGAAAAATTATTTATTTGCACGCAGGTCGTGAAGCACAAAATACAAATAATAAAAAAAACAACAACAGTGTGTACCTCACGGCTGCGCCAAAATTATTACCCAATCGATTAATGGTATTTGAATGCGTTTTCAAAGTAATTAAAGAAACCAGTACAGGCGGAGCTACGTCTATAGCTGAGAAAATTATTTTTTTATTGAGTCATTAATTTTCTATAATAAAGAAACATGACACTTTCTCCCTCCCGACCCTTGCTCGAGATAGCCCGCGCCGCTGAGCCTGTAGCTTTAAATTCGTCCCTAAATCACTCAAATCCTGATCCAGCTAGTCCCTTGCTGCCCTCTTCAAGCGACGCCCTAAGCCGAGGTCCGTACCCCACAGGGGGTGCCCTTAGCGTTGTCGCTTAGTTTTTAGTTAGTATTTAAGTTCAAGTCCTGGCTGGAGGCCTTAATTTATTAGGGCACCACAGGCAAGTCCGCTTAAGCAGACGACAACCTTACAGGTTGACCTGCGAGATGCCATACAAAAAAAAAAACATGACACTTTCGTAAAATCTCTCGTATTTGAAAGAAAACAAATATTAGTATCATCGAAAATCTACATAGATTAATTATAAATTTATGACATATTTTCAATGTTGATTCATGATGACAGACCAACTTATAGAGCGAACCCTTCGATTTCAAAAAAATAAAACGTAAACTAAGGAAAAATATTAACACAATAATAAACTAAATTAAGTAACAAAATATAATAACCTAACTTGACTAAAACATTAACAAAACAAAACATGGCGTCGAAAAATTCCTCCGTTTCGCTGTTGACTGGTAATGTACCCAAGAGACTGGCCGCATTGCCACGTTGTATAGCAATACTGTAAAAGCCAGCCCTCGGGTCACGGGAAGTTTCAACCAGACGATTGGAGACAACAAACCATGAGCACTCGGACACCACGGCCCAAGAGTTCCCCAAACGGCTCGAAAGTATAATATCCGATAAGGTTATTAATACTTTCGCCGCTTGAGGTTTTCCGCAGCCGCAGCAGCAGTGCCAGCACGATGTGTGACAGCCAGAAGATGGGATGGCGCAAGAGTATCTACACATGTTGCGTCCCACACTTAAGGCCTACCCACTTCTCATGAAAATAAAGACATGTCGTGGTTTCTTGCCATCGTCGCGTGCCAAGCCATTAGGTTCTAATAAAGCTGGAACGCCGGCGGTGACAAGAGCTCGTCGGATGATGTCACTAAGGAAAGTAACGTTCAACGCAGTTTTTAAATAAGCCAATGCTTACTTAAATAAAAATAGTACCTACGGTAGCTACATGACAAATATCGCCCACTTTTTCATGCAAGGATAAATGCATTTTGTATGAGTTTTTCATAGTTTTTAGGTATTCAAAATAATATACCGTCCGCACTTACCATTATATACAAGGTTTTCAGTTTCAACCTCAGACCATTATTGAGAATAACAGTATCGTTTTCCCCACGACAATTTGAACTGATTCCACTTTTTGTCATGAAAACCGCAGCGTTGAACCAGCTTCCTACAATATTACCAGAGCCAGTCTACCATGAGACAGATTTATTATCTATAATTAATGTAATGCATTTGTATTTGTTCGTTTGTTTGTTTGTTGTTTGAATGCGCTTATCTCTTGAACCACCAGTTGGATTTGAAAAATTATTCATGCATTTGATAGTCCAATTCTTGAGGAAGGTTCTACGCTATTTGACATCACGCTACGACCCCAAGAAGCCGAGCAAAAAGAAAAAAACACAGAAACAACGCTTCGAGAAAACGAAGTACCTAATAGTGCGGATCGGCGCAGCGATGCGTCGCGGTGGGTCGGAGCCTAGAGGCTTTTCTTTTAGTATATTGTGTATATCGGCTTTCACGCGAAAGAAGTCGCGGGTAGAGCCAGTCTATCACGGCGCAAACTATTATTTCCACATAAACCTTAATTTGTCACGATGATACGACTTTTCACTGTAGCGAAGAAATTACCTTTTGTATGGAATATCCCATTATTGTGTTCTGTTTGGTTCTTGGTAAAACAGTAATCAAATTGTACTGATTTTCTTGTTTTGTTAGGGTTTTTTTTTGGTTTATGTTTTTTCCTTATCCAAATATCGGGGACTTCCTCTTTGTTCTAGTGTTCTTCTTCGTTATTAAAACATCCCAACTTTGATAAAAGCACGCAAAATTATAAAAGATGATATTTTTTACGCGTTCTCTTGAGTTTTCTGTGATCGTAACAAACAAACATACAAAAAATCTAATCTTGTCTCTTTATTTTTAATATTTGTTTACATAAACCTTATGAAACGTCCGAGGCTAGGTGCACGGTTCCATAATTGGTCGTTTCCTATGGAGAAGTGCCGGCAAGAAACTCTATAAAACTTGGTTGAAGACTGCTGCCAAAAGTGTCAAGCATCAGGTGGAAGGCAGCTCACTTCACGGGACTTCACCAAAGTTTTCATGTTGAAAATTTTGCAGAATCGACCGGTTGGTGAGATAGTGGGAAGTCAAAATAATTAAAAAGAATGAAACCGCTTGAAGTGTGAAAGTTTTATTCTGAAAAACGTGAAAATAATTTACAAAATGTTCTTTTATAAAGAAGAAGAGTTAGAGATAGTGGGAAACGAAAGTCAAAATAATTAAAAAGAATGAAACCGCTTGAAGTGTGAAAGTTTTATTCTAAAAAACGTGAAAATAATTTACAAATAGTTCTTTTAAAAAGAAGAAGAGTTAGAGATAGTGGGAAACGAAAGTCAAAATAATTAAAAAGAATGAAACCGCTTGAAGTGTGAAAGTTTTATTCTAAATACGTGAAAATAATTTACAAAATGTTCTTTTAAAAAGAAGAAGAGTTAGAGATAGTGGGAAACGCAAGTCAAAATAATTAAAAATAATGACACCGCTTGAAGTGTGAAAGTTTTATTATAAAAACTTGAAAATTATTTACAAAATGTTCTTTTAAAAAGAAGAAGAGTTAGAGATACTGGGAAACGCAAGTCAAAATAATTAAAAATAATGAAACCGCTTGAAGTGTGAAAGTTTTATTCTAAATACGTGAAAATAATTTACAAAATGTTTTTTTAAAAAGAAGAAGAGTTAGAGATAGTGGGAAACGCAAGCCAAAATAATTAAAAAGAATGAAACTGCTTGTAGTGTGAAAGTTTTATTCTAAAAACGTGGGATGATGACTACTATTAGAAATATTCGTTAAAATAATGTTATTTCAAATAAGGCATAGTAAAAATTAGAAAATCGAAAAAATCTGTTAAATCGATGTAAATATGAAGAAGATACACGCTTAAAATTTTTTTGGAGGGGATTTTTCCTGTCCTTGTCTTGCGGTACGGGCAATGTACGGCGCTAGTATGAAGTCGCGTAATCGTGACGTCACTTCTACGATAGTACTGTCCTAGTCTAACGCTTATTTTAAAACGTTTATAACTTGGCAGTTTTTTAAGCTTTTACACTATTTGTAATACTATTTGCACTATTTGGGAATACACATTTCTTTGAGATAAAAATAAAAAAAAATTTCAATATCCCCATTTACAAAATGTTCTTTTAAAAAGTAGAAGAGGCAAAACTGTTATTTGCAAATTACACATTTGCACTCAACAACTTTATTCGGAACACTGAATCAAGGGAGTGACACAACATTACTATTTAAAAATGTATTTATTGCTTTTCGAAGTATTCTCCGCGAAATTTGGCACATTTTTCCATACGATGGAACCAATCATTGAAGCAACCATTCCATTCGGAAGTTGGGGTCTCCAAAATGGCCGTTTTGTAGGCGTCCACAGCTTCTTCAGGTGATGAAAATCTCTGTCCACGCAATTTATTCTTTATTTTAGGGAAAGTATAGAAATCATTAGGGCTTAGGTCGGGGCTGTACGGCGGCTAAAAACTCTTTTGTTCTGTGTGCGGTGTGAGAACTCGCATTGTCGTGATGGAGGATGATGCGGCGGTTGCAGTTCTCTTTACGGAGTTCAGAAGCGACCTGTGGCAAACAAATGCTAGCATACCATTCTGCATTAACCGTTCTTTGTCCCTCAAGAGGAATAGTCGTAACGTGGCCGGTTTTGGAGACAAACGTGGCCACCATTTTTTTTGCAACACTCCGTGAACGAACAATTTTTGTTGCCTTTAACTCATTTTCGAACACCCAAACTCGTGACTGGTTTTTTGTTTCGGGTTCGTACGCGTATGTATATCCAGGATTCGTCACCTGATACGATGTTGTATACAGCATTTGAGGATCCTGCGTGGAATCTTTCGAGAGTTCTGATGCACCAAGTAACGCGAGCCGCTTTTTGCTCTTCACAGAGCGAATGCGGTATCCTTTGGGAAAACAACTTTTTTACACCTAATTGTTCATGCAAGATTATTTGTAATTGACTCGTGCCAATGTCTAAAGTTGCCTGAATTTCGCGGTATGTCACATGTCGATCTTCCTCAATCAGCTTACGCACAGCATCAACGTTTTCTTGGGTGACTGCAGTTTTTGGACGACCTTGACGGGGATCATCACTGAGCTTGACCCGTCCACGTTAAAATTCAGCAAACCAGCGATAAATTGTGGTTTTGGATGGGGCTTCATCACCAAATGCAGAAATCATCCGGTCAACACACTGCTTTTGTGTTAAACCACTTCGAAAGTCATAATAAATCATCGTTCTTGAATTTTCTCGAGTCAATTCCATTTTCTCAACGACTAAAAAAGTTTGACAAAACCTTGTGACAAGACCGAGAATCTTTTTTTTAAACCAAGGAGTTTTCAATTCAAAAGATTTTAATATGACAGGAACAGTGGAAATATTCCATTCCCGATACTTTTAGTGCAGCCCTACGAGGGCTGCACTAAAAGTATAATTCATTTTTATATAAATTTTCACAATCTAGAAGGAACTTACATTGCAACAGTTAAAAAGAACTCAAAGGGTGAGCAAAGAAGACGTGGCTACCGAGCAGGATCGATAAGTGGAGAAAGCAGAGAGAAAGAAACGACCCCAGATTACCAGGAGGCTCTGAAAATGCAGGAGTACATGCTAAGGGAATTGACCTAATTACGTATAACAGGAACTACTGACAAAACCCGATATATCTGTGCTATATTACCTACATAAATGCAGAGTCATTCATCATGACGTTTGGTCACGCGTGTCAGTTGTCAAACACACTCCAATACTATCGTATATTTGAACAGTAGGTCTCTACACTACGGCTTTTTTCAGTACCGCATATAGAGGAGAGCCAAGAGGTATAATGAGGGTGGAAATCACGGCTGAAGCGCACCTGACGGTAAGTGTCACGGGTCACAGTTGCTTTAAGACATCTGCATTACAGAGGCATCTCGCGTGTGTTACCATCCCAAAAATCGAAGTTTCGTAGATCATGCATATTCACGTCTCATTTGACTATCCTTTCATAACGTTCCTTTCCTACATCATTGTTTCTGTTCTGTCTGTTTCACCAATTTTATTTTGTCTTTTCTTTCGTTTTTTGAGGTGCCTGTAATAAAATTAGACCACCACCCTTTCAAACTGGATCGCAGATCAGTTCAGTTCAGTTGCAGAAGCTCACAGCTGGCTTTCTGCTTCTTTCTTATTTGACCCTTCATTGTAGCAGTAATTTTCCGTACTGACGTTTAAGGAAGCATTAATATGCTATCATGATGACGTACCTACTTACTCTTTACATCCACACCAATAAAATCAACAGTTATTGTTATAAATGCCACATGTATTTGTATTATTTTTGTAATTGTATGCATATGAGCCTGTTTGTCTATTGAACTATATGTTTACTTACCTAGAGAAGTTCAAGTGTGTATATTAACATTGACAGGAAAACAGTATGTCACCGGGTGACTATCCACAAAAAAGGACAGGGTTAAATTAAATATCCAAACATGATAGGACCAAAAAAGTAATTAATTTGATGAGTTCACTTTTGGGTAAGCTTCGCAGATGTTATGGGTATCGATTACTAAACACAAAGTTGTGTTAATATCTTAAAAACAGTTCCCTTAGAGAATCGCGACTGCGGAGGCCATATACTGCTCTGATGGCTCATAACTACAACATAAAAAAAAACACTCGGTATCTGCAGCCCGTCCACATAGTAGAATACCGTATCGTACCCGTATACTATAAAAGTAACTGAAATAGACTAGCCTCGCGGTATCTACATTAGTAAATTAACGGATTTTTCTTACAGCATATGCTGCTGAACTTAGCCGTCCTGCACTAGATGTTAAATGAGGCACCATTGCAGCTTTGAGTCGAGCGTGATTCCTAAGAAAATGGTTCTATCGATGACGGTAAAGCAAACCTTATGTATTTACCGTCAAATCATTATAAAGCCATTGGCTTTATAAACCTATAGCTATCGAACTGTTTTGTCCTTTTCTATCAAGTTAAAATGACGTTTGATAGAAAGGGACAAAACAATTCGTAAAGCCGATTATTTTCTGGATTTGTGCCCGGTTGAAGGCAATAGGCTCGCTCCCTATTACATGGGACTTAAACATAACTGGCTAAATGCGTGCTATAGGCGTGTTATGTTTTTTTATGAATTTAGCGGTTAGACTGTATAGTCCTCTTCACAGCAACCGGCCCATCGCGTCTGCGGAGTTTCGCTGGCTAATTTAATTTGATCTTGTGTTTTTTGTTTGTATGTTTGGCATCTCGCAGGTCAACCTTTGCGGTTGTCGTCTGCTTAAGCGGACTTGCCTGTGGATTCCCTAATAAATTAAGGCCTCCAGCCAGGACTTAAACTTATATACTAACTAAAACTAAGCGACAACACTAAGGGCACCCCCTGTGGGGTACGAACCTCGGCTTAGGGCGTCGCTGGAAGAGGGCAGCAAATGACTAGCTGGATCAGGATTGGTATTAATTAGGGACGAATTTAAAGCTACAGGCTCAGCGGCGCGGGCTGGCTCGAGCAAGGGTCGGGAGGGGCGTCGATTTGGGCGTCGCGGCGAGGGCGGTAGGACGGCGATCGGGTTTTGGGCTTCTGTAGCGTGCTAGTGGCCTTACTACTCTCCTGGAGGAGGGTAGTGGCGTCGTCGGGGTCGATTAAAGTATGCCTTGGTCGGCGAATACTGCTAATGCGAGAGGGAGTGTAGCGGGCGGCCGCTGTAATCAGGGGGTTAGAATGTTTAATGCCGCAGTCGAAGAAACGCTTTGATAAGCGTTTCATGAACTGTTTTATGGTTGGCATTTTGAGGTCGACGTGAAGATCTATATTACGGACATAGAAGGGGGCACCCGTGATCCTTCTGAGGAAACGGTTTTGGAGGGTCTGCATCTTATGGAGATGACGTGGGTGAGCGTGCGCAAATACAAAGCAGGCATAGGTCATGATGGGACGGATGACTGCGGTATAGATGCGGAGCTTGCATTTGAGGGACAGTTTGCTACGGGCTGTCAGTACGAATTGGAGCCTGCTAAGAGCGAAGGAGGCGCGCGCGCGAACCGCCTTAATATGAGCCTTAAAGGTAAGGTTCTCATCGAGGATCACGCCTAGGTATTTGGCTTGCTTCTCCCAAGGGATTGGCTTGCCGTACATAGTGATCGGGCTGGGAAGTGGGGGAGGCAGTCGACGACGTCTCGAGAAGAGAACCGCCTGACTCTTATCGGGGTTGAATTTGATCTTGTATATTATTCGAGTTTATTATCTGTATGTATGCACGTGTTTCTGTGACAAATTAACCTATTTATCTTTCTTTATTTTATGTGACCAAAATATGATCTAGTAACTTCACACAACATGGAGATGTTAAAATAAAAGTGGTTCCTCGTTTTATAACGAGTCTTACAGCCTCTTATAAGGACTGCGCAACTGAGAGCAAAAGGTTGATCCGAACAGGTTATCAAATGATCTCAGTGCATTCGCAATACTAGCTAACATGGGTATTATAATATTCATGAATACTACTACTGATGGGTTATTGTTAAAGAACGGTGCATTCTCTTTGAAGCTTTAAAATATATATTTGCTGATAGTGGAACCCAACCTACTGGTGTTATATGGCCATTGTAGAAGTTACTGAAAAGGAAACCTGTATGAAAAAATCCCAACAAGTTTAAGTAGGTTTGGAGCAGACATTTTTTTTAATTTTATTCAGCTAAAAGTCCCGCTTTGTAAACGCTTTATAACGCGTTATTTTTATTTAAAGGAACAGCAAACAGTTACATTATAAAAACTTCTGGCGTAAATTAATTTAAGTTATAGTATTATTTACTAACACGCTGGATCAATGTTGTCCGTAAAATAAAGAATGTAATAAATACAAAGATCGAGCTTGACTCTTGAGAGGTGGCAACACAAGATGCTACCGCCAGACGCAAAATACAAGGAAAGCATAAGTAAAGTCAGTCCAGTCAGGCTCTACATCTGGAAACGACAGACTAAAAAAGGCCTAGCATTGCAGACTAACTGTCAATTTACTTTATATAACTGTGTTAATTAGGTAATGGTGCCGATTCTCTTGTCACAAATGCCTACTAGATTAAAAATCACTAAAATTTGGTCTACTCCTGTCAAATGATTTTCCATTCTGAAATTGACTAAAGTGACACAACTTAACTTTTAGTTTGACAGCACTAAGATGGCTCTGAGTTATTAGTTTAGTGAAAATGGCAATTATGCAACTCTGAATTTTACGTTTTTCACCTAAAAATTTGATTGTCTATCTAAATCTGAACATTAATCTGACTATTTTTAATCGCGATTAAAAAGGTGTGGAATAAAATTACTTGGCGTGAACTAAAATTCACACCAACACCTCGACTTCAGACGTGAAAAAACGGTACTTTTTATTTTTGTTTTTTTTTTGCTTATTTCTCGAAAACGGGGTGTCCTATCACAAAAATAATGAAAATTTCGACCCCCTTTAAAAGCCGACACCGCCAAAACTCTACATCTAGATATTTTTATTTTATATTTCCATTCAAAAAGTAAAAACTTCCCTAAAAAACACGTCGAGGCTGCCCCAGGCTGCCTCCGGCTCTAACAAAGACGTTGCGAAACCAAAAGAAAAAAAAACACGTGGACTCGCGATTGTCAAATTCGATTTTATTTGTGTCAAAATTATTTTTAAATTTAGAGATTTCTTTTTGCAGAATAGCTTCAAGATTCTCATAGTCAAAAGTAAGGAATTTTAGTGATAGTTTAGTTAGTTTAAGTCGGTGTACAAGAGAATCGCCACCAATATCTCAACTTTTAAGTAAGTACCTACGAGCTTTCTCTGAATCCCAATTAATTAAAAGAAAAAAAAGATAAACTCGAGTACAAGACACACTCACAATTTGATTTCTATCGAGCGTTACATAAAAATTTGGACAGCACTATTATCTTGACATGGGTATCAAAAGGCTTTGAAATTTTACGTTTTTGTTTTCATTCCCATTAGAAATTATTAATGTTACGTTTTCTTGCTTCATCACTGTTTGATTACTTACGGACATTCTAATGATTTTCAAATTGGTTTGTCAGATTGACGGATGGAGAACGGACAAATGAATAAGTAGTCCTGTCAATTTTTGGTTTAAAATAATCTATCAAAATGTCACGTGACTATAGGTCACAGCGTAGTATAAAAGTGAAGCGATAGTTGCTTGTGGAAATAGAATCGCTCCGAAGCGAATGCCATTTTTCTCTGAAGGTCTCTGGCCCTCTGAAGTGCGCTACTCGCTGCGCAGTACCGCACCCTTCACCCTCGCTGACCCATGAATTTGATAGTGCGCAGAGACTCGCCTCATGTTCCGAAGTTTGCATCGGGCTGTTCTTTACTTAAATTATATGAATAAAAATATGATATTCATTTAGGGTCGGCCTAATGACCCTTTTCGTCTTCCATACAATGATGTCTATCAGCCCTTAACTACCTATCTCAGTATTTAGTTCCCAGGTTCACCAGTTCGTCTTCCACAGGCAGAACCCACTCTTAGGTCTTTCTCTAGTCTTATCTGATCCTACATTTGAGTCAAAATTAGTACTACTTCGAAAATCTCTGACTAAAACCAAACGTTTGGTCACTCTATCGAGGTCTTTATTTTTTCACTTTACTTGGTATCAAGTAATGTGAAAATCGGTGAGATCGGTAGCTAAATTCGAGCCCTTTGAAGAAACACAATGGAAAGTTGGTAATGAATTGGTTGCTTATAGAAATTGCTTGTGAACAGATGAAATCGAAATCTGATGTTAGGTACGTGAAAGTATGCTTTCGCTGGGTAGTAAGAGTATTTCCAGAGACAATTTTGGAGGAGACTAGTTGTGCCCGCGGATTAACCCGCGTGCAAATAACTATCCCACAGAACGTGTTACAATTTAAAAGTGCCTATAATTGGTTTATTTGAAATAAATGCTTTGAGTATCTCTTTTGGTTCAAATCAAATGTCAGTTATTCAAACTTTGGTTGAGAATCAGCACTTTTTGAAGTCAAACATACATAAGACAGTCCCCCAAAACGCCCGCCCCTTACCACTTCCTAGTGCTTTAGCTGGGAAGAAGAAGTGGCGCAACAAAGTCCCCAGCAGCACAGCTGTCTGTTCAGTTATCAGAACTTGGTTCTATACAAAAGTAAGTAATTAAAATTATGAAACAGAACACATTAAATGTTCTCGTGATTGCTTTCCAAGTCCACTTATACATACATAGGTTCAATGCCGGGGTCAGGCATTAAGTAACAACACAAATGAATTTTTTCCCGATTGTAAATTCTTCAATAGTTGTCCGAACTATGGAATTATTAAAAATAATTAAATATATCTAAAATGAAAAATATGCCGTATATGAATTTAGGATCTTTGCATTCGGGACGAATACTTTCGTAAAATACAACATAGCTTTTTTCCTGTATTTGATAAATGGTTTTTCTATTGTATCGTAAACCGTTTTACTTAACTGGATACAGACTGCGAGGCCAATCGCAGCGCCGAACGCTGTTAAAAGAAACTCACACTAGGGCCTCTGTTACTTATTCATCCAAATCTATTTAATCGCCTTCTAAGTATTCTCCTTCAGAAACGATACACTTACGCCAACGAATTATCCAACTATCAAAACATTTTTTAAACTCCGCGCCAAAATGGAAAACAGTTGTGTCAATCTAACAACAACAAAAAAAGAATTTGGAACCATAAACAAATCGTCCATTCCCGATACTTTTTTGACAGAATGTACCAGGCCACTCAGAAAGTATTGCGAAAAAAAGCTTTTATGTATGAGAGTCTGGCCATAGTCTATTCTAAAAATATAATAAAAAATTCCCTCCACATTCTTTGCGAGACAATTTAAAACTATCATATCTCAAAAATGGAGCTGCGTCGGATAAATTTTCGCACTATGATTTTTTACGATTTCAAGTGTCGCCTGAAACCGGACGAATCGTACGATAGACTTCAAATTGCATTCATGGATGTAAGCCCTTCTAAGGCAACCGTGTATCGTTGGTATAACGAATTCAAGCGCGGTCGACTAACTTTGGGGGATGAAGAAAGACGTGGTCGCCCTTTGACAGCTGTTACGGAAGAAAACGTGCTTGAAAATTTTAATTCAAGACAATAGGCGAGTTACGTATAAAGAGAATCAGGACATACTGCACGATGGATCGGGACGGTTTCACGAAATTCTACACGTGCATCTTCGCGGGAGGAGGATAGTTTCACGCTGGGTACCCACCCGCACAACCTCACCGATGCCGAAGCAGGCCCGGGTGGAATGGTGCTTCGGGATGTTCCTGTTTCGCATAATCACCATTGTGTGGATCGCCCGGAGGACACGGTGGAGCATACGGTGGCGGTCTGCCCAGCTAGGGCGGGAGAGAGAGCCTTGCACCCTCACGGCCCTAGTCGCCGCAGGAGACGCCCTGGTCGTCGGGAATCGCAAGCAGATTCCCGGCCACCGTAGTCGCGGGCTTGCGGACGTCGAGCAATGGGTAGCTCGCCTTCCGGTAGGGAACAGGCCCGGGTCGACGGCGCGTCGTGTTCCACGCGCGCCTCAAAGAGATGTCAGCACAAAATGACGGGGTCCGATAGGGCCGACGCCACAGGGTCGCGGGTAATTCGATAGAGATAACCGTGGCCCTGGCACAGGCAACTGAAGGAACACGGGTGAGTTTTAGTCAGTACAAGTCTGACACGCCCTCCCGCTCCACCCAGAGCGGGAGAAATCATTCAATGATTTCCCACCCAAAAAAAAAAGGGTGGAATGGTGCCGTGATATGATAAACAAATTTGAAGCAGGCTCGTCTCGGCGTGTTTACGACATCGTTACAGGTAATGAGTCTTGGATTTATCAATACGATCCACAAACGAAGCGCCAGTCGACGGTTTGGGTGTTTCAAAACTAATCAACGAATACCAAAGTGAAGCGATCTAGAAGCGAGGGGAAGATTTAGATCGCAAGCTTTTTTAATTTGACTGGCTACTTGGTGTCAATTCCTTTACAGAACCAAAGAAGCATCAACGCTGAATGGTATACTACCAAATGCTTGCAGAAGTTTTCTCTGTTGTGAGCAACAAGCTACAAAGCCCAGGGCTCCGCGTCCTGGGTCACCCTCCTTACAGCCCTGACCTAGCACCATGTGACTTCTTTTTATTCCCGAAAATAAAAAAATCTGCTCAAAGGGATACAATTTTCGTCGCCGGAAGATGCGCTGCGTTCGAGCAGGCTGTAAACGAGGTGTCTACGGCGGACTGGAAAAAGTGTTGCGAAAACTGGTTCAGGCGCATGAAACTTTGTGTAGAGGCTAGCATATAGTACTTTTTCTATTTTATACAAAAATATTTACATGTAGTTCTATTCATTGTTATTGAGTGTCCCACGTACATCTACCCTATTATAATAATTTAGATAATTTTTATGAACATGAAGTGTCAAAACTTTACTATCACATGCTACCTCTTAGATCATTCGACTTGCCGAAGAATAGGTATTTCCCATTCCCTATTTATAACTAATTTTACTTTAAGTATCAAGAAACCAGTTTTTTTTTGCCAAAAAGTTATATTCGTCAAAAACATGAACACAAGTAAATGGTTTTTATAGAGTTGACTAGCGAACTCCACTATATAAACCGACATTAATGAGTAGGCAACACATTGTTTCTTTATTTTATGTCAGTTTGAAGATTGTGGCTGATAGGATCTCATCCCCGCCATTGAAGGTCCTTTTTTAAACCAGTCATCTAATGATAATTTTCATTTTCATTTTAATATCCATTTTTGTAATTGTATTTCTGTATATGATGTAATTGTACTTAGGGATCATAGCAGTTTATTTGTTTTGTTTTTCATCAACCTTCCGGATCAAATTCTCTACTTACTGGTAAACACTGCATCAAAATCCGAGGCGCAGTTTAGAAGCACAACGCGGTCACACAGACAGACAAAAAAAACCGACCTTAATTGATAATATTATAGATAGATTTACTATTGTTACCTCAGCCACTTGTTTTTTGGTTGATCTTAAATAGATCAAGTTGTTTTTAGAATAATTTATACTGAGGTCAATATCCATTAACATTGGTTCGTTTGTCAATAAATAGTAAGTGAATATGTTTATTAATTTAATTGAGAACCAACTATTGGTTTAAGCCTAAAAATCATTGGAAAATGCCTCATGGTGCCCTTGAAAAAACAAAATAACTTAAGACATCCTAGGACAAAATGGCACAAACCGATTGCGCTTGTAATTGACGTAAGTTATGGCGATTCTCCTTACATTATTGAGTAAAAAATTATTCCTTAGGATTCAAAAAAAGAATACATAACATACTAAATAACAGGCACAATTAAATAAATTAACAACGTTTGAGAGTAACTAAATGAAAAAAATGGTGTCGTTTCGGTCAAAATTTTCGATCAAGTGTGCTAAGTACGAGTATAACGTGCGAAAATGATCTTTGTTCCAATGTAGTAAGAGTTACATTACTTCGTATGTCTTTAAATATAAGTGGTAATCTATCAAGTGACCCGCAATAACAGCTGACACTTTGACACAAACATAAATACAAAGCTACCAATATATTGTGACAAGCAAAAGGGTTCCTAAGTTCATATTGTTTACGACAGTTCCTCATTCTAACAATGAATTGTGTTTAAGTTTTGTGCGTGTTTAATTACAGTCTTACATTAACTATTGAGTAAAGTTTACAAAAGAGATGAGATATTGAAAATCTAATTAAGTATTTGATCAGTAAAAGGCACAACTGGCTGTTCACAATGGTGTGCTGGTGCCTACGCATAGGGAAGTGAATGTTGGGTGTGGCAAAAGAAGCATGAAAGCAGAATAAATGCTGTGGAAATGCGTTCCTTGCGGGGCATGTATGGTGTGACTATGAATGATAGGCTGAGGATAGATGTGTTAGGGCAACGGTGCGGTTTAAAAGAAGTTGTAGTGACAAAAATTGAAAAGAGTATGCTTAGATGGTTTGGTCATGTTGAGAGGACGAATGAAAGTAGACCAACAAAAGGTATTTACAAAGCAGACGTGAGTGGAAACGCCGGAAGGGGACGCCCTATGAGGACATATTACATACACCTTAGTTCAGGTGCGTAGAACTCGCTAACGGCGCGCGTGTATCACCAGATTTATGAACGTAAACGAGGCAAAAGGAGTATGTAAGGAACGTACCAGGTAGCTACTGTGGTTTCTTCCTGGGTAGGCAGAACGCCGCAACTCACGCCTTCTCCACATAGGTGTCCATCGGAAGAAGGGAAGAAGATACGAGTGTATGTAATATTTGATCAATACCTAAATCTAACAAAATCTGCTTGCCGCGGTAGTTTCGTGGATCCACCCGACCTATCCATTACATATCGAGACCCTCCATGCCTCGGAAAGCACGTGAAGCCGTTGGTCCTGGCTGTCAGTCGTAGATCTTTGTCAGTCGTTACGATTAGGCAGATGCCTTAATGTCTGACAACCAGTCTTAGCAAGGGGTATCGTGCTACCCAGTAACTGGGTGGTGGAGGTCAGGTAGGCAGTCACTCTTTGTAAAATACTGGTATTCAGAGGCATCTCAATAGACTAGAAGCCGACCCCCATAGTTGATAAAAGCTAGGAAGACGGTTGATTGTTTTAATTAGTACCTAAATCTAATAATCTGTCAAATCTGCTTGTGATTGGTTTTGCACTCCACAGCGCGACACAAAGGCACCGCGTGTGGCGTGACGAGCGGTGCCTTTGTGGCTTCGCGCCGTTTTGCGGGAGCCTTAACAACCGATCAAATTATTTGGCATGCATTGATATTGTATAATATGCAAAATGCTGGCGAACGACGAATATTCACGAATTAATGCAGACATTTTAATAAAACGATTAGGATGACCTCTGTATTCTCATCTTTTTCAAGGAAATAATCAAGAAAAACAAGTCGGTTCAAATTTGTAGTTTTGCCTACAAAGATACAAGAACATATTAAAAAAAAACAAGTCCTTCCCTATTTATAATTTTGCCTACAAAGATTTATCCTGTTCGATTAAAATTGTTTTGTTTGATTAAAGTTCAATTTAATATTAAAACACGTTTAAATGAAAATCACTAACATCGGTGAACGAAAACATCATGAGGAAACTCGGACTTTATGATAAGTTAATATAAGTCTGAAATCGCCAATCTGCCTTGAACAGGTGTGCTGATCAATGATCGTGGGCAAAGGCCCCTTTTAATACAGAGAAGGCTCTGTATCAAAAGGGGCCTTGGCCTGCAGTGGAATTTTAATTTTTCTGTTTGTATAGTTTGTGCCACTTAATTTTTATTCATTTCGTTTTTACCTTAAGATATCACTGTATTTGAGAAGGTTGGTTCACCTGTTATTGGCAACTGTATAAGCCCATACCCGTTAACTAATGTTATTTGATATTTTTATAGAGAGGCTGGTCATATTTATTGATATTTTTAAATGAACATATTATCGATGAGATAATGACCTTTTGGTAAATTACGACGTCCTCTGTGTCTGCCAAAACAACTTTAGATGAAGGAACTCGGCAAGGTTATAAATGATAAATTATAATAAAAGCATAACTATACATCTCACAAAAACCTTAAAAAGGAGATTTAATCAACAAATGAACTTGAACAAAAAAATCGAATGTTGTTGTGCAATATATCTATTTCTCAATGTCGAATCAACAAAAACTTAGTACAGGTATTTATTATACAGGGTGGGCAGTGAAATTAGGTCCAAGGTTTTTTTTTTGAAGCGTTTCCAAGGGATTCACGAATCACCCCCAATGTAAATATTTAAAAACTGTCACTGAACATACATAGGGGTGCTTCGGGATACCAGGGAGAGAGGCTTCTAAAAATTAACTTTGGACCTCTTTTCATGGTGCCGCCATGTTTAACAAACTGTTTTCGCAGTCTGTTGCAGGCTTAAAAACATGCCACTCAATTATTTTATATAACCCACTGCTTTCTTCAAAATGTGCCAATTCAAAATAATTACCTACCGTTAATTGAACGTTTTCAATTACAAAGCCATCATTCTTAATTGATGTTTCAATTATTAGCTCATAAATAGCTGTTATTTTACCAGATGATGCGTGATTTTGTTGACAAGTTGCGTATCGTATTGATTGAAGTTTTTCTTACATGTTACGAGTGCGCGCCGGCTCTGTTCGCGGATAAAATTATCTGCGATCTGCCCTGGGTTCGCACAGATACAATATTATTGTAAATGTATTTATAATATCCCGTAAGTCGACGTCAAGCCAAATCAGCAAAATATTTTTAAAAAAATCTTTGATTTGTACTTTACAAATTACGGGCATCTAAAAAAGAATATAGAGAAAATCTACTGCCAGTGACGGTCTTTTAACTCATGTTGCTACTTGATTATTTTTTTGAATAAGTATATATTTTTCTGTTAACTATAATAACCCGACCGACACCCGACTCCGGATTGACGTCGACTTAAGGGACAACCTGTATATGTAAAAAAAAAATGTTATGTAATGTAGTGTTGTGTGTTTAGAGTGACATACCACAAATAACATGTCAGGTTATGTACAAGGTAGAGACGACAATACAACAATAAATTAAACTGCGTATATTTAGTGCCGTTTCCAGTCTGCATACGAAAATTCAATCGAATATATCCAATAGTTTAGTCACTACAAATAGTCAAAGATCGGAAAAACCTATAATCGAACCATCGCTACTATTTACTTTGTTTGGAAAAACCGTTTTTTTATTTTTATTTATTCGACAGTTCCACTGTTAATATTGCCAGATATTTATCGTCGTATTTGTCTCCACATTGAATATGCAATAAGTAGGAACCATACAGGAATCCGTGGCTATTCTAGGACTGTTCAAATAAGTACATACCGCGCTGCGCATTGATTTATTTGATATTTTCAAATACATTCATTTAACTTCATTTTTTCGGCTTCATTTTTATTATTCCATGAATAGCGAGGGAAAACTGCATATTTGAAAAGAAAACATTGATGGATCACATCGCAGGATATACATTCGGGGCATTTATTGAATAATGATACTGACACAAAAAAAACACAGGCATGGTTAATTAAAAATTGCGATATGATCTGTCAAAGGTTTTCATTTTTTTTTTTGATATAGGAAAGAAATACATACTTCCTAGTATAGCACTCGTCGGCGAGTGCCCGTCCACTTTGCCTGGACACATGTAGACCGAATCTAACGCCAATATACGCCAATATCACCAACATTGTACCCTTGCACTTCACTTGTAGGCAACAAGGACGTTTGGCACAAATGTTTGTTACCAAAAACAAACACAAGACACTGTGGCACTACTTTCAGTTACCGTAACACTAGTTTAAGTCCACGTAGTACCAATTTTAGTCACTTTTGCACTAATATTAGTCACAGTTGCGGCTAAAATCACTTAATATAGTCCACACTCACTTTGACCTACTGTTGACAGTCAAGTTTTTACATAAGTCTGTTAAGCAATCCAAATGTTATGTTCTCTTTGTGTGGCAATACTTAAAGCTTGCACTTCTGACTAGATTATATAAGTCACAAAAAAATTGGCACTTGACAAATGTAATCCAATACAAGAAATTAGTATCACTGTTTTAAATTAACTTAGAAGTCACTTAGTTTATCGATAATCGTAAAGTCTTACAAATCACTTAATAAATGTTTGTTTGGTTTAGTTTGTGTTTATATCTGTGCGAAGGCAAACAACCCTGTTCTACATATAAACTAAAAAAGGTTTTTAAATTCGAAAACAAAACTGCTTACAAACTTATTTCTTCCCTGAGACTCGAAATAAAAAATAAAAAATAAAATAAAAATAAGGATGCGTTCTGACTGATTTGCCTAGCTTCCATATACGAGGGAACTTGGATATCGCGTTCACGGAAGCGTAGAGCGAGAGCGAAAGTGCGCGTGAGTCGTGTGCGCTACGGTACAAGACTGCGGCGCGGGCGCAAGTCAACCCGCATAACAGTTGGTCGGCGTTCACGTAACAGCGATACTATAAATGCATAATACCGTGATGCTTAGACGCAATGTAGGTATGTTGGTTAATCTGCGAGATGAGTGATGATTTTCATCATTACCTACATGGCACAGTGTTTATTTTTATTTTATACTTAGCTTAGACTGAAAATAATCGATAGTCCAATAACTTTCTGATGTTATGCTACTACCAGCGCGCATGGCATGACTAGGTTTTGTCGACGGGACAATAGACAAAATGTCTTTTATGTATCTGTCATTATGTCTGTGCTTCCGTCGACAACACTAATTTCTATGGGGGTCATGTTACGCGTGCCGCTCTAGAATAATTCGGTACTAATGCGACTCATCGAGCTTCTCTCCAGATATTAAAGCTACCATGCTCTCCAGATACCGTGGCCCTGATTATCAGTCTGTCAGCCAAAGTCAAAGCATTTATTTCAAATAGGCACTAAAAGGCACTTTTGAACGTCAACATTTTCATTTAAATAGAATTGATTTTAGGCGCCCCTACCAAAAGGTAGTTTCGTATGGAGAAGAAGGGGCAAGAAACTCCACTTCACACATCTTTTAAAAATTTTAACAATATTTTGTGTACATTAATTGTATTATCATATGTGAAGACGATGCACTCAGAATAAAAATACTATACCACAAATAGGTAAAAATAATTTTTAAAAAGCAAAGAGATAAATAAATCACGTGATTTATTTATGTGTCTTTGCTTTTTTATATTATATATTATAAATATATATTTACATGGTGACCTTATTGGTGATGTTCTTCAGAAAGGTCAGGTGCGAAGTACTCTCAACCGGCGCTCGTGTATGACCAGATGTATGAACGTAAACGAGGCAATATGTAAGGAACGTAGCAGGTGGCGTTCTGTGGTTTCTGCCTACCCCCATGGGAAGAAGGCGTGATTTTATGTGTGTGTATGTGTGTACATGGTGCTCACATATTTACAAACATTGCGAAAGTAGTAAGTATATGATTATACTAAAATATTAACTAGAAATAAGTCAGTGTGTGAGTCAAGTAAAAATAACAAATTATACAATACAATAAGCAACTAGTATGATTTTGTCTAGGCTCTAGACTGTCATTGCCATTGATTGACCAGCATGTTTCCAAGCATTCTTATCTAGGATTCCGACGACCTGAAACGCGTATTTCAATAAGATTTGTATATAAACAGTTAAGAATGACGCAAGATAAAAGAGGTCTGAGTTTTATAAATTGACTACCTGTTGCCCGCGACTTTGTCTGCGATCCAGTTTAAAAAAGTACCCTATGTCCTTACCCAGGTCATGGCCTATCTGTGTGACAAATTTCATCAAAATCTGTTCAGTCGTTTTTCCGTGAAAGTGAAAAACATACAAATTTACTTTCGCATTGATTAAAGTAAGGATTAACAAATGTCTTGTTGGTAGGACCTACCCTACTTATCAGTAATTCAGAGCCGATTGCACCAATGTTACTGAACGCGTTGAAGAGCTGTCAGTGTCAATATTCCAAAGAAAATAACGGCTCTTAAACGCAGTTTATGTGCTGATCGCGTTCAGTTCCATTGGTGAAATCCACCCTCAGAAGTACTTTGACTGCAATGCAGATAAAACAATATAAACGTAGGTATAAAATACATATCTAACAGACAATTACAATACATTTGCTTTTTATTGTTATAAATTTTTGTACGACTTCGTGGCGCTGCCGCCGGCTCTTCTTCGCACGGTTTTTATGACTTGACAAAACACCAAAAGTTCTTTATAATACTAATGTGTTATAAACATAAATCTTCCGGAAAAAATTTCACCAATGAAACTGAACGCGTTCAACAAATCTAAATTGCGTTCAAGAGCTGTCAGTGGCAATATTCCATAAAAAATAATGACACTGACTGCTCATAAATGTAGTTTACAATTTAATTGGTGAAATGAGTGCCGAATGATGGCGGGAACCGCATCAAAATCCGTTACGGAGTTTAGAAGAAAACACGAAAAGCGACTTTAAAATGTATTGTGGTAAAGATGATTCGCATGACACCATGTCAAATGATTAGTTTAGAGCTGTGACATAACATCAAATTAAAAGTTGGCTATTCGATTATCGACTATTTCTCACAACTAATTGATTACCGTGTTGATACCGATTGCACCTATTCGATATGTCAAACCCAAAAAATACTATAAAGATTTTAGGAAAAACTACAAGAGTTTTTGTCATAAGCTGGCATTGTGCGAAAAATAGAAGCATGTTTATATAACAATAATAAAAAAACAACCATTCTTCAGTTTTTGTGGCCGATAAAATAGAATAATAAAGCTATTCTTTTATATAACATCGAGCTAGTCTATTTCCGAATTCAATCTAGATTTTAGAAAGTCTAGCTCTCGCCACATAATTGCCACGGAAAGTTAGTCCCAATCAATATTATCAATAAAACTGTCAGTAATGTAGTAATGCCTAGAAAACATAATAACATACAAAACGATTTCGAGAACAAGTTATTTTAATCTCTAGAGCATATAATTTTAATTCAAGATATCTTGCTTTCGCCACTTTTTGTAATGAACCCGTCTTATTAATTACAATTTTACAGTACCGTTCCTGAATGGCTCAATATCCTTCTAATAGTATGGCTTAACGTTGTCTTTGGTTACGTTTAAGTGAAATAATTTCCCGTGCATTATGCTCGAATGCATTCACTCAAATCTAGATTTGTTTGCATATTTCGCAAGTAATTGTAAAAAAATGCGTCAATTCTTAAGTAATAACAGCAAGTACAGTCCGTTGTAGACTCACAATTTGCTAAAAAAATTACATAACTTAACATCACACCTGTAATCCCCGATGGGTTAGGCAGAGGTGTACCCATAGCCATAGTACACCCACATTTCGCCAGTTATGCTTAAGTCCCATGTAATATGGGGCGAGCCTATTGCCATCAACCTGGCGCAAATCCAGACTCCGGGCCGCTACTGAGAAATTCTAGATAGTAAAACCCAATATCACTTTGCCCGACCTGGGAATAGAACCCAGGACCTCATGCTCAGCAGTAGCTCTTGCGACGACTAGACCAACGAGGCAGTACATCACGAGGCGGAACAATTAATTGCCCTGAATTTACATTTGCCAAATAAATAAATAAAACTCCGTTAATTCTCAAGTACCTAATAACAACAAGAACCAACAAAAATGCAGGTCATCATTCTCATCTGCCAAACCTTTTCCTTTTGAGGGTCAGCTTCCAGTCTGTCCGGAAACAACTGAATACCAGTATTTTACATGGAGCTACTGCCAAACCCAGTTCCTGAGTAATAGAAACTAACCGGTAAGAAAAATCATAAGTACAGGTGCACATAAAAAATTGTTGCAAACATTGCCTGCACGCAAGATTGCAAATTGCAACACTTCCAGAGCAATGAAGTAAAAATGCGTTTAAGGTTACCAGAAATTGTTGCAAACATTGCCAGCAAGCAAGATTGCAAACTGCAACACTTCCAGAGCAATGAAGTAAAAATGCGTTTAAGGTTACCAGAAATTGTTGCAAACATTGCCAGCACGCAAGATTGCAAATTGCAACACTTCCAGAGCAATGAAGTAAAAATGCGTTTAAGGTTACCAGAAATTGTTGCAAACATTGCCAGCACGCAAGATTGCAAACTGCAACACTTCCAGAGCAATGAAGTAAAAATGCGTTAAAAGTTACAAGAAATTGTTGCGAACATTGCCAGCACGCAAGATTGCAAACTGCAACATTTCCAGAGCAATGAAGTAAAAAAGCGGTAAAAATTTGTGTTCCATTCAGATCCTGCGACCTTCTCAAGAGGTGGCATTATCGCAAAAAACATGCATATTCGTGAGATACATACAAAAAAGCGGATACATTTAAGTCCAGCTTAAAAATATAAATAAGTTACCAACTGTTAATGAAAATATACTAAATTAAGTGCGATTCTTTGAACTACTGAGCCGAGTGTAAGTATCACAGATTTTTGTTTTTATCTGACAAGTTCATGTCAAAATTATGAGAACCTTAACAGTGCTAAGTACAAACTTATGCTATTATGAAGCCGTCTCACAGAGAAAACTTATTAGAAGTGAGCGTGGAGTAAGCTGTCAGTACCATTGATGCTAGGGATTGACCCAAACGGTATGACACTGACAGCTCACGCCCATGCAAATCTTCACGGGGAGATTTTTACAGAATCGACAGGCAGGGTGTTTCTTACCGGTACACACAATAAATATAAACTGCGTAAGAACCTTACCAATTCAAATAATAAACGTCAAAATGATGTAAGACCAACAATACTCGTATGCAGTTCATCATTTGCTAATCTCCTAATTTCGTACAAATAATATGAAATATGTCATCATTTACACCGAATTGCTCAGGCAACGTTAAAAGGGCTTTAGACTGTCATTTTAATATTCACAATGACTAATTAAGATGTATTCAGCATGCAAAATGAGGCACTCGGTAGTTTTTTTTCGTCTAATTTAAATGGTGTGATGCCCAGCTCCCAAACATATGATTGAATGGGGCATATTTAACACATTCGTCTTAAATCTTGCTATCTACAGTAAGATAAATTAAAATTAAAATGTCGATTTTATAAGAAGTAGGCTTTTAACTTTTTTACAAATCTGCCATCATCAGCTTCATCCTTCAATTCATTTATTCTTTTTGATTTTATTTTGATAACGTTATGTGCTTAGGTAAGTGAGCATTTTTTGCAGTTGACTGTACATTAGTAAGATGACTTCTGTGAGGTTTTAATGTTAAGATTATTTATTCGTCTGCTTTATTGGCTTAAGACTATAATAACATTGTAACTCAAACTAACCGAGCACAGACCATTCATAAGCTCATACACAAAAAAAACAATACACACCTCGACGACAAAAGCTGAAAAAAAGAAAATAAACTGACAATAATCGAATAAACCGAATTGGTCATTAAATTGCAATTGTAGTAATAAACAACGAATCAGCTTATTAAGATTATATTAAAAGATAATACAAAAAATCTACTCCAAAAATTTTTAGGCGTAGTCCCCAAGAAAATTCAGAGATGACATTCGATCGATAGAAAAGTTTATTCTGCATCAAGCACAAATATTTCCATACAAAAAAAAATGAGGCGGATAAGGAATTAAATGTGGGGAGAACAAAGGAACAGAATGTTCAGCCTATCCCAGCTTTTAAGGTCGTCGATCCATTTGGTAATTCAAAATGGCAACAATTTATACAAGTTAGAAGGTCAATTTAAAGCAAGTAAGTGAACCCAAGTCGTGAGATTGCCATTGCGCCACTCATCTTACCCAATTACATAATTCAGCAACATTTTGCAGCGCTCATTGTCTGATAATTTAGCTGCAACATTGATACATCGATAGCCTTGCTAAGGATATACCTTAATTTGCAATTCTTAATAGCAATCTTAGAAATCCTTGAGCGAATATTATTTAATCCAATTTAATTTACACGAACACGCGAGGTTTACAAGTCTTATATTAGTTTTACCTTGGTTTGTAGATACAGCTAGTTGATGCATAATTAATTACCTGTAACATAACAGAAATATATATTATTAAAAGTGTCGTAAAATACAACAAAAATCTCACCGTGAAGACTTGCGTGGAGTGAGCTGTCAGTGTCATCCCGTCTTAGTCAATCCCTAGCATAGTGGCACTGACAGCTCACTCCACGCTCACTTCACCTAAGTTTTCACGGTGATATGGTTACAGAATAGCACTACAGGTCGTTTCTCAGCAAAATGCTGTGACTTCGGACCAACCCATAGAGTATAGTAAATAAAAAGGACCAACCTATCGTCAACAGCGCTGATTTTCAGCAACTACCTCTCGAATGACGTAATGACGTCCTGCCGTTAACATAATAAATCGGGTGAGTCTAATTATAATTTTCCACAGAAACATGTGTGTGATTCTTAATGAACATAATAAGTACATATATATATAAATAGATGTGTAAACATATAAAAATGTATAAATACGTAACTTTAATAATTAACCGAGAATACTTATAAACACATTACAATGAAAACAAAAATGTTAAACAATAACTCAAGACGTTACAGTGTGGTGCAATATTCCTATTTTTGAAATTTAATACCTGATAACTATAATTAGTAGCGATAGCGACCACTAGACTAACGAGGCAGCTTATTAGCAGATTATTTTGGAGGATTCGTTTTGTGGAAGCAAAACTTGTGTTTTATGCATGTCTAGCTTCTGCCCGCAACTTTATCCGCATGAAATTTGTTATTCCCTCTACAAGTCGTATCCAGTCGTCGACCGCCCGCTCTATACACGGCTAAATTTTAATGGTTGTTTTCCCGCGGAAGGACGAGTTGCCCTCAGTAGTACTATCGAATAATGTTAAAAAAATATGTATATGAAATAAGTCGAAAGCTTTCAAACAATAGTAATACACAAGACGTAACCAAGTCGCCGCCGCGCGCTGCCGCTATAGTGAAGAGTAATTCGTAATTGAGCTTTGTTTTTCACAATTATAAGTCTGCCATTTTTCGATTGTACTACCAAGGCCAAATCATGCTGCTGCGGGAAAAAACATTAAGCTTTCAGCGTGTATTATGTACTTCGATTTCACTTAGCGTTCTTTCCGACTATTATTCTTTTTTCTCGGTTTCTAATCGTCGTAGCGTGACGTTAAATAGCCCTGCTAATTTCCCCAAGAATTGTGCTACCAAATCAAAAACTAATTTTTAAATCCGACTAGCTGTTCTAGAGATTATCATGTTCAAACAAACAAACAAACTCTTCAGCTTTAGATACTCGTATCAAATCAAAAGCTAATTTTCAAATCCGACTAGCTGTTCCAGAGATTATCATGTTGAAACAAACAAACAAACAAACTCTTCAGCTTTATTATGATTATAAGAAAAGGTTTTGGGTGGGTTTAAATTTTTCTCTGTATATATATTGTTTTTTTCATAATAATATCTTTAATTAGATTTTTGTTGATTAATATTTTGTTTCGATATTATTCCTTATGTTTTGTTTATTTTATATTTAAAGTGACTTATTTTATTTTGCTTTAGCTTAGGGGCCGTTCAAATATTACGTAAGCAGATTTATTACAATCATTTACCCCCCCATCCCCCTTGTCAGCAAAAGTAAGCAAAGCTCTTACCCCCTCCTCCCATGCTTACGTAAACATTTTTCAATTATAAATGTATTTTTTTATATTGTAATTATAATGTTATAATTATAATTTTAAAAATAAGAAAATAGATTTAGGATAAAGATTAGATTTTTGAAAATGCGTTTCGTTTTCAAGCATAGACAATGTGAGGGTTGCCATTTGTGTAAAAAAGTAAATAACTACCGATGACGTAATCTAGACTCCCCTACCCCCCATGTCATCCAAAATAAGCAAAACAAAGAAATAGTGCTTACGTAATACTTGAACGCCCCCTTAATTTAATTTTAGTTTATGTTTTCCTGGCATGCAGTAATCAGTACCTAACTCTGAAAATCTCGCAATTTAGACCCCCAAGATACAGGCTATTGTCCAGTTTTGGGGTCACCGTCCAATCTGTCCTTGTACAATCTGATTACTCAATAAATAAATAAATATTGTGCATCGGAAAATAAATAGAAAACTCGATGACAACTCCTTCAATATGCGATATTAAAAATGTTAAACAAAAATAACTTATTATTAACAAATAATTTTAACAAAAATTTAACCGACCAGCTTCAATCGAGATTAAGAAGAAAGCCAAACTAGTAAAACATCGATAACGAAATACTGTACGTTCAAATTGGGAGAATTGGTTCATATTGGCTGTGTATTGAGGAGTCGAATGAGTATAAAGCTTATTGTAGCTTGGCTATGTTAAATAAAAAATTTATTTTGTGATGATGGACTAATTCATGATGTAGTGAAGCTCTCAAAAACAACTACTCACTCGAAGATCGCGAGCTCTCGCGCTGCAAGACATAAACGCGCTTAAATTCTTGTCGGCAGGTATTTCTACTTCTGATCGTGATTTCGGCGATATTATATCATATGCTGTTAAAAATTCATTAAGCTACAATAGTATGAATTGTTTTCAAAAGTTGTTGCCCTTCGTGTACGCCGATTTCAAGAAGCTAAGATTCTTAGTTCCACTACGCCGCATCGTCGAATAATCACCGAAAAGCGGGATTGAAACCAATATTGTACTTACATCGTGACCTCGAACGCTACTTGACTCACAACTCAGTCGAGGAGACACAAAGCCACCGCGTATCGCGTGAAGCGGTGCCTTTCTGCGTTGTCGCGTCGCGCCTGTTTATGGGAGCCTTTAGTGTTCCTAAGTAAATAAATCATCAATAATCACCTAAGTATTACTGTTTCCACTGCTGGAACACAGGCCTCCTCTCGGTGAAAAGGAGTGGGCCGTAAACTACCACGCGGGCCCAGTGCGGGTTGGTAGATAGATGTCACATGTACTCGAATTTTTGGTTCAAGGACATGCCGGTTTCCTCACGATGTTTTCTTTCACTGTTTTGAGGGGGTCGGCCCCGAAGGTACGCGGGTGTTAGTGTTCCTTAATAAATAAATCTCTTGACTGACACTTAAAAGTAGTCAAAACTAGACAGCTACCATAGATCTGCTGCATCATTCATGTTTAATTTTCGGTATGATTAACGATTCTTCAGTCTACCTACATAATGAAGACGGCATAACTGTCCAAGTCACACCTCAACCCGCCTCTGCCTAACCCTTCTGGTATTACAGGCGTGATGTTATGTTATGTATTAATTCTTTATTAAAACTATTTTTCCTTCACGCAGTAAAGATAATTACAACACAGATTGCTCGCTTAATTGCAGCGGTCTGCATACTTTTGTGTGGTTAATTAATTAATAAAAATTAAGAACACTAGGTATAGTACATGTTCCATAGTAACGGTTCGCATTAAACGGTCAGTTTTGCTGTCAACAAAGCGAAAGTCGATTACCAAACACGTATGGATCGCTCAACAGGGTAGCATAAGCATAGCATAGCATAATCAGCCTATTGTGTTCACACTGCTGAGACACAGGCCTCCTCTCTTTGTGAGGGAGTGGGCCGTAATCCACCACGCGGGATCCAATTTTTGGTTCTAAGACATGCCGGTTTACTCACGATGTTTTCCTTCACCGTTTTGAGAGCAGTGGTGATATAATAATTTACACAAAGTAAAGCGCCTTTTTGGGTTCGAACCTACGACCTACAACTCGTAAGTCGCGGCCGTTACCACTGGGCCACCGCTGCTCACTATTAATTCAGAATTGTTACAGTTGAAACGGCAATCGTGTCATTTGGTTTCAATAGATTTTTAATTAAATTATTTTATTTTTCTTTTCATAGATTATTTTATATATTGTAAATGTGAGAACGTTGAACGCCTTGTAGACTGCAGATTTTTTACCTGGTATTTGTCGACAGGCCTACACTGTCCTGTCCTCTCATACCTAATAAACATTGTAATACGAACACATTGTAAAAGCAAATTATTTTTAAAAGAGTAAGTATAGGTAAGTATATACAACCAACATAGTATACATATGTATAATCTACATAAGTGCCCATGTAGGTATATGTGAAATAAAAGATTTTAATTAGTATTTAGACAGTATTAAAGATTTTGAGTAGTCTTAATGAATGTTGTGATATTTATATCTAGTAGGTACAATTGGCAATCCAATATTCCCGACCCTTGCTCGAGCCAGCCCGCGCCGCTGAGCCTGTAGCTTTAAATTCGTCCCTAAATCAAAGAAATCCTGATCCAGCTAGTCCCTTGCTGCCCTCTTCCAGCGACGCCCTGAGCCGAGGTCCGTACCCCACAGGGGGTGCCCTTACCGTTGTCGCTTAGTTTTAGTTAGTATTTACGTTTAAGTCCTGGCTGGAGGCCTTAATTTATTAGGGCAACCACAGGCAAGTCCGTTTAAGCAGACGACAACCTCATAGGTTGACCTGCGAGATGCCATTCACAAAAAAAAAAAAAAGCAATCCAATATCAACTCTTAAGCATGTAACATAGATATATCAAATAATAATATTAGTGTAATAAAAAGTTATGTCATTTTGTGGTGTATAATAAAGTACATATATTAAATTAATTATTTATACGTGCAACCAGGTTGCAATCCATCATCGGTTTTAACTTCAGCTAATTGCAAAACTTGAACTGTTAATTAATCTTGACCTTGTACTGCCAGCCTAACATTTCTGCGTACATTCTGCATCGATAACAATCAAACATGTATGTGTGAAGCTTTCGCAAAAGAAAGATCAGGCGAGCGAAACGAAATACTGGTAAAAGTCCGTCTTGAAGTAAAGTGATTGTTATCTAATAAATAATAATATGTTGAAGTTAAGTATACTACGCAAAATCCAAGGCATTGTATAATTCAGACTAATTACTACTTAGGCCAGACATTTCAAACATATTAGTTCGCAAAAAAAAAACTGCACAGATTTTTTGGGACGTTGTTTGTAGTTAGGATAGATACCAGTCCTGGGCGTCGGCAACCGCAAGCAGATTTCCGGCCACCGTAGACGCGGACTTGCGGACGCCGAGCAATGGGTAGTTCGCCTTTCGGTAGGGACCAGGTCCGGTTCCACGCGCGCCTCAAAGAGATGTCAGCACAAAATGACGGGGTCCGATATGGCCGACGCCTCAGGGTCGCGGGTAATTCTAAAGTGTAACCGTGGCCCTGGCACATGCAATTGAAGGAACACGGGTGGGTTTTAGTCAGTAAAAGTCTGACACGCCCTCCCGCTCCACCCAGAGCGGGAGAACTCATTTGATGATTGCCCACAAAAAAAAGGATAGATACCAGTAGTGTAAAACCAAGTTTGTAGCTTCGAAAGACCTGTGCTAACTGCGTGGTGCTCGAAAAACCTAAAAAAAATCGGATTAGCTTCAGTTTTTACTTATATTTTCTGAACGGTGCGGTTTACGCTCAAAATTTTGAGAAGCACACGACGAACTTTATTTAATTCGACTTCCCTTTCCAAATAAAGAAAGGATTTTATTATGAATTGTGCAGTTTTATTTACTTTTAAGAAAAACCAAAAAAACTATATTGCCAATTGATAGTTAGTTATGGGATTCTGTAGTTCTCAGAAGTTTCAATTAAGGGGCCTTGCACGAAATCGACCGATTTTAATCATTTTAGCGCAATTTTTGCGAGAAAGAGAAAAATAATTTAAACAAAGTTAAAAACGTTTGAAAATTCGAGTTTTCCGTTGAAATGTGGCTGAAAGGGATTTTTCAAATAAATGAAGTATTCATGGAAAATCACACATATTCGCAACAAGTTTTCCAAAAAATGACGCGAGACTAACGTATGATCATTTTGTTACCATTAACCACTTTTTGGAAAAATAATTTAGAAAAAACCAATTTTTCGAAAAAAAAAAAATTGTGAGTAATGTATTTTTCTAACATTAATAAAACCATTTTTAGAAATTTGAAAATCACACATTAATCTTCACCTATTCTAAAAACTAAATTAAAATTGTATATTTTAATAGAATACAACTTTAATTTCGTAAATAGTCTTCATTAAATAAATCAAAATCATTATATAATAAAAGTGATGAAACTAAAAACAGGTACCTACTGTGACTGATACGAATGGCTTAGCGCCACGAAAACTGTACTTTTATAGTCACACAGACATACTGTTTCAATTATTTTAAGCTGTCTCACAAATAGGTTATATAATTGACAAAAACGGTTTTTTTTTGCACGGAGCCTTAATCTTACAGCAAAATATTTTTTTGCGCGATCATATGTCCTTAGGTAGATTGAATAGAAATAGAGCGAGTAGGTAAATTATTCAAATAATATTGTATTTCCGTGAATCTGTTACCGATGCTGGTGAGTTGTTAGCTTGGAGAGTAGACCAGACCGACTTCAATAAATAAAGACTAAATGTTACTTTAAGATACGGCCTATAAATTTTCGATTCTGAATTGAAGGACAAACGCAACGTTGCAGTTGAGAAAATATTGTAGGTACCCTATATTTACAACGATTTTCGGAAATTTTCCCGAATTTATTTGTGCTGTGAGACGTTGCTTCTTGACAAGTTTCATGATTCTTGGTCAACGGGATGTAAGTAGGTATTTTTTTTTGTATGGCATCTCGCAGGTCAACCTGTAAGGTTGTCTCCTGCTTAAGCGGACTTGCCTGTGGTGCCCTAATAAATTAAGGCCTCCAGCCAGGACTTAAACTTAAATGCTAACATGTAAGTAGGTAACTTATGGGTTTTAATTTATTTGAGAGTGCCCAAATATGTGAAATGAATGGCAATTATAAACATACTCATGAACTTCATCATCTTCATCATCATGCAGGCAGTACATGGTGATGAAAACAAACTCCAAGAACTTACTTCTTTAACGATATGAAAGTGAATATAATCGCAATACAATATTTAACCGAAATATGATCATTGTCCATTAACTTTTATTTGCAATGAAATTCTTCAGTTGGTAAAAGCATCTGTTTATTTTGCCAATACTATGCTCTAAGCTCTAAGGTTAGATACCCTTACACGGAGTTTGTCAACAAAACATTTTGGATTCTAAATTGATCGCGATAAGATCTAAAATCCCTAGCACGAACTTCAAATAAACGTGGAATTGGCCAGCTGGCATGTTGTCAATTTTCTCCGCAAGAAAGTTGACCGAATGCAGAGCAATGGCGCTAGTTTTACTGTACCAGTCAACAATCTGTCAAATAAAATGCATGTCATCTTGAGTTTTCAAATATCAACATTGAATTAAGGCTCCCGAAAAACGGCACGACGCCACAGCGCAAGTCATCGTGCGACACGCGGTGCCTTTGTGTCACGCTGTCGCGTCGCGCCAGTGTAATCGAGACTTTTTTTTTTTTTTAAATTTAATAGTTTTTTATTTAGTTTATCAATTTTTAACAATCAAATGTTAGATATTTTTTGCGTGTTTTCTGTTTCACACTTTCTATCCTACAATGTGATAAATTACGAAAATATTATTTTCGCAAAAAAAAAAAAAAAAACAATCCGAGCGCAGTCCTCTGCTCTCAACAGAGCGACGGTGACTGATTGGTGAAACAAAAATATGCTTGAAGTTCCCGCAACGTGCGACGGAAGATTACATCTTCCAAGAACTAAAAACGTAAGTGTTTAAAGCTTGTGGTCGTAAAAAAAAACAAAAATAAAAGGAATTTCAAAAAATGGCTCACCTTTTGATTCGCCTGGTATTAATACAAATAACAATCAAATTTTATTCTGTTACTCATGGGCACATTCGAAAAAACGTGAAAATTAGAGGTATCTTCGTGATGTTTTTTTATCGAGCCTTTTTTGATATATTGGGTTTCTGTTCCACAACAAGTTTGGAAGTATAATGTAGTTACTCATATTATTTTTATTTTATACTTAAGTCTTATAAATTTCATGAAAAATCAAAACGAAGATGGGCAACTTTGGTTAATAACCCCTCATCAGATTATAATTTCAGAAAATAACCTATTTATACGTAAATAAAAAATAAACACAATGGTACACAGACAGTTTATAAAAAAATATGAACATCCAAATACAGCCACAAAATAATAATAAATGATGTTCAATTCTTTGCGCTGACAACACAACCAGTGTAACTTGACATTTTAAGATGTAGGTATACATTTATTATATTTTGTGTAGAAATAAAGCATATTCTTTGTAGTGGTGGCCCTGTGGTATTTGCCCCGACTTACGAGTAGGTCGTGAGTTCAGGGAAAACATCGTGAGGAAAACAGCATGTCCTTACACCGAAAATTTGAAGACATGTGACATCACAACGAGGAGTCCTGTGTCCCAGCAGTGGGAACGTTATAAGCTGATTATACTGGAAAGAAAAAGCCTGTACCTGATGTTGGTAGAACTTCCCCTTTTCCACCTAATAAAAAGAGGTGCCCAATTTCACCGTATACCAAAGTGAATTGGGCACTTTGATCACGCATAAGTTGTGCACATTTATTATAGCCATTCGCAATGACAGTAAATCTATGATAAATATCTATTGACTATTTACTGTTAAGATTTATAAGGCGATGTTTGTAAATTGTTGTTGGCGATTTTACGGCATTGCCATTTTTGACAATTATTCTAGTTCAAAAAGAAATGAACTCGTCAATGTATTTTGACCTCTTAACTTCATTAAGAGACAATAGCTCAAAGACTGCCTCGTCGGTTTGGTTAGTGCTCGCACGCGCTACCTATGAGCATAAGGTCTAGGGTTCGATTTCCAGGTAGGCCTAGCGTTATTGGGCGTTTCCATTAGGAATTTCTCAGAAGCAGTACAGAGTCTGGATTTGTGCCTGGTTGATGGCAATAGACTCGCCCCCTATTACATGGAACCAACATATAAATGGCGAAATGTAGGTGTCCTATGGGTTCTCTGAATAATCTTCAGGGAGTGCGGAAGTATTATGTTGTGCAGCTGAATGGATCAAATCATTTATTTCTTTGCAAACATGGGTATAGTACACAGGTGTTTGACTAATAAAGTTCTCCATATTTTACCGTCACATGGGCATGGAAAGGTTTACAATTCCAAATTAATAATGGAAAATAAGTGGCAGATCGTTGCATAAGGATAATCAGCCTATTATGTTCCCACTGCTGGGACACAGGCCTCCTCTCTGTGAGAGGGAGTGGGCCGTAATCCACCACGCGGGCCTAGTGCGGGTTGGTAGATCATTGGTATTACAAAAATAAAATATTAAAAATGTCAATGTTGTCACAGCAATAAAAGTAAAATAAATAAGACTACAATATATCAGACGGAAATAAAAGTGAGTGAACCACCTCCCCTACAACTTCTACGTAACTCTACGTTTTAACTTGACTGATCGGTGACTTGACGTTTACTGACGTCAGTGCATGAACCTTTAATTGCCTTCAAAGTAATTGCGGAACAAAAAATCACTGGCTGGGTCACACATTAAATTTTTTCAAGACTCATTTAAGTACTTGCCTACACAATTTTTTGCACAAGCAATTTCAGTAGCCGTTTTATTGAAGGAAAACATTAAACCCGAGGTAAAAATAAAGGTCGAATACCAGTCTAAATTTAGTGGTCAACCTTGGTGGCCAATGTTTCGCACTCAGACACGCATCAATAGATTGCGTGGCTAACTAGAGTAAAAAATAAGACTCCTCTATCAAAGCTACGGTTTCCTACGACAAAGGTGACCGTCACATAGGGTTGCCAACCCTACTACATAATATAGTACCCTGTTATATGAGAGGACTGAATACTGTATTTAAAATAAAACGTTGTAGGCGAAACTACTATAATTTTAGAAAATGGCGAAATAAGCGCAAAAGGTAGTATAAATCACAAAAAAGCTGAATGATTCGTATTTTTTAACCATAATTTAGAGTGAATCAACAAATATGCATTAAACAAAACAAAAAAAACATTTTTAAACATACTAAGCATATTCTTTTTTTATTTTTAGCAACACATGTCGTAGATGGCTAAAAATAAAAAAAAGAATATTTAAAGAAAATACTATAATTTGATATGAAATACGTTGGCAACTCTATATCCACATAACAGCTGTCATGAAAATGATAGCGTCGGGGTTTGACTTTACGGTGTCAAAAACTCTCGGGAAGCTCACCAATTTACTTTCACAAATTACGTTAACGTGACGTGATTGGACGCTAAACTTAGCTTAAAACAAAATAGTAAGCGCAACTCGTATTCCTGTTTTCGAATAAACTAAAGGCTAGGCCCACAAACAGGCGCGAAGCCTGTGTAGCGAGCGGTGCCTGTGTAAGAGCCTAAATGTGGAATGTACGTGTACGGGCACGTTGTTCTAATACAATCATCTGCCTAGCCATTCCCCAAAATGTGAGAGTCGTCTTCCTTTCAACCTGGATGCAGCTGGATACCAGTATTACACATGGAGCGACTGCCTATGTGACCTTCACAACCCAGTTACTTGGGAACACGATACCACTTGGTAAGACTGGTTGTTAGACGTTCAGGCTTCTGCCTACCCGTAACGACTGTCAAAGATCTACGAACGACAGCCGGGCCCAACGGCTTCACGTGCCAATATGTAATGGACGGTCACCCATCTACGAACCAACCGCGGCAAGTGTCGCTTACCCTCCCACCGAACCGTGCGACGACTAATCGTTAGTCTAAAATCGTGCAAACATAAACGAAAGCGCAACTCGTGTTCCCACTTTCGAATAAACTATCCATGGAATGTGCATTACTACTACTAAGTACATATATTAATAAAGTCAATGTCCGAACGCTGTTCTATTAATATATTTTTTTTAAATTAATATGAGCTATAAATCTTAAAAACTAAGAAGACACGCTTGGTTGTACATCATTCCGATTGATGGATAATGACTACGCTACATCGAGGAGAGACGAAGATTAATTTATTCGTTGTGATCATACTTTAATTACATTACATCACTTGGACCACAGGTTCTCAACGTGGGCGATAACGCCCCCTCGTGGGCGTCGTAGACTTTCTGAGGTGCAGTAGACCCAGAGAAAGTTAGGGGGTGTTGAGATGACATCTTACGACTATATAGCTTATACTAGCTGTTGCCCGGGACTTCCTCTGTGATCCAGGATAAAAAGTTGCCTATGTATGTTACCCAGGTCATGGTCTATCTGTTTGCCAATTTTCGTTCGAATCCGATCAGTCGTTTTAGCATCAACAAACAAATAAACAAGTTTACTTTCGCATTTATAATATTATAGTTAGGATTATACGTTTTAATACAATTGTGGCAATAGCTGTTTCAGATTCGCGTCAGATGGTAAGTAAAACATTGGGGGCACTTGAAAAATAAACTCGATGTGGTGGGCAAAATAAGGTTGAGAACCTATGGCTTAGGCGTTAATATGGCTAGCTGGTCCCCGAAAAAATCATAAAGCTCAGCACAGGCGGGCTGGGTTATGCACTCAGGCTTAGTGCATTACTCAGCCCACCATTTGTTTTTTGGGCAGGAAATCATCAAATGACTTCTACCGCTCTGGGTGGAGCGGGAGGGCGTGTCAGACTTTTACTGACTAAAACACACCCGTGTTCCTTCAGTTACCTATGCCAGGGCAACGATTATCTCTTTCGAATTTCCTGCGACCCTGAGGCGTCGGCCCTATCGGACCCCTTCATTTTTTGCTGACATCTCTTTGAGGCGCGCGTACAACATGACGCGTCGTCGACCCGGGCCTTGTCCTTACTGGACGGCGAGCTACCCATTGCTCGCCGTCCAGTAGTCGGCGGATCTAATTTCACTCAAAGAATAAAGTTAAAGTCAAAAATCTTCTCAGATCGAGAAATATATTGACAAGTGATCTTGAATGACGTTGAGAGGGATTTGAGGAGTTTTTCGAGGAACTGAATCAGAATACTAAGGTTTATCTAGATTCTTGAAGTGGTTTAGTCTGAAGTTACAACTTAGGTAGAAATGCATGGTCTTGTGTTCGATGTCTTGTTGCCGAAAATCCGTGATTGATTGATTAAAACTCTTCTAAGTTTGATTATTTACTGCTCTAGCTGGGCATATACTTATAAAAGTATTGTATGTCCACAAAATGACAAAATTGTCTTCAGTGTCTTTTGCTAGTAATAGTTGCAAGCGCAAGATTAAATGACCGCCTTGGCTTTGCTACGTTAGTCACGTGTAATAACCCCACACTTCCTAAAACCTGTCTATTATGACATTACGGAATGCTATAAATTATTGAACGATTAGGTATTACTTTAATTTTCAGATTATATGTAATAATAAATACTTATTCTTTTCAACAAGTCATGATTTGATTTTTTGATTTTATTTCTGTAAGTAAGTAGGTTTTTACAAACACTTTTACACGTCAATACTATTTTAAAAGTAGATGAGATCGGCGTTTCCTATCTGACTACTCTGAGAAGAAACGCCAAAACAAACTCAGAGGTCACAGTCTCTTTTAAAGTCCAGACATAATCTTGGTCAGGTCATGTGAAGACCATGTGGATTGATGTCTGAAATGGTCTTTTGAGGAAAGAACCAAACAGAATGAGTGGACCTGTCCAGTCAGTGCACGCATTTGTCAGTAATCATGCAGCTCAACACAACACATATGGAGCTCAACGATTCGACGAACATTACCAAAGAAAGGACATTTGGGTAGGCCGCATAAATTGCTCAAACTGCCAGACCATGATTAAAACTAATTTTAAAAATTAAAAATAGATTGAGATAAAAAAAAAACAACAAATCCACACTGCCTTCACATTCACAATAATTAAAATATTATAATACTTTACAAAGTAAATTTTCACGTCATGTCAAAGTGTAAAAATCCGAGAATAAACATGGTCAGATCATATGAGGACTCTGTAGACTGGTGTCTGAAATGGTCTTTTGAGGAAAGAGCCACACTGATTTGAGTGGACCTGTCCAGTCAGTGCATGCATTTGTCAATCATGGTGCAGCTCAACTCAGAACTAAGGAGCTCAACGATTCCACGAACAATACAAAAGAAAGGACATTTGGGTAGGCCGCGTTAAGTACTCAAACAGCCAGACCGTGATTAAAACAACTGAAAGAACAAAAAAAACAATGACTCACATAGTCCTCACATTCTCAAAAATTAAAACAATGTTATACTTTAAACAGTAAATATAAAGATGTCATTGTTTATCTAAAAAAAATCAAAAATAAAAGTTTAACAGCAAATTAAACATAGACAATATCTGTGTAAACTTATTGGAGCAGCTCAATCCCAAGCCTTCTTGTCCTCAATATAGCCTTTGACAGTATAATATGCATTCTGGCATAATTTCCGCTTTATAAATGATTTGAATTTATTAAGGCTTAGTTCTTGAATGTGGCCAGGAAGTTTATTATAAAAACGAATACTTTGACATTTAAACGAGCTACCTATTTTCTTGAGTCTGGTAGTAGGAACAACAAATTTGTGTTTGTTCCTAGTATTTATGTTATGGATATCACTGTATTTTTTAAACAGATTAATATTTTTATGTGCATACAAAAGATTTTCATAAATATATTGAGAAGGCACAGTCATTATATTAATCTCTTTAAATTTGTCTCTGAGGGAGTGTCTGGGACTTAGTTTATAAATTGAACGAATTGCCCTTTTTTGTAAAACAAAAATTGTCTGAATATCGGCGGCATTTCCCCACAAAAGAATACCGTACGACATCACACTATGAAAATAACTAAAGTATACTAAACGGGCTGTCTCTAAATCAGTTAAATTACGAATTTTTCTAACGGCGTATGCTGCAGAGCTTAGTTTTTTTGACAATTTATCTATATGGGGGCCCCATTGAAGCTTGGCATCCAAAGTTATGCCTAAGAATACTGTGGTGTTTTCGGGTTTCAACTCTTCACCCTTAATAAGAACACTAGTTTCTACTTGTCTAACATGAGGTATCGTAAACTTAATGCATTTAGTTTATCTCTCGTTTAGAAGTAAGTTATTAACATTAAACCAGTTAACTACTTTAGCAAGGGCGCTATTTACATTGTCAGTAACCAGCTGCTGACGTTTGAGTTTAAATAAAAGTGAAGTGTCGTCTGCAAACAACACTATATCATGATTATCCTTTATGATGTAAGGCAAGTCATTAATATAAATAAGAAACAAAAATGGGCCAAGAATTGAACCCTGGGGGACCCCCATTCTTATTACAGATCCAGGTGATCTTTTTCCGTTAACATCAACTGTCTGAATCCTATCACTTAAGTAAGAAGTAAGAAGATCCAGAGAGGCATTGCGGATTCCGTAGTGGTGCAGTTTCCTGATCAATGTTTCATGAAGAACACAATCGAATGCCTTGGACAAATCGCAAAAGATCCCCAAAGCATCGCAATTGTCCTCCCATGCCTTGTAAACATGTCCTAAAAGTTCACCTCCGGCATCAGTAGTTGAACGACCCCTTGTAAAACCGAACTGTTTGTTATGCAGTAATTTGTGTTTATTAAAAAATCTTTGCATTTGATCTAAAATAAGTTTTTCAAAAATTTTACTAAAGGTAGGCAGCACTGAAATAGGTCTATAATTAGTAGGGTCTGATGTGCTACCAGATTTAAACAATGGTATTATTTTACTGTTTTTCATAAGATCAGGAAACTCACCACGGTCAATACAATTATTAAAAATAACAGCTAAAGTAGGTGCTACAATATTTATAATGGACTTAGCAACATCCACAGAGTTACCCCATAGATCTGCGGTTTTTTTAACATTTAATGTGTGAAAGGTTTTAATTATATCTCTACAAGTGACATATTGGAAATTAAATTCAGAATCACAAACTGGAACGTTTTCTTTAAGTAAAGACTCTGCAGCAGTGGGCGATGAGTTTAGAGATTTAGTAGTCGAAACGGGAATCTCCGCAAAGAAATTTTCGAAGGTCGCGGCGACTTGAGAATCCGATTGAATTAAATTGCCATCAATTGCAAGGCTGTAGTCACTACTTCGGTTGCATGATCTTCCCGTTTCGCTATTAATGATATTCCATGTCATTTTAATTACATTACTGCTATTTTTAATCTTTGAACTCAAGTAACGTGACTTGGCTATGCAACAAACTTTTTTAAATAATTTCGAATAATTTCTAACATATAAATTAAATTCAGCAGTGTTTATACAAGTCCGTTCATCATACAACTCATAAAGACGTTTTCTACTTTTATGTATACCAACAGTGGCCCAATCACTGAAGGAAGCGTTACCATTAACCGAGAATGTCTTTGGAATGAAAGTTTTATCAAATTGTGTACAATACATATTAAAAAAAGCATTATATTGATGATTAGAGTCCTCATTAGTTGACAAAAGTAGTAAATTACTCAAAAGTTTAGTTTTAAATGTTTCCAAACGTTTAGTTGTTTTTGGATTAACAGTGATATCTTTTTTAATAACTTTTTTGTTTATATTTGAAATAGTGATCAACTGTCCGCAATGATCCGAGTCTATTAAATTAATAATTTCTTTGTAAGTTGGTTTAACATCTGTATAAATGTTATCTAGGCATGTGGCACTAGTGGGAGTTATTCTAGTGGGCTCCAAAAATTGGTTAGCAAGATTGTATGACTGAAACAAACTTATAATTTTAGTACTAATCCCAGAGTTTTCCAACAAATTAACATTAAAATCACCACAAGTGACGATAGACTTGTTTGAAGTACAGATTTTGTTTAACAGTTCATCCATAACTTTTTCAAAACAATCATACAATCCTGAAGGAGGTCTGTACACACTTAATATAATGAACTGCTCCAATTCTACACAGGCTATTTCAACTGTCCGTTCAACAGAGAGGCTCACAATATCCTTACGGTCTTTAAATTTAATCTGGTTATTTACTAAAATTTATGAGCCACCATGTATAGCATTAACTCTGCTGAATGAACTACCAACCTGGTGATTACTAAAATTGAACATGAACTGGTGGCTTTTAAGCCAATGTTCTGTTATACAAAGAATATCTATATTGTTACAATTCAGGAATAATTCTACTTCTAAATCTTTGTTTAAAAACCCTTGAATGTTTTGATGCACCAGGTTGATGCTATTTAAATTTTTTACACACACATTTGATTTCTTATTTGCTTTCTTTACATTTTTGCAAGAGGCTACCTCTATTGTCCTAATTTCTAATTTAAATTAAAATCAATGTCATCAATTGGATCCAAATTATTGGCAGAATATTTTAAGATGTCATTGCATTGCTCAAAAGAAGCAAGTTGTTTAGCCAAATTCTTGGCTGTAATTGAAAAAAAATATGATAGCGACACAGCTATCTGTCTTTTGTGATAGTTAGAAAGATAGTACATAAAAATATTATGCCTATCTTTCGTCAAATACAAATTTCTACCAACATAATTGTTAGTATCTACTAAATGAAATTGATTATTATTTAATGTCAGACTATGCAATGTCATATTTATTTTAAATCTAATGTTATTTTCTTCCTGTGGCAAACTGTTACTATATGGGAATGTAAACAACACAATTTTTCTTAACTTGAGATTACACAATGTTTTATAATATTGGAGAAATTCTCCTTTGTTAACATTTCCCCTATTACCCAAGAAAATTATTAATGTAGTGTCTTGGTTAAAGTTACATTTAATAATTTCTTTCATAACATCAAATAAGGAACAGCCAGGCATACAGTAGTTTATTATGGAGTGTCCTGGATATTCACCTGTCAGCAAGTGGCCTAAGTCCTTTCCAATCTCATCACAAAATAATATTACATCATTTATTACTCTATCTTTACATTTTTTATTGGAACTATTAATAACAGGAAATGTCAAATCAACACAAGGCTGCGGTAAGGTGGTATTGTATGTCGACAATGAATGGTCCGGTGTAGACACATGGGATGGTGTTTTACAATGCTCACAGATGCTTGATTGTGAGTTTACCAGTTCATTCATTGCCAACACATATTCCCTCATGAGATCTTCAGAGGTATTATACTTGATAGTCATTGAACTAAGTTTCTCCTGTAAATGGTCAAGTTGAGATTGCAAGACCTCTGTGTCATTGTTGTATCTCCTGGTATTTTGTTCCAAATTAAAAGAATACATATCTAATTGTTTAAGTAAGTTTAGCCTTTCTCTATTAAGTTTGACATTTTTAATAAAGAACTTATGTCTTTTAACCATCTTTTTAGTTTTAACAATGTATTTATTAATTTTAATCAACTATTTTCGCCTCAAAATCAGCTTTATTAACCATTTTATTGCACCTTTTTTATAATTTTGTTGTTATTATGCGATCCTTCTAATATACCTCTGCACTATTGATGCTTTCACATTATAATTTCAAAAAACTGGTACACGTAACAACGAACGATCAGTGATTATAAAAATATATTATAACTTCAATCGTGAATGTCGTTATTGTTACATTTTTATTGATATTAAAATTGTGGTATTATGCCATAAAAAATTTAATGACACCATCATTTAATTTTTTATATCATCAAGACTTCTGCTATCAGCTTGAGTGTAGAGCGGGTGGTGTGTGTCCGTTCTCTGTTCGCTCTGCTACCGTCCATAACTGCCCGACTACACAAAATCCAAGTTCCTTAAAATTTATGAATTTCCGAAGATTAAAGGACAGTTTTGTTTTAGGTGTTACACAGTGGGTCATAAATGATAAATGATTTTATTTATGTAAGTAGGTTTGTACAAACACTTTTACAAGTCAATAATATTTTAAAAGCTAGATGAGATCGGCTTTTCCTATCTGAATACTCTGAGAAGAAAGGCCTAAACACACAAAGTCCACACATAATCCTGGTCAGATCATGTGAATACCTTGTACATTGGTATCTGAAATGGTCTTTTGAGGAAAGAACCACACAGATTGAGTGTACCTGTCTAGTCAGTGCACGAATTTTTGTCAGTAATCGTGCAGCTCAACTCAGAACTAAGGAGCTCAACAATTCAACGAGCATTACCAAAGAAAGGACATTTCGGTAGGCTGCAAAAATTACTTAAACTGGCCATGATTAAAACTAAAAAAAAACAGACGACGTAAACATAAAAAAAACAAAAGACGAAAACATAAATAAAACACATTGTCTGCACATTACTGACCCTTGTTAAACCATTAATTCATTCATCTTAGAACTTTTTCTAGATATCAACTTGCCACAATGCAGACCCCTTAAGAGATTAGAAAATTTCGTGAAATGATGCATGCCCAATTTCCACACATATTAAAGAAAACTATCAGTTTAGAAACGCTGCGGTTAGAAGCGTACTAATCGATTATGCCCTACACAGGTTCTCATGCAATTTGATGAAGACGAATCGGTGTGGCGTCGTGACACGACTACGCCTACCAGAACGTGTGAGAATGAAAAGTAAAAGTACCGTTTTAACTCTAGAATTATTTGCCTAAACAGGAAAACATTGCAACCAAGCCCGGACGCCTCACAGCCTGGAAGAACCTAACCCAAAACTTTACAGTAAAACATCATTCATGCGAAAGAAAGCGGCCTCCATACTATAGCGCCTGCATGGTAGTGAGTAACAGCATTCTGAAAATGATCGCGTCCGAAGCGGACTGTCCCTTTCAGGGGCACTGGGTGGCCACAGTAATAGGACTTACTAAATAATTAATTCTGTAAAAACTACTAACATCAATATACTAACAAAAGTTTTAAATTAAATTTATTGCAGACTAAATGTTGTGGACATTTAGTCTGCAATAAATTTAATTTAAAACTAATTTTTAAGGTCCCTCGGCAAACTTCGTGTTACGTCAGTCGTCGGATTTATAATTTATATCAGTTGCCCTTTGCACTTGGTGCAGATCGGACGCTTTCAATCGACTTAGAAATATACAGAGTTGTTAATACTTTAACATTATGTAATTTATTTAAAATTGGGAGTAAAGCTGCTAAAGTTACAGGCACAACAGATTGCCGAGGGACGTTAAGAAAATAGTTGTATCGATACATATTAGGTACAACATAAAGTCGCTTTTCGTGTCTGTCTGCTTGATTACGTTTCACGTAACGGTTTTTTTTTACTTTAGTACGAAAAATTTAATTTTCAGCAAAATCTTACGGATTTACAGTTTTACAAAACTTTCCGTTCATGTTTCGTTCTGTGAAAATTTAAACAAAAAATACTATTTCTTGAAAACGTTCTTGTTTTTGGTAGAAAAAGGACTTATCTATGAGTAAAGTAAGTTTGCACGAATAATATGATGTAAACGAAAAGGATTTTTTCTTTACGAGATGCTTAAAATCTGTTTCAAGGTGGAGATTTTTCCATATTTCGGAAATTTTTGTAAAACTCTAAATCCGTAAGATTTTGCTGAACATATACTGTGTTGTTTTGGTAGGTATTGACCCAAGCTATCGCCCCCTGCAGTATGTCGTGTTATTTACTGGACACCCCGTATTACAAACGTGCCTATTTGCAAAGGCTCGTACAGACTGGCGCGACACGCGACACGAATCGCACGCGAAACAAAGGCACCGTTCGTTGCGCGACACGAGGTGCCTGTGGTCAAGAGCCTTAATAAGGAAATCTCGATGTTTTGTCAAGTCGTGCAAAGCAAGGCTAATAAAACTTCATTGTAAACAATAAATCGTCTCTTTATGCAAAATAATGTAAATATTCGGCCTACGAAGTTCCGCGTCTAATATTACTACAACAACGTGGTCATTAGCATTTTTTTTATTTTAAATACCTATTTATGTTGGTTATTTATCTTGAAATCCTGTGCATTAAAAACGTGCCTAAGCTAAAATACGCGATAGTAAATAACTACAACACGATGTAGTAAAAGTGACGTTTCCATTCAATGGGCATTTCTTTTACTAATGCGGTAGTGTTTACTTTTAGACAATTATGTAATTATTTTTTGGGTTAACATTGACGACCTTGGTTTAGCATTGACGGTGTGACCATGTGTGTACAAATCAATTCTACCGTGCAGGCCATAACCTCTGCCATTTTTAGTACAGTAATGTTAAGTACGGGAATCATCGAAGTTTTTTTTTAATTCTCGGAATGTGCCGAGTCATTGGGGCAATCAGCCACTGCATAAAATAATTGCGAAATACTTGCTACTTATTGTGTAAATGGTTCAATTTCATTTAGCAGACGTTTTGGTGTTAAGAACTTTGTGTTGAAAGAATCATGTTCAGTCTTGACCTGAAAATTTTCTAACGCGTCTAGTGATGTAAAATATCTAAAAAAAATGTTTTTTTTTGCTTATTTATTACGTATCACTTATTTGAATTTTCAAATAAAGCCAAGAAAAAAAGCAATGTTACTATGTCTATCATTCTTAATAGACTTTCGGAAACGGAGCGTGTTTTACACACGGTCCGTTTCACATAATACGAAAAACTTGTTTGTTCGTCATGTGGTTATTGAATGTTTTTAGGAATCAATTGGTATTTATTTTTTACTTTACTTTATTTTATGACCAGCTATGATTTTTTTATGTTTTATATGTGTGGGTGTGGAAAGAAAAATAAGTGTACAGCTGACAGGTTACGCATAAAACCATAGACTACAAGTTATAATTAAAACGAACTCTATCACAGGCTGTCATTTGTTTGACACCTCGCCGTTTATGCACGAGGCTGTGAGTTCAAATCCGGGCAAGTAACAATCTCAATAAAAGTCAGAAATCGCCACCCCGTCTTGACCAAGCGTGGTGATTAATGCTTGTGCCTTCTCTATATGAGTTGAGTCCTTTGCCCAGCAGTCGGTTAGTAATAAGCTGGTATCATAGATTGCTCTAACTTGCACAAAATGTAGTGTAGAAAACAAGGATGGCCTAACATCACATGTGAAGTCTCAGTATCGGCGGGATATTACGAGAATATCTGCTGTTTGCGGCCTCATGCCGATTTGATAATGATATTAATTACATTGAAGAGAGATTTATTTCAGAGTTATTGAAACTCTCTCGGCGACTAACTATGAAACAATTTGATGTTAACATTGTAATCGTATAGTTTTTTAGGGTAAACAGCTGTCAAACCTTATCTGACAGCTGTATAACCTCAAAAACCTATTTACTTAATAGTATTTTTCCCTGGCCTCTAAATGAAAAGATGATATGATATTGTGATATTATAAACAATAATTGTTAATAGACAACACTAGTTGTAGGTAGACGCGACCTGTAAAACGAATCATTTGACAGGTCAATCAATGTATGGAAAGTTTGCATGATTCTTTAGTATTTATAAAATATAGTAAAAAACAACAACAGTAACAAGTATAATACAAAATTATAATGATTTATGTCTAACAACCCTATTAGTTCCTAATTATAATCACATTGAATGAGTTTTTCACAAAATTGTATATTTGTAACCTTAAGTGTAAAACACAATACATATAATTGTACGACGCGCCTTTACAACTTGATTTATGAAAGCTGACAAAGCAAAAGGAGTAAAGTAATGCTCGTAGCAGCGCAGTGCAGGGCGTTTTGTAGTTTCTGCCTACCCCCATGGAAAAAACAGTGAGTTTATGTATGTTTGTATACATCGTCGTCGATTGTCTTGTCAAGACATGTAATGATATGACAGTTTATGTCATTCGTGTGTAGCCAATATAATGGTGTATCAGTTTTTGTGGCTCGCACATTAAATATTTTCTTGTGGTGTTACGACGACCTTTTGCTTTGTATCTTTAGATATCTGTTGTTACCACTTTCCCGACCGAACCCGGCGCTCACGGACTTTGCATCTTCTTATTTAGATGACCTTGACTACTCGATTTTGAACAACAGATTTTTACCCTATTTCTAATGGAGAACTGACGTTGCACAAACTGTGGTATAGCAACGCTTCGCTTAAGGGAGCCATTTGTTGGATTCGCATGAAATTCAATCTAATACTCGTACAGTGGATGACTCCGCGAGACTTTTAACATTTTCAGTAACGTCTTCAACACGTCTTATATAAGGGTGTAGGGTGTATTTGTTTATACTTAAGGAGGTTTTTTTTATTTTAGGTCACTGCGTCTGATCATGATTGTGTGCTATTCTTGCTGGTTCCTGGCTAGGCAAACATAAAACTCGGGTACAAGTGGAACACCAAGCCCTAGTGTTGGTTATCGTCATGTGTGTGTAAAGTGTGAATGATCCCTGATGTGTGTTCGTTTTCACACACTGACACGTAACCCTAAAAACAATAGCACATTCATGATGTAATATGTATCTGAATGGATTTTTCCACAACAAGTTAGTATGTTATATGTTTGATTTTATTATGTACCACGACTGCTTAAACATTTTATACAATTACTAGCTGACCCCACAAAAGTTGTTTTGCTTCTTTTTTTCTTGAAAAAATAGATGTTGGCCGATTCTCAGACCTACCCGATATGCACACAAAATTTCCCACAAATCGGTCCGGCCGTTTCGGAGGAGTTTGTTAACAATCATTGCGACACGAGAATTTTATTTATTAGTAGACTATGTTATGAAATGATACATTGTGAACTTTTCCTATTTACCACACATGTTGGCATCGAGCTTTCAGAGCGCAATCTCCAGTACCAAGGAACGCCAACGACGACAGTCAACAATAATAAGAAAATATCATTGATCCAAGATTATGTTTAATTAAATAATAATACCAGCCTATGCTTGTCCCACTGCTGGGCAAAGACCTCTTCTCATACAGAGAAGTCACGAGCATTGATCACCACGCTATTCATATATTACGTTCTAACAAACGAAAGCGTTTCCTTTAAAATAATAGTCATCATCATCATTCAGCCAAAGAAGTCCACTGCTAGACGTAGGTTGGCTCCTCGCGGGAATATGCTGTATGCAAGAAGCACAGGACCGGTCTATGTGATACCTAGAGATTATTGTACACACGTAGTTAAAAATGATTAAAAGTTAATTATATATAATAATACAACCTACTGCAGGGCTCCTCGTACAGAGAGGGCACGAGTTTTGCACGCTTGCTCAAGACAGGTTGACGATATCAGACTTTTATTAACTATAAGTCCAGTTTTCCTCGCAATGTTTTTCATTTACCGATGTCAGTAAAATTCGAAAGTATACGAATTGGAAAAGTCATACTGGTACTTGCCAAGAATTTAACCCACAACCTCGTGCATTTGAAGTGAGGCCTTAACCGCTAGACTATCACGACAATGTACAAGTTTACTGTATGAAACGTCAAAATGCCATAACAAAGTATTAACCTAAAGTGTCTTAAATCTCGTCACCACCTAGTTCTGGAGTAATAAAATATTTAAAGGACTTAAATACAAATATTCCTTCATATCATTTTTGTTTTATTTATGTACATGCGGAGCCAAACTTGTATGGGAGCTTTATCCAACTCCTTTGAATTTCGCAGACTACCCTTGCGCATCCCTCAAGCATTTTTTAAGGTGAAAGCCCACTAAATTCAAAATTTCTTTGCAAAAAACGTTTCGTAAGCGTTTGCAAAAAAAAACAAGGCAATCATCGATTAGTCGGTCAGTGACATCTGTCGATTTCGCTCCACAGAAAAAAATAAAACGCAATAGCTCGACTATTTCGTTCATTTTTGACTGATCGAATAGTGTTTTTGTTTAAGTCTTTAACAACTGTCATTTGTTGAAAGTTCTTGTGTATTAGAAATGTCAATGCTATGACGTTTATACATAATAATGGGCAGATAAAGCACAGCTGTTCTTGTAAATTTTTGTCGGTTTGAAATTAATTGCATTATTGAAATACTTAAATTATTTGACTCAAGGAAAACAAAAACGTTTATTTGCGGTAGTCATGACGCTAAGAAAGAACTCAATCACAAAAAAAAAAATGGTGGAAAATAATTTGAATTAGTTCTTAATAGTTGATTACGTATAAATTACTTAATGTTTTCCAAGACACTGCTAAAACAAATACTAAAAGCTATAGTCAATGCTGCTAGCTGTAGGTTACTTTCTTGATTTCGTGTGCTAAAAATAAAACGCTCGGCATGAATTTTTTTTCTCTATTATTCTCTATGACCACAACCCTTATTTTTTTCTTGTTACGCCTCTCTGTTGAAGATCGGTGTTCAAGACTGACATTCTCTTTATCACGACAAGTAAATATAATAATCACAATCGCCTTTTTTTCTAATAGCTAGTCGCTTCTCTAAAAACCTCACTAATTATGGAAAAAGCAGTTTCTACATCATGTTTTAATTATCTCATACAATTTTGACGGTCGAGTTTTTGCAAAACCTTTACTTACCCATTAAAATGACTTGTTTGTATAGCCCATTGTTGTTAAAACTTTTGTTTGAAATGAATAATATTGACTTAATATTTCATTGCTTTGCACTTTGGAATGCATTGGAATTGATAGATGATAATTATGACATGTATCAACTACAATGCACAGAATAGAATAATACCATAATGTGATACGCTATCGTACACAAACATGACAATTTATATTACATTAAAAAGTTTATCTCTCAGAAAAATCAATCAATAAAAATAAAAAAATCAACAATCATCCGTCTTACGCATATACGAACAGGTCACGAGTCCTGACGCGAGGTTAACATTTTTTTACCAATTACAAAAAAAGTGTACAACGCCGCTAAAGAAGTTTTCACAACAAAAACTGATTTTGAGGGCAAAGTTGCCAGGTTTTACGTAATAGACCTGTCAACAAGTCCCAAGGGCATAACAAATAGAAAATGGTCTACAAATCTACAGTCTGCAAGGCCTATAACGTTCTCACATTCACACAATATAAAATAATCTAAAGCATATGGATTTATATTTCGATATATTGTAAACTGTGAATGTGGTACCTATTTCTCGTTAGCCATCCAACAAGTTTGTCAAAATCTTTGTTCTGTTCGACATGGCGTTAGTTGCTAGTTAATTTTGTAGGAAGGGTAGAAAGCTCTTTTTACAGGCATTATACAAAACCTTCTTTGTATACATACAACAAGAAACAATACTGAACAATTACCGTCCAATCTTAACAATGTCTACAAAAGCTATTACAAATAACAACACACAACATTTTATGTGACTTTCTCCAATAAAAACAACAGAAACAAAGTGACTTTGGAATATTCCAAACATTACATACATACTTTTTAAAGATAGATATCGTTAAACTCGCGATCGCGGTATCGCTAGATATATATCGTTTAACATTTCACTTATTTTTTATTTGGTAATTTAAGAACTCGTCTGCGGTTACGACTTCGAGTCGCATCAGTGATTTACCGCCCATACGTCATTAGCATAAAGAAATGGCGTTATTTAAAGCAGGATGCCCGCTTATCGTGGACGTAAAAATATCGCGGTGGGACTTTATCGCACACTGAATTTTCAACGCTCTGCTAAGCTCCGAGAGTTGAAAATCCAACCGTGTGTTTATTCGACGCGCTGGGATGCACACTGAAGATTCTCATCACTCGGCTCAACACCGAGAGTTGAAAATCCAGTGCGCGATAAAATCCCGCCGCGAAATTTTACGAACGTGGGCTTAATGAAGCTCGGTATCGTTAAATCTGAGGAAAGGATTAATTTTCTTTTTCAAAGAGGCAGCTTATATGTTTTTTTTTATATGTAGACGCTTTCATATTGTGTAATAGTTAGTACCGACGAGTAAATTAAGAGAGGCAATTTAGTGAAGGGTCAATGCTCGATAGACTGCAGCTGCAGCCCAATATGGTGATTAGATCCATCGATTAAAACGAATAAAGATTCTTTGATATCCACTTCCTTATTATTCAAGGTGGGTACAATAGTGATTAGGTACCTAACATCCAACATTATGCTGAGATAGGAGCCTTTTTGGCCTCACACTTATCTTTTAACTGTTTTATTGTTATGTTTAAGTTTATTCTGTTAGTTTAAATATTTTTATTATTATTAAATTTTTTCCTTTCATTATTTTTCAACCAAAACAAAATATTTTTCTTTCTTTCTTTCTTTCTTTCAGGAGACTACCGGGGAGCTACCAGCCGTTTCGATGATACGGGGCCCCCAAGGTACAGGGTCCCAGGCAGGGTCCAATTCTCAAGCTCTAGCATTCATTTAATAAAATCACACAGAAATTCTAACCTATCCAAGTCTACAATGGAGAATGGAGAGGTTGCATGTAATTTGGGACCCATTGATAGGGGTTGAGTGTATTATGGAACCTATAAATAGTTAAAGAACGACCTAAGATTAACAAAAAAGCAAATGATAAGTAGGTTAGAGAAGTTGGGAGAGAAAAGATATGAAAGGTAGAAGATTATAACCTAAAATAATCTAAAAGTAGTTTGGGCATGGAGTTATTGTTTATTATTTAGTAGCAGAATGGCTTATTTATACATATTTACTTGAACTCACACTTAAATTCCGTGGGAGAAGGTAGCACTTACAACTAGATTTGTATAAAAAAAGAAAAAAGCTCTTTTATTCACTTTACATTAAACTTAAAAAAAATATTTTTACTTACACAATATTCAAGAATTATTTTCCTTTTATTATCTTCTTCAATCCTAGAAAATCTTTTATTAATATGTAATTTATTTATCTAATTAAAGTAGGAAGCTTGTGCAGAGACAAAGCCTTGGTTTCTTGCAACGCCCATGTACCTACCATAATATTCTTATAATATGAGCCTCCAACCCCCACCCACCCACACCCACCTCCTTGTTCCCACGGGGCAATTAAAATAATATTCTATTATGGCATTTCGACCCTCCAGCCTCTTATCTACTGCGATGAACGTGAAATAAGACTTGATACTTGTTTGCGCAGATTGAATTCAGGCACTTAGAATAGATGGGTGGTTGCCAACAAACATCCCTTCTAGAGGAGTCTGATCCCGGAAAACTTCTATTGCATACATGTCGTAGGCTGGTGAGCAGAATAGTCCGTACTAAGGTTAGCCAAGTTATCAAGAATCCACAAAATCTGATAAATCCCACGTTAGCCGTTGAAAACAAACAGTAGAATGACAAATGACAAATATGATATTTGACATTCCGACATTCCATTTTCCGTTTCATGTTTTTAATAGGTACCGTTTTCACAAAAAAAAAAAAAATATGTACGGTATGTTTACATTGTAGGTACTTTTCATGTTTCGTTTTATATCGCTTTAGTTTATTTAATCAAAAAAGTAAGTATAAAAGAAGGAAAACCGCCAAGCAAAACGTACTTAGGTGTAAGGTGGTAAATCATTAGTATAGATTGGAATGTATCAATGTAATTCGCGAAAATCGTTCCGTTCGGAAACTGCACGATAACATAATAAATTAAAATTCATTAATAACTTTTAATTCCCGTCACCTAGTAACTTAATATTTTTTTATTAGAACTCCTATATTCTTTTAATTATTATTAATGTAAACTTGCCCGTGAACGTTGCTCCGTTAATTTTGATATTCCGCGGGTCCATCCTCGCCATCCTTCTTTCGAACTACATTTTGTTACTAACATCACAATGACAGCTTAACTTAGTATTCCAGTTAGGATCCTAAAATTTTCGAGCTCATTTCGTTCATGCTCCTTTCATTATCTTAGTAAAATCGTTATGAAGACTACCTACCCTATTTTGGAACTTCGTCGCACCGGCTGCGAGCGACGATGCGACGAAGTTCCAAAGAGGGCCCCAACAAAGTGTTGATATCTACAGGGCCACATTTGGACTAGCTATGCCACTGGTAAAACCTTTCAAGTTTGCGCTTTTGCATTTTTTAGGTAATTCTTCATTTTAAAATGTCTTGTACCTACCTAATAATAATAATAGTCCTCCAGGTCGTATTTCGGCCATGGTGGCCAATCTTAACAGAGACCTAACCTTCAGCGGTGCAATAAAAATTATAGTGCACAAGTATGTACGCAGACGCAGGTGCACACTCTCTTCCCTCACTCTCATAGTCCGATGGAACGGCAATCCGACACGACCGGAGAGAGATCAGGCGCTGGACCAACGGCTTAACGTGCTTTCCGCGGCACGCCGGTATCACACCTCCAACTTCCAAACTCCGGGCTGTTGCCAAGAAATTCCTAACGGTAAATCCTGATGACACTTTGTCGGACCTGGGAATCGAACAGGACCAGCACCCCACGCTCAGCCGTGCTTGCGACCACGAGACCAACGGGGCCTACACCCGGTGTTTGCCTAAATACTTTTCTTTCTCCAGAATCAGCTTACCTACTGACAGCTTTTGTTTGACGGTGTAAGTCAATTATTTTGTAATCTTTATTTATTATTGACATGATCGACAAAAACATTGTAATGTCGATCGATCGATTGACATTACAATGTTTTTTAATGAGCTGTATTGCAATATGTGGTTAGCTAGCGACCTAGACAATTGATAATATTATTCTTGCCTGAGCAACCGGCAGCAAGTTCATCATTCTCCCTTAAATGTCACTGCTTGCGGTAGCGTCAGGGGTCGGGTTTCCTCCTTCCCTCAAATATGGCGAGGGGGGTAATGGCTGATCTTTGCGTTATGCTCGTGAACGGGTGGTGACTGGTCGTCTTGCTATCTATGGTTTTATTATTGTTACAGAGTTGTTTTGTTAATTTATTTTACTTTGATGGTCCTAGTTTATAATTTGTTTATTTTATTTGTTTGTATAATAATTCCAGTATTGCATATGTAAGCTGCTATGCCCTTTAGGCCTGGAGGCTTTTATTTATGTATTAAGTTTTATTTACATTCAATTTTTTTTTTGGTATTGGCGTGGCTAGCTGACGTATGGCAATTAATTTAATGTTTTGGTAATTACTTACAATTTTTTAGAATCCAGTTCTTCTAGCCGAACAGACAGCTGTGCTGCTGGGGAGTTTGTTGCGCCACTTCTTCTTCCCAGCTAAAGCACTAGGAAGTGGTGAAGGGCGGGCGTTTTGGGGGACTGTCTTATGTAATTTTGACGTTCTAAAAGTGCTGATTCTCAGCCTAATTTGAATAAATGACTTTTGATTTTGACTTAATATACAAAATAGTGTCCAGTTTAATAGTTAACACGGTTCGGTTGTGGAGTTCACTTCCGCCTGACATTAGGAACTGCCAAACTGTTGCAGTGTTTAAAAGAAGAGTGAAAGAACACTATCTTTTCACATAATTGCATTTGCATTTTTTATTTAATTTACATAATAATTATATAACTTATTATTTTGGACTGCCTCGTTGGTCTAGTGGTCGCAAGAGCTACTGCTGAGCATGAGGTCCTGGGTTCGATTCCTAGGTCGGGCAAAGTGTTATTGGGTTTTTCTATCTAGAATTATACTAATACATGGGACTTAAACATAACTGGAGAAATGTGGGTGTACTATAGGTACACCTCTACCCAACCCTTCGGGGAAACAAGGCGTAATGTTATGTTATGTAATTTTCTAAAAATAACCCACCTACACGCGTAGCCCAGGTTTTGTCGACGGGAGAATAGACAAAATGACAGATCAATTATCATCTGTCATTTTGTAATTCTTCCGTTGACAATACTCGTTTTTATGGTGCTGCATTTTCTTGACAGAAATTAGGTACTATTATGTTCCAAATAACATAGGAAGTATTTACAAACCACAACTACACGGTAATCAAATCTATTATTTTCGAAACGTACCGGTTAGACTATAATCACTGAGAATCCAAACTGCAGTCAAACTATCATCTCTATTCCAAGTTCATAGAGTTCGAAGTTATAAATAAGCCCACGGAATTTCCATCACAGTTGAAAGAATCCTGTAAGTACCTTAATCTTTCTGGAGTTTGGATGGTGGAAGTAAAAGTTTCGTTGATTTAGATAGTAATAATAATACTCTTAAAAAGAATAACCTTGAAACCCCTTCTCAGTATGAGCTCGGAGTCTGCGTTTTAAATATAGGCCTGCCTTCATCCTAATTTATTGTATAAAATAATTACACTTTTAAATGTACTTCTTCATTGTATTAATCCATCAGTATTAATGTTACGCGCATTTAATTTAAGGGTAAAGGCTCCAGCACACAGGCGCGACGCCGCAGCGCGACACAAAGGCACCGCTCGTAGCGCGACACGCGGTGCCTTTGTGTCGCGCTGTGGCGTCGCTCCTGTGTGTACGAGCCTTAATACCACCCATGGACTCCACGAGACAGTCTCGGCCTAGTGTGGAGTTCATAAGCAAAATGCTTCTTTTACGTATTTATATTATTGTATTTTTTGGTAGTATTGTGACTATAAGGAAATTGTATTCATATTCATATTCATTTATTTATTGTTTTCACAGGTGATAATACAGTTCAGTGTAATGCACTGTTTTTAGAAAACTAACATAACATCTTATAGGTAGCTCTGCCTAACCCTTCGTGGAATACAGTCGTGATGTTATGTTATAATAATACAGCCTATCATTGTCCCTTTTCAAGGAACAAACCTTTACTCATACAGAGAAAGCACGAAGATTGACGCTTGCTCAAAACAACAAGACTTTCAAACTTATATTCACACTAGATTCTGTCCTTGTCGATAAATGTCGATAAAAAGTCGCCTATGTCCTTCACCAAGATGCCATCTATCTCCTCGCCAAATTTTATCGAAATCCATTCAGTGGTTTAGACGTGAAAAGGTAACATACATACAGAGTTACTTTCTACTTTTAATATTAGTATTTATAAGGCTAGTATACACTGGCGCGATGCCACAGCGCGGCACAAAGGCACCACGTGTCTCGCGACGAGCGGTGCCTTTGTGTCGCGCCAGTTTGCGGGCGCCTTTATACACGGTTAATTCCTCGTTTTTGAGCCGAAACACAGTAAATCCAGGTAGTAATAGTTACTATTGGCATTGTAATTGTTTTTGAAGACATCTAATAAAGAAATTAGAAATTTATAACTTTTTTTCTGTCATTCGAGTTAAATTTAGTAACGCTTACACTATTTCATTCTTAAACGCAAGATCGTACGCGATCCGCTCGGTGACGAGGATGACGTAGCGCGGCACAGCTGTGCGCTTGCGTCAACGGACGTCGGACGAATAACCGGCTGCACGTACCTACCTGCAAGTAGGTATTTAATTTCAGGTACGATTTAGGTTGGTGTACGTTCATTTACCTTCATCAACTCTCGTTTGTATCGGAAGCACAGTACGGTGTTTACCACTATCATATCTCCTCGTAAACGAAATAAATTAATTGACATTTATTTGACCACTCTCGCATCTCGAAATCACTATTACTCGTACCTATTTAACTAGACACTACCCTACCTATCGAGTTTTTATTATCTTGAAACTCTATGTCAGCGCTCCCTACTAGCATACGTAAAAACTCAGTCTCAAAAATTCTATACATTTGATATCAGTCCCATTTCTCATCGTATTTTCCATCACGTGAGCAAATTGAGGAAAACAATCTTGAGGTTTTTGATTGCTACGATTAAATAGGGGAAAATTCAAATTGGACTTTCGTGATGCACGAGAAAGCACTTCCCTAGATTATCCTATTATCTAGGGAAGTGCTTTCACTGACATTTGCCAGCAATGAGTAACAGGGTCACACGTGTTAGATAATGAATGACTGGACCTGCAGAAGCTTACACGCCTAAGCCTGAGAAGTAGAAATGCAAATGGATGGTCCATTTGCATTTATCAAAGTGTTATAATCTTATGGATTTAAGGCACTGTTAACTTTTGCAAACTGAATTAGTAGTCGACCATAAAGTAATGTCAGTCAAAGGACCGATGGCCGTTAGGCAAACGAGTTTTTTTGGTGGAGACCTCGAACCCACAAAAGAAATGCGGCATTTAGCTCGACTGCTAATAGTAATAGGTGTCAAGGACGTCCCGCCATCTTCTCATGGGTCTGCCTCGATGTCGTCGGACGTTTTCGGGGCCCCACATGGTGGTAGATTTGGCCCATGAATCGTTCGAGATGCGGCAAACGTGTCCAGTCCCACTTAAGCTTGGCTGCTTTTTAAGTGACGTTGCCGATTAGTGTTTTGGAGCGCAGCACTACACAGCGCTCCAAAACAAAAATCACCGGATTGGAGTCAGATTAACGGATGTGACTCCAAGAATTTCAATTCAAAATGTACTTATAATTCTGTTACTTTATGAAGACCCTGGGCTCAATTTAAATGTTGATTATGTTTGATAGTGAAAACCGCACTGCGCTCCGAAGTCGGCTTGTTGTTGAACGTCGTCGAAAGTTCATTAACACAATAATGTGAGTAATCACAGCTCCTAACAAGTAAACGCTAACATTTTCAAGTAACGCCTTTCTCTAAACACCCTTTGAAATTGATATACCTACCTGTTAGCTTTTGGTTTTAATGTATCGAAATCTTGTTGATACGAGGGTGCAGATTATTTTGTAAATGTTTTATTTAATTGAGACTTTCTGCAACTGACTTCCATTGCTAAAAATACCGTCTCCGGTTAGTAAACGGAAGTCAATTGCAAACCGGATTAAAGTAATTTTTTATATTTCCGGAAGTGGCTCATCGCGCCTCCTATTTGCCGGTTTTAGATGTAGAAAGGTATAAAAGCACATGTCGGTGCGCTTTTAAGGTAAATCAGATCCAGCCTGTCCCATCTTGCTTACCTCCCACCAGCGACGCCCTAAGCCGAGGTCCGTACCCCACAAGGGGTGCCCCTAGCGAGCAGTCAGTAATGTAATTTTTTCGCCCCTGGCTGGAGGCTTTGAGTTCGCTTAAGGCAGTCACAGGATAGTCCGGTTAAGTAGTCACGACCTCTCAAGGCCAACTACGAGATGCCATACAATAAAAAATACTTTTAAGGCAGTTCCGTGTAGAATAAAGGGCTATAAAGTTACGCTGCTCGTTTTCTTCTCCCATTTCGCTCTGGTAAAATACCTAACAATATAACAGCTTACGTGACTAGGTAGATACCTACTGGTTACTGAGTAGCATACGTAACATACGTTTTACTTTGGAAAATATACTTAAAACAAGCGTAGCTAAGCGACATTCCGCCGCTCGCTTTTGGCCCCGTAGAATCAACTGACGTGGTGTGTGGCGAGCATCACCGCCGCCTCCGAGTTGATTATTGACATTTGAATAACTCATTTAGTTCCCACGAAAAGCAGAAGAAAACATTTGTCAACACCTTACAGAGCCCCGCGTGTACAAGTAAGCAGTAGCGGATCCAGGGGCTAAGGGGCAGGGGTCAAGTCAAGAGTTTGCGAAAAGTAATTCAAGGAAGCCTGTTATGCGTAAAGCAAAATAATAAGTTTGTGAGCATTTTTAGTGTTGACTTTTTAAATTTACTACGTTAAAATCTACCCGAAGCGGGGGCTGCGAGTAGATTTTTCAAGCACCTCCCAAGATCCGCCACTGGAGGTATCTGTTGTTAGTGCCTGGGGGCGCCCGCCCGATCCCAGAAAACAGACATGCTCGCGACTAGGCTCCCCCCTAGCCACGCAGCACGCGGCACGGCAACCTTAGCTTGGGTGTGTGTTGTTCGAACCACAGAACAAATAAAATCCTGCAGCAGTTCCCTTAATCACCCTTTTACGACACCCACGGGACGAGATGGGTTGGTCCTACTCTACTACCCGGAAACCAGACGGGGCAAGCTACTTATTTAAATAAGACCATGTAAGCACGCGGCACTTATTTTACCACGCTCTGGATTTTCAACTATCGATGTTGAGCTGAGCTTTGAGACAGAGCGCATCCCTAACGCGTTTAAAACGTGTACTGTTGGAATTTCAACTCGCAGCGGTATGCCGAGCGTTGAAAATCCAGTGCACGGTAAAAATACGTCACGATAAAAAAGGCGCTCGAGCGTGTCAGGAAAAAGAAAGCAGACAATAGTATTTTCTTTTACGGAAAACAAAAGAACGTGGAATGAAGTGTTGAATAGAAACTAGCGTTTTAACTCAAGTAAGGTCCACTTGCACGTCTAATCGGGTAAACTAAATAAAGGGGAATGCCCACTGTACATAGACAGTTCGGCTTCGAGTGCACACATTTTAAAGTATATGGATAGGATAATATGCAATTTAAACAATTAACTTGACAAGAAATTGGTTTACAAAAATGTTAGGGTTTTTAAGATAAATAGTTTGTAATCTTGACTAACGTAATTGCTTTACAATCATTGGATATTTATGTTAGGGTTAAAATAATTGTCGGAATCCATTAAATATGCTTATTTTATGGATAAAATAACAAATCCGCAAGAATTAAACTCAGTAAGGCAACCGCAAACAATGAAAGTAGATTCTGTAGATTTTTGTGATTTGACACTTGACTGTGTCTTGACTTGACAGCCGGCCAGCGTAACTCAATGTTGCCATATTAGCAAAACAAAAAAATCGATATCGACTTTTATTCGAATCATAATTTAATACAAAATTATAATCACTACTAAAACCCCACTGAAGATAAGTACGTTTTTGTCATATTTGATATTTATTGTGCTAAACATGAATTGAATTATTATTAAAATGTGTGGTAGCGTTTTTGTTATAATCCTATGTATTCATTGTTATAATATCAACTATTAAATAGTTTGTCCATTTAATATCAAAAGTAAAAACATAAAACCGTATATGTTATAACAGATCGTATAACAAGCATTACGGATGTGTTTTTTTTTATCCATGAAAACATGATCGATTATTTCGTGAACGAAATTGATAAGTATTGGCCACACTGCTGCTTTATCCACAACCGTGAATGTCATTTATCGTTTCAGTACTTTTTATTATTGCAAACTTGTTCCGATAAATGAATAACTTGTTAAATAAATAGAAATTACGACGTTTTTTTTTTACCACGTAAGTTATTGTGCCTTTAGGGCCGAAAACGGGCATCCCCCTTTAGAGTTTGTAAACTCGGAGTTAAATATCTAAGATTTTAACTCATATTAATTACGCGTTGCGCTACAAAAAAGTAACACTGGGTTAGTCAACCTGATATAACTTATTTTTGAGTTAGGAACATTGCAGTTCAATCGACGAAACATAAAATAGAATTGCAATGTCTGTGCCCTGATAATTATGTAATCCGACCAAATTATGTTACCAATAATTATGTTACCCAGAGTTTGGCGGCTCTCCCACATCGGTGGAATGAATATTTAAACGTTTAACTCTGTTTACCTACAGATGAATTGGTGGGGGGGGGGGGGGGGAACTGAACGCGCAAGTGAGCATATGTAAAAGTTACTTAAAAGGGATCTTAATTCTTCAGAACTTAACTTTTCAAACGAAAAAAAAAACACAGTTGCGATACTTGATTTTTCTCTCAACTCAACTCAACTCAACTCAACTCAAAGCATTTATTTCAAATAAACCCATTACAGGCACTTTTGAATTGTCAAGGGGTCGGTCAGTCAAAAATATGAAGCTAGTTGCCCATTCCTAAGCGAAGTAGGTACCTATGGAGAAGAACGGGCAAGAAACTCCATGGACACTCTTTTAAATAATATGGTTACAGAAAATTTGTTACATCAGTCTTGTTGAAATTAAACATGTGAGAACGATGTAGAAAGACCCGTAATAAAAAACATAAAAATCGGAAAAGAAAAATTAAAAAAAAAAACAAAAAGGCGTGGCAGCCAAGAGATGACCAGTCCCCACTGACGGCGCCCGTTCACGAACATGACGTACGGATCAGCACCATTCAGCTCAACCATTTTGAAGGGAACTTAATGATCCAACACACACGCCACCACCAGCGAGACATTAGAGTGAGCGTGACATACTCTCAGCCGCCAGGGCACATTCAAGTCAATGACAGACGTGCCCAGTATAGGGTAGCTTTATAGTAGGTACCACATAGTGCTCACACGTGTGCTTTGCAATTATACAATACTAAAAGATTGAATTTATACAGTGCAAAGACAGTTTTTACAATCTTCAGCAGCTCCAACAATATTTCCGAATGCTAATCAATTGTTTAGGCGCCCTTGTGGAGCAGAACCAGCGTTGAGCCAAGCATTTTTGTCAGAGATGTAATCCTCCAACTTATAATATGCTTGGCTGCATAGTGTGCGTTTGATACAGGTTTTGAACTTCGTTTCGTTCAGTTGGAGTATGTGGGGTGGTATTTTATTATAACATTTTAAACAGTACCCCATGAAGGATGAATCTACTTTAGCCAGCCTGAAACCCGGTTGAACCAATTGGTCCCTATTTCTAGTCCCATAGTTGTGTCTCTCACCTCTTCTACTGAACAGATTTAAGTTTTTCCTTACGTACATGATGTTTTCATATATATATTGACAAGGTACGGTCATGATGTTAATATCTTTAAACAGTTCCCTTAAAGAATCGCGCCTGCGGAGGCCATATATTGCTCTAATGGCTCTTTTTTGCAGAATAAAAATAGACTCGATGTCTGCAGCGCGTCCCCATAATAAGATACCGTAAGACATGATACTATGAAAGTAACTGAAATAGACCAGCCTCGCGGTATCTACATTAGTAAACTGACGGATTTTTCTTACAGCATATGCTGCTGAACTTAGCCGTCCTGCAAGAGATGTTAAATGGGGACCCCATTGCAGCCTCGAGTCGAGCGTGATCCCCAAGAAAACCGTTTTATCAACGAATTCTAGTTTCTCTTGATTCAATACTATGTCACAATCAGTACTTTTAACATTCGGCAAAGCAAACCTTATGCATTTTGTTTTTTTCCCATTTAATACTAAATTATTAGCAGTAAACCAATTTTGTACCTGCAGCAGTGCGTTATTTACGTCGTCAAGATTTAATGAACGTCTACTTATCTTAAAAATTAAAGAAGTATCATCAGCAAATAACACCATTTGTGGTTGTTTTAATTTCAAGATAATAATTGTATAACCACCCAGCAATTTCTCGAATTAGTAAGGTTTCTAGCCGCAATAGTTTATACTTTCATTCGTTTTAAACGCAGGCCAGATTAAAAGCTAATACTAGATGGAACAGAGGCCCTAGTGTGAGGTTTTTTTTTAACCTTGGCAATCGGAACGCAACTTTCGAATGGTGAAGGGCCAATCGGAGCGCCGAACGCGGTCGATGCACAAAGTCGAGACGGTGAAAATAAACTCACACTAGGGCCACAGATACTGAACGTTATCATTTCAATCAATGAAGGTATTATGTAAAATTGGAGATCGTGGGATTGCATAATACTAGAGTGCCATTTACGCAACAACTTCGAAACCTCAATTTTACATCTGACCCTTATATTCTGTGAAAAAACGTCGGGGAGGAGAACTCCGTCAAGAACGTAGTTCAGAATAATTGGATAATTTTCGCAGCCGCCATTTTGGATTTTAATTTTGACCTCACTATCGGCTTCAGCCCCTTAAAAACCATGAAAACGAGACCCATAATAAAATAATTCAAAACTGCCATCTTTGATTTTCGTTTTGACCTCCCCATTGGCTTCAGCACAATCAAAAACCACAATTGAAAACGATATGTATGATGAAAAAAAAAAAACAGGTCTGACCCACAAACCGTATCAATGAACTCAGCACATGATTCTCGACCGGGGTAGCGTATAACTTGAACTTCCAATTCCATATGACGAAAATCAAACTGATCGACCGATATCCGGGCAGTGAAATCGCAAGCACTGACGTAACAGCACCAAAAAAATACATAACTTGACAAGTAGGCCAGCATCATTCCACATGACACAGAACAAAAGGCAAAGGCGAGTGAAAGAAGGCCGAGAGGCAAAGGCAAACGCAAGCAGTGACGTAACATCACCAAAAAAATACATAACTTGACAAGTAGGCCAGCATCATTCCATAAGACACAGAACAAAAGGCAAAGGCGAGTGAAAGAAGGCCGAGAGGCAAAGGCAATCGCAAGCACTGACGTAACAGCACCAAAAAAATACATAACTTGACAAGTAGGCCAGCATCATTCCACATGACACTGATCAAAAGGCAAAGGCGAATGAAAGCAGGCCGAGAGGCAAAGGCAATCGACACACAAAGCCAATTCGGAACATGTTCGGAAGTATGACAGTGACGTAATCAAAACTGTTACATGGTGTTACGCAATGAGCGCGGTTTAAATATGGAATGAGTCACTCAGCGTTGTTTTCTTGTTTATTTTTTGTGAAACTGATTGACTGTTTGATGATCGTGTCATACAAGTATAGATTTTATTAACTGTAAAAAATTTTTCCTCCGTAACTTCTGGAGAATGTGTAATGGCTAAGAAATTATTTAGGGTCCTCAGATCCTAACAATTTATCAAATCTTAATGAATGCTTCTACTGACTTCTGTATCCTATATGAAGCTACAACCCTTGGTAGATCAGGTAGGTCGTACAGGTGGAAAATGGTTCCCAAGCAAAGCGCATGCTTTATCTATACAACCGTTACTTATGTTGTGTCATCATCATCATCATCATCAGCCTATTTAAGTCCACTGCTGGACATAGGCCTCCCCTAATGAGCGCCATAGCGCCCTGTCTTCAGCTTGACGCATCCAGCATCTGCCTGCAATCTTTCGCAGCTCGTCATCCCACCTGGCCGGAGGGCGTCTTATATGTTGTGTGTCTTCTACTAAAAGTGTGATGAGTCTTAAGGATGCCCGGGACATTCTGAGCAGTCAGCCCTGCTTGCACCATGCAGTTCATTTTTTTACCACAAAATGAGCTATTTGTCAACCTTAGACATCTCAAACAAGACTCTTCAACTAACCTATAGCCTAATTTTAGCAAAGGACCACAGACCTACTTTCTGGAGTACCTACTTCTCAAAGTACTCAAAGTATCTAACTACGATCGATGTCAAGCGTTCACTTCCCAGTGCAACGCAATGGGTTATAAATTGCCAGATAACTTGCGCAACGGCCGCTTTCACTAGCGCATGCGCAGACCGGGCCGGGCGGCGCGGGAGTCGGCGTTTGCCAGATAATAGAAATTATACCGTGCGAAATGTTACGATATTGGACTGAAATTAGTTTACGTTTTATTTTTTAATGAGATAGTCTTGATCTTGGTTTAGGGTTTATTTTGGAGCAGTGTTTTTAATTTCTTCTTTTTGATAATACCGTCCACTTTCCCGCATATTTTCCGCTTTAGTATTGATATACGAAATTAGTTAGAATATTCACTCTCATAAAGTTAATATTGTCTGGTAATGAGCAGCCGACTGCCAAGGGTCTGCACTGACGGACGTGACTAAGCTACATACTTATAGATTAGTAAGTAGGTATTAAGTATTACCAAGAGCGATCACAAAACTATTAAGGGGGGGGGGAAATGAGGATATAATGTTTACCCGGCAAGCAAATGGCTACAAAACGAATCGTTTACAAAAAATCTGAAAAATATAAAACACAACTTTCTTCTGAAAAGTTTTCCGATTACAAGTTTTCAAACACGCCAGAATTTTTATGAAGTTGGCTTAGGGCAAATTCCAAGGCCGTAAGTACAAAACAAAGTCATTAAAGTTATGAATAGCTACGTACGAGTCAGCTCGTTAACATTACAGCTGCTCAAAAAAAAGCGTTCTCATCCGGCGTGAGATTACATCCTCATATAAAAACACGCGGGCGTTACATTAAATACATACCAAGTAATGTGTATGATTACATGGTTCATATAAGAAAAGTAGCGCTATTAGACTAATAGATGCGTGATGCGTCTCTCTCACTTGTTTATGTGATCTTTTATTCATCAAAACACACAGTTTCTCTATGATTAGGGACAACACAGCAGCCTAATTGCGTAAACAATTTTCGTAAACGATTACGACTAATCCGTTTGATTTTGACAGTTCAACAACATTGATTGCGTTATTTACATTGTTTGGCAAAGCAATGGATTAGCAATCTGTTTCATTTCAAAACGATTCAGATTCCGATTGATTGTGATCAACCATTTTTCAGACTATCTAAAGTACATACATCTTTTATGGGGTACTGTGTTAAATGTTACAACAAAATACCTTGTGAAATATTGCAATTAAATGAAAGAAAGTTTAAAACTCATGTTAAAAAAACACTTTGTAAACGAGCATATTACAAATTAGAAGATTATATCCTAGATAAGAATGCTTGGAAACATGCTGGTCCTGCTCCATAGGACAATCTAGAGCCTAGACAAAATCATACTATTTGCTTATTGTATTGTATAATTTGTTATTTTTACTTTACTCACACACTGACTTATTCCTAGTTAATATTTTAGGAAAATCATATATTTTTACAATTGTTTGTAAATATGTGAGCACAATGTACCTATCACGTGATTAATTTATATGCCTTTGCTTTATTTTAATTTTTTTTGTACCAATTGTGGTATAGTATTTTTATTCTTGGTGCAGCGTCTTCACATATAGAAATATAATTAATGTATACAAAATATTGTTAAACATTTTAAAAGAGTAACGGTGGAGTTTCTTGCCACTTCTTCTCCATACGAAACTACTTTTTGGAAGTGGCGCCTAGAATCAGTTCTATTTTTAATGTAAATTTTGACGTTCAAAAGTGCCTTTTTATGGGCCTATTTGAAATAAATGCTTTGACTTTGACTTTGTGTATTACGCAATTAGGGTACAGGAGTAATGATTACTTATGATTGTTGCGTAACTAGCGAGTGGGACAATCGAGTGTCAATTGTTATTGAATTAATCGCTAAGGTGCCACTCTAGTGGTCTTAACTGTCAGACTACTAGAGGTGCGGGTAAATACTACCGAGTTCAGTCTCAAAACTAAGATCTAAACAAGTGCGAGTCGGACTCGCACACGAAGGGTTCCGTTCTAACCAGTTAACTGTTAAGCCCTATCTACACCTGCCAGGGTCGCGGGTTGTTCGAAAGATATACCATGGCCCTGGCACAGGCATAGGAATACGGGTGGTTTTTAGTCAGTAAAAGTCTGACACGCTCTCCCACTCTACCTAGAGCGGCAGTAGTCATTTGATGATTTCCACTCAATAAAAAAAAACCCTATCTACACGATGCAAGTTTTAAGCCAATAGCATACAATAAAACTGAGGCAACAAAAGACTTGCATTGTGTAAACAATGTTTATACTGTGCTAGTTTTATTGGTGATTTCTTATTTCCTTTGCTTCCTTAAATAACGTAAATATGTCTGTTTTTATTGAGATTTTACTATCATGGCAACCCACGGTGGTTATCCGGCCGCGCCAGTCCGAGAGCGCCCGCGTAAGCTCCAGTAAGATTTGATTGTAATCGTTGGTAAGATAAGTAAACTGAACCGGGAACAACCAAATCCTCATGGAAATCCTCAGCGCGTATCCCGAGATCGCGCAAGTTCTACACTCACTCAAATATTAATTCTCAATGGATAATACGAGAGTAAATAGTAACAAACCCCGATCCCTTAAATTAGGCTTTTTCAACGCAAATGGCGTTTCAGATCAACGCGATGAGATCGCCGCTTTCCTCCGCGACCATCAGCTTGACATCCTCCTCATACAGGAAACCTTTTTAAAACCTCATCACCGAAACCCGAATATTGCCAACTTTAAACTAGTTCACAATGACAGGTCTCGATGCCACAAGGGTGGCACACTCATATACTTTAGGAAATCTTTGTATTGTATCCCTATAGACCCACCTCCTCTCTTCTCCCATCTGGAGACCTCTATCTGTCGGCTCGGTATGACCGGCCACCAACCGATCACCATCATCTCCGCTTATATCCCACCCCACAATGGTCCGGAGGATCCCATCTCGCTCCAAAAGGACTTCACTGCCCTCTTCGGTATGAGTGACTCCGTCATCTTGGCGGGGGATCTTAATGCCAAGCACCCGGCGTGGAATAGTAGCACAACTTCAACCAGAGGTAGGATAGTTTTCAAGTTAGGCGAATCCCTTAACTTTGACGTCATCGCTCCAATGAGCCCGACGCATTTCCCAGGAAATCCCAATCACCTTCCCGATGTTCTCGATGTAGCGCTGCTCAAGAATGTGAACCTTCGTTTGCATTCGATAGAGACGTTCCACGAGCTTAACTCTGACCACCGCCCAGTAGTCATGCATCTTGCACCCTACTCGGGCCCTATCGACCCCAACCCCCCCTCAGACCCAGATGATAACCGACTGGAGGAAAGTAAGCGAAAGACTGAAATCCACCACGTCGCCTCACCTGGACACCATCCCCGATCACTTAGTGTCAGTCGCCGACACGACGGCCGCAATCGACTCGTTTACAGAGTACGTACAATCCGTATTGACGGATTGTTCACGGGAAGTTCCGGTGATGGAAGACCATCGCTGGAAACTACCTACTGACGTACGTGACCTGATAACCGAGAAGAACGCGGCCATTCGTGCCTACGACTCCTTCCCTTGTGACGCGAACAAAGCCCACATGCGCCATTTACAGCGTGCTGTAAAGAAACGCATAGGGGAGGTTCGCTCTGAGGGCTGGAACAAGATGCTCAGTGAACTCGAGCCCACTTATCAAGCCTTCTGGCAATTACAGAGGAAATTGCGTTCCTCAGAAGAGGTCACTATGCCTCCTCTCATCCGCCCCGACAATAGTGTCGCTTTCGATAGTCCCGACAAGGCTGAATGTCTTGATGACAGCCTAGAGTCCCAATGTTCTCCCAGCTCACAACCAGTAGACCAAGCGCACCTGAACAAGGTCGACGCTGAAGTCGAACGGAGAGCCTCCCTCCCTCCCGTCGAAGACCCTGATGATCCTCTGCCTCCCGTCACTCCAGACGAAGTGCACGACATCATTAAGGGGCTCCACGCTCGTAAGGCCCCCGGTTCGGATGGTATTACCAATAAGGTATACAAACTGCTTCCTGCCCCGCTCATAATGCTTATGACCGCCATCTTCAATGGCGCCTTGAGCAACAACATCTTCCCACAAGCATGGAAAGAAGCCACCGTCATCGGTATCCCAAAGCCAGGCAAGCCAAAGTCTGAGCCCTCCAGCTACCGCCCTATTAGCTTACTCAATGTTCTCGGCAAAATCTACGAGAGACTTATTTATAAGCGTCTCAAAGACTACGCCGAAGCAAAGAGCCTCATTCCCAACGAGCAGTTCGGTTTCCGTCCCCAACACTCGAGTATCCACCAGGTCCACCGTATAGTAGAGCACTTATGCGCTGGTCTGCAGCGTAATGCGACGACGGGCGTGCTATTCTTCGACATATTGAAAGCCTTCGACAAAGTCTAGAATATCTAACGAGGAGTTATGGTGACGATTGTGTGCTATTAAAAAGTAATGGGAAACAAATACTTCCCCGTTTAAATCCACAGTTGGAATGTCAGCTGCTGGTTTTAGGTTACCGGTGTGTAACCAAACACTGAATTTTTACTTTATATTTTTACAGGAAAACAATAATCCTGAGTACTTATGCAATTATACTACGTTTACACATAAAAAGACACCTTAATTTCACATAAATTACTAATTAAAATTAATTAAAATACGGAACAAAAATTTGACATGTCACTCGGTCAGTGTTGCCAGTCGTCCCACAACGGCTTGATATACAAGCTGTACAAACTAGGAGTGGAGTGCCAGATCGTCTCGTGCTCATCTTACGAGACTTTTTGTCGAATCGCACCTTCCGCTATCGCATCGAGGGTGCACTCTCGTCCCCTCACCCTATTCGCGCCGGTGTCCCTCAGGGTTCCGTTATATCTCCTCTAGTCTTCAAGCTGTTTACTAGCGATATCCCACAGAGTAAAAAGGCTCAGTTGGCTCTCTTCGCCGACGACACTGCCGTTTAGTATACCGGTCATTCTCCCAACGCTATAGCTCGTACTCTCCAAACCTCCGCAAACGTCTTAGGCGCTTGGTTCCGGAAATGGAGAATCGAGGTCAACCCCGATAAGAGTCAGGCGGTTCTCTTCTCGAGACGTCGTCGAGTCCTACCCCCCCTTCCCAGCCCGATCACTATGTACGGCAAGCCAATCCCTTGGGGGAAGCAAGCCAAATACCTAGGCGTGATCCTTGATCAAAACTTAACGTTTAAACAGCACATTAAGGCTGTTCGCGCGCGCGCTGCTTTCGCTCTTGGTAGACTCCACTTTATTCTGACAGCCCGTTGCAAACTGTCACTTAAATGCAAACTGCGCATCTACACCGCAGTCATCCGTCCCATCATGACCTATGCCTGCGTTGTATTCGCGCACGCTCACCCACGTCATCTCCATAAGATGCAGACCCTCCAAAACCGTTTCCTTAGAAAGGTCACGGGTGCCCCCTACTATGTCCGAAATATAGATCTCCACGTAGACCTAAAAATTCCTACCATAAACCAGTTCATGAAACGCTTATCGAAGCGTTTCTTTGACTGTGGCATAAAACACCCCAACCCCTTGATCTCAGCGGCCACCCGCTACACTCCCTCACGTATTAGTAGTATTCGCCGACCAAGGCATACCTTAATCGCCCCCGACGACGCCACTACCCTACTCCTGGAGAGAGTAGTAAGGCCACCAGCACGCTTCATAAGCCCAAAACCCGATCGCCGTCCTACCGTCCTCGCCGCCGAGGCCCGCCGCGACGCCCTAATCTACGCCCCTCCCGACCCTTGCTCGAGCCAGCCCACGCCGCTGAGCCTGTAGCTTTAAATTCGTCCCTAAATAATATCATTCCTGATCCAGCTAGTCATTTGCTGCCCTCTTCCAGCGACGCCCTAAGCCGAGGTTCGTACCCCACAGGGGGTGCCCTTAGCTTGTAGTCGCTTAGTTTTTAGTTAGTATTTAAGTTTAAGTCCTGGCTGGAGGCCTTAATTTATTAGGGCAACCACAGGCAAGTCCGTCTGAGCAGACGACAACCTCATAGGTTGACCTGCGAGATGCCATTCTTCATAAAAGAACAACCAAATTTTCCGAAATATTTTATTCCGATCTTCAAAAGTTCGAATTTCATAATACCTAAGAATTTTGTCTATTATTAAAAGTCACGAAATGTTATTTTACCGAAGGTCGTAAATACGATTTGTTTGTTTTCCGATTTTCATACGTTCTAACAATTAAATGCTCGATGGGTTCTCGGTCCGAGAAACAACATTCCGATTTTCAATAATTCGAATAAAATTAGGATTCTGATACAATTAGTATAATATTCAGCGCATATCTCTTTGTTTTTTCTTCTTCTCCTTAAATTATTATATACTTGTGTAGGATACTATCTACTGTTATTAAATCCTTTGGGTTAGGTTATAGGTATAGGTATAGGTATAGGTAGAGATTAGTTTAGGTGCCTCCTCGGTGGGTTCCCGCATTGACGAGGCAGGGGGGCTCAGTAACCGTGGCTTGACCCCCACGGTGAAGCTAAGAGGAACCCGAGGAGGTGCCGCTCGTCAGGCTTTTGCCGAAAAGCCGACGACGTAGCGGCCAAGGTTGCGGTGCCGCTTGGGCGACATCGCAACAGAGGCCGCAGCGGGTGAGGAGTGCCGGTATTGCGGTGCGCCGCTCTCCCTACCTTCTGCGGCCTTAACGGGGTCGCCACCGTTTGATGGATGCCGCGGTGGGGCCGCAGGGGAAAAGGAGTGTCGGTATGTTGTTGGCTGCTCTCCCTATCCTTTGCGGCCGAAAAATGGTAGGCGACGGGGCCATTTATCTGACTCGTCGCAAGGGGTAGGTCGTAGGCGGCGGGCGGACAACGCCCGCTTCCAGCCCCTCTAAATGGGTCCAGGGACGTAGGACTCGTGGACGTCCGCCGCCCCCAAAAATCAGGACCCGAGGTGGCAGCGCGTATTGTTCCATGCGCGTCCCTCTTAGACGTTGCGGGGGGAGTCAAACACCTCACTAAACCCGAGGAGGCCCGCCGAGTCGGGCCGGCATCAGTCGGGGCTGCGGAAGAATCATATGTTCCCGACGTAGGTGTGAGATGGAACACCGGGGTGGTTTTTAGTCAATAAGAGTCTGACAGACCCCTCCATCCGCCCCAGGGCGGAGGACATACATGAGGATTTTCCACCCCGGAACATTAAAAAAAACAGTGGCCATTAACGCTAGATGGCCTCTATTGTTTGTGAATCACTTCGATTAGATTAGGTTAGAACTGTGACCATAAAAGCGCGAATGCGAGCGAGCGAAGCGAGCGTGCCCCGGTAGCGCCCGCTGTTCGCCAGATCCCCTCTTTTAATTAATTCTACCTCTTCATACATAACATAATATTTTACTTCGCTCTTACGAGCAACTATTTGTTTATTTGTTTTGCTTTCAGTGTTACAAGGCGTTTAAATTTCGGAATTCTTATTAATCAGTACTAACAGGAATTCGTATTTTTGATGTTTTGAATAATCATTAAGTCGGACTTTTTGTTATTCGACATTTTGAGAATAGATATTATAAACGTTAGGAATTTTGGAATTGTAAATCGGAGTTAGTATATATAATTTAATAGGAATTTTGGACCATTCGGAATTATGAAAATAGGTATTTTGAAATGCATATTTGTGACTGACGGAATAAAGTTTTTCGTATTTATGTAGTGTACCTACTCAAACAAAACACCAGCAGCGAGCAAATGTGCGCGCGCTATAACTCAAAAGTTCTGTTGGATTGTCATTTGTGTGATAATACGTCCGTTCTCCGCAGGGTTGGCATGAATAAATAATTTTGATTTAAATCACGATTTAAATCAAATGATTTATTTTTTTCAATAAAAATCAATGATTTAATAAAAAATGTGTGTCTTTCAAAGAAATCAACATAAAAAACAGATTTAGAAATTATAATTAAATTACAGACTAGGGTCGTTAAAATCATTATTATAATAATAGAATTAAAAAAATTGTCTTTTCAATTCCCAGTCGGTTTCTTAATTCGCTCTCAACAATTCCAAAGGTGAAAACAGTCTTTCCATAGCAGCTGAAAAAGCTATCGCCCCAATTGTTTCACCACTGGCAAAAAAAAACTGTTCCTCTTCGACAAACATATTTTTCTGTAACATCTAGTGGTGTCAGTTTTTTAACAACTTCTTCTGTGAATATCACACTTCTGAATGGTTTTGATTTTGACTAAAGCTCTACTATCAATGGTAGCAAAACTTAACCATCATAGTGATTTCGTGCTTCCTCCAACGCACTTTCTTCTTCTTCATCTGTCAGTGTGAATTCTGTTTGCATTCACATGTCAGACAAAAGGGAAATCCCCGCGACGTGTCCGCGCTTTCCGTTTTGCGCAAAAATATAGTTAATTAAATAATGAAATAAAAAAATAAAAACATTCGTGATTAATTAGGATTTTATCAAAAAACCGTGTTTTATTCGATTTTTCAAAAAATCATGATTTTTTCCAACCCTGGTTCTCCGGCTATAAATGTACAATAGCTATGTTCTAATAATTATGTCCATAATGTTGTGCATATTTTTCTCAAATAAATAAATAAATAAAATCGTAACATGCTTATCTGCCTTTAGGCTTAGTTAGCCTTAATGCGACTTGTATATCGCAAGCTTAATAAGGTTTTCTATTTTATTATACACATCTACAAAATGCAGATTATCTTTTGAAAGTCATAAAACTTTGGTGACGGAAATAAAAATATAAAGTGATGTTTTCTGAATTTAACCGGTCAAAAAAAGGTAATTTGCTATAATTGTGATAAAAGGAGAAATTGTAAAAATACCAGGCCAGAGGCTGGCCAGTACAGACCGTTCCAATTTCAAAATTGCCCTCGACATTGTTTGCGAGCTAATTTTAATTTTCGTTTCTCATTAAAAAATGGATCTGCGCCGGGAACATTATCGCGATATGTTTTTTAAGATTTCAAGTGTCGCCTGAAACCGGAATCGAACGATATACTTGAAATGACATTCATGGATAAAGGCCCTTCTAAGGCAACCGTGTGCCGTTGGTATAACGAATTCAAGCGCGTTCGACTAACTTTGGGGGATGAAGAAAGAAGTAGTCGGCCTTTGACGGCTGTTACGGAAGAAAACGTGCTGGCAGTGAAAATTTTAATCGAAGACAATAGGCGAGTTACTCTTAGTTGGGTCGGAAAGCCTTCACGAAATTTTCTGTTGTGAGCAACAAGCGACCAAACACAGGGCTCCGCGGGCTACTTCTGCTTCACCACGACAACGCGCCTTCGCACACCGCGCTCAAAACGAACGACTTCCTGGACAGCACGCTAGTCAAACTCCTGAGTCACCCTCCTTACAGCCCTGACCTAGTACCGTGTGACTTCTTTTTATTGCTCGAAAATAATAAATCTGCTCAAAGGCATGCAATTTTCGTCGCCGGAAGATGCGCTGTCAGCGTTCGAGCAGGTTGTAAACGAGGTGTCTACCGCGGACTGGTTTTTTTTTTTTTCGAAAACTGGTTCAGACGCATTAAACTTTGTAAAGAGGCTAGTGGAGAGTACTTGAAATAATAAAAAAAAATATTTATCTACTTCTAGAACATTTATTTTTATTTTCGCAAAACTTTCTGAGTGTCCTACGTATATATCGTATTTCCTGTGTTTTTTGAGACAAAGATATTCGTTGGTCATCTCTCTTTATGTTATGTTATTGTGATTTAAGTGATGGCAAGGTTAGTTTTTGGTTGTGTCAATTCTCTTTTACAATACCTAGTTGATTCTATTATGATTGCTCTCCACCTGTTATAAAATCCTTCGGTAATGAATTGAAACTAAGAATAGCGCCAGTTCTTTCCCAAGCTACCTCTATAAATAGCTAAGTAATAAATAACGGGTGTTATAATATCGTTTACGAAGCCGTCTCATTTGGTCACACTTTTTTTAAAGGTCAAAAGTTCCCAAATTTTTTACGTTTATTCTACGAAAACCAGTTTTAAATGATATAACCTGAATTTAAGGAAGGGAGAAAGAAAGAAAATACATATTTATATTAATTACGGCACGGTTGGCGCAGTGGTTGGGCGATCGGCTGCTGCGCTGCGTGTCGCGGGTTTGATTCCCTCACGGAACAAATATTTGTATGACCTACAAATAGTTGTTCCGGGTGTGGGTGTCTTGTGTATGTGAGTTTTCATGTTTGTGAACGAACCCACGATACAGGAGTAATTCCTAGTGTGAGGCAACGTTTAAAAAAAATTGTGGTTGACAGTGTGATACTCGTAAACAATAAGGACATGCTAAGTGCAAAAAATTATTAATGTTTTGAATTCTTCAATTAATTTTTGTTCCATTGTGATAACCTTAAACTTTGATTTTGCTGATGATACTTGAGTAGCGTGTACTAAAGATGTTTCTCAAATATTCAGTTTATAATTATACAGCCACTATAAAATGACGACCAGCACCCTAATTGCGGAATACACAATCAATCGGAATCTGAATCGTTTTGAAACAGATTGCTTATCCATTGCTTCTTAAGTTCGATAAAAATTCTGCTCAACAATATATAGAACGCAATGAATGTTCTTGAACCGTCAAAATCAAACAGATTAGTCGTAATCGTTTACGAAAATGTGTTATGCAATTAGGGTGCTGATTTAAATATTTGAGGTGCCACTACTGACATCAAACTGGTACCTGTTATGACAAAACTATGTAACATTAAGTTACGACAAAAACGATATAAACTTAAATTATACAGGTTGTCCCGTAAGTTTAAGAAAAAAATTTTTTTTTTTTTTAAAGGGAAAATCTACCGCCTGTGACGGTCTTGTACGAGTAACTCCGGTGTCTGCATTTTTTGTTTTTTGGTAAATTCTTCTGTAACTATTATTACCCGACCTATCACCCGACTGCGGCTTGACGTCGACTAATGGGACACCATGTATGAACAACAAAGAAACCGCAGGAGGTTTCCAGTTTAATGTACAATACGGCCGATGAATTATTTCCGGTCCGAACTTAGCGCAGAACCAAACGGTAACATGAGGCGAATGTGAGCGAGAGGACATGCGCGCAAGTTTAGAGAGCCTATATTCAGAACGGCCAGGATTCATCGACCGTATTGTAATTAAAACGTAATAATTATAATAATGACTTAAAATAAACGGTACTAGCCTTTGGTGCCAACGAGCTATGATTTCATAATTGTGTAATCAATTAATTCCTGACCCTGAGACCCTGTACTCAAAGTGATTCTTAATAATGAGATTTTGGCCCAAGTAGCATACAATATGTAGCATATATGGATGGATAACAGAATTCGCACATTCTCAAAGAAGTTTAGAGTACTGGCCAGGGACTCAAACAGTAACCGTAAAACGTGCTTTATTATCACTGTTTTTTTAAAGTTTTTTTTTTTAAGAAACACTATTATTTATACTTTTATAATTTAACAGACACAATAATGTTATAAACATCAAAGTGTAACCTTTTACCTTTTCTATGTGTTAATAAGTGTGACAGAAATAAGCAGTTTTAGGTTTAATTGCACGGTACCGCAACAATGCGCGGCTAACACACAGACGCGTCGATTCCAAAATAGCCTCAACCCAGTCGTTATTGCGGCTATTTTGGCAACGCTGCGTTTACCTGTTACTTATTAACACTGTTAACACTTTTATATCGGTTAAATATTCATTACTGTTACACTTTTGTAACTGTTTTGGGTTAACACATTGACAAACACATTTTTAAGTGACACTTAATTGATTTTGTTCTCGATTCAAAATGTAACACTTATAATGGTGTAACATTTATGAAGGTGTTTTTAAGTCCTTGGTACAGGAATGCCCAGAAATGGATAGGTGATGTGTTTATATCACTTTTTTTTGTAAACGCTTTTGCACCGGGTTCCTAAAGGAAATCTAATACCATTCGATACTGGTAGTAATCATACACAATTCGTTTAGTAATGACTGATTATTTTATTTTCTTCAGAAAGGTCAGGTGATTTGATTTGTAGTACTCGCAACAGACGTGCGTATGACCAGATTTATGAACGTTATCGAAGCAAAGGTAGGTAAGGATCGTAGCAGGTGGTGATGTGTACCTTCTGCCTTCGCCCATAGGAAGAAGTTTATGTATGTTTATTTTATTATATTCTTTCAACCTTTCCTATAATCCTAAAATCAAACACCACCTGCTTCATAACGCAACCTACACGAGTCTATTTTCAGGAGTACACTTATCTAGAAGCATGTTTGTCGTAGTATCTGTCGGTCGGACAGCGCCATCTACATCGTGACACAGGTATCATGCTAATATAATTAAATCGCAAGTGTGTTTGTTTGTTCGTCTTTCACGCAGCAACGGCGCAACGGTTTGTTTGCTCGTCTTTCATGCAGCAACGGCGCAACGGATCGACGTGATTTTTTGCACGGACATAGTTTATAGGCCGGCCCGAATTAGTTTACATTTTATCCCGAAATAAGGCACGGTTCCTGTGGGAAAAATCACGAAAATCGAGGCTTAAAGCAAGTGCTAATAAAAGCATTACCTGAGTAAGTCCAAGCCTGTAGCTGGTGACGTCCAGGTCCAGGGTCAACAGCATGTCGTCCACTATCTGTCGGTCGGAGACAGCCGGCTGTTGCACTGTGTCCGAGTCTTCGCTTTCTGACGTGGCTAGCAGGCGGTACCTGGGCAGATGATGGAGGTGATAATTTTCTCAAACATAATATAATACAACGTACAGATACCCAATCCCATACAACGAATTGGCACCTCCCTAAGTCTGGCTATTGAGCTCGCTATTTTAATTCGTCCAAATTTTTTACAGATGGCAGTATCAGCGACTCACATATTGCCAGAGACTGTAGTTTTACAACGCCATCTAGGAGTCGACCTACTTTTGAAACGTTTCGTGCCATCCTTTTATATTTAGTTTTATAGTTCTGGGTTCAGAAAAACATGTTCATACATTTCTTTTATATTTGTATGTTAATTAAGTAAAAGAAAAAAACGTTGTTTTATTTAAATTAGTAATGTTAACATGGTTACTGTGCTAACAGGACAAATTGAGAAAAACGCCTTCTATTGAAAAGAAATAAGATAAAGGCTTCATTTATGTTTTTGTTGAAAATATGTGCATTATGAGTGTAAATAAATAAATCAGCTTTTAAACAAGGAAGTTTTGTTTTTAAATAATCTTATTTCAGCCAAAATTCTGTCGTTTATCGCTTTCCAATGATTGTTAATTTCATAATGGTTACCTATGCTGCCATCTATGATTTCTTTTCAAGACTAATTATAATTTGTTCGAGTTGAGTAAAGTTAGATTTGTAAAAATCAAGACTTCCTTGTTAAATGCTGATTCATCTATTCACAGCTTTTAACTTCAATTCGAACCCATATAATGATAAAAGTGGCCATCTGTTAATCATTTTGTTTAGAGCTCTTTGCAATAGATGGCGTTTTACTCAATTTGTTCTGTCTTCAAAATAACCATTATAGTCATCAATTTAAATGAAACAACTTATTTTAAATCAATTTCTTTACATAGAAATATAAAATAAATCTATTAACTGTTTTTCTGAAACCGGAAGTATAAAACTTTATTGTAAAAGGATGGCACGAAACGTTTTAAAAGTAGGTCGACTCCTAGATGGCGTTGTAAAACTACAGTCTCTGGCAATTAGTGAATCGCTGATGCTGCCATCTGTTGAACATTTTAATGACGAAAAAATGCCAGCTCAATAGCCAGACTTAGTCATGTCTTTGTCATTTCTTTGTATGGGAATGGGTATCTGTACGTCGTATTACAATATCTGTGGACCGCGCGAAGCGCAGCTTTCCCTCCCATCGACCCGTGCCGCTTTTATAATTTAGCTTCGAATTCTATATTGCAAACCAAAACATAACCAATGTTAAATTTGAAAATAAAATTATGGTTTTTCTTGCAGCGCGGCGCGTTTGTAACTAAACGAATTTATTTGTTTCTCGATATGACATGTGTGAGACCTGGCTTTAACACTACATTTTCATTTTATTATGTTTTACATATCTTCAATAACGTGATTATTTAAAAATATAAACCATTTGGAACTTTTTTCCAAAGTAATGGATTACTTATTTATGTATTGTTCTTACCTGCGCGCAAACTCAGAAAGCGGCATGTGTTCTGGGAAGCCCTGCTTGTACAATCTTGCCGCATCCAATAGTTGGAAACCACGGAACTGAGGACAAATAAATACGAATAAGTTAAATAAGGGGTCGACAAAGGCATTTTCAACTTTTATGAAGATCGTTTACTTAGCGTTTATGGGGTAGATCAAACCTGTCTTGCAGATGCATGGGCTGAGCAAGGTACTTAAATCTCATAAATAATCTTTCTGCCGGAAAGTTGTGATTCTATTCCATATTCAAAAGTCAACCCTGCTGTCAACCTTGTTGGTTGACAGCCTTTCACCACGACTTGAATTACTATTATAGAATCACTATGTCCAGCAGTGCGCTCTGTTAGTTACCTGTGATCGTAACAGCGGCACGTTGACGTCGTCCGCAACGTCAGTGGGCTGGTTGGTCAGCAGACAGCACACGAAGTGCACGCCCGCGGTGCCGCAGCGACGTAGTGTGTCCACTATGCCGTCCGCTACGAATTTGGCTTGTAATGCTGTTGAGCGACGCTTCATGCCGGCTGTGCCTGGAGAAAAAGTTAGATATTTTATAGAAGAAAGCGAGATAGTACATTTACTAAAAGGCACACAAACCTTTTCATAACTAATATTATAAATGCGAATGTTAATTTGTTACTCTTTCATACCAAAACGGCTAAACGGATTTGGGGGAAATTTGGCACACATTTAGACCATGACCTGTGTAAGGAGGATAGGATAGGCTTATTATCCTAAATCACAGACCAAGTCGCGTGCATCTACTTGTATAATATAAAGCAGACCAAAAAAGAAAAAAGAAGTGAACAGTGCGATTAATAAATTAGCAGGGAAGTGGGCCTCACGGATGCACCAAAAAGGCCCATTTCAGCAAAAATGCCAGACAACTAGTGCCTGACGCTGATTTTAAACTGCATCGTGACGTGTGTATTCATACTTAGATAAAATTAAAATTGTGTAAGAGATTAGATGTGTACTAGCTGTTACCCGCGACTTCTTCGAAGATTTAGGATGTTTTGATGTGATGCGTAACAAACGAACAAACTTTACTTTCGCATTTATGATATTAGTTAGAATTATAGTATAAGCGCAACAAACCAGAGGCAAGCAACATAATAACATTATTAGCACATTTTTTCCAGACCCTTATCACAGATACTATAATACTACGTACAGATACCCATCCCATACCAATCCCATATAAAGAAATGACACCTCCCTAAGTCTGGCTATTGAGCTGGCAATTTTTCGTCATCAAAATGTTCAACAGATGGTTGCATCAGCGATTCACTAAGTGTCAGAGACTGTAGTTTTACAACGCCATCTAGGTGTCGACTTTTAAAACGTTTCGTGCCATCCTTATTAAATAAAGCTGATACTTCCGGTTTCAGAAAAACATGTTAATAGATTACTTTTATGTTTCTATGAAAATAAATAGATTTTAAATAAGTTATTTGATTTAAATTTGTGACTATAACGGTTATATTGAAGAAAGGACAAATTGAGTAAAACGCCATCTATTGCAAAGATCTCTAAACAAAATGATTAACAGATGGCTACTTTTATAATAATATGGGTTCGAATTGTAGGTAAAAGCTTAATTTATGTTAAATGTTGAAAAACGAGTGTGAATAGATAAATCAGCATTTCACAAGGAAGTCTTGATTTTTACAAATCTTACTTTAACCAAAATTCTGCCGTTTATCGCTTTCTAATGATTGTTAATTTCATAATGGTTACCTATGCTGCCATCTATGATTTTTTTTAAGACCAATTATAAAATGTTCTAGTTGAGACCCCATGCCCTTTTATAACAATCTAGCATTCGTGGAAACCGTTTTTTTTAACCAGAATCTTTCTGTCATTGTTTAAAAAAGGCACAGTTTTCATTGGGGTTTCTTTCAATAAATAATAATCAGAAGGAACCCAAAAAAATTAGCCATCTGTGACCTGTTATTTCTTATGAGGTACCATTTGATATAATAACGAAAGGGTTTGATGGATAGCTTACCAGAAGTTAGCGTGCGTCGTATAGAGCTGGCTCGTCGTAACGTTGATGCATCACCGACAGCGGCCGACCACGCGCTGATACCGCACGCACCGCGCGCCCATGAAGATAGGCGACCGATCTCTTCACTGAAAACAAAACAGAGGTTTAACATAATTTACTTCTTAACGCGCTGCTAGATTAACCTTAAAAGAGCTGGTAATAAGCAGCTAGGCACGTGCGATCAGCGATTTTAATTAGACGTGAATACGTCTTTAAATTTGATGTTATAGTAGGCGGCCAGTCAAAAAATCTGATGATAACAAAATCGGGAGATACAGTTTGGTGTTGCAGCTACATATCTTTCATCTATATCCAATAGTACATTATGGTACTAGTGTGTAACATTGGTGATTACCGCCGAGGCGCCATTGAGACCCGTGCCGTAGGCGAGGGTCTTAAGAGAGCCGAGGACGGTAATTATCAATACACACGTGTATCATACTACGTCTTTCAACACTCTTGTTTATAAAATATCAATAAAAACTCATTTTATTCAAAAAAATATCGTGTTCATTAGAACAAATAAATTAATGTTCCTATTGCTTGCTCATTTCATGCAACTTCTTATTTAAATAGATAATTTTAACTCGTACGTGTTTACTAAATAAAACTTTCACTCAAATATAACTTTTGTTTTCTCTGTAATAGAAGAAAACTTTTAATTCCCCATTTTGTACGTGGCAGAATAGGTGCAAACAAAAAAAAAACCTCATCCCTTTAGTCTGTGGCCGATCGCAATGCGCGCGCATAGGAAAACTGATTAATTTTTCCCGCCATAGCGAAACATTTTTCACAACTCGTTTTCACTATTGAATTTATAGTTATTTATTAATTAAAATGTCTACAAGTACTAGTTACGAAGAAAATGATTTAAGAACAACGCCCCTCCACCAATAAATTAAAAAAATATATATATAACTCACTAATGAAAAATCTATAACTTTATGAGCAAGTGTGTTGAAAAATATATTTACACCACTCGATAGCTAAAGAATCAAAGAATATGTTACGTCATCAGGACTGTGACGGTACGACTTCTACCTACCTCAGAAAATACAACTCGTTACGTTCACGTCTTCACGTAAAACAAAAGACAGTTTCCACGACACAGCCACACCCCTTTTTTCACACAAGCTCGGGCACTGAAACAGCTTGATACTATAAAGACATTAGTAAGCGGTACTTACTTTTGGCTTTCTTGTAATAACGTCAAAGATTTCTTGGTAACAGGGTTTTCTCGGCTTGCCTTCACCCAGCCAGTCACATCATACAGAACCGGGTTGGTACCCTGAAAATAATTATAATCAAGTCAGTCCTTGTCATATTTTATCAACATTTTCAGTTATGTTAAGAGTTATGGCAGCAGATATCATTCAACGATTAAAAGGAAAGCGTAGAAGCGACTATCAACAAAGCACTTCACTATGTAGAAAGACCAACACTGGTCAAAACGAACCGTACCGGATGTTCGTGTATTACAATGAATAATTGTCGGACGCAAACGACACCTTAACCTATTAATTCCTAAAGTTACGGTTTCCTAGAAGAGCGGTGACCGTCGCATGCGGCCGTAATGTCCAAATACTGAGTGTTATTTGACATCTTAATGTCAAATACTGAGTGTTATTTGACATCTTAATGTCAAATACTGAGTGTTTTTGACATCTTAATGTCAAATACAGAGTGTTTTTTGACATCTTAATGTCAAATACTGAGTGTTTTTGACATCTTAATGTCAAATACTGAGTGTTTTTAAAACGACTGTCCAATTCACAAAAGCAGATTATCATCATCTAAAATGATTTAGTCCAAAACCTATATATTGTAACGTACATAGAACCGTATGACCCCATGAATAGAGTTCAATCTCACCTGTAAGTGTTGCAGCACAAACTGCCTGGCATGCGGCGCCTTCTTGATGAGGTAGTGCGTGTGATTGGGCGCGCCGTAGTGCGTCATCACTCTCTCTAGGAATGTGTCGTCTGATGAACCAGGGTACATGGATTCTTCGTCTAGAAGCCTGAAAAAATAAGAAAGTATTAATAAAGAGTATATTGTAAGCTCCGTTTTTAACGGAGAAATCATTGATTTATTAGAATTTTGGGTATTAAGCCTGGCCGTCCAACGCTGAAGATAGGTTTCTCACAAGATTTGAATATCAAAATACTCGTAGTTCTGTCATATACCATTTAGAATCTTTCTGAACAACAGAATGCATTGGCATTCCGTAATTTTATTTTTGTTTTCATGTTTGTCTCTTAAAGTGAAAAAAAAATGGTTTCTTGCTAAGTTAAGAATATTTATGACTATTTAATAGTAGTTAACAGATGAAACAGATTAGCAAAATGTTTATGTAAATGTTTTACCAAAGTAATCCACGTCGGTCGCACTCCCGCAAATCTGCCTGAGAGCTTCGTACTATCGTGTTTTGTGGAGCTTTGTCTAGCAACTCCACCATCGGGCCAGGGTTCACGGTTTCTGATAACCAGTCTGTAATAAATAAACGCAACATTAGCTTTGGTATTGTAAAATATGGAATAAGACAAATTCAAATTATTGAAAAAAAACTAGCTGCTGCCGGCGGCCTCGCCCGCGTGGTTTTCGGAAAAGGGAAAGTTCTACAGTGACAAACAGTAGCTAGTAGCAGTAGTACATCAGCTATCTGCCAGTGATAGTCTCGTCAAAATTGGTCCAGCCGTTTCGGAGATTAGCCGTAACAAACCAGACAGGCAGAAAGCTGACAAAATTTTGAAATTAGTATTTTGTTATAAGTAAGTGCCGTATGTTTATACTTTCTTAAGCATTGAGTAAAAAGCAGCTATTATGACATTACAAACGGACACTTCAATTTAATTTATTTTATAGAAATTATAAACAAATGAGTCGAGAAGGTTAAAAGAGTTAGAAGAGAAATTTCCTACGAGCACCAATGATCAACATAAGTAAAGTATATAGACTTGATTCGACATTGAATCATACCTACCTAAGCGGCTTTTAAACACAGTTTCAAATATGAGGACACAGGCTTATAATCCAAAGCTTGACGATTGCTATGAAATTGATGTTTATCATTTAGTAATTTTATCATTCCTACAGTCGCGAATCGCATTTTGATCAACATACGACGAAAAACAGAGCTGCAATTTACAAAGAAAATGGAATTTGGCGGGCTACAGCTGAGGATTCACTTTCAAGTGTCGTTTTTTTTTTTTTTGCATAGAGTTTTTTACACAATGAGTAAACGTGTTCATTTATAAACATTACCTTCTTCAGCTCCATCATCAAGTGTAATTCCTTCCTGTGCGTATCGTTCCCGTGGAGCCACCAGCAACGCTTCGTGGAACATCGCTTGCAAGCGCTCCTAGAAAACGAAAAGATACCATTACTAACGGATTACTTTCCATTTTTGTTATGAAATGTCACCGTGTCACGTTCGTTTGGACCGTGATGTTATTTAGGCAGAAATTGCAAAATGCAGATTAAACTAAGTTTTTTTTTTGTTTGAGTTTATTGTCAAAGTCAAAGTCAAAGCGGGCGTTTTGGGGGACTGTCTAATGTAATTTTGACGTGTGAAAAGTGCTGATTCTCATCTTAATTACAATAAATAACTTTAGATTTTTCTCTCTCTCAAAACCTATGCAATGGTTGGGTTGCATTATTTTTACTGCATCAACCGCCGTACATACTCTTACTAACAGATAACTATAACTCCTTCTATTTCCACAAAATCTGTTCATTTCTGTTCTTCTAATACACAAGGTTAAGAACGGTAAAACTTACTTGTAAATAATTTGAAAGCAGCTTTGACAGCGGAGCGCCGCTCTGTTGTCCAGCACACATTGGGTTGTCAGCTCCCGGTGTATCCAGCAGTAAAATTGACGCTGACGTTCGAGCTGAGGTCGATAGACTCCTGGAAAGTTAACAAAACATTGAATCAAAATCCTAACTTAAATTATAAATGCAAAGGTAAGCTTGTTTGTTTGTTACGCTTTCACGCCAAAACGGCTGAACGGATTTGGATTAAATTTGGCACACAGACAGACCATGACCTGGGTAAGGACATGGGGTACTTTTATTCCTGGATTGCAGACGAAGTCGCGGGCAACAAATAACTTGTAAATAATGAAGACGACCTAGAATTTGCAAGTACCACTCCCGAAGTCTTTTTAAAGCACTCCAATTTAATGACCAAGTTTAAGATTCGCTTTCTCTTCATTCCGGCACTTCAATCGGCGTATGTGTAAAAATATTCGTGTCACTTGGATACGGCAAAATATACCCTATTCGTACTTTTTAAAGTTCATTTTGGTATAATCGAAATAACGCGAATAACTGTCAGTTTTTATGTGATGGTGTAGTTACCTGTTGACCAGTGCAGCTATAATATTGAAGGTCTCGTTGTACAGTCCAGTGACAAAGGCATCTACTGCCTCTGAACCAGACATCTCGCGTTCGTTCGAAGGTGATGGCGTTCTGAAATGGATATATCAAAGTGGTTTGAATAAAGAAAGAAAAGCAATGATAGGCCAAATAAGATTAATAACAGAAATTTCTTATCGCTGGCCTATTAGTTATAAAGTTAATCTTATAGAGGTATGAGGCACAGGGTGTAAAGCTTACTCATCCTCCAAAGAAAAGGGAGGATCCTCCGAACAGACGGGTGCCGTGTCTGGTGGGCAACTCCCCGACAATTGATATCGGGACGTTGTATATATGCTAGTTGCGCGGTAAACTCTGCTTGCGCGATGCAGGAATTTCCGTGACGTCGCTCATGTCAGTGTGATTCGTAGTTCGCAAGTGGCGGTGTAGATGCCGCCACAAACTTAAGTTAAGCCTCAAGTGAAAGTGAACACATTGCGACGCGAGGCCTAAGCTGAGTTTTGCGTTTGTGTGCGTGATTACCAATCGCACCAATGTGATCACAGCGCCTCACCCCGACTGCCCGATTGGCCGATTGCCAAGCTATGGACGTGTCGCTATGTGCACTCACACAAATGTAAAGTTCAGCTTAGGTCTCGCGGGCAGTAACTAGAAGGCCAAAAGTTCGAAGGCCTGTGGCATCCAACCCGCTCTGGGCAAGCGTGCTGGATTACATCCTACTCCCTCTTACTGAGGTCTGTATCCCAGCAGTGGGTACATTACGCTATCATAGACTAACCTCAGGTTAGAGTTGGGTTGCGGCGAGGTGGGCACAGTGACGAACACGGCTCTCGCCAGCTCCTCCGTGCCCACGCCCAGCAGCCGCGCCGCGCGCTGGCCGCAGCCTGTGCTCAGGAACTGGTACTTTATGCCCGAGCCCGTGTTGGCTGGAAAGAGAATTTTAATGGGCGTTTTGAGACACGGAACAAACCATAAGTTGTAAATAAAACAGTGACAAAAACGGTTTTGCAGCTGTCAAACCAGCACGCGTAGCTAGGCCACGATAGAAGAAAAGGAAGACGAAATGTCAGATTGTAGTAAAATTTCTACGGCGCGACGTTGAAATTCAAGAAAAGATTGACTTTTTGTTAAGGAAGTGATTTGTCTTCTTTTCGTAGAGTAGCGATAGAAGTGGTCATGCATAGACAAAATGACAGTTCTTTTATCCATCTGTCATTTTGTGTATTCTTCCGTAGACAGAACTCGTTTCTATGGTAGGTACTCATGCTAAGCGTGATGGCTGATGGTATAAGTGCCGGCACGAGTCATGAGCACAAATTACACATGAACTGTTGTTGCAGGCGTCAGCGGGCTCTACTTCTCTGCTGCAGGCAAAATCCAAGTGGTTTCATTCCAGAGGTGAAGTGAAACCGGAAACCGGGGTCCTTAGTCCTGATAAAGGACAAAACAACGCCACCTCTGCTCACGAATAGCATTTTGACCAACATACGACGTTACTCCGCCATTTACTAACTCTCCGTGATTTTCCATGGATTTCCGTTTCGATTTTCCTTCAATAAGCTTTAAATTTGCCTATAAGTTTAGAGTTCTTACCTTTCACAGCCCCCGCCCATCCTAAATGACAGATAGCCGCCATAATCTTCCATATCGCCATCTGTTCGTTCTCAGTGACAGCCAGCAGCTGTAGCGCTTCCTTCAGCGCTGCGAATTCAGCGGGCGCGTCCGCTTTTTCAGCGGAAGTCATGAAGGGGTTCGGAGTGTTGATCGGTGATTGGTCGAAGAGCAGCTCGCGGCGGAGGCGGCCGTCGCAACCGTGGTAGAGGCTGAAATGAAAGTTGGAGATATTTTATGTTTGGTTTGTGTATTGTCGTTTTGTTCAGGAGGTTTTGAAGCACGTTTCAAGATTGCGGGTTCAAGCATAACAAGTTACTTAATCAAATTGAATAAAACAAATACAGGCTCAAATTTAATAAACACTATATACAATTTTATTCAACTCATACTTTATATAAATGACAAAAGACTACTTTAACAATGACTAACTTTGAAATGCTGTACAAATCTATAGAAAACCAACACTTTGTGAATGAGGAATCCAGCTACGAAAACCTAGAAAACTTCATTATATCTAATCTACTACAACATAAGTAAAAATTTTGAATAAACCAAGGGACGACTGGATAAATAAGAAAATATTGGATGAAATCGAGGAGCGAAACATTATCTGGAAGGATCAGTGTTAAAGACATTAAAAGTATAAAAAGTTTGATCCTTGACCACTTAACTAACTGCATCAACTAATGTCTTGAATTGGGAAGGTTCCCTGATAGTTTAAAAGTTGCGAAATTAACGCCAATCTACAAATTTGGAAACAAATCTGACCCCAGCAATTACCGACCGATATCCGTCTTACCTGTACTATCTAAAAATTAAAAAAAAAAATATATAATCGCCTCATAAACCATCTGAATGGTATAGATTTCTTTTATACTCAACAATACGGTTTCCGACCAAAATCGAACACACTATCAGCGACAATAGATTTAATCACTAAAATCAAAACATCCATCGACAAGTAACTTATAGGTTTGGGAATCTTTATTGATTTGAAGAAAGCGTTCGATACCGTTAGTCATTCCCTCTTGCTCAAAATACTAAGTAACATAACTGGATCTGCATACAGAGTCTTAGAATCATATCTCACTGACAGAGTTCAAGTAGTTAAAATAAACAGTTATGAGAGTATACCAGCTAGTTTAAATTGCGGAATACCACAGGGATCGATTTTGGGGCCTCTATTTTTCCTTGTATATGTAAATAATATTAAGAACCTCTAAATTACTGGTGACACCACTCTGTATGCTGACGACACCTGTCTCTTTTATTTTGGAAGTGATGCGGAAGGTCTTGTTAGAAAAGCGCAAAATGACTTATCATCACTTAGCGAATGGTTCAAGTACAACCTACTAACCATTAATCCGAAAAAAAAACGTCTTTAATGATCTTTGCTGCTAAAAACAAAAAAATACCGAGTGACATCAAACTAACCGTAGATAATGAACTCTTACAAAAATCAACAAATGAAAAATATTTGGGCCTAACCCTGGATCCGAAACTAAACTGGTCAAACCACATAGAAAAAATACGAATCAAAATTTCTTCACTTACGGGGGCACTACGTAAACTTTCTGGTTTTATTCCACACAAGATTAGAAACATGATTTATAAAGCACTCGTGTAACCACACCTAGACTACTTGATTGAAGTAGGGGGCTGCGCCGCTAAAACCTACTTAAACCAGATTCAAGTGATACAAAACAAATAAATTAAAACTTTATACAACTATCACTACCTAAAATCGACTAAACAAATATACAATGACACTAAACTTTACGACATACAACAACTATATATATACAAGACATGTATTTTAGTTTGGAAAATAATAACAAAGGAAACCCACTCTCAATTGACTTTCAAAAAGAAATCACGGATACTACACTAGAAATCTCAATAAACTCGAACTTAGACCACCCAGAATCAATTACGGGAAGAGAAATATTTTATACGAAGGAGCGATACTGTTCAATAAGTTGCCAGATAAGTTAATCAATGAAAAAATATTAAATTATTAAAAAAAATGTTACAGGTTTATGTTTCAGAATCGATGTACCTAAAACCTAGCTAGAGGATATATTTTTAGATATCTAATTTTAATATATATTGCCCACAAAAATAATACATAACCTTTTGAATGATTTATAATCTTTAGAAGACTTTAAAATTTCTGTTTTTAATGTTATCGACTAACGGAATCATGATGCTAGTTTATAACTGCATGAATAATTTGTATATCTCATATTTAAGCGAACTGTTCTGTGTTCTTTATGAGAATAAATTCTTTAAACCGAAATGCTACCAGCACGTCTGCGGAGTTTTGCTAGCTAATTTAATTGGACCCTGTATTGATTCGCATTTTACTCTCGACGTTTTACTTTAAGTACCATAAATACCTTTACAATTAATATGAAAAACAATTGAACAAGCTTGGAACACGAAATTTGATATTGTTTTTGCCGTTGTTATGCGTGGGCTCATGTGGTTTTCTATTAAAAATTGCTTCTCGCATCATCTTTATTTTCTTTAAAATGTATAATTATATTTCAACAATTATCTATTCTGTTTTATAATTGTTTATTACACATAACCTACCCATATATTATTTAAATATTTACACACACGATAAAACTGATTTACATCCGTAAGACGTCCTCGTAACATTGGGTCTGGTTGAAAACCTGCATCAGACAATTAGTTGTCTGGGCCCTCCCGACCCTTGCTCGAGCCAGCCCGCGCCGCTGAGCCTGTAGCTTTAAATTCGTCCCAAAATAATATCAATCCTGATCCAGCTAGTCATTTGCTGCCCTCTTCCAGCGACGCCCTAAGCCGAGGTTCGTACCCCGCAGGGGGTGCCCTTAGCGTTGTCGCTTAGTTTTAGTTAGCATTAAGTTTAAGTCCTGGCTGGAGGCCTTAATTTATTAGGGCAACCACAGGCAAGTCCGCTTAAGCAGACGACAACCTCATAGGTTGACCTGCGAGATGCCAAACCAACAAACAAAATAGTTGTCTGGCATTTATGCTGAACTGGGCCTATTTGGAGCAGCCGTGAGGCGCACAATGCTATTTTCTTCAGTTTTTTTTTGTTTTGTGTGAATATTGTGTGCCTTAACCTGGTTTAATTAAATTTCTGATTCTTTCTTTCTTTACATAAATTCAGGTTTTTATACTAATTACATACAGCGTCTAGATCTATGACATAGCTGTCAACTACGCAATCCGTACATCAAATGTAACATAGCACAAAAACAATTGCTAAGAAAATAATGTAGTTTTAATAGTAATACTAATATCATTTTAAAGCTAAAAACATAATAATAAATGATAAATGATTTTATTTCTGTAAATAGGTTTGTACAAACACTTTTACACGTCAATCATATTTTAAAAACTAGGTGAGATCTTCATTTCCTATCTGACTACTCTGAGAAGAAACGCCGAAACAAACTCAGAGGTCACAGTCTCTTTTAAAGTCCAGACATAATCTTGGTCAGGTCATGTGAAGACCATGTGGATTGATATCTGAAATGGTCTTTCGAGGAAAGAACCACACAGAATGAGTGGACCTGTCCAGTCAGTGCACGCATTTGTCAGTTGTCATGCAGCTCAACACAGAACTAAAGGAGCTAATAAAAGATGGTAGTGGTAATAATGTGAACAAAAATGTTTTACTTAGATAAAAGCATGAAAATTTTACATACATTTTTTAAAAAAAAAATTGTTTCTGTGCACAACTTAAATAAAGCACGCAAATCATTGTTTTTTATGGGTGCATGCAGCAGTACAGGGGTCGTAGGGATATTTAAAATTATGTTAAAATATTAAAAACTTGTTTTCGTAAAAAACGTCAGTAAAAGTTGGAATTTTGACCTTTAACCTCCAGATCCTTTAGTAACCAGAAGGTTTGACGAATGACGGGGAGAACAAGTGCACATACCACCCGGTTCAGAATGGGCTTAACATACCAACCGTGTTAACAAACAGACTGGTTACAAGACTGGACACATTACAAGAGCATACTCAAGGTTACATTTCGTTCCAATCACAGTTTGATTCACTGACATCATTCATGTAATCCCTGGTTTACACAGTTCAATTTTAGTATAACAACAGTTGTTATCCTATATATCATAACAAAAAATATTTTTGAATTTGAAATTCAATTTGATTGAAAGTCTGTTCTGACGGCTTTAATCGCGTTTGAATCAGCAATTGATCGACTTAAATCGAACCGTGAGAACCCGGTATTAGTAATAAGTAATGCCACAGTACTCACGTATGCAGAGCTCTGAGAGGTGCCTGTCCGGGTCTCAGGTCGGGCAGCAGTATTTGTACCGACGCGGCCGCTAAGGCGCCGCCGCCGTCGAAGTCCAAAGATGTGAGGGAGACGAAGCGAGATGCGTGCGTGTTTGAGCCGGTCCTGTATACAGAAATATAATTCTTGTAAAGTCAAAGATTGCCTTCATTAAAATCAGAAACGCCCAGTATTATATGTTGTAAAAAATGTACCGCTATACTAAGATATATAAAGAAACTGGCGTAAAGTGAAGCTTAGATCCAAAATTAAAAGCAAACATCTAATTAAACTGTCGTTCATAGGCCTAATCACTTTCTTGAAGTATTCATCGATGTTTTGGATATTACTCGTACTAAAGTGCTCAATTTGTCTCCTGAAATAAAATCGAACTCCTATTGTAAAACACAGTATCTTGTACGCCAATTACTTCTCTGCCATGAGCATTATTTAAGCAAATATCGACCCTCAAAGTCCCATAACGTGACGACTGCACTTTTTCTTGTGAATATGTCGTTGGAGTGCATTTCTTTATATCCTAACCTATATTATAAATGCGAAAGTAAGTTGGCGTACTATAAGATTAAAGACTACGTCGAAGACAAGAAAGTTTGGCAATAATTCCCTCTGCACATGTGGCTTCCCTGGTACCTCATAAACGGCATCACTTGTAAATTTCTAATAACTGCTCCCAAATAATGGTGTTTATCTTTTATTTTTTATAGTGACTTTTACATAACTCTGACATAGTATTTTCATTATTTGACATTATATACCTACAATTTTTAATTAGTTTTTGATTTTACTTTATTAGATTATTTTATATTTTGTAAATGTGAGAACGTCGTAGGCCTTGTGGATTGTAAATTTATAGACCATTGTCTATTTGTTTAACATATGGTACTTGTTGACAGGCCTACACTGTCCTCCCATACCTATTAACACTGTAATTAAAAAACATTGTAAAATATAAATATTTTTAAAAGAGGAACCATGGAGTTTCTTGTCGGCTCTTCTCCATAGGAAACGACCAATTGGAACCGTGCACCTAGAATCTGACGTTTCATAAGTGCCCATGTAGGTTTATGTGAAATAAAATATTTTGATTTTGAAGTTTTTTTGTGTGTTAAGCTTCCATATCAAAACGGCTTAACGGATGTAGATGAAATTTTGCACACAGATAGACAATGACCTGATTAAGGACATAGGGTACTTTACATTCTGGCTCGTAGACGAAGTCGCGGGCAACAGCTAGGAAATAATAACATGTGAAAACCTATCTCTAACAGCCTTCTCACTCACCGTGTAGACCCGAACAGGTGCAGCACATCAAAGGCAGCGTCCAATCGTTCGGGAGTCAGCTTCGAGCCCTGTGCGGGGTACGCGCTGGCTAGGTACCACACGCAATGACGCATCGCTGATGTTTTTCCGGAACCGGATCTGTGGGAAAGAGAAAACCATTATTTAAGTTTTTATAGGAAAGTTTCATCATTAGTCTAACCTTTCCCCTTAAATATGTTCGGGGATGCCCATCTGACCCTCACAACCATAATAGGTAGAATATCAATTCCCACAACCCAGTTACTTCGTAACACGATATGCATTGGTAAGACTGTTTGTCAGACTCGGCCTTCTGATTTTTTCCCGTAACGACTGTCAACGATCCACAAGTTACAGCTGGGATCAAAACTCGTGCAAAGTACGCACGTGGTTTTTGGGGGATGATGTTTTTTTTTTTGCGTGCGTACTTTTATAGGAATGTTGATCATTGTTAAATATTGGTATTATAAAATTTTAAGATTCTATAAGCAAGCAATCATGGCAGAATATCAAGGCTCTGTTTCAACAGCTCCAGACAGGCATTATCCACAAGATAGAACAAAAACTCGACCAACATTTTTTGTATGAAATTTTTTGTTTGCATTTTTTTAACCTGACTGGTACACGTTTCAAGGCCGTTTCAACAAACGGCCTTGAAACGTGTATCATCAGTAAAGGCTATAGCATAAATATCGGTATTATCATGATAAAATCAGATTATATCAGTAAACACAGCCTGGCGCATTAAGAAAGCCTTATTCACACAATACAACGCACGCTCACGTCTCTCTCCTGAAGGTAGCCTCAGTTTCAATTACAATCGGCCATATTGCGATATCAGTAGGAACAGGAACATTGGTACAATTGATTGATTCATGAGCAGCAGTTATTAATCTAGAAATAAGGAATAGGTTTGGAATTAATAGATATCAAGTTCCTTGTCGGACTGTGCTTGTAAATTATAATTACGGCACACTTCGTTAACTAACTTCTGTACATTTTGTAGTTTGTATTTATATAAGATTTTTTTAAACTTTCGAACACTTTTTGGTATAACTTGGACTTGTCTATTTGATACGACATCTTGAACAATTCAACTTTGGCAAAAGTGGATCAACGGTGACACAAACATTAACTTGCTTTGCTTACAACGCTTCAAATCGTGAATCGTATTGAAACAAAACAATAAATAGACGGAAAAAACATTAGACAAGTGAATAGCGAGCGGTAATTCCCCTACTCAGTTCTAAGCGAGTACCTAAACGTATTCATTATTTGTAGGAATCCCTGAAAATGCTTTTCTTTTTCAGCGTAGACAATGTGTGGGTTGCCATGTGTATAAAAAGTTAATAATTACTGCTGACGTAATCACCATCTAGATCCCCCCAACCCCCATGTCATCAAAAATAAGCAAAGCAAAGACCCCCCCGCCCCCTTATAGTGCTTACGTAATACTTGAACGGCCCCTCACAGAAGTCCATACATATTGACAGGGATAGAGGACTAGCTCGCAGGCACGAAAAACAATATACGAGTATGCGTCCTAAAGCGGCTATATTTCAAAATATTAACCTGCCAAGAAAGACCATAGCCCTGTCCCTTCTTGAAGCCAGCATGCATCGGTGCGTGGACTGCGCAGCTGCGAATACGTGAGGCGGCATGTCATCAGCTCGACAACCACGGAACATTGCTGCCACCTGGAAACAAAGGCAAGTTGGTTATGGGTTGGTCGGAGATACATAAAGGTGTAATCGGACAATCTTCCTGTCCTTTTGTGTGTTTTTTCGCGTTAGATGTTTTTGAAAATCTTGGAGATCGTTATCGGAGCCATTGAAAATTTTATATAGGCATTTGAACAACAACCCTTGATTTCTAAAAGACTAACCAAGTGACTTACCCAAGGGAATCCGATATGTCAAATCTCAGATTAATATCGAAAATGGTTAACAAAATTAAAAAGTTAAAACCCCCGGATTCACAAAAAAAAAATCCAAACAAAGTTTCATCTTCTTTTTAACCGCTTTAGGGGGTAGAATTACAAAAGATCCTACCGTAGTGTTCACCTTCGTTAAATGAGGAACTCTTGCGCAAGATTTTATGATTTCAGACCCAACGGTTTAGGATGTGCGGTGTCTGTCAGTAAATTAATGAATGTAAGATTTTTATGTTGAAGAAGATATTTTTTACCTTGTCAGTATAAATTGGAGAGGTGCGCTTCGGCGGGCCCAGTACCAGGAGTGCGTTACCGGCGCGGGCGTGCGGTAGACCGGCGGCGTGTCGCGAACGCAGCACGTTGAGGGCACCGCATTCGTTCAGGCAGCGCAGGGCCGCTATGTCCTCGCAGCGTTCTAATTGGGGCGGGTTTGCCTGGAAGAGATTGGAAATAGAATTATATTGTAGGAAAAGGCAGTGAGCACTTTTAAATTGTAATTAACTGTGAAATTAACCAACCGGAGTTCATTCGCGTGCATGTCGAAAAACAAAATTGGATTTCATGGGTTTTAATTTTTTTTGCACGGACCTCTAAATTTTTTTCTAAAATAAAAGTAGCCTAAGTTACTCCTTATAACATCAGCTATCTGTCAGCGAAGTTCCGTCATAATCGGTCAAGCAGACAGACATTTTTATGTCTGTCTGCTTGACCTACATGCTTGTGACATATATGCTTGTTTTTGTTATTACTTCCATATCAAATTTATTTTTAGTTATATTTATAGGATAGGAGTATTTCGATTTCAATGATCAATCTCAGTTGTTGAGACTATTGCCTGCCTTGAGACTGTAGGTGGAATAATCCATCAGTAGTAGAGACAATATCAGAAGCAAACATTGAATACGACAAACTATACTATGTAGGTAAGAAATAAAAACATAGGTGAGTGAAATATAAATTGGAGTCAGATTAGTGTTTAGGCCCAGTGGAAACGGCCGCGACCTTCGAGTTGTAGGTTCGAACACAGACAGTCGCTTTACTTTGTGTAAATTATTTCATCACCACTGCTCTCAAAACCGTGAAGACATGTGACATCTAGCAACCTGCACTGGGCCGGTGTGGTGGATCCCCCTGCTAGAACACAGGCCGCAAGTGGGTATGGCCCCCGGATCATTATAGGCTGATTTTATTACAACATTTGTGAACTCTTTGGGAAGGAGCTCGTCCGGTGACGTACCGACCAGACCCTTTCTACTTCTACCGTCAAGAAGCATTGCTGTTCTGATTTTGTTACAGGTATGTGGAACATGTGGAAGCTTTGTAATTAGCAAACCTTCAACCTTCGATTGATTTTTAATTGTGTTATTAGTTTGAAAGCTTTCTAGCTAAAATAAAATACAAACAAATAAAGGACCTAAAACTTCCCTAAAAATCACTAAAATATTATGCAAAACTATCCCCAACTTCAAGTTGGTTTTGCGGTCAATTTTCTGGGAAACTTCCAGGGATATTTCTCAATCATTTAAATAAGTTGCACGCAAAGCATGGCCACCATAAAAACGAGTTTTGCTGACTGAAGAATAGACAAAATGACAGATGAATAAAAAAAATCTGTCATTATGTCTATTCTATCTAGAATTTTGTCTATTCTTCTGTAGACAATACTTTTTTTTTTCAGGTGTTGGTAGTATTATTTGCCCAACGTACCTTTTCCAAATCATCTTCATCAACGCTGAGTATCTCCCCAGTCTGCAACACCCGGACTTTGGCCCTGCCAGTGTCTGCCTCTCCATCTCTCACGACCGCCGTGAAGCCGCCTCGGTGCGCCAGCCACATGTGACCGGTCTGCAGCCATTCCTTCTCGCATGCTAGCTGCTCTTCGGATTTAGCCTGTGAAGAAGAAAGAAGGTGGTGAATATTTGGTTGTAATTTCAGAAAAATGTTGATCTGTCTGCAAAAAATAAGATCTTTACTCAAATTCAAAAAAAAAATTTTCTCTTCACAAACAATGGAATCATATATTAAAATTTAGACAAGCTTTAAAAACTATGTGACACTAGTTTATGAGAGACTGGTGTCTGCACTAAGAATACCTGTATAGCAGATTACTAGGGATATTGCACAGGGATAACGACGTTGTTTTTTTTGCGATTTGTTTTATGACTGCAATTATAGTTAAGGTAGGTATTTCGAATAGATAATGTTGATAATACTGTGTGACATCACAGAGGAAAGCATCCCTTGCCCATACCGAGATTGTATAGCGGCATGCAAAATAGTAATCATTTTCAAACTAAGGTGCCGTAAAACGGGGTGAGTAGGGATGCAGGGGTGAATCGAAACGAAACTTTAAAAGGGATTTTAACATTGAAATACATAATTATGTTTGTTGCCAAAAATGTCTCATATGTATTGACTGTATTATAATTAAGGATTAAGTGCCCCTCTTAGCAACCAACTATATTATTTCAATTTTAAAATCCTTTTTAAAGTTTCGTTTCGATTCACCCCTGCATCCCTATTCAACACGTTTTACCCGGTAAGCAGTCTAAAAGTATTGTTAATTTTAATATGACTAGTTCTCGTTGTTATAACGAGGCCCCATGATTAGTAGTTCATTGGCTACAAAGCTCATAACATTCGTTCTCATGTCTCGCCAATTACTCGCTTCTACTCATAGTATTCGATAATTCCTATAATACATTCGGCCACGTTATGTTGCGTCACGAGCTCACAGTAGGAACTAATCTATCAAATGTAGCGGATAACAGCTTTTACGACCAACGTTCAAGTGCCGACATAACGCGTAATAATATCTCAAGTTGAAGAGGATCATAAGTCTGTCTAGCGTGCTGTTCCTGCTCCATAACCACCACTAATTGATTAACATTTGAAAATACTGTTGGACCTGCTGAACATTGTAAGACCATATTTGCATTGTGTAAACTCAATCTCCTTTGTATTGTATCATTGCATAACACCAGTGTGTGAGTACAATGTACTATGGAGCTACCATTTACCAGCTAATATATCTTTTATGAGAGCAGTGGTGGCCCAGTGGTAACGGCCGTGACTTAAGAGTTGTAGGTCGTAGGTTCGAACCCAGACAGGCGTTTTACTTTATGTTAATTACTCGTATTTCATCACCCCTGTTCTCAAAACGGTGAAGGAAAACAAGTTAGAAACAAAAATTCGAAGACATGTGACATCTACCAACCCGCACTGGGCCCGCGTGGTGGATTACGGCCCACTCCCTCTCACAGAGAGGAGGCCTGTGTCCTAGCAGTGGGAACATAATAGGCTGATTATGTATGTTTGTTATGTATGTCTTTTATTGACTTGAATATGCCCTGGCGGCTGATAGCATATCATGCTTACTCAAATGCCTAGCTGACGGTGGCGCGCGTGTTGGATCATTTAGCTCCCTCCAAAATGGTTGAGTTGAATAGTGCTGATACATGCGTCATTTTCGTCACGGGCACTGTCAGTTGGGACTGGTCATCTCTTAGCTGCCACGTTTTATTTATTTATTTTTTGTTTCTATTTGCTGTCCCCAAGACGCTTTTAACGTGCACGTTTTTTTTTACATCGTACTAGAACTAGGTATTTATTGTGTATTTCATAATGTGTTATCAAATCAACACCGGCTGTCGCAAATAACCAGCGCTGGGGCTTTCTCGCATAGGTTCGTAGCATTAAGCTGAGCGATGGCCGTTTTGCGTGGATGTGACACATATTTTCCCCCAACTTGATATTTTTATGTTTGTGTTCGTTCGCTGCGTCATGTTTACCGCAAATAAACGTTTTAACTTTATATCTTTCTCCTTTGAGGTGTTAATAATTAAATCTGTAATGGAACAAGTCCACCCATTCAAAAGCAAAGACACACAGCAAAAGAAGGCATTGATACGTCCATTGTAACCACAAGTAATTCTAAAAGGAAGTGTTGTCAGCATCAGTGCTAACTGAAAGCTTGTATTTTTGACCATTAGAGTGTTAATGCCGTCTCTAGAAACTAGCTGAGGCAGTAATTATGGGTCCAAAGTGTCAGTGATGTCCGATAATGGGATAGAGGAGGGTTTTTATTAACATTGTATTTTAAGTACTCTTTGTACAGAAAGGTGTTAGGGATTTGGTGCTAGAAGGGATTTGTTGCAGACATTCAAGGAGTGTACAGATTTTTATGTGGTGCAGAATATGTCCTAAACGTTTACTAAACTTGTATCAAGAGTAGGATCGTTAATCAAAGAAATTAATAAGTAAATGGGCCATTAAACAATCAATAATAGATCCCTCACAAATTTTGTAACGATCCCGTGGCGTTGTCGGCTTTAAAAATCTCCGTTTGGGCTGATCTTAGCAACTGATTAACAGAGTTTGCCCTGATTTCTACCAATCACTTTTTACTCAATGGCATGGCATATGCAATGGACAGATTGTCAATTTTTTTTATGGTTGGATACGAGGCTTTTTGCTACTTTTGGTGCGTACCTATATCTTTTTATATTTGTAATGTGCGTTTGTGAAGAATAAACAATTATTCTTTCTTTTTTCATTTCCTTTTCTTTCTACACAGCCTACAAATCCTACACAATACCTACGTAGCACATACGTACACAGTTAAATAAGCACAGTTAATATGAACCTGTACAACCGTCACCCACACTCCCAAAACTACTAGGAAGTCATGAGCTCAGCCTACACTCGGCAGGTGTATTTCCTTAATTATAACCTCAATTGATCAATTGCTGTTACTTGGTAAGAATTTTGTCAATGTTAAGAATTAGGATTCGTTCCATGTTTATGATCACTTGAAATCAACCCTTTATCTAGCAAATCAAAGGCAAGCAAATTCCACTGCTGCCCCGTTGCTACCAGATAAATGCAGCGAAGGTCTTGCATTTTGTTTTAGGAGGGCCTCGGTTTCCATTTTTAAGGGTTCAACATCGTCCTAATTTTTGTCTGGAATCATCCACTGGCTTACTTTCCGGTTCCGGGCGTCCCTCATACAGCCATTTTTGGGTAAGGCCAAATGTTTTATATTAGAATTGTGGGTGAGAGATGATTTAGCAAGAACCTAGTAAAAAAGAAGTTCTTTATCAAATAGTACTATTTTGTCTAGTGCCCAAGCACCTACGCACCTACGCACTTTAGAGGACCAACCAGCGATTCGTTTGACATTTCGCGAGCTTGTCATTTCGTAATTGACGATTACATCTCAATGTTCAAACATCACATCTGCTGGGAGTGGCAGCGAATCTGTCAAATGTCATGTTTGCTATATTGTACAATCATTTGTTTTCATGACTTATTTGTTTTGATATGGAAAGGCTTTTGCATTCTATTTTGGCCGTTTCCGGAAAGGTGTCTCAAGATTATGGATGCTAACAGGAACCTCGAATAACCTTTTCTGAGATATATAAGACCGACTCCTATGACAATTCAATTACCTGTAAATGGTTTAATTGAAATAAACGGTTTGAGTTTTAACAAAATGCTGGAGGACCCAATATTTTGATCAAAAGTGGAAGAGCCAGTTGGATGCAAAATATATTAGTTATTTTCTGAAGACAAAAAATTAGCAGATTGTGTCTTTTTTACTTGAAGCATTTTCACGATTAAATATTCACTGATACAAATAAACTACGTTCATAACATTAACATAGCACCAACTAACTTATGACAAAACCATAACTTAGTTACTTAGCAATATTACTGAACGATAAATCTGAAATTACGATATGAAAACAATTTGAAATTCATTGCAAACAACTGCTTGCTAATAAAATAATGGGTAACAAACTTTACAAGCAGATAAACATTATGGATATATTTTAGACTAGGGAACTGCCAAAGATATTTACAATTCAAGTCCTGATTAGCTAATATCCAATGTTGTAAGATTTAGATGAAATGAGAGCATTTAACAGTCAGCACTTTCTAAAATACTCCATCACTGCGTCATGTTTACCGCAAATATACGTTTTTTATTTATTTTCTTCTTTCTTTCTATATGAGGAAATCGTTCTAGAAGCTCAGTCCCAATCAATTACTAAATTCAACAGTAGAGAATATGGTAAGATCAGCAGTACGATCTCTGTTTTTCTTTATTTAATAGAATTGCTGAGAGACTGCGTTTCCCAAAAATAGAGACATGATATACCTGCCTAAGGAAACGAGTTAAAAACAATTCTTCTAGTACGTATCTGAAGCCACTATTTTCCGAAGGTCCAAATGCCAGTTTCCCAAGCGACGATGACTACGGTCAAAACTCGAACAAATTAATATTGAAAATAAATCATAAATGGCAGCATAGATAACCATTATGAAATCAACAATCACTAAAAAGCCTTAAAAGGCAGAATTTTGGCTGAAGTAAGATTGGTATTAATCTAAACTTCCAACAAAAAAAAACATAAATGAAGCCTTTAACTTCAATTCGAACCCTTTTATTTAATGATCAAAGTAGCCATCTATTAATAATTTCGTTTAGAGCTCTTTGCAATAGATGGCGTTTTACTGAATTTGTCCTGCCAATCAGAGTAACTACTATCGTTACTAATTTAATTAAAAACAAACAACTTTATTTTTATCAATTACTTTACATAGAAATATAAAATAAATCTATTAACATGTTTTCCGAACCCGGAACTCTGAACTATAAAACTTTATACAAAAAGGATTGCAAGAAACGTTTTAAAAGTAGAACGACACCTAGATGGCGTTGTAAGACTACAGTCTCTGGCAATGAGTGAGTCGCTGATGCTGTCATCTGTTGAAAAATTGAACGAAGTAAAATAGTCAGCTCAATAGCCAGACTTAGGGAGGTGTCATTTCTTTGTATGGGATTGGGTAAGTATATGTACGTAGTATTATTATTATCTGTGCTACGTATATTAAAAGCTCTAACGTCTGTTATCAAAAAGCTGCAACAACAAGGAAAGTCAATTAATATGAATGAGGACAATAAAATTCGTATCGCAACCAGATAGTTTCCGGCTGTTGACAACAAATTGGTTTTATAACATAATACACATTACAGACAATTGATACAAAATAAACATGAAAATAATATTTATATCAGGATTCGGAGATCTACAAGTTGAGTTTCTTTAATGTGCGATTGTTGGAGGAAAGTCTTCTAATAACTTCAAACATACCGATACTCGTTCCAAAGTACGTTTATATCTATGCAACCAGTGTTTCCAATAAAAGTGAAAGTTGTATTCTGTTTTGAGAAATAAATGTCTTAAACCATCAACCATAAAGTCCTAAGAATTTTCAACATTTTTCTGAGGATCTGGCTATGAAAACTGTTGATTGATTCTCAAACATTGTTTCTCAATGTTTCATGCTGCATCAAGCCTTTTGCAGTATTCATGGATATCCCAAAGCAACGAAAAGCCAGTTCACTAGGTTATTAATGTCGAGGCTTTTAAGAGCTCATTCAAAAACACATTAACTAAAGCTGTGGGACACGCAGGCACACCGTACAAGAATAGCTGACACATCGTACATCGCAAGTAATTAAAATGTCGTAAAATCTAACATTTTCCGCAAAAAGTGTAGTATTCATAGTTAACAAAAACTTGTTCAAGTAAATGGAAACTGCGTAATGAATTGTCTGCTGGTAGGTACATAATATTGTTTTGAAGGTAATTGTTTTTACTTATTGTTTATACTCGAAGGTTACTGAAGTCACGTATTATTAATTAAGATCCTATATGACGGTCTCCTTGGTGAAGAGGACGCAAACTCTACTACTGAACGTAAGGTCCATCTAGGGTTTGCTTCCCAGGTCCGGTAAAGTATTACTTGGTTTTCCCATTAGAGATTTCTCTGTAGCAGCCCGGAGCCCGTTGATTGCAATCGGTTCGCCACTTATTTCACCGAGGCTTAAACATGACTGGCGGAATGTGGGTGAACTATAAGTTTACACACCTCCGCCTCTTAGGGGATGACATGTGTTATGTTATATTATTATATCCTATTGGTACGTGCTAAATAAGCTTTTCGTCAATGTTGAAATTGTTGTTCATACAAAATTAAGTCTTAATACAACGGACGACAGTTGTTATTTAACATATTTTCCGCAAAATTGTGACGCGCGCATGATAGCTGCGAGGGCACTTCCACTTGTTTTGTTCTATTCCGTTACCCAAACTATCCAACTGCAGAATCGCAAGACAGTTGGTTCATAATATCGTAAAGCAACATATCTACTAAATGCATCATCACCATAGAAACGAGTTCTGTCGATGAATAATAGAAATCTGACATTTTCTCTATTCTATCTGTATTTTTCTGTATTCTTCTGTTATTTTGCCTATTCTTATGTCGACAAAAGGTGGTCATGCTACGCGAGCTGGTAGAAACAAACGACCTTTAACTCAAAGAACTGCGCACTGAACATTGTGACCGCACATTCTGTAGTGCTATTCTGTTACCACCTCACCGTGAAAACTTAGGTGAAGTGAGCGTGGAGTGAGCTGTTAGGGATTGACAAGACGGGATGACACTGTCAGCTCACTCCACGCAAGTCCTCACGGTCAGATTTTTACAGAATCGACATGCTGATCGACTACGTTGTAACATCTTGAACGATTGCTTTATGGTATAGCTTGGAATAGCTAATGGTTTTAGTCTATAGATGGTGGTCTAGGTGGGTTAGTCCTGGGGGCGACAGAGAACTGTATGTACTAATGGTCATAATAAGCCTTTTGTAGGATATTTTATTGATTTAAGTTTCTAGTTTTACTTTGCCAGGTGTTGTCAAACTGTCAGACTTTTCTGCTCTATGGTTGCCACAGACATGGTGGGTGAGCATGTGAACTTATTTATCCAAAACAAGGTTTCCTTCAGCACTTCTGGTAAAAGTGCAGATGATTCTAGCAGCGAGGTATGTTCGTCCCTAAGCAAAGCTTGGATGAGTGTGAGGGAAGAGAGTACCTGAGTCTGCGCACACACTTGTGCACTATAATATCTGCCGCGCCGAAAGCTAGTCTCCGCTGAAAAGTCGCCATGGCCGAAATAAGGTCTGGAGGAGTATATTATAAAGCATGGATTGAAGATTCGGAGACTTTATCTACAAACACACTTTTTAACATTCCCATATTTATTAATTTATTTATTTGTTTATTTATTTATAGCACATGGAGGATTTGCAGCTAATAAGAGCGAACAGTGAGCAGTGGTGGCCCAGTGGTAAGTGAGCAGTGGTGGCCCAGTGGTAACGGTCCCGACTTACGAGTTGTAGGTCGTGAGTTCGAACCCAAGCAGGCGCTTTACTTTGTGTAAATAATTTAATCACCACTGCCCTCAAAACGGTGAAGGAAAACATCGTGAGGAAACCGGCATGTCCTAGAACCAAAAATTCGAAGACATGTGACATCTACCAACCCGCACTGAGCCCGCGTGGTGGATTACGGCTCACTACCTCTCATAGAGAGGATGCCTGTGTCCCAGCAGTGGGAACGTTATAGGCTGATTATGCTAAGAGCGAACAAACAAAAAAGTCCCACTGCCACTTTAGCAAGCTGAAGTGGCAGTGGGCCGGCCATATCTCGCGAAGAACCGACAACCGCTGGGGTAAACGAGTTCTTGAGTGGAGACCGCGACTCGGCAAACGTAGTGTAGGACGTCCTCCGGCCAGGTGGGATGACGATCTGCGAAAGACTGCAGGCAGATGCTGGATGCGTCAAGCTGAAGACAGGGCGCTATGGCGCTCATTAGGGGAGGCCTATGTCCAGCAGTGGACTGCTATAGGCTGATGATGATGATGATGATGAAACAAAAAAGGAGACCATAGTCACCAGAAAGCCAATTTCAAATCCTCGCGTATAGATTCATTATAGTTATTTATGGTGTGAGCACAAAAACAAAAAACACCGCCTTATTTAAATTAAGAAGCTATATAAATACTAATCTACTACTAGCTTTATATATTATTTTATTTTAGAATGAAGAGTTAAAAACACATTTTGCATTTGAAATACGAGATGCTTATACTGTCCAAGTTAATAAAATAAATCGATTTAACTTCATTAACTACATAAAAACCTGTAAAGTGTAAATCAAATTTCTGCAATAAATAATAAATTTTAAAACATATAAATTATACACCATTATCAAACCAAAGTCGTATTTCGTAGTAAAATTAGAAAGACATCAATTCTTTGTAAAATAAAATGAGAAACGTTCGTTTTGTTTGATTTTGCATTAATATAAGAAATGGGAACAGTTTAATTTATTATCTGTTTTATATCAGTGAGACAACTTAAGTGTGAATTCATTGGAAATTTCATTAGGAAATATAATGCGTTTAAAATGTTGTTTTGATTTTAATGAACTCTTTGTTAAGTTATTAAGAAACAGGTTTGCTTTCCTATTTATGTATTTTTGTTTAAATTTTGCTGATTAGTACCAATTATTTGCGGGCAGCTTTTACTCTTATTGCTTCCAATCTTTCGGTTCAATTGGTCAGCACTTAGTAAGTGCACACGCAGCACAGTAATCCATATAAAAAACTAGCTTTAATGTAGCGATGATGTACTAATGTCTGCCTTCATTGATACTGAACGTGCCCCTGACTTATTGCACGCAATTTGATTAACACCCTTTACATTTTAGAAAGAAGAAGTCATGCTGCTGCAACCCCTAATAAATAGATATAAGGGCAGGCGGATGGTTGTAAGAAACTTCCATAACTTCAAAGGGATCTAGCATTGCATTAACATCCAAAAGTGAAATAAACTATAAAGTTAAATTGGTTACAATGTAAAGTTGATGCATTGCTACACCCACGTGGCTCAGGGCTGATGCTTGCTTTGTGAGAACAAATATTGAGATGGGCACATTTTTGAAGAATTTCTAAGAACGAAGATGGTATCTGCATGTTACCTTTTATAGATAGCAATCCTGGGGAAAGGAAGAGAGAAATCAATCGGGAGGAGGTTTTAACGCAATAACTGCTAAAGATAGGAAATTCGGCATAAATTTTTACCATCTACCCGTGTGAAACCTAATTCTATCGTATGCTCTTTTTGGTTTTTGGTAATTATTGATTGCAGCACCTCCTATGATGTTTACACCTAGGCACCGTGGCATCATATCAGGCCCTGTCAGAATATCAGCGCTGCGTTATTTATTTTTTAAATTTCGCAGCATTATGCTGAGATAGGAGCCTTTTTGGCCTCGCACAGGTCTTTTTACTGTTTTTGTTTTTTTGGATGTTAATTCTGTTAGTTTATATAATTTTTGTTTATTTGATTTTTTCCTTCATTTTATTTCTTTTACTATTTGTATTCCCTGTCCCAAATAAAATGTTTTTCTTTCTTTCTTACACCACAACCCACATCACCAGAATCTTTTTCTTCTACCAAAACAGCATCATTACAACCTTCTTTCACCATCCAACCACAAACATCACCGAATATTCTTCAAGCCATCAAGTCCCAATCGGCCTCTTCTAAACACTTCGTGGGCGGGCAGCCCTATGGCCTATTTAGCCACAATTTTACGACCATTTTATTACATCTTTACATCGCAGGTGTCTGAATAAATACTGTTTACATTTAAGGATGACCTACTGAGCACATCTGTCCGTACACGGAACAACATTGCAAGTTACGACACGTTACTCGTTGTCTGACGCGGATGTGGCGATATGGGTACCGAATTAGATTTTACTGGTAACTTCAAATAGATGGGAGTTTTCGATATGTGTGCACTGAAAAATCGTGTTGCTTCATTAGATTAGTTTTTGTTAAATGTACTATATATTGATGTTATAATTAAGATACATGAGCATGAGCATGAGGTCCTGGATTCGATTCCAAGGTGAGGCAAAGTTTTATTGAGTTTTTCTATCTACAATTTCTCAGTAGCAGCCCGGAGTCTGGATTTGTGCCCAGTTGATGGCATTCGGCCCGCCCCCTATTAAATGGGACTTAAGCATAACTGGCGAAATGTGGTATAGGTACACTTCTGCCTAACTTACATACATGTTATGTATGTAAAATTAAGAGCCATACACAGATGTATTTGACGATTCAATACCTGCAAAACGCTATAAATAAGCGAAATAAAAATGATTCCGATCAACTTGTGCCAAATCATGATACAATTTCAATGAAGCAGACAAATTTATATTTAATTACTAAGAAATAAGAGGAATCGTTTCATCAAGACACAATTTTTCTATTTAAATTCTCGGTAGGATAACAGAGGCCCTAGTGCGAGTTTCTTTTAACCATTTCGACTTTACGCATCGACCGCGTTCGGCGCTCCGATTGGCCCTTCACCATTCGATCGTTGCGCTCCAATTGCCAAAGGCCAATCGGAGCGCCGAACGCGGTCGATGCGTAAAATCGAGACGGTTAAAAGAAACTCGCACTAGGCCCACAGGTAAATGCACCTGTGGAATGCACTCCCCCAAGAAATCAGGGTGGCAACCAACCGATTATCCTTTAAAGTTAAAGTTCGTGAGCACATTTGCAAGAAGCTGGCAGTATCATCTTAAGGGTAATGTTTTCTCATTGGCTGTTTTATTTGTTTTACTATAATTATATATTTATGTATATTTATTTGTGCTTATATTTATATATAATTAGGTATATATGTATATCTATGTCTTAGATTAAATATTTAATCCTTGGTTTTTTATAAATTGCACCTACCACTGCTTGTCTCTGCATCACCCAAAGGTTGACTGGTAGAAAATGCCTATGGCATTAAGTCCGCCGCTGTACAAAATGTGCGTGAAGTATAAATAAATAAATAAACGTCGTATCAGTTTACTGGCTCTTGTGGCAAGCCGGACAATAGTAATTATAAAATTAACGGCAAACAAAATGTTAAAGCACAAACACATGATCAGCAAGCAAACAGAGAAACACATATGTATACATGGTAAGACCGCTAGATGCCAACTAATTTACGAATAGGTGTGCTCTTGCAAAACATGATTGAATTCGTAATTTATAAATTACTTAGATCTCATGACAAACAGGGAATGGATAACAAAAATAACAAGATAGTAAAGGAGATCCATATAAAGGAGGATTCAATATTTTAACGTGTACCTCCCAAAGAGAAGGTTGAAGCATATTTTGCACTCTATTATTTTATTACCTACACCCACATGGAACTCACGAAAACCACAGAAAAACAATGATAGCATCTTTTAATGAGCACCAAAGTAGAGACAAATGCATGGTTTGTGTCAAAATCAACAGCTATTGTTGTGCGGCCCTGACTCGAAGCCCTAATGACTGCAACTCGTGAGTCTCCATATAAAGGCATGTTTTGTGCATATTTTTGGTATTATACAACCACTGACGTAACCGCTTTATTGGTGTCTAATAGTCGGGATCTTGGTAGAAAAATATGTTGGTCGAGTTTTCTTTGGTTGGGCAAACCATAGGTAAGATTTAACTATAGCGAAAAGTAGGCGAAAAGCAAGGAAGGAAATTACGTAAGCTGCTTCTAGTCTACTTGCACATAAAATAAATTCACGCCTTCTTGTTTGTGGGGGTAGGCACAAACCACAACGCCACCTGCTACGATCCTTACATACTCCTTTTGCCTCGTATACGTTCATACACACACGCCGGTTGAGAGTACTACGCATCTGACCTTTCGGAAGTATATCACCAATAAGGTCACTATACGTCTCCCTTGTAAATATATTTTGTTTGTCTCCTTTCATTCATCCTCATCCTCTTTTCAATTGTTGTCACTACATCTTCTTTTAAACCGCACCGCGCGCTGGCTTATCACATCATTCCTCAGTCAGTCATTCATATCAGCAAATATATCCACGAATATGCAAGAAGAAAATGGATTGTGTAAAGATCAAATCAATTAGTGCTCAGGAGTCACTGCTTATCATTTCAAACAGAATAGTGATAATATATAGAAAGAAACCATAACAACTAAGTATTACCTTGGATGGATGATGTTTATCATTTGCTTATCCTAGTTTATAATATAACATGGAATTAAATATACCAAAGAATAAAAATAATGTTAATACCTTGTTTGGAATGTATCCAAAATTTAAGAGTTGTTACGATGAGAAAAAGTACAGATAGTTAACCTGAAGAGACTCAAGAAATGGGCAGACTTCCAATACAATTTAGTAGATGTCACAAGTGCTTCCATGCTTATTTAGGAGATAATGATAAAAATAGAAGATGTCAACTCCTTTTGTGAGGGTGCTGTTACCAGGAAATAATATGATTTAAAAATGGGAGATGGACCACTTCAAGTTCCTCACGAAATGGATACCATACCAGTGATACATTTTAGACATACAATAGTTAACTTTAAAACAATGCATTAATGTTTCAATTCTTTTCCGATATCGATTGAAATAGTACTCTAGTCTCTCATTCCATCCTACATATGTCAATGAGTGTAAACTTTTTCCCGTTTCCACTAACACTTAGCGACACCCAAATGAATACTTTCAGCGCTAAGCCAAGCGTCGAACATCCATCAGCGCGATTATATTTGGTAATTAATTACTGGATGATATCGATAATCTTATAATGAAACTAGCTTTTGAATGCGACTTCGTACGCGTTAAATTTCTTGTTCCCCGACCCACCTCCTTCACATCGCCTGCCCGCAATTATTTCGTTTTCGCTTTGAGTTCTTTCTGATCATTTTCCTTTTTTCTCGACTTATTAAAGTTAAAAAAAAAAAAAAAACAAATCCGAATGGTGGGTTAAGAAATTAGAGCGTTGAAACATTCAAACAAACTCTTCAGCTTTAACACTAAGCAAGAGTAGTCAGGACAGGCCGAGAAGGTACCGAGTCTTTATAAAAACATATTTAGGCTCACTTATCTGGCATAGAATGAATGAAACCCAAACAATGTTACCAAAGCGTTTGACATTATACACAATCGTAAAACTAGTAATTTTATCGACTCCAAACTGCTAATGTTAAAGGCAGTCGAGATTCAAGCCATATTGTATGGCTTCAATTAAAAAAATTATGAAACTTTTACCTAATGAACACACGTTTTCCCCAGATACCAGGAAAAATTAACAAGCAACTAAAGTAAAAATACCGAAGAATTATATTACTAAAAATAATAATCAACCAATCTTATACATAGATTCAAACGGATCTTTCCAGCCACCAATGAGACATTTCCAAGACAAGGCAGGAAAGTAAGAGATTCAAATCAGTAGCAACTATTTTGTTGTAGGCTATCAAATGCCTAACTAAAATCCAAAACCAACTTATTGTCGCTACTGTTCACCATCCAATCCAATATTTTACCTAAGACGGAATTTCAAATACACAAACTCAAACCAGCTGTCTAATTTAGTAACAGACTAAGACAAAAAGCTGGCAGTATCAACTTATGTTAACACCAGTCACGCTAAACAACCGGATTCTGGGCTAAAGCGCACATTTCAGGAATTCCAAGTTATCAACTAAAATGTTTGCAGTCCAGTCTCCAGATCGATTTAAATGAAGTATTTTGAACAATAGCTATTCGAGCGAATGTTGAAAAGGTATTTCCCGATGGTTAAAGGAGAATTCGAACACTTTTGAATTTCTCTGTAAGAGGCAATTTTTGAAAATACTAAAGAATTGTGTGACAACAGAATATTACATGAGAACCCAATAAATGAGGATACACGGTGGCAAGGACGTTTTTTGTGCCAGTTTCGAGCTGGAATAGGTGCTTATTAAATATAAATACCCAACATCTTCAGAAACTAAGGCGTTACATACATTAAATAAGAACTACGTAAACCATAAACCTACTCAGTAAAGTGATTTCGAATTATCTTAACCGACGCTTAAAATTTCAGCCATACCTTTTTCGTCTAAAATGTTGAGATATATAGCATATACAGCTTTACCAGAAGCTGCTAACCTATTTGGTAATAAAGCTATTGGATATGCAGGATTCAAAGGGCCACAAATAGGAATTCCGTTCAAAGAAAACATATGCCCTGGAGCCATAGAAGCAATACTGCAAACAGATTTATTATTATTAGCTACGCCTATTTCGTATTAGTGTTCCTATTATAGTTATCAAAGACATTAGAATTAATAAGTAAATACTACTATACCATTTACATTTTACTGTATCTCATAAAATTGTATTGCAAATTGAGCACGATTAAACAAATTTCAAATTATGGGGCTTTGTGTCCTTTTATGGGCATCTCGTTGTCTGTGACACGACTAATAATTTAAGACAACAAGATATTTTAGTACCATAAATCGTGCTTGCAGGATTGCTGTATATTTTACAAACCACGATAACCATAACAGCAAAAAATAATTAGGTTATTAGCAAACAGAAGCTTACAAGGCAGACTGATTCCTTGATTATAAATAAACGTCTTTAATATCGAACTCAAATTCAAAGTACAACACAAGAAATCAATTATAAAAGAATGTTCATTGTCAGAAGAAAACGAATAGTCTCAATAATTGATCACACAATGGGCATGAATAATTATATAAATGAAGCTCTTTCAAACCAAAGTACCGACAAGACAACTCACCACCGTCGAGAAAGTCTTCAAACTTGTCAGGGAGTTATTACTTGTAATGGTGGCGACAGTAATGATCTAAGTGATCTCACTGTAGCACAGGAAGCCGATAGTTATCGATCTGTTCATGCTACTAATAATATTGGAACGGGCGAGGATACGGCTGGTAGTTATGACGATGATTAGTAGGTTAATGTTAAGTGTTATGTAGGACGTTGAGGCAAGTTGTCGTGTATGTGGAGTATAGTCGGTGAAGTTCAAGGGCGAGAGAAATCTGACATTTTAAACGCTGTACGAGAAGACTTTAATGGAGAAGTTCAAAAACTAATATCCGACGAAAAATCACGCTCTAAAAAGTACGAAACAAGAAAATATTTCAGACAGAAATCTGGACATCAAATTAAGGTACAAAAATGGTCAGGGTATAGCCGTGGTCGCATGCATATATACCATGTGGGTACCAGGAACATCTACAAAATTTTAAGCCATTCCAACAATACCTCATTGGTCAAATTATGATAGAGAGTTGTTAAGAAGTTATAAGGTTGAAGAGATATGAGGAACAGGGTGTAAAGTTCACTCTTACTCTTGGAATAAATGGAGGATCCTCCGACCAGATGGATGTCGTATCTGGTGGGCAACTGCCCGATGATTGTTGTCGGGAAAGTGTATATATGCTAGCTGCGCGGTAAACTCTGATTGCGCGATGCAGGATTTGTGTGACGTCAGTGTGATGCGTTGTTCGCATGTGGCGGTTTAGATGCCTCCACAAGGTAACAGATAACCCCACAAGAGAGCAACATAGATACCCCCACATACACACATCTTACATTACCGGTCTAAATCATAACCCTCCTTTTTGCCTCGCCGTTGCGGGTAATTAGAAGCAAACACTAAGTTACTAATAAGTAACCACTCAGCAAATAATCAATGAAATTAAAACCTTTAAGTGAACACAATTGAAAATGACACATACGTAATTATTTCAATACTTTTCCAATAGACTTTATGACCTTGAAGACAATAAACACACAAATTATCACATACCACGAAATCCATGATGATACAATGAAAGCAATGTAGAAGTTACAAAAGTGCCAATATTCACACATGGCAATACTGGCCACAGTCGTGAGTCGGGAACTCATAATGAATTAACATGGCCATGTGATAGATAAGAAGTATTTGTTGGTGTAGTATCAATTTCGTGGGTTACGTGTGAAAAGAGAGATAACATTATTGTACAGACTGCCCCTTTGATCGATTCCCAAATCAGGCAGTGTTATTGAGTTTTTCTCAGGAAATACTCAGCATGAGCCCAGAGTCTGAATTTGTGCCCGGTTGATGGCAATAGACTCGCCCCCTATTAAATGGGACTTAAACATAACTGGCACAATGTAAGTGTACTATAAGTGCACCTCTGCCTAACCCTTCTGGGATAACAGGCGTGATGTTATGTATGTACCGTTAGCAAAACCACATTAGTCTGTTAAGTGGTGTGATGAACTTCGATAGAAATTATCATCATTAGTAAATGCATCTTCACTCTTGATACATATCGAACATTGTAGTTTAAAACATAATCTTAAGCCTGCATAACGCGTATTCAGCCTACTGTTCCCACTGCTGGGACACAGGCCTCCTTTCTGTAAGAGGGAGTGGGCCCAGACTTGCCTTGGGGTAGCTTTATTATCTCTGATAATTATTGATCTTATCCAGGTACAGAATAATAAAAAAACATGAGCAAAAACGCACGTTGAAACAAATTCGCCTTGTTGTTGCATGGTATAAGTGCGATGGGATATTTACTGCCGAGACACAGGCCGCGCCTCTGTGAGGAGTGAGCCGTAACCTATCACGCGGGCCCAGTGCTGGTTGGTGGATGTCACATGTCTTAGAATTGTCTGCTTCTAGGACATAGCGGTTTCCTCACAACGTTTTCCTTCCCGTTGAGAGCAGTGGTGATGAAATAAAATACACAAAATAAAGTGCAAAACTGTTCGTTTAATTGATATGATTACAGAAGAAGTAGCACAATAGCCTTTAATTACATCAAACTTTATATGTCGTTAAGGACTGATGTAAAATCGACACTAAAGCTTTGGTACCCTTAGAAAGCAGTGAACTGTCACAGAATAACGCCTCTCCAAATACAAAGCGTTTTTTGTCACCTTAATGTCGAAATACTGGTAAAATTAACAGATTTTCATGTTGGCCATTTTAAGTGCAGCGCCACTGACGCGTGCACTCCGCACTCTCAACCTCATAGCTAGTAACAGGGACCTTGTTGAGACGCACGCATGGATTTGCACAGACTTGACTTAAAAGCGTCGAATATGGTAGGACGACGTTAGAAAAATAGCGTTAAAATTATTATAATGGGGAAGGCAACTGTCAAAATGGCGCTGTCGTAGCTAGTTCCCAACACAAGCCAATAATACAAGGCGTGATGTGATTTTATTTTATTTTAGCGAAAATTGAAGCGTTGTTGTGTTCCTAGATACTCCGAAATTGGAGTCTACAATTTCCCGAAAGCCCCTAAAATTAGAAGATTGTGGTTTAAAGCTATTCGTAGAGATTTTTTTGAGTTCGAATTAATGTCGGAAACATTTTGAAGCAAGTGATTACGAGGAAATATTCAAGGTTTAAAATTCTGACACTTTCCATGTCAAGTACTTGATTTAAAATACTGAAATCACCGAAAATAACGAAATTGTGAAATAAAATCAAACTCATGATTGAAACTTAAAATGAAATGAATGAACGAAATGTCAAATTTATCTTAAGCCGCAGGGACCTAGCTATGGTCACGCCATCTACAATTAGCTTTGCCCGACCTTCCCCATTAAAATAGTGTTACTTGTTGAAGTCAAGAACAGAACCGCACAGAGTGGCAAGCTCTAGGGGAGGCCTATGCTGGAAAGCAAGACAATTTCACGTGCGGGTGTCAGATATTAAACTTGTATGTTTTAATGTATGATGGTTAACTGAATAGCTATATATTCAGCTTATCAACAGAATCTAGATCTCATCTGTTGTCGATAGCTTAATACTAAAAACCAATGCGAAACGCAATATAAAAGAAACTTACGCACGTCAACCTATCTACGCTTCTATCTAGCCAACAGTTGTACAATTTAACAATTTTATCCCCATTAGAAAATCATTGAGAGCCAGTTAACTCGTAGCTGCCAGCTATAAATCTTAGTCAGTCGACAGGCGATGGCTTTCAATTCCCCTATTTAATAGTGAATTTATATAAACGTTTATTACATTATTATGTTATTATGTGTGTACTTTGCAATTATTGGATTCTAGTACATGGTTTTATTAACATAACTATAGTACTTATTGAATGATAAAATCAGGGACTTAAACAAAAACACCTTCATATAGATGTTAAAGAATTATAATTTGTATTGATAACTGATTGAAATTTTTGTATATAAAACTTACAAATGTGTTTTTCAATGTGTTAACAACTGTGTAATATATCTGTAACCGATATAAAAGTGTTACAGGTAAAGGCTGCGTTGCCAAAATATCCGTAATTCCTACTGGAATGGGGCTATTTCAGCAACGCCCGCCGCGCATTTTTGCGGTACCGTGCAATTACACCTAAATTTTTGTTATACTTATTAACACATGTAAAAGGTTACACTTTGATATTGTTACATTATTGTATCTGTTACATTTATAAATGTGTTTCTTTTAACAGTTTTAAAACAGTTTGAGTTTGAGTCCCTGGATAACTGGGTATTATATACTTGGAATTGTTGACTGAAAATCATGGCCTTTTAATGCAATAAAATGTTGTTATAGCTGTTGGACCACCATTACAGGAAGCCATAGATATGCCAATCCAAACTACGTCACTCATGACGCAAACCAGTGTAATCAAGATGACTCTGTTTGTCTGCAATCTGAATCATGACGCTAAGATAGAATTATTAGTGTTTAATAATAATCGTGATGATAATAAGGCGCCACTATGACGACACGGCACTCTTGTCACACGCAAATGATCACAGAAAGAAATTAGACTTTTACTGACTAAAACCCACCCGCATTCCTTCAGTTGCCTGTGCCAGGGCCACGGTATATTTTTCCAACAACCTGTGACTCTGGCAGGCATCGGCCCTATCGGACCCCGTCAATTAGATACGAGTACTTTGACTCCTTGGAGTTACTTTCTATGATTTCAATTAGAAAATGCATTTAGTACAATAGTGTACTATATGGTATGACTTTCTTTCTGAAGCTAAGAGTCTCGAGTGACGAAACGAAAATCATAATAATATCAGTACCTACTCTTTGTATATTTAAACTATCTACTACTACCATTCTATGTTTCTAGTACTAAGTTATCTGTCTTTACAGGGACATCGACGCGCAACCGAATTCGAATTCCGAATTATTTCTGAATCCATGGTAACAAAAATGGATTGGAAATCCGTTGAAATATTATGTCAGTTACTTACTTAAAAAAAATGTAGACGTAATTTCTGCGCTAGTTTAGAATCACGTGCTGAATTATTCATAGTTACAGTTTGCGGCTCGATGTCCCAGCCACAGCCGAAGAAGATTGGTTATGTCACAGAAATATGTCAGTAGGTATACAGATACATGCATTTCTGTGACATAAAGAATCCTTCTATTTTTAAGAGACTTCTTAGAAAGGAGGTTCTCAATTCGTCTGTAAGTATGTTTTTCTTGTGTATATTTTTGTTACGCGATATCTCCGCCAATTGGGATGATGAATAATATTAAAAATGTTCATAAAAATAATGTAATTTCAAAGAAGGCGTAGTAAAAATGAGATAATCGAAAAAATCTGTTAAATCGGTGTAAATTTGAAGAAGATACACGCTTTAAAAGTTTTTGGAGGGGATTGTTGCCGTCCTTGTCGCGCGGTACTGACAATGTATGGCGCTAGTATGAAGTTACATAGTCGTGACTTCACTTCTGCGATAGTGCTGTCGTAGTCTAAAAATTTTCTTTGGCTTTTACACTTTGTGTAATATAGTTTGCGCTATTTGGAAACCAACAGTATTTTGAGTAAAAAAATATAAAAATTATCATCATCCCAATTGTGGATCGATTTCGAAAATTCGATTTTAATGGGTAGGGTATGCACATATTTTTTTTAATTAACTTTGCTTGCGTAGTTTTTCAGTTAGCTTCAATAGATGTGTACGTATTTTTTCCACTTAGTGAATGTAGATGACGTTATAATAACATCCTGCCAGTATTATTTACATAGTAAGGAGCAGTATGCGAATTTTTGTGTAGGTTTGTTATACAACAAAAAAGTGAAAAAAAAAACAAAACGACTTCAGAAAAACACTACAATGAACAAATAACTTTTAAAGACACCGACTTCCGAATTAAAGTTATTTTGCACTTTGTTGTGTTTTTTGGAAGTCGGTTGCCTTCTTTCTATCTCACAATCATCAGAATCGCAATTCAAAGCAATATGCCCTGTAAGTGGTAAAACCAAAACCATTCATTTGACCATAATCACTATTTAAAACACACTATGCATGCCTCAACTTTGAGATTCCATCACGTATTCCAACGTCTCAATGACACACCGCGCCCAAAATGGCGCCTGTTTTGATTGACACTACATCGGATTAAAACTGATGTGCTTGTCGATAATCAGTGTCCGGTTTTAAGTAGTAATTGTTACTATATATTATTTTCTGTAACAATATTATTTAAAAGAGTGTCCATGGAGTTTCTTGCCCTTTCTTCTGCATAGGTAGGTACCTACTACGCTTTGGAATGAGCAACTAGCTTCATCTTTCTGACTGACCGACCCCTTGACAATTCAAAAGTGGCTATAGTTGGTTTACTTGAAATAAATGCTTGGGTTTGGGTTTATACTATGGCCGCCGTCATGACAGTTTCCAATATTGTTACTATTCAAATCAAACAACGTTATTTCATTATTATTTTTTACATAGAAACATAAAAGAAATCTACTAACATGTTTTTCTGAACCCAAAACTATAAAATATTATATAAAAGGATTGCACGAAACGTTTTTACGAAAGTCGGTCGAATCCTAGATGGCGTTGTAGAACTACAGTCTCTGGCAATTAGTGTACGCTGCCATCTGTTGAAAAATTGGACTAAGAAAAATTGCCAGCTCAATTGCCAGACTTAGGGAGGTTTCATTTCTTTGTATGGGATTGGGTATCTGTAGCATATTAAGTATAAATTAAGTTTAATAAGTACGTAGTATTATATTATCTGTGCTACAGTACAGGAGTTAAATTTATAAGTTGGCGATGCTAAGTGCAATATAAGCTTATTGATAATCTGATTGATAGCATAGCATTATGCTGAGCGTTGGCCGTTTTACGTGGATGTGGTACATATTTTCCTCCAACTTGTGAACCCCCAACAAATGTGATTATTACGCAATAAAATAAATTATAGGATAATTTAAAACGCGGTCAAGCGCTGTGAGAATACAAAAACGTAATTATAATAAAAGGCTCGATAAAAAAAAATCGAAACCATGTAAAAGATAAGGCTATATGTTTTATAGGGCATGTTGAGAACACGTTATATAATTTAGTTTTTAATTTTAAAATTTACAAAATCTAGCAGTTCAACGCTGACATGACACACCGCACTACAAGAGCCTTCTTTTAGTGCGGTTTAGACAAATAAGCTGCTGTCCCAAACATTCGGGTCGAATAGGTTTGAAGTTTTGTATGGGCCAGCTGATTATATTTTCGCGATTACGATATGACTGCCTCGTTGGTCTAGTGGTCGCAATCGCTACTGCGGAGCATGAGGTCCCGGGTTCGATTCCCAGGTCGGGCAACGTGTTATTGGGTTTTTCTATCTAGAATTTTTCAGTAGCAGCCCGGAGTCTGGATTTGTGCCCGGTTGATGGCAATAGGCTCGCCCCCTATTACATGGGATTTAAACATAACTGGCGAAGTGTGAGTGTGCTATGGGTACACCTCTGCCCAACCCTTGGGGGAAACAAGGCTGGATGTTATGTTATGTATGTTCCCATGGAGAAAGTAGTTCAGTTTGATGGTCTGTATACCACATTCTTAGGTACATATAACCACAAATTTCTGATGCACGCTGTATAATCATTTATATTATAATACTAATCCATACTATTCCATAGTAATAATATAAAACGAAACTAAATCTATCTATGTATAAAAGAGTAACGGTTATTGCCCCTTCTTCTCCATACGAAACTACCTTTTGGAAGGGGCGCCTAGAATCATTTCTATTTAAATGTAAATGTTGACGTTCAAAAGTGCCTTTTAGGGCCTATATGAAATAAATGCTTTTACTAAATGCTTTCACACATAACATAACATCACGCCTGCTATCCCAGAAGGGTTAAGCAGAGGTGTACTTACCTATAAAACACCCACATATCGCCAGTTATGCTTAAGTCCCATGTAATAGGGGGCGAGCCTATTGCCATCAACCGGGCACAAATCCAGACTCCGGGCTACTACTGAGCCATTTGAGATAGGTAAACCCAATAACACTTTGCCCGACCTGGGAATCGAACCCAGGACTTCATGCTCAGAATTGCTCTTGCGACCACTAGACCAAGGAGGCAGTCAGCTAGTAATATTTACTTAATAGTCGAGGGATTTGAGCTAATATGGCATATATTAGCTCAAATCCCTCGAAAGCTACTGAACTCGACAGAGCGTGCTGAGGAAGACCCTCAAAATCATCAGTATTCATAGTCTTCAGATTAAAGAAATTATAAGGTCCCTCGAATGAGCGTGAGTCAAGGTGAGATCTCACGAATACGTCAATATTCAATAAACTCTGTAAACGACATTCATATAAAAATCGGATAAAATACGCGTGTTTGGTGAAAAGTTTCTTGTTGACTTCCTCAAGTAAGCCTCAAGGTAGATGCCGACGTACCTTACATTTGACAGTTGGTTCTTCAATTCAAACTCACCTCGAATGAGGAAACTGTTTGGAGGTGAGGAAAAACTCCATCGTAATATTTTGCTATCGTTGAGATGTTACATAATGTAGAGGTGAGGAAAAACTCCATCGTAATATTTTGCTATCGTTGAGATGTTACATAATGTAGGACGTACAAACAATCGTAAAATTCCCAAATCCGATTTAGGACAGGATAATAAATCAAGCGATTTGTGAAAACACAGCAATAACTTACGAATTAAAGTAATAAATTAGACGAGATCCTTCGTAATGTCAGAACATTAAGCAGCAAGCATTTCGTAGAAAAACATTTAAGACTGTATTCGAAAGGATTTTATGTTTTATCGATATTTCTTGAAGGTTAGGAGAAGAAATATTTCATTAGGCTTAAATCATTCTTGGGAGAAAGATCAAATTAGCCGTTAATATATAAGGGTGGATTTCATTAATGAAACTGACAGCTAACAGCTAATATTGACTGCGTTCAAGCGCTGTCAGTGTCATCATTGTTCTGGATTATTGAAACTGACAACTCTTGAAAGTGGTTTAGATGTGCTGATCGCGTTCAGTTTCAGTAGGGAAATTGGCACAAGACTTTGGACAGCATGTCCAAAATCTTCTGGTGATCAACCTAATCATCATCAATTATACAGCTATTAACGTTGTCTGCCAACACAGTTTGTGCTTTAATGGAGGTTGAAATCTTCAGCAACGAGCAATAAATTCCATCAAGTAATATCAGGTACATAAATGCCTGATAAGTAATGTAAATTATTGGCAAACCACTAAAGAAATATATATTTGATCGCTAATCATCCGAACGACATTTTAAGAACCCAGAAACTAAAAATCATCTAGCATCCAACATTTTTCTGAGGTTATCTTGGACAATACTGGCCTTTACCGATGTAAAGGCAAACATCGTGAGACAATCTGCAGGGTAACGCGTAACACCCTAACAGTAGGAATGACTTTCATTTTGACAGTTTAACAACATTCATTGCGTTATTTTTAATGTTTCGAACATACGAAGCAATGGTTGAGCAACATCCTTCATAATTATTCAGATTCTGATTGATTTGGTTACTGGACTGGTCTTGAGCAAGTGTGGTGATCAATGCTTGTGCCTTCTCTGTATGAGATTTGCCCTGGAATGGGACAATAATAGGCGGGTATTATTATTATCTAACATAGATATTAACAGCTGTTAAATCTGATATTATTGCAGACGCTGCAGTTTGGAAGACCAGAAAGCTTTAAAGATACTCTACCAACGAAAGAAAACGTAAACAAGTCAGAGATCATTTACTGAATGACGTCAATGAATCGTCGCACTCCATAAACGCAGTAACAGCATACCATAAACAGAATAATTATAGAATTTCTCTTCAACACAAGGTCGTTACTGAACTATGGTGGATAACGCACTAGCCAGTTTTGCTGTAGCGGGTCGTTTGCCTATATCGTTGTAGTGTCAAGTGCCACGCCAATTATATAGAAGCTAAATCTAAATATCTAACTAAGTTAACACAGTTAAAATCGACGAGGTTTTCACGTCCATATAAATATCTCGGAGCGTTCAATAATTTGAGATCGTAATGTAAATAATTACTTGAAATTACCTGTTGATGGAAAAGCCCAATGATGGCATTGAGATAATTATCTCGACAATAGCGTAGGTGTCTTAAAGGGGTCGTTCGTGTCTCAAAATTTGTTTGAAGGCCCTTTTTACTCGACTGCGGCGAAGGTATTAGCGCATCTCAATGTTACGATTATTAATGTTGCCAAGATAATTTAGAAAACCTTAATGGCCGTAATATTTAGATCCGCTTTCCGCGATTGATTTATAATGTTACTTAATCCTGGTTCAGCACAATTTACAAGTGAACTTAACGATTTTAAAACATGCTAGCGGAACAAAAGCGCAGGCTACAAAGCTATGATCATCACCTACCTACAGTCACAAACGTAATTGACCGCAGCAGCTTTACTTCTCTGTGTGTTACCTACACAAGGATTTAGAAACGCTGAGTGCTACAAAATGGAAACTCGACGCTACAGAAAAGGCACCGGCCGACTCATTAGTCATTAGTTACGTCAAATGTTATCACAGTTTATTTTAGAAACTAGCGCGCTATTAAAATGATTCATTATGTTAACGCTGGAGTCTGTTTCGCAGCTTTTTCAGACAATTTAAGTTTATTTAGGGACTGCTTTTTGAAACGGTAGCAAGCAAGCTAAGGAAAAGCTAAGCTACTGCTTTTGGCTGCTTTTTTACTGCAGATGAACCAAGTGGGTTGGGGTTGGTTGGAAGTTAAGGCACACCGAGATCGCGGAAATGCAAAGCACTCGCAAACAAGAACAAGGGAAGAATTTATCCCACATTCTACACAGGTGCACTAATCTTCGAGAGCAAGACATTGGGATTAAACCACTTGGATAAAAATCCCTTTATAAAAAGCTTCAATTTTAAAGCTAGGTAAAGATGACACCTAATATGCCTAAACCAGTAAAGATTGAAACTGAAATAAACAATTATCATCATGATTGATTAACAGATAACTGACCCATAATTCATACTCATAACTTTTTGCCGCCAAAATAACCGTCACCCTACCACAGACCAACAAAAAAACCAGTGGCGTCACTATTATTTAATCCAACTTCTGCCTACGCGGTCAGAATACATATTAGGAAGACAGGAAGCGTGCTCAGCATTCCACGCATATCGTGGCGGCCATTTTAAGAACTTTATCCATAGAACATAAAGTGCATTTCATATAGGTCGTGTCGGAAATATTATGGTAAGTACGATGCAGGCAAATGCGGAAATTTGACGTGCAGGTTGAATAGCTAAATAGATATGGAATGTTTGTTTACGTTTTAACTATAGGGGTTTTAATAAACGGGTTGACGTCTATGATTAGATCATAGATTATTATATAGTTTTTCTCCCTCCCTTAGAGAAGAATAAGTTATATTGTATTTTGCTGACGTATAATTGTAGAAATTGCACCTATCACGGTTTCATCTCTGCATCGTTTAAAGATTAAGTAGTAGAAAATTCGTATGGCATGAAGTCCATTTCAGTACATTTGTATGTGTGAAGTATTAATTCATCTGTCTTTGCTTAATTTTTTATTCATTTTACCTATTGTTGAATAGTAATTTTATTCACGGTGCATCGTCTTCACATACAATTATATGATTATTGTAAAAAAAAAAAGTTAAACATTTTAAAAAGAGTACACAGGAGTTTCTTGCCCATTCTTCTCGATACGCAACTACCTTTTGGAAGGGGCACGCGGGCGGCTAGAATTTAAAAAAAAAAAATGTAAATGTTGACTTTCAAAACTGCCCTAAAACTGCCTATTTGAAATAAATGCTTTGACATAGACTACGAACTATTAAATAAATAAAATTATTAGCTTATGGTATTTAAGATCAGCAAATCTTCAAAATTCTTAGTTCCAACAAGTATAAGAAATGGGTCGAAAATGTTTCAGTGACAATGAGGTGAGGACATGGTAGTTTCTTTGGCAAGCGACGAAGTGCCTCTGGCGTTTTGTGTCGGTTATCAAAAAGAAAGCAAAACCTACGCGATCAAAATGCTGAACGGCAATTTTTTTTTAAAGTTCCGACAAAAAATTGCTGTAACAGGTTGCGCGTTTATCCCTGCCACCCTGCACGTGAAGCATTACCGGGTTTTGTACAAGGAAGAATGGACAAAATGAAAGACAGAATAGACAAAATTAAATTTTCTATTCTTCCGTCGACAAAACTCGTTTCTATGGTGGTCAGGCTACGCGTGCTGGGTCAAAGTCAAATAAATTATTTCAAATAGGCACCATAAAACGCATTTTTAAACGTCGACATTTACAAAAAAATATAGAATTGATTCTAGTAGCCCTTTCCAATAAGTAGTTTCGTATGGAGAAGAATGGGCAAGAAACAAGTGCTTCTAACCTTAGCTACTACTTGAAGGCAGCTACTTACATCAACAGCAATAAATAAAATCACTGTCAAGCATTAAATAATGATACAACTTTTTGTAGTTGTGCAATTGTACCAACATACCTGCTTACAATGCGGTTGTAACTTCATAATGTGATTTAGTGCCAAGAGCTCATTTAATGATTGATTTATGATTTAGTATCTACTCGTAACTATCTACATAACACTTACAATTTGTATACTGGTTTTTCAACATTTATTATTTGTATGACCCACAGTGTTCTTAAAGTTTTTTTTATTTTGTGTATGGCATCTCGCAGGTCAACCTATGAGGTTGTCTTCTGCTTAAACGGACTTGCCAGGACTTAAACTTAAATACTAATAAAACTAAGCGACAACGCTAAGGGCACCCCCTGTGGGGTACGGACCTCGGCTTAGGGCGTCGCTGGAAGAGGGCAGCAAGGGACTAGCTGGATCAGGATTTCTTTGATTTAGGGACGCCCCCGACGACGTAGTGGCGTCCTCGGGGGCGATTAAAGTATGCCTTGGTCGGCGAATACTGCTAATGCGGGAGGGAGTGTAGCGGGCGGCCGCTGAAATCAAGGGGTTGGAGTGTTTGATGCCACAGTCAATGAAACGCTTCGATAAGCGTTTCATGAACTGGTATATGGTAGGCATTTTAAGGTCGATGTGGAGATTTATATTACGGACATAGAAGGGGGCACCCGTGACCTTTCTGAGGAAACGGTTCTGGAGGGTCTGCATCTTATGGAGATGACGTGGGTGAGCGTGCGCAAATACAACGCAGGCATAGGTCATGATGGGACGGATGACTGCGGTGTAGATGCGCAGCTTGCATTTAAGTGACAGTTTACTACGGGCTGTCAGTACAAAGTGGAGCCTGCTAAGAGCGAAGGAGGCGCGAGCGCGAACCACCTTAATATGAGCCTTAAAGGTAAGGTTTTCATCGAGGATCACGCCTATGTATTTGGCTTGCTTCTCCCAGGGGATCGGCTTACCGTACATAGGATCGGGCTGGGAAGTGGGGGAGGGAGTCGACGACGTCTCGAGAAGAGAACCGCCTGACTCTTATCGGGGTTGACCTCGATTCTCCATTTCCGGAACCAAGCGCCTAAGACGTTTGCGGAGGTTTGGAGAGTACGAGCCATAACATTGGGACAATGACCGGTATAGTAAACGGCAGTGTCGTCGGCGAAGAGAGCCAACTGAGCCTTTTTACTCTGTGGGATATCGCTGGTGAACAGCGTGAAGACTAGAGGAGATATGACGGAACCCTGAGGGACACCGGCGCGAATAGGGTGAGGGGACAAGAGTGCACCCTCGATGCGATAGCGGAAGGTGCGATTCGACAAAAAGTCTCGTAAGATGAGCACGAGACGATCTGGCACTCCTAGTTGGTAAAGCTTGTATAACAAGCCGTTGTGCCAGACTTTGTCGAAGGCTTTCGCTATGTCGAAGAATAGCACACCCGTCGTCGCGTTACGCTGCATACCGGCGCACAAGTGCTCTACAATACGGTGGACCTGGTGGATACTCGAGTGTTGGGGACGGAAACCAAACTGCTCGTTGGGAATGAGGCTCTTTGCTTCGGCGTAGTCTTTGAGACGCTTATAAATAAGCCTCTCGTAGATTTTGCCGAAAACGTTGAGTAAGCTAATGGGTCGGTAGCTGGAGGGCTCAGACTTTGGCTTGCCTGGCTTTGGGATACCGATGACTGTTGCTTCTTTCCACGCTTGTGGGAAGATGTTGTTGCTCAAGGCGCCATTGAAGATGGCAGTCATAAGCATTATTAGAGGGGCAGGTAGGAGTTGGTATACCTTGTTGGTAATACCGTCCGAACCGGGGGCTTTACGAGCTTGGAGCCCTTTTATGATGTCGTGCACTTCGTCTGGAGTGACGGGAGGCAGAGGATCGTCAGGGTCTTCGACGGGTGGTAGGGCGGCTCTCCGTTCGACTTCAGCGTCGACCTTGTTCAGGTGAGCTTGGTCTTCTGGTTGAGAGCTGGGAGAACACTGGGACTCTAGGCTGTCAGCAAGGCATTCGGCCTTGTCGGTGCTGTCGAACGTGACGCTCTTGTCGGGGCGGATGAGGTTCTTAAAGATGTTTTAAGAAATATTTTTATACATTCTATCAAAAAAGTATCGGGAATGGATGATTTGTTAAAGGTTCCAAATACTTTTTTTTGTTGTATTTTTTTGTTGTTGTTAGATTGGCACCACTGTCGTCCATTATGGCGCGGAGTTTGAGTTGCATCTGTTATTTAGATTAAAAACAGTGCTGTTTCTAATTTGATCATCGAATTCTGAAGGAGCATACTTTTTAGGCATAAAATAAATTTGAATGAATAATTAACATTTTGTGTATTATTGATTTTTACCTGGTACTTTCTTGACAGAGTTTTTTGCTGTTAACACCAATCATTAAAAAGTGAATGAAATGGTGCTGCAACCTTCACTATACGCCATCCGAAAAAAAAAAAAAAAAAACAGGTTGTATGTTGAAAAATATGTTAAAAAAGGTCGCGAATCACCTTACAAAGTATGTATTTACAGAATTATAATCATTAAAATCATCAATAACCCCTAAGTTCATTTATTCCCCTTGAATGGCTTTTTCATAATTAATTCGTATAGTTGCTTATTGGTTCTCACTGCGAAAAATAACTTTTGCCATTTATTTAGTGCCAAACCAAGATATTTCCTACCATTTCGGTACACATTAAATACATAGGTAGATACTCATTAGTCTCATTTTAATAACAACATGAAAAATAATCTAACACAATTCTCCATTATTTATCATGTCTCCGTTTCTCACATAAATCATGTAAAACTGGGTACACTGGCGAGTAAATTGCGCGCAGTTTACACTGTATTGCAATGAAACTGAATACAAATGGGACGTCACCGTATCTTCTGCCGTATCTCGTGTAGACTCACTGCACGCCTATTGTGTCTGCCGGAAAATTAATACAGTGAAATGTTTTGTTGTGTAAATAAAAAGGAGAATCTTTCAGCAGACTTTAGTGTAGTTTATTTGGTTCTTGAGTTATACTTGTTGTTATTCTAAAGCAAAACTGCACTATTTTCCACCAAACTATCTGTTCCAAGTCTAATTTCTTCCTTTTTGTAGATAGCATCCACTATTACGTTACAACTGCTGGTGACGACCAGGAGAGGGCGCTCTGCTTGTGGACCGGCCGAATGTGCAGTGTGCTGTGCCAAGGTTGCTGATGAGGCTGAGGGTGATGACCGGGTATGCGCTTGCGCTGCATGCTGATGGTCAGGACAACCGTTCAAGCCGTGGTTGCTGGCTGGCTGTGTGACTTGCGGGAGTGATGATGATGACGTCACGCTGAAGTAGTTGCACGAAGGCTGCGCTGACGTTCATACTCGGGGTCACCAGTGAAGGGATATGAGGAACAGGGTGTAAAGTTCACTCATACTCTTCGGAAAGGGGAGGATCCTCCGACCTGATGGATGTCGTATCTGGTGGGCAACTGCGCGATAATTGTTGTCGGGAAGTTGTACATATGCTAGCTGCGCGGTAAACTCTGATTGCGCGATGCAGGACTTGTGTGACGTCAGTGTGATGCGTTGTTCGCATGTGGCGGTGTAGATGCCGCCACAGTCTTAGCCTTGGTCTAATCAACTAAGTCCGTAAAATTATTATTGAAAGAAGGAACACCTGAAGGCATAAAATCTAAACGAATAAAAAAAATACTCAGGACCGCGGGCACCACAAATCAGTTAAAACGTTCGGCGCGAATTACGAACATTGTTCTGTTTCAGTCAACCGCTTGCAAACTGAGAGAGATAGACTGATGTTTAACACTGAACGAATTTAGTTATTTTTGGTGCAAGCGGGCCTTAATCAAGAAAAATTTTTTTGGCAGTTTTCACAACGAAATTCAGGCCTTTGTAGTGTTGGAACATCATTAATGAGACCGGACAGACTCAACCCGATACTTCACTACAATAATTATTATTATTTATTTAAACTTTTCGAACCCAAAAAGGTACAAAGGCGGACTTAATGCCTTAGACATTCTCTACCAGTCTACCAAGGGTGGTGAAGAGACTAGACGGCAGGTGCATGGTCGGTATGGTATTATAGTATCAAACTAATCTTACGACTTACATTACAGCTACCTGTTTGTCTCTACATCACCCAAAGGTTGAGGAGGCCCATGTGACTCATGTTCTTCGAAATTGTTTTTATAGGCTAAAGGTCTTATATGGAATAAGGAAATACCTAAGCATACCAGTAAGGAAACAACTTGTTGACAGCCTCATCCTATCCAAGTTAAATTACTGTGACACAGTCTACGGTCCATGCCTGCTTTCAAGAACTGAGCGTGTAATCCAACGTATCCAGAATGCCTGTGTTCGTTTTTGTGTTAATGTCCCGCGAAGAAGTCATATTACTCCATACATTAACAAACTAAAATTATTAAAGATGGTTGCCAGGAGGAAGCTTCATTTAGCAAACTTGTTGTTTGGTATCATTACAACTCAAAAACCACATTATCTCTATGAAAAGCTAACTTGGAAGCAAAATCATCTAAAGTACAGTCTTCGCTCCATGGTAAGCCCACTGTCGGTGCCAATGCACAGAACTACTGCATTCAGGGGTTCTTTCAAGTTTGCAGCCACACGCTGTTGGAATGATCTCCCACCACCAATGCGATGCCTAAAAACAATACAAGCCTTTAAACTCCAACTCAAAAAGATACTCATACATGAACAAATTTCCCTTCAACTTTAACCATGTACTTTGGTATGGGTCACTGTACCTCCGGGGTCATGGCTTGCAAAATTTGGTTGGGGATCTCCTAGTGCGTGTGATGCTTGGCATTCACTCTTCTGTCTGTGGGGCTGTATTATTATATGTTTTACACCACAGCTCTCAACCCTTACACTTAGGAATGCCTCCTTGTTTCTGTAAATTGCGGAAAATACCTAATTATTCAACTGTCACACTACGGCTTGTCAAGTTAGTTCCTTGAACATATAATTTATAATATTTCCTGCTTTATTTATCAATAATGCAAACAATTTTATTTCATTTATTTTAATGGTTTATTCTTTATAATCATGATGTTACATAGATAATTTTTCGTACTTACCATTTCGTCTTAAAATAACTGTTTCTCCGTTGTCACCGAGTTTGTCATCTGAATTTCTTTAAGTAACACACATTTCACAAACACTATCTTACAATAACCATACCAATATAGTCACCAAACACATTGTTTTGTTTTGAAATTCCATATTAAAATTGAATACGTAATACGCCATCTAATTATTACGTAATTACTACCTGTTTTAACAATAACAATAACAGTATGTCAAAACGTCAAACCTATTTTAAATGACAGCTGCGCGACAGATTATCAAAGGCTAACGGCGCGTGAGCTTTCAATGCCCGGAATGTTACCATTTTTATAAATATTGTTTATTTTATTTTGTTGAACACTTATCCAGTTATTATGTGTATGTTTTTTATTTTTTATTTTCATCTTAGCGTTTGCTACACTGGTCGACGTCATTCAACGCCGGCTGTCGCTGAAAACCAGCGCTGGGGCTCTGTCTCGCATAGGGTCGTAGCATTAAGCTGAGCGATGGCCGTTTTGCGTGGATGTGACGCATATTTTCCCCCGATTTGTTCTCTTTGGTGTTTTTGTTCGATCACTGCGTCATGTTTACCGTAAATAAACGATATTTTCTTTCTTTTCTTTCTTTTAGGTTGACTGGTAAAAAAGAGGCATTAAGTCCGCCCTGTGCATTTGTATAGGTACTTGAAGTTTTAAATAAATGAATAATAATTATCTGTACCAAAGATTCTCATTCACCTATCATCAGTCCCGCCAACTGAATGAAATAAGTTTTCATTGAAAGTAAGGTGTTGACAGCAACATAATATAACTTCTCAACGTTTGCCTTGGCACTGACGTCTGCTGTCAGTTCGGACATCAACTACCGGCGGATTGTGCTCATCAAATGCCAATCATAATCCAGTGACTAGTGACGGAAATATGATAAAATCTTTCTCTCTTGTAATAGATTTAACGATTATTAGTTTCAGAATCAAAGATCGGTGGCCAGACTTAATTTTAACTTGACAGAAAGGGACAAAACACTTAATGGCTTTATTATGAATAAGACGGTTACAATATCGGAAAATTTCTTCCGCTTAGTTATGACAAAACAAAAGAACATTGCTTTTAAAATGCCTCTATTTTTTTTCTAGATTTGTCGTGTTGTGAACTGGTGAAATGAAACGACTAGGGTTGCTAATTTTACTACGGCGCGGCGCCCTAAAAAGCGAGAACATCTTTTGACAAACACAGAGAGCATATAAAGTGCCATAGATGATCATAGAATAAACGAAAAGTCTTCAAACGCAACCAACAAAAATAACTGACCCACCAATGAGGTAACTACCAAATCTTCAAAGCCCAATAAATACGCAATAATCACTATACATCAAACACTTGAAAGAAGTACAGAGTAATATTACAGACCAGAAGCGCGTAAGTAAGTACTTAGTTGTCATAGCGAAACATTTATTTATAGTTGACTGATTAATGAACGAGTTCAATGAACGGAAAGTGAATGTAATTGAGTGAATGAATGCTTAGCGTAAGATTGTAAGTGTTCAGTGTGGCTACGATAGATGTATCGATCGATTTAATGGTCAAGGGGACTACAGGACTAAAACGCTAGTTTTTTAATGCCTAAAAGTAAATGATCCACTGCAGTAAACAAAATCAGAAGAATATGATATTCTTCAGGATATATGCTGGTTACATAGTGTGTTGAAAACATTATACAACTTATTTAATACCATGGAAAAAAATCACGAAGATACCTCTCTTCTTCTATCGATTAAAACCTATACGAGTATAAACATGCAATCATTCTGTTTTTAGTCAGATTATTCTACCAGCAACATATTAACGTAGCATAGCATAGCATAGCATATTCAGCCTACTATGTTCCCACTGCTGTGATACAGGCCTCCTCCCTGTGAGAGTGAGTATTTACTACATATTAACGTAATAGTGTTTTATTTATTTTCAATAGATATTTTGTTAATAAATAATTGCATAGTTTTTTGCAATAAATTACCAGCGTTTGCAGGCCTGTGTGCCTCAAAGGGTAAAGCAGAGGTGTACATAGAGTACATCCGCATTTCGCCAGTTATGTTTAATTCCCATGTAATAGGGGGCGAGCCTATTGCCATCAACCGGGCACGAATCCAGACTCTGACGCTGATACAGAGGCTGCTACTAAGTGAGTCCAGATGGAAAAACCCAATAACACTTTGCCCGACTCGAGAATCGAATTATCGAATCCAGGTCCTCATGTTCAGCAGTAGCGCTTGCGACTACTAGAGAGTAGACTAACGAGGCACTCAACTTATTTTTGTTTTGTGTTTTAAATGCTACTTCTGACACCTTGAAATTGCTCCTACTATTTTAAACCTTGCACCTAGTTTTCGACGTTTAATTCATGTTTTGAAGCTGGGTCAAAATATTCGACTTTCATTAATATCTTCTAAAACCAATCTAACATTCAAGCGGTAGTCCTATTAAGGCGCTGACAAGAGGCACACGTTTGAAGTAAGATTGTGTTAAAAAACGCAGCGGAAAAATATAATTATGTTAATCTTGAACATATTTCTGAGAACCCTTTTGTATTCAAGTTTTTGAAACGTTAACTGGATACAAAAAAAAAATAACCTCTTTAAATGATCTTCCAACAAAAACATCTGAAATACTTACAACGTGCGTTAGTAAAATTAATAATAATAACATATTAGATTTAAATACAGAACTTGGTTGTTTTTTATTTTCGATTACTCAACTCATTTTTGAGTACCTAAATAGATTTACTCACACACCGACTTATTCCTAGTGAATATATTTTAGGAAATCATATACTTTCGCAATGTTTGTAAATTTGTGAGCACCATGTCGTGATTGATTTATCTGTCTTTGTTTATTTTAAATTATTTTTACCTATTTGTAGTATAGTATTTTTATTATGGTCGCATCGTCTTCACATATAAAAATATAAATAATGTAGACAAAATATTGTTAAACATTTTAAAAGAGTAACGATGGAGTTTCTTGCCCCTTCTTCTCCATTCGAAACTACCTTTTGGAAGGGGCGCCTGGAATTCATTCTATTTAAATGTAAATGTTGACGTTCAAAAGTGCCTTTTAGTGCTTATTTGAAATAAATACTTTGCCTTTGACTTTGATAAATTGCTTCACATTTTGCAATAAATTCCAAGCGTGGTGTCATCGGGCTTCTCTTTCTTTTCTATGCAGTCCAACACTGACCGAATATTGTCGGAGTCTTAAATATTCGCGGTCGCTAAGCAACGATAAAAATTAACTCATTCATATCCACATCACGTGCTCAAATAATAAATAAAACAAAAACACATCCACAAATAAACAATAGCTACAATTCTTGGAACGGTCGCGCGGCGTTCGTAGCAACCAGGCAACCGTGGCAGCTGATCGACAAATCCGGCGCATTCATGCGTTTGCGCAACGCGACGAGACTGTCTAAAATGGTGGTTGAAAGAGCGGTTGTCGGGGGTTCCATTGGAGTCTAATCCGAAAGCAATTTTCAGTGATGGATCTCAGTAAAAAAAAGGCGGCGAAGAATACAAAGGGACTGTTTGAAGAACCTTACTTTAAAGGTTATTAACAGGATATTAATTACGTAGAGTTGTTTCCTTGAAGAAATGTAAGTAACCTAAATCTAACATTATAAAAAAAATACTTGATGAAAACATCCGGCCTCGATCCATTTTAGACAAGTTCACTTTAAATGATATTCAGTAAAGTCTAGGAATGTTTAAAGGAAACTATTCAAATAAAGGTGTTCATTACTTCCACGCACCAGTGACATTTTAAAACCCACTTTTTAACCTAACCCTATCACCCCAATAATCTACAAACCCATAGACCACAATTCAAACAATAGGCGAATTTCTTGGAACGCTCGCTTATACTCGTAGTGGCAGCTGATCGACAAATCCGTCGGGCATTGCGTTTGCGCAACACGCGTGGGCGACAGTTACTTACTGTGAACCGGCCGGCGAGCCGGTGACACTGTGCAAGTTGATTAGGTAGGTTATGTCAGAAGTTCAATAAGGTAGAACATAATTAATATACAAGGAGGTACTCTATTGGAAAGATGGAAATAGATAGTTGTATTGCACTGAAGAATATGACATACAAAGGTACGCGTGAAAAACATAAGTCTATATTTGCTGTAACAAAACGAAAGGAACGGAGAATAATATGACGGTAGGCGCAGTCTCTGAATTATTGATTGTTCGATTTCCAGCACTTTAGGTGTTAGCTCGAGATTGGCACTTATAATACCTACTGGATAAATTCAAAGTGGCATATTTGAGGATGCATCTCTAGGCTGAGACATCCTCAAATTTGCCTGTGGAACAATTATCATCACTTTCAATAAAATACTTTTTTTTACCGACTTCCAAAAGGCGGAGGCTCTCAATTCGTCGGTTGATTAACTTTACGTTAATCCACCGACGAATTAAGAACCTTACCCTACTTAACGTTGGGTAGTTTTTCTGTCAGCTTCGACAATAAGTATTTTTTCCACTTAGTATATTGGTGATGTTTTAATAACTTTCTGTCACTGTTATTTACATACCAAGTAGTGCTATACGATTTGTGTGGGGTAGGTACCACAACTGAAAAGTAAAAAATAACGTTTTTTTTTCAAAAAATAAATAATAAAAAAACAACTAACTTTCACAAAAAAGTGAAAAAATCTTTAATATCAGAAGTCGGTGAACAAAAAAAAACTGAACCAAAGTCACCGACGAAAAACTTTTTTTTAAACTCTCGAAGCGAATTGTAAATGGAACTATTAACAGCGCTGTACATTGGCATGCGGCCGAGCACATTTTAGTAACTTGTAAACGTTGCAATACCAAATCTGTTATGGTTAATATAACAAGCGACTGTTGCAGGTTCATTGACTAATTCCTTCTACATAAATCTTGTCATTCAACTTTGTTAATTAAACACAATAACAAGATTAAGTACATAGCTCGAATGACAGTGACAGCAGTATGTCCATTTTCAAGTGAACTATTCTCTGATTTGTATATCTGCTGTCTAATGTCAAATCTTAAGTTAGCATGAGACTTAGGTTAGTAGGTACAAATGCAGTAAATATAAATATAAGTATTAAAAAACTGGGTGGCACTTTCTTTATAATCTGTTGAAAAAAAAATTGCAATATCGCTTTTGATATTCCTCGAAGTCAAATCTCATGGTGCAAAAGAATCTCCACGAATGGAGATACACAAGTGTAAAAAGTTATGTATAGTCAAGTCCTATGAACAGGGAACACAGTCATCCTCGCTAAAAACAAACAATGCTGATAGGTAGGACAAAATCCTTGTGTCGACCCAAAACAATGTTTTAATAATGTAGCCAAGCATCAAAATAATATTCCAGATCATTCACAAACCCAATACAGCATCACATAATAAATTGATATTATGGCATAATAAATTGTTATTATGTCGATAATATATCATACACATATGCGTCACTTTGTAAGGAGATCGTCGTGTGTAGGCGAGTGCACGGCTTAGCGCCGCCAATGTCATATTTGTGTGAAATATGAACGATTATTGCTTCAGATTGGATATTGGTATTTTTGTAGTTATTCTGAGATAGATTTGTTGGGTAAGTCACCTTTAGTATTCATGTAGGAAGATGAAGCAACTTGAAAGGCATTCGAGACAGTTCTAGATGGTCCAAGATCAGAAATGGCGGCAGTAATACTAACTCTTGGCATTTAGGAAATGTATCCCATTCATCAGACGATAGCTGATATTGATACAAGGATATAAATTAACAGACACCACTACGAAACACATTTCAAAGAACTGAACTGAACTGTGAACTTTCTAGAACACAATACAATGTCTTGAAAAGTTATTGATATTATTAGTAACACTAATAAAGTCAAGATGATGATGAATCAAATAACAGTCCCCTATCTAGTACTCTGTTCATTTATACAGGATAATCATATCCTTAATCACAGAAAGATAGTTGAACAAAAACACCTGCACATCAGCCACTGCTACACATTCCACACTCTTCCGCAACCGGCTATCCCGTCTATCCAGTTGCGCTTAAAACATCAGTACTAAACCAAGTCCTCATAGCTGTTGACAGGCAATTATAACTGACGAGAACCATGTACGGGACCCCCCGTCACAGATAGCCATACAGACTAACACACACAAACACTACCTGTATCTGTAGCCAATCGCACACACACAAACAAAACACTGATGTATTCGAAATTCAATGGGGCATAAAGGGGAATCATTCGGAACTTCTTCTTAAAGTTCGTTTGAAGCAAGTTTGTATGTGTGAGTGCATCAATCGGTGTAGGTAAGAAATTTTCTGCCAGTATGATCTGATCTCTGGTCCCGTTGAAATCTTGCGGATTCCTGACCACTCCCTAAAAGGGGTGATACGGATCATGGACGTGATTAAACGGATGGAATGTATAATGGATCCTATGTTAATTAATTAATTTCTTAAATGGATGAACGGAGGTGGCTGGTATACTTTGTGTTGACATTGGCAGTTGGATCAGAACGTTTCAATAGATACAACATTATTCTAGAGCGCAGAATCTCATCATAATTCGTAGAAATTTATTCCTACGTTAAGCAGATTCTAAACAAGCCTAGCTATTCACAACCATTCGACAGGTTCCCGAATCGAATCGAAACTTGAATTACACATTTTCAATAATTAATTTGCCTTACTTTAAATCAAGTAGACGCCAATCTTCCGACAGCTATCTGCTGTAGCAGTCGGAAGATTGGCGTCCACTTGATTGAAAGTGACAAAACTTTCGGGTTTTGGATTTGTTAACCGCTTTTAGGACTCTTTTAATTGATTGATGTTCGATTCGTCACAGAAGCATATTTAACGGTTGTGAATACCTACACAGCTCTTGTCTTTTGTTGGCACTAATTATCTTAATTATCCAACGTGTTAGTCTCTAGTTTGGGCTCAAGCAATATGATCACCGCACAAGAGATCGAGATACGATCTTAATTTGGACAAATTGAGTGAGTAATTTATTTGATTTTTTCCAACGTGTATAATTTAGACACCACACGAAGACTTGCTACTTAAATAGAAATGATTGATTGCTTTCATGAACACGCATTCGATATATATAGACGATATATTCATGCACTTATGGGACAGGGAAATAATGATGATCACGAAACATAAAAAGAGTAAAACACTTTTACTTGTCAAAAAATCACTGTCAGTAGTAATCCACTAATAAGGAACTATAAACTCTAGTGTAATTAAACACATTGTTAATAAAATCAATGAATTTTATCGAACCGAAATAGATGGTTCCTTCCAAAGCTGCTTTGGAACTTAAACTAACCATACCTCATTAAAGATGGTTCTTGACGAATAATGATGAAACTAAAAACCAGCATGCTTACCTGTAACAAAAAGAAACATTTAATTATTCAAAGAGACAATGAAAACTTAAGGCAAATGTTATGTTACGACTAATAACCGTCAAAACTGTATTGTGATCACAGTTCTCCAATAAAATGTAGTAATAAAAGGCACAGCTTTCATGATAATCATCACGCTTTTCATCATAAACACCTATTATAGTATATAGGTATCTTCTAGTTGTATATCTTTGAAAGTCGTTACGGATAGACAGAAGCCCGAAGTCTGACAATCAGTCTTACTAAGAGGTATCGTATTACCCAGTTACTGGACTATTGATGTCAGATAGGCAGTCGCTCCATGTAAAGTACTGGTTTCAGCTCCAGTAAGACTGGAACCTAACCCCAACATTCTTGGGAAAAGGTTAGGCAGATGATGATATGTTCCTGTGATACCAAATCATATACATGGATCAAAACAATAAATAAAACGAAGCCAAGCCAAGTTGCATCCAATAGATCAAACAATGTCAGGCAGGAAGACACATCAAAATACAGTAATGGAACTATGGAGAAGTGTCTTGACGCTGTGTGAGCGTGCATGTTCCATCGTTCGATGTCCACCGCGCACAGGATGGATGAAAAGCAGCGCGTAAAGTATTTTTTCTTCTCCGTTGGAGTAAGTGCTGTATAGCGTTCTAGTAGGAAATTAAATAAAAATTAATCAAACACAAATTTACAACTTAATTTCATATTCAAATAGCGAACATTTAAATAAATTCTCGAGTTTAAGAAATGTCAATCGCTATTCTCACAAATAACAAGTTACAAAACTTGATAAATACATAGAACCGTAGTAGTAATGGCTTATTTTTTTCTATAGTTATTTATTTCGAAATGTAGTCAAGGAAATCTAGTTATCGCATATATCATGTGTAATGGTATTACTCTTGGTGCACAAGCACATCTTCAAAAGAGCCGACGCGATAAGATCTGCTCAGGCGCAGGTCGGATCACCCAGTTTTGCCAAACAAGTAAGGCCTCAAAATGCAGACAGAATTTTGAGGCCTTACTTATATATTATTATATATTAATTTAAGACACTCTAATGATTCAGAAAAATTACAAAATATCACAGTAAGAAATGATAGAAGAAATATAGATGGCCTTAAAAGATCTTTACAAAACATTAAAACTAATATCGAAAGTTTACGAGACATCACTGAAAAGTTGCAAGACCATAGCAGAGATTACTGGCAAAGACAAACCATTATAAATAAAAGAAATAGCAGACGCAGAAGCAAAACCAACAGCTGTTCCCCTGTGCTAAAACAATCGCGCAAAAGCGAAATATTTTGGGCACGCGTCATAATTACAATTATTTACATATACTATGAGTTTCACAATGGGCCCGTGCCGTGTAGGAGACAAATTATGCTTGACATTAGTGTGCCCTTGCAAACTAACTTCTAATTGCTTAGGAACATCAGTGCGATGTAGTTATTTAAATATTACGTCTATTGTTTCTAGAGATGCTTTGGTCCAGTCTATGTCTTGGGCAACCTAATCAAGATCGTTCATGTCATTTTTCAATGAGCATCTTTTTGGTTGGGCTGATTTAATACTTAACAGTTTTCATCAGTATTGGTGTTATTATGGATGGATTCTGTGAAAGATTATAAAGCTACAATGGAAGTGAGTTTTAACTTCCTAACTAATATTATAAATGCAAAAGTAAGTTTGTTTGCTTGTAACACTTTCACGCCAAAATTGCTAAACGGATAAGGACATAGGCTACTTATTCTCCTGGATCGCAGACGAAATTCGCGGCATCCGCTAGTCCCAAATAAATAGGGATAACTATTGATGATGATTACTGCTATAATAGAACCCGTATTAAAAAGCAGCCTGAAGCTATTGCAGTGTTCGACAACAAGTCACATACGCATTATTGTATGGACGAAATATTAATGATTGTAATTTCCATTAATTCTCAATTAAAGACGCGATAAAGAGAATTGATGATGAAGAAAAGAATTATATTAAAAAACTTGTATATTATACATGTTGCTTAATGCCACATTTAGAAGTGGAGTCGAATTTCTTGAAGGCAAGCCCGTAAAATTTTATTATCCTAAATATTAAAAGTTTCCAAATATTTCATGGCATTATTATTATTTCTTTAATGTCATAGCGACCAAAACCAGATCAATAATGTATGCATAAGTATATTTGCTTCCTAAGCTGGAGCGCAAACAACCGTCTAATCATTCTTAACGCAAAGACTTATCGCAAATAAATTCATTTGAAGGCATCCAATCCACGTTTCGCAACCAAGTGTAGGAGACAAATTATTCAGCAGATTAACAATGAATCTAAAGACGTTGCGACATGCTATTGTTTGATACATATTGCTGCTGCTCTAGCATTAGCATAAGACATGGCGCGCATATGCGACACTTAATGGGACACTTCATTTATTTGATTTATAATGAGAGTGGTGGTGCTTTCTCTGTTGTTTTTTATGTGACATAAGCATGAATTTCATTTAATAAACTAGCCAGTAATAAGTTGATAAAATTATAACACAAATAGCTTGCACATAATTGTTGTCTTTTCGCATAAGTGTCTGTCTCTACTAAATAACCGCTGTCTTATTCGAATAGCAATAATTTACCTAGGGAATACAAATAATTTACCCAATAATTTGCAGCCTGATAAACTGAAATATTAAAGTCAAAGACTCAATCAACCTAGCAATAATATACAATCTTTCGATCGCGAAGTCCTTTCACACAACGATAATGAATCGTACAATGCTAATATTGTAAATATTGACCAACACAATGGTACTGACAAATCGATTCATAAAGATCGTTTATCGAGTTACATCGATACTTGATTGTAAGTCAATTTCTGTGACCTATTGCGATTGATGGGCTTGGCTAGAGATCGGATAAGATTTGTGGAGCTAAGATAGGAGAAAGGAATCAAAAGAGTATTTATTTATTTATTAAAAGTAGTCTAATAAAACGTAATAACAATAAAGCAATTAAAAGATTCAATTTTGCAGGAACTGTTATTATTTCTTGAAAATATTTTAGAGATAATGTGAAAGAGTGAATAGATTGGAACGAAATACGAAAGTCAAAGTTACACAAAATGGAATATGTAAATTAATGCAATTTTTGCGTCTGTGTACTAAAATATACACGATATGCCAAACATATTTGCTAACATTTAGAACACGACTGGTTTCTATATTGCTAAACATTCTTTAAATAACACTTTACTCGTAGATAATATATTTTTGCACTGAGAAGAACTAAATATATCAGAGAGACTATTATAAAGATGAAAACTAAGTAAGTGCATAAATATTAGGTGTTTATTTTGGAAGAATTTGGAAGCATACCACCAGTAACAGGGTATCTTCTGACAACTTCTACAAACAAATCAGGGTTACAAAAAAGTTACAAATTCATAGGTATTGATTAAAATCTATATTATTATATCAGACGTAATAAACTAAGTGACCTTGAATAAATAAATACAAAAATAACGGACGAAGGCGTACGTAATTGCTGTTGGTTTTCCAACGAGGAAAGCGAACTGATTTGCATTGACTTAGCATGAGCTAACGATCTCTGTATAATCTTCAATGGTAGCGTCATATGTGCTATACATTATTGTAATATGATGTTTATGAGACAATGTGAAGGAGACATATTCTTAGTTCTAGGTAATGTTGCTTATTGTTATGCAGTCACGACTGAAGTTGTAGTGATTAAAAATAGCACTGGTTTTAAAGAAAATTAATGAGAATAGACTGCTTTAGTTCCAAAAGACAAACAGTATTGAGATAAGTCAACAGAATCCGGAAAGTAAACATGATTAAGTGAAGATGGCGGTAAACATAAATGGTAATTAATAAATAATCACATTAAAGGATTTAGAAGTTTCTTATCGACACTGATGTAAAGATTTATTTATTAAATAGTCTACTAGGCTCCAGTTATTTCTTAGAAAAAAGGTTCTTCGTTTTCTTTCTTATCCTTCAGAAAAGTTATTTAAGTATGGGCAACAGACCCTTCATTTTAAGATACATCACCATCAAGAAATTGCTTGATACTTCGTATGAGATAAATCAAGTAAGGACTTATTCTGGACTACTACGTTGTCTCACAATGTCGCAACGCGGTACCCACGCTCCGTTTGTGCTGACAACACGATATACCGATCTGCGCTTAATTTGTATTCTCATGTCTCCCTACGTTTTATTATGTAAGCTACGTTGCAAATCAGCGGCATTGGTGATTTGCATTAAGTCCTTGTTGTGGTTTGTTTACTGGTATCCTGCTAGACTTTGTGGAAACTTTGAAAGAAGGTCGGATTGAGGATTTGTAAAATGCTCAAGAATTTTGCAATTTATGTGAACGTGATTTGAGAATTGATAAATATTGTGTCCCAGAAAGGTCTAAATTTTACAAACGAAGTACGACATGGGCGGTGGAACTTACTCAACTTGTTTATTTTAATAAGGAAGCGGCGAATAATCGAACTAGTGTTTAAACCGTTCTACAGGACTGGAAATCTCACAAGCTAAGTCTTGCATTAAAAGGTTTTAGAAAGGATTGCAGGACCTATATTCCCAGCCCGATCACTATGTACGGTAAGCCGATCCCTTGGGAGAAGCAAGCCAAATACCTAGGCGTGATCCTCGATCAAAACCTTACCTTTAAGGCTCATATAAAGGCGGTTCCCGCGCGCGCCTCCTTCGCTCTTAGCAGGCTCCACTTTGTACTGACAGCCCGTAGTAAACTGTCCCATCATGACCTATGCCTGCGTTGTATTTGCGCACGCTCACCCACGTCATCTCCATAAGATGCAGACCCTCCAGAACCGTTTCCTCAGAAAGGTCACGGGTTCCCCCTTCTATGTCCGTAATATAGATCTCCACGTCGACCTTAAAATGCCTACCATAAACCAGTTCATGAAACGCTTATCGAAGCGTTTCTTTGACTGTGGCATTAAACACCCAAACCTCTTGATCTCAGCGACCGCCCGCTACACTCCCTCCCGCATTAGTAGTATTCGCCGACCAAGGCATACCTTAATCGCCCCCGACGACGCCACTACCCTCCTCCAGGAGAGTAGTAAGGCCACCAGCACCTTAAACAAGCGCAAAACCCGATCGCCGTCCTACCGTCCTCGCCGCCGAGGCCCGCCGCGACGCCCAAATCCACGCCCCTCCCGACCCTTGCTCGAGCCAGCCCGCGCCGCTGAGCCTGTAGCTTTAAATTCGTCCCTAAATTACTCAAATCCTGATCCAGCTAGTCCCTTGCTGCCCTCTTCCAGCGACGCCCTGAGCCGAGGTCCGTACCTCACAGGGGGTGCCCTTAGCGTTGTCGCTTAGTTTTTAGTTAGTATTTAAGTTTAAGTCCTGGCTGGAGGCCTTAATTTATTAGGGCACCACAGGCAAGTCCGCTTAAGCAGACGTCAACCTTACAGGTTGACCTGCGAGATGCCATACAAAAAAAAAATGCAGGACCTATCACCTGGACCTTTCAAATAATCCTTGAAACAGAATTTCTCTTACTACGCGGAAAGTTGTAGAATGTAGATCATTCTAAACCTAACACAGGAAAATCAATCCAATCAACCCATATGCCAGTAAACCACAGTGCGGCTCTCGCCGGCGGCGTCGGATTCGTCACGGTCCGGACGAAGCCGTCCGTTACGTGGCGATCCGTGACCCGATCGACCAGATCGTGATCAAATCGAAAGTGTGCGCGATATGGCAGTAATGACTGTGTGAACTCTTGAAATATGGCCAAATGTAATTGACTTATTGGATTTGACCATACTTTTGATGTTTGATTTCTGTTTTCAGGATTTAGCTGATTTGATCTTGGTGAAAGTATAAGATGGTACACGACTAGATACAGAAAAGTACAGTTTAGATTCGATGATGAAGCTGGGCTAAAAAAAAACTATCACCGCCAGCAAACAATGAACAAACCTGTTGACTAGTTCACGTTAAATCTGTGTTCGGCAAGAGACATGTTTTCTGCTGTAACTTGGTGACAATCTGATATTTCGTTTAGTTTTCTTTAAAAGTATCGTGCAGAACATAAAATATTAAAAACAAACATACTCATAGCGATAACATCGAAACTATCTCCTTGAAAAGGAATCGTATTTATCTTTTCTTTCTAGCAAATATTATTGAAGACCATTTGCACTTAAGTGTGTCATCTGTGGGCAAACAGTTTGTTTGACCGAGATAAGATTAAACGCATTTAAACTCTTTAAATAAAATCATAGGAGTTAATTCGTGCAGTGCTTAAGGCTTTAGTGTTTTGCGCATTTCCTTACGTACATTCAAATACCGGAAATGGATTAAACCTACGTAAAATTGAATTAGCTTGAGCCACGTTTTGTAATATTAGGTAGGTACACTTTAGGGTACATTTATGTAGAACGTTGGTAACTTACGGCAACAAGCGCTGTTAGTCAATGCTGGTGAAAAAGTATGAAAACTGCCTGCGCCGACCAGCGTTGACAACCAGCGCTTGCCAGCGCGGTTATCAGCGTTCTATTTGAATACGGCCTTAGGGGTTACAGCAAGGGGTCGCATGTTGAAGAGCCTCCACGCGGCGCACCCTGGGCAACGTCAGCTCCAACTGTCCACCTGCTTTTGGTGGACAGTTGGGGTTGGCGGCCAATCTTCAACAAACGGGGAAGGGTCATGGTTCCAATCATCGATCATTTATTATGGTCGATGAAGGGAACCGGGCTAGGGTTGGGGCGGCCAGTCCGTCTTCGAGACAGGTCTGGTGGCCATCTCCGTCCACACCCCCTCTGTTTGCAGAGGGTGAGTTTTGTGGGCGTCGAGTGGGGAGGCGAGAGGAAGACAACCTCTATAAAAAATTACCTCAATCCCAAGGTCGAGCGTGCCGAGGGGATGAATGGCCGGAGGGAATCCGGTCACTAGCGCTGGGGAGGGTATTCAGGGGAAAAAGGGACCACACCCTTCAAAGGAAAAACAAAAAAATGGATCAGACAAATGAAAAAAAACTACCCCAGGGCGGTACCGGCTGCTCAGCAGCCGGAGAATCCGCCACGTTCCCTTTGGGAACGTCAAGCCCCCATTCGTATTCTGGGGGGGGCAACAAATGTCTGCCGAGCCAAGGAGGCTCATCGCGCTCTCGGTCATCCGAGGACGAGGAGAGGAAGAGTCGCGAGAAGGAGGGGAGTGATGCGCGGTCGGAGTCCGACGCTGCATCTGGCGCGGAGGGCTCCTTTAAGAGCCCGGAGCGCGAAGTGGTGGGGGCTGCTGGGAAGGACAAAAGGTTCTTCCTGAAGCGGCCCAAACCGAGGGATGGCCAGGGGTCACTCTCTGATGGCGGGATGGCCTCGGCCCGAAAAATCGGTCGGCGGGGTGGGGTCCGAGGAAGAGGCGGAGGGCACACCACTCAGGGGGACAGAGAGCCAGGCAGAGCAAGTCCAGCAGAGCCAGCCCAGCAAGCCGGGAGGCTCGTTGCGAAGGGTCGCCGTTCTGAAGTGGCCAGCCGCAGTGCGGCTCGTTCAGAGTCGTCAGGTGGTGAGCCGGATGCTGCTGGCGGCTCCAAATCGGAGAGATCGGCTAGGTTTGCGGAGGTCGTGGTTGCCGCGATCAAGGGTGTGGCCTTGAAGAGGGTTCAGTCCTCTAAAGACAAGGCCATATCCGCAGCCACGGCCTCCATTGTGGAGGCAGCGGAGGCAATTCATTTCGGGCCTCCACAGGACGGTATCTCTGAGATGCGGGCGGAGGTCGCCCGCCTGACTACCGCCATGGAGCTTCTCCGAAAGGAGAACGAGGAGCTCCGGGCAGACCTGGCTAAGGTCCAAGGAGCCGACCATCGGGAGTTGCCACAAAGAAGGGCGCACGGGCAAGGCCAGCCCGTGCCAGCCGAGGACCGGGTTCTGACCCTGGTGCGGCAGGAGCTGGCTGCCTTCCATAGTAGGTTTTCCGCTCTGGAGGCCATTGTCCTGCGCCCCCCGCTAGCGGCGAGCCAGCCGGCTTCGGCCCAGCGAAAGGCGGCATCGTATGCTGCCACCGCTGCCAAACCAAGGTCCTCGGGGCGGACCCAAAGTGGGGCCGTGGTGGAACCTACGGGCCCGCCCCTGGCGAAATCGGCGTCTGTGCAGACGGCAAGGGCCCCAGCCCTGACGGCGAGACGGCCGCCCCCGTCTTCCAAACCGCCTTCTAAATCTCCTCCGACCGACGCCGAATGGCAAATGGTCGGGGAGAAGGGGAAGGCGGGCAAGGCAGCAAGGGCGGCAAAAAGAAAAGAGAGGCGGCGGCGGCGCAAGGAGCGAAACGTCGCGGCTAGGCTCCGTGCCCCGAAGTCCGCAGCTGTAGTTATCACACTACAGCCGGAAGCGGAAAAGAAGGGCATGACCTACCGCGAGGTGCTCGGCAAGGCGAGGACGGCGGTGAACCTCCAGGAGATCGGCGTCACCAATGGCCTTCGGCTAAGGGTCACTGCGACTGGGGCCCGGATGCTGGAGGTCCCCGGTGCGGCCAGCGGCCCGACCGCAGACGCTCTAGCTGAAAAGCTTAGGGCGTCCCTGAATGCGGACGAGGTCCGAGTATCCAGGCCCACCAAGTGCGCTGACATGCGTATACTGGGCCTGGACGACTCCGTGACGGAGGAAGAGGTCGTGGCTGCCGTTGTTAGGACGGGGGGGTGCTCTGCCCAGCAGGTAAGGGCAGGCACCATCCGTCCTGACTTCACGGGGATGCAATCCATTACGGTGAGCTGCCCCGTAACGGCGGCCCAAAAAATTGCCGGGGAGGGCCGAAGGCTCCTGGTGGGCTGGGTCTCCGCGCAGGTCAAACTGCTGGAACCCAGACCTTTGAGGTGCTTCCGCTGCCAAGTGGGAAACCACGTGGGAGTGCAATGCGCCTCGGAGGTGGACCGCAGCGGTCACTGCTTCCGCTGTGGTCAGCCCGGTCACAAGGCCGGCTCGTCAAGGCTGCATCCGCCGCTACTGCCGCCGCCGTTGCCGCTTCCACCGTCGTCGACGCCGCAACCATCGTGGCAGGGCCTCCACAGGAGGCTCGGGAGGGGGCTGATATGGAGTGTCAGTAATGGCCCCATTACGCCTCCTCCAGGCGAACATCAACCACTGCGCCTCTGCTCAGGATCTGTTGCTCCAGAGCATGGCGCAGTGGTCGATTAACATCGCCGTGGTCGCTGAGCCGTACTTTGTCCCGCCCAGGGATGACTGGGTGGAGGACCTGAGCGGCTCAGTGGCCCTAATTTCGTCGGCCGCCGCCGGTACCCTGTCCCTCGAGGCCGTCAAGAGGGGATGGGGTTGCGTGGCAGCACGGTTCGGGGAGATAGTCGTGGTAGGGGTGTACTTCTCTCCGAACCGAACTCTCGCCGAGTTCCACAACTCCCTAGCGGAGTTGAGAGTCGTCGTCGTCGGGTTTCGTTCCCTCCCCGTGCTCGTCCTCGGGGACTTCAATGCCAAGAACTTGGCTTGGGGTTCCCGGCTCACGGACACGCGGGGCAGGATGGTGGAGGACTGGGCTCTGGAGACAGGCCTGGTCGTCCTAAACCGGGGTTCTGTCCCAACGTGTGTGCGTATGCGGGGTGAATCAGTGGTGGACATTTCGTTCGCCAGCCCCGCTCTGTCGCCGCACGTCATTGACTGGCGCGTCATGGAGGGGGTGGAGACCTATTCCGACCACCGGTACATCCGGTTCGACGTCTCCGCCCAGACCTCGAGCGCGCCGGTCCGACAGGCCCCGAGTGGTCCGCGGTGGGCGCTGAAGCAGCTGGACCGGGAGCTCCTCCTGGAAGCCTCGATCGTGCAGGCCTGGGTGTCACCACCGGACAGGCCTGCTGACATCAACGACCAGGCGGAGTGGTTCCGGGAGGCCATGTCCGAAATATGTGACGTGGCAATGCCCCGGGTCCAGCCCGGACGTGCTTGGCGCCAGGTGTGCTGGTGGTCGCCGGAGCTGACGGCTTTGCGCAAGGCATGCGTGGCTGCGCGACACCTTTACACCAGGCACCGCAGGCTACGTATTCGCCCTCCGAATACGGAAGCCATTCAGGCGGAGCTGTACGAGGGGTACAGAGCGGCGAAGACCGCCCTCCAAGCGGAGATCCTGCGGGCCAGGGCCCAGGCCCGCGAGGAGTCGCTGGAGACTCTGAACAGGGACCCGTGGGGACGCCCCTACAAAATGGTGCGGGATAAACTCCGCCCATGGGCTCCCCCACTGACGCAGAGTCTCCGGCCCCAGCTCATGGAGGAGGTGGTGAGCACTTTGTTCCCTTCGCGGGGCGAGCATACTCCCCCGCCCATGACTCCGCCTACTGCGGTGCCGGATGCGGACCACACCGCCGACGACGACGACAATGCTTCGGAGGTGACCGAGGTAGAGCTGAGAGTGGCGGTACATAGGCTTAGTGCCAAAAATACCGCCCCAGGACCCGACGGCTTACCTGGAAGAGCCTGGGTTCTGGCCATGGAGGCTCTCGGGCCTCGACTTATGGGGCTCCTAAGCGCATGCTTGGAGGAGGGCCAGTTCCCACTTCGCTGGAAGACGGGGAAACTGGTCCTCATTAAGAAGCCGGGGCGCCCTGCGGACTCTCCGTCCGCGTACCGGCCCATCGTGCTGCTCGACGAGGTGGGCAAGCTCTTTGAAAGAGTTATTGCAAACCGCCTCGTCGGGCGGCTGGTGCGGGTGGGGCCGGATTTGGCGGAGAGCCAGTTTGGTTTCCGCAGGGGGCGCTCTACGGTGGACGCCATCATGCGCGTGCGAGCCCTCACGACGGGGGATGCTGTTGCCCGGGGTGGGGTCGTCTTGGCGGTGTCTCTAGACATCGCCAATGCCTTCAACACCCTGCCCTGGAGTTGCATCAGGGAGGCATTGCGGTATCACCGGATGCCGACCTACCTCTGTCGCGTGGTCGAGGCCTATTTGACGGACAGGGCCGTCATCTACCCCGGTCACCGGGGAGAGTGGAACCGGCGAGAGATGTCGTGCGGTGTCCCACAGGGATCGGTCCTGGGGCCGCTTCTGTGGGATATCGGTTACGACTGGGTGCTGCGCGCCGACCTCCCGAATGGCGTCAGCGTGGTGTGCTACGCTGACGACACGCTGGTCCTGGCACAGGGGAGGTCGCACCAGGAGGCGGCCGAACAAGCGACACTCGGGGTTGCGACAATCGTCGAGAGGATCCGGCAGTTGGGACTCGAAGTGGCCCTGCACAAGTCCGAGGCCATGTGTTTTCATGGTCCTCGGAACGCGCCACTGTCGGGTTCCCAGATAACGGCGGGAGGGGTTCACATCGGCGTCGAGTCGACGATGAAGTACCTGGGACTCGTCCTCGACAGCCGGTGGAACTTCGTTGAGCATTTCCGACGTTTGGCTCCCAGACTGGAGCGGGCTGGGGCTGCCTTGAGGCGGCTCCTGCCTAATCTAGGGGGTCCAAACGCCTCCTGCCGGAGGCTCTACGCGGGGATCGTGCGGTCCATGGCCCTTTACGGGGCACCGGTGTGGGCGCGTTCTTTGAGGCGCCGACCGGCCCGCAGGTTGAACGCGTCCCAAAGGGTCATGGCCATCCGGCTGGTCCGGGGATACCGCACGGTCTCATGCGAGGCGGCGAGCCTCCTTGCCGGATTGCCGCCATGGGATCTGGAGGCAAAAGCCCTCGCGCACGTATGGGAGTGGCGCGAGGAGGCAAAACGCCGGGGTGTAACTCCGCTGCCGCGACAAATCACGGTACAGCGGACAGAGCTCCGGCGGGATCTCATGGCGACATGGAGGGTGCGATTGTCGCAACCCAGTGCTGGGCACGCCACAATAGCGGCGGTAAGTCCCCTCTTTGAGGAGTGGTTGGAGAGGCGCCACGGCGTCCTCACCTTCCGCCTGACACGGGTCCTCACCGGACGCGGTTGTTTCGGGAGGTTCCTGTTTCGTATAGGGCGGGAGGAAGCGCCCGGGTGTCGCCATTGTGTGGATCGCCCGGAGGACACGGTGGAGCATACGGTGGAGGTATGCCCAGCTTGGGCGGAGCACCGCAGTGTCCTCGCGGAGGCGATTGGCGGCGGCGATCTCTCGCGTCCGGCCCTGGTCCGGGCTATGGTGCGGAGCGAGAGGGAATGGCAAGCCGTCGCCTCCTTCTGCGAGGCGGTAATGCTCGCGAAGGAGGAGGCGGAGCGGGTGAGGGAGAGAGCCTTGCGCCCTCATGCCCCCACTAACCGCCGCAGGAGACGCCCTGGGCGTCGGGAGTCGCCTGCAGATTCCCGGCCACCGTAGGCGCGGGCTTGCGGACGGCGAGTAATGGGTAGCTCGCCGTCCGGTAAGGACCAGGCCCGGGTCGACGGCGCGTTGTGTTCCACGCGCGCCTCAAAGAGATGTCAGCACATAGTGACGGGGTCCGATAGGGCCGATGCCTCAGGGTCGCGGGTTATTCTACAGAGAAAACCGTGGCCCTGGCACAGGCAACTGAAGGAACACGGGTGGGTTTTAGTCAGTAAAAGTCTGACACGACCTCCCGCTCCACCCAGAGCGGGAGAAGTCATTTGATGATTTCCCACCCAAAAAAAAAAAAAAAAAAAGGGGTTACAGCAAGTAATGTCTCAAACCTAGAAGTAACAACGCGCCGTTACCTTTACAACACATCAGTAGGCATAGAATTAGTTAGGATGGCCGTGGTGAGTACCACGGCCATGTCATTGAACAGATTTGATTAAATCCTGAAGTTGTACGAATGAGTACTCAAAATGAAAAGTATAAATAAATATAATCCTAAACGGCCAAATATACATACTACGTATAAGTATAGAACTAGAACCAAATATACCTCTAACTAACGTGACCCCTACGTTATGACCCGTCGAATCATCGACAATAAGTCGGCAATCTACCTGCCATATACAAGTGAGCTATCAAAGATCAGTAGGCGCCTCGGGCCTGATGATTGACGGCTGTCTGGCTTCGAGAGAGCTACTTAAGTTATAGCTGATATGGAGTGTTTACATCATCATCAAACGACTGTGAAATGGCGTCGGGTATGTGATAGTGTTTTGTTAATATAAATTGCAGGGGCGTGTCGCTAACACATCTGTGGGTCAAGTGATTGGATATTAATGTAATGAAATTCTAATAATATTTATCCAGAAACTATGGTGAATACCACGTATACGTCACGTAATCTTTATCCGAATTGAAAGACAAACGTGGTTTGGTGACTCAATTTTTTACAATTCAGAATAAAAGAAAACACGTAATGTTCTTGTCGTCTTTATACAGACTGGATCATGTGAATACTAGTATAATAGCACTTACCGATAAAAATTGTGGCTCCTGTTGAGTAGACAGTTCACTCCAAGGCCTAAGTAAGGCCCTTTCAGCATCAGCTCCAGCCAAAGCAAAGCTCACACCATATCTTCGCCAAAGTGAGAGCTCATACAGCTTCTTCCACGGTATTCCATCGTTTTTCATAGTCTTCTTTCTAATACTTCCTCTAAATGATGGAGTCCTTACGAAAGGCTCAGCTGGTATACCCTTCTTGCTGGCACCCCTCCATGGAGGTTTAGTGCCATTCACATTTGGTTTTCCATTACTAGCAGTGCTACCTGAAGAGCCCTTTCGTTGCAATCCAGGTTTTGTTTGGGTCGGAGTTTTCCTCTTTTCGTCAAAGAGCACAGCGTTGGCTAGCTCTTCGTCATGATTAGAACCATCTGATTTTACCTCTTCGATGGTAACGACAGCAGATTTTCTTTCCCTGTAGCTCCCTCGAAGCGGAGTTCTACTGAAGGGTTGTTTAACTTTCTCTCCATCTACTTCGTCTTGAAGTGCTGATATGACGCTGTCATCAGCGTATCTCATCCGAGCAGTTTTCATCAGGGATGCTTTAGTGTTCTGTGCAAACAAGCGCTCGCATGGATCTGTCAGTTTGTTTTGATCTGACCGAGATTTGAAAGTGTTCTCTGAATCAGTATCGCTATGACCTTCGTAGGAGCTAGTGCTGTTACTGAAACTTTTGCTATACAATCCGTCATGATTTCTGACAACATTGTGATTATTTTTATCAGCTTCCTTGATCTCTATTATGCATTCATTGCGAAAAGATTTGCGAGATTGCAAACTGGTATTAGAATCTGACTTTGTTAAAGGGTTATGTTTGTGGTCAACGCATCCATTTGCATGTGCTTTGCCAGTACAATGTTTGTGGATTTTTGCCAAAGCGGCCAATGTTTTGTTGCCGTTAGGTGACACCTCGTCGCCGCAGCGGAGCGACTGCTCAAAGGATCCTTGCACGTGAAACATTCTTCACTTGTTCTGTGTCTCAGGCGGACATAGACCCACCACGTTTGGCATTTTAAGAGGTCAGAGTTCCGTAGATCGGATCATATCGAATGTCACTGCACAATAAGAGCATTTACTTGAGTTATGGGTTTTACGGTGCAGATCGGCGCGATAATATCGATCATAAGGTATATCAGCGGCGTTTGATCATAGCGAATCGTGAGCATGCGCTGTGTGGCGCTAAATGTAACAAACAAACGAATTATGGGCGTTTTGACATTTTGACATTTGCGTCGTGGTAATTATTTGACGTTTAGGCAAAATTAAATTGATTTATCTGTTATTTACTTGTGGAACTACAAAATGTAACGTAAATACAAAACCTATGGCTTAACCTCAATTCTCGTAACTTAATAATGAGAGTGGTTACAAAAAAAAACTCTAATTTAATTGCATTGTCTTTACTAAAGCCTTTGAAATCTTTTACCTACTTCTAGTAATATGCGGCGTGACTTGAACATAATAATATTCAAGTCTTAACCGTTTCCATGTCTTTACCAACAACGCGTGGCGGAGCCGCACGCACTCAACGTTCGCGCAAATTGCCATACGATTAGTTAAACACTTAAATTATAGTAATTGGGTTTAAAGATAAATGTTTGGTATTATGTTAAGACTTAAGTAGAAAACAACGAAACATACGTCTTTAGCATACGCATTGGAAAGTTTCAAGTACGTAAGAAGATCATTCATCTACATAATATTGGATAAAGATACAGGAGTCTAATTTGTTAGATCGTGCGAAAATTTCTTAGAGTCAGCTTAGTTTTTCATAACCACGATAATCTTATTAAATTAGCAGAGGTACTAACCTCATCAAGAGCAATATTAGAATATATTAATCAAACAATATAAAAGAGAAAGGATTCTACTGGATAATATTGCAGCCGATAATATTGAGGCCAACAGAATAAATTTGGTGCAGTTTTATGAAATTAGTAACTAGTGTTCAGCATTATTGATTCAGCGGGTGGTTACGACATTTTTAAATCGTGTACTGGGTGTGTTTTGAGTTATGTTCGCTAAGCTTACTTTTATTAACCTTAATTTATAGATTATAATCGTGACAAAGAAACATGCTATATTTTTGCTCGTTTGCGAATCAAACATCAAATTGCCTTTTAAATTACTTCGTGAATTCGAGTTTGGCTGCTCAATTCGTATAATTCAGGAATGTAAATGTGCTTTTGATTTCGATGATACTAATGTACCCAGGACATAACGACTAAATAATCATGAGCTTGATCTTAAAGCAGCAAAGCAGAGTCCAAACGTACCTAATGGATAGGTTAGAACGTTTAAACGACGTAGACGTGTAATAATTTATTTCTTTCTTTCTTTATCTATAGATAGTAAATCTTTAGACGAGGCGGTTCTGTACATTCAAAATATATGAAAAAAATATGTTCGGGTGTTCAAGTATAACCAACATATGCCATTTCATTCATTTCATTTCTATCATTTTTGGATTTTTTATCTCATAACTTAACTTAATAATTTGGGTAAACTTTTCAAAAGAAAAGGCATTAACTTTCTTCTTTGACAAGATTAAATCACGTAGGAGATATTTAAACATGAAGCAAAAGAAAACAATGCTACCCACACAATTTTTACACACAAACTTAACATATATCAAGAAAGACCCGTGGGTGGTCTTACTCATTGGTCAGCGAATATTTATCACCAATCAGTCCAAATGAACAGCAATGATACATACGATTGGTCTTTACTTTCTACAAAAAAAAACATATCAATAATATCAGAGACAGATGATGAATTCTGCTTCTCTAGCGCATCAGGGATGTTTGATGAAGCTCGTGTTGATTGCTTCTACGCTACGATGCGAAAAAGATGCGCATCCCTGGTGGTGGTGGTGTTGAGCTTGTAGCAGGGGTTCTCATTGATATTATAGATAGTATTACTAACATAGTTGTTAAGAAATATTGTTACTAACATAATATTTGAGTCATGTTACTTGTTAAATGAATATATAATAATAATAATAATAACTATGTTAACACGGAGTCAAGTGCTCTTACATCATAGTGCGTAGGTTTTATTGCATAGCCAAAAACTCAATGATTCTGGTTTTATGAAAGCTGGGTTCGATACTGTCGTCGCGGTTTCAAGCTTCGTAAGTAATTTTGTTGATAATTTTGATAACTGTTAATCTTTGAAAATATAATAAAGAATTTGGGATATTGCAACTCAAGTAGTGGAGGTGTCCAGTGCAATTATACTTAATTTAACAATCCAATTAATGTAATTATCTATATTTTAACGAAATGGAGCGAAATGGTAAAAATAATCAAGTAATCTACAAAAATAAGACGACATCAAATCACTATCTTGTATAAATGTTTGAACAACTTGTAAACTCATATCTAGGTTCTACGAGTATACACCTGATCGTGGGAACTAAGTCCACTTTCATTTTATTATCATATTAGCGCATTTAGGTTAGGTATACTCAACGACTTAAATATGTATGTCGACCAGACCAATATCGTTTTCAGTTTTGTGGTCGGTCGACTTTGGTGTGTTTTTGATCGTTGTAAATCGAAAATAATGGTTACAAGTTTGTTTTAAAGTACGCAAGCTAGCGAATCAGCCTAGGCTCGTTAAGTGTCTACATTAGATTCAACACTAACTTGGAAAATTTATTATTAGTTATCAGTTTCTGACTTCGTTCCAGTGACCCATTCTTTTTCACTCTCGAGCTTTGGAGAAAATATTATAATCATTAACGATCTCATTCATTGATAATAAAATAAACGTAAGTAACGTGTAGGTATGTTAAATTTTAATGTTCTCACTGACCGTTACTGGACACAAAATGAAGGTCATTTGTTTTTCTTAGATTATCTTGTGATGCAAACCTGTTAAGCAAAGCAATTAAACAGGAAAGCTGATAAAATATCGTGTTTTGATGGGAACTGTTAAGGTAAAACTAAATTTTCATTTTATCTAGTTACATTAACATACTAATAGTTCTACTTAACCGTTATTCACAAAATAAGTGCAGATGAAGACAAAATAAGGGGTGGGTGAAACGGGACGTCATTGCGTCGGTTTAGTTGAAATACAAAAACTTTTTATCTTATTTAGTATTTTTTGTTAGAGAGTATTCTAGCCTTCATTAACCTAGATCCAGAAGTTTCAGTAGACTATATGGCTCACCCCTAATATCGACCATTCTTTATGCAATAAAACAAATTCATCAACAAAAAGCCACAACCCCACCTAAAAGATAAAAAAATAACTAAAATCTAAAGTAAACTTTAAAAACCATTAAACAAATAGTAACCAAAGGCTACAGACAAACGCACTCAGACACCAGATAAGCATTGTAAACACATAGTAAAGTAGAAACAAAACTATCGTTGGTATTGGTCAACGCGTTCATGCAAATTGCACTAACGACACAGATCCCACCTATTCGATAATATTGAAATTGGTCTTACATAATTTCGCGTAATCCACTATCACACGAGATTTTATAGTGTTTGACAGGCATTTGGTGTAGCAAGTTGTAAGCTTCTTGAGATTTTTTCATATTGTGCAATATAATTGAAGATATGAAAAGAGATAGCACGAAGGTAAAAATATTATCACCAGGTGTCGATTTGGAAGACTTAAAAGATCATTCAGATTTTGAAGATTTTAGCATGGAATTCACAAGGTATATTACTAGGGCCATGTAAAATCTTCAATTTCCCGCCCGATTCCTAATGAAATATATATCTTACTAATATTGCAGTGTGTTTTATCGTGAGACAATGGACCATGTGTCAACATAAATCAGCTAGTTGGTCAATCACGCCGATCGCTCGTGACTGCCAACTTACTCTGCGACTGATTCGCTGATTAAGATAGCTGATCCTGGACTGAATGTAAAATACTACTGTTTACCCATACAGGTCATTGATTTACGCAACTCTTTCATGAACATACTTGATTTAATGTTTTGACACTTAAACAATTTAAGATCATAAATCGATCAAATGATTTTGCACACTATTTCGGAAGAGTTATTAACGTGGTTATTAATCTTACATTTTAATCTAGTGCCTACTACTTAGACTTCTACTTTGGATCCACTGTATTTTTCCTATAATAAACTGAACTGTTTTGGTAAAGGTTGAAATTTAACCAAACATGTTAGAAATTATACAGGTTAAGTTAAGAATCTATGTCACGATAACTACATGATTATAATCTTCTTCTGCCCACAGTTTATTTTCTTTTAATTACATTATCTGTTTAAAAACTTGGTAACATCATAATTTATGAGAAATTAACCCGAATATGATTTGAATAACATAACAGATATTTTCTCCACTAAATACTTTATAGGATTAATATGATTTAAGCATTTAACTTCGTCATTTAAATAGGTTGTAGTAAAATGTGGATATATCAAAAATGACAAATGATTATGGTATGTGACACTGCAGCCATTTCATGTTATAAATATTATAATTAGCAATAAAAATGTTGCGGATGTGAAATTTAAGTTCTAATTTACACGTGCAAGCGTCGTAAAAAAGATGCATTCTACTCATATGAATGACGTTCGTGGCTACGTACAGACAGACATCTCACAGAAGATAGAACAAGTTTGGGAAGGGTTTAAATTGAAATTATACAATTCATCATTATTCATTCATCATTATATTGCCCTTATTCCGGTTTATTTGACGTCAGCGCAAGATGTCAAGCTAGTTTAAAAAAAAAAACCAGGCAACAGATAATTAACAGTTAAGTAACAAACAAATTATGTTGTTACTTAACTGAATAATAAAAACATTACTATCTTAACGAATACCACAATTTTGCCCAGACTTAAGAAAAATATGCAAAAAAGGCGTGAAGCTACAAATTACAAAAGTCAAACGCTACAAAAACAAGGTGAAGTGATGTTGTATATTCTTGTAGTAAGTTACATAATCATTAAAGATAAGATTAATCAGCAACGCCACCATCTTATCCAGAGTAATCAAGAGAATGATGACGGCGAAATAATTTCTTCCGCCATTATGATTTGGGGAAAATTAAGTCAGTAAGGTCTCATCGCATCGTCATCACCGCGTATAATGAAATGCTCATTACACAATGACGTGTTAGAAATAAGCAGCCGTAACTTGAATGAAATATCAAACTAAATTAAAACCGCAAAAAAACAAAAACGATTACCAGAAAAACCGAAGAGTTCGTTAAAAGATATAAAAAAATAAAGATTATTAAAATAACAAAAACCACGATTGGCGTCTGCTCGTAAAGACACAAGAAACTCAACACAAGAAACTCAGGTACCTCTAACCACGAAGTTCTAAGAACGTACTAACTAAAGACGCACACTACATGAATAAAACTGCTAATAACTAATGATGATGTTGTACACAAGAAGTCTGAAGAAGTGCCAATAAATTACAATTTGCTAACCTAATTCAAAATTCTAGACAAAAATAGGGTTGTCAAAAATATTTAACACCAATAAATATCTAATAACAACAAAAAAATTCACTAGGGCAAAATAGTGCCGCACCACAGGACCAGTATTTTAATAAAAAAGAACAACTTAAAGAACAGACTCAAATGAGACAGAATCTATAATTTATTCAACGACTCGTCTAACGCCGGATCTTATATTAAATGGTCCTTTTGCTTTTGATTTCTGAGAACATGTTATACTTACGTATGTATCAAGCATTGCGGTTGTGTTCGAAGAATAATATATTAAACATTGAGGTGTTAATAATTGTACGCAATATGGATTCTACAAAGTCATATATCATGATAATGATGATTTCCGGAAAACAACTTGCAAGGAATTTCAATGATGACTTTATTTCCCAGGGCATATAGTTACTACTAAACTTCTCTTTAAAGACGTTAAAGTTTAAAGAAACTATCACTGTAACAGATCGTAGAAAGGTTAATATTTATATTAATTATAGTACATAGTTAACTTAAACCCGTTAATAAGAACAAGCCCAATGACAAAATATGCGTTTACCAGTCGACAACATGAATATTGAATGAATTTTAAATGTTATGCATAAAATGTTTGTGGAACGCAACATAAATATCTGACCCCCAAAATTATCTCTTCCAAGCACAATCAATTTCAAATCACCTTTTAAAAAAAGCCGCACATAAAAAACATCGAAGTCGTTACATTCATCAAGAATTTATCAGCCGTTTGTAAAATCTATAAGTTATTAACATTCTACAAAATCACATGAATATTGGTTCAAAGTTTATACGCACTTGACCGGTTATCGATGCAAAATTACATAATCAAATACCAGGCATGGAGTTTTACTATATCCATTATAAAATCGTTGAAATAATATTATATGTCTCTGAATGGAACAAGAAACGGACTTTGAAGGCCGTTTAAATGCGGATATGCCTTTAAAAGAAAAATAATTATATTGAAGAATTAGCTATGTATGGCACCAGACTCTTTATTATGGATCACACTTATTATTCAATCTTCTATGGCGTCATAAAAGGTGATTAAAGACCCTCCTTTGTTTAACACATTGCATCATCTACCCTTAGGTTGGCTAAATGGATATTTAAAGATATAATAGATGCATACATTTGTTAATGTGGACACTTATAAGAAAGCGGTGAAGGGTAGCACAATGACGCATGTCCAATTGCAGAGATTTTTTTGACACCACTTAATGTCAAATACATGGTGAAATTTACAGATTTTCATGACGAAACCGATTTCCTAGGAAATCAAAGCTTAAAACAGGTCACAACTAAGAAGAAGTTGACTTGAGTAAAGAAAAATATGAATAAATAGAACTAACTCACTAACCTGATACAAACGAAACACTTTATATATATATTTATAACGGATTTAGATATAAATAATATACAACTGAGAAATAAAGACAACAAACATCTAACAATAGATTTTGGTACAAATAAAACGGAAAGCAATGAAAAAAGAAACCGTTATAACGAACCGCATACCCAAATAGCATTAGATAAATTCAACTTTTCAAAAAATGTTTGACACTTTTATACTTCTGCGAATAAAATACAACTTGGAAAAAACCTCCTTATGCCATTTTGTTAATGCTAATAAAGTTAAGGTTTTGTTTTTATTTTCTACTTAGCAGTTTAGCATATACATAAGAAACTGAGAGGTAGTTGCTGAAAATCAGCGCTGTTGACGATTGGTTCGTCCGAAGTCACAGCATTTTACTGAGCAGCGACCTGTTCTTGCACAGATGCGACGCACGATTTACATAGTTCTTATTAATGTTGATTGTTTCGTTAGAAAAGTAGTCATTCTTCCACTTTGCAGTCGGTAGCTTGTTTTTGTACAAATAATGTTTGTTTTATTGTCATTTGCCAGTGTCGGAACACAAACAGAGCAATGTGTATTGTCTTTGGTGCTGAGTGACATCAAGCAATGGACAAAATTACAAACTTTTTAAATGCTGAATACGAGGCCTTTGGCTACTGTGCATGTGCGTAATTTATGTCAACTTTTTGTAATGTGCGTTTTGTTTGTGCAGAATAAACAAATTTTCTTTCTTTCTTTCAAACTTAAGAGTATTAAAGATAATTTTAAGTAAAGATGCTGATGCCTTGTCCTTGACCATTTACCAAGGACCAGTCAGTTGATTCCATCATTTACAAAATCTATAGGATCGACTAGCCTAGGTTCGATAAGCGGGCGCTAGGGAAAGGCTAAATGCAGAAGGCGTAACTTGGGAGATACCTATGTCCAGGATTTGATTGCGATGATAAATACATATACATCGCCTAAGGCTGATTGATAGAATAACTAACCAATAGTCAGCAATTATTCTGCTATTACTTAACTCCAAGATACCCGTACCATGTAAGATATTTTATAAGAAAAATCGCCTATTAATCTTGACGATAATAATCATATTTCTTGGCTAAATAATAAACAGGTTCGACATAATCTCTCAACACGATCTTTTGATACTGCATCGCAAGTCACGGCTTCTTGGAAATGAATCAACGAATATGTAAGCAAATGGGTGCATTAACACGACTTTGGTCATCATATTTTTATGATTTTATAATGACACGTGCCGAAGATTACGAAATATAATCTTAAATATGATAGGCAGAGGTGCACTTATAGTACACACACATTTCACCGATTATGTTTTAAGTACCATGTAACGGAAGGCGAGCCTATTGCCATCAATGGGGCACAAATCCAGACTCTGCTAATGGAAAGAAAAACCCAATAACACTGCCCGACCCGCGAATCGATCACGACCTCATGCTCAACAGTAGAGCTTGCGATCACTAGACTAACAATGCTGTCGAAACAATCCGCGATCGGCAGTACATAACGAAATATATTGACTACCTTAACTCAATATGAGCACACCGATATCAGATATCTGAGATTTAACAAATCTAACGGTGGCCGAAGTTCGAAATGAAAATATGAATATTAATGTTGATATAGTAAGTTTTGTAAAATCCATTCGATTCACTATTTTATTAAACGGAATCGAGCTTATCTGCTGATAGCGAAAACAGGGAAGCAAGCTTCCGAATGAAACCCAGACCAAAAAAACAACATAGGAATAAAAATAATATATCATAGCTTGCAACTGCACGATGTCTCGATGAGCATTGCTGATCCAGCTATAATAACATCCACCGTTGGTAAAAGAAGCATCTAACCACCGTTGGTAAAAGAAGCATCTAAAATATTAAAAGTAGGATGAAGTAGCAAACATAAACGTATACAATGTGGAGACGACAATACGACATTAAATGAAAACAATACCAATACATAAGACTATTTTGAAACTATCAAATAAATCGTAGTATCGGAATCAAAAAGTTATTTCGATAGCACGACAATGGGTTTTGCCGAGCTTTGACTAGATATAGTGACTGAGCTATTGGATATTTTTGATTGAATTTTCGTATATAGACTGGGAACAGCATTAGAATATACGCAGTTTAATTTATTGCCGTCTCAACCTTGTATATAGAAAAAACATTCAAAATTTGTTAAAGAAAAGGATCAAAACGACGCAAGTGAGAGTCTTAAAATAAAAAGATAAGGAAGAATCATAATAAAAACCAACAAACGACTTGAACATTAAACAACGAAACGCAATACCAAAATTAAAACGATGTTTTCAGTCTCAAATCTAAATTAAGATTTTCTCTGAAGATCTAAAAATACGTTGCCGACATTAATTCCACTTAAGTTAAAAAGAAAGCCGTCTCGTGGCCGTTCCCTTGGGTTGTAATAACAACGTTTAAATGAGCAAACACGGCTCAATTAACAAGGTACCAGAAATATCAGGTGACGTATATCGTATCAATAATATTGTGCGGTACTTGACCAATCTGGTAATGATATTTAAAACTTTGGTCCTTAGCCGTGGCCCTTGGATTTAAGACAAAAGTCTGTTACTGAATGCCGGAATTAGTTGCCTTGATTAGGCAGAGATTAAAGATAAAGCTTCAGAAAATAGTGTTAATGTTTCACATTGTTGCCATCGCGGGCACAACCTGGAGGCCATGAGGCTGGCACGGCGCGTGGTATAAGAAAAGAGGCTTATGCCCAGCAGTGGTTGAAGTCAGGCTGTGGATGATGATGATGACGATTAATGAATAGGAGTTTACTTTTGAACCTATCGATGAACCTTGAGCCTTGTTTAATTCCCGGCAAAGTTGAGAGTTCTCGATCCAGAAGCCAAAGCTCACCAGCCAGAGAAGTTAGTTCGATGACTCTTGAATAGCCGTAAACAATTTTCTTGTAGAATTTGTCTTAATTAAACCTTGACTTTCACTAACTAGCTGAGCAGTGTAGAAACGATTGCTCTAAAGATTGCAAGAATGCAGTAACAATTAGAAATGCAAGGAATGTCAGAAGCGTTTTATCGTACATAAATAATCGATTCTCGTTTGTCTACTACTATTTTAAGGCAATTCTAATATATTTATAGGAGACATTGTTTGTTTTTTAAATTAACAACACACGTCTTTTTTTTATAATTAATTAAATTACAATGATTTAGTCACTAAATTTCAATAGGAAATGCGAGTAGCGATACTTATTAGACTGAAAAACTCCGAAAAACGAGCCATGCCATAAATCCCCAGTTTCGAAAATTATACCAATGTTATCTACCTATATTAATAAACGTCTAATATATATTCACGTCTTGCCGAGTCAAATCCACATCCAAGGGTCACTTCTCGACGTTGTGAAGGAGTATGTCTACTTAAGGAGAAAGAAGCTGACAGGAGGATCCCGTTGGGTTTGGCAGCGTAAAACTATGTCAATCCTATGGTCAAGCAGTAGACTGCGACTGGGTGAATTGATTGAGGAGATATAGTAAAAAATTAAATGCTGTTCGTTGTTAAGCGCGTCACTTGAGAACGGATGGACTAACTTGGCAATTTTTTGTTTATAATGTTCATAATAGTCCCAATTAGGTTTATATGGAAAGAGCAATTGAAAAATGAAAATTTTCCAATTGTTCTCGAGTAATTTAAAAAATCCGGAAAATCTGAACATACTGTTTCCTATGGGTTTTTTTTAATAATTTAAATTTCAGGAGAACGTGTTCCGAGTCAGCTAATTGTCGATATACCGACTACATACCCTTAAGACTGCACATCAGTTTTAAAGTTCCACATACTTTTCAATGCACAGCACTCGTTACGACACTCGAACACATAACACGTACATAAATATAATAAAATGTTTGCGAAGCAATTCGTCTCACGGTACATATGCTAATCTTGGCAACACCTGTGGGCATTTACATACATTATGGCAACTCTGGCGGTAAATAGGCGATTAGCACATGAACTTTGAAATACCAATTTTTCTAATATTTTGTCGTAACCTATGAAGCTGCCGTTTTACAATACTGGCCATTTGAAACGTAATTTATGCATGGCTGGCAATAAATTAAAAATTCAAATAAATTTTATAAAAAAATATGTAATTCTATTTTAAAATTCATTCATTTGTTTAGAGACTAGTGTTTTGTTTTCAAAATTTTTGTATCTTTTTTACAATATGGACACGATAAATTTACGAGTAATTATGGAATACGAGTTCCGTCGCGGTAGGAATGCCGCACAAAAGGCTCGCAACATTAATTACGTGTACAGAGTGAACACTACAAAACGAACGCACGGCTCGTTATTGGTTAATCGCTCGTCCGCGATGTTCCAGACGACAACGCTCAACCTCATACGACGACGGTCTCTAAGCTACAAGAGCTAGGATTGAAAGTTTTGCGTCATCCACCGTACTCACCAGACCTTGCGCCGACAGACATCTAGTTTTTTTTTTAAATTTAGACAACTTTTTGCTACAGGGAAAAAATTCAACACCCGAGGAAGTACAAAATGCCTTTGATGAGTTTGTTGTACACATGACTTCTTCAAGAAGAGCGTTGAAAATTTTCCACTGCGCTAGCAGATGCATCGATAGCATGGGTGCATATTTTAATTGATAGAAATAAAAAATATTAACATAAAAATTACTAACTTTCTGTAAACTAAACGGCAATTTCAAGGACCAATACGGATCATTATTTAAATACGCATAATGCTTAATCAGCATATAATGTTTCCGCTGTTGGGTCACAGGCCTCCTCACTTTGAGAGGGAGTGGGCTGTGATCTACCACGCAGTCCAATGTAGGTTGCTAGACGTCACATGTCTTCGAATTTTTGGTTGTAGGACATCCTGGTTTCCTCACGATGGATTAAACGTTTTGTGAGCAGGGGTGATGAAATTATTTACACAAAGTAAAGCGCCTGTGAGTTTTAACACTTTTAACCTACGACCTACAAATCGTAAGGCGGGGCCACTGGGCCACCAATGTTCTCTTTTAAGTCTATGAGAAGTATTCATCGCATATTTATCTATGCTACTAATACCTACACGAAAATAACCAAATTGGCCAATAAGTATATCACAAAGATTGTTGATTTCCGTTCCTCGATTTTTGGCCAATTATTGGCCAATACTAAGTTAATAGTCTTAATACCTTCCAAATTCGACACAGTACTTAATTTTAGAGCTAGATTCAAGACTAGACTGCTTTATTAACAAACCCCTCCTCTTAATTAAAGAGCGGGCTACAATACTGGGTACATAATTGTTTATCTCAAGCTCCGCACTTAAACGTAATCAAAGCCGTTTCGTTGCATAATAATAGAGAATAGAAATCAATGCAAAACAATACATTATGGTAACCGGTTATCCTTCACACGAGTCTAAGGAGCAAATGTCAATTGTATTATTATTTAACTGCGTCCATACTTGTGTGTTAGTGTATGTTAACCTCCAATATTAACATATTACATCCGAATTGTTTCCCCCACGGGTTTAGGCAAAGGGAGTACCTATTTTACACCCACATTTCGCCAGTTATGTTTAAGAGGCTGACAAGACCTAAAGCGCGATCATTGTCAGACTACATAGAAAAGAAAGAGAAGCGCGATGACACTATGCTGGTAATTTATTGCAAAAAAAAACAATTTTCTATTTACAAAAAATCTATTGATTGGACTAAAAACAAACACTGTGACGTTAATATGTTGCTTGCAGAATAATATGACAAAAAAGCAGAATGATTGCATGTTATTATTATGGTTTTAAATCGTTAAAATAATGTTTTAAAGGTATCTTCGTGATTTTTTCTATAGTATCAAATTAGTTGTATTATGTTTTCAACACACTATCTAACTAGCATATATCCTGAAGAATACATAAGCATAAGCATTATCAGCTTATAACATTCCCGCTGCTGGGACACAGGGCTGCTCTCTAAGAGAGAGAGTGAGCTACGGCTCACTCTCTCTCTTAGAGAGCAGCCAACCACCACGCGGGCTCAGTGCGGATTGGTAGATGTCACATGTCTTCGAATTTTTGGTTCTAGGAAATGCCGGTTTCATCACGATGTTTTCCTTCACCGTTTTGAAAGCAGCTTTCCTGAAGAATATCATTTGTAAATATTTCTGATTTTGTTTACTGAAGTGGATCACTAAAAACACACACAGCATTGTAAAACTTGCGTTTTGGTCCTGTAGTCCCCTTAAGTCCCATGTAATAGAATGCGAGCCTATTGCCATCAACCGGGCACAAATCCAGACTCCATGCTGCTACTGAGAAATCTCTGATGAAAAAGACCCATAACACTTTGTACGACTTGGTTGTTGAACCCAGAACCTCACGTTCATCAGTAGCGCTTGCGACGACTAAACCAAGTAAAGAATTGAATCATCAAACAACTCCTTCAACATACATCAAAGAGTGTCCAATGTTTGTAGGTTATTTGGCCAAGATGTTGCCTGCCAAATAGATGTCCTGGCTCAAATAATTTTAGTAATTTTGTGTGAAGCAAATAATAAAACAAAATATTAATAAATACTTAATAAGCGGCCGTTTTGAGTATAATTCATTGTTGTTTTATGTTTGGTAGTAAAATAAGCCTTAAGTTATGTATTACTTGCAAATCGTCATTTTTCGGAAATACCATGATTGCGAACATATTCATAAACTGTAGGATTATCGCATCAAAGAAATCGTAAAATAATAATTGTGAAACAATCACATTGAATTCAAGCCTTTTGATACAGAAAACACATGGGTAAGTACTGCCAACTGTGACTCGCGACGTAGAAGCAACACAGTATGATTCCATATAAATAGAACCTATTTACATGAAAATAACCCGCGTCGCTGTACGTTCCGCAAATGTTAGCAAACAATCTGACAGACTGTCACTTTTGTATGGAAAAACAAGAATAATAAACAGGGAAAACTTTAGAAACTATATTATGTTTGCTGGTGTTATGTTACAGTATTTACCTTTTTGGATTGAAAATAGTATGACTTATTAAGGAGCATGTAGTCACGTTATTTATGAAGCTGTAGGTACTAGGGGTACAGATAATAGGTGAGTATTATTTGGTCTGATATATGGAATGTCAGTGGTGACACGATTGGTCCGAAAAAGTAGTAAAAACTTAAAATAAGAACTGGTAATCATTACTTACCTACTTTAGAAGAAAGCAGTCGTAGATTGGATGCAGAATAACCAGAAGAATCTGGTGTAATGAGTCAAGTTGGGAAATAACGATTTTAATTTAAGAAAAGAAGACTGAACGTATTAAAATTATGTAATCATGTTTGTGTTTGGTGAAACTTTGTAGCAGATCTTCACAAAAATGACATAGGTATAAGCTAGTAGTAGTACGTAGTCTGTGGTGTGTACGAAGCCAGCACTATACTGTTAATGTCGATTGGCTTCATAATCAGCCTATAAAGTTCCTAGTGGTGAGGCACAGGCATCCTCTTTGGAGATGGAGTAGGCTGTAATACACCACGCAGGCCCAGTGTGGGTTGGGAGATGTCACGTCTTCGAATTTTTGGTTCTAGGACTTACCGGTTTCCTCACGATGTTTTCTAGTAAGTTTTTTTTTGCAAGTAAAAAAGCTTCGCTCTTAAATCAGGAGCAAAAAGGAATATTTATGTGTCACCAATATTTTACCAAAGCGTTCATTACAAACACCTCATCAGGCGACGCGAAGGTGATAGTGTGGAAGCGAGACAAAATACAGAACATTATTTTGTAGGTATGATTTTTTGTTCGGGTACCTGCATTTAATTATTTTTACATGGTGATTGTTTATGTTATTTGATATCTACCTTGTATAAATTGAGAACCTACTTACTTACTGTTTTATTTTATTATGTCTAATCTGTTGAGGAAAAGGTTTAAGGAAACCTGACTGGGTTTCCGTACGTAATTTTTGGGTGACCACTGAAAATCAGCGCTGTGCTGTGGATCCCTATACCACAGCATCATGCTGAGTGGATCCTTCTTGCCGCCGACTATTTATGTCCTGTGTTCGTAAATATAAGTCTGGTTTGTATTTATGTTTTGTAATCGAGTTATCTTAACTTTTTGTATGCACGTGTTTCTGTGACAAATAAATCCATTTTTCTTCCTCTCTTTCTTCTTTCATAATTTTTCTCCTGCCCTATCTTAATTGATTTGTGGTCGGGTTAAAATACCTTTGTCTTCCATATTTCTCTATCAGTCGTCTTTTCGGCAGTCATTCCCGGTCTAGCGATATCATATTTCACACAGTCCATCCATAGTTTCTTTTTTCATCCAGACTCTATACATTCCTCACGATATTTCCATTATAGTCAAATATGGTGTTAATAAAGTTCAACTATTCACAACACTCAGTAATGTCATTACACTTTGTCATAGCTTGTTTGACTCGAACCGCACCAGAAAAAGATAAGAAAGATGGCTTCAAAAACCATAAAACGATTGAAGCCATGGAACCTTGGCACCACAAGTACTAAAGACTTGGTTTAAACGATTCAGATAACGAGGTCTAAATTTATAGCTTAGCTGACGTTAACTAATCCCACAAAATATAGACACATAGCAGCACATACAACATAGCAGATTGAGGGTTTTTGTATATCCCAAATGATCATCTGCTTGAATGAAAATCATAATATTATGAGAGGTTGACATTGCGTGCCGTAGTTTCAAATAGCTTTATTGGAATATAAACTAGTATTAATGCAACAAGGTGCTGAAGATGAAGTGTAACTAGAGAGGCCTATGTCCAGCATTGGTATCCTGTGCACTCGTAAAGTGGAGTACTAAAACTCCATATCTCCATAATGTCACTAACTTAGAATGATGAATTTATGATATTGGCATAATTGCACTTAAAGCTAATTTTGATGTCTACATTTAACAGAATCTTTAAACGTAACCATTTAAACTGACTCCAAACGTCTAAACAAGCTCACGACAACAAGACAAACTTAAAAGGTTGAAATGGTTAATCAGTGGTGTAGGTAGGGCTACCAAGGGACTTACGAGTTGTAAGTCGTAGGTTCGGACCCAGGCAGGCGCTTTACTTTGTGTACATTATTTCATAACCACTGCTCTTAAAACCGTGAAGGAAAACATCGTGAGGAAACCGGCATGTCCTAGAACAAAAAAAACAAAAACATGGGACATCTACGAATCCGCATGGACCGCGTGGTGGATAACGGTCTACTCCCTGTCACCGAGAAGACCTGTGTCCCACCAGTGGGAACAATATAGGCTGATTTTGCTATGATATGGTTATACAACCGTATTTAGTTCCTAAATCAACAGACATACAACCTACATTTGACTGAATGAGACTTAATTAAAGCGTACATTTACAATACGGCACCAATAAAGTGGATAATTGAGTGTACGGTGGACATTTACGGCGTATCAACAGATCAGCAAGATCAACTAAATGCAGCCGATGTGCCGGATATAAAAAAACAGTGAACTCAGCAATTTTATTGACTTGCTTAAGTTAAGCTGTGGTCACTTGGACAGCGAAACATGGACGAAGGAGATAGAATCAGGAGGGAGGGAGGGTGTTGAGTGTAGTGGTAGGTGAGTGTGGGATAGATAGATAAATCGTATATGACGTTTTTATCGTTGGTGTCGTTTTTATTTTCAATTATGTTTTTGTTTGATTTGTATCTTAGTGTATCTGATTGGTTTTCACTGTGTAGCGTTTGCAGTGACAAGGTAAAGGAAAATCCACCTTTTTTTGTCAAGATTATCCATACTATATGTATCATATATATTATATCCATATTAATGTTATAAATTCGAAAGTAACTCTGTCTGTATGCTACCTTTTCACTGCTGAACCACTGAATGGATTTCGATTAAATTTGGCGAGGAGATAGATGGCATCTTAGTGAAGGACATTGGTTACTTTTTGTCTCGCGTTTCCTTGGAATAATTTCCGACATACACTCGGGCTTAGCCGAGGGCAGCAGTTGGCTTTAAAGTCGTAGGTATTGTCTTTGTGAAGAGGCGAAAGAATCTATACAATGGACATATTTTCAGTTAAAAGTTTATCAATGGGCTCGACTCTAAACGGTTTTCTAACTATCAATATAAAAATATCTCGACATTTTCTCAATGAGACTAGAATAATTGTCGCTTAAACTTTAACAGTGGCTTTCTCACGCGCTGATTCAGGCCCTAGCCTTATCCTCAATCAACTTCACACTAGTGAAAACAAAACCGCCCCCGCACTACCCACACTTTCGCCAGTACCGTCAACAGAAGAGATCGTTATGTATACACACGAAAAATAAACAACACGCATTTGCACTACGCAGACAAATTTAAATATTCATTACCATTGTGTGCGACGCAATCTGACAATATCATTTTCATCGTCAGCATAGACTGCAGAGCAGTGGTGGCCCAGTGGTAACGGCCGTGACTTTCGAATTGTAGATCTTAGTTTCGAACCCAGACAGGTGCTTAACTTTTTGTAAAATATTTCATCAGAAATATTGTTTGAGCAATAGAGCAGTGGTGATCCACTGCTCTAAAACGGCGAAGGAAAACCTCGTGAGGAAACCGGCATGTCCTAGAACGAAAAGTTCGAAGACATGTGACATCTACCAACCCGCACTGGGCTCGCGTGGTGGATTACGGTCCACTTCCTCTCACCGAGGGAAGGCCTGTGTCCTAGCAGTGAGAGCATTATAGGCTGTTTATGAGAATAGGATGATAATATCAGCAGTGGACTGCTCTATTGTAGTCCACTGCTGGATATAGGGCACTCCAACCTCACACCATTAACTCGATTTATAGAAATATATCGTCAAATATATCAATCGAGTTTTGATGCCGAAGGTGCACGACACATACACTAACTATACATACATGTTTCGAAACTCTGACGAATCCAAGGCAATATCATAATAACTTGGAAAAAGTAATAGCCATCAGGAAACAGTCTCCAGTAAAGAGTTCCACTTCATCAGTGGAATCCGCTTTAAGTATGCTATTCAGAATAGCACTGTTGTTGACCGTACGTCCAATTTCACGCTACACGTTCCGTCCGTCTAGTGACAAGTCTCTCTCGATTTCACTAAACACTACTCGATTAGCGTGACTAATTGTTCTTACATTACGTGATCAAAACAAGAATTTGAGGAGATTAATGAAGAGCGAATAATGATTGAACAATTATGAGCAAAAAAGTGGGTAGGCATGGGTTAATTGCTCGAGGCCAGTCATAGAAGAAATATTGAATTGGAAAAAACTCTAGCGTAAGTACGTATACTACGGGTATTTTTTAGCTCTGGTTTGGCCAACGTGTTCACCACCACCAGCTACTTCTAAACTATAATAAAATCGCAACTATATGCAAGAATTCCGTTGGCGACGCTCATCAAGCCAAATGGCTAATACAAGAGGTACAAATAAGCAAAGAGGTACATTATTGCTGTATTTTTAAAAATCGAATACACAAAGCGATTGTATTTTTATATCTACGCTGAAAAATAAGCTCACAAATAAATAGGTTGCCAGTTTCTATTGAAAGCAGGCAAACCTTATCACCTACCGGATTAATTATAAAGTGATCAATTAATATGCAAAATGACTATCGGGCCACCATTATAGCTGGTGTTTATTGTTATTTTAATTATAACGGGCCCAATCAAACGTGCTTGGATTTAATTAATAATTTAGCTCAATAAAGTGTAGACTGTGTAATAAATTCACTATTTTATCAGGTTCGTTCATCAGCTACCGGTGGCCATGTTGTGTTATAGGCTTGGATATTTGCCTTCGGGTAAAAGTCCTGTATCAATCTGTTTTAGGATCAAACCTCTTCTGAGTATTTGAACGCCAGTGACGATGCTATTAAAGTGCCCCACTACTGGGCAAAGCTAATTTAAAAACTCCATCGACACGATAGAAGAAGAGTTTGCAAATAATGCGGAACTCTAAGATATTCGCTAACAACTTAGCTTTAGCCCGGAAAGGTAGGCAGTCTTATCGCAGAATCCAATTACGGAAACAAAGTAATTTTATTTGTATAAGCCCTCAAAACTAACTTAGAAGTGGGGTAACGGGCCGTAAAATAAAGGCCGGTTTTACCACTTCCAAATTAGTTCGAAATCCGGGGATAGAACTTATATCCCCAGGCCACCGCGCTTGCGACTACTAAACGAAAGAGATAGACAAAAAAGGAAATAAATTCTAGTTTCGAATAACCCATCTTTCGAACTCGGTAGCCCTAACCGCAGACGCACATTGTGTTTACCGGTAGTGTGCGCGTGGGCAGACCTCAAGTGCAGTGAAATTTTTGTGCAAACAACTACTTACATGGAACGTTAGTTACACATATTAGTTTACAAGTTATTAGTTGTGTTGTTATTTGAACTGGCTGGGCAGTTTAGAGAAAATACGAAAAGCGTTAAAAGCTATTGGTTGACCAAAAGCAAAACCTTTCTACAAAATTAAATATTAATGGATAGTTAACATCTGCCTATAATTCTTAAACTTCAAACGCTTTACGTTTGCTCTTCTCTACTTAGACTCACAATACGAAACACATTTAATATAAAAATAAAGCAAGCCACATTCATTCCACACACGGCGTCTTAGCGTTCATCGTACGAAAATAATCTAGCCACGAGCCACCGATGTATCCCCAATTAGGGCTGACACTGCGTCCAACCATTTTATTATTGTCATCATTTTATAGAATTTACGTGTCGTCACTTTGCGGACGTCCGGTGTCATGAAATGGTAAATGTATTTGGAGTATATTACAAATGCTTGAATTTCATTATGTGTGGTGTTTAATATTTTCGTTTAATGCATGGCTGATTATAATTCCACGCATGGTGGTAGTTAAGTAGGTTATAAAGTTATAGTGAAGTATAGCCAGCTGTCACTATATTAATACTATTATATAACGGATCGTGTTAGGAGCAGTACTGCGATCCAAAACACAAATTGCCGACGTCACCCAAAAAAGCAGCCAAACTTAAGTGGGACTGGATCGAACTAATTTGCCGCTTATCAAACGAGTCATGCCCCAAATCTACCACCATGTGGGGACCAGAAATCGCCCGACCCAGGAGAACCGGGAGAAGATGGCGGGAGCAGCTTGACGCCTACAGACAGTATTTGTCCACAGTAGCTCAAGACAGAGAGGAGTGGAAAGGAGAAAGAAAGGCCTTTGTCCGGCAATGGGACAAAAACGGCTAAAAATAAAATACTCGTAATAACATTAATACCGAGGTCTGTAGACCCATCAAGTGGACATAAGCCATGCTGATGCATTCTAAGTAGGATATTAAAAGTAAAATGTGTAAAAAGCTCAGTAAGTAACAGTGACATTCACCGGGAGAATTAAAAGAAACTTGACGAGTAGTGAACCATAAGCATGGAATTTGCATCATATATGAGAGCACTGTAATTCTGACTACTCTAAATAGTAATTTGTACACTGAACAGGGAGTAGCAAGAAGCTGTTTATTCATAGAAGAAGGAGTGGCATGGAGGAAGGAGTGGCAATTCGCACTAAGCGCTTCCAAACATCTTTCTTAATGCGCTCGGCAAAAGAGTGGAACTCACTACCTGCGTCTATGTACCCGAACGCATTCAAACCGAATCTCTTCAAAGTTAGAGTGAACAGGCTTCTTCTGGGTAAGCTCACTCCATCGTAGACTTTGTCTCTGTCACTCCTGACCTAGACTAGAGTCAAGAGCAAACCAATCTCAAATAACAAAAATAAAAAAGTGGACTAGCTCTTAGTAAGCATTACAGCAATAATGCGAAAAAATGCTGCGATGGGATGGACTAGGTAAAAGATGAAATGGTTAGAAAGGGAGCTGACTACCGAGATTGCGAAACATAACGCCACGAACAGAGAAGTATAGACTATAAATAAATTGGGATAAGGGCAGGACAAGAAAGAAAAACTGTTTAATATGCACAAACAAAACGCACATTACAAAAAAAAAACTTTTTTGTTAAAATACATATACAAAGTAGCCAAAAGCCTGAATGATGACGAAAAACAACAACCTTTTATTTCAGGCCTTTTTTCTTTGGACTCTTTCCAGGTTTGTTCCAACCCTGAATCTCTCTTCCCTTTTATAGCGAGACAGTTACATGGAGCGCATACCGCGACTTCCGAAGGATCCGATGGCACATTCATTGTCTTTTTGCGCAAGCGCAGCACATAAATATGTGTCAAGTTGATCGCTACATAGTATGCCGTAAGTCTGCAAGTAATGTTTCAGGAAATGCTTAAAGACTTAATGAAAGTTTGTTAAACGCAAGAAACTGGAATGTTTCGTGCATTTTTCAAAGGTGTAAACTCAAAATCTGATAATTTAGAGCACGCGCCTGGGCCCGCGAGGTGGTTTATATGGTCAACTTCCTCTCACACATGCATGGAGGCTTGGAACCAGCAGTAGGACGTTAGAGGCTGATTAAAAAATTATATGAAGTAGAATTCAGTTCCAACTTTTTTTAGCTAGGGAACGTACTTAAGCAAAGATTTTCAGAAGGAAGTTTGTGTTTATTGAGTTAGAAAATCCGCCTATAATGTAATATAATCACATTATTCTTTTATAGCTTATATTACTGCATTCACGCAAGAAAGTAATTATTCACTACGAACTCACTAATTATAACACACTAATCACTCGAGGACTCCGGAAAACGTCCATCTTACTGTGACGTCAGCGTGAGGATGAAGTCGTTGAATCAGAGGTGCCTACATAACGACGAATATCTTAGGAGTCAACGGGCATCCAAGGCCGAACTCCCCCTTTATCTATTAAATTCTAGCTACGAGTATCCATATGAAACTATACACGTGCAGAGGACGTGGGGTGCAGATTACACAGTTTTTATTTTTTTATACCTGAAATTTCGGTCAGCGGAAGTAAATCACAAAATATTTCATAGAGAAATCTGCAGACTCATCGCAATTTAATCCTTGTGCGGTCTGTCGCGTCATTAGTTTTTACCAGCGCCCCCTTCACCCTTACTAGGACCATGGGACTATCATCAACGAAGATGTCGGCCTATATATATTTCCCAGTGTCCAAATCGACACTATCTACTAGATAAAAAAAGAGTTGAACAGAGTTTGTATGTCTTCCTCTACTGGATGTGTTTACAGAATCAACAAGAACTTGTGAAGCAACCGCTCCAATCTCATCCATATCCAGACAAGAAATATTCTCCAGAAAATGTCAGTCTGAGTGAGATAAATATAGTTTCATAAACTCATCTCTTTGCTAACTCCAATTTTACATCTTAAACATTCTTCGCCGTCTCCCTAAGAAGGTATGTGAAGAATCCGAACATTGGCATTTCGGAGAGGCATTAAATTTAACCTTTCTGTAACTCTGTAAGTAAACCACCAAAAACCGGCCACCTACATGAAAACATAGACACTTCATCATTTTAACTGACGTTAGATTCTTTCGTTTATGGAAAAATTAGCTTAATGTTTTTTTGTGACATTAATTTTAATTTTGTTTGTGTTTGATACTGATTGGAATCGATTTCATTAATCATCATCATCCAAAGCACAACTTCACCCACTGCTGAGCATAGGCCTCTCTTGTCTTGTGCCAATCTCCACGCTCCCGTGCCAGCCTCATCCATGTTCTACCCGCGATGGCAACAATTCGTCCGCCCATCTCGCCGCCGGACGTCCGACATTTCAATAGTGTTATTTATTTCTAATGATCAATAATGGCAATTCAAACGATCACAAATGTTTAATATCCGAGTTCATTCGGTATTTATAAGGATTTTTGTAGAAAGGATTACTTCAAGGGACAAAAAAATCCTTTCATTCGTTAACGAGTACCTATGGTTCCAAAAGATTTCCTGTCAGCTTTAATTTTCAGGAGTATCGAATTGCTGGCTTCGAAATAAACTTCAAGGATTAGTCTGTAGATCAAATAATATTTATGTCGTGATAATTAGATTACGGGTAGGACTTTACTTAACCAGGATCGAAAATGACTACAAAAATACATAATTAACACTGGATCATGAATTCATGAGCTTTTAGGTACTCTATGAAAAAGCCCATGATAACTTGTAGACGTTATTTTCTATAGCAAAGGTAACAAAACCTTACCTTTACAGGATGTCCCTGGATTCCATACTTCCAGGGACAGCCTGTATAAACCATAACGCTAACACCTAAAATCATATCATTACCAGTTAGATATATTAAATAACAATTATAATCACACTAATATCTAACGCACGTCTGTCAATTACACAGCATCCAGTTACAGACCGCAGTTAAACCCGTCCATTACTTAATCAATTAACCAAGACTAGAATACATTAAATTACAATGTCAAAACGACTTTGTGCAACCGCTTATCAAGCGTGAAACAGTTGACAGATGTCATGTTGACAACTGACATTTTTTTAACTGTTTTATGCATAACTATTGCTTAACGAACCCTTCGTTTTAAATCAAGTACCGATATGCACCGTTGAAACCGCACTCGAAATTCAAAAATCACAACACTACACTGAAAACCATGGAAACGATCGATATTCAAATCGATTAAATTCTTTACGAAAACAAAAACAAACGTCACAAATAACTACCGATTATAAATATTTGAACGTCGAATTGTAAAATCGTTATTCGTATTCGTATCGTAACGGACAGCGACGCGTGCGCAGTGTTCGCGGCGCAGATTTTAACTGTTTAGTCGAGGAGCTTAGTTCGGCGCGTATCTCTGCATCTGTATCTATGGCAAACATTGTATATCCTGATAAGTGAAGCCTTTAGAATCTGTTGCTGTAAGCACGGTGTGGTATATTTTATGTAATAGGTTACTTACACTTCGGAGTAGTTAGGAATTTACGGTAATGTTGTGGGTGTACAATGGCATCAAGAGAATGCAGGTTTACGATATTGGTGATTGAAGAATCAAAGACTAATTCTGACAGATCTTAACAACCATTCTTAACAACTTCATATTTCAAGTTCGCTTAAGCTTTCTTCCCCACTGCGCGAGAGCAAAGACAAGGTGTCTTTGTTGTCACGCAGTCGGGATGAAAGCTTTTATAAGCTCATTATTCGGCCAAACCTCTGTTGGTTTCAGTAAAAATTACAAACGCAATCATGCAGTTTTGCAATCATTTTATTATATACCGCAACACAAGATTCATAACACTCCATAATTAAATTGTTCGTTCTTTCTTTAGTTGTAGGTTGTTGTCCTTGAGCCTCTTATCATAAAAATCTAGACTATTAACGTGTTATTGGGTGTTTCTATCTGGAATTTCTCAGTAGCAGCCCGGAGTCTGGATTTGTGCCCGGTTGATGGCAATAGGCTCGCCCCCTATTACATGGGATTAAAACATAACTAGCAAAATGTGGGTGTACTATAGTTACACCTCTGCCCAACCCTTCGGGGAAACAAGGCGTGATGTTATGGTATAGGTAATTTCCTGCCCAAACTCCGATTGAACTAAAGCATGAAATGAAATAAAATAAACGTCGTACAAAAACATGACTTCCATAGAACAGGAATAGCTATAAAAAGTACATCAGTAGAAATGTTAGACGGAAACACACTTCATCGGCTACCCCGTGTATTAAATCAGTATGTGAAGCGTGACTTTTTGAATATTCTAATTTTACGAGTATATAGTAGGTTTTGATGATCCTTAGCCGTGCCTACTAATTTAATAAATAGGTTTGTGTCTCTGCCTGTTGGTGAGGTTCACGGCTAAAAGACCCGTGTAAGGAATTATACTTCAAGACTGTTTTCTTTGACAATTCATCGACCGTAATCCACCAACTGCTGAGTGAAGATCAAGACTCAGGTCTGTAAAATATCGCCAGTTATGTCCAATGTTGTAGAGAGCGAGCCTTTTGCCAATTTGGCATCAACCGGGCATACATCCAGACTCCGGGCTGCTACTGAGAAATTCTTGATAAAAACCCAATAACACTTTGCACGACCTGAGAATAGAACACAGGACCGCATGCTCAGCAGTAGCGCTTTCGACTACGAAACCAAATAGGCGATTCACATTTGAAAATACCAATTAATGTAATTTATTCTTCTCGTTGCTTGGATACACTTCTCTAATAATAATGATAAACCATAACGTCGGTCACTTGAAGCGGGAGATGATCCGTGTAGCTAAAATAATTAGTAAGGAATCTTTCACGTTCAATAGATTAACTCACGTTTGAACACAAGATAAAAGTGAAAACCTGTATTAATATTGCAGAGAGGTAAATTTTACTTCTCTTTGTTTGTTTGTTTGAGTAATCACTGGAACTACCAACCAGTCGGATTTTAAATATAATTTTTGCATTTGATAGCCCAATTTTCGTGTTATTAGCCATGTAACATCACGCTATGGCCCTAAAGAGACGAGCAAAAAGAAAAAAAGTAACACTTCGTTTTCGCTTAGCGTTCTTTTTTTTTTTTCTTTTGCTCGGCTCTCTGGACTCTGGGCAGGCGATGCGATGTGACAGGGTGGGTAAGGGAAAAATAAATTTCACGCGAACGAAGTCACGGGCACAAGCTTGTAATTAATAATGAATACATCATTCGTCTCTCTGAAGGATAGAATTCGCAACGAATGCATCCGACAGAGAACCAAAGTTATCGACATAGCTCTTAGAATTAGCAAGTGAAGTGGCAGTGGGCCGGCCATATCTCGCGAAGAACCGACAACCGCTGGGGTAAACGAGTTCTTGAGTGGAGACGGCGACTCGGCAAACGTAGTGTAGGACGCTCTTCGGCCAGGTGGGATGACGAGCTGCGAAAGATTGCAGGCAGATGCTGGATGCGTCAAACTGAAGACAGGGCGCTATGGCGCTCATTAGGGGAGGCCTATGTCCAGCAGTGGACTAAAATAGGCTGATGATGATGACATAATTCGTTAGATATAATTTAAGAAACAAATCATTTTGAAATGGTAAGTGATATTCGATATTCTATTTCCCAACGTAAAGGTTTGGTTTCCTAGGAAAGCGGTTCCGCTACATTTATAACGGCCACCATGAAAACCTGTTATTTTCACCAGTATTTGGATATCAATTATTGTATGATCGCTCACCAGGACAGTGGTGGTCCAGTGGTAAGAGCAGTGTTGGCCCAGTGGTAACGGCCGCGACTTACGAGTTGTAGGTTGTAGGTTCGAACCCCGACATGCTCTTTATTTTGTGTAAATTGTTTCATCACCACTGCTATCAAAACGGTGAAGGAAAACATCGTGAGGAAACCGGCATGTCTTAGAACTAAAAATTCGAAGATATGTGACATCTACCAACCCGCACATCCGCACTGGGCCTGCGTGGTGAATTACGGCCCACTCCCTCTTACAGAGAGGAGGTCTGTGTCCCAGCAGTGGGAACATAATAGGCTGATTATGTTATACTCACCGGTTTTTCTTACCAAAGCTTCAGAAAAAAAAAATATTCATGACACATTTTTTGTTCACAGTAAGTCTGTGGACTGTTAAACAACCAACTTGTTACCTTTATTATTAAGAGTGGATCAGCACATAAACCAGATATCATTGCATCTAGCTAAGCACTAAGAACAGCATGTCGATTCTGTAAAAAATCTCACCGTGAAGACTTGCGTGGAGTGAGCTGTCAGTGTCATCCCGTCTTGGTCAATCCCTAGCATCACTGACAGCTCACTCCACGCTCACTTCACCTAAGTTTTCGCGGTGAGATGGTTACAGAATAGCACTACAGGTTTTACATAGACAATTCTTGTTGTTTTCGTTTTTTACTGTTTTGGTTGCTAGTTAATTTATTTATTAAAAATATATATAAGGTCTGTTGTCCCTAAAGGTTTAGTAGAAAACCAGAGTCAGACAGCATCTGTCTGGCACTATTGCTGTTGTTATTTTCACTTTTTATTTTGTGCGTGTGTTCTTAAATTTTTATACTACGTTCAAGAGTTGTCAGTGTATTATTTTCTATGGAATATTGACACTGACAGCTCTAAAACGAGTTTTAGATGTGCTGAACGCGTTCAGTAACATTAGTGCAAACCGACCTTAGTGTTCTGCGGGACTGTTAACTGGGGATATGCCTGCCTACTAACTTTAATAATATTTTGAAAGAAGAAAGTTAGTAACATTTTATTTAACATCTGCAAACTTGAATCCGGACACCAATAACTGGAAAGCATGCACCAGAATTCCAATTAACCGAGCTGAGCCCCGCGCACTGGATAGTTGTGGTAACTCCTATAAATTGTGCTTTCCAGAATTGGGTTGAATTCCAATCATTTTGGCTAAAATCGAAGGCAGATCCGGGCGTTGCTCATATTGTCTTGAACTTACCTACTTATTTGGCGATTCAAGTTCCACGCCCCAGTATTTGAGTCGTAACTAGCTAGAATATATTTTGAAATACCAAAGCAAGTATGTTATGAAATACTTACTTATCAAGTCACATAAACCATATGGAAAAAGTTCGTGCAAGCAAGGATGAAATCACGAAATTATCTATTTAATAACTTACGTTTTTAAGGAGTTAAGGACGTCCGCATTCGTTAGTTTTAGTTTAATTCTTACGCACTTGCAACTAGTGTGAGGGGTTTACCCAATTACCGCAGAATGTAACTATTTCGACCTTAACCCGTATCAAAAGACCAATTGAAATCATAATCCAACGACATTACTAACGAAAGCTTTAAAAAAGCTCCGCATTAAAAAGCTCTGAATTAAAAAGCTCTTTGATGCAGCTTTACGTATTATGTACTATCTAATCAGTGACATAGTACCCAAACTAAACAAGTATAAGAGATTACCGAGATTCCTATGAACTTTTATGTAATGAACTGATAACTTTATGTAAGTAGATAAAATTATATACTTAAGAAGATTAGAATAAGGTCTTTGGTCTGAAAGTTGGTTGTGTTGCTTTCTATCATGAGGTCCGGGGTTTGATGGTCTGAATTAATCTAACAGTGTTATAAGGTTTTCGTGTTTATATTTCAGTGGTTTTTGCTCGCGGCTTTGCCCGCGTGTAGGTCGGAAATCGTCCCATGGAAACGTACTACCAAGATGAAAAAGTATCCCAACTAGCCTATGTCATGGTCTACCTTTGAGCTAAATTCATCGAAATCCGTTCAGCCTCTAAGGCGTCAAAATGTAAAAGACAGATACACAGTTAATTTATTTCATTTCTATTTTATTATGTGATTATTCTTAAAATATCATTATGACATAACTGTCTTAATTGACATAATGATATTTTTTACATGGCAGCTTACCCTGTACTGTGTATTTTAAATATTGATATACCTACAACTGCACGCCTGTAGATAAAGAAAATTAAAAGAAGGAAGCGAGCAAGAAACAATAAAATTTAGTTCGGTTTCCGAGCTAAATGGAGATATTATAGTCGGGAAACGGAAGCTACCATCCGGCCGAAACGAATGGCATAAGGATTAGAACAAAAGCAAATACATGTAATGAAAAGGCCCGAGCGGCTTTAAGGACATGTGATTTTTGATAAAATTAATATTATTCTCACATTTCACAAGAGGCTGTTTCCATAGATAATACACTATATATTGCTGTTTCTACAAAAATGCAGCTAACTATTAACTTACATTCACGTTATCTAGTGTCGAGTAACATAAACACAAGTTCTCAGTTTTCACCACAGAGGGCAGTTTTACTGAAACCGCTACTCGCCGCTAGATGGCGTAAGTGTAGCTGACCTAAAGCTTCACGTCATACGAACAACCAATGAGAACGATGGAATGCACAAACAAAAGGGTATTAGGTTGTGACGTCGTGCTGCGCAGCGCGACTATTTTCGTTCCTCTGATAGGCAGCGGACATTTTGTTTTGATCTTGTGACGCAAGCGAAAACGGAGTTGGAAATGCCTTTGAACGCGGTTGGCTGGACTTCAGAGGAAGACGAGAAGCTTGTGGATTTAGTGCAGCCTCATAGATTTTTGTACTATTTGTACGATCCGTCTCGGAAAAACATATTAGCGAGGGAGTCTACATGGCAAGAAATAGCGGAGCAACTTTCGAAGCCAGGTAAGCGTCCCATTCGTTATTTTTTTGCTGTAAATCGGCCGTGCTGCATATGACAACCGCAAGGCTCTCAATGTGTTATTGAATTAGATTTCGTAAAAAGTGGATTTACTTGTATAATTCATCGAATTTCGCGTGGATTCTGGTCGCTAACCCCGATATAGCATAGAGTGACCTATATTCGGTATCATTGACGACTCATTGTCTACGTACTGCTCGGTAGTTGTAATATTTATAAACTAGTTAAAAAATCAGCTGATTGGTGTTGTCATCCGAATGTATACAATCTTGACCTGTCAAGAGTAATTTATTTTGTAGATTTTTGGCCTTGTGTGTTTCGATAGTCGATATTTTTGAGCTTTCAAAGTGACGATTATCTCTACTATGTACGTATGTTTATAAAAACAAATAAGTTGTGAAGAAATAACCTAAATTGTATCGGAAATTACTCAAATAACTCTGTTTGAATGTGGGTGTTGCTAATGTGTTGTGATAACTATGACTACCTTAATTGGCAACTACAGTAAAAACGAATTGTGGAAAAAAATACGGAGGCCAAACCAGATTACCAAATCATTCTAATGTGATAAACTTAAATTAGGCTGTTTACACATCAGTGGAAACTTAATAAAGCAAAATCAACTATCCAAAACCAAGCCTGGTGGTTTATATTATTAATTTGTGTTGACTGTTACTGGTATCACATTTTAAACAATATTGTTACAACAAAAACTTAATACATCATCCACCTATTTGCAGTTGAGGAATGCAAGAAGCGCTGGCGAGGTCTTCGCGATGGCTACACACGGATCAAGCGCTTAGGGACAATGCATCGGACCAAGGTGGTCATATATGAGAAGCTGCAGTTCCTGGATGCAACATTAGCTGATAGTAGTGAGGAGACGGTACAGATGGAGGAGGCGATAGAGGAGCAACCAGTTCAGGATGAGATGGTTGGCACTGAGCAGCAGGTTATTACTGATAACCAGGAGTATTATGAGGTGATAATGAACATTATTATGTATATCAGACATCACTACACTATTTATGTTTTTACTAAGGCTTCTCATGGACTTAAATAATAAAGAATTTTTATAATGAGACATTGGACAAGCTGGTTGAGAAACAGCTACATGAAAAGTGATAATAAACTCATGTCATAAGTATATTTTATGCAAGATTATTTTATGTACTTATAATAAATTCATTTAATAAAATTATATCATACTATCAGTATTAATTTGAAGAGGTATTTAAGAAATTTTGATTAATTTCATGAAATCATTCCTACAGAACAGTGGGGTGATTAATAAGTAACACACTAACAGTAGCAATGGCTTTCATTTTGACAGTTCAACAACATTCATTGTTATTTACGTTGTTGAGCAGACAATTTTTCGAACAGGTGTAGCAATGGATTGGCAATATCCTTCAAAATGATTCATATTGTGGTTGATAGTGTGTAACACAATTAGGGTGCTGTTTTTTCGTGTGTTCATTTTACCGAGTTTGTGTTATAAAGCACTAACATTATGACATTATAATTTTCAGATCACAGTTGTGGAAGGACCTCAGGTTCCTCTAAAACCGTACATCAAAATTCTGCCGAAACAAGAGAACACCGAACCTCCAAAGAAAATATGCAGAAAGAATGCAGGCAGAAAGAAAGCAATACCTGTACCTAAAAACATACCTCCTATAAAAATACTACCAAAACCAATACTCATGAATGGACCAAAAATAGTTCAATATATAGAAGATACAAAGCTACCAGAACAGAGGTCACAGACCATAGACAAACTTATAGAGAAAATACTGAAAGAAAATACCAATGAAATAGATGTTTTCTTTCGCAGCATGGCAGCTAGTGTCAAAAAGTTACAGCCTAATCTGATACCTAAAGTTAAAATGGAAGTGTGCAATGTTATTGCTAAGTATGAAATGCAAAGTTTTGACAAGAATCTGAACTTTTAACAACTAATATTAGATGGAAATTGTACTCATGAAAATCCTAAAATATGTGTCCTATGTCCTACATATAAAGTTCATTATTGGCTGTACTGCTAGAGGCCAGAAAATGAACTACGGAAATGCAATAATAAGATTTAAATGTATGAATAAAGGGTGGAATGTTAGCAGAGCAAGATGTGCTGATCGAATTTTTAACAAAATGGTCAAAGAAATGACCATGATCACTAGTCACTGAAACACCCACCTGATAAAGGCTAGATTAAATGGAGATTGGACATAAATGCATGTTGAATCTATACCAATAAACACCAAAATGTTACCCAACAAATCTAGGCTGTATAGAGAATGTACCTTTGCCCACACACTCATCATATTTTTATAAAAACATGTTTATGAATTTCGAATCTCCATTCAAACTAGCGCCATCGATGTACAATGGCAACTTTTGTAAGTAACATTTTGTAGTCGTTTACGCAAAATTAAATGGTTATTACTTATATTCACTTGTGATAAAGACTTCTAGTGTAGAATATTACTTTTGACATACTGAGTATGAAAACAATTGTTATACAAAATGTTTTATTGAACAGATACGGTATTACTGATCTTTCCTATTGTAATAAAAAATACTATAAGTAATAATTGTATTTTTTTCTTGTATACAAATTAAATATCTACTGTAAACTCTAATTGAAATGAGCATAATAAGCATCATGATTAGTACAGCACGTAAAACCTGCAAATTCAACCAAGGTTGGAGTTTATTCAATATGCACTGCACACTTTTACGAGAAACTCAAACTGAAAGCATTTATTTTAAACCAATTGTAGGCACTTTTGAATTGTCAAGGGGTTGGTCAGTCAGAACGATGAAGTTAGTTGCCTGTTCTAGAGAGTAGTAGGTTCCTATGGGGTAGAACGAGTATAAATACTCTATGTTTAAAATTATATATTAAACTTCTGTTTTGAAAAAAAGTTAAATGTCGTTACATTTTAACTTTTTTTCCAGACAGACGTTTAATTTTGTTCATTAATAGTAATATTACTACCTACCTACAGCAGAGTGAGGAATTTCTCGTATTCATTCATCTTTATTATTCGTGAAAAGAAATGAAAATGAATGTTTATTCGTTCATTCATTCAAGTGAACGGACAGCAGTGAGAATAATGGACGTATTGTACTGGGAACGTGTTCAAACAAAACACGCAATAAAAGTTCTACGAATTACAGGCGAAAAGCTGTCTGTAGTAGTTTCTAGTCTAAATATAAATATTCTGTTCATTATTTTATTGAAGATAAACATGCAGTTTCTAATGTAGGAACCTAGCCATCTAATTAATTGAACGCTTTTAAGTAGGTACGCCGCGAATTTTGGCAGGTTTTTTTTAGGTTCCTACCTACTATGAAAAAGTAGGTAATAATTTTAGTAACCCAAATTAATTTTTACCAAATCCTACATTTCCGAGCCACAATATGAACGTGGAAATGGGCACGAAATGGTTCACAAGTGCTCGTGTCGCGCTTAATTGCATTTGCCTGCTCGCGTCGGCTTTTTAATTATTTCACAGACTAACGAGTTCTTTAGTTAAAGGGGAGTCTTTGACTTCCCTAATACACCTTTTCCATAATTTATTCGAAGATAATTTATTTGAGACAGTAATGGTATAGTGTTACCAATTATCAAATGAAAATAAATAGAAATCCTCCAAGTCACAACTATTTTGTTAATCCCTTTCTAAAAAAGCTGCGCTCATAAATTCTTTATACCTAGCCAAATCGACTTTTATAACTTAATGCTACTTGTTGATCAACCCGCACTGGGCTCGCGTGGTCGATTACAGTCCACTCCCTCTCACCGAGAGGAGGACTGTCCCAACAGTGGGAACATTGTAGGCTGATTATGATAACGTTGACAGTGATTAGGTGAATTCTGTGCAAGCATGCTCCATTGTCGACCATTTCTCCGCTAAACACCTTACCACTGGACAAATGCTTGCTGACTGACTGAACAGCAGTGCTATTCTCTAACCATCTCACCGTGAAAACTTAGGTGAAGTGAGCGTGGAAGGAGCTGTCAGTGCCACTGATGCTAGGGATTGACCAAGACAGGATGACACTGACAGCTCACTCCACGCATGTCTTCACGGTGATATTTTTACAGAATCGACATGCTGGTCCACTCAAATGTCGGCATTTCTTTCCTCAAAATACCATTTTAGACACCAATCTACTTGGTCCCCTTATGATCTGAACAAGATTATGTCTGGGCTTAAAAAAAGAGACTGTGACCTCTGAGTTTGTTTCGGCCTTTCTTCTAATAGTAGTTGGATAGGAAACGCCGACCTCATCTAGTTTTAAAAAAAAGGGTAAAAGTGTTTGTACAAACACTTGTACTCATATTTTATATAACAGAAATAAATTTAATCATTTATCATCATTCAGGTGAGATACTGGCCGATCTCACCTGTATGATGGCCAACAAAGTTTAAAAAAAAAACGTGTGGTGGCGCGGGAGCCCCGTCAGGAACGATGTTTTTTACGCTTTTTCTTCAACAAAAAATTTGAAAATTTTCGCATGACGCCATTTTGTGTTTTAATTTTGACCTCACTAATGGCTTCAGCACCCTCGAAAACCACGAAAACTATACCTCTTTCTCTGTCTCTTTCTATTATAATACATAATACATAAGTAACAAAAAGTCGAATGAAGGAGGCATAACGCTTTTTCGTTTCGTGACGATTTCTACAAATTTACTTCTACCACAAGCTGCGTTATAGAACTTCGTGTCAAAAATGTCTACTCCAAAACGATTGGTAGGTACCTAATTACAGGCATCTAACAAAAAATTCTACGTAAATTGTGAAATCCTGTAGGACCGCGTAGTGCCTACTCGTAAATTCGTAACTATGAGTTGTATAGGACCGTCTAGACGACCTACACGGGTCGTCGAGCTCTGCCTGTAAAATTAATGAACGGTTTCACTGTTACAGCTACGATTTACTTTCAATGTTAATTGGATGGCTTCAGTGTTACATAGTAGGATTGGCTGTGATTGAACCAATTAGTTGCGTTAGGAATTAGAACAGCTATTTGAATTTCGTCGGGATTTGATTTGACGCCCGCTAGGATTTTCGGGGATGCGCACAAAACCTCATGCACCACAACCTCAAACCGCACCGTGTAAATCAGTCGTGTCTATTTCAGGAGTTGCAAAAAAATTAAAGTTGTGAATTTGAATGGTGTTCGAAATTTTAGTCAAAGTTTTTCCTATTTGTAAAGGAGGCTAGACTAGAGTAACCGGTGTATTTATAACTAAACCACACTTTAGCGCTGGCCCGCACTGTGTCTACCCACAAATAATTGATGATCACTTCGCAGTGTGTGGAAATGCGTGATGGGAATCGAAAATGCATCTGTATGCGCTGTGCTAACAAATCCAGTACCCTAATTGCGTAATACATAATCAATCGGAATCTGAATAGTTTAGAAACAGATTGCTAATCCATTGCTTCATAAGTTCGATAAAACATTCTGCTCAACAATGTAAATATCGCAATGAATGTTGTTGAACTGTCAAAATCAAACAGATTAGTCGTAATCGTTTACGAAAATGTGTTACGCAATTAGGCTGCTGGTTTTAAATAATCAAAAATAACCTTTACAAAACGAGTCCATAACTCCATATATTAGTATTGTAAAAGTCTAGTCATCTTCATGGATTTTCAAGACTTAAGACAAGAGTCAAGAGTTCTTTGAGTTTTTGAGTCCTTGGGTTCTACGAGCTAATCTGAGTCATGAGCTTTCAAGATGGCGTATTGTTACATCATTATTAGTTTATGGTCTCATTTCTTCATCTCAATTAGTTATAAATATCTAATCTTATCTTTTGAAAAAAATCAATCTCCAGGTCTTTTTTCTTTTATAATCTTTTTCAAGACTCGAGTCTTCATATAAAAGACTTAAAATTCAAAAGTTCTGAATGTTTTTATCAGAAACCAATTCTTCAAAAACAACTGAGTCTTCAAAGAGAACTCAATATCTGATTATTGTAAGACTTACGACTCGAGTTTCTTACAACACTAGTCCGTATGGATTAAGGAGCCATATCTCATAATTTAATCGCGGATTCTACCAATATTGTGTAGTAACTTCAGTACTACGCACGAAGTACGTAAAGTAGTTTTTTTGGCAAATCAAAGTATTGTAGCTATCTCAAATTCAGCAGTACAAACCCCATTTTCTGTACAGATTATGCTTAAACACTACTAACTGCTGATTAACCAATGAAACTGAACGCGTACAGCATTTCATTTCATAAAAATGCGTTCAAGAGCTGTCAGTGTCAAAATTGTTATGGAATATTGACACTGACAGCTCGACGTTTGAATTGAGGAGCCACCTAACGGCCGAACCCATTAACGTGTCTATCTCGAATTTTGTCGTACTGGAGATAGAAAAACTCATCAATCTGGTTTTAACATCCCAATAAAGCCAAATTATGCGTCCCTATAACGTGTTGACAGGGACAGATATAATTGTACTATGTATCTATCATTAGGGATCTGTCTTAGGTAATTGGTTTGGCCGTTAAACGTACTGTTTTTTTTAAGGGTTATACTGCAAATTCCAGGACTGAGCCTGCAAAATGTAATATAATTGTTGGTGGCATCGGCGTTTAAATATGAGACATGCCACGTCAATCTATACAGACACTCCAAATCCTTTAACTCTCGGTATCTCTAGAATCGTAGGCACTACGCGATATTCATGTTTTCCACTCTTCAATTTCAATCACTCCATCGGAATATACGCCATCAACAAAATTGGAAGCCTCTCGACTCGTTGCACGTAGCTCTCGACTGTAAAGTGCAATCAGCATGAATGGAAAGCAAGCCATATAGTTTGCAGGACGTTGAGAGTATGTATTTAATGAGAAACCAACTGACATGGCCAAGGGATTTTCAATTTGGTGGCGTTTGACAAACGTATTGGTGATTTGAGATAGCAGCGCTCTGCTAGACCACAGAGCAATAGACCGATGGATTGAAACGCAGCTGCCAAACTGTAGTGGTGTACACTTTAAACACAGTCAAGTTTTAATCGGGTCAACTGCATGAGAACTTCACCAGGGGTCCAGTTCCTCGAGGGAAGCCAGTTCTCGCCAAGCTGGTCTTAATTGACGGTCCTGAAGATGCACTCCCGACAGAGACTACACGTCTGTGGGACTTTGACAAATGCCAAAATTTCTCATACGTGTCAGTCTGCTGAGCTGAGCCACAGAATGCATAATTACCGCTACGCAAAATCAAAAAGCGTTTTCCAGAGAAATACAAATTGAAACTTTTAGAAAAGGCCTATTTCTTTTTAACACATAACATCTCCCCTGTGAAATCCGAAGGGTTAGGCAGAGGTCAAACTAAAATACATCCACATTCCGACAGTCATGTATGTGTTATTGCAAGAGGGGGCGAGCCTATTTCTTTATTTATTTAAGCGTGCCTGTAAAACATTATAGATTAGAGGGCCCAAGGCGTTGCACAGTGCAGTTGACTACAACTTTTCGTTAAGGTTTAAAGGTTTCGTTAATAGTAACACCATAAAATATCTATCAATAGATAGGTAGGCTTTAGTAGAAAATCACTTTTGAATTTTGGATAAGACTACGTTCGCAAGGACGTAAAAATATCGCGGCGGGCTTTTTTCTCTCGGTGTTAAACCGAGCATTAAGAATTCAATTCATCTTTGTTTCTATCAGAGAATTCAATTCTTTCATGTCATCCCGTCTTGGTCAATCCCTAGTTTCAGTGACACTGACAGTTCACTCCACGTTCAGACGCTCACTTCACCCAAGTTTTCACGGTGAGACGGTTACAGAATGGCACTACTGCATGACTACGTGCTGACTTGCGTGAAGTGAGCTGTCAGTGTCATCCACGTCTTGGTTAATTCCTAGGATCAGTGGCACTGAAAGCTCACTCCACGCTCACTTCACCAAAGTTTTCACGGTTACGGCAGATCTTATTCTTACGGTTATCATGTTTAAACTACCCATATGTTGAATTGTCCAAATTGTTCACACACCTGCACTTCTGAGGACCTTAAACGCCACTGATGCCGCGATTTGCGTGACGGCTACCTGCCTACTGGGCCCAACTCCTCTAACAAAAATATCAAATCATGTTTAATTATGGAAACGTGGCTGCTGGTTCACTTGATATATTTTTCACTTTGTAGTGTTTTTCTGAAGCTACTAGCTTCAGAAAAACACTACAAAGTGAAAAATAACTTTGATTTCGGAAGTCTTTTATTGTGTATTTTAGTTTTTTGCCACCGACTTCCGAAATTAAAGTTATTTTTCACTTTGTACTGTGTTTTTTTTTTAATTCCGTTTTTTTTGTACTTACTCATACGAGTATAAGTAAGTACCTATACTTGCTATGTCAACAACAGTGACAGGAATTTTCAAGCATAACATCATCACAAACACAAAGTGGATTAAATACGTATTATTGAAGCTAAATCCAAAACCACCCATGCAAAGTTGACCACCGCCCAACTCTAACAAATGAAAAACGAATTTTCAAAATCCGTCCACGATTGATGAAAATATCAATAAACATACATAAATATAGATACAGACATATATTTAAGAAGTCGGTAAAAAATAACAGCCAAGCAACGCGAGATTTTTTCTAAAACCCTTTTCACAACAGCTTCAGGCGTAGAAATGTCTAGAAAAACAAAATCCTACCTAGGTACTACGAGCCCCCTCGCAGCCAACCACATCAAAGGGACGTGAAGGCGACTCTTGAAAAACAATGAGCTCACAAACTGCATAGAGTGGCTTGTATTGAACGCACTTGTGTTAAGAAATAACGGCAATGACGGGTAGCGTGTGGTTGAGGTTGGGCGTGATTTTATGCATGTATGAGAGGTAATTATTAAAGTTATTCTTTTGTAGGCCCTTGTGATTTTAATTAGATCCGATTACTTAGTGAAAAGTATTCGTAAATTTGAGTGCAGTGGTCGCCCAGCAGTAATGACGACGAGTTGTTGGTCGTGGGTTTCGAAACCAGCAGCCTAATTGCGTAAGGATTTTCGTAAACGATTACGACTAATCTGTTGTATTTTGACAGTTCAACAACATTCATTGCGTTATTTACATTTTTGAGCAGATATTTTTTTATGTAACATATGAAGCAATGGATTAGCAATCTGTTTCAAAACGATGCAGATCCCGATTGATTGTGTATTACGCAATTAGGGTACTGATCGATCATCCCTTGCGGCTGTTATAACTTCGCAAGCCCTTACGTACATCAGAACATGATCTCATTATCCTACAAAAATGTAATCGCCACGAATTTTTCGTAATGAATTAGGGTACAGGCAGGCGCTTTACTTTGTGTAAATAATTTCATTCACACTGCTCCCAAAACAGTGAAGAAACCGGCATGTCGTTGAACAAAAAATTCGAAGACATGTGATCTACCAACTCGCACTGGGCCCGCGTGCTGGATTGTAGAAGTCTGTGTCCCAGCAGTGGGGAACATTAAAGGCTGAGTACCTACGCTATGCTATGAATTCGGAAATGAGATTGTTGTGCAACCATACATCGTTCGCCCCAGAACCAACAGCGAAGGAAAATTACTTAGCGTGTTCTAAATTACAAGCATATGCCCATGAAGACAAAGTTTAATGACGGACAACTTGCAAAAAGCATTTATTTAAAAAGAAAACTACGACTTTGAGTTTTTTTTTTATCATTTTACTTGGGATGGGTTTGCTCTTGACTCTAGTCTAGGTCAGGTGACAGAGACAGTCTTCGATGGAGCTCATTACCCAGAAGAAAACTGTTCACTCTAACTTTGAAGAGATTCGGGTTGAATTCGTTCGGGAACACAGACGCAGGTAGTGAGTTCCACTCTTTTGCCGTGCGCATTATGAAGGATGTTTGGAAGCGCTTAGTGCGAATTGGTGGAATGGCAACTAGGTATGGATGGTAATTAGCAGTACGTCTGGATGTCCGATGGTAGAAGGGGGCAGATGGGATGATGTCGTGGAGTTCTTGGCCACACTCACCGAAGTACAATCTATAGAAGACCGACAAGCAGGCGACCTTGCGGCGATGAGCCAAGCTGTGAAGCTTGGCATCCACCAGTTTTACGTCGCCAATGAGTCGAGCGCGGCAAGTTGGTATTTAGCTGAGCCATCCCAAAGGTGGCTGCAATACTCCATGCAGGATCGGCTTTGCGCTTTATAAAGCGTTAAAAGCTGTCCAGGCGTACTTCACTCTATTTAGGATGCCCAGTTTTTTAGCCGCAGTTTGGGCTTTTACGCTCAATGGTGGCGTCAAAGTTGAGACTGAACATCAACTCCATGTCTAGATCAAGCCGATTAGTTACAGGAACAGATGTACCCCGAAAAGTAGGAGCTTGGTCGAAACGACTCCTTTTTGCGGTGATCAGACAAGCCTGTGTTTTGGTGGCGTTAAAAGAGACCAGATTGTCATCACCCCATTGGGAGACAAGGCTTAAGTTCAAATCAGTCCGCTCTACCAAGGCCTCTCTTAAGGAACGAACGTCACCTCCGCTGGTTTTCGGGCTGGACATATTTAGTAAGAAACAATCCTTTCAATCTTTGTATGTGGCTAGTCCAGCTAAGGGAAGACACAACCTGATGCATTCACGGTGCTTAAGAGTACAACAAACAAGTTGTGCTAAGGGAAGACACAACCTGATGCATTCACGGTGCTTAAGAGTACAACAAACAAGCTGTGCTAATGGAAGACACAACCTGATGCATTCACGGTGCTTAAGAGTACAACAAACAAGCTGTGCTAATGGAAGACACAACCTGATGCATTCACGGTGCTTAAGAGTACAACAAACAAATTGTGCTAAGGGAGGACACAACCTGATGCATTCACGGTGCTTAAGAGTACAACAAACAAATTGTGCTAAGGGAGGACACAACCTGATGCATTCACGGTGCTTAAGAGTACAACAAACAAGTTGTACTAATGGAAGACACAACCTGATGCATTCACGGTGCTTAAGAGTACAACAAACAAGTTGTGCTAAGGGAGGACACAACCTGATGCATTCACGGTGCTTAAGAGTACAACAAACAAGTTGTGCTAAGGGAAGACACAACCTGATGCATTCACGGTGCTTAAGAGTACAACAAACAAGTTGTGCTAAGGGAAGACACAACCTGATGCATTCACGGTGCTTAAGAGTACAACAAACAAATTGTGCTAAGGGAGGACACAACCTGATGCATTCACGGTGCTTAAGAGTACAACAAACAAGTTGTGCTAAGGGAAGACACAACCTGATGCATTCACGGTGCTTAAGAGTACAACAAACAAGTTGTGCTAAGGGAAGACACAACCTGATGCATTCACGGTGCTTAAGAGTACAACAAACAAATTGTGCTAAGGGAGGACACAACCTGATGCATTCACGGTGCTTAAGAGTACAACAAACAAGTTGTACTAATGGAAGACACAACCTGATGCATTCACGGTGCTTAAGAGTACAACAAACAAGTTGTGCTAAGGGAGGACACAACCTGATGCATTCACGGTGCTTAAGAGTACAACAAACAAGTTGTGCTAAGGGAAGACACAACCTGATGCATTCACGGTGCTTAAGAGTACAACAAACAAGTTGTGCTAAGGGAAGACACAACCTGATGCATTCACGGTGCTTAAGAGTACAACAAACAAGTTGTGCTAATGGAAGACACAACCTGATGCATTCACGGTGCTTAAGAGTACAACAAACAAGAAGCGGTGACATGAGCAAAGGGTTTCATACTGCTAGTATCCCACATAAAATATTATAAATGTGTAAGTTTGTATGTTTGTTTTTTTGTTGTTTACGCTAAAACGGCTGAATAGATTTGTATGACATTTGGCACACAGATAGTGCATAACCTGGATTAACCAAGGGATCGAGACTTATGCGGGTGCAACCGTGGGGCGCTGCTAGTCAACCATATAAAATTACCTTTTCGATTGTTGCAAAATAACAGTTTTACATCGAACCGAATGTGTCAAAACATCAAAGCTCACATTTTAACCTCAAAACTACTGCAGTCTGCAACCCAAATGAAAAATCAATATCACCGACTAACTAACCTTCTCCCGCCGCGTCGTCCACTACCACTATATCTTGATTATCACAAATAGGTCGAAATGACCCCGATGTGCTCAATATAATCAACCCTCCGTAGCCATCATTGTTATGTATTTATGCTTGGGGTTCGAAAATTACCGAGTTATTATCAGAGCTATTTGGTGATTCGGTACGGCTGTTAGCCTAAAGAAATTGTGTCAATATATTCATTGAGCTTTCTAAGATATTTTTTCTGCTTTATAATCTTAATGGAGTGCTTTTTCACGACACACGTACCTACATTTTGGGAGTCAGGGACATCGACGCGAGACCTGCACCCTAATTGCGTAACACACAATTAATCAAAATCTGAATAATTTTGAAGGAAATTGCTAATCCATTGCTTCATAATAATCGAAAAATTTGTCTGCTCAACAACATAAATAACGCAATGAATGTTGTTGATCTGTCAAAATGAAACCCCGCTGTTACCATGAATTCAGTATGTACCTAAACGATTCTGACCCGCTGCGTTGAATTTTTTCATTGATTATTTAAAAAAAAATTGTTTCATACATTTTGACTGAGTAGGTTAAATGCATACTCTATGAAACATCACTTTATTTTTTTTATTTATAACTGTCAAATAATTTTTAAGGTAGGGGGCTAGAATCATGTTCTGCATTCATAATCAGAACAAGTTTTCGAATGTTCTGAAAATGATAGTGAACAGCAAACTTTTATAAAATGGTTGGTGTCTTTCAGCTGGAGGCTCTGCACGTGTAGCATGACCAAGCTAAGCGTACTGGATGTAATACCAAGGTAATTTATAAAGTTCAGTAAAATTACATTTTATTAATTGTAACTTTCGTAGCTAATTGCTTATTTGGAGGCGTAACGTTCGTGCTTAGACATAGTTCGTCATTTTATTACAAACGCTTACGATTTGTAAGTTACAATATGTCTATGTAAAGCCAGATTTTCATTACTGTGTTGTAACGTGTCGTGACGCCTTCTGACGGAGTGTTAGCTAATCAAAACTCGCTGTGATTTGAAGTAGTCCTGTGGGCCTAGTGCGAGTTTATTTTAATCGTCTCGATTTTACGCATCGACCGCGTTGTGCGTTCAACGATGGAATGGCGAAGGGCCAATCGGAGCGCAGAACGCGGTCGATGCGTGAAGTCGAAATGGTCAAAAGAAACTCACACTAGGGCCTCAGAGGCCCTAGTGTGAGTTTCTTTTAGATTAATTTGATTGGTGTATCCCGCGTCACGACACAACACGACACAGTAATGTGTGCGTGCCTTAACGCTTGCACTCAAAGAGTATCACTGACTTCTTCGTTGGCTCTCTTCTTGCATTGATGTTCAAGTTTATACCTACCTTGTGGTATACTTAGTAATTTTATTCTAGGTAAGTACATCTTCTTCACATAATGAATTTATACAAAATATAGTAAAACATATTCTAACAGTACCTACGGAGTTCCTTGCCCATTCTTATCCGTACCAAACGACATTTTAGAAGGGCACACTAGATCACCATAATCTTTTAAAAGACAATGCCAGATCCTGCCCCAGATATTTACAGGAAATGTCAATTAATGAAAATAATTGTAATGATTAAAGGACCTGCACCCTAATTGCGTAACACATTTTCGTAAACGATTACGACTAATCTGTTTGATTTTGACGGTTCAAGAACATTCATTGCGTTCTATATATTGTTGAGCAGAAATTTTATAGAACTCAAGAAGCAATGGATTAGCAATCTGTTTCAAAACGATTCAGATTCCGACTGATTGTGTATTACGCAATTAGGGTACTGTTCATAATACATTGTTTTTCAGTAGAACTTGCCGAATACAAATCAATGATAAAAGGAATTCAACCCCTGAATTTCCTATTGCGTTACTTACTTATTAGTATTACACAACAAAAAAAAGTTTTAAATACCTACCTTTAAAACAAAAACTCATATTACGATTATAATAATTATGGTATAACGTAAATTATGTTATTTAAATCGCTTTTTCCAATTATAAAATGCACCTAACCTTCAATGTAATTTTTTATTTTAACTGGACCCGCAAGTTCTACAGGCATTAGGACAAATATTTAGTTAACAGTAATAAATAAGCTTTAAGATGCTGCATATTGCAGGCTTGTAAATGACTTTTTGATTTGAGTGGGGCAAAGTTCTATAGAGTTTCTGGCATTGTCTTTTGGACGTCCAAAAGTGCCTGCTATGTGCCTATTTGAAACATTTATATATTAGGCTACTCCAGGCCAGGGCTGGATTTGTGCCCGGTTGATGGCAATAGGCTCGCCCCCTATTACATGCGCCCCCACTGCGTGTAATTTCGGTCCCCGACCCACCACGTGACATCCCATCACCCACCCACGCTTTTAATTCGTTTTCGTTTTGCTTGGCTCCTAAGGTTTGTAGCGTGATGTTAAATAGCCTATAACCTTCTTAAAGAATCGGGCTTTTTACTAACCGACTAGTAGTTCCAGACATAGGCGCGTTCAAACAAACAAACAATCAAACTCTTCAGCTTTATTATTACTATAGAGAGATACAGAACATTTGTGCCCGGTTGATGGCAATAGGCTCGCCCCCTATTACATGGGACTTAAGTATAACTGGCGAAATGTGGGTGGGTATATTATAGGTACACCTCTGCCGAACCCTTCTGCGATTACATGCGTGGTGTTATGTTATGTGTGCTACTGCATTAAAAGTTCGAGTTGTCCAAAATTTTCGATAGAAACAGGTACACCTTAAAATAATAGACCAGTATAAACTAGTTATAATACCAGCCTATAACTGTTCTTCAGAAAGAGGCTCATTTACAGAAGCCACGAGTATTAATCACCGCCCTTGCTCAAAACGGGTTGGCGATTTCAGACTTATATTAAAACTAAGTTGTCCAGGTTTCTTCACAATGATTTTCCTTCACCAAGGTCTGTAACGTACAAGATTGATTGATTGACGTTTGTCTGTAGACAAATGACATTAGAATGTTCTTTTCTAATCTGTGGTCACTGTCACAAAGCCAACTCTATCATCACGTGCTATCTGGCTCTTCCCTTTTGCCCGTCCAGCATTGCATAGTTCGCGTGTGTCGCTCTTGTATTTTTACTTTTAGTCAATATTTCAGTGTTATTTTATCAAAACCTCGTTTAACATAACAAAGATAACCTCAGGAAGTACAAATATGAATTGAAAAAGTCACATTGGTACTTGCCAGTAGCCATAGTTGGTCCATTAAATCTTGGTGTGAATGTCCTTGTATGCTCGTATAGGCATCAAATATTAGATAAAACAAAAGTCTCATTAGGCCTAAACCCCCATCCAGGTCATAGAATAGAATCAGTAAAAAAGACATCGACACAAACCACAACGGTTAGGTAAGATTGCGTTAACCGAGTTTCAGTTACGTTTCAATGACAGCATGTCACAATGTTGCCAACCGACCGAGATCAGGGTTGGCAGATAAAATAGTTCCGAATAAAATATATTCGAAAGCGGGTGCTTTGTAGGTCAGTGAACTGTCTCTGGGGTATTCGCCGATAAGCAGCTGTTTCGTTTGTATGTAAAACAAGTAAATTACATTTCGCAGTCTTGAGATAAAACCTCCTTCTTTATGAGAAAAACATTAAGTAGTATTGATTAAGGAGAATGAAAATTTGAAAGACCAATCGAACGATCAACAGTTAGGTAATTAACCTTTATTCTCGACAACTAATCAATTAAAAGTAGATTGATCATTAAATAATTAACCTACAGACTTTTTGCTCGCAACGCAATTTGCTTTCACTAATCACTCACTACTAAGGTATTTACAAATCAATGGACCATTAATTAACAGACGAATTTATATTCTTTTTTGAGTTTTTGTGCATGTTTGTAATACCTATGTACAGCTTGGCAAACAGGAGATTGGAAACTGATTGGTGACAGTTGAAACTAATATTCATTTTCGCAATATTCACTATTCAGAGTTTGAGAGACTATTAATTATCTATTGTAACGCGACTCCCGGGATCTCGTGTGCTTGTGAAATAACGTATCTATCTCCAATTTTGGCGTACTGGAAATAAAAAAAACCTATCAATCTCTGGTTTTAACGTCCCAATAAAGTCAAAGTATGAGACCCTATAACGTATTAACAGCAATTTGTGTGACATGGACAGATAGAATTGTACTGTCTATCATCATAAAGATATGTCTTAGGTGATTGGGTTAACCGTACAAACAACAAGTATCTAATCACTTTAGTCCTAGTATAAAGGGGCCACGACCTGCAAAATAAGCGTCATAATTTTTTCCATACTCTACTTTGCCAAACTGTAAATAGACTTTTATCCAATGAGGAGCCTTGATCATGTCTGAAAACGAGGTTCGATACAGCCACCTTGCAAACACCTTGCATTCGGTACTAAAATGTAACACTTGCATTTGGGGAGTTATTAAATTGAAACCAATATTTTAAATGCTAATGTTTTGTCAAAGCGTAACTTCTGAACGGTTTTGGATTATCACACACTGGAATAAGGCAGGTATATTATGCTTTCATCTCATCAAACTTTTACTCGTGGAAGCTGAACTTCTCGTTCCGCACCCTAATTGCGTAGCACACTCACAAACTGAATAACGTTGCTAATTCATTGCTTTATAGAGGTATGTGGTACAGGGTGTTTTAAGTTCACTCATCCTCCATAGAAAAGAGAGGATCCTCCGACCAGATGGGTGTCGTGTCTGGTGGGCAACTGCCCGACGATGATTGCCGGGACCTTGTATAAATGCTGGCTGCGCAGTAAACTCTTCTTCCGCGATGCAGGTTTTTGCGTGACATCAATGTGATGCGTAGTTCTCATGTGACGGTGTAGGTGCCGCCACAGATTCTTAAGTTCGAAAATTTTACTTGATCAGCACAATGAAAGCCACTCCTACTGTTAGTGCGTTACGCAAATACCCCACCGGTATACAAAACACATAACAACACGGCTGTATGCATCTATAGTACATACTCTCACATTTCGTTTCCGTCTATACAACTAGTAAGAACAACTAGCATAGTAAGTAGCAAGTAAGCCTATATTTCCATAGCGAGTGCTATATAAACTTGCAGCTTCCCTGCAAGCTTACAACTTGCACAAAGCAAAAAGGGCTTTACAAAACTGCATTTAAAAAAGCAGCGGTCACAATACACCGCTATACATTAGAATCCTCCCCCATTCCGGGAGCATACAACAATAAGGAAGCAAAAGTATAGTGGGTAGGAAACGTTGGAACTGGGAATACGGGAGTCTGTGTTCACAGGATAAAGTGCTCTTGAATTCATTACGAAAAATTCGTGGCGATTACATTTTTGTAGGATAATGAGATCATGTTCTGATGTACGTAAGGGCTTGCGAAGTTATAACAGCCGCAAGGGTTGATCGATCAGTACCCTAATTGCGTAATACACAATCAATCGGAATCTGAATCGTTTTGAAACAGATTGCTAATCCATCGCTTCATACGTTCGATAAAAAAATCTGCTCAACAATGTAAATAACGCAATGAATGTTGTTGAACTGTCGAAATACAACAGATTAGTCGTAATGGTTTACGAAAATATGTTACGCAATTAGGCTGCAGGTTAAGCTACGCTTGGCGAGGTTGCCCGTGGATGGGTGACCACCTTTACATACCAAGAGGGGTCTTGGTATGTAAAGGTCCCGTGACTCGAAAGCACGTTAAGCCGTTGGTCCCGGCTGTCATTCGTGGATTTTTGACAGTCGTTAAGAGTAGGCAGAAGCCCGAAAGTCTGACAACCAGTCTTACCAAGGGGTATCTAACCCAGTAACTGGGTTGTGGGGGTCAGATAGACAGCCGCTCCAAATAAAATATTGGTAGTTACTGGTTGGTTAGTACTGGTATTCAGCTGTTTGGAACAGCATGCCGATTCTGTACAAATCTCACCGTGAACTCTTGGGTGGAGTGAGCGGAGTGGAGTGGAGTGTCAGTGTCATCCCGTCTTGGTGAATCCCTAGCATCAGTGGCACTGACAGCTCACTCCACGCTCACTTCACCTAAATTTTCACGGTGAGATGGTTATAGAATAGCACTACAGGCCAGGCAGATGATGATGTTCTGATCTACCAAGGTACCTACCTACTCATGTGTTATCTAACTGCTGAATAAAAGACGTTAGTGCTGTGCTGTTGATTATAAGTATTTTATGTTTATTTAAACTAGCACTTCGTCCGCGACGTCGACCGCGTGGATTTCGTATTTTTTTAAAGTAGCATATGTTCATCAGACATAATTTCTGCTTCTAATGGTAAAACAATTTTTCAAATCGGTCCAGTAGTTAATCGCCTTTTCAATTTAAACAAACAAATCAAATCATTCCTCTTTATAATATTAGTATAGAAAAAATATGATGGTACAAAAAATGCCTTCGTAGTTATCGATCGAAGCAGACAAAGCTATTGCTACCAATGTGAAAATCTGTATTCTATTTATTTTGGTTTAATAATCTAAAACTGTACCTACTAGTACTTACATAGTAAAAGCTATTCGGTTTACAGTTTACAAGAACGATCAAATTTTACAACCTATTTCCTTTGCAGCTGCTTTTCATTCGTTCACACTTCTGTGTTGAACCAAACTCAATAGGAAACTCTTTTCACCGAACTCTTTGGAACAAACATACCTTTTTTTTAACTTAAAAACGTAGAAGGTTCTTAATTCGGTCGTTTTTTTTTAATTTGTGTTGTTACCGACATGAAAAAAATCTTCTTTTGGTGTACTTACTGAGTGGTCCTAAATAAATTTGGTCTAGTTCTGTTGAGTGTTTTTTGCGTTAGCTTCAATAGTACGTATTTTTTCCACTTAGTGTTTGTTGATGATGTTATAATAACTTCCTGTCACTTTTATTTACTTAGCAAGTGTGTGTAGTTGTGGTACCCCACTCAAATTCGTATACCTACCCTATACGAATTTGAGTGGGGTAGATACCACAGCAAAAAAATATTAAATAAAAACTTTATTACAACAAATACAACCGACTTCCAAAACAGATAATAGAAAGTGAGAAAATAAATTTTCTATTTCTCACTTTTTGTGTTTTTTTTTTCTTTTCTATCTAGTCTTTTGCTAACCCAGCCCTATCAACTCAGGATTATTCGTGCCAGCCAGAATTACATTGCAAGACGAGATAATAAGCCAAAGTAATTTTCGAAATTGGTATAAATTACTATTATTCTGGCAGCCCTATTTAAGATCATTGGCGCCAATAGCTTGAACACATTGTTTTGACATACGCACCCATGATGTAACTCGAGACTGTGCACAATGCACTCTGTTATGATTATGAATAATGCTAACAAACCACATGTTTTCTGATATTGTATAAAACGATAAAAAATTACACCTCAAACCAGAAAAAATCACAGAGAAAAATCATCTCTACCAGTGGCGACACAAATGTAGTTCCATGCACTCTCTAGGCAAGTGTGCAGTGAACTTCACTACCGCCTTGCGGACTGGTGTGCTGTTACCTTCCAGGTGTCGGTAATGAAATATCAGACATAACCGCTTATGACTCAAGAAACCCAAGCATGTTTGTAAAGTAATTCCCAATCTTCAGAGCAAGTGACGCGATCCGTATTTGTATCGAACCTGTATTTTTGTCAAGTCTGAACTATGTAAGGTAATGCACCTTAGAACATAATGAAAGGCCTCTCGCTTTGTATTAGACACAGTTCTAACGCGAATCTATACAGCCTCTAACAGACTCGTAACAATACACGCGTCTAATCCACGCGTCTACGCGGCTGACGCGTGCTCATTAGTCATATTTCATCTCAAGATAACGGCAAACGTTTAAAGAGCACGCGCGGTGTCGGCTTGGATGTAAAGTGTGTCGGCAGCTGAAAGCAGATAGGGCATAAGACTGGCTGCTAAGCTGCAGCGCTTGTCGTATTAGTGCAGGCAGGCTGCAGACGACTGATTAGCGAGTAGGGTCTAACTTATACGTATAAGCTTTGGTTGAACACGGCTTTTATCGAAAATGGAGAGTAAAATTCAAATTTGAAGATTTTTAGTAAATTTCTTGTATTCGTATGGGTGTTAAACAAAAGATTGAGAATGGATGAGGATTAAGCTTATGGAATTATTATGGTCAAAACATAGTCAAAGTATTTATTACAAGTAAACCATATACCTACAGGTACTTCAAAATTGTCAAGGAGTCAGTTGAACTGAAAGTAGAAGCTAGTTGCCCGTTCCAAAACGAAAATCTCTATGGAGAATAACAGGCAAGAAACTCTGTGGACCCTCTTGGACCACTAACATACGATAAAATCGAATCATGAACAGTAAGGAGAGAACGTTGCTGTCCACTTAACCTAAACCCATATATTTACCTCTTACGTCAAACGTTCCTCAACATTTATAAGGAACACCACAATATGATCATTATTGTGTAACATCTAAGACTGCAAACACGCGACTCAAAGTTATACACAACATTGTCTATCAACATAAAACTATTATCTGAGGATCGAGTAAGTTTATGAAATTATAGACCAAAAACTCGTTTCATCGGACAAACATAACTGGCGCAATTTGGATGTACTACAGGTGCACCTTTGCCCAAAACTAAATGCAGGCGTCATTTTGTATGTTATCGAATCATATAAGATAAGACGGTGCTGACAACAAAACAATCACATGGTCTATTTATCAGGATCATCAGGAACTTGATATTGATAATATTTGTGTTATTGTGACACCCAATCATTAATATTAATCACCTTACAACAGCTACGATGGTGGAACATCAAAGACTGCACGGCACGCGAATCAAAGTACAACACACAACATTGCATGTCAACACAACACTAAAAGATCAACGAATAATGAATAAAGTTGTCGACGTTTAGCTACAAGTAATTAGCGCAGATATATACGCTTGTCGACAGTTTGTTTTAATGATAGATATTAATAGTTTGTTTAACAATTAATTAGTTGTCAATCAGTGTAAATAATGACGAAAAAAAGCCTTGATTTTAGAAAAAGAATGTGAAGGCTTCGTATTTAAATTAAGTAAGTATCAGTTTAGTTTAGAATTTAAAGGCTTGGGTTTTAGGTTTAATATTACTGGTAAATGGATACCTTGCTAATCCATAAAAAAACCCCATTAAAAATTCGTGTCTGAGACAATTCAATAATAGGTTTATTGAAAAGATTCGTCCTCAAGCTTTCGAAGAATCTAGTATAGAAACCAGCAGAGGTGACGCAATTTGCAATAAAGAATTAAATAAAAACAAATCTCGTAATAAGACATGACACATCAGTAAACAGTTTTGCAATTAGCTACCTATTTTAGCCTAATGATACTAAAACGATTAGATAGACAATGAATACGAAAAAGCATTCAACAAATTGAATAAAACACAAATCAAATCATTCAAAACAGAAACACCGACATTCTGGTCAAACAATCTGCGCTTGTTTATCAAATATGAAAACAGCATTTGTTAGTAAGGTTTGCTTGCGTTAAAGCAATCGATTGTCAAAATTAATCAGATACCAAATTATCATTCAATAATTCTAGATTGTTTACAAATGCTATTTTGGAGAAAACAAAAAGCAATGTCTGATTAGGATTTAAAGGATTTATTGTGAGTCCTCACAAAGTCAAACCGACAGAAGACACAACTTGTGATAAGCCCTTCAAGTAAGCCAGGAAAGTAGGAAAGATAAAAGTACAAAATTGTTGTTACAAAGTCAGTCCTCTTTGTTTTGGGTTTCGTAACAAGATTGTTAAAGAATTCTAACAGACTTTTAACAGCATAAGTTATATAGAATTTTCTAAATTTAGATTCAAATATTGTCTGCTCGAATATAAGACAGAGAAAACATATTATCAGAAGCTTTCCGGATGTTGGATAGTGTAAATGATAACCGATTATATATTAGATAGAAACGCTTGGTTGCATTGTGCTTGGCGTTCCTCAAGTAACTATATCAGGTCCACATTACATTAATATCGCGATCGGTATTTGTAACGAGCCCGTATTATTTTAACGGATTCTAACAGACATTTAACAGCATAAGCTACATAGAATTTTCTAAATCTAGATCTAAATATTGTCTCATCGAATCATAAGATAGAGAATACATATTTTCAGAGCTTTCAGGATGTTGGATAGTGTAAATGATAACGATTAATATATTAGAAAGAAACGCTTGGTTGCATTGTGCTTGGCGTTTTCAAGTAACTATACCAGGTCCACCTTACATTATACAAAATATAATATAAATCGAATTCCAATGCGCTCGAAAAAGCAGATCATGAAAATTATAACCACTCCAATATTAAAATTAAGTATGATATTACGGCCGAATGCTCAAGTTAAATGCCGTTTGAGAATTCGGTGGCCAATATTAAAGTCGTACATACCTGTGACGTAGTGAATCGTCGACTGCCGGACCTGCTAAGCGTGCCTCCTCTCACGTTGCTATCAGACAGGTCCACATCAACGCCGCCATCAGCCGCCTTCCGACGAGACAGCTCACACAGCTCCGCTATCGGTTGCACCTGCGAATAATATTAGCATTTTAGTAAGAAAGTTTCGAAAGGGATAACAAAATTCGATCAAGGATGATATTGGGTTCGATACTTCGGTTAATATCGTGTAAACATCTGCTGGGGATTGCAATCATTAAAAAGGGTTCAGGGTTCTTTGGCAGAATTGGATGTGTGTGTGATTTTTGTGATATTCATGGTTAGTTAATATGAGGTAAAGTATAAATACCCGTTTTAAGTTTAATTTAACATTTATTCGTATATTCCCATCGAAGTGTTTAAAATCCCAATTAATTGATGGCAGGTATTGGCCAAGTAACTAAACTAACGGCCAAAACTAATAACCTAAGACAGATCGCTACTGATCATAGACAGTACCATTAAATCTGTCCCTGTCAAACAAATAGCTGTCAACACGTTCTATGGTCGCGGTCGCACACTTTGGTTTTATTGGGACGTTAAAACTAGATATGGATAGGATTTTCTATCTCCAGTACGCCAAAATTGGAGATAGATACGTTATTGGGTTCGGCCGTAAAAAGAAAGATGCTTAATCTGATGTTTTCTACATTCAAATGAACACAACCTTTACTTAACAAACAATAGAACACAGATTCTTCTAAATTCAAATCAGACGAATTAAAAAAACAGAACCATCGCTTTTATTGCGATGATTGAGTCATCAAGGAGGTTAGTCATTCAGCCAATGAATACATTTACGTTACATAAACCTAAATAGTGTACCACTGTTTACAAAACAAGCTGGAAAGTGGTTTTACTTGTAAACACCGGTGCGCGAGAGAAAGTTATGTTATGTACGTGTTGTATGATGAGAGCCAGGGTTAAAGGAAGATATGATTTGTTACCCGGTACCTATGTGGAAAACCAGGTACCATCTGAGTTTATCTTAGACATTATTAAATATGGCGAAGGAAAACATCATGCGAAAACTTTCCGAGTTGAAGAAAGTTCCTCTTTTCGAGTCCGCGTACAGTCAGAATTCGTTTATAATAAGTGCGAGCAGAAGTTTTAATAAACTGTCTGATGAACATGATTTGTATATATTCAATAAAAGTGTTTCTCGGCTAATCGACTTAAGCTTCTTTACTGAAAAGTAATTGTTTGCGTCTGAATGATTTTAAGTTTGTATTTGTCAAGCAAGTGGTGGGTACTATTTATTTCATAATTTATGTTAATAATAGGTATTTTATACTGACATCTATTTTTCTGTTTTTTTATTAGTGTTTATCAGTGGAAACTTGTCAATGGCGTCTAATTTCATATTGTTGAACAATGTATATGTTAGCTGTAAGTTTCCCGAATTAAATAAAATAATAAGTCGGAAATCGCAAAACCGTGCCTTCTGTTTATGAGAAGAGGCCTTCGCCCTGCAGTAGGACAATAATAGGCTGGTATTATATGCGGACAACATACTGCACAGCACTGTCGTTAGACGTCTCCTTTTGGATTTTAAAATACTTTAGACTTAACATATGCATGCACGCGCGTTCAAACAAACAAACAAACTCTTCAGCTTTATTATTAGTATAGATAGATACATAACATTTGTGCCCAGTTGATGGCAATAGGCTCGCCCCCTATTACATGGGACTTAAGCATTACTGGCGAAATGTGGGTGTACTATAGGTACACCTCTGCCTAACCCTTCTGTGATTACAGGCGTGATGTTATGTAGTACATATTTCTACTAATTATAAATGCGAAAGTAACTCTGTCTGTCTAGTTGTTAACTTCTCACGCCTAAACCACTGAACCGATCGGTGTATGAAATCGATACCGTGAGGGATCTGAAGAAGGATATACAGGCTTATTTTCGTCCTGGGTATTTGTTGTTTTTTTTAACTACGAAATACACGCAGGCGAACTCGCTACATTCTGGCCGCGACTTCGTTTGCGTGGAAGTCGCTAGTTATAATATAAAAATAACATCAAGCCTGTAATCCCAGAAGGGTTAGGCAGAGGTGTACCTATAGTACATGAGCCTATTGCCATAAACCGGGCACAAATCCAGACTCCGGGCTGCTACTAAGAAATTCTAGATTGAAAAACCCAATAACACTTTGCACGACCTGGGAATCGAACCAGCACCTCATGGTCTCATGTAAAACGGGATGAGCCTATTGCCATCAACCGGGCACTAATCCAGACTCCGGGCTGCTACTGAGAAATTCTAGATTGAAAAACCCAAAAACACTTTGCACGACCTGGGAATCGAACCAGCACCTCATGCTCAGCTGTAGCTCTTGCGACCACTAGACCAACGAGGCAGTCAGTTATAATATTATAAACTAAATTAGCAGCCACATTCTCTCAAACAAACTCCTTCGGCCCAGGACCACCGCGTCACAATTCATCGCCCGCCCGCGCTATTAATTTTTGTCTTCGCTTAGCGTTTTTTCTGATTTCTTTCTTTTTTCTCGGCTCCGAAGCGTAGTAGCGTGATGTTAAGTATCCTTAAATCTTCCTCAATAATTCGGCTAACAAATCAAATGAATTTTGTTCTCTCTTCTACTCTTACACACGGTGTCTCAATCTCTTTTAAATACTCTCGTATCGCAGATATGCTGGAAGAGATTTCTTTAGAAATAAGCATCACCTATGGTACTACTTTTTCTTGTCTGTTTATATGTGTGTACATAAATGGTTTAATAAATAAATCCGACGGGTAGTTTCAGAAATTAGCGCGTTCAACAAATGCATTTAAATTAGTATAGAACTATAGATTGTGTGATGTGTACATAATATTTCCAAGGAATTATCACGAGCACAACTGTAAGCATAGTTTGCCACGCCAATATATCAAAACTGTAACGCCTTTTGCGTTACAGTTCCAGTAGTATCTGAGTTATTAGATAATATACCGACACACATTTTCTTCGCCCTAATAAAATCTATTTCATGTTTTCTGAGCATTCTTTTTGCAGCTTTCCTTTCTTCCCCGTGTGTTGCCTTCTCCGGTCAATCTTCCAAAAACGCCTCTAAGTCCACGTTCAATATCGCGAAGGGATTTTTTCGTGCACTGGATCTTCAACGTAGCGCCGAGAGTTGAAAACCCAACTGTGTGATTTTTCGAGGCGCTGGGATGCGCTCTGTTGGATTCTCAATTCTCCGTTCAACACGGAGAGTTGATAATCCAGTGCACGATTAAATCCCACCGCGATATTTTAAGTCCGTTCGAACGTGGTCTTACAGTCAGGTTTAGTTCTTATAACAAGTTTTGAAAACTAAACAAATACCTGCCGATAGTGTCCACTTTATTTTGGGTCTATGGTCATTAGCACTCATGTTACCGTTTTGTAGGCTATTTAAATCTATAAAATCAAAGCTAAATTCTAGCTGATTTTCTATCATCTTCCGCACTCTTCATACATTTTTTTTACCTACAGGAGTAAACAAAGATTCTTTCGGTTAAAATATGGGAGCAACGAAATTCTGGCATAATGACAAGGCATAATTCTGGCATAAGGTACTCACACAAAACATATTTCAAAAGCCCATTTTGAATTCAGGTCAAGCTTATAATCTATACCTCTAATCTATCTATCTGCTTTTAGAGGCAGTTTTCGCTAAGCAGCTTCTAAATGCTGGAAAAATATCCCTCCTCCCAATAAGAGCAAAAGTTGCTCGACTTTCAAAAAGAAAAAAAAAAAAAAAACTACACCATTAGAGAGATTTTGAAAATGTTCGACCCGAAATAATGTTCTGCCATTGAAAACCATTTATTCTATAAAATTTACGATTTTTATCGACTTATTTTACCAGTTTCAATTTTTATTCGTTTTTTTATCATTTTTGTCGATAATAATGAAAATGGGCAATGCCCCTTAGCAGAATGCTTAAAGTCACCCAAAGGCTAATGGAGAGGTCTATGCTTGGAGTTTCCCTACGTGATCGAATCAGAAACGAAGAGAACCAAAGTAACCGACATAGCCCGAAGAATAGCCAAACTTAATTGGCAGTGGGCAGTGCACATTGCTCGCAGAACAGATGGCCGATGGGGCCGAAAGGTTCTGGAGTGACGGACCGCGTACCGGAAGACGTAGCGTTGGAAGGCCTCCCACAAGGTGGACCGATGACCTTGTGAAGGCCGCAGGAAACCGCTGGATGCGGGAAGCGCAGAACCGGTCGAAGTGGCGATGCTTGGGGGAGGCCTATGTCCAGCAGGGGACGTCTTTCGGCTGGAATGATGAATGATGATGATGATGACGATAATGAAAACCGCTTCAAATCCGTTTCGTAGTTAAGAGAACAACGCTGTCACATGATTTTGCCCTAAAGGTCGTGTCGGGTACTTTTTATTTAAAGATTTATTATTTTAATGTAGGTAGTATTACCTACATTAAAATAATAAATCTTATCTTAAATACTATCGGTACACAGTACTTGCGTATGCAAGTACTGTGTATTGATTTTAGAATTTCGTTAATCACCAACACACAAAACACACATGTAAGTCACCAAATTTAATTTGATTTTGCATGACCTTGTTATATTTTTAATTATTCTCTTAATTTGATAAAACGGACACACACTTCTCTATGTGTCTAGTATTCTAACGTTTGGCACTCGTGGGTTGAAGCTGAAAATCTGCGTCAGATGGTACACCTTGTGTTGTCATCTGACATTATGCTGAGTTGAGGCCCTTTTGGCATTACTATCTTTGTTCTCTGTTTTTATAGCTTTATTTTTTTGTGCTGTAATGCCAATATACGTATTATTCTTTCTTCTTTCTTTCTATACATAATAAAGATTATAGTCGCTTTCGTGTCTGTTTTTGTGAACGCATTTTTCTTCTAAAATCTACACAACTTTCGTTTTCACTATATTTTAGAGAATTTATTTCGGAAGGTTTATGTGTTTATTTTTTAGCCAAAACGGCTGAAGGGATTTGGATGAAATTTGGCACACAGATAGACCATGACCTGGGTAAGGACATAGGGTACTTTTCATCCCGGATCGCAGACGAAGTCGTGGGCAACAGCTAGTTCACTCTCGATGTAATGTCAAGTCGTAAAGTCGTATTTATCATTATAAACACGTAATTATAGCAGTCGCAACTAAAGTCTCGTACACACTGGCGCGACGCCACAGCGCGACACAAAGGCACCGCGTGTCTCGCGACGAACAGTGCCTTTGTGTCGCGGTGTGGCATCGAGCCTGTTTGCGGGAGCCTTAAGGCGATTAACACACTGCCACGCACCACGCAGCGTAGCACGTGAATGCGTCTTTTAACGTTGCTTGTAAGTATCTCCGTTTGTATAGAAAAGACGCACAGTCCAACACACAGAAAATGCATCCACGCGCGTTCACAAGTAACGTTAAAACACGCATTCACAATTTCGCGCTACGCTGCGTGGTGCGTGGCAGTGTGTTAATCGCCTAAATCGCTAGTCACGATTGTCTTAACTATAAACTACAGAATCAACTTTACTGTTTGTAGGTAACGGTTTAAAAGCCGTTTCGAAAGCATTATCTTATTTCCTAGTTTTTGTCTATTTAAAAAAAAAAAAATCCCGTTGTTACAACATGAATAGTACTATAAAAAGTCAGGATACGGCAATTATTATAGGATATTTTATATCGATCTTTTTGATTAGCTAAACTCTAACTATAATTTTAAAAATGAATTTGATGTGGGGCGAACAAAGAATATCTAATGTGGGGCGAACTTTTAGAGGCGAATGCGAAACAAATAAAAAAAGGACTTGACTTAAAGGCCGCAGTAGTCAGATCTCAATAATTGATGAGTATAGATAGATACACAAACAAATAAATGCAGTTATGTATCGAATGCAATATTGATAACTTCCTTCTACATTATGCATGTAGAAGGAAGTTTTCAATATTGCATCGAGCCACGTATCATTTCTTTTCATCGCTTCTTTGTAAATCGTTTATCTTTTTGCAAGCGATAAGTAATCAAAAATCGCTTTATCAATTTGATATTCAGTTTAAAATATGCAAAACAATGTCATAAAAAATGAACACACAATCAAATGAAATGTGACTCCTAATTAATTCCTCGAAATATTACAAACACTGACACACTTAATTAATGTTAATTAATACTTTGAAACTCACCTTAATAGTGACGGAGTCATGACTTCCCTTGATGAGATCAATGACCTCTTCTCGGCTCTTCTCTTCAACATTAACACCGTTCACTTCCAAGAGTCTATCACCAGGTAAAAGTCCAGTTTCACTAGCTCCAGGATAAGATCCAGGTTCAGCCAAAATAACAGCTTTGAACGTCAATTTGCTGACCATTCCAATATTATTACACTTATTGTCACCATTTAGGAGGACGTTGTCATGTCCATTGATATCTCCAATGAAGATTCTTTCCTGAACCATCGCTCTACGAAGACTGAAACCAAAATCATTCCTAGGAGCCTTCTGCCGTTGAATCGTAAGATATCTAGGCTTCGGTAGCCGCACAGGAGACAATGAAGGAAGAGGTAAGTAAACATCATCGAAGTTGCTAGTCCTGGACCATCGATGGAACCCTTGAGACTCGCCAACAGGTGAGGTTGAAAACGGTGGAGTAGCGAACGAAGAGTTCGTTGTCGTATCAGTAAGAGAATCAGCGCTTGGAGATGTGGACGTCACTCCAAGGTAGCTGTTCCCGTTCGTCTTTGGTGCCTCGTCAACATCCTGGGTAGTAATCGACGGGTTCGAGTTATTCTTATAGTTTTTGTACTGCGTCTCCACAGGGCTATGAATTACTTTTTTGGTAAAGTTCTGTACATGCTGCATATCGTCACTCGACGAGGTGCTTTTAGAAGGCGGAATACCGTATGTCATCAGCTCATTCTGCTGAGTATTTCTGGCCAACTGATTGGAGTCCTGACCATTCGATACGTTATCAACTGCATCGTTGCTTTGGACATTATTTTCTACAGAATTTGAACTAGTATTGCTGAGACGTGGACCTTTAAGGATTCCACGTTTTGGAGGACGCGGTGGTATAGGAGGTAGATTTGGCGGTTGTCTAGGGCTGGTGTTGGCATTATTCGGATTATTTAATGAATTTAGTGATGTCTCCGAGCTGTCGGATTGTAGGATTCCTTCCTTCTTGCTCCAAGTGTGAGTTGCGGGGTATCCGGGCGACACGTGGTTATTTTCGTCGCTCAGATTGGAGTTCGACCCTGAGGTAGGTATGAGCGGGTAATTGGAATAATTTGAATCCTGTTCCAGGTGGGCGAACAGTGATGCGGTGTAGTCAGCTGTTATGCCCGAGGGCAGTTTCTCCTTTTCCTTGCGTCTGCCCCGTAATTTCAGCGATCGGCGAACCTGTGAACGATAAATGTAATTTTAGTGAATTGTTGGTCAAATCTGTTCGATACGGCTCAATGGGCATGAAGGTTAAACCTAACAGTTACTAGAATGACTAAATCGAATTGAGAGAACATGTCAGGAAATTTGAATAGTATAGTAAATTGTAACACTAAGCATAATCTGATTGCTTTAAACGAGCAAGTCACTCGCAATTGGAAACTGATGAAGTGGACAAAACAGTAGCCGAAGCAATTTGTCAAACAGCTGACGCCTGGGGAAATTATGTTAATATCGGTAAAGAAAAGATCGCAACCGAAATTGATCTTTAAGATGACGTAATAAGCATAATATTCGTTGGATAAAAGACTAAAGATTTTGCAAATGGGCTGATGACTTTCAGTTTCGAGATAACGAGACGTTTACAGCAGTATTGTAAACGGTTAAAAGCCTGACGAGTTTCTGCAATTTGGGAGCGACATTCTTCACGATGAAGCCTCATGACTACCGCCAATGAAAGTGTATCAGAAAACCTGTTTCCGAAATGATTTTAACTCAGTTTTGTTTTTGACAGCTCTTCATATTGAATTATCAATAAATATTGTGTATCAGTAGGTTAACGAGGCTAATAAGATACAGTTAAGCAAATAAGATTATTTTGTTGATTGTAATCAAACAAAAAAGTTCGGAGAAATAATTTAATAAGATGACATTCGAATAGAATTGCTATAAACGTGAAATATGCATGTTTAATGCAAATTATATTGAACGTACTAAAGTTCGGAGAATTAATTTAATAAGATAACATTCGAATAGAATTGCTATAAACGTTAAATATGCATGTTTAATGCAAATTATATTGAACGTACTAACTAATTAGACGGATATTAATTAGTTTATCAACTATACCGGAACGAAATGATAAATTGGTCTTTTATTTAACACACAAGATGTTTATTGTATGAAATTCAAAATGTTGTTTCGGTGGTTTATACAATATCTACTAAACCACCTACAGTAATTCACGTTAAGTGCGCGCAAGTTAAGTCTGCGCGCGTCGTTGACTTTCAAGACTATAACCCTGCCAACACTTTAAATCACTTTCGGCATAATGATGGCCATTATTTACTTTGGGAAACAAGGAACACAGCACATTCGCTTGACAACTAATATATACGTCGAGATGGCGGCAAACGATTATTTCGGCCGCGCTCAGACTTATTTAGCGCTTACTCTAGTTTCTCTTGAATGACAATAATAGCAGTCTTCTATACAATTCATAAAGTTATCTTTTACCTTTATTATAGCAACAACTTATTATCATATGATGACATAATTATAGTGACCTTATAGGTGATGTTCTTCAGAAGGGTCAGATCTGTAGTACCCGCAACCGACGTGCGTGGAAAGAAGGCGTTAGTTTATACATTTATGTTCTAAAGCTGTTACTGTTTTAGATTTCTCACTTCAATATCTTGTTCTTTTTAATCATATTTTATTACCAATTACTTGCTAGAAGTTTGTGTCATAATAATATCTTCATCTACTAAAAAAAAACTAGACAACAACCTGCCCTGCTTAAAATGAGCGTTCCAAACCTACAATAAATAATTCAATCGACGCTTCACAGAGCAGAACACAGTCTTCCTTACTGATAATTGGATGAAATCGTACAACCTATCAAGGCTGGAATATTGATTAGAATCTTTGTAACAACGCCATAATTGTGGCAGACCAAACGCGGGTCCATCAGACCGTCTGATGCGGTCTGATAGACCTGAACAACAAAGTCTCATAGTGAAAGGCGAACTTTTCACGTTCAATTAAAAAACTATTAACGGTTTTAAAGATGGAAGAAAGGTGATTGTGTTTTGTTTCTGTTAAATGTTGGAAAGATCTTTAAGATTTGTACTTTTAAATTAAATCACGAAACTCCAGAGAAAATCGAACTCAAATTCAAAGCTTTTTTTTTCAATCAAATAAATTACAGGCACTTTTGAATTGTGAAGGGGTCGGTTAGTCAGAAAGATGAAGCTAGTTGCCCATGCCAAAGAGTAGGTGCCTATGAAGAAGTAAAGGCAAGAAACTCCACGGACACTCTTAGATCTTGACCTTTTTCTTTTCTTGTCATTTCAGTAGACACCCTTTCTAACCAAATCATCATTGACACATTCCATTCATCGTTCCTTTGGTCTTCCCTATAGCCAATGTCTTCGACACACAAAACTTTCCTCACGACTTTTACCTCATTCCTCCGTATCACCAAAACAAACTTTTAAATGTTGTAAATAAAAATATTGGTCTCTAGTTATAAAGAAATAACAACAGCAGGGGAACCTCTCTGAATCATTATTCAGTGACTGTGAAAATTGACGACTTCAAAAACTACACCGTTTGTTTGACAAAAAAAAAAACTACAAGCATTAAAGAATCCTTCAATAAAAATCGCAATATACCTTATTCAGTCACGCCCCTACCGACCCTTGCTCGAGCCAGCCCGCGACGCTGAGCCTGTAGCTTTAAATTCGTCCCTAAATAATATCAATCCTGATCCAGCTAGTCATTTGCTGCCCTCTTCCAGCGACGCCCTAAACCGAGGTTCGGACCCCACAGGGGGTGCCCTTAGCGTTGTCGCTTAGTTTTAGTTAGTATATAAGTTTAAGTCCTGGCTGGAGGCCTTAATTTATTAGGGAATCCACAGGCAAGTCCGTTTACGCAGACGACAACCTCATAGGTTGACCTGCGAGATGCCAAACAAACAAAAATGTTCAGTCACAGCACCATTATCCGTTTCTTGTGAAAAAGAAAAGTAAGTACTATTATAATGGACTGAAATCGACACTCTATTGTTATACTAAAGATCCCCGCGATAAAATTATACTACGCTCTTAAAATATTGCACGTAGTACTTTTTCACAATGTCTTTACATTCTTCACTTGCGACCCGCTACTGCTACGCACGGTTTTATGACTGGATAAAACATCGATATTTATTTCTTCTTATTAAGTTTAATATCAATGTTCCGGAATACATTCTCTAAACGAAGGTCAAACCCGAATCAAAATCCGGAGTTTAGAAGTACGACGCAGTCACACAGACACAAGAGAGGCGACATGATAATGCCGGGCTGCGATGCTATGCCTCTTTTTTTTAAACCAAAAATACTCAAATCGGTTAACGCTGTTTTCGAGTTTAAACGAGACTAACGAATAACAATTGTTTTATATAAGAAGAAGACTAGCTTATGCTCGGCATGCGTTGCAATGCAATCCTTTTAAAACCTCCGGCGCGCACACAACAGCTTACCAAAGTTTCGTCACAATCGGTCGCTTTTAGCGGAACTAACGCACAGCAATTGATTTTTAAATATTAGAAGAAGAAGATGAAGATAGATGAAAAAGATACAATCACAACTGAACAATCTCTTAGCTATAATGCCAAGTATAACAAACTTTGTGTGCATTAGCCCTAAAACAGTTAAATTCAGATTTGAGAAAACGAAGGAACGACATACAACGTACTTATAAAACGTAATTATATTACAGTCCAGCCGTATCAAGAATGCGTTCTTGAAATCTGTCAGTTCTAAACAAATGACGTATTCGTTTGTATAACTAGAATTGTCGCACTGTCATCAGGAACGCATTTTCTCAACATTTTAGTGACAAATGAAAAGCAAACATAACTTAACTTATAAACTAACGAAAATCAAGAAGTATAAACTACGGTAGACCTCGCATTCTATTGAAACTCCATACTAGTTCAAGGTCAGTGTTACCACAGACGCGCAGTCTACTGTACTAAGAAGTCAGTTGAAGAAGCAGTCTACACTGAAAAGGACCCATCAGTTCGAGCTTCATTCACCAAAACTACGGTATCGAAAAAGAAACACTGAAAAAGAACACACACACACACACTTACAGTAAACAAAATAATTAATACCAAAGCTGTCAAAGCCAATCCCATCATCTTCAATCCAGCAGCATCCATGCTAAACTTGACGTCCATGTCACTAGATCACTACTAAACGAATGGAAAACAAAACGAATTCTAAACGAGAACAATAGCAGAATGTGATGTTGTTGACAAGAACTTTAATAAACATATTTGGAAGGATAAATATGTGACGAATTTTCGTATCTTGCATATCATCTAACGTGAAAAGAACTAGTAAACTCAGTTACACTGCAATACAAACTGCTCCTCTTGTTTTTAGTAATAAGACTGCAGTTTGTACCGGCTAATATATGTATGTATGTATGTAGTAAGATTGTTTCCTGACTCCTGTTATAATGTCTTTTATCTATCTTTATCCATCCATTGGTTAGAGGTTGAGCATCTTTTGTTTTTTCTATTTCAGCTATGGAGGTTTTGTTAATTCTTTTTGCAACTCCCGGTTGTCTAGCGAGTGTCTGTGAGCCGAAGTATTTGGGCCCCGTCCAAATGCTCGGCTAACGAATGGCTAGAGGCTCCGCCGGTAGAGAATCTGCGGAACGTACTAAGCCGTACACAGTTAAGAGAGGTTAGATTGTTACTAAAGATTTATGATGTTATTGCTGTTTTACGTTACAATGATCATCGTAATTTGGAAAAACGATATCCAGTTTTTTTTACGAAATGTTTTCCAAGTTCGTTATAGTTGAAACACAAATAGACTGGAAACCGCACCCTAATTGTGTAACAAATTTTTATTCACAATCTAACGGGCTTTGAAATAAACTCCTAATACATTGCTTTAAAGGTTATAAAAAATCGTCAGCTCAACAACGTTAACAACGCAATGAACGTGGTGGAACTGTCAAAACACACATAAGTACAAACGCAATCTCCCCGCAGGATTGATAGAAATTCGGTAAAGAGTAGAGTGTTTCCTAGCTAGATCCCTTATATTTCAGTAATAATGAAAGAAGTGAAATTCATTTTATAGTCCACCGTATTCCTTAATTTTCAATACTTCTCACCCTAATTAACTTCTCGTTCCGCAGCTGGGTTCATGAATGCGGCAAGCGGAACGTCCAAATAATGTGGAAACTTGACGATGAATCTCTTAGAACCGTTAGAAGTGAAGTGACCGTCTTGTGAGGCTTGTGTACTAAGTAAGCAACCAAGACTTAGTTAAATTGGGAAGTTGACGAAGCAGACGCATAACATGGCCGTATTTTATCGTGGGAAGAATAGATAACATGACTGATTTATTTTGTTTATCTGACATTTTGTCTATTCTTCTTTCGACAAAACTCGTTTCTAAGGTACGGTTCATGTTAGGCGTGCTGTCGTATACGTATATTATAGGCAATGATTATTATAGTGCCTCGTTGGTCTAATGGTCGCAAGCGATACTGCTGAGAACGAGTTCCTAGGTTCTATGGCCTGCACCCAAAATGCATAACACACTATTAATCAAAATCTGAATAATTTTGTAGGATATTGCTAATTGATATGTTCGAAAAAAAAAATTGTTCAACAACGTAAATACTCGTAACGCAACGAATTTTGTTGAACTGTCAAAATGATAGCGACTGCTACTGTTAGTGTGTTACACAATCACCACGGGGGTCGGTTGGTGTTGGGTTTAACCATCTGGAATTTCTCAGTAGCAGCCCGGAGTCTGGATTTGTGAAAGGTTTATTACAAAAGGCTTGCCCCCTATTATAATCAGGGTGTCCCGTAAGTCGACGTCGATAGGTCGGGTAATAATAGTTAATAAAACGATGCTATTTTGTTTACGGGCATTTATATAGAAAAACGAGAAAATCTACTGCCTGTGACGGTACTTTTACCCCTGTTGCTAACAATTTTAACTTAAAAAAAAAAAATCTGTTAACTATTATGACCCGACCTATCACCCGACTCCGACGTGACACTTTTATATGCAAACATAGCTGGCGAAATGTGGGTGAACCATAGGTGCACCTCTGCCTAAACCCTTCGGGGAACACGGGCGCTATATTATGTGTGTTATATAATTATAGTGTTATATATAAATATAGTAATTATAGTGTCTATATCTTTAACATCATCAAGCTTACTAGATTCTCCCCTGTAGGTTCTCTACTCCTCTACTTCAAACTCCTACACTATGTGTCAAATCAAATCATCTTAAGTCATACATACAAATTAGGCTGAGAATCAGCAGCGTCAAAATGACATAAGACAGTCCCCCGGCACGCCCGCCCTTCACCACTTCCTAGTGCTTAAGCTGGGAAGAAGAAGTGGCGCAACCAATTCCCCAGCACCACAGCTGTCTGTTCAGTTAGAAAAAACGTATAGTTGTTTATTAACTTGCTCAGTATCGACTAGTTCTTGTCCCGACTGCGTACCTTCCTTCCTTCGATCTGAACCCTCTTTATCCTGTGAAAAGATGATTATTGACATTGAAGTTAAAACGGTTTGGAAGATGACTGAATAATCCTATACTTTGTAGTTGCATAATGGGTGTGAGTAAGTAAGCTAAGGTTCTCTATGTCTTGTGGTTGTAATTTGATATGTTTTGTGCATCTGTGGTGGTGTCGAGAAGTGTAATGTTTCATAGGTTCTCAACGTGAGCGATTACTCCCCCTCGTGGGCGTTTGAGACTCTCACGGGGGCAGTAGAAGACCTAGAGAAAGTTAGGGGCCGTTGATATGGGATCTTACGAGTATACAGGACAAATTTTTTACCTGTGAGCAAATTGTAATTATGAATTCAGCATATGACCCCTAGCGTAGACATTTTCGTCGGTTATTAATAAACAATATAGCAATATAGAATAGGTATTGCATTTTTCTATGAAACAGCTGATATTTTTATTTTGATAAGGGTCAATCATTTTGTCGGGGTAAATCGACAAAATAATTGATTAGTGGGTCAAGAATCATGTGCTGAATTAATGGTTACATTATGCGCACTGGTTAAAAACTCATCCTGTATAATATTTCACGTTTAAATATAGTCGTGGCAATAACTGTTTCAGATTCGCGACGGATGGTAAGTAAAAACTTTGGCTCTAGAAAAAAAAAGTGGGCAAAATAAGGTTGAGAACCTATCCTCTAGTGTATACCATAGTAGTATATATCTATATATTTGTCCCGTTATTGGTATACACAAAAATAAAAATAAAATACCTGTTATACATAGAAGAAGGTATATACCAGAAGAAACACTACACTCATTCAAATACATTCACACATTTTCACGGATAGAATCGTGCAAAGACACATTCCGCCATGTAATGATAGCATATATTTAATAGAGTAGGTATATTGTAACATACAATATTATCAACAAAATAAAAATGACTACAATGCATTTCTGTTGTGGTAGGACTGACATAATTTTTTGTTGAGAAATTCGCCGACTGAATAAAAACTATGCGACATTAACATTTTTTTTTTAACCAAGCAGATTTTTTTGTAAGGTAGTTCTGTTATCCAGATAGGTGATGTGTTATATATAAGTGTTGCCATATACATGCAACTACACCTGAATAGTTCTATCCTAGGTACAGGGATTTTCAATAAATACTGTGTGACTTTTCGTTTGTTAAAATTATTTTTAGCTTCAAACAGTTTAGAATTCATTTTAACAAATTTTGCAATTTCGTAAATGTAAATGCAAGGAACGGTAAGGAGCTGAGTGATTTAAACACTGGTCTGCATGATTTAGACCAGTCCAGTTTTTTGTGCTATTTTCTAGATATTTCCGTGGAATTCCCCCAAACAATGATACCATATCGAATAATGGAACAGATATAGCCGTCATACACCATCATCGCATCGTAAATACACACTAACGGAACTTCGGGCCGAGATCGAATTTGTCCGCCATTCCTATTGTGTATTCAGTGGTTGATTTATATTCTGCTAGCAGGGAATAGTCCCCCCAATGTTTGGACAATGGATTTCCGAAGGATATTACTTAATTCAATAAATTAGATCAAGATGTTGGTTCCGTATTTCTGATCGGATAGTTTCCGATTTCCGATGTCAGTATTCATTTGTTTTATTTATTAGTTCTTTATTTCTACAGCAAAGTACGACCACTTTCGATTCTCTTTTCAAATTAAAGTTTTAGTCATCTTCAATTCTCTCCCTAAATTCCAAGTAATTAATTTCGGTCTCCTTAAATTTCAGTCTAAAAGTGAATATTTTATCCTACTTGGCAAATCCCCAACCCAACGTAACTAACTATCTGGTAGGATAAAACAATTTTGCTTTCTCTATGCAAACTTACATAATCCTCTTGAGAATAATTGTATTACAGTTATTATACGAACCTCCAGGCGGACGTTGCATGGAAATGGAAATTAAATGCCTATACAGTAAGTACTGTTCTAGAATATTTTAGTTTTTTTCTTGAAGCAGTTCCTCTATTTATTTAACTAAAATGTCCTCTGTATTGTTATTTTATTGGAAGCACATTCAATGAGGGCAGTTTTCGAGGTGATGGGTTTAACTAACATTGGCTATATCTCATGAGATTATCCTCCGAATATTATTCGACGAAATATTTGCTCCTGATAACAACGACGCCGACGTCTATGATGAAAATCGTAATTACTGCTGCTTAGAAACACCAGCCTTTCTAATTCCTATCAATACATTTTTTGGTCCTTCGGTCCTAGGTTGATATTTTTTCGGAAACCTTATGGACTAGACAAAGTAACATCCTTAACATTCAATTAGCGATGACGCTAGTAGAAAAGCCAAAAAAATTATGGGTTTGACATAAGCTATCGAAATGTCACGTGATCATATGACATAGCGTAGTATCATATTGAAGCGATAGCGATTGTAGAAATAGAATGCCCCGAAGCGAATGCCATTTGTCTAGACTACTAGTATTAAGTATACATATACAGGGTGGAATCATGGACGCACAACCTGATACCATGGATTCACTACATGCTTCTGGACCCCCTGGAGTTGAAATTATTCATCGGTTATCAAAAAAATAAACTGCTGTTTCATAGAAAAGTGCAATGCCTACGCGGTCAAAATGTATGGCAGGACAATTTTTTTTTTATCTCGACAAGAAAATTTAACGCAGGGGGGTTCAGAATCATGTACTGAATCCATGGTATCAGGTTGTGCGTCGATGTCCCTTCCACCCTGTATACAGCAAATGCATTTCCAAAGAAATTAGGAACTAAAATATTCTATTATAACGGGGCATAACATATTGCTCTTCAAACACAATTCTAGGACCGTTCCCACTTTGTATACAAAGGAGTTGATGTTAGACGTAATTCGTTGGAATTCCACTTTGTTTATGCGCGTACGCACCCAGAATAAACGGACTAATCCTGTACAAACTGACTTCACAAATAAAGACGCTTCTAAGTGTTTGTACGAACGATAAAACTGTACTTGTAGTGATTGTAGTGTATTTGTTTTAACTGAGCCGTATTTTAACGCTTCATCTTGAGGACAGTAAGATGTATTGTTTTCAAGCGTAGGTACAGAGTCAAGTATATGCTTTATGTTACGCCATAGTCTCCGCAATGTTGTCTTGATCCATCCAAAGGTTGTATGTAAAAGATCGCTTTTAGTGATAAGACAGACCACCCATTGTGACAATCTATGTAAAATTTCTTTATTTATTTATGTAATTTATATGGTGTACATAAAAACAGTTTTAATCTATTCAGTTATATCTCGACTGCCTGGTTGGTCTTGTGGTCGCAAGAGCTATTGCTGAGCATGAGGTCCTGGGTTCGATTCCCAGATCGGGCAAAGTGTTCTTGGGTTTTTCTATCCAGAATTTCTCAGTAGCAGCCCGGAGTCTGGATTTGCGCCCGGTTGATGGCAGTAGGCCCGCCCCCTATTACATGGGACTTACTTAAGCATAACTGCGAAATGTGGGTGTTTTATAGGAACACCTCTACCTAACCCTTCTGGGATTACTGTCGTGATGTTATGTCAGTTAAACGTATTTGTTTGAGGAAACTCATAAAATTACGATCAAGTCAATGCCATACATATATATACATTGTCACTCAATGATTATCACTTCAAGGGGGCCATACCTACGCAAACCACTTTCAAATACATTTGTCATCACTTCACTATCAAAGGGTATCGATAACGATAAGCCACTCGATGAAAGCAAATCCGCGATATCATCGATAAAGCGAACAATCGATTCTCATTAAACTGATTGACGTATATTGTCTATCAATGCGTTCTTATTGGGCATCATGCTAATCTAGGTCAATATGAATGAGATGCCTGTCATTCTGTACCAGTTGAATTAAGTCTGCATTGTTGAAGAGCTTGGGCAAAGCGTTCGTCGATAGCTTGATGTTTGAATTTAGAAGTGGCTACGTCACGTCACTATTTTGGTGTCTGAATCAAGAATGTTGATTAGTAGTATACCCAATGACGTATAATAAATAGACGAGTCACGCATGAACATAAGTGCACTCAAAACGGCGTAAGCCATGAATGTACCTACGTACTAGTACACACAATCATACAGTGAAGAAAAGGAAAGACCCATACCGATACCTGTTGTTAGAAAGAGATGAACATACATAATTAGTTATGTCACTAGTAAACAATGAACATGCAGCAGCAAGACAGTCAGGCAATTGCCTAGCTTTTATCTTGCCAATATTGAGCGCGCGGAACGCATCTAAAAGTAATACATCATTGGATATACCTGTATTATACAACGTGATTTTGATGATTTTTATTTACAGTTCTATAGTTATTTTACCTCTGACGTTATCATCATTCTCTTCCACTTATCCCAATGTACGTATTTGGGGTCGGCGCAACATGACTTTTTCTTTTATACTTCTCTATTAGTAATCTTTTTAGGGTTCGGTAGTCAACAAGGAACCCTTATGGTTTCGCAATAAGGTTTCGCAGCGAAGCTCAGACACACTAAGGGTGGATTTTACCAATGTTCCTGAACCCGTTAACCATATACTACGTTTTAGAGCTGTTAGTGTCATTATTTTCTATGGAATTTTGACACTGACAGCTCTTGAACGCGTTTTACATGTGCTGAACGCGTTCAGTAACATTGTTGAAATCGGCACTTAGTACTAGAAAGCTGATATCCATATCAAAGTGGTAAAATAAAATCTTTTATGGTAATAAATTGGTTGATATTTTTTTCGGCATTACACAACACTGTCGCTTGAAGACCAAAGGACAGTGACCGCAGATTACTACGTGATCACTTGCTTGCCCAGTCTTAGAAAAAGTTCGCGAAAAGCGTCCTCGAAGCAATGTCGTCCTACAGCACGATAACGCGTCCACACATTCCGCTAAGGTAACAGAAGCGTATTTGAAGGCTTCAAATGTAGAACTGATGACGGATCCGCCATACAGCTCAGACCTCGCACTTTGAGACTTCTTTTGTTTCCTAAAATTAAAGTCAAACTTATGGGCACACGTTTGTCGAGCCCTGGATAGGCGGTGAATGCGTTCCACGAAGCCATTGAAGAGGTCCCTAAGGAAGACTGGTCAACAACTACTTTTTACAATGGTTCCAGCAATGCAATAATGCATAAATGGTGAGAGTATGTAAGTATATACTTTGAAAAACAATAAATGTTTCATAAGTCTTATATCTGCATGTCGATTCTGTAAGAAATCTCATCGTGAAGACATGCGTGGAGTGAGCTGTCAGTGTCATCCCGTCTTGGTCAATCCCTAGCATCAGTGGCACTGACAGCTCACTCCACGCTCACTTCACCTAAGTTTTCTCGGTGAGATGGTTACAGAATAGCACTACTGGTCTTATTTATCAGAATCCATAAGATTTCAGTATGATCTAAATATCACATTTAAAACTGTAAAGACTTTTTTTTAATAATGCGTCTGAAGCCTCCATTGATGCAGGATCTTAGTATTTCTTAGCAGGAAACTTGGAACACAAGACAAGACATCACCTACGTCAAGCCACTATATTGTCAAGCCTTTTATTCAATTGCTTATTCGTGTAAACGAAACGTAATAAGTGGCATAAAGCACTACAATACATTATTGATTTACTGCTCCATTCGCGCAATAAATCAATAATGTATTAATTTATTTTCCAGCCGCGATCGAAAGGTCCATCCACCCACCAAAGGAAGGTGACCATCTAGTACATACTGACAACCCTCGGTGCCTCGGAAAAGACGTCCGACTACGTCTTTTCCGAAGCACCGAGGGTTCAAGCCCAAAAGTTTGACAAACAATCTTACCAAGGGTACCCAGTAACTGGGTTACGGAGATCAGTTAAGCAGTAGGTCTTTTTTTTTCAAATCAAATCAAAGTAAACGTTTATTTGCTAGAAATTCATTTTGGTAAAGGTGAGGTACATTACACTAAAGAAGCATGTTTCCCATTTCACTCAGCAAACGGTACTACAAAATCTACCGCAACATTTTACTGTAAGCTCATCAAAAACAAATAAGTTATGCTTGATTAAACAAATCTTAAATTTTATGGGTCCAAATACCATTCGTTCAGAGCAAAGAACAAGTGAATGCAAACAACCTCGCACTTATGACCTATTGCGACACACCCTCTGAGGATTTGGAAAGATCAGATCTATGGTAAGGCTGGGTCTGTATTGCCAATTTGCTGCTTATATTGACCTGATATTTTGTGGTTGTTCAAACCGTTCGAACAGAGAACGTGAGGCTCGTGTATTTGAGTGCGGTGCTCAAACACACGAGCGGCACTTTGTCGACGGCTGCAACTGCCTTTGCCGTTGACGCGAGCCGCTCGTGTGTATGAACACTAAGTAAAAATGCGGGGTGTATGCGTAACAAACTAACAATAGACTAATATTAAAAATGTTCTTAAAAATAATGTAATTTCAAAGAAGGCATCATAAAGGCGCTAGTATGAAGTTACATTGTCGTGACGTCATTTCTACGATAGTGCTGTCCTTGGCTAACACTTATTTTAAAACGTTTATAACTTGGCAATTTTTTAAGCTTTTTCACTTTTTTGTTTGCACAATTTGAAAACAAACATTTTTTTATCATCCCTATTGCAATTTTGACAATTGGACAACATTCGTTGCGGTTTTTACGTTGTCGAGCAAACGTAGTGGTTAAACATATGAAGCAAGGGATTAGGAGTTTCAGAATAAGAATCATTTTTTGTTAAACATAGGTCAATATCTTTTAAAACCGGGTCCGGGGGTCTTAGCAAGAGGAGGTCTTAGGAAGCATATCGAAAGTTTGAGCCTGGCCTTAAATAGAGTGATGGAAATCTTTGACATTTCACAGTCGTGATGTTGAACAATCAAATGCCACTATTTGTTTGTTTTGATCGATCTATCTTGATCATGTAAAATGCGGTCATGCGCAAGAATTTAATGCGTAAGTAACTGTTGGCGTTTCTATATAATTCATTAAAATGTTGTACATATTTGATGGGGTCCAAGATACAGGCTGTGCCTAGTTTGGGACCAACGATATTTAAAAATTCATAAGTTACAATATGGAGGATATTGTAACTTTTGAACGTTTAAATAAATGATTTACACTGAAGGAACGGTTATGTTATGAATAAACTTTTTATGAATAACGAATTATGTAAGTAGGATAGTACTGGGTGGTCTCGGCTGATAGTTGATTAACTCCTACAGGCCTACATTCTGCAAAGCTAGTGCTCTCGTATCTTTGCTAAAAATCAAAGCGTTGTTTCATAGCTTGGCAAAGTGGATGGCTACAATCATAGACCGTTACATCTATTATTAGGTATTTTAAAAGATTGGTAGGTACCTAAAGTACCTAACGAAATCTATAGTTTTCAAAAAACAGACGAGGTTTCCTAGCCTTTTTTTTTATTGGAGGAACACTGGTTCCCAAATCACAGTTTCGTGTGTCACAGTGTGGGAGGCAGGGGGACCTAAATTTAAGTAACTACTAATTCTGTATGTTGTACCTAATTGTGATATCAGTCAACAATGTTGTCACTGTTTTGAAAATAAAGAAATTTATTATCATTATAACCTAAAACAATTGAGACGGAAGGTGGAAACCTCGCAGAACCAAGCGTGATATCGCCAACCGCCATGAAAGACGAAAAAAAATGAAGGAGATGTCTCGTCTCGAATGACAAAGACGGTCGTGACTGCAAAAAATAATACAAGTACAGAAAATCTAGAAAAACCTGTTGTACTGACTAGATTGCTAACAGTTTTTAGTGTAAGTCGGGAAATACAATAGAAAAACATTTACTGTTTGCCTACAACTAGCGAAACGCTCCTGCTTCGCATGTTTTGTACGGCTTGACAAGACATCGAGGTTTCGTGATTATATGTAACTAGCTGTAGCCCGCGACTTCGTCTGCGATCCGGTGTGAAATGTAGCCCACATACGCACAAACCGGGATTTATTTTAGTATTTCATTAATCTTAACGCAAACTCAACACACACACACACACGTGTATGTCATGTTTTAGTTTTCTGGCGTATGGCACTCGTGGGTAGCAGCTGAAAACTAGCATCAGATGTCACCTTGTGTTGTCATCTGACATAATGCTGAGTTGAGGCCCTTTTGGCCAATCACTAAATGTATTTCTGTATTTTATAGTTTTAAGGAGTCATTTTTTAATGTTGTAATGCCAATGAACGCATTTTTCTTTCTTTCTTAGCCTATGTCCTTACCCAACTCATGGCCCCGGTCATCTATCTTGTGAATAAATTAAATAAATCTGTCAATATGTAAAGATCTCCCTACCTAGAACCTACTTTCTTCACTCAATATGTTCAAAACGGCGTAAGCCATGAATGTACCTACGTACTAGTACACACAATCATACAGTGAAGAAAAGGAAAGACCCATACCGATACCTGTTGTTAGAAAGAGATGAACATACATAATTAGTTATGTCACTAGTAAACAATGAACATGCAGCAGCAAGACAGTCAGGCAATTGCCTAGCTTTTATCTTGCCAATATTGAGCGCGCGGAACGCATCTAAAAGTAATACATCATTGGATATACCTGTATTATACAACGTGATTTTGATGATTTTTATTTACAGTTCTATAGTTATTTTACCTCTGACGTTATCATCATTCTCTTCCACTTATCCCAATGTACGTATTTGGGGTCGGCGCAACATGACTTTTTCTTTTATACTTCTCTATTAGTAATCTTTTTAGGGTTCGGTAGTCAACAAGGAACCCTTATGGTTTCGCAATAAGGTTTCGCAGCGAAGCTCAGACACACTAAGGGTGGATTTTACCAATGTTCCTGAACCCGTTAACCATATACTACGTTTTAGAGCTGTTAGTGTCATTATTTTCTATGGAATTTTGACACTGACAGCTCTTGAACGCGTTTTACATGTGCTGAACGCGTTCAGTAACATTGTTGAAATCGGCACTTAGTACTAGAAAGCTGATATCCATATCAAAGTGGTAAAATAAAATCTTTTATGGTAATAAATTGGTTGATATTTTTTTCGGCATTACACAACACTGTCGCTTGAAGACCAAAGGACAGTGACCGCAGATTACTACGTGATCACTTGCTTGCCCAGTCTTAGAAAAAGTTCGCGAAAAGCGTCCTCGAAGCAATGTCGTCCTACAGCACGATAACGCGTCCACACATTCCGCTAAGGTAACAGAAGCGTATTTGAAGGCTTCAAATGTAGAACTGATGACGGATCCGCCATACAGCTCAGACCTCGCACTTTGAGACTTCTTTTGTTTCCTAAAATTAAAGTCAAACTTATGGGCACACGTTTGTCGAGCCCTGGATAGGCGGTGAATGCGTTCCACGAAGCCATTGAAGAGGTCCCTAAGGAAGACTGGTCAACAACTACTTTTTACAATGGTTCCAGCAATGCAATAATGCATAAATGGTGAGAGTATGTAAGTATATACTTTGAAAAACAATAAATGTTTCATAAGTCTTATATCTGCATGTCGATTCTGTAAGAAATCTCATCGTGAAGACATGCGTGGAGTGAGCTGTCAGTGTCATCCCGTCTTGGTCAATCCCTAGCATCAGTGGCACTGACAGCTCACTCCACGCTCACTTCACCTAAGTTTTCTCGGTGAGATGGTTACAGAATAGCACTACTGGTCTTATTTATCAGAATCCATAAGATTTCAGTATGATCTAAATATCACATTTAAAACTGTAAAGACTTTTTTTTAATAATGCGTCTGAAGCCTCCATTGATGCAGGATCTTAGTATTTCTTAGCAGGAAACTTGGAACACAAGACAAGACATCACCTACGTCAAGCCACTATATTGTCAAGCCTTTTATTCAATTGCTTATTCGTGTAAACGAAACGTAATAAGTGGCATAAAGCACTACAATACATTATTGATTTACTGCTCCATTCGCGCAATAAATCAATAATGTATTAATTTATTTTCCAGCCGCGATCGAAAGGTCCATCCACCCACCAAAGGAAGGTGACCATCTAGTACATACTGACAACCCTCGGTGCCTCGGAAAAGACGTCCGACTACGTCTTTTCCGAAGCACCGAGGGTTCAAGCCCAAAAGTTTGACAAACAATCTTACCAAGGGTACCCAGTAACTGGGTTACGGAGATCAGTTAAGCAGTAGGTCTTTTTTTTTCAAATCAAATCAAAGTAAACGTTTATTTGCTAGAAATTCATTTTGGTAAAGGTGAGGTACATTACACTAAAGAAGCATGTTTCCCATTTCACTCAGCAAACGGTACTACAAAATCTACCGCAACATTTTACTGTAAGCTCATCAAAAACAAATAAGTTATGCTTGATTAAACAAATCTTAAATTTTATGGGTCCAAATACCATTCGTTCAGAGCAAAGAACAAGTGAATGCAAACAACCTCGCACTTATGACCTATTGCGACACACCCTCTGAGGATTTGGAAAGATCAGATCTATGGTAAGGCTGGGTCTGTATTGCCAATTTGCTGCTTATATTGACCTGATATTTTGTGGTTGTTCAAACCGTTCGAACAGAGAACGTGAGGCTCGTGTATTTGAGTGCGGTGCTCAAACACACGAGCGGCACTTTGTCGACGGCTGCAACTGCCTTTGCCGTTGACGCGAGCCGCTCGTGTGTATGAACACTAAGTAAAAATGCGGGGTGTATGCGTAACAAACTAACAATAGACTAATATTAAAAATGTTCTTAAAAATAATGTAATTTCAAAGAAGGCATCATAAAGGCGCTAGTATGAAGTTACATTGTCGTGACGTCATTTCTACGATAGTGCTGTCCTTGGCTAACACTTATTTTAAAACGTTTATAACTTGGCAATTTTTTAAGCTTTTTCACTTTTTTGTTTGCACAATTTGAAAACAAACATTTTTTTATCATCCCTATTGCAATTTTGACAATTGGACAACATTCGTTGCGGTTTTTACGTTGTCGAGCAAACGTAGTGGTTAAACATATGAAGCAAGGGATTAGGAGTTTCAGAATAAGAATCATTTTTTGTTAAACATAGGTCAATATCTTTTAAAACCGGGTCCGGGGGTCTTAGCAAGAGGAGGTCTTAGGAAGCATATCGAAAGTTTGAGCCTGGCCTTAAATAGAGTGATGGAAATCTTTGACATTTCACAGTCGTGATGTTGAACAATCAAATGCCACTATTTGTTTGTTTTGATCGATCTATCTTGATCATGTAAAATGCGGTCATGCGCAAGAATTTAATGCGTAAGTAACTGTTGGCGTTTCTATATAATTCATTAAAATGTTGTACATATTTGATGGGGTCCAAGATACAGGCTGTGCCTAGTTTGGGACCAACGATATTTAAAAATTCATAAGTTACAATATGGAGGATATTGTAACTTTTGAACGTTTAAATAAATGATTTACACTGAAGGAACGGTTATGTTATGAATAAACTTTTTATGAATAACGAATTATGTAAGTAGGATAGTACTGGGTGGTCTCGGCTGATAGTTGATTAACTCCTACAGGCCTACATTCTGCAAAGCTAGTGCTCTCGTATCTTTGCTAAAAATCAAAGCGTTGTTTCATAGCTTGGCAAAGTGGATGGCTACAATCATAGACCGTTACATCTATTATTAGGTATTTTAAAAGATTGGTAGGTACCTAAAGTACCTAACGAAATCTATAGTTTTCAAAAAACAGACGAGGTTTCCTAGCCTTTTTTTTTATTGGAGGAACACTGGTTCCCAAATCACAGTTTCGTGTGTCACAGTGTGGGAGGCAGGGGGACCTAAATTTAAGTAACTACTAATTCTGTATGTTGTACCTAATTGTGATATCAGTCAACAATGTTGTCACTGTTTTGAAAATAAAGAAATTTATTATCATTATAACCTAAAACAATTGAGACGGAAGGTGGAAACCTCGCAGAACCAAGCGTGATATCGCCAACCGCCATGAAAGACGAAAAAAAATGAAGGAGATGTCTCGTCTCGAATGACAAAGACGGTCGTGACTGCAAAAAATAATACAAGTACAGAAAATCTAGAAAAACCTGTTGTACTGACTAGATTGCTAACAGTTTTTAGTGTAAGTCGGGAAATACAATAGAAAAACATTTACTGTTTGCCTACAACTAGCGAAACGCTCCTGCTTCGCATGTTTTGTACGGCTTGACAAGACATCGAGGTTTCGTGATTATATGTAACTAGCTGTAGCCCGCGACTTCGTCTGCGATCCGGTGTGAAATGTAGCCCACATACGCACAAACCGGGATTTATTTTAGTATTTCATTAATCTTAACGCAAACTCAACACACACACACACACGTGTATGTCATGTTTTAGTTTTCTGGCGTATGGCACTCGTGGGTAGCAGCTGAAAACTAGCATCAGATGTCACCTTGTGTTGTCATCTGACATAATGCTGAGTTGAGGCCCTTTTGGCCAATCACTAAATGTATTTCTGTATTTTATAGTTTTAAGGAGTCATTTTTTAATGTTGTAATGCCAATGAACGCATTTTTCTTTCTTTCTTAGCCTATGTCCTTACCCAACTCATGGCCCCGGTCATCTATCTTGTGAATAAATTAAATAAATCTGTCAATATGTAAAGATCTCCCTACCTAGAACCTACTTTCTTCACTCAATATGTTCAAACTCATTTTTTTCACTTTTCCTTACGACTTTCAAATATTTTCTTTCACACTAACCATCTCCTGACAATTACAAACACAACAGTAAAGATTTAGCCAAATAGGTGCAGCCGCTTTGAAGTTATGCGCGGACAAACATTTGTGGCAATTTAATTATCTAATATATAAAATTCTCGTGTCACAGTTTTCGTTGCCATACTCCTCCGAAACGGCTTGACCGATTTTGATGAAATTTTGTGTGCATATCGGGTAGGTCTGAGAATCGGCCAACATCTATTTTTCAAAAAAAAAAATTTTGCAAAACAACGTTTGCGGGTTCAGCTAGTATTTATATAGATAGATAGATTGAATATTAATGAATAGTACGTATACGGCTACACATCAAGCTATACATTTCCATTGAACGAAAACCTATACAATGCGAGGTCAGCAAAAACTGTGTGTACAAATAAACTTTCCGGGAATCATTTTCCCGGTAAGTAACGGTGGAGTTTCTTGCCACTTCTTCTCCATACGAAACTACTTTTTGGAAGTGGCGCCTAGAATCCTATTTGTAATGTCAATTTTGACGTTCAAAAGTGCCTTTATAAGGGCCAATTCGAAATAAATGCTTTGACTTTGACTTTGATGGTGAAACCGTTCAGAAAAAAACGGTCATGTGCAAGTCAGACTTGACCACGAAGGGTTTCGTACCATAAGGCAAAAAAAAAACACGTTTCTTGTATGGAGACCCCCTTAAATTTTTTACTTTGTATTATTTTTCTTGCTTTTGCTCACACTGACTGATATTTTCAACAGTCAAGCTATTACGATTCTAGAGGTACAGCAGTGACAGACAGGCAGACGGGCGGACGGACAGCGGAGGCTTAGTAATTAGCTTTGATTGGCACCCTTTGGGTAAGTTTTTGGCATAGACATCGTACTTTAGAGACCATAAAAATTTGAAGGCTCGTTTTGACTGCGTTTGTCCGTATTATTAATATGAATAACGGTTTTTGTGATTATCAGCAGTCATCGGAAGCCTTGCAGTTTACCGTAAAACTGGAAACTAAATTGTTTTTGGACTTAAACGGTGAATAACCTTTAAATTAACACCGTTATGTTTAATTTATAATAGGATTAACTAAATACTCCTCAACTTTTCATTGTCCTGCTCAATATCAAACTCTGACAGTTTTTTTTTCCAGATCAACTTCCTGAGCTCCTGGATGCGTATTGATGTTATATGCTTAAAAGCTAGATAGTATATAACATTTCCCTTTCAAGTTTACATTCAAGAACTTCAAGATCCCTACAAAACCCACAGGAAGAAACGAACGCAAATCTATTTTTAGGCTCAGATCACACAACTCTAATTGCAAACGGAAACAAAATAACTAACCCATCAAAGTCGGGACAAACAAGACAAATTAATAAGTGTTCCGCTGCTCCAATTAATTACAGAAAACAGACCACGTCATGACAAGTCACCGCAGTCCCAATGAATAAAGAAACAGCCTGAAAACCGGAAGATCTTGTTCAAGAATTTAAATTCGACGGAGCGACCATAACCACAGTCAAGCGAATTCAATAATTCAATCAATCAGAGGACTAACTTCTTCATCCACTACTGTGTCAGCTGCTCTTCCTGTGGGCAATATCTGTTCAGCAAATGTTTCCTCTAATGTTCTTCTGCTGTTTGGGTTTTCCTTTCGGACATCTTTTGTCGAAGAACCAGCTTTTGGTTTTTTTTTTTTTCGTTTTAATGTTTTTAAGAATGTGTTTAGTTTAGTTTGTGAAACTGCGTATCATACTTACTGCGTATTCCTGTGCGAGTCACAATGAATACTTTTTCTTTCTTTCTTTTTTCAGCGTAGCCTTGTGCCTTTATTCAAATTAAGAACTAGCTTTTGTCCGCGACTTTGTCCGCGTGAAGAGATAACATAACATCACGCCTGTATTTCCCGAAGGGTTCGGCAGAGGTGCACCTACAGTACACCCGCCTTTCGTTAGTTCTTTTAAGTCCCATGTAATAGGGGGCGAGCCTACTGCCATCAACCGGGCACAAATTAAGTACTGCTACTCCGGACTGCTACTGAGAATTCCTGTTTTTTTTTTTTTTTAACCGGCCAAGTGCGGGTCCTACCACGCACAATGAAGGGTTCCATAGTTGGGATGATGCTATGGATTCACCAAGACAGGATGACACTGACAGTTCACTCCACGCAAGTCTCCACGGTGAGATTTTCACAGAATCGACATGCAGCAGTTCCGAAGATTAACCGCTACATATATTTAAGAAAAAAGATTTCTATGATACAAACTCACAAAATGTTACCTCTTTATAATATTCGTGTAGATTTTTCTAAGCATCAGTAGAGATTTAGACTTGTGCTCATCTTTCAACAGTTTTAGAAATTAAGGAAACTTCATCGATTACATATACATATTTATGGATTTTAAGTTTTTGAATTTGCATGATATTGAAGGCCAGTTATTTTAGATTGATTATGGGCGTGTGAGGTTTCTCTTCGATGGGCTCGTATATTACTTTTTAATTAAAAAATACGTATATTATGAATACCGCGTCAGCCCACATTTACTAGGTTTATTGATGTGTAACCGTTTATATTTCAAAGATGTGATGTCTTATGCCACTTGCCGATGCATCTTGATCTTAAAACGAAGAAGTCCTTATTAACTTTTGAATTGTTGGTACAAATTAAATTGGAGCTTTAACGAGACATGTGTAGGTTATACAGGGTGTCCTGTGAGTCGACGTCAAGCTGGAGTCGGGCGATAGGTCGGGTCATAATAGTTAACAGACAAATATATTTAATAAAAAGGTAAAACTTGGAAGCAACAGGAGTTAAAATACCGTCACATGCAATAGATTTTCAATTTTTTTTTAAATCAATTCCCGTAATTTTTAAAACACAAAGCAAAGATTTGTTTATACATTTATACATTGTACATTATATGTTTTTGTATTTTTTTTTTATTATTATTAAAAAAATTATATTTTTCTGTTAACTAATAAGTATGACTTGACCTATCACCCAATTCCTTAACGTCGGCTTACGGGACACCCTGTATATCCTGTAGATGTTATAATCAGGGTGGAAGGGACATCGACGCACAACCGGTTACCATGGGCTCAGTACATGATTGTGAACCCTTGAAAGCCTTGAATCTTTTTGTTGGTTATTAACAAAAATGCTCTGAAATACATTTTGACCGCGTAGGTATTGCGCTTTTCTATGAAACGGAATTTTAACTCAGGAGGGTTCAGAATCACGTACTGAGTCCATGGTACCCAGTTGTGCGTCGATATCCCTTCCACCCTGTATAGTTTTAGTATCCTGAATTTCGCAACGTTTTCAATAATGATAATCGATTTTATTTTCCTGCTTAAAGACATACTTTAGCTAGCTTTAAGCTTAAGAATATCTTTGATCATTTTCGCTATGATGCTCAAAATATGTTGTATTCATCATGGTTTCAGTTTGCACGTCAATGTCCCTGCCCCCGAATATTTTGAGATCAAGTCGATAAAATGGCATTGTATAGGTTAAGAAAGTTAACAGCCGCACTCAGAAAGGTTCATTAAATTAGTCCTTATTAGTACTTAACTAATAAGCATTAAATCCGTTAATGAACGGTACATCCCAGAGTCATAATTTAAGGGTTAATTAGTTAATGACAGTATTAAGTATCTATAGGGCGAAGCAACATCAAATCATCATATCGATTGCATATCGATAAAGCCTTGGTGTAGCCACATTTGAAAACTGTTAATGCTAAATAAATAAAAAGTTTATTTATACTGTCTTCTTCTATGTTCTTTCAGTGAAAATGTGATAACAATTAAACGACACACTTTGTTAAATTCCATTCATATTTCTGTTTCAATTTAGCGATGTAGCGTATTATTATTTTATATAATAGCAACATTATTTCCGATGCAAATGGCAATCCTCTTTTTGTTGGTTTCCTGAGGTCGGATGCAAGCAACGGTAATATTACTTTTTTTACAGATTCAGGTGTAAATCTATGTCGTGCATGAAATTCTTGAATTGAGTATTTGCTAATAGGATCAGAAGCATCTCGTAAATACCGCCTCAGTCCTACTTCTGTATATCTTCTGGCATAGTTCACAAATTTAATAAAATTATCAAACATTATTGCTGTTATTATTGCGAAAGCGAAATCACTTGTAAAAATATAACCCCAAACGTAAATGTCAAAATCAATCGTTAAAGAGTTAAGTAAAGGTTTTGCTGTACTTAACTTAAATTATCATTAAGGGTCGCTAATGAACCGTTAACTGACTCTGAGGGTGAACCTTTTTTAATTTTTACTAAGGATCCCTTTAAGCAACAATTAGGCGACTCTGAGTGTGGCAGTAAGACTCGTTCCAAAAAATCCTGTAGTGTCAGTATGTTCATTATAAGCAGACTGGTGACCCAAACAAATAAAAAAGTTATTGTACTTATTTTGTACCTACTTCTTTCAAACTCACCTCTTCCAGCCTCAGCGGCTCCTCCAGCCCGGCCGCTATCCTCTCTCGTTTCTCTCTCTCTTTCCTTTCCTTCTTTTCTCGTTTCCGCCTCTCTTTCTCTCCATCCCGCTCCTCACCACCTCCCACATCCCCGCCGGTCAACACCGCGGTCTTTTTCATGAAGTTAAACATGGCGGTTTGGCTCTGAAACAAAAAAGAAAGTTTTATTATTTAGTTATCCTAACTAATGTTATCCTTTCATTCGTGGCGGCCATTTTGGCGAAACGCGCGCATTATATATATATGTCACGCTACTTCTGGGTGGACTCGGGCGAAAACGGCGCGTGTGATTAAAACGACGATATCTCCTTAGTTATTCACGGGAGCTGTTTAGAAGTTATAAATGTGAAAGTATTTTTGCTAGTTTGTTTGTTACGCTTTCACGTCAAAACGTCTGAGCCGATTTGGATGAAATTTGGCACACAGATAGACCTTGACCTGGGTAAGGACATAGGGTACTTTTCAACATGGATCGCAGACGAAGACGCAGGCAACAGCTAGTTTGTTTATGTTTCCTTAAAAGGGGTTTGCTGCAGACAGCGATGTTATCATTATCATCACCTTTGAGCCTCTTCCTAACTATGTTGAGGTCGGATTCAGCCTAACATATACCCCAATTGCGTAAAACACAATCAATCGGAATCTGAATCGTTTTGAAACAGATTGCTAATACATTGCTTCATAAGTTCAAAAAAAAAGTCTGCTCAACAATGTAAATAACGCAATGGATGTTGTTGAACTGTCAAAATACAACAGATTAGTCGTGATCGTTTACGAAAATGTGTTACGTATGGTGCAGCTGAATACCAGAACTTTACACGGAGCGACTGCCTGTCTGACTTCCATAGCGTGAAAAAACCCAAATTAGCAGTTGGTGTTTACTGGAAAGGGAATCAATGTGGAAGAAGAAGAATAGATAACGCTACGACCCAATGCAAAGGATGAGGGCATGAAAATGACCAGCACGCGTCGCATGATATGACTACCATAGGAGCGGGTTTTGTCGAAGGAAAAATAGACAAAATTACAGACTTTACACAGATTTCTAGAGAAATGTCATTTTGTCTCTATTCCATCGGTAATTTTTTCTATTCTATCGGTCATTTTGTCTATTCTTCTAAACCCGTTTCTATAGTGGTCATGCAACGCGTACTGTTGAGGTCATTTTGTCTATTATATCGGCCATTTTGTCTATTCTATCGGTCATTTTGTCTATTCTATTGGTCATTTTGTTTATTGTATCGGTCATTTTGTCTATTCTTCTGGTGCCAAAACACGTTCCTGTGATGCAACGCGTGCTGTTGATGTTTTTATTTTCTATCTGTCGACTAGGAGTTTGAAGCGAATAATCATTGAGTTTATCAATAGTTGTACTATCTACTTTCCTGCCAAAAGTCCCAGCGCCCTAATTGTGCAATGCATTCTAAACCGCAGTAGTTATCATTTCGGAAGTTCAACAAAGTTCGTTGCACTTTTTACCGTGTTTAAAAATCATATTTACACATAGCTGTGTTATTTTATGGTATCTTTTGCAAATACTAGCTTTCACTAAGTATCCTAGTCTCTCAAAACATGGATTACTTAAGTTTTTTCTCATATTAATAACACTTAACAAAATAGTAATATATAATATATAGTTATAAAAAATAACAATAATTTACCTATAGATTGAGCCATATAAAGGAGCAAAAATTAGATGGCGAAAAAGTCTTAATTTTTTTTTCTATTTCTAATTTTTCTAATAAATTACAAAATGATTTTTATAAAAAAAGATGCACAGTCTCGCGTTGGCGCAAGCACATAAAAATTTACTCTAGTCATTATAAAGAATACAAATTCTTTAGTTATCTCTGAATAAAACAAATAATTGCATAGGCTCAATGTATTACGGCAACTCTTCCTACGAAAATATTCAGTTGCTAAAATAATTTGTGCTTGCTCAGCAATTGTTACGGCATATCATAATCAGGCTAATACTGTTCCCACTGCTTGCCTCTTCTCTTCGAGAGGGAGTGGGCTCTCGCGGGCCCAGTGCGGGTTGGTCGATGTCACAAGTCTTCGAAGTTTTGGTTCTAAGACATGCCGGTTTCCTTCACCGTTTTCAGAGCAGTGGTGATGAAATTATTTACACAAAGTAAGGCGCCTGCCTGCCTTGGTTCGAACCCACGGCCTAGAAGTCGTAGGAGTCGGGGTCGTTACCACTGGGCCACCACTGCTCTTATGTATATCGGCATATCACAGAAGAAACATCAACAAAAAATGGTCTAGCAAAGGATAAAAAGTAATTTAAGTACTAAACCAAACTAAGTACCGAGGGACCAAAATTTCCCAAAGCATAAGAGCTAGCTCCAAAAGGCCCAATAAACTGCACGCTATACAATGTAGCACCTATACCTAGGGTTGCCAACCCTCTATGTAATATAGTATCCTACTATATTAGAGGCCTAAAACTATTAATAAAATATTTGAAAAAAAAAATGGCGAAACTACTATATTGTCAGTATTAATCTCATAAAAACTGAGTTAATGGTATTTTGTAACTCTAATTTATAGTGAAGTTGTAATAGTTGAGTAATAAAAAATAAAAAAATAAAACATGTATTAAATTATATATATTTTTACAGGCAATGGTTTCTGAATACTATCTACACCACTTTGTTTAACAGAACTGTCGGGACCATGCAACAATACATCATACAGCCCACAAGCCAATGAGTAGACAACCCACAGAGACCAAGATTGGTCTCTGTAGGTTCTCTACTCGATAACTTTATATGTGTTCGTGTCGTTGGAGATCCAAGCAATACCTTTTGACACGGGTATAAAGTTTGATGGAGCGACGACTTTAGCAAGGTTGCGGGTAGCAACTGGGTGAGAGTGGTCGGCGGATCAAGCGAAATGGCGTGCAAAAGTAGAGGCCTATGTCTAGTAGTGGAATGCCAGAGGTGTATGCTGGGTGTGTACTCATTTCGGTAGGTACGCAGTACACGCTCACATGTCAACACAACACAACACAACATGTTACTAGGTTAACTATACATCAGCATTTGTCCTGATATTTCAGGATTTTTTGGCTCATAACATGATTGCGGCCGGATTTGGAAATCTCAAGATTTTTAGATTTTTCAATAAAATACAGATTTTTTAATAATCTTTTGATAATTCACAAATCAACGTTATTAACATCAACATCAAAATCAATCAAATTTACTCTTTTTGGTTTTTAGATTTAGAATCAACTTTACTAAGTGAATTGCATAAAATAATAATCAATAAGTACTTTCATTAATCTGTGAATAATGTTAGCGACAAAATCTCAGGACTTTTCCAATGAAATCAGGCTTTTTGTCAGGACTTCGATTTTCCATCTGGTAACCCTACATGTTACTGTTTCCACACCAACCTATCCATTCTGTAAAAATCTCAAAATAAACATAGGTGAAGTGAGCTGTTAATAGTGTCAATCATCAGGTGGAATGACAGCTCACGTCATCTAAGTTGCCATGGTTAGAATTGTTCAGAATAGATCGGCAGATTAATATTTATAAAGGTAGCATTCTGATGGATACCTACTCCATGCCACAGTGCCACATCTCGTCCCTTTGATTTAGTTAAAGTGCGCTGGATATCCGAGCAAAATAATCTTTGACTGCGCGGCAGCCGACCCATAAAATTGATTGACGCGAGCGCAGTAGCATTTATTTACAGCTCAGATGTCTCGATACTTTGTTGCGCTTTTGAAGACGAGAAGGGTGAAGGTGAGTATGCGTAATGCAAATATACATGTGTTACCAAAGGGTGGGCTTTAATACCCATATTCTAAGTGAAAACCTCATGATTTCCTCGACTTGACCCAACCTCACTTAGGTGGTTTGATATTAATAGTTGGAAAATGCTTGAGATAATTTAACTCATCTCAAGCAATTTCCTCAGGTGAGGTGAGTTTGAGTTGAGGAACAAAATGTCAAATAAGGTACGTCAGCATCTACCTTGAGGCTTCCTTGAGGTAGTCAACGACAGTTTTAACCAAAACACGCGTATTTTTCCGATTTTCATAATGTATTTTTAAGAGTTTATTGAATATTGGACGATTCCTAACGCATCACCTCGAGTCACAGTCATTCGAGGGACCTCATGATTTCCTTAATCTGACGACTAATACCGATTTTAAGGGTCTTCCGAGCAACGCAGCGAGGTCTCCTCGAGAGAGTTGTGAGTCGAGTAGCGATGTTCGAGTTCGAGGTATCAACTTAGAATACGAGTATGGGTGTAAGAAGCTAGACATTATTTGGAAAACGATTTCAAGATTGAAGAAGTTTTTTTTTTGAACCATTGCAAACGACAGCCCCGATCTTACCAAGGGGTATCGTGTTACTCTTTAACTGGGTTGTTGAGGTCAGATAGGCAGTCGGTCCATGTAAAATACTGGTTTTCATCTGAATCCGGTTAGACTGGAAGCCAACCCACAAGGTTAGACTAGAAGCCAACCCACAAGGTTAGACTATAAGCCAACCCACAAGGATAGACTAGAAGCCAACCCACAAGGTTAGACTAGAAGCCAACCCACAAGGATAGACTAGAAGCCAACCCACAAGGTTAGACTAGAAGCCAACCCACAAGGATAGACTAGAAGCCAACCCACAAGGTTAGACTAGAAGCCAACCCACAAGGATAGACTAGAAGCCAACCCACAAGGTTAGACTAGAAGCCAACCCACAAGGATAGACTAGAAGCCAACCCACAAGGTTAGACTATAAGCCAACCCACAAGGATAGACTAGAAGCCAACCCACAAGGATAGACTAGAAGCCAACCCACAAGGTTAGACTAGAAGCCAACCCACAAGGATAGACTAGAAGCCAACCCACAAGGATAGACTAGAAGCCAACCCACAAGGTTAGACTATAAGCCAACCCACAAGGATAGACTAGAAGCCAACCCACAAGGTTAGACTATAAGCCAACCCACAAGGATAGACTAGAAGCCAACCCACAAGGATAGACTAGAAGCCAACCCACAAGGTTAGACTATAAGCCAACCCACAAGGATAGACTAGAAGCCAACCCACAAGGATAGACTAGAAGCCAACCCACAAGGATAGACTAGAAGCCAACCCACAAGGATAGACTAGAAGCCAACCCACAAGGTTAGACTAGAAGCCAACCCACAAGGATAGACTAGAAGCCAACCCACAAGGATAGACTAGAAGCCAACCCACAAGGTTAGACTATAAGCCAACCCACAAGGATAGACTAGAAGCCAACCCACAAGGTTAGACTATAAGCCAACCCACAAGGATAGACTAGAAGCCAACCCACAAGGATAGACTAGAAGCCAACCCACAAGGATAGACTAGAAGCCAACCCACAAGGATAGACTAGAAGCCAACCCACAAGGATAGACTAGAAGCCAACCCACAAGGTTAGACTATAAGCCAACCCACAAGGATAGACTAGAAGCCAACCCACAAGGATAGACTAGAAGCCAACCCACAAGGTTAGACTATAAGCCAACCCACAAGGATAGACTAGAAGCCAACCCACAAGGATAGACTAGAAGCCAACCCACAAGGTTAGACTAGAAGCCAACCCACAAGGATAGACTAGAAGCCAACCCACAAGGTTAGACTAGAAGCCAACCCACAAGGATAGACTAGAAGCCAACCCACAAGGTTAGACTAGAAGCCAACCCACAAGGATAGACTAGAAGCCAACCCACAAGGTTAGACTATAAGCCAACCCACAAGGATAGACTAGAAGCCAACCCACAAGGATAGACTAGAAGCCAACCCACAAGGTTAGACTAGAAGCCAACCCACAAGGATAGACTAGAAGCCAACCCACAAGGATAGACTAGAAGCCAACCCACAAGGTTAGACTATAAGCCAACCCACAAGGATAGACTAGAAGCCAACCCACAAGGTTAGACTATAAGCCAACCCACAAGGATAGACTAGAAGCCAACCCACAAGGATAGACTAGAAGCCAACCCACAAGGTTAGACTATAAGCCAACCCACAAGGATAGACTAGAAGCCAACCCACAAGGATAGACTAGAAGCCAACCCACAAGGATAGACTAGAAGCCAACCCACAAGGATAGACTAGAAGCCAACCCACAAGGTTAGACTAGAAGCCAACCCACAAGGATAGACTAGAAGCCAACCCACAAGGATAGACTAGAAGCCAACCCACAAGGTTAGACTATAAGCCAACCCACAAGGATAGACTAGAAGCCAACCCACAAGGTTAGACTATAAGCCAACCCACAAGGATAGACTAGAAGCCAACCCACAAGGATAGACTAGAAGCCAACCCACAAGGATAGACTAGAAGCCAACCCACAAGGTTAGACTAGAAGCCAACCCACAAGGATAGACTAGAAGCCAACCCACAAGGTTAGACTATAAGCCAACCCACAAGGATAGACTAGAAGCCAACCCACAAGGATAGACTAGAAGCCAACCCACAAGGATAGACTAGAAGCCAACCCACAAGGTTAGACTAGAAGCCAACCCACAAGGATAGACTAGAAGCCAACCCACAAGGATAGACTAGAAGCCAACCCACAAGGATAGACTAGAAGCCAACCCACAAGGTTAGACTAGAAGCCAACCCACAAGGATAGACTAGAAGCCAACCCACAAGGATAGACTAGAAGCCAACCCACAAGGATAGACTAGAAGCCAACCCACAAGGTTAGACTAGAAGCCAACCCACAAGGTTAGAATAGAACCCAACCCACAACATAGTTGGAAAAAGGCTAGGTGGATGATGACAAAAAACAGCCCCATAAGAACGTCCACTCTATGTATAAGACTGAAGACATTAAATACCAGATAAATAAGTAAGTAGGTAAGTACCGTATTACGTCACTAAAAGATGCCCATCTCTCCACTAATCCAATGCTTAACTCTAGGATGCATATCCGGAACGCTCATAAATCACGGGCACGTTTTCCCTACCATTACAGCGCCCCCCGGTCTACTGCTTCATATGCAATGGTCATTGTAGCACCATAAAACATGAGGCTTCAAGGGCTAGTGCAAATCTTGGGGTACATTCGATTAATCGAGTCTGGTCAAAACAAGCTGGGGTCGATGCATTTTATTCATTCAAGTAGGTAAGTACCATACAGGAAATAAATTCTTATAGATATGACAGGGGTAATGCGATCTCCTCAGAGACAACCGCAAGACACACCACACAGACTACACTCAAGATGATTTGATGAACATTATTCGATCTGCGCAGATCAAAGAGGATTTGAAAAGGGAACGATTAAGAAAAGTAAATCAAAGCCTGCGATTACGGGACGTTACTTAGCTTGTTCTTTATATAAACAATGGACCTGTCACTGTCACACAACTGTCAAACGAGAAGTTCAAGATAGAGACGGGAACATATCTAAGCCGAAGAACTTGCTAATTAAAGTATAATACATATAAATGACCGCAATGGCTGTCATGAAAACTATGGCAGCGGGGTTTGAGTTTACGGTGTCAAAAAACGTTCTCTATGAAAACACTCAAATTTCATAAATTACGTTTCAGTGCAGTGGCGGCCACCGCTTTTATAAGAACTTAGGAACCGTAGCTTTAGAGGCTTTATCTTGTTGAAATTAAATAAGCAATTTTGTTAATTTACTCCGCGTACGTAGCCCAAAGATCTCTAATGCTCTGGCAGTTAATTTGTAGCCAACACTGTATACAGATTACCTTAGGACACGAGTAGTTAGGAATTATAAGAACGAAGAAAGTGGAGAAAATCCCTATGTAGCTTTAGTCACTACGCTGTATTTTGTATTCTTTTAGCAGACTTAGGGCGGATTTTAATGAAACGGTCACATGTCGTCGAATTTTTGGTTCTAGGACATGCCGGTTTGATCACGATGTTTTCTTTCACCGTTTTGAGAGCAGTGGTGATGAAATGATTTAACCAAAGTAATGCGGGTGTCTGGGTACGAACCTACGAACTACAACTCGTAAGTCGCGGCCGTTGCCACCAGATCACCACTGCTCTGGGAATACGTCCTAAATAATATATGAAAGCGAAACTGAGTTTGTTTGTTACGCTTTCACGCCAAAACGGCTGAACGGATCTGGATAAAATTTGGCACAAAGATAGACCATCATAACCAGGGTAAAGTCATAGGCACAATTTTATCCTGGTTTACAGACCAAGTCGTGGGCAACAGATAGTGCATGATATTATGTTAGCAGACTTACCGGTGCATTTTAGGGCGTTTCAACTTTGAGTCACTAAAAAAAACATCATTATCTTATCGAAGTATGCAATTAAGTCTTTAACAAACAGTTGGCTGTAAACAGGAGTATGTGATTAGGTTTCATCGTCATTACGACATGACAGTGTTAAACTTTTGTTAGCTTTTAGGCAAAAAATGTGGGAAATTTGTTTTGGGTTAATTTATTTGGCTTGAAACTTATAAATAAACGGCCTAGTGCTTGTCCGGAGTTACGTAGTTGGTATGACTGTATCCTAAGAACAAACTTAACATTGTAGATAAAAATATGTTCTCCTAAACACAGCCAAATCTCCAACTGCAAATGTAAGTTCGTAATCGCGAAAAAAAATTTTTTTTACGTGAAACAACTACAAACTAACGATTTTCGGACAATTTTTTTACTTGTCCTATGAGGCTTTGCTTCTTGCCAAATTTTATGATTCTAGGTCAACGAGAAGTACCCTATGGGTTGTGATTGCCTTCACTCGCAAGGGAATCAAAACCCAATAGGGTACTTCCATACATGCGGCATTATTGGTCGTAACATTTGATTGCGTTATCTTAGAATTTCGTTTTTTTCACAGCTCCAAGGGATTGCAGACCTGAGTATATGATTTTAATGTCAATTTGATACCTCCACACGTTCCTGAGAAAAAGGGTCTTGACTGACTAACAAACGAGCGGACAACGAAGTGTTCCTATAAGGGTTCAGTTTCTATTGAGTTGTGGAACCAGAAAAACAAAGCTAAAAGAAACCTTTTTCCTAAGTTTTCTAAGTAGGTATTATTAATTATTAGGACTATCTTGAGATAGTGGCGGTGCTTGGGGGAGGCCTATGTGATGATGATCTAGAGATAACTTGGGAAGGGTGCTGATCATCCTTGGTATGATAACTTTTGGTTTGACTTCTGACAATCCCGTCAAGTGCACAGTGCCGAAAAATGTAATAAATAATTGGTGTTTTTAGTGAGTCTCCTAACTTATAATTGAGTTGAGGTCACTAAAACACTGTTGGTAAATACCCATTTAAAGTGAATTAAATAACCTCCTTCCTGTAGAATATTGTTATCAGTACTCGTTCAATAAATACTGTTTGCTTATCCAGTTTGAACGACATTTATTTTGTCTAATTAACATTAATTACTTGTAGGCGAATAGGTTAAATGCCCGTCTGAAATTATTTATTATTGTAATTGTTTATATATCTGATACTGCAACTTTTTTAGGCGCGTTGAGCAATTCCAAAACTTCTTCGTGTTTGGAATTGCAATCTCATACAAAGAAATGACACCTCCCTAAGTCTGGCTATTGAGCTGGCTATTTTTCTTCGTCCAAATTTTCAACAGATGGCAGCATCAGCGACTCACTGATTGCCAGAGACTGTAGTTTTAAAACGCCATCAAAGAGTCGACCTACTTTTAAATCAATCATTTTTATGTAAAGCCTTATATTTCCGGGTTCAGAAAAACACTGTATTTATATCTGTACAATAGATTTCTTTTTAAATATTTCTAGGTAAAGAATATTTTTTTAAAAGAAGTTGTATGAACTTAAGTAATTCCTCTGTCTGCTGCTAATCAAGGCACTACCAACAAAGTATAAATAAAAACACGCCAGACACAGGTAAATAAATTTAAAGTATTCACCTGACATCACTAAAAATAACAATAGTAACACGTACGGTACCGTTACCACAGCGATGGTATCTGAATAACTGTCAGTGTACTTTGTGCGTTTAGTGTGTTGTGACGGGTAAGAAGAGCATACAAATTGGCAGCGTCAGAGTTAGAGTTAAGACAAGTTACAAGTTGTCAATGAACACGAATGGACTATCTTATCTCTACCGATAATGGACAGGGTTATCGTACTTGTGATCATGCGTCAGTGAAAGGAACCAGGTTATTCAGGTAAAGGATCTATATATTGTTAGCAAACAATGCATGTGGCAGACGATGCGCAGGTCCCACTGCCATTTAGCTGTTTACACTTCATGCGAACAGCCTCCCAGGGTAACAAACTTCAGAATGTCCCAGTTCAGGGCAAGTCTACCCCGCTATACCAACCTTGTTGACTAGCAGAGCTGTTCACCAGCATATGTTCTACAAAGATAATAAAGAAAATACAATCCAACCGTAAATTGAAATTGTAGTAGACCCATTATTATTGACAATAGTTTGAATAATGTAACTCACGTGTTTGTGGCCCATCCTTGTACTAATACCAAATCGGAATCACTGTAGGTAGGTACCTAAATATTTATTATTTTAATCAACAATTCACGGCACAACACATTTTATAATATCAATCCGTACTGATGACAAAATGTGAACACACTAAAGGAAAATGCTCACCTACGGTTGTATTACAAAATAGCAAATGAGGTGATCGGTCGTTCCTAAATTTGAAAAACTTTATCAAACTGTTATCTAACCACCGCTATGCAAATTGTGGAAATCAATATTTTTAAAACATCTGAAAATCATTTGGGGAAAACAGCCAGTCCTCTGGAACTGTATTAGGGAAACCAGTGATGCGCTTTCTATGAGTTCGATTTCTTTGCACCTGGCGGATTCATGATAAAACTCTGATGAAGAATCGACGGTAGGTGATATGCTCAACTTGCTGGCTTAAATTTATCAGGTCAGGAATCAGTCTCATCACATAAATCACTGTCAGCCGTATACACCAGTTTAGGAATCGGGACTACCACGGTCACCGGTGTGAGAAGAGTAGATTCAAACCCACTTCAAAGAGTAGATTGGACAAGTGTACTTCGAGAAAATCCTTTTTGGGAGCTTACGTACGACAACTAGGTGAATTGGTTGGTCCTTTTGCAAGAAGTCAAAACTCTGGACTCCTACTCTAGGTCAATTGATAGGTCCTTTTGCAAGAAGACAAAACTCTGGACTCCTTCAAAAGGACCAGCTCACTCATTTAATCTGTGAACAAATAGGTAATTCAAGGTAAAAGTCATCCATGTGTCCATTTAGCCATAATTTTTACATCACGTACGTCTGAAGGCGTATGTTCATGAATTCTTCATATTTGACGACACGCAGGATTTTGGCAATCGTTCAAATGTCCAGCTTTCGACAGCATTGCAATGACGCATCAACGAATTTCTTTATTGTTATTTCATACGGCGGAGTCCTTAGCATATTCCATGTACACTTGGCACTACTGCGAGACCTGGTTCTTCAAAGTTGCAAAAAGGAGTGCCTACTTAATAAACGTTACTAAATATGTAGGTTTGGGAGACTTTGTCAAGCCTTCTCGTCGCCTATCCCGCAATGTTTGAAGACCCCTCTTCAACCAGCTCGTCCTGCCCGTTATGACATACGGTGTCGAAACGTGGACACTAACAGTTGGGCTAGTCCACAAATGCAAGGTCGCTCAGCGCGCTATGGAGCAGCCATGTTCATTTTTGCGTGGGCACTTCCACTTGTTTTTCTATTCCGTGGTCCCAACTGTGTTGGCTTCCAGTCTTTCCGGATGCAGCTGGATACTAGTTTTTTACAAAGAGCGCCTCCTCCATAGTCCAGTTACTGGGTCATACGATAGCCCTTGGCAAGACTGGTTGTTAGACTTTCGGACTTCTGACTACCTGTAACGAGTGTCAAAGATCTACGACTGACAGCCGGGACCAACGGCTTAGCGTACTTTCCGAGGAACGGAGGGGTCTTTTTGTAATGAATGGTCGCTTGGAAACGTAGCTTAACCTTAGGTCAACCCGTGCGGCTGTTACGCGTATAATTCAGCCACCCCACTTGTGAGACAAAATGAGAGCTTCAAAGTTTGAACTAAACCGTTCAAAGACGTTTTAGACATCTCAGCAATCAGAATCAATACGCCGTTTAAAAACTGGTATATTTACATGGCAGTTGTGAGTGGAAACGCCGGGGGACATCCTAGAAGGACATAACGTGACCTCCTTGGTGATGTTCTTCGGAAAAGTCAGGTGCGTAGTACTCGTGACCGGCGCGCGTGTATGACCACCACCCTAATTGCGTCACACAATATCTATGTTCATCTCACGCTAAGAAACTGCGTTCTTCCAACAATCTTCTCCTTCTTTGTTCATTCTTCCTTTCATATTCAGTCCATTCTTCTTTGGAATGCGCTTCCTCTTGATATCAGGACGGCCACCAGTCGGTATGCATTTAATTTTCATAACAAATAGCGTAGAGTCGGCTCAACACCTTTCACCATTAAATTTATATATATATATATATATATATATACATATATATATATATATATATATATATATTATTTATATGTATATATGTATTGTAGTGTATTATAAGTTACACAATATCTATTTTACATCACACATCACAAGTATTTTTTTATTTTTTAAGTATTTTTCTTCCATCATCGTTCCCTTCAATTAAAGCACCTGCCATCTAATCTCTTCACCACCCTTGGTTGACTGGTAGAGAATGCCTAAGGCATTAGGTCCGCCTTTGTACCTCTTTGGGTTCGAAAAGTTTAAATAAATAAATAAACGAAGCAAAAGGAGTATGTAAGGATCGTAGCAGGTGGCGTTCTGTAGTTCCCGCCTGCCTTCATGGGAAGAAGGCGTGAGTTAATGTATGTTGGTATATAACATTTCAGCAATTTCCCGTACCAGCTTTGCCTATTCTAAAATGCGCAATATTTACTTCAAACCTTGCTAAACATCGGCGTCTTTGTTGTAATAACTGTTTGGTCTAACAATAGTAGAATGAAAACGAAATGTTTCTATCTGTGAATGTTCACGCTCCGAACAGTCTTTACATTGTTGCTCACAACTGTAGTTTTCATTCACGTATTCAAGAATTCCTCATTCATTCACTGCCTGAACGAAAAAGAATGCCACTGGTCAAAATGAGAAGGTTGCATTAAAAGTCACGATGACTGTCAGTTGTGTTTTAGTGAATTAACCTCCTCTTGTTAAACATACGATACTTGCTTTCTTTGAAATTCTTTTTCATTATTGATTATAAATTATTTTATTGCTGTAAGTAGGTTTGTGCAAACACTTTTACACGTCAATCATATTTGAAAAACTACATGAGTTCGGCCTTTCCTATCTGACTACTCTGAGAAGAAAGCCGAAACAAACTCAGAGGTCACAGTCTATTTTAAAGTCATAATCTGTTTTAAAATCTAACTGTAAGGATCAAGTAAGAACATAACAAAAATGCAACGTTGACGTCTGAATCACATCATCATTATTAATATAATGCCACTAATCCTCATATTATAGAATCTCATTAATTCACACATTAAGCCAAAGAATAAAATAAATCAGATTTTAATCAAACCTTGCATCAAACATGAAACACAAAAAAAACATGACAACTGGCCTAATGAAGGCTCCCACAGGCAGACGCGTCGCGAATTTGGTGGAACATAACACATAACATAACATCACGCCTGTAATCCCAGAAGGGTTAGGCAGATATACACCTATAGTACACCCACATTTCGCCAGCTTAAGTGCCATGTAATAGGAGGCGAGCCTATTGCTATCAACCGGGCACTGGGTTTGGTTGTACAACTTCTACGAAACGACAAGGAAATTGTTCTACCGGAGTCGTGTCGCCCCTGTCTGCGGGCGAATTGATACGAGTTTTTGCAAACTCGTAAAATAACGTTATAATAGATCAGGTTTAGGTATAATAATAAAACATAATTTACATAGATAATGCCAAGACCCGGTATAATAACGGGCCAATATGAGTCATAGAGCAAGCTGGCAAGGTCATACGAAAATACTTTAGATTGTGTTCAAATAGGAAATGTTTTGACAAAAATATAGTCATTGTTTTGTTTTTGGAGGACAAACATTCAAGGTCTATTTCTAAATCTGACATCGCTGATATCTTGGAGCATCCTTATCCTCACCGTCTGTTTGAGGCCACAGTTGGAGCCTTTCAAAACACTGTTTCGCGTGATCACACGGCTTGGTTTACAGATTGCCAGGGATTTGGAAGGTTTTCTACCAGCTTATACCCACAACGATTAATGCTCACTTTTTTAATGAACCTCAATAAGATGTAAATCTTAATCCAATTTTAACAAAATGGTGTTGGATTCTACTGAAGCCAATGATACAAACTTCTTAGGTCAAAGACGATGCAGTTGCCTTTAAAAACTGAATTTTTTGACGATTAAGACTTTAAGCTAAGACTCATTTTAGACCTCCAATCTTAAATAAACAGTCTCAACAAAAACCACTCTATCTGAATCAAGAATTCCAAGCATTCGAATAAACCAAGAGAAAGGACATGACATATTATCCTCCGTGCAAGGTATTATAACAAGCATCACATTACGGTCGGTGGGCGTTGACCCGGTTGGTCCTGAGAGCCAGAGGGCCAGACTAGGAGACGCCACGACATGGGCCGAGCCTGATTGTGATGCGTACACTTTTATCTTTGAATCAATTGGTGTAAGTACTTGAAGAAATGTAGAAGTGGTTGATGGGTTACGTTTAGTGATTTGATGGGGCATCAAAGTGATTGAAGAGTTGGGTGAGTCGTGGAACCGTGACTGTTCGTTTTTTTTTTTATAATTTCAAAAATAAACATTCTGTTGTATTCAAAATTAAGGTATGTTTTTAAACTGAAAGTTGGTCTCAAAAGACCAAAAACTTTAGCTTCAAGTTATCAAATAACATCACGGTCTGTACTCCCGAAGGATTACAGAGCTGTAGGTACCTATATTACACCGATTTACACCCACATTGCGAGAAATTCTAGATGGAAAACCCAATAACACACCCCCACTCGGAAATCGAACCCAGGATGTCATGCTCATGAGTAGCGCTTGCGACCACTAGACCAAGTTGCCAATGACGGTATTTTATCCAATGGTACCTATTGGATAAAATACCGTCAGTGAATGTCGCAACAGCAATTAGCAATGCGGACAGACAGTAAGTAGTTTAATAGAAACCTAATAAAAGCCGTTTTGTTCCGGTCGATGAGCAAATACTCGATTCGGACAGGATCCGATGACAGCACGTGCGCTTTTAAAGAACAAGAAGTCCGATTATGCGATGTCACTTTTTTATTTTAGACCAATTGACCAGCTATTTGTAACTGTAATACTGTAGCAGTCTTATTTGTTTTTAACCAGATGTGAAGCCAGGACTTACTATACTGAATCTGGACTGTACAAGCAGATTTTGCAATGATTTGAATGGGTACTAAAAATAGGCCTTATTTTACGGTCAATGGAGAACTAGGCAAAGACCTGCGGGTTAATTGCGTAACACACTAAAAGTAGCAATGGGTTTCATTTTGACAGTTCAACAACATTCATTGCGTTATTAACGTTGTTGAGCATACAATTTTATTTAACATTATGAAGCAATGGTTCAGCAATATTCTTCAAAATGATTCAGATTGTAAAGTGTGTTACGCAATTAGGGTGCCAGAGGGTTTTTAAGTAAATGTTAAAAAAACTATATGATATGGTCAATGGGCAATGGCCCGTATCGTTTTTAACTGAATGGCCGCGGGTTGAAGGACCAAAAGCAATTGACTACTAGACCGGAATACTGGGACAGCCAGGTTTAATTTGGTTTTAAACAGCTACGTAGGTAAGTACAAAAGGCGACAAAATCAAAATGAAAATAGTCACCAAGTAAAAGCAATGATTAAAAATACCATTACCTACAAGGTGACTCAAAACTCAACTACTTACAGTTACGTGAATGGAAGACTAACACACTACGTGTAAGAATTTAGGTTACAGGTAACATTCTCGAACACTGACTAACGCAATGTCGAATAATACTCAGCCAGATGTACCATTTAAGACAAAACACAGGACATAACAATTAAGTAATACACACGTGGGAACGGAAAACGAATAAGGAACAGCCCAAAACATCGATAGAGAGAAAGATATAGATACAATGGAAGTACAAGTCGAAGGAGAATGCTGTTTAGTAAGGAAAGTGTTGGTCATAATTCAATTAAAGAAGATAATAACAATATTAATATCAAGAGCTACAGGTTTTAAAGTAAGCTTCCGAAAGATACCAACGTTATGGCGTCAGTCATAGTCATAAAAAACTATCGTAAGAATAAATTTTTAATCAATCAGCTTTCGTCAAATTAATTCCATTACCAGAAAAGATCAATAAATAAACAATAACACTAGAATAGGAAACTTAACAAAATCGTAAACGCCCAAGTCGATAATACGAATTAGTTAGTAGTAAAATTCAATTAGTTAGAAGAAAGAAATGCGTCAACACTTAATGGCCACCCGTAATGGTATTAGCCGACATAAAAGGAGTTTACCTCAGCTGTAAATCATAGTAATTGACGTGGTTAATGAGGGTGTACAACTAAAGACAACGAAGGGATAGGAGAAACATGAGATTGATGATAACAGGATACATGGTTAAACTGGGATGATGACTAATAATAAAAATGTTCATAAAAATAATGTAATATCAAAGAAGGCATAGTAAAAATGAGATAATCGAAAAAATCGGTTAAATCGGTGTAAATTTGAAGAAGAGAACACGCTTTAAAAGTTTTTGGAGGTGATTATTGCCGTCCTTGTCTCGCGGTACTGACAATGTAAGTACGGCGCTAGTATTAAGTTACTTATTCGTGACGTCACTTCTACTATAGTGCTGTCCTTGTCTAACAATCATCTTAAAACGTTTATAACTTGGCAATTTTTAAAGCTTTTACACTTTTTGTAATATAGTTTGCGCTATTTAGAAACAAACTGTTTTTTGAGCTAAAAATAAAAAATGTCATCATCCCGTACCTATGTAAAAGTACCTATATGCCTACCCTCTAATATTATATATCCGACTAAATATGACTGTATCTGTGATAATGTGTGTTTATATTGTATAAGACTTAACTATTGGACATCATGTTCTAGCCATTTAATTTCTCTAAAATATATCGTATTTTGTTATGATAAGTTTAGACTCCATTATGATAACTTATTATGTCTGTGACATCTATTAGCATTATTATAGCATTTTTCAAGTCTTGTTCGCTGTGTAAACAAAACGGTATAACTTTTAAACTAAACAAACGATCTATTACGATGAAACAAACTAAGTAATGACTGGAAATAACAGGGCGTCCTCATAAAATAAAAACTAAAGAGAAAAACTCGCCGTCAATTGAGAATTAAGGTGTTTTTTTTCCAAAAATCTAATATTTTTTTCATCACTTTTTAAAATATATTTTTTTAATTTCTGAATAAAACCCGATTACCAACCCTTTTTTTATTACTCTAATTTATTCTCCATCGTATCAGCTTTCTAAAAGTAAAAGTAAGTACCATGTATATCATAACATTTCTTAAAAACTGTCAAAGAAAGGAATGCGAGGATCACTCCTCTCGGACTGTTATGGAGTATGTAAGGATGGTAGCAGGTGTGTTGCTGCGGTTTCTGCCTACCCCCTTGGGAAGAAGGCATGAGTTTATGTATGAACTCGTATGTTAAAGAAAGGCCAAGGCCTTTCTTTAACATACGAGTTCAGGTCAATGACTCCGCTAAGGATAATTAAAGTCCGTGTCAAGGACTCCGCTAAGTTCCTTATTTTAGCAGGTAATATTTTTTCCCGTCGATAAAATTTAGCATAGTTTCCGTCAAGTACCCTTTATTATGTGCATTATGAAGACTCACACTATATATAACACTCCTGCAACGCCAGGTGTTTTATATAAAACAAAAACGTACAATACTGGGTGTACCGTACGTATTTAGTCGCCATAGAAACAAAAACGTTACACTATTAACGCTAGTTAGTGTATGCTGTTTTAGTATATTCCGCACACGTTACCGACAACGGAATAGCGGTAACTCGCGTCACCATTGGCATAAATATGTTGGAAATCTATACATATATATATTAAAATAGTAAAGAAGAGTTTTGACCCTTTGTCTGTTTGTCGGGATGTATGTTCCGGATTGGTGCAAAAATTGCTGAACGAATTTGTCTGAAATTAGGCAAACAAATAGTTTACAACCTGGATTAACGCATAGGTTACTTTTAATCCCGGCAGTACGTTCCCGTGGATTGAATTCCGAAGCCGCGGGCCGAAGAAATGAAATGTGTGGTATAATTAATACGTTTTAGCTTTTATGACTCCTAACATTACATTGGCTTAAAGTTTAGAGGAGCATGAAACTACTTAAATGTCTGCTTGTGGTTTTTTTTTATGTGAAGTATGATTTTGCTTAAGGGAGTTGCGGATGCGCTAGGGCAGCCCGACAAATTCAGATTTTTCTCACGTTTTTTGCAATTGCACATCAGTATCAGGTTGTATATTAATCTAAATACGTGTATGATTCGCGCCGTTATAAATATTATAGAATTACTAGCTGATCCCACAAACGCAGTTTTTTTTTTTGTTCAAAAATAGATGTAGTATCAAACATTGCGACACGAGAATTTTATATATTAGTTAAACATAAAAATCAGTAAGACAACTTCTTAAAGTCAGAGTTGGCCTCAAATGTCATGTCACATGAAAAAGTCATTCAACACCTGTTGAGCTCCTTCAGTTCTGAGTTGAGCTGCACGATTACAGACAAATGCGTGCACTGACTAGACAGGTCCACTCAATCTGTGTGGTTCTTTCCTCAAAAGAACATTTCAGACGCTGATCTACATGGTCTTCACATGATCTGACCAAGATTATGTCTGGACTTTAAAACAGACGGTGACCTCTAAGTTTGTTTCGGCCTTTCTCGTAGTCAGTTAGAAAACGCCGACCTCATCTAGTTTAGAAAATATGATTGACGTGTAAAACGGTTTGTACAAACCTACTTACATAAATAAAATCATTCATCATTAACATGGTAACATGAACTTAGAGAGTTGTATAGATGATTATTATGATTATAATTCTTTAGATGCATATTTCTTGCGGCTGCGAATAATATTGAGATCAACACACAATCTCAAACTGATCGGTAAATTGCAAAAAAACTAAAGAAAATTGGAATTTCGCGGGCTACCTGACGCTTTTGCCAAGTGTTACTTCTATTAAGAATGTCGATAGTAATCTCAATTATTTTAACCTAAATTAGAACTTAGAACCGGCTGTCATTCGTAGATCTTTGACTGTCGTAACGGGTATTCAGAAGCCGAAACGTCTGACAACCGGTCTTACCAAGGGGTATCGTGTTACCCAGTAACTGGGTTTTGGAAGTCAGATAGGGAGTCGCTCCATGTAAAATACTGGTTTCAAGCTACATCCGGAGAGGCTGGAAGCTGACCCCAATTTAGTTGGGAAAACGTTAGGCAGATTTTTTCTGAACTTACTAACGAGTATTGAATTACAAAGTAGCGTCCATTAGTTCTTCCAACGTGAATGGAGGACTCTATGTTTTGTATCCCTTCGTTTGAGGAACCGCACCATATAGGGCATAACGTTCCATTTTTGAAAATTAATCACAGGCTAGTTCAAATTGATTGATTTGAAATAAGAACGTAACTTGAAATAAGAAAACAACTGATGATAGTCTTTTGTTGATATCCAATAATGTAGCCGATCACGAGAATGACTATAATAAATACCAAAGGAAAAAGCTTAAATCTCAATTAAAACAATTAGTTTAATTATCATGAGATAGAAAACACCACATTACACTTTCATAATAGGAAGACTAAAGCATTAACGCAGTCATCCAACTCATAAATTAAAGCAATACAATCCCGCACGAGTTCATAAAAAATCTAGTATCAAAGAAAGAATCGAATCACTATAAATAGATAAGATATGAATAATTCTACTGCTCATTCAATTGGATTGAATCTTTTTTAGTGAGACCAGTAATGAGCGATCATTGTGCAGGAAAGTATTACACAAGAATGAATGTAATGCGTCGAGGAACGAACAAAATGTTTGCTTCTAAAATTGCAAATTCACGCTCACTTGGAAATATGCGAGAGAGCAGAACTGTTTCGACATCTCTATGTACAAGCTAGGTTTTGAATGAGTCGTAGTGGTTAGATGTGGCAGAATTACATGTTGGTAATGAAATAAAGGTACGTGGAATGGAGCGTCAGTCGTCTGGCGGCGAGATGGCGAGATACCATCGCGGGTAGAACCTGGATGAGGCTGGCGCAGGAGCGTAGGGTTTGGCACAATAAAACGCTCTCAGATATGAGAGATGATGGTGTGGAATATATCACTGGTGGAATGGAGGCATTAAGATTTGATAACAAATAATTAAGCTGGACGGGGAGACCTGGATAACTATCATCATACAGGTAGGATTACTTTAAAGGGAAAATTTAGGGATGGCCTGCAGTGGGAGTTGGGACCAAAACCGTTGAAGACGATAAACTTGTTTTGAAAGGGAAAGTAAGACTCAAAACTGCTTCTTATTTTGCACGTAAGCAAGAATATCTGTTAAATAAAGAAAGAAAAATTGTTTATTCTGCACAAACAAAACGCACATTACAAAAAAAATTACATCAATTACACACATACAAAGTAGCCAAAAGCCTCGTATTTGGAATATTATAAAAGTTTGACAATTTTGTCCATTGCTTGATCAGCTTGATGTCAGATGTCACTCTCACTCAGCACCAAAGACAATACACAATGCTCTGTGTTTGTTGCGACACTGGCAAATGACAATATAACAAAACAAGATCAAGATGCCGATTGCAAATTGGAAGAATGACTACTTTTGTAACAAACAAATAACAATATTGAGAATAATAAATAAGCCGTGCGTCGTATCTGTGCAAGAAAAGGTCGTTGCTCAGCTCAGTTAAATGGTTTCTGTTGATACTATTGTGGAAAAAACAAGAATAAATATAAAACAGAGGTACGGTTAGAAGAAGATTAGAACAGGAAAAGCAATGATTGATTCTCAACGAAACTTCTAGACTCTCAAGCTCCAACAAGAATACTAGAAGTGGTACTTAAAGATAACGATAATACGTATTATAGGTACATTGTACCCTAGATTACTAAGTAAGTACTTAAACTATAGATATAACTCGTCTATTTGGTTTAAGATTAACAATCGCATGTAAACTTCACAAATACACGCCCATTCTTATACTTGTCATTTCCAAAACCGTACTTAAGCATTTATTTAAACAGATAAAGGATGACTCATCGTTTTATTAAAACAATACGCATTTTTGTGACTTGAAAATCAAGAATGTAAACGGGAAGCAACGTGTTTTCTAGAGGTGTGGTCCTTTTGATTTTGTTGTTGTTGACACCGTTATATTGGTCTTTCACTTATCAAATAACATTATTTTGGAATAATAACTTGATATTTTTGTTATCTTAAACACCTATACATTAGGTGCTAAAGGTACTAACTTCTTTTACTCATACTTACCCACTTTGAAAACCTATGCAACCGTTGAACGCTTTTTCTATTATAGTCCATCTTTAACACCACTGATTCCAATATTCAGCCATCATTACTTTCAACAAAACAACATAAAGTGCACAGTTTCCACTGACTTAGTGTAAACAAAAGACAATTCACAATATAAACTAACACTGAAGTTAGAATTACTTCACTTTAAACTTGGTCTTTTGATATACACTCGTAATATGCATTACAAACTACACAGCTTCATCAACATTCACAATTCGAACACCAAAAACATCTCTTGTTTATATTTTTTCTTCAAATATTTGAAATTTCGAACAAGTTTCGTGCACTCAATTTTCCAAGTACATAAAACAACTTTTTTTGTCTCTGAGCATGTACACAGGACACACAGCGACATTGATAGCGGTACTGCGACATAAAACGGCGCGTGCGCCGCCGCCGCCCGCAACAATACCTCGGAATGCGACGCAACCCGCCGTGTATTAATTACTGCAGTTATATAATAGTTACCGGTAGGTGAATGTAGGGTATTGTGTATGTAGGTCACTATTTAAGTTAGAATGAGTACTTAGAACATTACTACGGGTAGATTGTAAAGTAGTGAGACCTAAGTATGATGGGTCTAGAGAACATTCACTCACGGAGAACATTATCCGTGAGAGAATATTCTCAGAACATCGAGAATTTAAAATAAAAATAATTTAAAATAAGTAGTTAATTATGATTTACAGGAGGCAATAAATGTAGAAACCCCAATTTAACATGAATAAGTTACGAAATTTTAGGGTATTTAAGAGAACTTGACGAGAATTTATGAGAACGTTCTCGCTCAGGAGAATTTTAGTTGTGGAGTAGATTTTTAAGTCGTCGTTAAACGGTCAGATACACTGAAATGTCAAATAATAAGGGACGTAAGTAGTAGATGCAGTAGGGATGCGTATGCTATATTGACAATTAGAACACAATCGCTTCAAGCGACTAAAGCCGCAAAAAATAATCAAAGTAAGCATTGACATCCGACATCAAACGAAAAATACGAACTACACTCGCGAGCAAAACTATGGAATCAGCTACTTGTGATCTGCTACGAGCGATCTTAAGAATTAAGTGACTAATGAAGGTTAATGAAAATGGTACCATTTTAAAGATTTTACTGTAACCTTTAAATTAATACCATTTTCACGCGCGTATTTTAGGAGCTATCCTGGTTTAAGTGAGTGTGTGCTCGTGTGATCAATGTGATTCAAGTAGGGGCTGAGCGCTGGCCAGTCTAATGTGGCGATACCGACTTCACCTAGGAATTCAGCTGTGGCACGTGCAGTTGGACATCGGGCGTTATCGTGCATCAGGATGAAGTTATCACCGACAAGCACACTACCGTGTACCGTGTGTCGCTACCCAATTAAGTTGAGCCTGAGCAAATTTTTGACGTGCTTGTCGGTGAGCTACCGTCAGTTTTGGGCCTGTGGCAGGCCTTTTTGTAGTCAGGTTCCCTTGCTTTAGTCTTCGCCGAACTGTCCACTCATTGACAGCCACCGCACGAACTTGTCTGAGCTCCTACTGGACGTCGACACCGGTCTAATGACGGTTTCGAAGAGAAGTTGACAAGATAAAACGGCCATCTCACTACGAAGTGCACCGGCGCCGTCCAGATCTTGGTCTCGGGATGAAGTTTCCAGTTTCCCGAAAGCGTTTGTAAACTTTCGAGACACAGGAATGGCTTATGTGGAGCTGACGTGCGACATCACGCTGGCTAAGTTGCTTCCCTTGTTGCAGTAGGGCAACAATTTGTGCTGCTTACGTAGGAGTGGTATCCATTTTCGTCCAAGGTCAAGGGTCGAATTTACCAGAGATGTGTACCAGTCAACATGGCCGACTGATAAAAAAATCCAATACCATGCGCTTTTATAGGGGGTTAATGTCGCGCAACTTAATGAAACATGTCTTTTTTTCTTAGTCCTTCACTTGAACCAGAATAGCTCCTAAAATACGCTTTTAATTAAAATGATTATGGTATTAATTTAAAGGTTACAGTATAATCTTTAAAATGGTACCATTTTTATTAACCTTCATTAGTCATTTAGTTCTTAAAGTCTCGTAGCAAATCACAAATAGGTGATTCCATAGTTTTGCTCGCGAGTGCAGTTAGCAGTTAACTCAAACACACACGTTAGCTCCATATTATTTAACACCATTGTATAACAACACAAATGATATTTGTTTAAATTACTTTTTATGCAAGTATTAACAACGATCACGAAGTATACAACTTTAATTTTAATTGACACGAGACGAGAGTCTCAATTAACATAAAAACTGGAGAATGTATAACCACGCACGACTATCAGAACAGGTGCAGAATGAGTCAGCCAAAGACAATATGCTTGAACTTGAAAAATGATTGAAGCAGGTTGTAATAACATTGATGAGTATGATACACGGGGTGTAGGTCTTCTTTGTTTCAAGCGTTACGCAAATAAGCAACAGAAAGCCAAGTCTCATAGTAAAAACATTAAAAATCAAGTTGCAGTCTCACCTCCACCTAAGCGACAAAAAAACTTCAAAAACTTGTAGATTGTAAATTGCAAGATTTTTTGACAGATGGCGACTGAGATTAGAACGTGTGGACGTTCTTAAAATACGGGAATTGCCTCTGGTTTGCTTCGTTGCGAGACGATGATGACATCTCATTTGGAAAACCTCACCACTAAAGCTACGGATTCTCAGAAGAGGCGCAGTGACGGCTGTCGTGAAGTTTATGACACAAATGTTTCAAGGATTTCATTCGCCGGTAAATTGCGGGCAAGTGGCGGCCGCCGCGCGCCGCTTTTCTAGCTTTACAATATTAATGTGCGGACGTCCTAAAAGGCTGACAGAATGAGGGCTTTTAGATTGTTTTCGGGGAGCACAGGGATGCAAAATACAAATAAATAGTCCTTCTAACTCCAGAATTCCGACTAACAAAAAAAAAGCACTTCTCAACTCGTTGAAATTGTCGGTAATGGATGTTGGAATGTTCCATGGTATTTTAGCTAAGCCTATTACTTCTGAAGCAGCAAAAACATTATATATTTATTATTAGATAATCAATTAGATTAAGTTATTTAGTTTAGAAGTAAGTCGCTATTTGTAAAAGCACGATCGTCGCGTCAAAAATCCCTTGAATAAAAAAGAAAAAAAAAAGACTCCTAAATTGGGGATTCATTGGATTCCACCAACTACAAAGCAGCATCGAAAAGTTTACACACAAACAAAACCAATTGAAAAGACGATAATTGTCAAGTGCCGAACATGAGCAATTCAATCGCATCAGAGTCATAAATTGAACAAAGAGGCAAAAACTGCTGAGTTGCCGACTCAAAAGTTGTAAGTTTCGACCTTATTAAGGTCTTTGGGAAAAACCATCTTGCAATGAACCACACTCTACTCAGGACAGCATAAGGCAACCATATGGCAGAGTGTCCAACCTAATCGGTACCATCACACACAATTTCTGGGAATCTCTACAAGACATTCCATTAAACCTACCACTAGTTACTGGTAAGGTTAAAAGTCCTTAAACGATGAAAGTACGAGAAAGCCACAAGGCAGACCCTTCAAGATTGTCGGTAAAGTCCTGATCAAATACAAAGGTTCCTTGCAAGAACTTTCAATAATCTATCTATCCTATTATAATTTGTATTAGTGGAAAGTAAGGAAAGACCAAAGAAACTATGAATGGACTGTGTGAAAGTGATTTGGAAAGAAAGGCGATGATTAACTTAAGGACGGAAGTATGGATGTAAAATACATATTCGCCGACCCCAAACATATTTAGATCAAGGCAGGAGAATCATAATGAGTATTAGTGGAAAGGTTTAAAGACCTCAAAAACTTGCCAATGGACATGACAGCATAAGCCAGCCACATGGCAGAGCCATCAACACAGTCGGTACAATCACACAATTTGATTCGCACGCACATTAGAGTTCAACCACCTCGTTACGCAATCAGAGACACGGTAATGCTTTTTCATCTGTTTCTCTATTCGTTTACACGTAGGGCTGTCTATGGAGAAATGTTTTTGTGAGATGAAGTAATTTTTTACGGATGGACATGGAGTTTTTAGTGACCGTCTTTGTTAGTGTTTTAGCAAGGTTTACTTACCTCGAAGAACAGTATATAAATTATTCAATTTTCATGTTCCAAAGGAAACAATAATTGCCGTCAGGTACATGTGAAACTGATCGATTGAAACTTTTATACAACAGACTACTTTGCTAATAATTTCTATCAATTACACTCACAGCAACATCGTGAGGAAACCGGCATGTCCTAGAACCAAAAACTCGAAGACATGTGACATCTACCAACCCTCACTAGGCCCGCGTGGTGGATTACGGCCCTCTCACAGAGAGGAGGCCTGTGTCCCAGCAGTGGGCACATATTAGGCTGATTATGCTTATGCTTACACTCACAGCATTTTTATTTACATAATTATAGGAAGTATTATTAGGTAATTTGATTACCCTATTAATGCGTTACGTGCCAGTGTGTTGATCCAAAACAGCCGAGTCAGACGAAATAAGTGTGCGTCACTAAAACAACGAATTTAATTAGCCAATTATCATAATTTCACGCTTAGCATCACGAACATGCTAGCATGCAATTAGTATTAAAACAGCAATAGGAATAAATTCACCTCTAAGAGATACAATTATATCTACAGAAGAATAAACTGTAGGTACCACCCCACCCACTGTACCATTAAAATTGTTCTGCTTGTATGTTGTCGACTTCTTCGTTGTTTTGCGTTTGAATGGTAAATTGATTTTTGATTGTTCTTAACTCATATTATTTTAACATGGGAGCAACGTTCATTAACTTTGTTATGCTTATCAACAATAACTGTAAATGTTAATTCACCATCAACAGTTCATCCCAGTTCATTGTTAGTCATGGTCCTCTCACAAAATCTTTGTCGTAAATAAACATTTTTGGTCTTACCGCGATTTCATCTATGGCTTTTTCGAGTTTAGCTTTACTATCTTCGGGACATTTCTTTATGTTGTGTTCGACAAGCCTATTCGCGAGCGGCATGTATTGCAGGGATTTCTTAGATTTAACAATCTCACAATAAAATAAAAATTATATTTACAATGAATGTGCTCGAAAATAGCGTTTTCCAAGCAGCCAAATTGTGCGGAAAGTGCCACTTTTTCACACTAGTGCTTTTATTTTTATTTATTTTTAACACCGTATGCACCCCGACGCAAAGACTTTTTATTAGATAGTTGAATAAAGTTTTACAAGATTATCATTCATATTTAAAAACGATTAGCACGGCTACACATCAAGCTATACATTTTCAGTTTTAGCTGACCTCGCATTGTATATGTATGTTTTCGTGCAATGAGAAGTCGGCTTATACTGGAAATGTATAGCATGATATGTAGCCGTGTTGACAATAAAACGAATAATAATAATTACTATAGATTTTGATCGATAAATTAATTTGCAATTTTTCTTTTCCTTGCACACGTGCGTAAGATGGTTTCCGACTCGTGTCGACTTGAACACTCGTCGGAAACCACCTACTTTCCGCACTTGCAGCAAAATACTATTTCAGTTTGCCTGCCAGCCCTCACGCACCATACGCTACGGGATGGTGGGAATAACAACGTAAACGGACGAGAACGCACACAAATAACTTGAAAGTAAAAACAAACAGTTTTGTATTGTAAACTTTTATCTCTTCATTGGTCTGTGTTTCATTTGTAAATGTAACACGTGTACCAATGCGGAGACTGCATTAGTTCTTCCAATAGTATTTTTAAAACAGCATGGCTTTGAACTAAATATCATTCATTAGACAGCCAAGGTATAATTAACGATTTTGCGACGACCACGCTGCTGGTAGCATGCGTCAGAAAATTCAAACAGGGATCTTACATTCCTCTTGACCATACTACTTAAACTAGCAAAATTTGTCTTTCATGATCATCATGAACACAATCACTACAAAATTCTTGGAAACCTCACCAATTCTTCCGACATTTCTCTCATGGGTCGACTGCCTCGACAGCCGACAGCCATGTACCTACCTACTCAGTCAGACTCACCAGGAAGTATCTGACTGCCGCATGCCTTAGCGCCATTGAGCGAAAACTTAGGGCCCGAGAATTAATCGGCTAGATAAGGGAATATGTAATTAATCGTTTAAGGACGAGTTGTGCGACATTAGAATGAATTTTGTTAAAGAGATTTGGATGTAAGTGTTATTTCTTAATGCACCATTGTATGGAGTTGAGTAAGGGGATAATGTATTAAATTTTAAATGAAAAACCTTATTAAGCCAGCTTATCAAACAGACCGATACAATTTTTTTTTTAATTTCTCGATGAGAACATATATATCTATAAGATCCTAAATCCTATATCGATGAGAACATAAAACTCGTAAGTCAGGGCCGTTACCACTGGTGGTAGCCCAGTGGTAACGGCCCTGACTTACGAGTTTTAGGTCGTGGCGGCATGCCCAAGAACCAAAAATTCGAAGACATGTGACATTTACCAACCCGCACTGGGCCCGCGTGGTGGATTAAAGCCCACTCCATCTCGTAGAAAAGAGGCTGTGTCCCAGTAGTGGGAACATTATAGGCTGATTATGCTTATGCTATATTGATCAGCTATCATTACCAAGATTGGTTTTTTGCTATGAGACAAGTGTCTTGTTGACACTTTCCACTAGTATACAGATATGACGAGTTTCAGCTCTATGAAAACGAAGGAAGAATAAGTAGATTAAACCTGGAAACAATGAACAGCTTTTATGCTGCAGTGGGACAATGCAAGCTCAAAATTAAAATTCTGTCATCTTTACATTTTTAATACTCATGGCGGCCCGCTCGTAGAACCAAATTTTTATTTTAAGGAGACTACAGTACCTAAACATAATTTTTGTAATGCCTAAAAGTATATGATCCACTTCAGTAAACAAAATCACAAAAATATATTCTATTCTTCAGGATATATGCTAGTTAGGTAGTGTGTTGAAAACATTATATGTACAACAAATTTAATGCGATAGAAAAAAATCACGAAGAAACCCCTTAAAATATATTTTGACAGTTAAAAACCATACTAATATGCATGCAATCATTCTGATTTTCTGTCAGATTATTGTACAAGAAACATAATAACGTACTTAATAGTGTTTAATTTTTTTAGTATCATTTTTTTTTTGTAAATAGATATTTGCTTAATTTTTTTACAATAAATGACCAGCTCTTTCTTTTCTATGCAGTCTGATAGTGACCGAGCTTTAGCTCTTGTCAGCCTCTTAATCAGGGTGTTTCATAAGGAAACTTTTAGAAACACATACGACATACGTTGTGCGTTCGACTTGGATGAAACAAGGAAGTATCACTGTATCGAAGCTGTAAGCGCAGCTGCCGCATGCCTGGCACTTGGCAGTCAGGCGGCGAACACAGATTATGCGGCGGTTGTGAAGAATCATGCCTTTAGATAAGGAGTTAAGAGGTAATGCAGAGAAACAATATCAGACGGTAAACGTCTATTAAAGATCGTGGAACTTTTGCAAGTCCTATCTATGCAAATGTTTGACATGGGCTTTCCTAATTTGCGCCGCAATGCTGGGAAGAAGAAGTGGCGCAACAAACTCCCCAGCAGCACAGCTGTCTGTTCGGTTAGAAGAACATCGTCATTTCCCAATTCAAGGCCTTCATTTGAAGACTCAACTACCGTATCGGTGAATGGGCATATGTTACTAACTGATCCTTAAGTGCACTGTTGAATATCACAATGCTTATTGCAAACTTTAGAAATTGTTAAAAGTTAAAATAAAAAAAAAGTTTATTGCATCAACTTATATAAATTATTCTAGTTACACTGGGGAGAATCCTTTTAAGCAAATAGTTTGCTTGTGTTAGGATAGATTGTTCCAACTAAGAATTTTTCAGCATGTTTCATTTGAAAATTCTTAGGTAGGACAAATTTCTAAAGTTTGAAGGGGCGGCGGCCGTCATAAACGAAACTAAAAGATAAATATTTATCTGAGAACAAAAGCAAACAAAGCTTCCTCATAATTATTTAATCATACAAGATACTTCAATGCAACATTATTCAAAAGTCAAGGCCATCAAACCCAAATTATTTTTTTCTTACAGAATTCGGAGAAAAAAAACATAATACCCGCAAACGGGCGCGACGCCACAGAGCGCGACAAAAAGGCACCGCTCGTCGCACGACACGCGGAGCCCTTGAGTCGCGCTATGGCGTCGCGCCGGTGTGTACGAGACATACGCATCAAACTCTCATCAAGTCACTACTGGGGGGCCCGTTAGGTACCTATCTGTAGTACAATTTACATCCTATCGTCCGTCCATCCGGCCGCCTGTCTCGGTCAATGTACCCTATTGTCATGGAACGGAACACAGGAAGCACAGACAATATTTAGGGGAGAGGGGAAGACGTAAGTAAGTACCTTTTTTTGACAGTGACATTAAAGGCTGAATAAAACCATAATCACTGCCTTTTTAATCTTTTCGTCAAGGCGGACTAAAGTATTCTATGCCTTTAGAAAAAATGGTTTCCTTGTATGGTACAGTTAGATGGATTTCATATGCTAAGCAGCACTGCATTAGTATGGTCGTGTCAATTGTGTCGAATGATGTGTTTGTAATTGACTGTGTCCTTCCGACATTTTGGCCACATCGGAAGTATTGGTTGCTTGTTGCTTCGAATTACAGTAGGTACCTAGTGTTTTATTAAAAAGTTAGTCACCTTTTTTTCGTGAATCTTATTTAATCATGGTGCTTTTAGCCAACCCCTGAACTAATTTAGTTGAAGGGGCAGCCAAGATTTAGGCATACTCTGTTTCATAAAGGGTATGACTGAAAACTTAAAAGGGCCTATAAATGCCCCTTCCAACAACAAGGATACCCCTGGACATCCAACCATCCGTACCCTAACAATAAATAAACTCTAGTAAATAAGCAGATATTGGTTTAGCCACCCTCGCTTTTCCCAAGAGTGCAGTAAAATCAGGTCGGGCAAACAGTTTTTCAGCTTTTCTATCAGGAATTTCTCAGTAGCAGCCCGGTCTCTGGATTTGTGCCCGGTTGATGGCAATAGGCTGGCCGCCTAAATAACATGGGACTTAAACATAACCGGAGAAATGTGGATGTACTATGGGCACCCCACTGCTTAAACCTTTGGGGATGTTAAAAATGCCTTTTGCGTTTGTGGCTCAGGTAGGTCAGTTCCAAAGGACAATCTAGAGTCTAGACAAAATCAAACAGGTTCCTAATTTAATTGTTAAATTTTTATGACATTTACATTCAGTGATTACTTTAACTCACACACGGACTTCATAATCAGCCTATAACGTTCCCACTGCTGGGACACATGCCTCCTCTCTATGAGAGGTAGTGAGCCGTAATCCACCACGCGGGCTCAGTGCGGGTTGGTAGATGTCACATGTCTTCGAATTTTTGGTTCTAGGACATGCCGGTTTCCTCACGATGTTTTCCTTCACCGTTTTGAGAGCAGTGGTGATTAAATTATTTACACAAAGTAAAGCGCCTGCTTGGGTTCGAACTCACGACCTACAACTCGTAAGTCGGGACACGGACTTATTACTTGTTATTGGTAGGTACTTGCACAATGTTTGTAAATATGTGAGCACCATGTCTCTACTACGACATAGTAATTTTATAATAATATTATAAAATTAGAAAGTATAATAATTCTGTATGTATTTTACGTTTTCACGCCCAAACCGCAAAACGGACTTCGATAAAATTTTGCTTTTTCGAGTTTTTTGTACCGGTAACACGATCCCGCGACATAATTTCCGATATCTAGATAAAGATATATTTGATCAAAGCCAGACTACGACCCTTTTTGCAATCATCTAACTCTTGGGAAATTCAGTGAGTTTCATATTTCTATACCTATTGTTTCAGAGCTCCCAGATTATACAGGTAAATTTACTATTACTTAATACTTACAAAACGGATAAGGTGTTCATAAAGTATAATTTTGTTAACCTGTAGCTACTTTACACAATACAGTACAGTTATCCATAAAAGAGGTTTACGCGCAACTTTAATTTAAGACTGTGCTTTGTAAGTTCGCATGTTTAAAATTAACTATAAAATGAACAGTTTGTACGTATATTTGTATCAACATTTACCTACTTTGATTTTTGCTTGATAGACTACATTTTCACTGACATTTTCTTCTAGTTCACTTTTCTCTCTTCTGTCTTAAGCACTTTTGATATTCATTGAGTGAGTTTTATGTAATTATTTTTTATTTTTATTTATTAACACTTTATGCACAAGTAAAAAGAAATACTGTACAAAGGCGGACTTAATGCCTGAGGCATTTTCTACCAGTCAACCTTAGGGTGATGCAGAGACAAAACATGGCAGGTGCAACAAAAGGGATAGATAACTCGAAAAATAATAATACATATATACTTAAATACATACATATAAACAAATTAAACTTTGTCAGGAGAAATAACGATAGGTGGAGGAGAAAACGAATCCAGCAAATCAGCACTGAGATGATTTTATAAGCGTCTCACGAATATGTTCACGAGCCTTCACTTTAAAAGATAACCGACTGGTAGCCATCCTGATGTTCAGAGGACTATTTTCATAATCAACCATTCACATTTACCAACCAAAACAGGGCCCGCGTGGTGGATTACGGCTTGTTCCCTCACACAGAGAGACGCAGTGGGATCGTTATAGGCTGCTTATGTTATTTTCATAATCGTCTTTACATCTTTGATTTACAAATTAATGTCCATTATACACCACCAGGTTTTTTTTTTTAGGTAGGGACATTTTCAAATGACTTGTCTAACACGCCCTCCCGCTCCACCCAGAGCGGGAGGGCGTGTTAGTTTTACTGACTAAAACCCACCCGTGATCCTTAAGTTGGCTGTGCCAGGTACACGGTATCTCTTTCGAACAATCCGCGACCCTGGCTGGCGGTTTCATTATATTACTTTATATTATATTATATTACTTAGCTTTGCCCGTGATTTCGTAAGCGAGAAATTTCTTGTTTTTACATAAAATATATCGTATGACACTTGGCAATACTGCAGCTTCGTAAGGGAAAGTCGGTTAAGTTGGACCATTTTTTTTTCATATGCATATTTCCATACTTTTTTCAGACGAGGACAAATTACTTGTATAGGAAATGAAACAACCATTTATAGATTATGCTTTTATTAAGTATCAATCAAGATAATTATCACAGATATATCAAAAATCAACAAAGTGTGAGATCAGGCCGATGTTCCGATTTAGCCAACCAGTATTGTAAATTGGACCACGGAGTTGCTAAATTGGACTTCATTATAATCTTAAGTTAAATAAATATACTTATAAACAAAACAACTAACTACAAAAATTATCTTAATGAATAACAGACTTCCAAATAGGTATCTATCTATACTAACATTATTATAAAGAGGAAAGTTTGATTGTTTGTTTCTATTGAATAGGCTCCGAAACTACTGGACCGATTTGAAAAATTGTTTTACCATTAAAAGCCAAAATTATGTCTGATGAACATCTAATAGGCAACTTTTTTTTTTCGAAATTTACGCGGACGAAGTCGCGGGCGAAGTGCTAGTCTATTATATTCTTATATTATCGAAAAACTATAAAAAACTCGTCAAGTTGCATTGAATCGAATTGCTCAAGAAAGATAATCATCACAAATGTCCGAATTGCTGGTTCAAGTTTCATGATTCCAGTTGTGGCAACGCACGCACTGCACCCAATCAACTCTGGGTCCTGCTTTATTATAGCAATTTAGTTTACACATAGAACATATCTCCTAACTCACTGTCACTATGTTATATGCTTATTTATCAGATTTTTCACTGTTCGTATTAATTTCGGTATTTTTCTTTATTTTGATTGTGTCTTGTTTATTTTATTTTCATTTATTAGTCATTTTATTAAATTTAGCAGAGCAGTTTTTTACATTTAAAATACTTTTACAAGCAAACAAATTGGTTCGGTAAACTGGACCGGTCCATTTTATCCAACCACTTGCGGTCCAATTTAGCGAGTGGTCCAATATACCATACTTTCAGGATCAGGTAGGTAGTTCCGAAGATTACCCCCTACATACAAACTCACAAACATGATCTTTAATATTAAGTAAACATAGATTCAGTCCGCCCAGATATTTCTTCAGTTTATTCTCAAGAAACACTGAACCAACTATAGATTTTTCAAGTTTTCAGTTGCACTTAGAACGTTTTCTAAGGAAGCGTTTGGTAAGTATTGATCCTTTCTACTACAGCGCCAGACTAAGTTATGCAGTTTTCTCGAATAATGTTACTTAAGTAGTCAACTTTCAATGTGTAACTTGTGTAAGTAGGTAAACAGAAGTTATAATAATTATCTCCTATAGTTAATAATTACGACGAAGAAACTTTTTCTAATTTTGGTTTAAAGATTTCATAAACTAGATTCTGAAATTTTTGGCTTATTTCCGTCACTGAAGTGTGACGGAAATAAGCAGAAAAAAGAAAAAACTATTTCTCCGAATCATCATCATGCATTCCAAAATCAAATAATAAACAAATGCTAATCAACATCAAAGTGACCGGGTGACTCAAGTCGGATATGGTCGGATATTTTCGTACTATGTCGGGTAATATTTCTCAACGCACACGGATAGTATTGAACGCTATTTCAAGACAAGAAGGTCAATGTCTGCGGTTTACGACCACATGTGTAAGTATTGTAATGAATAATTATGAATGAGGACATAAAGACAGCGGAGATGTGGGGACTTTAATATGTATAATAGAGAAAGAAAGTACCAGTAGCGCAGACGTATAATTTTAGGAACGAAGTTCTTAAATGCAGCTTGCGATAGGAGTAAACTTCAAGATTGTTTTTTTGAAACTCACACGTTACGAAAAAACGAAAAAACTTTTTATTTATAGTAGAAAGAGACAGAGTTTTCATGGTTTTCGAGGATGCTGAAATGTAATAAAATTTTGACCACACATTTATATACCAATGTGTGGTCAAAATTAAAATCCAAAAATAAAACATTTATTTATTATGGGTATCGTGGTTTTCTAGGGTGCTGAAGCCGATAGTCAGATTTAAACTCTTCCAAAATCAATCTCAGACATAACCCGAAAATAGAAGATATCGAGGGAGGCTCTTGGGAGTCGGACAGACATAATAGGCAAACGGAATAAATGGCACAAAAACACGTGCCTAAAGTTGTTGCAACTGACAACCGTGCAAAAATGGGACAAGGAATCGCCAAATCATTGCTCCGTGTATAGTGTCGTTATTTTACACATCGTTATCTGCCTACCCTTTTCTGAACCATTTTGCGGGTCAGCTTCCAGTCCTAACCAGATGCAGCTAAATAGTAACCAGTATTTTTACACTCAAACACTTGAAAAAACACGATAGAATTCTTTGAAATTGTGGCCAAACTAGGAAAACAAAATCAAACGTTGCGTTTTATGTCTGAAGTGAACATTAAGCCGAATTACAACGTGCAAGAGGGGAGAATTTACGAAATATTGGGGTGTAAATAATTCAACTCGACTACTCTCCAAGAAAAGCCCGAGTTAGGATTACTCGGAACCCTTCTGAAGGGAGACTTCTACATACCTGCCACATCCCGTATCAAGAGTTGTAAAACAAAAGGTTTACAAAAATGGTAAGCCTCTTGTTCTCACTCTTTCTAACGGTAATACTATAGCAGTGTTATTTAATTCAAAACTTAAGTTTCTTGAGCAATGTACGGCTAAGATCGTTTTTGGTGAATAGAAAAGACACGACGGTCATTGTTCTACAACTGAGACCTTAATGTGAGTTTCTTTTAACCATCTCGACTTCACGCATCGACTGCGTTCGGCATTCTGATTGGCCCTCGGCAATCGAAGCACAACTTCCGATTGGTGAACGGCCAATCGGAACGCCTAACGCGGTCGATGCGTTAAGTCGAGATAGTTAAAAGAAACTTACACTAAGGCCTCTGAAAATGGATGAGGTGTCGGTCGCTGCGTTGTTTTGACAAAAATGCGGTGAACTGTACACAAAACAACGGCTGTCTTACTAAAGAGCGGTTTTTGACACCTTAACGTCAAAAACTGCTGAAATTTCCAGATATTCATGACGACCGTTAAAATTTTACGGAACTGCTCGTCTAGTTATACATACTCGTACATACAACCAATTAAGCACCATGATTCACAAATGTTATAATAACTACCTACGTTAATCGCGGAAACTTAAGTTAATAGAACGTGCTATTCAGAAAGATCGTTGCTTCATTTGTGCCAAAATTCGACGGTTTAGTTCGAAAACACCGTTTTAGCGAGCATCGGTGTTATTTCAAATGAGCAATTTGTGTTGATGGAAGGTGATTTAGACTAACGCACACAAATGATTTAATTTCAAACATTTGTAACACGCTTTTATTAGCTTGACCTGTATGTATGTAACGAAATCTTTTTTTTGTTCAATAGACGAAAATTTACCGTTTTTCGTGACTTCGAAATGTCTTATTTCTTCTTTGATATTTTTTTTTCATGTTCAAAACAGATTTCATAAACAAAGATTTATAATTAGAAAGGTAAGTTACACACAGCGATGACGGAAGTTTAAAAAAATATGTTTACGTTATCACTTATCAGAAATGTCGACAAAAAACGACTAGTCTTCCTTTAATCGTTTAAGTCTATGGAGATAGACTCAAACGAATATAGGAAGACTAGTCGTTTAATATCCGGACACTACGGAATTCGTGCAAGCAATTTCCTTTTCATATTATGTAATATCATAAACATAAAATAGCTTTTCGTGCCCGTAGTGGCCCGGGCGAGCTGGATTTTTCAAAAAAATATCTTCCTTACAAACCTTGTCCTCACAATTCCTTACGAACGAAACGAAAAAAAACTGCCGAGTCGGTCGATTCCTGCCTATCTTGGCGTGCACTGTCTAAACCGTTAGACATGAACTGTTTTTTTTAAAACAGTTCTTAGTGTAAAAGTACGCAACAGTAATATATCTTTTATGTGGAGTGGAAACTATTATAGACTAAAACATGAAATACATTTAAAATAAGATTCTTTTTTACAATGCACATTTTAGAGTATTTAGTTAATTCTTATCCAAATTAAACTTTGTCTTTTACACTAAGTTATTTAGACGGATGGTTCAAAAGTACCACAGTAAGAACGGAAACGGGCGGCGCCGGCGCGCAAAGCGGGGCTGTGATGTTTCACGGCTAATCCGCTGAACTGTGTCTGAAGCCTTGGGAAGGAGATAGGCTCCATTTCATAAAACACCACGCGGTCGAAGCCGCGGGCGGAAGCTAGTACGACCATATAAAAAAGCAGTATAAGTTGGATAAAAGATTGGTAGTACATATTCCGTCCAAGCATGATGTTTACGGCAATAGCACTGAACTTTTAATACTTCCAAGTAATAACCAAAGCGGGCATTACATAAGAAAAATCTACTAATATTGACAGAGAAAAATCACAAGCTCCAAGAAATCTCAAAGATTGCACCAGACGGAATAAACTCAAAGAAAAATGCAATATCGAAGACATGACAGGACTTTAATAACGAAGGGCATCTAGCGAGAGAGCTGACTTTATTACTAGGTCATCTTACTTCATTCAAATATGTAGGCTAGTAGGTACGTACAGACTGAATAATATTACTACAACCACATGATCAATTGATACCAATAATAGTTTCGAAGATCATTCACGGCTCAATTGTGGCATCAGATTGTTAGGCCACGCGTTTCTCGTCTGTCAATTATCTTACTATAGCAAAGAAAGGATGACTAATGGGCTGGACACATCAATGACTGGGCTTGGCCTTTGGACCTTGGCGTTTACTAGGCTACGCGATGCTTAAGGACATGAATTAACTAGATGACATCAAGTGCAGTTAGGCAGGAAGAATATCAGGTTGGACGTTAAGATGCCCGCGTAGGGTTTTGCCCAAATGGTGGCCAAGGTCAGCTCCGAAAACGTGTTGTATGAACTTCAGTGGTGTCACCGTAAAAGTTGCGGGAAAAACCTGGAAGTCCGTAGAGTTTCTTGCCCGTTTTTCTCCATAGGAACCACCCACGCTTTGGAATGGGCAACTAGCTTAATCATTCTGACTGTCGGACCCTTTGACAATTCCAAATGCCTGTAATTGGTTTTATTTAAATAAATGCTTTGAGTTTCAGTTTGAAAAGGAAAGGAGGCACAGGGTGATTTCGGGCTGAAATAGTGATAATGAATCCAGATTGAAAAAAAAACAGAAATCCAGATTGAAAAAAAAACAAAGTTTTCCATCAAACTCCTATTCGAAAGTTGTTTAATCGATGATTCCTTTGTGTAATAATCACTTCAGTTTTGCTCTCATCTATCTTAAGTATAATATCCAGCTTAGTAGCTATAGGAAGGTATATTTGCATTCAGATGATCACACGTCTGATGATCGATTACCGCAAATTGCTTACAGATGCGCAAAACTAATGTCGATAGCAATTTGCTATTAGAAATCGTTATAACAAATGGGTCTTAAAGAGCTTTTCGAAATGAACGATGTCACACGTTCTTGTCAAGAGATATTTTGCCTAAATAGACGTTTATGGTAGTTGAAGACGAAATGCTTAGCATCTCTAAGTCCAATCATGGGACTATACTATAAGAGAAACCAGGAAATACTTGGTCCAATTTTCATTTAAATTTTCTCCCATATTCCATCCATTCAGTTCTCCCAGTCCCAGTATTCCCGGTGTTATTAAAATAGCCCATCTAATAGACTCGTTATAAACACAACCCATCCCGGGTTGTGTTTATAACGAGACCGGTGGCAGGTCAGTGGAACAACGAACATTTACACGAAAAGGTAGCATCAAATGGAGTAGTAATTAACATCATCCTGTGTTATTAGCAAAATTGAGCTGTATTCAGTTTTGAACAAAGCGATTGTTCTAGTTCGTTAATGAGTCCAGTATATGATGGCCACTTTTGAGACCAGCCGGTTTATAAAAATAAAAAAAATAAAAACCCTCCCCGGAATTTCAGATGGATGAAGCGACGGAAACACTCCAGACCAAGCTTCATTTTATGTATTTTCACGCTAGCTACTTAGTTAGCATCTTTATAGGTTACCAAACAGCCAACCAACCATAGAATACTTAATGAGAAAATCGTCAGCGAACAAAACGAGCAGAGAAAAGGACCACAGGTATAATGACACTGAATGCTTTGGCGTCTCAGGGCGACGTAACTGCACGTATTGAAAGGTAGGCAAGTGACGCAAACGCAATGCCAGTTCTGCAAATACTACCCATAGTGTTGGCAACTCTCAAAGTCACGTAGCACTTAGCAGAAACCAGTCTTCGAGGGCTAAAGATCACAGTGTCGCTTTGTAAGAAACAGGTGGTAACTAGATAGTACCATTAACCTATTAAATTACAGTCGATCTTCGCGACCATTTTCGAGACTGTCATACTGTCTTGACAGCTGTCAACTATTAGGGATCAAGCATACACGAATATACTGTGATAATAATAAGAAGACAAACTCACCTTTAGCTCCCATAAGAGAGAAATCCTCCTGTAGTGATTTTAAATAGCTTTTTAATAGCTCAAAGAACTCCGCTATGCTTTAAATTTCAAAGTATTTTCAGTGCCGCTTATTTTTACTTACAATAAACAGAGTTTTATTACGGTGAGTAATTTTGCAAAATAGGGTAATAAACTTAATTTTAGACTTTCCAGCCGGCTGCCACGGCAATTATGCCTTTTAGATCGGTATATTTTTCATGAATGCCTGTGCCTGAATTATTTTATCTCGTTCATCATAACTGTTCCAACTCGCATACTGTTGGAATTTCTTGCAAGCGACTTTCTATCTACCTACAATGATAAGCAATACGGTAATGATCGTTCACGAAAGGAAATGCAGGCAACACTAACTCTTTTCTTAGTTTAGTAGTAAATTGTTAGACTTGGGGCAGAAAAGAAACTTCGTTTGTTAGACAATGGCTAGGCTAAATGAATGTAGCCGTCCAAGAACTCCGAATAGCACTAATGACTTCAGAAAATACACCCAACCGTCTCAAAAAAAGAACAACTCTTCTGTAGGTAACAAGCTTACAAGCCTCGGAAAAGCCGGAAAAAAGCGAACAGAACAAACCTTTTAATACCCTCGGTCCACAATGGGGTAAAGCACACAGTGTAACAAAGAGCTTTACTGGAAGTGGGTCAATTAGACAGCTGAACAACGCTTCCACACACTAATACAACCCACCTATGCAGTATAGACCGAGCTAGACCTAACGTGTGTTTTGCAAGCTCTGTGATATTCGATGTCATTGGAATTACATTGTCGACTTCGGCATGCAATGTGTGGGGTAATACTCTGAATTGTGGAGTTGAATAACCTAAGCGTTGACAAAATTGTGCTAAAATTGTAAGTATGCAAGAATGGTTCCGAGTTATACGAGACACAGGACAAGAGATGACAGCCAGCACCCTGATTGCGTAATACTCTGTCAACCACAATCTGAATAATTTTGAAGGATATTGCTAATCCATTGCTTCAAATGTTAGAAAAATTTGTCTGCTCAACAACGTAAATAACGAAATGGATGTTGTTGAACTGTCAAAACGAAAGCCATTGCTTGTAAGTTGTATGATCTAAAGTTTTTCCATATCTTGTAGTAAGAACCTTTCATTCAAATACTAAAGTGAATAGTTCCGATAGCGGATACTCGAGCCTAAGACATCAACAACAGCATCATAGACTCAATTTTGGCAATTTCAAACCAACGTAAGAAGTCATTTTCATTTGCAGACTTCAAAACGTAATTCCGCGAAGCAAAAGCAATTTTAGTTAAATTTACCTAGACTACACGGTTTAATAATACGATTGAACTTTTTGCAGATCGTTATCAGATGTTTTGAGAGTCTAGACTGAAAGGAAGACTCATTTACATAAAATTGGGGTTCGTGGCAACGGTATTAAGTATACTATGAAGGTAGATACGCCAACCTGAAACACGCTGCTGAATATCAAATACAGGCAGTATTTGATTTTCAGCCTTTAACAACACTGGCCTGTATCAGAGATATCATGTATTATAATTAATTTCGCATGACTGGATTAGTAATCGGAACATGAAACAATGTACAACTTCTTAGAACTTAACAAAATAAAATCGTTTTACCGTCTCTTTGGAATTATTAAATAGTGTCAAAGCAGCGAAATCTCCACCTTGGAGTCTTTGGACTTAGAACCCTTTAAACCGTTGAAATAAGGTTTATTTTTTACCTTTCCCGCATTTTCATGATACCCACTGCGGAAGGAGTGAGGTTTCGTTAGATTTTTTTTACAAATTTCTGAAAATCGCTTGTATTGTGCGGTAAAACCAATACAACATGGGTACCGTCAACATGGAAAACGTCCGACGGCTTCGCCGCAGACCTATGCTGGTGTTGATGGCAGGACGAACGTAAAGGCGGGATTGGTTCATATTGGCTCAGGATCAAATTGAGTGAAAAAGAAAATCCCGGCTTCGGTCCAAGCTGATTATTTTTATTATTTATTCGAAATGCTGCCTGCATCCTTGGTCTAATGTTCGCAAGTGCTACTGCTGAGCTCAGTCTTGGGTTCGATTGCAAGGTCGGGCAAAGAATTACTGGGTTTTTCTATCTGGAATTTCTCAGTAGCATCCCGGAGTCTGGATTTGTGCGCGGTTGATGGCAATAGGCGCGCCCCCTAAAACATGGGACTAAAACATAACTGGCGAAATGTGGCTGTCACTATAGGTACCTCTGCCTCATCCTACGGGGATTGCAGGCGTGATATTATGTCAAATCGGTTCTAGTCTTAAACAAAAGTATTTCTTTCTCTCATCAACTCTTCAAAAGATATCGGATTTTTCTCGCAAACAAACTAACTTCACCAGCCAGCTCCATATTCTCACAATAAACACAAGTACATTCACAAAGCGCTGTGATCCCAATGTCAACCGGTACATGTGCATTGCACATTGCGGACCGGATGACGTCATTTTGCGCCAGTGCCATGTTATGCACCAGCTAGTACCTAAGCTAAGTGGAACACTATTGTGGTACGTTGTGGGTTAGGGTTTGCACTTCCGTAAGTGGTACTTTATTACGACTAGCTGTTGAATACGACTTCCCCTGTATTTTGTATTTCATCTTATTCGAAAAGTAGTCTAAAGGTAGTCCTTTTCCAAGTCCCCGGCTACCTATTTGCCAAAAGACAATGCCAGATCGTGCCCCTGCTATTTACAGGAAATGTCAATTAATGAAAATAATTTTAATGATTAAAGGACCTTTTTTATGTACATTGTTTTTCAGTAGAACTTGCTGATTACAAATCAATGATAATAGGAATTCAACCCCTGAATTTCCTATTGCGTTACTTATTGCGCATGATACACAACAACAAAAAAAGTTTAAAATACCTGTAAAACAAAAACTCATATTACGATTTTAACAATTATGATAATGCGTAACGTAATATATGTTGTTTAAATCGCTTTTTAACTATTATAAACTGCACCTAACCTATACCAATGTCATTATTGTTTTAAGATTTTAACAGAAACCGCAAGTTCTATGTAGCATGAGGAGAAATGTATAATTGAACAGTAATAAATAAGCTTTAAGATGCTGCATTATGCAGGTTTGTTAATGACTTTTCGATTTGAGTGGGGCAAAGTGCATAGAGTTTCTGGCATTGTCCTTTCATAAAGATCGCATCAGTGGTTTAGGCGCTAGGCGTGAAAAGGTAACAGACAAACAGAGTTTCTTTAGCTTAAAAAAAATATTAGTATGGATTTTGTGAAGTGCACAAAATTCATACACAAATTCGGTGTGTTCTTGACACCGGAAAAGCGCAGAGACCATGAAGCTAAAATTGATTCAACTGTTTTGGAGCCCGCAACGAAGGCAAATAAAACATTATATTTTTTGTAGCAAGTATTCACTTAATTACCTTTTGGTAACTAATAACAACTAAGTCACAATAGTCCAATAATTAAACAAATAATAGCCAATCACGCTTCTGAAATCGTGATGTTGTATTTATTATTCGTAATTCAAGGTTCTATAGCACATGTAAAAAAATAAAGGCACCGTCGGTCCAAAGTTCCCGTCTTTCCCCATCTGATGCTAAAATCTAGTTACGTTTGACAATATTCATAAATCTTCGCTTTATAGTGGCATAAGGTAGACGAGGGCAAAACGGAATAGTGGTACCGCGGTGGGGAAACATAATACAAAAAAAAACATAATGATTTACCATAATGATTTATGAGACATGGAGAACCACGAAACTTTGTTAAAAAGAGGGGATTTTCTGAATTTATTAGGATCCGACAGAACTGCAACTTTGGAGCAAAATGTACGTGTAGGTCGTCAACTGCCCTTATTCCACTTTATTTGGAGTCTGTGTAACATGTATTTTCCTGCTCTATTAGTCGTCGTCTTGGTAGCCCCTTTGTAGACATATCATTTTTCACACAGTTCATCCATCCGTAGCAAAAAGTAAGTGTAGGTACGATACTAGAAATTAAATTAATAACTCGAGCCAGAAAAAGTTTAAAAAATAACTGTTTTAAAACTTTATGTAAGATTTTTCAATCAAGTAAAAAAAAAATGACAGTCGCGTGAAAGAAAATTTAACCATCAGAAGCATTATTCAAATACTGGTTTCTATTTCTAGATGGGTAATATAATTCTATCATAACACCTAAAGGCTAGGCAAGATTGTGTCGTAGATAAAATGTTTATTTCACATTGAGTTCAAGGACGACTACCTAAGTGGCATAAGAGCTTACGTGTTACGATAAAAGGCTAAGGTATAATAATAAGTAATAGTATTATGTACTTATGGCTACTTAAGTTATGAAAGCAATGTGTTTAGTGAAATTCAAAAAGGTAACTGGAAAGTTCTATCAGGGTCATTGTAGGCAAGGTATTGACCACTTTTACTATGGAACCAAACCTGAAATCGCGAAAAATTACTTTTCTTCTATTCCCTGATTTTTTCCAGTTCATCATCCGCCTAGCCTCCCAACTATGTTAGGGTTGGCTTCCAGTCAAACCTGATGCAGCCGAATACCAGTATTTTTCATGGAGCGACTGCCTATCTGACGTCCACAACCCAGTTACTGGGCCATACAGGGGTAGCCCCTGGTAAGAATGGTTGTCAGACTCTCGGGCTTCTGACGACCCGTAACGACTGTCAAAAATACACGAATGACAGCCGGGATCAACGGCTTAACGAGCTTTTCGAAGCACGGAAAGATGGTCACCCATCCATGGACCAACTCCGACAACCGTAGCTTAACCTGATCGAGCGACTCATGCGGATGTTATTGTGGCTTGGCTATACTTGTAGCTAACTGCCACAAGTTTCCAGTTATCCGAACATAAATGTATGGAGCAGCTGATTGTTTTTATCGATTTCTGGTTTCGTCCCGATGTAAAAGTGGTTTATAATGATGAAGACAATGACTATAAGTTTTTTACTTATTTAAATTGCACCTTGTGTTTAAGTTTTTTGTGCTCTCGACCTCTATCTTTTGACCTCTGTGTTTTGTAAAATACATTTGGAAGTTCATTGCACCCAAAACACACAAGTGAGAGATCTTTAGGAGATCAGCCTAACTGATGGCCAGCCTGAAGTGGAGTCGCTCAGAAGAAAAAGAAGGAGCACAGGGTCTCCTCTTTTTTCTGTGATCATAACTTTATTTTATTTGATGTCTTTAGGACTTTAAGATGAGACCATTCGGATTGATTGACACAAATGTTGAACCGAAACTAACACTCGATTTAACCATTCCTCGTAGTTCAATTCTATTACACATAAAGTGTCTATTGCCTTGTCAAATGTGTACTGTAATCTATGTAGACTAGGCCAACAAAGCGAAACTGCGACAGTTACAATGCGCAACTGATGGCGTACCGTGTTTAATACCTAATAAATCAGCTAAAACATTGAGTAGGTATTTAGTAACTTGGTCTGTATTATGAAATTCATGATGACAAATTCATATTAATCTATTTGTTTAAGTTTATTTTTTTACATTTATGTAATTAGGTACTGTAGGTAGTGGTAGTTGGTTAAAGTATTTAAACATGAATGAGCTAAAATCGAAGTATATTCATCATGTGTTTACAAACACACGCCTATACTTTTTAGAATAGAGCCCACGATTTTTGCAAGTTTTATTTTAGAATTTAACATATCCTAGCAGACATCATATCGACTTACTGTAACAGAATCAATAATATATAACGATATAGTAGAATGTAAGTACCCTAAAAAATTATGCCCGAAATAAATTCTTCATTATTTTCTTCGTCATCTCAGCTAGAAGTGTTCAAGAGTGTCAAGATCTTTTCATCTTTTAATAAACCGCTTAAACACGTCTCAGTCAATGACGTCGGAGCCAGACTGTGTCAACAGCCAGGGTATAAGGGGTCATAGCCAGGGTATAGGGGTCGCAGCTCAGCTGACAGTCGGCCGGGCGAAGTATCGATTCGTCACCCCCGCCCTTGCTTGGCGCGTCCCCCTAAATTACGTTCACTCCTTCGGAACTCTTAAAAGAAATTAGAGAGGTATACCGCATAATATTTTATTTCTGCCACATTGGTACTCTGGTAGTGTTATTGGTTTACTGGTCGAAGAGAAAATATTATGATTTCGCGTTTCAAATTTTTTTTTACGAATGCGTGAATTTTTGTCCATGCATTGATTTATGAAAGAAATTAAGTAGCTACACGCACCAGTGTTTTTATTTTTAATAAATTATTTACCATTCTTACTGTACGTGCAATGCAATGTTTTCGTAGATAGGTAAATAAATCGATCGTCAATTTATTCCCAACCTACTCTTTACCTCACAATGATATTTTCTTTAAAAGTTTGGTTTCCGTCACAGCATGTGGTGATAACTAAAACCACACACATCAGTGTGTTGCCTTCAAAATTAATAGTTGCGACATATTGCTAATTGATCGCCCTGACCACCTAGTTTGTTATGGTGCTTAAATAACAAACTAGTTTTTCCTCACTATTGATTTGTTGCAGTGAGTCATTCCAAGTAATATTTTTTTTTTTTTTATGTTATTTTTTAAACTAGCTGTCGCCCGCGACTTCGTCTGCTACTCAGGATGTAAAGTAGCCTATTTACTTATCCAGGACATGGTTTATCTTTTTGCCAAATTTAATCCAAATCCGTTCAGCCGTTTTAGAGTGAAAGCGTAACAAAGAAACAAGCTTAATTTTGCATTGATAATTTTAGAGATATATATGCTACCAGAAGTATGTTACATTTTCAATCCTTGAATGAATTTCAATGAAGTTTGGCACACAGTTATACCAGGACCCAGTTAATAACAGAGGATACTTTTTATCCGGGCAGTGTGTTCCTGTGGGATAATGTCAGACCTCCACGGGGGCGAAACCTCGGGCAAAAAAAAAGTATGTATTTAAAATAATTAATCATTGTTGGTAATGAAAATAGGAGCAGATGGATGACTAATTCCTTCTCAAAATATTAATAAGTAAGTACATTTAGACAACTTATGGGAAAACTTCCTACAGGTATACCTACCTATATGTATTATATCATACCTTTGCTGCTGAATGTCTTCCCAAAATTAAGAGGCAAGCTTAACTTTACTTATGTATAATATTAATGTAAGAAATAAGTTTAATGAAGCTTGAAATATTTTTTTATGGTGATAACCTTTCCAGTGACCCTTAAACAGCCAGGTTCAACGGACATCTCATCAACGGCTGCATGTGATGAAGAAGAAAGCAGAAGTATGTGTGATAAGTAAGTACATAATCAGCAGAAAATATGATGAGAATGTTTATGTACATAATTATAAGAAAAATATTATGTCACAGTATTTTCTTATTTGATAAATGTTGTGAATTGTGACAAATCAAAATAGGTATTTCACATGCAATACTTATTAACTGGTGCTTTCCCTACAATGTGAGAAAAGAAAATATTACTTCAACTTATTTCATTCAGTTCTTTTTCTTGAACATTTTAACAAAATCTTCTATATATGTAAACTCACTGTGTAATAAATAGGTATTTCTTGTTTGCAAATACCTACATCAATGACATACACATTGTTATAACTTTTAAAAATTAACAAATTTTGTTTTAGAAAAGTTTATGTTTCTTCTTGAAAAAGGAAGTTTTACTTGGAAAAGGAATTACTAGGAAGAATAGACTAGAATAGAACACTCTTTATTTATATGTACACCATACAAAAAAAAAAAGTAAAAAATGCAGAAAAGAAAAAAGTTAAGAAGGAAAATTAATATATGAGGTCTTCCTTCTGGAATGGACCTTATTCCGGCCAACAGAAGGCTTCGATAAAGCTGATTAGGAGTATTAGTCTGCATTCTATGAATTTAGGCAATGCTGAAATTTAACTTTTTCAGTTTAACAGAACTTTTGTCTACTTCATTCAATGAGCAAAGGAATAAATTTAGTAACAGAAATCTGACTAGTTTTAGCGTAAAGTACTTATTATAAATTAAATAAGTAGGTACACCAGGTACTTTAGTAAATCAAAAGTCTTTCATAATTTAATGGCAACCTTGAGATATCAATGTGTTTAGATTAATGACTTGCCTGAGATAATGTTATGCATAAAAATACCTAATTTAGATTAAATATTTATGTACCGTTTTGTAGGTATTTAAACGATTTTATAATCAATGATAACTCCATGGGAATTCTAATAAGAATAAGCAGGCTAAATCAAAGAATGCAGCATGGGTCTCCACTTACTTTACTTAACCAAAACTGTATATATTTCCAAAGTAAAGTTTATTGATTGATTTTCACTTATGACAAAATCTAAAGTATCCTACAGTTTTTAAACAATGCACAGAACTTTGGAAAAGGGGCCGAAAGTAAAGGTACTTCTCTTTTTTTTTAAGTTCCACTTTTTTCATATATTTCTTCTTGAAGAATTGCCAACACAGACCATCAATATCAGTTTTTGTTTTTTAATTTTCGTATTCTTTCAAAATATTTGGTGAGGAGCTCAAGGTAAGGCGCTACAGCCTACCTACATGCTCGATAAATAAAATGATAATCGAACGTAAAAAAGTAGCCTCGATTGTCATTTAGCAGTTAGACAATAGATTTCACTGAGCGTAATATTTCGTAAGCGGTTAGTGTAAATATTTACTCACTTGTGTGTATTTTTAATCCAAATAAGCAACTGTGTAATCCTCGAACCAAACTGTTACACACAAAACACATCACAAATTCCAGGCATTTTATCCAGATACATTTAACAATACACGAAAAAGGACACTATCACACCGGCATTGTAATTATGTTGTTTTAGAATAAAAATATTACACGAAACTCATCGTTTACACAGAATTCCGGAATAATTTACTTTGACAGATGTCGTATAATTATCGATAATTATTAAAATCGCGTTCCGTACACCGCAAAATGCGAACGTATCCACTTTTATCACGGTACGGATAAACTAAACACGATCTACACGTACACGCAGCGGGACGCGTCGAGCAACGCCCGCAAAACCTCTATAGCCCGAATAAATTGAAAAGTAAGGTAACCGTGCGGTGTTCGATCGTGCCGATGACCATAGAACTTTATAGTATAAAACCTGTGATACGAGAATAGTGATTGTGCGCTGTTGTCAATGTGAGAAAAATGTGTGCATCACTTTGACACTGGATGGTGAAATGAAATAAAAATAGTGCGAGAACTGTGAGAAATAATTTTAAACCTGAATCACAAGATTGCAGGTATCCCTGTTTTATTCACAGATCCCCATATGTCAAGCTTACAATTTATCTAGAGCAGGAAGAATCTCGTAGGAATGTTGAAAACTGCAAAGTAATTATAATATAAAATAAAAACATTTCTGGCCTTATTACAAGCAGTCACAGTTTTTTTTTTTTCAAAGTAAAAAAAAAAGTGATACCTAGCGTCGAGTAGCTGCACAACTTTAATGAACAGCTAACGTAATGCTTTATGACATTGTTACTAGATGTCGCAATTTGCAAAAACTTTATAGTAGTAGGGCTACTTGCTACTAGATGGCTCTATTCTATACATTATTTTGACTATATTTCTAAAAACGTTGTTTCGTAGTTAACTTTCAAAGGACATCGACCATCTCCCATACATCGTGGGGCCCAAAATTTAATGAACCGTTACAAGTTCCAAATTAGTCTCATTTGTTAGATTAAAATATCAGCTTTAAGCTGCCTCAGTTTCAGTTTGATTAACAATTACATAGTCAAGATATATGGGGTCGAATCTAAGGTTAGGATAAAATAGAGATTGTGTTATTTAACAATGTTTTTTGCAATTATCAGTCTGGTAATGTTCAGATGACTAATAGTTAAGATAGGTTTCCATTGCATAAAATAAACCGACTTAACAGAGTGAATTATTTAGTGCAGCATTAGTACTAAATGTACCTACTTAGAAATAGGACAACGATTTGTTAACAAATGTGTTTTCAATTCAATTGAAATACAGTTACGGATTCTGTAAAAATATTGTTATATTTATACTTAATGATTATTAAGGTAGGTACTTGCTATCTATTTATTAATCCTAATAATCTCAAATGCCATGTCAGATACCTAGTTTTTAGTGGGTAGATAGATTTATGATTCCCAGGTAAACTATAATGAAGAAAAATATTAGTTTTAAATAAAGAAGATAAATTCATTTAAAGCTCGTCTTCCCGTTATATTGCAGCGAGAAGTTGCAATACCGCATTTAATGCAGTTGTCCATAACGTTATTTGATATCGAAGTCCGAAATAACAAGCCGTAGTCGATCAAAGTAGCAGATACAAAGACCGTTTTCGTGCTGAGGTAGTTCGTGAAAGCAAGATTCCGAAGACCGAAAACACGAGTATCGCAACACACATTCATTTGCGCGTAATCACAGAGCGAATGAGACAATGTTTTTTTCATATAATGACATTTTATTTTGACACTGACTGATTTGTTTAAAGACTTGAATCAATGCCTTTTTAGCCTTTTCACGACAAAGTGCATTTCAACAAAAAATACAAACATTTCAAACACTATTTTGGTATATTTAGCAACTGCGTTTTTTTAATAGTTTTTTTATTTTGGTTTATCATAAAATAAAGTATTTTTTTCACATCCGTTTTCTTCTGTAACAGCTGGGCCCAAAAGTGGGCAATCACCTTTGTCGTGATATTACATGGCTCTTGTGGGATGCTCTGGCGATGCCGCTAGTTAACAAAAGAGTGCCGACAACATTGTGTTATTTGCGTAAACCCTATTCGTTTACCCAACATTCTCTCCCAGTATCCTTAAATTAGACCGGTCGAGCGGTCGGGTTAGTGTTGACAAAACAATGAAACTGCACGGGTGTTAATGTAATAATTACCTATATATTCTATACGAAATCTGTGGAAAACTTCTGATGTAAATACATTTTTGTTACAAAAATCAAAGTCAAAGCATTTATTTCAAATAGGCCCATAAAAAGGCACTTTTGAACGTCAAAATTTACATTAAAAATAGAACTGATTCTAGGCACCACTTCCAAAAAGTAGTTTCGTATGGAGAAGAAGTGGCAAGAAACTCCACCGTTACTCTTTTAAAATGTTTTACAATATTTTGTATACATTAATTATATTTCTATAAGTGAAGACGATGCAGTAAGTATAAAAATACTATACCACATTTGGTAAAAAAAAATTAAAATAAAGCAAAGGCAGATAAATTAATCACGTGATAGGTACATTGTGATCACATATTTACAAACATTGTAAAAATATATGATTTTCCTAAAATATTAACTAGGAATAAGTCAGTGTGTGAGTAAAGTAAAAATAACAAATTATACCTACAATATAATAAGCAACTAGTATGATTTTGTCTAACCTCTAGATTGTCCTATGGAGCAGGACCAGCATGTTTCCAAGCATTCTTATGTAGGATATAATCCTCTAATTTGTAATATGCTTGTTTACAAAGTGTTTTTTTAACATGAGTTTTAAACTTTCTTTCATTTAATTGCAATATTTCACAAGGTATTTTGTTGTAACATTTAATACAGGACCCCATAAAAGATGTAAGTACTTTAGATAGTCTGAAAAATAGTTGATCTATTTTATTTTTATTTCTAGTGTTAATATTATGTCTATCACTTATTTTATTAAATAGATGCAGATTTTTTCCAACATACATTATATTTTCATAAATGAACTGGCTGGCATTAGATAGCCTACACATAGTTAATACTATTTTGTCATATTATTTTAAGCTAATGTACCATGTTTGTATTCTATTTAATTAAACATACATTGTTATATATGTCGGCGTCACCGTTAGCGGTATGTGCAGCGGGCCGAGTTACGCTATGCAAAGCGGGACGTTCGCCTCCCCACTCTCCCCACTTCTCAAGCAACTTAATGTAAGCTAGTGCGCAGCGAAGAGGGGGATTATTCTTGTGGCAGGCTCGGCCCGGTGCGCCTGCTGTAGCGCCTAGAGCTATTATCGCGATCTATTTAATTAATTTACAAGCTGTTGGAATAAAAGAGTTGGTTACTCCTCTGCCTTCAGGTTATTTCATGGTGATTATTTTATAAGAAATTGTGAGTGAAATAAAGTGATTGTGCTGTAACCTGTAACTAGTATCTCTATTTTCTCCGCCCGATAATCCACGCCTACTTGCAAAGTGCAAGTGTAATATCGCTGATGAGGGCCTATCCCGATATATATAATTCTAAATTATATTACTAAGTGTGTAATTACTGACTTCTGTTTTAAATAGAGCTCAACAATGACACAAGAATCGAATCTTGGTCGCTCACTAGAGCGACCAAGATTCGCTTCTTGTGTCATTACAGTAAGTACAGGTTGCTGTTTACAATATATACAAAGAAAAGGTGGAATCGTGCTTCTGCGGGCTGTATATCAATTTTTGAGGAAAAGACAATATTAAAGCTGAGCTGTTGCATGGGAATGCCATCTTAGAAGGACCTTAACTATAAAGTTCTTTTGCGTTCGTTTGCCGTTTTGCGTGGATGTGACGCATGTTTCCCACAACCTTTTCTTTGTTTTGAGTACCCATTTGTTCTTTTTTGCGTCATGTTTACCGCAAATAAAGGTTTTTTATTTCTTTCTTTTTTTGCTTCTAGTTTTCATTCAAAATCAGGAAATTGATAAATAAATTATGCACGTTTATTGCAGAATGATGAAATTTTGAAAGAAACTACACACACATCCTGTACACCGGACTTCAATAAAAACATAATAGATATCCATATTGATGAATGCAAGAAGAAAATAACTTCTGATAACGTACCTGGCGTACCAACCACCTTTCATTCAACAATTTCGAAAATTTTGGACGAAAATCTAGATAAGGTAACTTTACCTAAATATATTCTCAAATTTGCAAACATTAAAAGCTCTTTGTATCGCCTTTGTATGTAAAACAACCAGTCTGAAATTATTTGGGTGGGACCAAGATGACTAAAAAAATAATTAATTAATTATTCCTGTTCTTCCCATCACCAAAATTAGTGGGACGATCGGGAAAAAAATTACGAATTCCCGTTCGTCCCACGAGGGGGACGAAGTCGATGGGACGAACGGGAATACACGAGTTTTTTGTATGAAAACATCTTCTTTTTCAAAATGCTGGTATGGTATTTTGAAAGGTTTCGGCATGTAGGTAAATATGATTTTTTTATTTAATTATTAAGCGCGGAAGTCGTAACATAAACAGCATAGTAAAATACCTAACTGCCATATTTTTATACAATTGATCCCTCGGCCTTCGACCCACTGTGACCTGCGTCGCGTCGCATCGCCCGCCCGCGCTATCATTTCGTTTTCGCTTAGCGCTCTTAGACATTTTTTTATTTGCTCTGCTTCTAGAGATCGTAATACTTCAAGATTTGTGTGCGTTACGCAAGCTGGAAAGCATCTTCTATAATGAAAAGACAAACATTAAGCATCTGCTAGCAATGTGCCTTAACGTTTTGGAATAAAACGCGAAAACACTTCCTGCTGGCATAACGTTGTTCTAGCAGGAAAATTCTAAACGAATTACCCTGGGGAGAAACAAAGTATATCGGTCGTATGGTCAGATAACTTAAGTTTATGCATGAACATGAGCGAAAAATGAAATTTTGTACTTCATAAGGTTTTAAAGATGAATTAATAAATACTTTATATCAATTCCTGCTGGGATAGCGTTTGCAGAATTTTACTTCTCGGAAACTAGGTATTCAATGTGCGACCATAGAAAAATTTATAGGAGTAGATCTTATTTTGAGCAATTCTTTTTCAAATAAATCTACCCGAAATGCAAGAAACCAATTCATCCGACAATGTGGGCCTATATACTTGAAGTAAGTATGTTTATTGAAGAATGAATACTGAAAATGTCATATTCAAATGTCCTGTATTAAAGAAGATATAAGCAAAAAACCAAAACAACGACTAGGTTATTGGTTATCCGACCAAATTCAATACGATCCCTAGAAGCAGAGCCTAGACAGGCTCATAGGGTGCATGCATAAAGAAGGGAGTTCGATAATGCCTAACTTTTAAGTTAAGGAAAAGCGAAGGTAAAGCGCTATCCTCATTCTTTTCCTGCAAAAAGCATTCTAGGATAACTCATTACTTTACTTTCCTTTACTTAATCAACTCAACCAAATTCATGTTTTATGAATCAACATTTTTATGTGAAGCGAGTGTTTAGTTACCTACACTTAATACTACATATTTCTTGGTAAATATGTAGTAGTAAGTGAGTTTCATAATCAAGGAAAAATAACAGCCCAACATTTACAAAAAAAAACGTTTTATTTAAATATGCACTGAAAAACTTATACAACAGTTGAAAACATGAAGACGATAAATACCTACGCGAGCGTAAGAAAACTTTGGCAAATACAATGAAAATGCAAAAATAACTTTTATTTTTGATGTGATACGAAACAAATTCGAACGTATACGACACTAGTAGCCTAAAGACATAATTTATAGAATAGTTGTGCAGAGAAGACACAGGTAGGGCTCAGCCCCGCAGTCTTTTGAAGCAGCTTATTGGACCTTGTAGACCCTGGTGCAAGTCACGTCCTTTGCGGTCATCACCTGGAAAAGAGATATGATTATACTTTTTTAAACATAACTGGCGTAATGTGGGTACCATACTGCGTTTCTGCCTACTACGGGGAATACCTACAAGCGATGATGCACCTAGGTATTGTTTTAACTAGGTCCTGATCATCATTTTAAAGACGGCCATTGCTGGAGTTCTTCCCCAAGCATCGTCACATTCGACGCTATTGCTCTTCTATTCGTTTATACTCCTCACAAATCTCATGTCAACATACAACGAATGTCTGTTTAGCGAAGCTAACTAATAACAAACAGTTAACATGAGAACAAAAACTTGGTCAGGCTTTGAGAATCCCGAGTCAGTATTATGTAATGCAGAAATTATAGATGCACCAGCACCCTAATTGCGTAACACATTTTCGTAAACGATTACGACTAATCTGTTTGATTTTGACGGTTCAAGAACATTCATTGCGTTCTATATATTGTTGAGCAGAATTTTTATCGAACTTAAGAAGCAATGGATTAGGAATCTGTTTCAAAACGATTCAGATTCCGATTGATTGTGTATTACGCAATTAGGGTGCTGGCAAGCGTATCACAAGTTATATACAATTACAATCAAGGGCTTGGATGGAGGTGATGAAAATTTTCTTAAAATGTTTATAGGCTACTGTCCCATTGTCTTCCATAATAGCATGGAGATAGACGATGCATAGTTGCATGATGCATCCTAATTTAAAGGAAAATTTGATATACATAGGTAGCTTCCATGATAGATAAAAAGTTAAAAGATGTTACAACACCTAGGTTATCAAAGTTTACAAGTAAAAATCACCTAAAAGTTGCAGACCCAGAAACAACGTTACGGGATTTAAAATCAGGATTGTTTTTTTTAAATCTAATCTTTTCAAGGAATATCAATTAAAGCACCTGCCAACTAATCTCTTCACCACCCTTGGTTGACTGGTAGAGAATGCATAAGGCATAAGTCCGACATGATTACATTCTCAAGCACGCACAGTACGGAGGTTCCTTTTATTCGTGGACCGATTTGTGGGTTATTTAATTTTTATTACCAAATGTTTAAATAGGCAATGTGAACTCACCAAGCCTCCTAACTAACGGAATAATAATTAAAATAACATTAAAACAAAGAAACATTCATAGGAATCCGTGAAATCAATTTGATATCAAGCTTGTCCAATTTACAACAACTGTATAATTTACGAGTTTATGGCACAATTAGATGATAACGACCGATGTACTGTAGATTTGGACAATAAAGTTATTATTTGTTATTAATTTCTAGAATTTTCAGTTAGGTTAGCTTAACTAGTGTAGTCTTCATATGTTTATGTCCGAGGTCGTCCGCAAAACTATATTGTTCTAGTAATTGTTTTCAGTTTTATTTCAAAGTCAAAGTCAAAGCATTTATTTCAAATAGGCCCATAAAAAGGCACTTTTGAACGTCAACATTTACATTAAAAATAGAACTGATTCTAGGCGCCACTTCCAAAAAGTAGTTTCGTATGGAGAAGAAGTGGCAAGAAACTCCACCGTTACTCTTTTAAAATGTTTTACAATATGTTGTATACATTAATTATATTTCTATATGTGAAGACGATGCACCAAGAATAAAAATACTATACCACTATTGGTACAAAAAAAAATAAAAATAAAGCAAAGGTATATAAATTAATCACGTGATAGGTACATTGTGCTCACATATTTACAAACAATTGTAAAAATATATGATTTTCCTAAAATATTAACTTGGAATAATACAGTGTGTGAGTAAAGTAAAAATAACCAAATATACAATACAATAAGCAAATAGTATGATTTTGTCTAGCCTCTAGATTGTCCTATGGAGCAGGACCAGCATGTTTCCAAGCATTCTTATCAAGGATATAATCTTCTAATTTGTAATATGCTTGATTACAAAGTGTTTTTTACAAAGCTTATGTAAATATTATCGTATCCTTACCAGCAGCATACATTTCTGTCTGCTTTATGTTCATCGATACTTTGATTGATCAATCCGTCAATTAGTGGCATTTACTAAAATGACATTGACAACAGATTTAACAAAAAGTGTTTTCCCTGAAATGTCGTAAAACTGATGTTTTGACTGGACGCCACGCCGAACTCATAATAAGAGACAAGGAAGCTGATCATAATTGAAAAACCTGTAGAGTTACATCTGAAGCCATTAAATGGATATTATATTCACGATGTTTCACAAATAAGCCAAGGACCTACTACTCGTTACTTCGGAATGAACCTTAAACCCAAGTAATTAACTTTTTTGGACGGGAAGAAACAAGGACGAAAGAATAAACGAAATGACAAAATAATGAATAAAGAAATCTGTCATTTCGTCTATTCTCCCGTCGACAAAACTCGTTTCTTCACATCGGACAAAATGTCAAATCGTGTTATCATTCATTCTTAGGTAATACGGAGTCACAAATGCCCGTAACTTTGGCCGAAACTAGGGATTTCGTGTGATCTACGATCCGAATACTTATAGAGATAACGAATTCTGAACATGCAAGTATAGAGGAATTCCCATCGGCGAAAATGACCACTGGAAGAACTTATAAGCCATAATAAACCCCTTTACGTGGCAAAGTGTTTTTTCTATATGGAATTTCTCAGTGGCAGCCCGGAGTCTGGATTTGTGCCCGGTTGATGGCAATGGGCTCGCCCCCTATTACATGGGACTTAGTCATAACTGGCGGAGTGTGGGTGTGCTATGGGTGCGCCTCTGCCCAAACCTTCGGGGAAAGGCGTGATGTTATGTTGTAAAAAAACCCTCTTTTGTTTAGAACTTTTTTGTAAAAACTCTTTTGCGAAATTTCATGTTTCTAGATCCAGCGGTCTCGGCTGTGCGTTGTCTGTCAGTCGATTTAGTAGATAGCATTGAATCTTTCTACGTGGGTTTATCTTACCTGGGAAGAGTGATCTCGTAGCTTTACATACGGAACAGACTACAGCCAGAAAGCTGTTCTACCAGAAATTACGTATCTTATGAACGTTGCACTTGATCTATGATGGTTGTTATACTTACTGCTTTCATCTCTTCGGGTCCGAATTCTCTGATGTAGCTGACCTCCACGCCGTCGGCGGACTTCTGCACCTGCTTCAGGGTGTTGCCCTCGAACGTGTATACTGACTTCACCTGCAATTTTAAATACGAAAACGTCAGTCTGTGATGGTCACAGAGTATTTCTGTAATTTTAGTAAGGGTCATTTCTAAATAAATATGTGACCTCCTATTACTTTGGCATCTGGGTCGGAGAGGAGATCTACATTTTCAATATCGGAAGGACCTTATGATGAGTTGATGTTTAGTTTCTTCCTTGAGTTTCAAAACCCAATTCCAGTTAAACTGTTGATTATTAAGAATTTCAACTACTGCCTAATATATCAATATTACAACGATTTGAAAAACAAAAAAAAAATCTTGAAACTATTCTTCTACCGTCGTTGGTCAGTTATTGACACCATTTGGATTTTGGCTAGCGTTCCATAGTTCTAGGCTTTCTCGAGAATTAGGTGATCGAATAAAAATATTCTCACAAGCGTACAGATTTAATTGTGGATATGAGCAATTGAGTATGTCCCCGATGCCCGCTACATGTTATACATTGTTATCATAAAACAGCGAAATAATAAATACTATACTATACTATACAATGTATATTAGCTTGGCTCACCTTAGCTCCATCAGCCCTCTCCTCATCGAACTCTTCGCCGGGCTTGAACTTGCATTCCGTGGTCTTGAAGGTCGAGGAGGTGACCAGGTTGAAAGTGTCTCCGTCCTTGCGGAGCTCCACTGTCGGAGTGACAGCGTTGGCGGCTTTACGGGTGATGAGACCCACACCTGAGGGAAGAAGAAGAGGTGGATTTAGAATGATGTTTGGCAGCAAGATGGTGCGAGACTGACTTCTCAAGTTTCAATCATAGGTACTGCAAGTATTCTCGTAAGTTTTTACATACGTGGAGGCTATTTTGACAGGTTTTACGAGCTTATTTAGAGGGAATTAGCAAGGGATGGGCTTTTATGGGGTAGTATTCCGTGAACAATTCAGGATAATGCTATGTGCCGATTTCAGTTCAGTTTCATTATAGCACAAACCATGATACAAAAACGTATTACGTATTTATTCTCTAAGTTTTGACTTGCGTTTCCATCATTTCGAGTTTCTAAATATTCACATATGCTTTCATGAATGCACCAAAATTTTTACTGGCAACCAACTTTTTTTTTTTCTTTTCTTTCTTTAACATGGTGTGAACTCGTCACAAGGTATGTTTTGAGAAATGTCAAGCACTGTTTCGGAGAGTTACATAAACATAGCCAGTATTATTTGGTTGGTGACGAAAGTAGGAACTAGACTGAATGTACTGCATTTGATTTATGTTGACATTTGCCGTGGAGCAGCGCTGCCATTAGGTGCCAAGATATACTGGATAATAATAACCTATTTGCAGGTGTAGAACTATTTACACCTGTCGTAAAGAGGTTTCATTTGGATACATAAAAGTCTTACTGAACTGGTTTCGCATTTGTTCCAAGATTTCGACATAGGGTTTACTACAGAAATGGTTATTTGTATAAAACCCTTGAAGCGAGACCACTTGTAGAGTGGGCCCCATTTCTGGGCAGACCACTATTTTAAAGGGTAGTATAGATATAAAGAGGACAAAACGGAACCTTTATACGACCTCTGTTTTGTCCGTCTGTCACAGACATTTTTCTCAAGATTTATGAGCAACGTATGGGTTTGAATTTTGGCATGATGTTAGGCCTCTCGGTGACGCGCACACAGATCGCCAGTCGGAGACCAAAAGAATAAAATAATATATTTAATTAAATATTTTTGACCACAAAATATTGTGGCAAAGGAACATGGTTTCTGTGACTAACCTAACCTTTCGTGCCTCAAAAAGCCGTTAAAACACGTTCGTTCGGACATAAAAATATCGTGCACTGGGTTTTTGACTCTAGGTGTTGAGCCGAGCGTCGAGAATCTAACAGTGCATCCCAGCGCGTCGGTAAAACACTATTGGATTTTCAACCCTCGACTCTTAAGCAAAGCGTTGAAAATATGGAGTGCGATAAAATACTGCCGCGATATGTTTACGTCCGGTGCGAACGTGCTCTTAGTACCAGGGTTGGAAAAAATCGAATAAAGCACGATTTTTTGAAAAATCCTAATTAATCACGATTTTTTGATTTCTAAATTTTATTATTTAATTTAACTATATTTTTGCGCAAGAAGGAACACGCCCTCAAGGGATTGGGCGGTCACACCGCGGGGATTTCCCTTTTGTCTGACATGTGAATGCAAACAGAATTCACACTGACAGATGAAAAAGAAGAAAGTGCGTTGGAGGAAGCACGAGATAACTATGATGGTTAAGTTTTGCTACCATTGATGGTCGAACTTTAAGTCAAAATCAATACCATTCAGTTATTATGATGAAATAAACTTTATTATTAATCGGAATCTGAATCGTTTTGAAACAGATTGCTAACACATTGCTTCTTAAAATATATTTAACGAAGAGGAACAGTATTTTTTTTCCAGTGGTGAAGCAATTGTTTGGGGCGATAGCTTCTTCAGCTGTTGTGGAAAGAGTGTTTTCCACCTTTGGAATTGTTCAGAGCAAATTATGAAACCGACTGGGAATTGAAAAGGCTGGAAAACTAGTTTTTTTATTCAAATATTATAATATTGATTTCTCAGAGTTAAACGACCCTAGTTTGTAACTTAATTATAATTTCTAAATCTTATTTTTATGTTCATTTCTTTGAAAGAAAGTGCAATTAACATTTTTGATAAAGTCATTTATTTTTATTGAAAAAATCATTTGATTTAAATCGTGATTGATATAATGATTTATTCATGCCAACCCTGCTTAGTACCGCCTGTCATTTGTGGTCTACAAATTTGACGATCGTTAGCAAGGAGTATCGTGTAACCCAGTAACTAGGTTTTGGAGGTCAGTTAAAATACTGGTATTCAGCTGCATCCGGTAAGACTGGAAGCCGACATCAAAATAGTTGGGAACCGGCTCAGCAAATGATGGTTTCTGAGAAGACTCGTGAACACTGGCGCGACGAGCGCTGCCTTTGTGTCGCGCCGTGGAGTTATTTACGTACGAAACAAAACAGATTGGACTTTGCTTCGCGGGCATGTATCATATTGTAATTTGTAGCAGTTCAGTTCACACGATATACGAGGTTAATTATTTTGCAAGATAATGTAGATGTATTAATTAGCATAGTTAGTAAACTTAAAGAATAGTACAAAATACGCTATCATTTCAAGTGTTCATAGAAAAATTGCCATAAACTTTGGTCGCATACCCGTGCTCTTTAGGCAAGTAGATTAAAAGGTAAGCAGAGTTCCAAGCTCCCTAGTATTAGGTTCTTCATAATTATATTGAGCTGTTTTATTTTATAGCAAAGTATGAAGAATCATGCTACAGTTCTGTTACCTTCTCGCGATTTATTCGAATAATGAAAGCTTATGAACACTTTTAAGGCTCCCGCGAACAAGCGCGACACAGAGGCACCGCTCGTCGCGCGACGTACGGTTCCTTTGTGTCGTACTGATGCGTCGCGCCTGTATAGACGTGCCTATAACAGTGACAATATCGAGTGATAGCGAATGTAAACGAAGCAAAAAAGAGTAGGTATGTCAGGATCGTAAATGGTGTTCTGTGGTTTCTGTCTCCCCCCATGGGAAGAAGGCGTGAGTTTATGTATGTATGTCTCGAGTGATAATTTAGTTTCCGTTGTAAGTGGCTTATGATCTATCAATTATTAATCGATGAACTTTTCTGTCTCACTGTATAAACTAACCATACACAGAAATAAACAATTAACGGCTTATCCGTATAGACTATAGAGGCTTCATTTCTTTGCGCTTCCATAATGAACTTGCATTAGTATTGAAGACATGTGATATGCGCACGCGGCTACCGATCGGAAATCGTTATCCCTAAAAGGCAGTACTGATACATTTAGGATTGTTTCTTTAGTTGATGTGTTCCTTTGTAGGACGGTATAACTATAGACTTTAATCCTTTGTTAATTAAATAATTACAAAAAATGTTAAGGCATCTTCACTGTTTAGAAGAAAAAAGGCTGCGTTTGGAGACCTATCATTAAAATATATTTACTACAGAGTTTGAGACTTGAGTTGACCGATTTTCATTCAGGGGCAAAATTCTCACAAATATTTCTTTTACTTACTTACTTCTTATATATAAAATTCTTGTGTCACAGTTTTCGTTGCCATACTCCTCCAAAACGGCTTGACCGATTTTGATGAAATTTTGTGTGCATATCGGGTAGGTCTGAGAATCGGCCAACATCTATTTTTCAAAAAAAAAAAAAAAAAAAGCAAAACAACGTTTGCGGGTTCAGCTAGTTTATAATATAATTCATCACTAAACGTTTTTTGAACTTCGCTTTTAAGTGTTAGTAGGTAGGTACCTAACATAAACGTCTTTTTTGTTTATTGCATAAGTAAGTAGGAGGAGCAGTGGTGGCCCAGTGGTAACGGCTGTGACTTACGAGTTCTAGATCGTGAGTTCGAACCCAGGCAGGCACTTTACTTTTTGTAAATAATTTCATCACCACTGCTCTCAAAACGGTGAAGGAAAACATCGTGAGGAAACCGGCGTGTCCTAGAACCAAAAGTTCGAAGACATGTGACATCTACCAATCCGCACTGAGCCCGCGTGGTGAATTACGGCTCACTCCCTCTCATAGAGAGGAGGCCTGTGTCTCAGCAGTGGAAACTTTATAGGCTGATTATTCTATGCTATGCTTATATAAATAGTTTATAAAATTACAAGCCGTTGCCCGCGACTTCGTCTGTGATCCAGGATGAAATGTAGCCTATGTCCTTACGCAGGTCATGGTCTGTGTGCCTAATTTCATACAAATCCGTTCAGTCGTTTTGGCGTGAAACGAAACTAAACAAACTTTCGTTCGCGTCCGAAGTATCTAATTACTATGTCTATAGGTCCAACTCTGCCTTTCTCTGAACATGTTATGGTATTTTAACACTCAAACAAAAACCCAGCCAAAGTTATAGTGCAAATTGTGCAAAAGGCAATTAATATAGCATGAGCCAACGTAACTAACGTTATCGTTATTATAAAAAACAAAAATACACTTCATAACGTATTTTACTAGTAGTGTAGCATGTTTAGTCGGTTTACAGAATAGATCGGTTGTAGTGTCAAAAGCTCGCTCCCACAATCTAGTCCTAATTTCAGAATCTAGTTTAGGTTGTAAGGTACCTATAGCTATTCAGTCAAAAAAATATCCGGAATAGACGATCTGTTTATGGTTCCAAATAGTTTTTATTTTCTTGTCAGATTGGCTGTTTTCCATTTTGGCGCGGAGTTTGAGTTGCATCTGTTATTTGGATTAAAAAGAGTGCTGTTTTTAGTTAGATCATATCTAGTGTATTGCGAATTTCATTATGGACAAAAACATCGAACAAAGAGTTTGTCTTAAAGTTTGCATCGCCAATGTAATTTCGTGTTCGGAATCACTGAACTGTTCAAAAGCGATCGAGATGTGATGGAAGATTTAACGATAGATTTCTCTCAAGTAGGCCACCAATGTCTTCAACTGAAGTTAACATCGCAAAAGTGAAGGAAATGGTGACTGATAATCGTCATTCAAGTTTGAGAGAGATCGCAGCTGAACTTTCTATGTGTCGCGAGTCGATGCCGCATGCCGTAACATTTTAAATAATCACTTGGGTATGAAACATGTTGCCGCTCGGCTAGTCCAAAAAGACCTGAATTTTCTCCAAAAGCTCAATCGCTTATGAGTCGCTGAGGTCATGCTAGAACGAATCAATTCCTCCGACCCGACATTCATGAAACGCATTGTTACTGGTGACGAGACGTGGGTTTACGAGTTTGACATGCCAAAATAGTCAACAGGCAGTATGATTATGAATCCTTAGTTTTCTTCTAATACTAAGTAGTTTGTTGGAAATAAGGATGTTTTCACTTTTCACACTATCAGCCGTTGGACGAAGACGGCCATTGTTGGCAACTGATAAACATCCTTCTTGATAGGTATCACAATATTGATGTGGGTATCTGCTTCCTTAGGCTTTACCTTACTCATAATACTACTCTGTCAAGAAAGTACCGGAAAAAGATCAATAATATAAAAACTTAGGTGACGCGAGCTTGAAGTGGGTCAACAATGCCAATCCATTGCTAACATCAGCAGCCGACGTGATGACACTGACAGCTCACTCCACGCAAGTTTTTCAACAATTTTTTTTACAAAATCGACACGCAGTAGTGATATTCTGTAACCATCTTACCGTAAAAACTTAGGTGAAGTGAGCTGTCAGTGCTACTGATGCTAGGGATTGACGCTGACGGGATGACACTGACAGCTCACTCCACGCAAGTCGTCACTGTGAGATTTTCACAGTATTTAAAAGTAATTGCGAGATGGCGTCCGAGTGCAGTCTTGATCTTGAGCTTTCAAATTCGCATGAAATTCTGTGGCTTGGTAGAACGGTGAAGCTTGAATCTCGAGTTCTCAACTCAAAACTAAGTATCAGATTTCATTTTGGACTATACTCAAATTAAGATTCGTTAATCGTGCATGAGCATGCACATGTGCGTGTTATGATATATCTTTCTTTTTCTTTTTAGTCAATCTATACTATTAATATAGCCAAAGAGTTGCTTTGTTTGAACGCGCTAATCTCTGGAAGACGAGCCCAATTTTTGAAGAAGGTTTAATGGCATTTAACATTACGCTAGGACCATTAGCAGCCGAGCAAAAAGGAAAAAGTCGGTAACAACGCTAAGCAAAAACGACATTAAAGCGCGGGCTGGCATAGCGATGCGGAGCCGGGGAACAAAACGGGCCAAAGCAAAAAAATATCGAGCTGACTACCTGAGCTCTTGAGAGCTAACTTCCATTTTTATTTATTTACTCAAGTATCTATATGTAAGATATCTCTTGGCAGAGTTCCCAAACCCCAAAACTGACAAATGCAAAACACAAACACTGCAATAGGTGACCTACAAAACTAGACAAATTCATTATTTTGTGAGCATCGGAGTATTCTTGGCAGTATTATGATACCTATCGTTTTTTTTACTACAACATGGAGTAGGGGAAGACCAAATAAACAATGGATGGACTGTGTGAAAGATGATATGGCAAGAAAGGGAGCGCTATTGAGATAATGACTTATAGAGAAGTACGGAAGTTAAAAATTACGCTCTATAAAGTACGAAATAAGAATATATTTCAGACAGAAATCAAGACATAGGTATAAAAATTGTCAGGGTAAAGCCCCGGTTGCCCTAAACTGATGATCTGTTAATCATTTCGTTTAGAGCTCTTTGCAATAGATGGCGCTTTACTCAATTTAAACACATCAGAGCAGCCACTATCGATACCAATTTAAATCAAACAACTTTATTTTTTTATCTATTACTTTACGAAGAAATGTTATAGAAATCTATTAACATGTTTTTCTGAACCCGGAACTATTAAACTTTATATAAAAAGGACTGCACGAAATGTTTTAAATGTAGGTCGACTCCTAGATGGCGTGGTAAAACTACAGTCTCTGGCAATTAGTGAGTCGCTGATGCTGCCATCTGTTGAAAAATTGGACCAAGTAAAATTGCCAGCTAAATAGTCAGACCTAAGGAGGTGTCATTTCTTTCTATGAGATTGAGTATCTGTACGTAGTATTATATTATCTGTGCCATGGACTGTAGTTTTGATGACGTAATTCCGGGTTCAGAAAAAACAAATTAATAGTTTTCTTTTATATTTTTATGTTAAGTAACAGATTTTTTTTAAAGTTGTTTAATTTAAATTAGTAACTATAAAGTGGTTCCTGTGATAAGGACAAATTGAGTAAATCGCAATCTATTGCAAAGAGCTCTAAACAAAATCATTAACATGTGGCTATTTTTATCATTAAAAGGGTCCGAATTGAAGTTAAAGGCTTCATTATGTTTTTTGTTGAAAATAACTGCATTATGATAGTAAATTAATCAGCATTCAACAAGGAAGTTTAGATTTTTACTAATCTTACTACAGCCAAAATTCTGCCGCTTATCGCTTTTTAATGGTTGTTTTAATTTCATAATGGCTACCTATGCTGCCATCTATGATTCCTTTTCGAGATTAATTATAGTTTGATCGAGTTGAGACCAGATATATTACTTTCCTCTATGGTTGAGACCCCATGGTCTATGGCCATAAGTGAGTCGCTGATGCTGCCATCTGTTGAAGATTTGGACTTAGGGAGGTGCCCTTTCGTTATAAGGGATTGGGTATCTGTACGTGGTATTGTTTTATGTGTATCAAACAATACCACGTTCACATGATCCATCTGACGAGGGTGACCTTGACAATATGATAATTACTGACACAGGGGTGACCCTGTGTGAGGTTTTACATATTTTATCTGCAATTTTTATCTCGTGTCTGGCTGTCTGGATAAAATGGTAATCCCGTCTGAAGTACATCATCGGATTAAATAGTATCTACCTACTCGTTTCGTCGTCATGCAATGGGTGCCAAAAGATTAAGATGCGTTTGCGGAAGATTTGCCGGAGAAGGTTGAAAACCTACTTATATGCTGCTGGTCATGTGATGAGGGAGGAAACGCATGTGACTCAAAGGGCGACAAATATAATGGGGGGGGGGGGAAGAGAAAGGTGCGAAAGAGAAAGCAGATTTTTTTGAGATAGATCTTCATTCCCGAATAATTTACACGAAATTCTTGGACAATTTTATTATAAATAATTGATGGAGACTAATTTGACTTAGTTAAGGTGCATGCAAGTCAAGTTAACAAGAATGAATAGAGACAAGGGATAAATAATAATGCGCTTAGCACCGTAAGGGTAATTTTCACTTGCACTTTATGATATTTTCGATTACCTAACGATTATTACGGTCATTGCCAACATTTTTTATGAAACTGATAGTTTGAAAAGGTAACATTCGTTTTTGTTAGAAAAGTCTTTACTATTATCGCTCCATGCTACCTACCTAGGTATACGTAATAACGTTAAGCTAATTAGAGAACATCGCATAATCAAGCCGATAATTTAATTGACACATTAATTGTATAACATTTCCAAGATGGCGGTATTCTGTTTCAATGTACAAACCGTTGAGAGAACAAAAGTCTAAGTAATAAAGTACCTACCGATATGAAACTAGAATACCTAGATAGGTACCTTCGTAAAAGGCAAGTCCCGGTGGACCAACGCATCAGCTCAGGCCAGGAATGCACGCGCAAGAATGCGGTCCTTCAAGTGCAGCTACAGTTAGAAACTTTAGTCTAGCCGCGAGCCACCCACGTAGAATATGACTAACTTCCCGCCAATTCTGGCTCCAATTACGAATTCCGAAGATTCGTGTGACATCCGTATGTACCAAATAGGAGGGGACTTTGACGCCAAAACAAACGCATATTTCCATAGATACGCATCAGATTTCCGTATAACGAAACATAATGTAGTGAAAATCGCTCACTGTAAAAATCTGTCGCAAGTTCCTCCGGATCGTATCTCATCTCGTCTGTAATTATTATCAACACGCAGAGATGAATCGATAAACAATTCTGCGCTCCCATTGGATGAATAGAGGGCGCGGCGCGACGCCATTGGTCGGTGTCGCGTGGTGTGACGTCAAGGTCGATGACCTTTAAATTGGCGCAATTTTTCAATTTAGAGCATAGCCGAAGGAAAGTTTTTGTCAATCAAATATCCATTTGTTTGAATTATAGACTGGCACTTATCGATCATAGATATATCAAGTACTTCTACTAGAATGCATGAATATGATTCTTTTGCCCTTTATTTATTCGGGAAATTGAAATTTTATCGATTTATATCCTAATAAAATGCCATGAAACGGCAAAATCGAATAAAATACCGTTTACCTCGTACCTACTTACTCACATAAATAAGGAAGTGTTTGGTTTTATCAGATAAGACTGAGTAAAGTATTCTTACCAAACGTTAATATTTATTTTAATTATTAGGTTAACAAGTCGGGCCCTTTGAAATATCACTTTTTATCGCTAGCAGATAGTTTTGAAAAATGTTTCCATTATGATTAGTGATGTTTCATGGACGAAATAGGTATCTAATATGGAGTAGGTAGGTAAATAAAAGAGGTGTGCGTGTGACAAAAAAACTTGATTAGATAGCTTAGGTTATACCTATATCTGTGAAATACTCAGTATCTTTGTTATCTGCGATGGAAAGGTAAACCCTACAAAATGTTGGATTAGCTATGTTCGGGTTTTCAGTCGAGGGAAACATATTTGAATCCTCGATCTATACGATTATACCTACTTACGTACTTACCTACCTATACATTTTTTCTGTACAAGAGTGTTAAGAGACTGCAAGCAAAGGCTTTGTTTTACCCGAATTTTTAAACCTATTGCTGCACTCTGAAATAATACAATATTTCCGTAAGAACGTTTCTGTAAGAACAAAGTAGCAACTCAACCAGTCTATTTCGTAACAATCTCACCGTGAAAATTAAGGTGAACTGAGCTTCACAACACCTGCACGCGTAGCATAGAAACAAGTTATGTCGATTGTCGACGGAAGAATATACAAAATTACAGAAAATAAATCTGACGGTTTGTCTTTTACGACGAAAGTTGGCCATGGTAAGCCATGTCGAATCTGTAAAAATCTCACCGTGAAGACTTGTGTGGAGTGAACTGTCAGTGTCATCCCTAGCATCAGTGGCACTGACAGCTCACTCCACGCTCACTTCACCTAAGCTTTCACGGTGAGATGATTACAGTATAGCACTACGAGGGATTTACACTATTGGCAGCTCACTTTACCAAGTGTTCACGGCGAGGTTTTTACAGAATAGATTTGCAGATATTTTTCATTCAAAGTTGGTTTCTCTTTCTTAATGAGTACTTTAAATAAGTAGGTATGTTCACTCTAATAAATATTTGATTAACGCAGTCTGCCGTCTACCGCTTATCTAAAGACATGACTTATTGATGTTGATGCAACTTGCCTGAGTTAGTTAGGTAGGTAAAACTACATGTTTCATAGAAAATACATGAAAGCAACAAGAAATTAGTCACAAATATCGGACTGTTTTTGTAAAATGACAATGCCAAATCCTGCCTCAGCTATTTACAGGAACTGTCAGTTAATGAAAATAATTGTAATGATTAAAGGACCTTTTCATAATACACTGTTTTTCTGTAGAACTTGCCGATTACAAATCAATGATAAAAGGAATTCACCCCTGAATTTCCTATTGCATTACTTATTGCGTACGATACACAACAAAAAAAATGTTTTAAATTACGATTTTAATAATAATGAAAATACGTAACGTACATGTTGTTTAAACCGCTTTTTAACATTTATAAACTGCACCCAACCTTTAATCAATGTCAATATTGTTTTAAGATTTTAACAGAAACCGCAAGTTCTACTACAGGCATTAGGGCAAATGTTTAGTTAACAGTAATAAGTAAGCTTTATGATGCTGCATATTGCAGACTTGTATATGACTTTTTGATTTGAGTGGGGCAAAGTTCTATAGAGAGAAAATAGGTATGAGTAAATTTTTGTAATATATTTAAATTCTTATGAGGTGTTTACTAATAAATGGCTCCACATTTGGCCTGTACTCATTTCACGAATATGTTTGTCTTCTGATACTTTTTCCTACAATACTTTGAAATTTGTTAAATATTATATGAAATTATTAATAGTTCTAAAACTTCTTAATTAATTTTGTATAACCATTGGACAGTCAACATCCAAACTAAGAAAGTAGTTACAAACTGGTGTCCGATTAAGTAAAATTGTATCTATTGCTTTTTGTTTAACAGTAAAAGTATAATGTAGTGAAAAACAGTATAAAACTGATTTTAACAGTATAGTTGGCCACCCTAGCTAGTGTGTACGCAACCTAAGACACTTTTACAATTCTAAAATATTAAAAGTAGATGGCGCCGGCATTTCCTAGCTGACTGATCCCTGAGAAGAAATGCTTAGACAAACTCCGCTATGGTGTTGTCTTTGATAACTATTAGCGTAGCAAGAATATCTAAAAAGAACACAATCATTAGCGTAGTGCCACAGAGCAAAAATAACAGTACAAACGCTCACCGATTACCAGTCTTACAACCCAAAAATAGTTCTTTCGTTCATTCGTTCAACATTCGCGTACGTTAAAAATAAAAGCGGCGCTAAGATTGAATGCCAGTGAGATAAATAGAGGTTCAATGTCCATCTACCCACGGTATCAGTATGCAGCATTTTGCACATGATAAAAAAATGGCCGTCGCGCTTTTAATAGGTATATTCATGCACTTATCAAGTTATCATACGTTTATTTATACTTATGTAGGTAATTTAAGTACAAATAAATTGTTAAATCGTGTATTCTGACATTGAGAAGATTGCTGAATAATGTTTGAAATGGTTAAGTATGTCAATGTTTTCTGTTCTACAGACCTAGATCCTTTTCCTATTCAACATTTTAGCTTAATTATTGATGGCAGTAAGTACTTGCAGTTGCAGTTGTACTTGCTTGCAATTTTCAGGATTAGTCTTGACTGTAAACGGCGCGGCGGTGAGGTAGTTGGGATGATGACTACTATTATAAATGTTCTTAAAAATAATGTAATTTCAAAGACAGATTTTTTCGAGTATCTCATTTTTACTATGCCTAGTAAAAATGAGAAAATCGAAAAAATCTGTTAAATCGATGTAAAAATGTAGAAGACGCACGCTTTAAAAGTTTTTGGAGGCCTTATTCCTGTCCTTGTCGCGCGGTACGGACAATGTACGGCGCTCGTATGAAGTGACGTAGTCGTAACGTCACTTCTACGATAGTGCTGTCCTAGTCTAACACTTACTTTAAAACTTTTATAACTTGGCCGTTTTTTAAGCTTTTACACTTTTTGTAATACTATTAGCACTATTTGGAATAAATATTGAGATAAAAAAATTGTCATCATCCCCATTATAATTTATATCATTACGATAATAATTTACGATCTAAGCACCGAAAACGGATGTTAAGCATGTGTGGGGGAATTAAAAAGATTGAGATTAAGTGTTGTAAGTAATCTATCAAATTATAATACCGAGGCTTTAAATAAGTCTTACGATGTCAAGATTAGGTAATCTATTGGATCACACATAAAAAAAACATAAATGTTTATGAGTACCAAAGTCTAAAACTTTATAAGCCGACAATAAAGAACCACAGGTCTTATCCCCTTTTAATTTATCAAAACTAATCAAGGCTCTCGCTGTTGAGCAATTACATAACAATGGGAGCTGTGTCTTTTTTAAAGAAAACGTTGTCGGCTGTGGCAAGTTAACCCATGCCGTATGACCCTCTCACTTACAAGAAACGAAATTTGTAGCTGCTGCAGTTGCTTAGGTATTCCAGGCTGATTTTTTAGGTTAACGGGTAGAAAAGCAGTTTTTTTTTTGCTTTTGCATGAAGTTTTAATAAATCCTAACGTAATATATAATTCCAAAGAGCGTTTTCCAGGTGGAAAACGCTCTTTGGAATTATATATTACGTTATATTATATATTACGTTGTTAAGAAACCGACTGGGAATTGAAAAGGCTGTTAAACTTTTTTTTTTTTTTCAAATATTATTATAATCATATTGACTTCTCAGATTTAAACGACCCTAGTTTGCAACTTAACTATCATTTCTAAATCTGTTTTTTTTTAAATGTTTATTTCTTTGAAAGAAAGTGAAATTAAACATTTTTGATTAAATCATTGATTTTTATTAAAAAAATCATTTGATTTAAATCGTGATTTAAATCAAAATGATTTATTCATGCCAACCCTGGCTAGTACATAATGAATAAAATATTTATCGTCTTTACTGTGGACTGTGGTGCCACACAGACATAGGTACACCGAATTAGCATACAATATAGCACAGAAATAAAGAAAGTTTTACATAATAATGGAACTCTTTGACCTATCCTATATTCAACCAGTTGATAAATAAAAGCAAAATCATAATTAAATCTACTCGATTCCTTTAAACAAATCCATATCCAGTATTTTATTTAGCAATTTTATAAAAGAAGAATTTTAATTGAATAAATAATGCAGACTTCAATAATTCCCGTATGAAAACATTTGTCATAGGACCCACCCCACTTAAGAAAACATTGTCCATAGAAATAATATCTCAACAGATGTTGAGAATTTTCTAGTTAAGCCCACGTTTTTTTTTGTATTTATTTATTGTAACATACCTTTTGATTCAGAATACTCGTTAATTCATTCAATCTTGTCTCGAACGATTCTCTCGATTGATTATGCGTTACGGTGAACATTGTAGAGAGGAATGATTTGAATAGCCTGTCAATATTTTTGACCACTGCAGAATTAAGCTAAATAAACACTTACCTAGACCGTATATACGATAAAAATTTGGCATAAATAATATAATCTATAATTGCAAGTTTTTAATAAACAACGTTAATTAATGATTGCACCAGCCAGTATCCTCATCGATTTCAAACTTTGATAAGCACGAATGCAAAACGGCATAACCCTAAATATTTTTCCTGTTATTGTAAACGGTGTAATGAAAGTCTAAATATAGTTTTATTTTGACCGTAAAGTTTCAGATTAGTGAAATATTTTCGACTTAATTACATAATTAACATAGTACACCCACATTTCGCCAGTTATGTTTTTAAGTCCCATGTAATAGGGGGCGAGCCTATTGCCATCAACCGGGCACAAATCCAGACTCCGGGCTGCTACTGAGAAATTCCATATAGAAAAACCCAATAACAAGTTGCCCGACCTGGGAATTGAACCCAGGACCTCATGCTCAGCAGTAGCGATTGCGACCACTAGACCAACGAGGCAGTAGACAACGAGTTACTTAATTAAATTTAATAAAAAATAAAAAAAATACTAACTCAATAAAAAACTAAACAGATTATTTATTTTTAAATTTAGCTATTTTATCTTTTAAACGTTGTGCAAGAATTTTATATTTGAGAACAATATGAAGCAAATTATGGTATTCAATAAATCGTAGTAACAAAACGCAACTCAATGTCAAGTTCAAATGACAGATTGGATTGTAAAATGGGTGCGTAGGCTTACGCCGACTATATCCGCTGCTCCGATTAAGGCAAAGGAAACGACTGTCTGTCCAGCCTCCCTATTGCCATCAATTGATCTTTGAATCGGTTAAGATGATAATCTGTGTCTATCCTGACTCATCCGATCACATGTCTGAGAGGATATACATATTCTAAAGCTCAATTTACTGCAACCTATTCATGTATTGAAATTGTCAATAAAGAAATATTCCTGGGAACATTGTGTACAGAATACTAAAAGGACACTATGGGACACTGTTCACTTCTTCAGCGAAATCAGCTATTTGTCCCTATAAATAGAAACGATTTATCTCCAAAGGGCGCTATACTTTTCCAGTCAAAGCGGCCTGGCATTGGTAACTGACAGTTATTAATAAACATGTCCTATTCATGAATAAATAGATGTCGCAAATAGTACAATGTTAAGACTGCCCCCACTGCCAAACGCACAATCTTCCGATTTATGTTTACAGAGAAGGGTGAGTGACTTATTTATCAAAGCTGGCCCTGCCCTGCAACAGACTATAAATATTATTTGTAAGAATATTATTTCCATTTGAGGAAGGCAAACTGTCTTTGATGTAGTCCCTTATTTCGTAGACTACGCCGTCTACGCTCTGCAAATCAATAAAATAGAAACTGGAAGCTTCCATACAAAAAGAAACATGCGATGTGACCTCTGACCGTGGGGACCAATAAGCGCGTGCAAATCAAACATGCACACAAGTAGAAAACGGAACCCGCGATCAGTATTGTTATAGAAAATGGCCGCTCTCAACAAACAGTCTCGTATATTATTGACGTCAATTGAAGCTGATTGTCGTCAATTTTACGACAATTGCCCGACAGTCGGTCGCGTTCAAAAGCAGCTTAATCGCTAAACTATGTAGGGATATTCTCATGCGATCTTCCTTATTAATTGAAAGGATATTTCGTTGTGGTAGGTCTTTGAAGCGGAGATAAATCACCCGTATTGTTGACTGCCCGCATACTCTGTAAAATAGTTAATTGAGTAATCAAAGCCCGAGATTTTACATAAACGGAGCGAGTCGTTCATTTTTAAAGCCAATGACACTTTTAAATTGTGTAAGTAAAAGGACTTTGGATGACGGTTCGAAAAAAAAACTAGAGCTTTTAAAATATTCCACGGTGTTTTGGATTAAGTGGAAAAGAAGAATAAGCTCAGAGTGCAAAGGAAAGCTAAAAATAAAACAACAAAATCAAAGCCAGATTCAGAGTATTCTATCGTCAGTGTGCACTGACATAATTCTCGTATCGTATGTAACATAATCTTGACCACAAGGATATATACATAGGTATCTCCGCTTGTATTAATTTGCACGTGATATCAATTGACAGTACTAATGGTCGTTGTCATGCAAACATACAGCCAAATATTATGTCATTTTTGCTACGTCTTTCAAAAAATAGATATGCAGTGCATCGAGTGCAGTTCTAGTGCAACATATATCTTATCTTTCTTTAATGAAGATAAAGAGATAAGTACGAAATAATCACTCAACTCATTCTTTAAAACCTTAAACTACTACATATTATCTGTAATAAAGAAAAGTTTTTTTTTTGTTTGTTACGCTTTCACGGATTTGGATGAAATTTGATGTAGAATACTTTTTATCTCGGTATTAATACGGGATCGAGACAGGCGGTTGAAACCACGGGGCTAGTAACATTAGAGATAAAATTTGTTTTGTATTTCAACAAGAAATTTCACGCCGGCGAAGTCTCGAGCAGAAACTAGTTATGAAATAAATGGGAATGCTATCACAGCAAACGTATATTATTTATTGCCTATAATGTTCGTTCTAAATAAATATATAAGGTCGGTAAAACTATAATAAAATAACATAATAAAATTGACATAAAATTTTCCACCTAAACATGATATAGCAACTATTGTTAGGCCAGTCGTTTAAAAATGAGAATACTAATGGCCGATTCCTTTATTTTACGGACTGTAAATGGTCAAAGTTAACTCTTATTGTATCTTTACCAATAATGAAGCGAAGAACTCATCATAGCTTCGCATAGTAGACCCTCCCATACGGAAGTAGATATCACTGGTAAAATAAACTCACGATCATCTCTTTAAACGCAGTTTGGCAAAAAAAAAAAAATGCTACCATTGGTAAGCAAATCGATTCGTTAATTTGGAAAAAGTATTACTAAGTATTTAATTAGATTTTAATAAAAAGCTAAAATTGCATGATCTAGTTATGTTTGACAAAACCTTATACTGATCATCTACCTTTGTATTACTTAAGATTCTTATGTAAACTGCACGAACTATTCGTCACAAAACCAATTTTGTCATAGTGTAAATAGTGTTGGCAAGTTTCCGAGTCGACTCGAGTCAAAGTCCGCGTTAAGTCCAAGGTCTGAAGGAATCTTAACTCTGTATTGTCAGTTTTTGTACGTTTTTTTATCCCCTGCATTTTAGAATGATGTTAATCGAATGAGTGGTATGTTTTTTTTTTGTTTTACTAATATGGGTTTTGAAATAAGAACGTGGTGATCTGGAGTGGTGACACATAATGGGGAATTCGTATGTTTTTTATTTTTGTTGTTACTTGTTTTTCAAAATATGTAACTTCATGGTATCGTATTGTTATGGTACTCACTAATTTAATTCGGTAGGTAATGAAACGAAAACAAAACAGACATTATCTCTTGGCAACGTTTCCCGTTTTTTTGTAACCTCATTCTTAGCATATTGAAGTTCAAAGGTCAGTCGCTTTATCCATTAACCTTGCTAATTTCCCCCAGACATTGCTACTTCAGTTACTTGAATCTAACAGAAAAGAGACAAGTAAAAAACATGTCTGTTGTTTTTGCTCCATTATCCGATGAAGGAAGTGAAAAATTTGCGAGGCACTTAATATGCAACCAAGCTGAAAGATTTTTTTATGTATAAACGTTGCTGGATTCGATCTGGAAAACCGTGTAACTTGCATACTTATTGTAGATAGCAAGCGGACTAAATGAAATAACAGTTCCCTAACTTTATCTAATAATAATAGGTACTAGCTGCTGCCCGTGACTTCGTCTGCTATACAGGATGAAAAGTAGTCTTATGTCCTTACCCACTATCTGTATACCTAATTTCATCCAAATCTGTTCTGACGTTTTAGCGCGAAAGCTTAAGAAATAAACAAGTAAGCAAACTTACTTTCGCATTTTCGAGTCTTAACTAATGTTAGGAGTACAGATTAAGTAAACTCTAGATTGTGTTTTTCTAGGCAGACAATCGAAAAAAATAACAGTGCCAGGACCCAGTACTTTAATTGCGTAATACACCATCAATAGGAATCTTAATAGTTTTGAAACAAATTGCTAATACATTGTTCGATAAAAATTCGTCGAACTGTCAAAATACAAAAGATTTGTCATAATCGTTAACGAAAATGTGTTACGCAATTATGCTACTGGTTCACGAAATCATTTGTTCAATATTATTTGCTGTAAGATTTTAGAGAAAATATTAAATTCAAGTGAAAATTCCCCCGAAGGGGTATTGCCAGTATGTGTAAAACTTTGACAGACTAGCGGATAAAACCCAAACAATAAAAATAAAACCTATGTTTTCGAATTCGTCCCGGTCTAAATATTCCAACTATCTGTCCTAATCGAAGTCGATGCTGACCCAACATCGAAGCAGACTCATCAAGAAAGACTGTACTTATCAATTTAACCCATTACCGATGAACGGACTCATTCAACAAGTTATCAATTAAACCGCCATGATCACAAGGGGCCTTGTTGTTTCCCATTGAGCCCCGATAAAGATGAATAATCGTCACACACATTGCAGGTGGTCAGTGTCATATCAGTACCAGTAAAAGTGAATAACGCCATTTTTTTATCAGCCGGTAAAAAGTTATGGGCAATTTAGATTATCTCTTCGTTTCAAGAAATTAATGCCGGTATCTTCAGGAATTTTTTGTTCAAAGATAGCTTTATTAAAGTTGGTGTTTTCAGATGGTTTTTCGGGTTTTCTACATAACTTTTTGATGCCCTTATACATAGTTGTTTGGCGGGATTCTTGCAAGGTGCTATTTGAAGAACTAATTACTGAATATGATAAGACTTCCATGGTTTTATTATTAAGCACTTAACAATTTAGGGAATATTTCTACTTTCGATTCGTAGATGGTTACTGATATGCCTTTTCTTTTGATTTTTAATTTAGTTTTGTAGCCAATTTTCATAATAAACTTTAACCGTATAGCAGAATAACCGGGAAATGACTCTTTTTATATAATAACTCCACCTCCGTGGGCATCTCAAACAAAAAAGGCTTGATTAAATAAACCGCAGGCTGCACGTCTAAACTTTTCTATCAACAAAAAACAGCACTGGACACATACATAGTACATTAAGTATTTTTTGTTCTATAAACTCATTCGTGGGTAGTTGAGAATGAACAATATAAATAGGAATGAATACACGTAGGCTGCATGGGGCGTTTAATAAAGCCGGTTTATCTTGCTTCTGCAATGCGGTAACTCGTTCGTTATAATTATGCGCATTACTTCACTGCCCTATTGCAAAGCGATTTGCTGTATATCTATAACTAAGTGAACGAAGTTTACAGAAAGATCTAAAAATGTTTTCCTAAGTAACTGTAATTTTTGATAGGTGGGTAATTGTTAATCTTTCGGTTACCGAAGTACCTTACCTACGTCATAAGTGGTGCCAAGACCATTCTTTTATCAGTTTATCATATCAGAACGGTTTCTACTTTCTTTTTTTCAAAAAGTTCCATGACCCGGAATAGGTAAAATTTTGGCAAGAAAATTATTGTCAGCGATAACCAGGATAATGTAGTAATCTTTCCATATTCCACAATCTAGTCATAATTAAATGGATTAACAACCAGGTAGGTGTTCTTAATATTAATTGGCACCAAAGGTCTAGTTGCGGTAACAACTGACTCAAATAAAAATTGTAAGGTATAAAACTGTCTTTTTCCAGAACAACAAAGAACTGAATGAATGAAAGTTGGACCGCTTTTACCCAAACAGTTTGGGGAGAATCTAAAAGACACGACAAGAAGCAACAGATTGTTTCAGTTTAACTACCTACCCGAGTAGCGAAAGGCTTACTGAAGCGCAGCGGGGGCACGCTGCTACGAACGAACCTAGAACGCTAGACCTGCTAGCTGGGTCAATCGATTGCAGATGACCTAATTTGCTTACACACAGGACACAAAGGCGATGTAGGTACACCTATAGGTAAGAACAAAATATAGAACCGTTAACGTTAAAACGCCTGAAACGTCATTATCAATCCAAGGTTTCAGTACAATAAGCACAACTAATTTGTATGTCCTATACCTATACAATAATACCTATTAATATATTATATTACCGGTATAGTGTTAGAAGGTAGGTAGTAGACAGCTACGTATATTATATAGGTAGGTACCTACTAAGTTACTATGAAGCATTTACTCGTGATATCTTAAAGCAACAGATGAATAGCTTAGTTTCCATTATCGAAAGTATATGCGAAAGTTTTATAATTTTTAAGTAATTCCGATTAAACTTTAAGCCTTAAATTCCTCGGTGTAAAATAAAACATAAAAAACTAGGTAGGTACGCTTTAAAAAAGTAAATTGAAGTAATATCGAAATACATTGATTTTTGTCGTAGCCACTTTTCACAGTTGGATTTTGCAGTATTTATTTTATACAGCTTTTTGTTAAAAAAAAGGAAGAAAATCGTGTAGAAAGTGGAAGAATTTTACAAAATGGTGCTAAGTAGGTAGATGGAATTTAATCGATTTACATTTTAGAGGTAAGTATATGTTCCGCGACAAAATTAAAAGAACCTAAAATAACGTGAAGAGAACACCTTCATAACAGCGAAAATAGATAAAACATTCAAGTAAAATAAGTGCAAAAAGGTGTCGGCTCGCTTCGGCCCGGCCGGGGCGTGAGCCGAGCGCACCGGCCGGCATCCAACATTGATTTTTCCTAGAAGTATTACAATGATAATACAGTAAAAATAAACTCACCGATAGCCTTCATGAACTCGTCGAAGTTCTCCGAGGAGATCATCTTGTATTTCTTGCCCACGAATTCCATTTTTTAAATATAAAAATGCTTTCTAGTGAATTTAATAATATGTGAGTCCGTGCTACCGGTCAGAACTGGAATGAATAAACGCGGCAAACGGTACAACTGCTCGAGTGCTTGCCTCTTGCGCATGCGTCAACGAACGAATCAGCGAGATGAACGGAACGAATGAAGTTATTGAACTGAATTGACCAACCTTGACACCGCCCGGCGGATTTTATAGTCTGTAGTGAGATACTCAGAGAGATTAGGGCGGGGCTGCTATAGTTAGAGGAATATACGCGATACAGGCGATACAGCTGTATTATTGCACTTAGCGAGATTTTGTGAGAGCTACGATTTTGTTTGCCTAGTAAATTGGATAGTACCTTTATATGAGATGATTATTTGTCGTCTGTGGTTTAATCTGAGAATATTGGCAAGGGCTTATCATAAACGCTATTTCGGTCATGTATGACCGACACCACATTGCTTGTAAACCCCTTCAGATCCTTTCGACCCCTCGCCATTTTTGCAAAAATACTATTGATCCCCTCCTTTTCCTATATCACAGAATGTATGTTGCCATCTCTTTTCAATATTTCTATTCAAAAGCCCCTATAATTTTATTAGCCGGATGAAGCCATTTTGTGTACATTGATTTTGATTGTTAAGTACTTTAATTCCTTTTTTGTCACATCAAATTGAGCATTGTGAGTAAAAAGAAAAATGGGCTTTAAATAGTTCTCATGAAACCGCATGGGAAAGTTTTGGGACAATGTATAGTTTCATAACTCTAATTCTAATTGTAGTTTGTAAGGTAAGGTGTTGAGTTCTAAATAAAGACCTACATGTAGGTACTTACATGATTTAGTCATGGCAATTTTAAATGCAAAAGGACCAACATTATGTAGCACTCCAAATAATAAAAATTTATTTGTTTCCACCAGCAGTTCTAAATTTAATGATAATATTACTTAGGTACTCTTTGGAAGACTTACAGCTAGGTACAGTTATTGTTAATGAAAGAGTGTTTTTGTTTTATTTTAACAAGATTGGTTTGCCAAGCGCCTGATTTTAAAACTAAAGCATTCATACACGTAAGATGAACTTGTATTTGTGACTCCATAGGCGCCACCATTTCACAGCCTTATAGACATCATGATAGGATCGACATTTATTAATCTCCATTTATGTGTTGATTAATTTTTGTCCACACAAAACACTTAATATTGAATAATATATATAGAGTGAAGAGCACAAAGGCACAGCTTATTACATAAGAAACTCATTCCAGCAGACCTGAACATTAACAGCACACATGTACAAACATTTGATTTTAGATTAATTCAGTAAATAAAATATAATAGACCCAGTATCTGCCTGATTAGTCGCAAGTGTTGCTGTAAGTTCCTGTGTCCCGGGTTCGATTCATAATTTAACAGAGTGTCCATGGAGTTTCTTGCCCGTTCTTCTCCATAGGTACTTATTACGCTTTGGGATGGGCAACTAGCTTCATATTTCTGACTGACTCCTTGACCATTTAAAAGTGCCTGTGTAATTAGAATAAATGCTTTGAGTTTGAGTTTGATGTCAGGCAGTGTTCTAGGGCTTTTTTGCTTTGTTTTTTCACATTAAGTCGGAGTTTGAAACTGTGCTTGAGGTATTTCCTTATTGTATGAGAGTTCTGCCTACTATTGCAACTTGCAACCGAACGATGTAACATCTACCAATCTTTTTTGGAGAAAATGGATGTTGATCGTCTAATCCATAGGTTCGCAACCTTATTTTACAAACCCACTTTGAGAGTATTTTTTTAAAAACCCCCTATTAATTTAATTTACGTTCTGTCACGAATCTGTAACAGCTAGGTATTGCCACGATTATACATGTAATATTATACACCGAGTTCCGGACGATAAACATCAACTTTGACCAGATGTTCAGACCATGGAAATAAGCATTTTTCAACATGGACTCATGAATGAATTCTTATATTTTGTTAATTTTCATACCAAACAAGTACCTTAACGTAAGTCCTCGATATATATGCATGCCTCTTTATCCGAATTGGCAATGGTGCCGTTTTTCTTCTCACAAATGCCTACTAGACTAATAATCACTAAAATTTGGTTTAATCCTGTCAAATGTCGATTTTCCATTCTGAAATTGACTAAAGTGACACAACTTAACTATATTTTAGTTAGACAGCACTAAGATGGCACTGAGATAATAGTTTAGTGAAAACGGCAATTATGCTATTCTGAATTGGACGTTCTTCACCTAAAAATTTGATTGTCTAACTAAATCTGAACATGTATCTGACTATTTTTAATCGCGATTAAAAAAGTGTGGAATAAAATTAGTTGGCGTGAACTAAAATTCACACCAACACCGACTTCAGACGTGCAAAAACGCAAAATTTTTTTTCTTCTTCTTTTGCTTACTTATATCTCGAAAACGGTGTGTCCTATCGCAAAAACAATGAAAATTTCAACCCTCTTTGAAACTATGAAACCCCGAAACCCCCCAAAACTCTACATGTCGATATTTTTATGTTATATCTAATATATAAAATTCTCGTGTCACAGTTTTCGTTGCCATACTCCTCCGAAATGGATTGACCGATTTTGATGAAATTTTTTGTGCTTATCCGGTATCTATGAGAATCGGCCAACATATATTTAAAAAAAAAAAAATTTTTTTGCAAAACAACGTTTGCGGGGTCAGCTAGTTTTCTATACAAAAAGTAAAAACTTCCATATAAAACACGTCGAGGCAGTCTCAGGCTGCCTCCGGGTGTAACAAAATTCACGGGGTAGGGCGAAGACGTTTGGGCACGCCACAATGGCTATGTAATATAATGTGGCTAGGAAGTTTATTAGAGAAAGTATACATTGACATTTAAACGAGCTACTTTTTCTTGAGCCAGGCAGTAGGGACAACCAATTTGTGTTTGTTCCTAGTATTTATGTTATGGATATCACTGTATTTTTTTTTAATATTTTATGTGCATACAAAATATTTTTATAAATATTCTGAGAAGGCAGAGATATTAATTTGTTTAAATTTGTCTCTAAAGGAGTGTGCATAAGATCCCATCTCAACGCCCCTTATTTTTTTCTGGGGCTTCTACTGTCGCCCAGGTCGATAACATATGGTCGTATCCATTATCGAATTTATAAGATATGTTACTTTCCATCCAGTTTTCTTTTTTAATCGCGTTGATTGTTAGCTTAGCAAAATTGTAGATGCGTTCAAATACTACACAGATGATAAAAATCCCTATCTTTAATATTATCTTTCTTTTGAAAATTATCTTTGGGAACGAATCTTGCTAAAAACCTAATAAAAAAAGTTACCCTGCTTCAACATCACATCATCACGCACAAACTACTAACCTACCCAAACCTTGGTTTTCGTTATGACTGATTAGTGTCTTTCAGAAATTAAAAGCGGTAAGTACCTAAGAGTATCCTTATTGAATCCTTAGACAGCTAGCTATTGCTAGAAGCAGTAGTTATTAATTACGCCTGAGTAAAACGGGTTGGCGGGGACGTAGAAGGCCTACAGCTTCATCAGCACAACCCTTGGTTTTCGTTATGTTGTCATACAGAAATTAAATGCGGTAAGTACCTAAGAGTATCCTTATTCCATCCTTAGACAGCTAGCTATTGCTACAAGCAGTAGTTATTAATTACGCCTGAGTAAAAAGGGGGGGGGGGTACGTAGAAGGCCTACAGCTTCATCACCACAACCCTTGGTTTTCGTTACGTTGTCATACAGAAATTAAATGCGGTCAGTACCCAAGAGTATCCTTATTGCATCCTTATACAGCTAACTTTTGGAAGAAGGGGGGGATGTAGAAGGCCTTCAACTTCATCAGTACAACCCTGTAGGTATCTTTTGTTAGTGGTTATCGACTTCAACATCTGCCAGGCATCATCAGAACTATGAACAGGTCGGCTTTCAGGCTGAAGGGATCCAACTGAATACCAGTGTTTTACTGCAGGGACAAACTAAGAGAAATTAAACACAGAAGCAAGAAATAACAAACATAACATATATCATGACGCCAGTTATCCTCGAAGGGTTGGGCAGAGGTGTATCATAGTACACTCACTTTAAAAAACCAATAACACTTTGCCCGGCCTGGGAATCGAACCCAGTACCACACACTCAGCAGTAGCGTTTGCGACCACAAGACCAAGGAGGCAGTCAGCACCTCTGGATATACGTACATAGCGCCCCATCTTGTATAAAACGTGTATATGATACTAAATACCAAAATGGCGGACTATATGCAGTCATGGTAAAAATTGCAATTTGTTAGGTCTGCAAATAAATAGCAAACGTCCCTACGTAAGCCTACTTTTACCCTACGATTAAAGTTTGCGGAACGTACAAATTCTCAGCGACAAAAAGGTTTAATACGCGGATAGGATCAAGTTAAGGCTGTATGTAAGGCTCTTTTTATTCTGCAATTTAAGAGGCATAGTCGACCATGTCTTCATCACCCTAAGGTTGAATGTGAAAAACGACGAGCAGCACTATTGGCAGCTGTCAATAGTGTCAATCACTAGCATCAGCCAGTCTATTCTGTAAAACTACAACTGCAACGTGATGACCACGACCGCTCTGTGAAGAGTGCACCGACAAAGAAATCTCACGCTGACGACACGAACGGCGAAGTGAGTTTGACGTGAGCAGCCACGAATTTCTGCATAAGAACATGTTTATTTGCTATAAACATGACGCAGAGAAAGAAAACTTATCCAAAATATTCAAAGTGGAGGGCAAAAACCACAAGGCACCGGCCTAGGGGCCCAGCCAGCCTATGGGCCCCAAAGCAACCCTGACCACATCACCGTGCTCATATCATGGTACCTATAGCACCCGTTGAAAAGAATAATAATTCTGACCTCGCCGAGGCAAGATGCTAATAAATTTCAAGCTTGCTTCGCATCATAGTTTCTCTTATTTATTCAGCTTTTCTGCATAAGTTTACAAAGCAACTCCTATTATTGTATGAATTATTCAAAAGTAACCTAACCTATCCGAGGTGCTAAAATTTTCGAGCACGTTTCGCTCGCTGTTGCATTCAAAGTTCTCTTACAAAGATCACAGTTCAATCAATGCCGGCACCAGCTATGCGAAAAATACTTTATAAAAACTGGTAGACCAATTTAACGGCTTTGGTTGAAAACGTTGATTTATGACGACCGTTGAAATAAATATAGCAACATACTTTACGTAGCATAAACTGCGTAATTTCTGGTGTTTATTTTTAAGTAACAATTAAAGTGGGTAACAAAGAAATTTTCTGTTAGATCCACTAATTAATAGGGGATATTACACTTGGGAGCAAATAAATCGAGCCACTTCCTTTTTCACGCATTATGGTTATTATTTTTGGTATTATGGAACGCATCGATTCGAAACATATATCGCCTAAAAGGGTATTTAATAACCTTTACAATGAGGGTAGTTAGTTGTCAAAATTTCATTTTAATTAAAGTTTAAAGGGTAGAATAAAATTATCGCATTTAATTTGCTTATGACATTTTTATTGTACTCTGTTAAGAAAAGATTAAATTTGAGGTTTTTGTTAATCATACCCATATTACTTGTTATTGTTGTCTTTATCTGTGTCTGTGTAATCAAAATAACCTGATAAAATGGATACTACACCGACGGAAGCTGCCCAAGTTGTAGCTTAACTTGAGGTTGGACACGGACAACGTGAAGTGGCACGCAGACTTCATTTGAGTCGTTCAAAGGTACAGCGGGTATACCGCAGGTATCTGGAGACTGGTGCTTTTGTTCGGCGACCTGGAACTGGCCGACCACGGGCAACAACAGAACGTGACGACCGCTTTATTGCAACCAATTCGTTGCGCGACCGTGGACTTAATGCTGTTCAGCTACAGCAAGCGTTACGTGACGTTCGAGGTGTCGCAATCAGTAGGTGGACAGTGAGACGAAGACTAAAGGAACGAAATTTAACATCACACAAACCAGCAACTGGCCCAAAATTGACTGTAGCTCATCGCCGATCTCGCTTGGAGTTTGCTCGAGAACACATTAATTGGACGTTAGAAGACTGGAGGTCAGTTTTGTTTTCTGACGAGTCAAGAATCTGTCTTTTTAGCAATGACGGGAGAAACCGAGTGTATAGACGTCCTGGTGAAAGATTTGCCCAATGTTGCATTCGAGAAACTGTGAGTTTTGGTGGTGGTTCTTGTATGGTGTGGGGAGGAATTTCTCTAGACGGAAAAACGGAACTTGTCTTCGTCGACCCCGCCAACGATGGCAGTGGTAGACGTGGATTAACAGCTGACCGATACATAACTGACATTCTTGAAGACCACGTAATGCCGTATGCTGGTTTTGTCGGAGAAAATTTCTTGTTTATGCATGACAATGCGAGACCTCATACCGCGCAGATCGTTACGGAATACTTGTCTGCGATCGGGATTCAACAAATGGTATGGCCAGCACGAAGTCCCGATTTGAACCCGATCGAACACCTATGGGACGAGCTAAAACGGAGAGTCCGAGCCAGGGTTCCCGCTGTTTCATCCATTCCCGAGCTTAAAGTCGCTGTGCTTGAAGAGTGGGAGAACATACCACAATATGTCATCGTAACTCTGATCAGATCGATGACTAATAGGCTACAAGAATGCATCAGGGCACGGGGGGGTAATACCAGTTATTAAGAATATTTTTTTTGCAATAATTTTGTTTTTTATTGTTTTTATGGACTGTTTTAGCCCTACTAAATTTTCTATCAAAATTACCATTTTTCTTGCAGAGCCAATAATTTATCATTCAATAAGGTTATTATTCAATAATTTACCCTCATTGTTAAGGTTATTAACTTAACTTTTAGGCGATATATAGTTCGAATTGATACGTTCCATATTCCCAAAAATATTTACCATTTTACGTGAAAAAAGGTAGTGGCTCGATTTATTTGCTCCCAAGTGTATTTGCTCAATTTCCAAAATGGCTTCGGAATGGGGACGCCTAAAATATGATATGCCTAGGGGCCCTGGGGATGTGTGGGCCCTGGGTCCCTAAATAAAAAAATAAATAATAAAAAACATTTATTTCAGGTCGTTGACCAATCTAATACAAAAAAAAAAATGCAAAATTCAATTTTGTCAATTTTACAAGGTAAATGTGAATAAATATTAGAGTGATTAATAATTAAATGGCTGATGAATTCATGACACAAGTTAATAAGTCCGACCCTAAGTCCGGCCCTGGACGTGAGCTGTCATTGCACCTCTTGTTAGTTTTATGTTTACCGCCTTTACCGGTGGCAGAGACGTAGGGGACTTAGATCACATATTTTTTTCTCCTGTCCCATATATGACCGTTCATCCTTTCTCAGGAACCTCTAGTCCCTTCGTACTCCTTTCCCTACCACAATACTTTCTTTACTCTGTACAAATACCTTTCCTGTATATAAATGCATAGTCTCTTTCATTACTTTAAATAATATTAAGTTGTAATTTTCGTTATGGTATTTAGTTCATTATTCATTATGGTATCACTGTTATCAAAACTGATCCTATAGATATTATCCCTGAATCCCGTTATAATTTATTATAAACATTATATTTTCGTTTCCCTAGCTTTGTTCAAACGTGACATTGGGTGAATGCACAAACCGTGCGAAGCCAAAAGAAAAAAACAAAAAAAAAAAAAGATTTCCGGTTTTTCTAATTAACAGTCGACAGTCTCGAAATCCAATTTTGGGAATAAATTATTTATTACTTCAATGAATTATATTATTTAAAATTGTGCTTATTAGTGGATTTTTTATTACAGATAACTTCATCGTCTGCGATCCAGGATCATCATCATCATCAGCCTATATTCATCCACTGCTGGCCGTAGGCCTCTCCTAGTGAACGCCACTGAGCCCGATCTTCGTCTCGCCTCATCCAGTCTCTGCCACCAGCCTTTCGCAAGTCGCCACTCCACCTGGTAGCAGGCGTCCTACACTACGTTTGCCTAAAATGGTCTCCACTCTAAAACTCGTTTTCCCCAACGATTGTCGGTTCTACGCGAGATGTGACCAGCCCGTTGCCACTTCAGCTTGCTTAGTCTTTGGGCTATGTCGGTTACCTTGGTTGTCTGGCGAATCATTTCGTTTCAGATTTTATCCTTCAGAGAGACTCCAAGCTATTCTAGAGCTATTCTCTCGATAGCTCGCAATCCAGGATGAAGGAGCCGTTCCGTTCGGCCTTTTTAGCGAGAAAGCGTAACAAAAAACCAAATATTTTCCTCAATTTATAATATTAGTTTAGATCATATTAGTTTAGATTAGATTAAGACAATAAGTATTCGGTCAGAATTTTGCATTTTGAGTGGCGAGATGGGTGCATGTTGCGAGAAACATGGTGACACAAAAAAAAAGTATTAATTATTTCCAGACACAGCCAGCTGTGAGTCTGGAAATAATTAATACTTTTTTAAAATTAAAACGGCCACTACCGCATGGGGGACGCTGCTGTGAATCCTGATGTTGTAGGATTTGGTCTTTATGATGATGACCGACTAGCTGGTGAGACCCGGAGCTTCGTGAATGGTCACCACGCTTGACCCAGTACCCACTCTATATCCCTGGTCAATGAGGGTATTTTTCTCCTCCTTTAAGTGGACCAAGTGTTGGGAAGGATGCTGGGTATATTGACGCCCGTGAACCATCCAATTATTTACCTACCATAATTACCATTCAATTACTGGTGGCTAAACAAAAACATCCGCTCGGATCCATCTAAGACTGCGGTCGGTTCGTGGATGCGTGGCCATCCATTACACATCAAAACCCTTCCGTGTCTTGGATAGCACGTAAACCCGTTGGTACCTGCTGTCATTCGTATATTTTTGACAGTCATTACTGGTAGTCAGGAGCCTAAAGTCTATCAAACAGTCTAACCAAGGAGTATAACATAGCTGGACAAAGGTTAGACATGGCAGATTGATTGAATTACCATTCAATAACTATTCATGTTTAAACTTCCCCACACAAGTTTTTTTTTTTTTTTACGATATATTTTATAAATTAAATACATCAGAACCGCTACCCCATTAAAATAAATAACCTTCTAAGAAGCATATTTAGCTGTGTATACAGTGTATAAGATTGCAAGTTGTATTTTATCTAAATTAAATCGAGTTTTTACTGCGGCGACACGTCGTATAGGAAAATAGTCGCAGTTAGTTCGACAATGACGCACCAGTTCAACTGTTGAACGAGTTTTTATAACCTAAGCAAGATTTTCGAGAAATACAAGTTGAATAAAACAAATGCTAATCTTGTAATAAATAAGTAGATACATTAATAGATACACCATGTTTATGCAAGCCAAAGAAATATGCACACACAAAAACACGATTAATAGATTAGTTACCTACGTAATTTAGGAAATTAGGTACATGAGTAATAAAAAAATACATGGTGCCATTCGTGTCACTATATATATATATATTTCTTTTTTAATAAAGAGCAAGTAGGTTTAATTTGTAAATATCGTCATGGGTAATACGAGTTGTATGCAAATAAAAAAAAACACAGACATCATTATGTCTGTGTTTTTTTGCGGGCAGTGTAATTTTCGTCAGATAGTGTTAACCAACTCAATCTATACAAACGTCACAGCAAGATGCAGCAAAAACCTCCTAAATCCAGCCCCAGACAGAATAAAATTGAATCTGAATCATCTGCAAATATTGGTTTCTGCTGTAAGTATGTTTAATGACCTAAATTAACAACAGTTAGATTTCATAAGTGACACAATTCTTCAGAGCACAAGCCGTTATATAACTGTTGTAAAAATATGCCTTACAGGAGCCTAATTGCATCATCAGAAGGGTATATAACGGCCGATCAAGGTCATTCGCCATCCAGACTGTGAAGTGAACACAAATTAACAACTCCAGCACGAAAAACAACTCTAAAAATGGATAGTACTGCAGATGAAGCCGCTCAAGTAAATGCACTACTGAAATCAGGGATGCGACAGTGTGATGTTGCAACTGAATTCCGTTCGACGAGTGTTCCAACGGTTCCAAGATAATGGTGACTATATCCGAAGACGTGGTTCCGGCCGATCAAGGTCATTCGCCATCCAGACTGTGAAGTGAACACAAGTGAACAACTCCAGCACGAAAAACAACCTTAAAAATGGATACCACTGCAGATGAAGCCGCTCAAGTAAATGCACTACTTCAATCAGGGATGCGACAGTGTGATATTGCTCGGCAACTGATTTCTGTTCGACGAGTGTTCTAACGGTTCCAAGAGATTGGTGACTATATCCGAAGACGCGGTTCTGGCCGATCAAGGTCATGCGCCATCCAGACTGTGAAGTGAACACAAGTGAACAACTCCAGCACGAAAAACAACCTTAAAAATGGATACCACTGCAGATGAAGCCGCTCAAGTAAATGCACTACTGCAATCAGGGATGGATTTTGTATTGCTATTCAAGTAAAACAACGGCTCTGATCAGTATGCAGAACTTCAGTAAGTGTCTCCAAGGTTAGGAAAGGTTAGGAAGGTTACGGGATAACAAAATTGCTGCCCATGGAGCTGCCACAGGGCCAAAATTTACTACACAGCATTGTAGAGACTGACCGAGCGACCATGTTAATTGCTCGGTAGAGCAATGGAGAACTACTGTTCTTGGCTCGATACAGTGGAATACGGGGGTGGTTCGTGGATGTTCTGGGGCGGCATGTCAATTTACAAGATAACTAATCTTGGGTGCGTTTCCCGGACTGTAGGTGCCCGGGGGCAAGGTTCGCTGACTGCTCCTCGGTACATAACAGAGATCGTGGAAGAGCATGCGGTCCCTTATATGGTTTTGTTTTTAGTGGGTTCATGATAATGCATGATAACGCCCGCTGCCTGACCACATTAATTGCATGGGACTACTTGCCAGAGGTTGGGATCCCTGTTATGCACTGGCCATCTTGAAGTCCAAATCTGAACCCTATCGAGCAACTTATTGGGACGAGCTGAAACGGCGCGTGCAGGTCCGAGATCCTGCCCCTAGCACTCTTCAAGACCTCCAAGATTCCACGTCATTGAGGAATGGGACAACATTCTTCAATAAACCGTCGTACAATTAATTAGGTCCATTAGGACCTCATGGAAGCTGTCATCAGGCCAAGAGGGGTGGGCAACACTACCTTTTAAGTAATTTATAAGAATTTAAGTGTGTTTTTTTCTGTTGTACGAGTGTTTGATGTTGTAATAAAAAATATTTTTCTTTCTTTACAATGAAACCGTTCAATTTCATGCTGTTGAAATTATAACCAAAAACTCTCTTTTTCTGAGAGCTGAATAAATTGCCTTTCAAATGGTGTACCATAGACATACTCTTACCATTGAATAAATATGGATTAAATTATTTTGAAGGAGATTTTGAAAGATGTGCGTTTTTTGTGACGCTGAGTGTATGTTGGGGACGACTTCCAGTATAACTGGATGCAGCTGAGTACCAGTATTTTACATTTACATGGAGCGACTGCCTATTTGTATTCCACAACCCAGTTTCTGGGAAATACGATACCCCTTGGTAAGGCTGGTTGTTAGACTTTCGGGCTTCTGACAACCCGAAACAGAAAAGACTTTAATTAAGTAACCGAAAGTTGAATAAAACCGTTTTGGGAAAGGCCTCTAATATTGGTTCATGTGCCAACAATGTAGTTAGAAGTTCTGGAAAAAGCCATAGGTATTGCCGAGAGGTATATAAGGAATGTTATAAAAGTGTAACTTGTTATATTTTGGGAATAAATGGCTTTATTATTATTATTATTGCCGAGATAGCCAAGGGTGATTGGTACCAATTTTTTGTACAAATTTTACGTAGGTAGGGTGTCCCTAGCCCTTCGTTAAATTTCTACATTTATATCTTGAACATAATAAAGAGTATTATATTATTTATATTCTATTAGAACGAAACTATCATCCACCGAAACACTTTCCGAGTTTCAGTATTTGAGGGAAAAAATATTATTTAGAAAACGTCCGCATTGCTTAAAAATTAATTTATATTGCTCCGACTAGACGCAAACAAGCAAAAATGAATCGAAACAAACATGTTTTGGAATGCCATCAAAATAAAGCTTAAGGTCGCGTAAATTATAAGTTATTTATGACGCAAAATAAAAAATACTAGAGAACAAGTTGTGTTATGAATTTATTAAGCTGGTTTCATTCCGTATCGTCTTAATATATTTTGTAATCTGACTCCAAGAAAACAAGTCGCATTGAATTTTTAAATCCATTGTTGGTTTTAATATTTTAAATTAAAAGAATAATCTCATTGAATTTCAGTAGTCTTTTTTTTTCGCCGTGGCGCTGGAACGCCCCTTTAAAATGGGTTCGTTGAGCGCGTGCGCGAACATTTTGACATAGGGCAGAGTCTCAGCATCTTTCAGAGTTTCAGTGTAGCCTTAGTGGTCCTGAAAACGCCCGCGTTTCGCCGCCCCCCGTGCACAAATTGAAAAACAACAAATATATCACACGATTTTTCTTCCAAGGTGAGTTTTATTTGGAGTATTAAATATTCTATGAATTATAGTGAAAATTTATTATGCAAGGAAAAGGTTTTTTTTACGGGTGAGAATTTTATTTGGAGCCAAATGCTTGGACGGGTTGGATTTAGAACCTTATTTTTGAAAAGAAGGTAAATTGCCTGAAAATTATCCACTTTTGTAAGGGTGAACGAAAATCACAGAATGGTCAGGATTTCTGATAAAATTTTAATGGAATGTTGCCTTCAGTGACCTAGTTAAGAGTTTGTTCCACTATATGACGGTGAAATCATTATTGTTATGAATGCGGAATATTTTTATCAATGAATTGATACGATTATTAATATGATTTAGTGAAGACAATTTTAGGAGGTCATAATTATGTTCGTTTACATGTAGGTTGTAAGAGCATCACCTTTTTTTTTTACTGTTATAAAGTCTAGGTCTTAAAACAGACGTACGGTTGAAAAATATCTACTAGATACGTAGTATAGATTATTTTAATCGAAAAGTAATAGGTGTCTGAGTAAAAATAAGACTAAGAGGTATCATGGGATACCTGGTTGGAGCAATGCTCCTTTTGTTTTAGAATAGGCATTAAATAACAGACACGACAACATAAGTGTCTGGACTGGGGTTGCCAACTTTTTTAATAATGGTAAATTATTTTTGAAGCCATTGCCCGTAAAAAAATTATCGGTTATCCATATCATTAATTCATTTGAAAATGTGGCGATAAAAAAAAAATAGGGATATTTAAAAAATTCAAAAAGCTTATGGTTTTAAAAATATAAACATATTATTATAAATTAAGGTAACACAATACAAATAAAAAATACTAACTCGGCTTTGATGAGATTAATTCTGACCGTATTGCGCTTATTTCGCAATTTTGTATTGAGATTAAACTAAAGTAGTTTCGCCAACTTTATTTTTTAAATATTGTATTTAGGCCTCTACTACAGTAGGATACTATATTATATATTAGTGTTGGAAACCCCAAAACTCAAACTTAAAGCATTTATTTCAAATAAACCAATTACAGGCACTTTTGAATTGTCAAGGGGTCGGTCAGTCAGAAATATGTAGCTAGTTGCCCATTCCAAAGCGAAGTACGTACCTATGGAGAAGAACATGACACTCTTTTAAATAATATTGTTACAGAAAATTTGTTACATTAGTCTTGTTGAAATTATACATGTGCGAACGATGTAGAAAGACGTGCACATTAAAGGCGTCCGTAATGAAAACAAAAAAAATACAAAACATCGGAAATAAAAATAAAAATAAGCCGTGGCAGCCAAGAGGTGACCAGTCCCCACTGACGGCACCCGTTCACGAACATGAACGTATGGATCAGCACCATTCAGCTCAACCATTTTGAAGGGAACTTAATGATCCAACACACACGCCACCACCAGCGAGACCTTTGAGTGAGCATGACATACTCTCAGCCGCCAGGGCAACCCTAGTAGTGACGGTCAAGATGTTATATTTTTTTATGCTCTCATTCACAAGGTTTGCAGATTAGAACATGGGCTAAAGTACTTCATTTATGCGTTAAAGCACTTCATTCATGCGCTAAAGTGTTGGTGTCGGCTTCCAGTACCAGTATTTAACATGGAGCAACTGCCTATCTGACCTCCAAAACCCAGCTACTGGGTAGTATAATACCCCTTGGTAAGACTGGTTGTCAGACTTTCGGGCTTCTTACGACCCGTAACGACTGTCAAAGATCCGCGAATGACAACCGCGACCAACAGCTGGTATGTAAAGATGGATCTCTGTTAGACTCTTACTGACTAAAACCACACCAGTGTTCCATCTCACACCTACGTCGGGGTCGCGGGAACTTACGATTCTTCCGCAATCCCGACTGTTGCCGGCCCGCCTCGGCTGGCCTCCTTGTGTTGGGGTGTGGAGTGAGGTGTGAGTTTTACTCCCCCCGCAACGTCTAAGAGGGGCGCGCGTGGAACACTACGCGCCGCCACCTCGGTTCCTGATGTATGGGGGGCGGCGGACGTCCCCGAGTCCGCCGTCCCGGAACCCATTTAGGGGGCTGGAAGAGGGCGTTGTCCGCCCTCCGTCTAAGACCAACCCCTGCGACGAGTCAGCTAAATGGACTCGTCGCCTACCATTTTTCGGCCGCAGAGGACAGGGATATCGGCCAAGAACATACAGACACTCCTCTTCCCCAGCGGCTCCACCGCGTCCGCCATCATACGGTGGCGACCCCGTTAAGGCCGCAGAAAGTAGGGAGAGCGGCGTACCACAATACCGGCACTCCTCTCCCGCTGCGGCCTCCGTTGCGATGTCGCTCAAGCGAAACCGCTACGTCGTCGGCTTGTCGGCAAAAGCCCTGACTGTCTGCCCCTCCTCGCGTTCCTCTTAGCTTCACCGTGGGGGTCCAAACCACGGCTACAGAGCCTCCCGCCTCGTTCATGCGGGAACCCACCAGGGGGAACCGCGGAAGCCTAACTTAACCTGACCTATCGACCCATGCGGCTGTAACCTATTAATTAGCCACAAGGCCCCTCGTAGAGAAGTAAAATTAAAACGCATAAAAAGATGATGATACCCAACGTTAGTAAACCGTTCATTTGCATAACCAATGACCTTTTAGAAAAATGATACTTATTTTGAATTTAAATTTCGAACCGGTTAGTATTCAAGAAGTTTTTGTTGCTCAGACGAAACCAGAAATCTACAAAATGTATCCATACAACCTAACTGGTGGAATTCGTGGAAAAATTAAAAATAACAGCCGCTGGGGCCGATCGAAGGTTAAGCTAGCTAGGTGTGGCGGTCGGTTCGGGGATAGGTGACCATCCATTACACATCCAGACCCCTCCGGTGCCTCGGGAAACACGTTAAGCCGTTGGACCCGGCTGTCAAACGTAGATCAATGGCTGTCGTCACGGAAAGTCAGAAGCCCAAGAATCTGACCACTAGTCTTACCGAAGGGTATCGTGTTACCCAGGAACGTGTTATGGAGGACAGCTAGGCAGCCACTCCATGTAAAAGACTGGTATTCAGCTGCATCCGGGAGGCTGACAGAGTAGCCACAGAAGCTGTTCTTTCAGGTATACAAACACGGTGTGTATTACCAAGTTATTCGGAAATGTTAAGTTGGTCGTTGGTCTAGTGGTGGCAAGAGCTACTGCTGACCATGAGGACCTGGGTTCGATTCCCAGGTCTGGCAAAGTGTTATTGGGTTTTTCTATTTAGAATTTCTCCACACAGCCCGAAGTCTGGATTTGTGGCAATAGGCTCGCCCCCCTATTACATGGGACTTAAGCATAACTGGCGAAATGTGGTTGTTCTATAGGTACACCTCTGCCTAACCCTTCTGGGATTACAGGCGTGATGTTATGTTAAGTAAATTTAGAAAAACAAACAATTTATCTCGGAAGGAACATTTTAACGACAGATCTAAAACGAAAGGAATCTGGCATAATGTATACAGAGCGAGCCTCCTCATTTACCTTGGTTCTCCGTATCCAAATTGAGTCACTGTCAAATTGTTGCTGTGCATGGTTTGAGGTCAGGACATATTCCACTAAAAACTTTGCTATTCTTATGCGAAAATCGGACTCTCTTATCTGTGGAGAGTGTGGTAAAAAACAGGATGCACAACATATTGTGTTGTTGGAATGTGTCCGACGTTATACAAAAGAAACGCACTTCTCAAAATGTTGGAATGTTCCATGTTATTTTAGCTAAGCCTTATTTCTGAAGCAGCAAAAATATTATTTAAAATTAGATGGTAAATTAGATTACATTACTCGCAGTTTAGTTTTGTGTGACTAAGATTAGTTTATTTAGTTTAGAAGTAAGTTGTTATTTGTAAAAGCAGTTTTGACTTTGACCATCGTCAAAGTCAAAACATTTATTTCAAATTAAAGACACTTTTGAACGTTAACATTTACATTAAAATAGAATAGATTCTAGTCGCCTTTTCCAAAAAGTTAGTTTCATACGGAGAAGAATGGGCAAGAAACTCCACAGTTACTCTTTTAAAATGTTCTACAACATTTTGTATACATGAAAATATATTTTTATGTGAAGACGATGCACCAAGAATAAAATGACTATCCCACAACAGGTAAAAAGAATGAAAAGTGAAGCTAAGACAGATCAATTAATTATGTGATAGACATATGATGGATGGACAGATGGGATTGATATCGACGAATATGAGGACAAGATTAAATAAATACAGATTGACCTTCAAGCGGGCGCGCGGCGTCGAATCGACCGCAATTGATACATTTTCGTTCTTTATCGTTATTTCTTATCGTATGCATTTCCCATCTCTAGTAGCCTGTTATTGTTTCATTGTGCACAAAATAAAATATTTACCTCCCCTTCTTGCACCCTCCGGAGTGCATAGATCGCATTTGTTTTAATCACGGCGCAGGCGTCGAAAGTCGAAAGCACGCCACGCGCCTGTCGTCGAAAGGTTCCGCTTGACGCTTAATACGAGTTTTTTTTACAATATCAAAATTTAAGTGTCTATTATATAAAAATGACTCGTCGACCGCTAGCTGATAGTACAACACGACTACCAAGGTTCAGAAGTATCGGACCACCTTCTAGTTCCAGAGGAAATTCTATGTGATGTAGAATCAACCAGTCAGATGTGGACGATAGGTCGGCTTCAGATGATGTGCCCCTTTCAATTAGAAGCACATTTTTTTTAAATTGTTTTTTTTTTTAAATTAATAAACTGTAAAAAGTTATATTATAAAAAGTTTATGGATGTAAAAGAAAATTTATGATGCCAAAAAACTTGCTAATTCAAAGAAAATTGCAATATTACTTTGATTATATCATTTGTTTTTTGTCTTGACGTAATGTTATTGTGATAAATACAACAAAAAAAAAATTGTGTTTTAAATCCCTGAAATATCCAAAAGGTCTTTACGGTTACGCGCTACCGCTGCCGTTACAAAAGGTCCGGTTAGACAAGAAGCCCCAAATAAGTATAACCCCAAAATTGTTGGCAAAATGCTAGGCAGATACAATTTATCTCTTTGTAGATAAGAAAAGATATCGTATAAATAAATGCGCCGACATAAACAAGCTCCTGAACAATGAAGGGATCCCGAAACTCTCATTAATATCTGTCCAGTCGGTTTTGCGTGGGTGCAGGGACATCGAAATACAACCTAAAAGCGTCGAATTTTCTTTAGTCGTCGTCACTGGATCGACCGCCAGTTACAAGAAATATTTGAAAAAAAATGATAGAACAAACATCGATTTTTACAAGTTGGAGACGACACACGACAAAAAACTATTCGACGTTTCCAGGCAAAGTCAAAGTCAAAACATTTATTTCAATTAGGCACATAAATGGCACTTTTGAACGTCAACATTATCAAAAAAAAAAAATCTAGTCACCCTTTCCAAAAGGAAGTTTTGTATAGAGAAGAAGGACAAGAAACTCCACCGTTACTGTTTTAAAATGTTCAAAACTCAAGCTCAAAGCATTTATTTCAATTAAACCATTTACAGGCACTTTTGAATTGTCAAGGAGTCGGTCAGTCAGAAATATGAAGCTAGTTGCCCATTCCAAAGCGTAGTAGGTACATAAGGAGAAGAAAGGGCTAGAAACTCCAGGGACACTCTTTGACCAGTCCCAACTAACGGCGCCCGTTCACGAACATGACGCATGGATCAGCTCCATTCAGCTCAATCATTTTGAATGGAGCTAAATGATCCAACACACGCGTCACCGTCAGCGAGACATTTGAGTGAGCATGTGTAAAAGTAGTAAAAAAGAATAATAAAAAAGGAGATTTTATATAATGTAAATATATTCTTACAATCTTCAGCAGCTCCAAATGTATTTCAAATGTCAATTAATCAGTTGTGGTGTGGAGCACGACCAGCATTAAGCTAGGCATTTTTATCAGTGATGTAATCCCCTAACTTATAATATGCCTGCCTGCATAGCGTGCGTTTTACAACGGATTTGAATTTCGTCTCATTCAGTTGAAGTATGTGGGGAGGTATTTTATTGTAACATTTTAAACAGTACCCCATGAAAGATGAGTCTACTTTAGCCAGTCTGAAACCTGGTAGAACTAATAGGTCCCGATTTCTAGTACTATAATTATGTCTTTCACCTCTTCTACTGTAAAAATGTAATTTTTATCTTACGTATATGATTTTTTCATAGATGTATTCACAAGGTACCGTCATGATGTTAATATCCTTAAACAATTCCCTTAGAGAATCGCCCCTGCGGAGATTATATATGGCTCTGATGGCTCTTTTCTGCAGAATAAAAATAGACTCGATGTCTGCAGCCCGTCCCCAACGTTAAATACCGTAAGACATGATACTATAAAGTAACTAAAATGGACTAGCCTCGCGCTATCTACATCAGTAAATTGACGGATATTTCTGACAGCGTAAGCTGATGAACTTAGCCGTCCTTCAAGAGATGTTAAATGAGGACCCCATTGTAGCCTTGAGTCGAGCGTGATTCTCAAGAAAACCGTTTTATCGACGAATTCTAGTTTCTCTTGATTGGCCGTGAGCAGTGTGTTTTATATCCAGTATGCGATTAAATCCCGACGCTATAATTCTACGCCCGTGCGAACGTGGTGTTAATAGTGAACCATAAAACTTTATTGTAAGTAGGAACCACATAAACTTGAAAAGTACGTGACGATTGCGAATTCAAAACATTGTAGAATAACTAAATAAGTACTTACTACGTCATGTCATACTTGAAAAACATTTTTTTTGGAATAGGCAACTCACTACCTAGGTTTGAACTAAGCGCACTAAGTTAATTTACTAATGTATATTATAGGGATATAATGTAAACACAAGATAAATGCCAAAAAAAAGCGCGCTCTTGAATTTTCCACTGAGCCGAGCGTTGAAAAGCCTACAGTGCACTTGAGGTGTCGTGTTTTAATGAAAATGGGCGTCAAGTCCTTATTCTTTACTCTAAACTAAAGTCTCGTTCTCAGTCACCTCATTATCATCTTCCTGCACGCGTAGCATGCCTTTCATAGAAACAAGTTTAATCGACGGGAGAATAGACAAAATATGGGGTTGACGCAACACGTTTTCTTCTTCCATTTTTCTTTCTCTTTCATATCATTCTTCACACACAATCCATCTTTTCTGTGGCCTTCCTCTCCCTCTCCATTCATCAACGAGTCTAATGTAATTCCTGAGGACACAGTGGGGTAGGACTTCAGAGGCCCTAGTGCGAGTTTCTTTTAACCATTTCGACTGTACGCAACGACCGCGTTCGGCGCTCCGATTGGCCCTTCGCCATTCGAACGCGGTCGATGCGTAAAGTCGAGACGTTAAAATAAAATCACACTAGTGCCACAGTATATCATCCAACGATTTAAGGGGGGGAGAGGGAAGGAAAAATTGCGGAATGTCTCTAAAAGGGGGGGGGGGGCTTTTAGAGATATATTCATCACGTCTCGTCACGTAAAAGATTTTATTTAATGTAGTGTCGACTAATTTAGCTGGAGTGGCTTTTAAAACTGCACGTATTCACTCAGATCGTAGACGGATGGGGGCATGGCTGTGCAAAAAGGTACTTGTGTTATTTACAATATGCTGTGTTTGTGCTTAACAAATCTTGTAGGGGTTATCGTTGTACAAAAAACTTTATTATATTTAATAAAAAAATAACCGGTGTCTTAGGTTTTGTATTTTCGTTTTATGCCACCGACTTCCGATATTAAAGTTATTTTTTAACTTTTTTGTTGTGGTACCTACCCCACACAAATTCGTAACTTTCGCTCGCTAGGCAAATAACATTGACAGGAAGTTATTATATAACACTCATTATTAACTAACACTAAAGTGGAAAACAAACGAAGCTAACTCAAAAACCACTCATTGGAACTTGACCAAATTTGTATGGGACCACTCGAAAGTGTATGCTTATCGTGTGGTCCCATTCAAATTTGGTCAAACAAAAGAAGACTTTTTCAAATCGATTTATTAATGACGGAGTTCTAAGGTAACAAACATTTAAAAAAAAATGCAGCAAAACCGAATTGAGAACCTCCTCCTTTTTTAAGTCGTTTAAAAATACGGTGAGCTCATAATATTTATTGCTGCAAAATAAGTACACACATCAAAAAAGTCTAAGCAACACATACAAAGGACAATGCCAAGATTAGGCTCGAAACATGGGTAGCGTCCGACAGACTTTCTATAATAATGATAATTGATAATAATAAACAGTAAGAATTATAAAATATAAATAAAATCTGTAGAAGCCCACCGTTGAAAACTCATTTTAAATAGTTATTCAATATATCAACACATTTCATAATCTACCATTTCAATTAGAAATGTTGCCAATACCAAAATATTTATATCGATACGAAACTGCTCTTGCAAATCGATTGCGAAAATATCAATATAGGACTATGTAAGTGACTTAATTACTTACTTATGTCAATAAACAGATTATTATATCAATAAATAGCATTTAGTTATATTTTTAAATATATATTTTACAATAAAGTAATAATTAAAAAGATTCAATTCGATTATCGATACCGTTTCGCATAGTTTATTCCTATAAGCTATGCGAAACTGGTGTTGCCAGTTTATTCCTATAAGCTGGCAACACCTGATGTCAAACTTTAACTTGAATCTGTCACTGTCAAAAAGTTGTATTTACTTCTCCCGCGTGATATCACCAGCGACGAAGTGTTTCCGTGTTTTTTTGAGTTTTGTATTGTTTATTGCTGTGTTTCAGGACTCCGATTTCCTACTAAATACGTAGTCGTATTTGGCTTTTAAAACGGTACCCGAACCTGTATTATTCATTGCTAAAATCAGAAGTACTAAGTGGTCAACTTTACAGATCTTTTACTTTGTTTGGTGTTCTTCTAACAGAAAACTAATTATACCATGTAATTCTATAATTATTTTCCTTTTTTTGACATATAGTTCATCTTTGTCGGTTCTGGCCGAGTCTTGTGGGAAACTTTGGCATTCTCCTTTCAATTTTACAATGTGTATTCGCATTAAATCCTTAGTATTTCTTATTTATATTATTTTTAATGTTTTTCTGAAATGAAACAATAATTGTTTTTTTTGTTTATAATCTTAATTAACAAAAATTACGAGTAAGTACGTAGTACAAAGTAAGGTACCTATTCAACTAAACTTTAACTAAAATTAAATTGTTGTACAAAAATTGCATAGATTAATACAAAGTCTGGCCTCTTATTGAGAACTTGCTGTCACCGATTATTCATAGAATCGATGAGGCTGTTAATGTTATCCTGCGGCAATAGCTCCCAATGAAATTTTAGTAAGTCCACCAGTTGTTGGGTGGTTGTCACTCCATCTAAGTCCTTTAAAACACGTCTCTGGAGCATGTCCCATGCATGCTCGATGGGGTTGAGGTCTGGCAATTGTGCAGGCCAAGGCAATACCAGGATGTTTTCCCTTGCCAAGTACTCCCGTGTGTACAAAGCTGTATGCGAACGCGCATTGTCATGCATCAACGTGAAATCGGAGCCAAGCGTTTGTGCGAATGGTCGGACATAAGGCCTTAGAACATCCTCAACGTAATTTACAGCGTTCATGTTACCATTTACAAAAACGAGCTCAGTTCGTCTGTTCTTCATAATACCCGCCCATACCATAACTGTAGAACCGTTGTATGGATGCACTTCCTGAACGCACCTCAGTCTTTCAGTATTTCCAGGACGACGGTACACTCTTACCCTTCTAGTATCTGGCTGGAATCCGAATCGAGACTCATCGCAAAACAAAATGTTATCCCATTGTTCCCGGGTCCATGTCTTCCTCGATGGTTGTTGCTCAGCAGGATCTCCCGTGTTAGTGTAACGCTGATGAGGATGACAAATAACTCTTCTGTTGACACTAAAATACCGAGATACCTGAGATTGACTTCTTCCCGCTTGCAACATCCCTACAGCTCTTTGCATTTCATCTGCGTTCAAATGACGTCGCTCCATGACGTAAAATATGTCTCAAAATCCAAATTTGTTCAAAACTTTTTTCAAATTATTGTTTAATAATTCATAAAATTGATACAGAATACTAAATTTCAATGACCAAAGAAAACGCTATAAAATTCGAACAAATGCATTCGCTTTTGAATTTGTGAAAAAAAAAACCAGCCAGTATGTCCCCTAGATCAAAAAAGTTTACATATGTATAATACCTATGTTAACTTTTTTGATCTAGGGGACATACTGGCTGGTTTTTTTTTAACTACTTGGTAAGACTACTTGGTAAGAAATGATGTAATAATTGATTAACAATTTGAAATAGTATGTGTTGCTTGGACTTTTTTGATGTGTGTATTTAGTTAAAAAACAAATTCGGGCCTGTGGTTACACCATTTCTAACTCAAGAATCGCTGGACCATTTTTTGGCGCTTTTATGATCTTTGATTTGTTGGATTCGTCTCCGCCCCAAATAGCAGGATATCTATTAAAAAATGGGAAAAAATCACGAAAAACGTATGAGGTCGGCGTTTCCTATTTGACTGCTCTGAGAAGAGAGACCGAAATAAACTCGGAGGTCACAGTCTCTTTTAAAGTCCAGACACAATCTTGGTCAGATTATGTGAAGACCATGTAGATTGGTGTCCGAAATGGTCTTTTGAGGAAAGAACCTCACAGATTGAGTGGACCTATATAATCAGTGCACCCATTTGTCAGTTATCGTGCAACTTAACTCAAAACTATTAACAAAAAATAATAGTAAAAAACACACATTGTATTCACATTCACAATTATTAAAAATGTATAAATAAATATCCGGAAAAACCTTGTTCAGATCATTTGAGGGCCATGTAGACTGGTGTCTGAAACGGTCTTTTAAGGAAAGAACCACATAGATTTGTGTGGAACTGTCCAGTGCAAGCATATGTCAACTATCGTGCAGCTTAACTCAGTACTAAAGGAGCTCAACGATTCGACGAACAATCCAAAAGAAAGGACATTAGTGTAGGCCGCACAACGTACTCAAATTGAGACTAACCATTTAACAGTTCAGCAATTAACCAGACCATCATTAAGACTAACTGAAAGAAAAAAAGTCCTCACATTCACAAAAGATTACATAATATAATACTCACAATTACAATTATAAAAGCAACACCTTGACGGACTTAGCACAGCTAAACCCCTGAAAACTTAAACATGAAAGAAGGATAATGTTCTTTAGAAGATGTAGCGATGCATTAGGAAGTAATCGAAACTAGCTTATTACATTTACCCCCTGTGCCTTTATGTTCTGCCTGCGCAAGTCCCAATGAACGCTTTTTTTTTTTGAGGCTTTGTGATGCATGTTTGCAGGCAAAGCCACGGCCAAGAGCCAAATTTCCCATTACGGATGAGAGCAAAACCAATCAGTTTACAATGAATGCAGAGGTGGCAAGCTCCCAACACGTAGAATAAATAAAGATGGTACTCTGGTAGTACGTTATCTGTTCCCCAAGACTACGGTTGTACACTGCCAGCGCCCACGCAGATATAAATCAACAGTTTTATGTTTAAATATCGAATCGCGGAACTTTCGAGTGATTGGTGGAGGCATCTGGTATAATGATTAATCTTTTGCAGTGTTGGATTGCGCCTCCTGTAAGTTTGTTTTTGTTTTTATTCGGGTTTTTCTTCTTCCAGTAATTTAAAACTTATTAAATGACTTCGAAAAAAACCAATGTATTACCTGATGGCTTAGCTTGTTTTGAATCCCGAAATAAGTTCTGGTTTTGACCTTCCGCATTCGAAAGTAGAAGTTCTCTGTAGTGTTTGACAAAGTCTTGTTTGGACCTAAATGTAGCGGCTGAACCTACGACAGTATCTCAGTGTGTGCTTAGGAGTTCCTAAACTTTGGCTAATTGCTTTAAAAACAGATCACACGGTACACTAACCTAAATATCACCAGCCATAATAAACTTAAGTACATAAACATCGTTCTTTTAAAAACAAAAGACAGCCTCACATGTGGTTCTGCATCCGGTCCCAAAAATATTGAGGTCGGCCCAAGTTACAACAAAAAGTATTTTTCATTTCAACTTTTAATAGCCAGGAGTTACAATTCGGACGGAATTACGGCTAACTTAGAACTTTATATAGGAAGTCCGAAGGAAGAGCCTTAAGTCCCATCAGGGGGTCTACTCTCTAACGGCCGAACCCAATAACGTATTTGTCACCAATTTTGGCGTACGGGGTAGAACAACTTATCAATCTCTGGTTTTAACGTCCCAATGAAGACAAAGTATGCGTCCATAGCAGTGGTGGCATACGTTTTTAACGTAACGTACGTAACGAATAATTATAACGTATTATTACATCCGTCCCTGTCGCCCGACCGACCGATCGCTACTGATGATAGATCATCAGTAGCGATCGGTCTTTCATTGAAAACAGGTTATTGTGTTCGGTCGTAAGTCCTTCAATGAAGATGCGAGCATTTCCGTTGATCTGCCAAAACAAGTGTCAAATTCAATATTCGGAAAGGCAAAGAAACATCGGGCGTAAGGACAACTCGTGTCGTCATTCAATCTTAGATGGAAACCGAACTAATCTTATGACCGTAAGTGATACGGAGAAGAAATGCCCGTAATTTCGGCCGAAATTACAGACTACGTGCTTAGACAGTCGACCCTCAGAAACATACCTATGTTATGTAGTATTTTTTTGGAATAAGATTTCCTGCCTCGTTGGTCAAGTGGTCGCAAGCGCTACTGCTGAGTATGAGGTCCTGGGTTCGATTCCCAGGTCGAGCAAAGTGTTATTGGGTTTTTCTATCTAGAATTTCTCAGTAGCAGCCCGGAGTCTGGATTTGTGTCCGGTTGATGGCAATAGGCATTAAACACAACTATCACAACTAATTTTTTTGTACTATGCCCGATCCTTTGTGGATTACTGGCCTCATGATATATGTTATGTTATTTGTTATATCTTGCTTCTGTGTTTAATTTATCTTAGTTTGTCCCTCCATTAAAACACTGGTATTCAGTTGGATCCGTTTAGTCTGAAAGGCGACCTCTACATAGTTCGGAAAATGCGTGGCAGATGATGAAGTCGATAACCACTAACAAAATATACCTACAGGGTTGTACTGAAGGCCTTCTACATCCCCCCCTTAAAATCAGGCGTAATAAATATCTACTACTTCTTCCAAAAGTTAGCTGTATACAATGCAATCAGGATACTCCAAGGTACTGACTGCTTATAATTTCTGAATGACAACGTAACGAAAACCTAGGGTTGTGCTGATGAAGCTGTAGGCCTTCTACGACCCTCCCTTTTACTCAGGCGTTATAAATATCTACTGCTTCTAGCAATAGCTAGCAGTATAAGGATGCAATAAGGATACTCTTAGGTACTGACCACTTTTAACTTCTGAAAGAGACCTTTCAGGCGTAACAAAAACCAAGGTTAGGTTAGTAGTACCTACCTACTTAATATATAAATAGTAGGCGAAACTTTTAATACCTACGTGCAATCGATTTTGAAGTAATACGTTAGGTATCTACATAAATATAGGAACATTTACCTAAATAAGAGTTACACCCTTTTGTGAACAAAGTTAAATTAGACGCCAAGTACGCAAACGCACGACCTCCATGACAATTTACAAAAAAAGAAACTCAAACTCAAACTCAAACTCAAAGCATTTATTTCAAATAAACCAATTACAGGCACTTTTGAATTGTCAAGGTCGGTCGGTCAGAAAAATGAAGCTAGTTGAAAATCCCCCGAACACCGCACCGTGCCGTGACATGTCAAGGAAATCGTTTGAAAGATTAGGCAGGTCCTTACGGGCGAATCCCGTGAAACGTTTGTTATTATCGCGCGATTTACGCGCTCTTGAGCACGAAATAAGATGGCGGCGGAGATGAATTGTTTATTGCGATATTTGCCATACATTTCCTATGTACATACAATAATTTACTGTTATTTTTAGATTTGCCAATTGTTTATGCATTTTGCCTGTATTGGTGTAGTATCATCTTTTTCTGTATCGTGCGCGGTGTTTGTGTAATTTTCTGTTGGTGGGCAGCAGTGTGTCTTGGTCAAAGATAATCAAATAATATTGCATCTATCTTAAATATCTGATATAGATGAATGGATTGAGTGAGGAATGATATAAAGAGAATTATGAATGAATGATAGCGTTATGGTTGACAACAGAGAATGGATGGAGAAAACCTGTTGCACGACCCCAAGAAACAAAGGACAAAGGCACGAAGATTATGATTGATACCAGTGTGCCTTGATAGCAGATATCTTAATTTCTTTTTTGGAACTCAGATAATTCTGGTCCTTATGGATAATGTTGTTTAAACTTGACTCTATAGCTTCTGCCCGCGGCTTCGCGTGGATGTCGGAAATTATCCTACGCGAACGTGCTACCGAGAAAAAAGGTTGCTTATGTCCTTCTTCAGGATGCCATCTATCTCCTTGCCATATTTTACCGAAATACGTTCAGTGGTTTAGGCGTGAAAAGATAAAGATAAAAAATGATAACACACGGACAGAGTCACTTTGAATTTATAATATTAGTGTTTATGAATAAGCAGATTGCAGTGCAGGTTTGATTAACCTGCAGCTGGAGTCTTCTTCAAAAGGTAGAATAGGATTGTCTGTCTTTATCTAATACTTACTTGACACTAAGAAATGTACAAAATTCGTTCTCTCTTTCCACCAGAAAGTAAGAATGAAGAACGTAAATCTTAAGTTTTTTTTTCCTCAGTAGGTTATTGATAAATGATAGCTACTACTGTAAATTTGCCAAAAAAAAAACGAATTAACACGGAAAAAAATATTATATTTCAAAACTAGAAGAGTTCGGTGTTTCCTATTTTACAACTCAGAGAAGAAAGACTGAAACAAACTTAGAGATCACAGTCTCTTTTAAACTCCAGACATAATCTTGGTTAGGCCATATAAGACCCGTACAGATTAGTGTCTGACGAAAGAACCACACAGATTTGTGTGTGGAACTGTCCAATTAGTGCACGCTCACTGACAAATAGTCAGTACCTAATCGTATATCTTAACTTAGACCTTAACGAAGTTTACAAACTGCCAGATTATCATTATAACTAACTGAGGACAAAAAATGACTCAAAAAGAAAATAACAAGTACTAAGGCAAATAAAAAAACGCAAGCTCAACCAAAATTCATTAAAAGTACTTTATGTGTTTCACAAATAATATCCATAACACAATATAAAAAAACATAAATTCTGAGTGTGTCCAGCAAAAGTAAAAGGTTCAGCTTCAGACCCAACACCGCGTGAAGCTATATACGTCAAAATTAATGGCCAGTTGGAAAATATAGGTACCAAGAATCTTCGTCTACCTCTTTAGAAATAACTCTTTTTATAAATGTGGGCCAAACATTGTATTCTGTCTGGGAGTTTTCTTTAACAACTGAACATCGATTTTCTTTCAAGTCTACAAGTTACAACAAAATATCCCTATATGTTTCTAACAAAGTGGACCCAGCTAAAATGTAATGTCAACAAAAAATTGTACCTAACCTTCCTGTGCAGCACAATTACAACAAAAATAAAATGGATAGCTGATCTGTTAAAGTCCCGAAAACTAACTGCAATGCAACGTTGCTGACAGTGATACTTATTCCGCAAATACTACCGAAACTCGCAATATCATGCTCACAGCCTGAACTGTTAGCGAAAAAAGTGGACCCAACTAAAATGTTGTAACAAAAAATTGTACCCAACCTTCCTGTGCAGCACAATTACAACAATAAAAAAAGCATATCTGATCTGTTAAAGTACCGAAAACTAACTGCAATGCAACGTTGCTGACAGTGATACTTATTCCGCAAATACTACCGAAACTCGCAATATCATGCTCACAGCCTGAACTGTGAGCGAAAAAAGTGGACCCAACTAAAATGTTATAACAGAAAATTGTACCCAACCTTCCTGTGCAGCACAATTACAACAATAAAAAAAAGGATATCTGATCTGTTAAAGTACCGAAAACTATCTGCGATGCAACGTTGCTGACAGTGATACTTATTCCGCAAATACTACCGAAACTCGCAATATCATGCTCACAGCCTTAACTGTTAGCGAAAAAAGTGGACCCAACCAAAATGTTATAACAAAAATTGTACCCAACCTTCCTGTGCAGCACAATTACAACAATAAAAAAAAAAGGATATCTGATCTGTTAAAGTCCCGAAAACTAACTGCAATGCAACGATGCTGACAGTGATACTTATTCCGTAAATACTACCGAAACTCGCAATATCATGCTCACAGCCTGAACTGTTAGCGAAAAAAAGTAGATCCAACTAAAATGTTATAACAAAATATTGTACCCAACCTTCCTGTGCAGCACAATTACAACAATAAAAAAAGGATATCTGATCTGTTAAAGTACCGAAAACTAACTGCGATGCAACGTTGCTGACAGTGATACTTATTCCGCAAATACTACCGAAACTCGCAATATCATGCTCACAGCCTGAACTGTTAGCGAAAAAAGTAGATCCAACTAAAATGTTATATCAAAATATTGTACCCAACCTTCCTGTGTAACACAATTACAACAAAAAAATAATGTATAGCTGATCTGTTAATGAACCGAAAATGAACTGCAATGCAACGTTGCTGACAGTGATACTTATTCCGCAAATACTACCGAAACTCGCAATATCATGCTCACAGCCTGATCTAAAATGTTATAACTAAAATCTATACCCAACCTTCCTGTGCAGCACAATGTTATAACTAAAATCTATACCCAACCTTCCTGTGCAGCACAATGGTTATTCCATAAAATCCACAGTAGAGTGACATTTTCATCCCGTTGACACAACTCGCGTCGGTCGATATGTAGTCGCATTGTTGTGTTTTCCTTTCAATCCCAGCTTATGTTCGACTTGGGCACTTTATATTAGGAGCTGGGTTGCTGGTCAGTTTGTTATTTCGTCAGCACTACTAATAATGGACCAGAAAGATTACAAAGAATTAAAAAGTAAGTTAAGGTTTTACTTTTGAAATCAACACCATCAATTTATTTAACTAGCTGTTGCCCGCGACTTCGTCTGCGATCCCGGATGACAAGTAGCCCACGTCCTTACCCAGGTGATGTTCTATCTGTGTGCCAAATTTCATTCAAATCCGTTCAGTTGTTTTAGCGTGAAAGCCTAACAAACAAACTTACTCTCGCATTTATAATATTAGTTAGAATTGGTCCTTTGGGACGAATGTGTATTTTTTATAGAAAAATGCAGCCTACACGTTGCCGAAACTTTTTGGGGAGTCGCTCAAATTGACAATTATTTTTATAAGAACCGCGCTAAGCAAAATTAATGTACAGCTGTTTTTAACTCGTAACTCAGTCTGTGATGTCAGGTTTCTGGTAGCCACATTTTTTTTCGCAACAAATTGCTGCAGTTTATATTACACCGAGTGGAACTAGCTGGCCAGTAACAGGACGACCCGTTTCGCTTGGATGAATCATAACTGCGTCCGCAGGGTGTTATGTTTTTAATACTTTGTTTTTTTTTATTTACAAAAGAAATTGTTATAAGCTACTGATTATTTACCATAAATAATATAAATATCATTCTTAGGTACATACCAGTAAACAAGTTATTCTCCTGTATATTGTATTCTTCCTATCACCTTGGCTTCAGAAGTAACCTACTGAATTGTAATGAGATATGAGTAAAATAGGGGTAATATTGCTTTCAGTCTACAACAGTTTTTCATTCCTCAGCAGCACAGGAGTTCTTTATGTTGTGGAAGAAGGATCCATTTTAATTTTAGCATTGTATCTTTACCAAGTGATAGTGTCTCTTTCCTAAATACAAATTAGGGTTATATTTCCAAATCTAATGAATTCACCGATAAATTATTCGAACAAATTCCCTAAATCTACTTATTTGTTATTGAAGCACGTTCAGCGGATGTGTTTGCGGTTCAAGAGCTGGCTATTTTTTTTTTTTTTAATGTATATGGCATGGCTACGAGGCCTTTATGCCAATAAAGAGCTCGCTCACATCAGTGAAATGCACAGATATGTTTTAGCAGTTAACACGGAACATGAATCTTGTATAGTATTATATTATCTGTGATCTTGTCAAATTTACAGTTTACAATATGTAGGTAGTAGTAGTATTGCGTTTTAGGACTGAAACGGATACGGCGTGTTGTAAATTGCATCATTGTCTGTCAATTATGTAAATATTGCTTTTACTGCGTACGCGGTAAAGCCCAGTTTGGAGCTGTCAAATTAAGATGAAACTAATAATAAAACTGTAGCCAATTACTGTAGTAATATTACTTATTGAGTTAATATTGTTTTAGATTGAGTATTTCAACATAATTATTTTCATATTAATTCAATGGCTTTTTATCCGTCTCATTACGTTAGTAATCTATACTAAGATACATAATAATAAAGCCAATATAGTTTGTTTTTTTATTTGCAATTGATAGCCCAATTCTTGAGTAAAAGCGCGGGCGGGCTATGCTTTGCGACATGGGGGCCGAGGAATAATGTGGGTGTTAGGTATTTTAGTTTATGTATTGTGTATGTTACGACTTTCACGTGGGCAGACACTAGTACTTAATAATTCCAAAATAAATAAAATGTACTATTTTAGTATATAATGTAGTACGTAGTTATCAGTTTCTACACTAGTACGCAGGGACGTGTGTAGTGTTTCACTTACAATTCAATCTTATCAATAAATGTGTATCTTAAAAAGCCATGTAACTCATTTTTATGATTATTAGTTTTATAGTTAGATTCAGTGGTGACGCAAACATACTGATATCAAGAGAGAGTGATAACATTTAATTAAACAGAAATTTAAATAGGCAAAGTCTAACGTATTTTTATTTTCGAAATTTGCGTCAGTCAAGGTTTATTTTCTTCTTTTAGGTAGGCTTACCCAAATCAAAGCTGTTTTGTTTTGTTTGTTTCTTTAATTCATATAACCCGACTTCAAAACAGGAAGAGTTCATATGTTCGTCGGTATGTTTATTTTTCATGTATGTTCAACGATATTTTAGTAATTTGTCGACCGATTTAAAAAAACTTATTTTAATTTTGCTTAAAGTAATTTTGTTTGTCCTATTTTTTATTAACTTTGCTTGGGGAGTTTTTGAGTTGATAATACGTATTTAATCCACTTTGTGTATCTTGATGATGATATAATACTTTCTGTCACTGTTTTTACATCGCATGTAGTGGTACGCGACAATTTGTATACCACAACGACGCATGATTAACTAAAAAGTGAAAAATAAAAAACAAACCACTATAAAATAAAAAAAAACACTACAAGGTATAAATAGAAATTAATTTCAGAAATCGGTGGCAAACAACTTAAAAACTAAAACAACAGTGTAATTTTTTTGGTAGTCGGTGGTTTTGGTTCGTAAAACAGTTTTTTTATATTTTATTTTTTATTTTAGAAGGTGTTGGTTTAAGTAAGTATGTGAGTGTCATATATTCCTGTAGTTGGTGGTGTATACATCAGAACCTAAACCTATAACTTTGATTATTCGTGTATAATTTATGGACTGTTGACGTAGGTACTTATTTTGAATAAATGAATAGACGAAACAAGAGTCTAATGGGGTCATGATTATGTAGGAGGAAATTATGACCATAATGAAATACAAACAAAGTATGCTAAAGTTCCTATTAAGTTCTCTAAGGCTAAAGCTAACATTACAGAATTTAAATTGGACTAATTTAAAGCTTGCCTTAGGCGCAAATAATATAATACTACGAACAGATACCCAATCCCGTACAAAGAAATGGCCCCACCCTAAGCTGGCTATTTTTTACGTCCAAATGTTCAAGAGATGGCAGCGTCAGCGATTCACTAATTGGGATGATGACTACTATTGAAGATGTTTGTAAAAATAATGTAATTACAAAGAAGACATAATAAAAATGAGATAATCGAAAAAGTCTGTTAAATCGATGTAAAAATGAAGAAGATACACTATTTAAAAGTTTTTGGAGGGGATTATTCCTGTCCTTGTCGCGCGGTACGGACAATGTACGGCGCTAGTATGAAGTTACGTAGTCGTGACGTCACTTCTACGATAGTGCTATCCTAGTCTAACATTTACTTTAAAACGTTTATAACTTGGCAGTTTTTTAAGATTTTACACTTTTTGTAATACTATTTTGGACTATTTGGAAATAAACATGTTTTTGAAATAATTACAAAAAAATTGTCATCATCCCCATTGCCAGAGACTGTAGTTTTATAACACCATCTAGGATTCGACCTACTTTTAAAACTTTTCGTGCAATCCTTTTATATAAAGTTTTATAGATCCGGGCTCAGAAAACATGTGAATAGATTTCTTATATATTTCTGCTTAGAGTAAATTAAAAAATTGTTTGATTAGTAGTTTCGATGGTGGTTATTGTGATGAGAAAAAGATAAATAATAAAAAGACAAATTGAGTAAAACGCCATCTATTGCAAAGAGCTATACACAAAATGATTAACAGATGGCTACTTTTTAAATTTTATAGGTCCGAATTGAAGTGAGGCTTCTTTTATGTTTTTTTATTGAAATACACGCAATAACAGTGTAAATCAGCATTAAACAAGAAAGTTACGCTTTTTACTAATCTTGATTCAACAAAAATTCTGCCGTTTATCGCTTTAAAATGATTGTTGAGTTTCTTAACAGACAAAATTAAGCTGACACATAAGATTTTTTTTCAAGACTAATATTATAACTGGTTCGAGTTGAGACCGAGTTCGAGTTGAAATGTCTTAGGTATTTATTTCCGTTTTACGAATGCTGGAAAAACGAAACAGATTTTATTGACTATAAAAATAAAATAAATTCAACAATGCGCTGCGCTGTCACGTTTCGGGCTTCGGGCACAATGAAACGTTTGACAACTGTTGATTTTGTAGCTGTTTTAACGACTTTCAAAATGGCGGCGATAAGTTCGATATGCTTGTATCTGGCTGAATTGACAGAAATGGTCTTTTGAGGTTTCATAAAGATAATAAATAATATTTATTTGAAGACAATGGATGTAAGGTACATTATTTTGTTTACGAAAATTCCGTTAATACTGACTGTTATTCGAATGATTCGTTAAAGCTGAATTTAAAGGTCTGTTGACAAAATTGGTCCTTTAATCCGTGAAGAGACAGGATCCTTCCTTTTCACGGATCAAAAGGCCGAATCAAAGGCCATCGGTGTTCGACCTCGGTGTTGGTAGACCAGAAACGCAGCAGTTTGTAAATGTAGACCAATCGATATCCCCCGTTCCCTTTTAGATATTGCGCTTCTAACACTGAGGTGGGGTCTCAACTCAAACAAATTATATTTTGTCTTGAAAAAATATCATAGATGGCAGCATCTACTATGAAATTAACAATCATTAAAAAGCGTTATACTACAGAATTTTTGCTGTATTATGATTGGTTAAATTCAAGACGTTCTTGTTTAGTGCTGATTTATCTATTTCAACTCACAGTGAACGTATTATTAAAATAAAATATAAATGAAGCCTTTGACTTCAATTCGAACTCTTTAATGATAAAAGTAGCCATCTGTTAATCATTTTGTTAAGAGCTGTTTGCAACAGATGGCGTTTACTCAATTGGTCCTGTCACTTACCGTTTCCTATTATGGTACTTATTTAAATCAAACAACTTTATTTTTACATAATTTTTACATACAAATTAAAGAAATCGAATAACATGTTTTTCTGAACCCGGAACTATAAAACTTTATATATAAAGGATGGCACGAATCGTTTTAAAAGTAGGTCGACTCCTAGATGGCGTTGTAAAACTACAGTCTCTGGCAATTAGTGAGTCGCTGACACTGCTATCTGTTGAAAAAGTGGACGAAGAAAAATTTTATTTCTTTGTATGGGATTGGGTATCTGTACGTAGTATTATGTTATCTGTGGCTGAGGTAAACGGTTCAATACAACTCATCAAGAGCACTCTATCGGAAATCGATGTCATACAGTCACTATAATAGAGTATTAGGTCCCACGTGATACATAGCGTGTCCTCCACAAATATTCGTGAATCATTCCGTGTTTGTAGAACATATAAACAGATCTGCAATAAGCGTAATCATTCTAGTTTAACTTTGCGAGTAGAAACTAGATAGATTGCTGACATTTACCATTGCCCTGTTGAATTAAATTCGCAAATAGTTTTGATTGCAAGGTGAAACTCCTTGCCTATTCATATGAGGGGTACCTATTTACTTCGGGGTTTTGTAAACTTCTCGTTTGGGAGACGAATTATGTTAAGTATGAAAATTATTTTTCAAACAATAAAACTGATACACATAAACCATTCAGTTTTTATGTAAAAGTTTTTAATGTGTAAAAAAATTTTTTCATACTAAACATAAAATGTGAAAGTCTATGTGATGTTGTTTTTTTTATTTAAGTAAGGTGCCCATGTTAAATTATAAACAAAATATTCTGTTGCATTTTACAGTAATTATTGTATGTAAAAATCACTTTAAAAATGAGTATTCCAGCAAGAACAAAAAAACAGGGGGAAAACACATAATTTACTACGAAACCCTGTAGGTTTTGATTCCCTTGCGAGTGTCGAAAATTTGCGGCATAAATGGCTGTATCTTTTGATTGTGTTAGCTTATAAGTTTGATTCACAGCTCCAAGGGACAGTAGACTTGAGTATTTGATATAAATTCCAGCTTGATACCTCCAAGCTTTCCTGAGAAAAAAGGTCTTGACAGACAGACAGACGGACGGACAACAAAGTGATCCTATAAGGTATCCGTTTTTTCCTTTCGAGGTACGAAACCCTAAAAAATAAACATGGTACAAACAAAAACTTAAAAGTAATTTCAAAACGATTATCTCATCTGCAACGGTTATAGAGAAAACAAGCTATTCAAAGCAGCTTTCAATTTCAGTAGAACCTGAAAATTAAAGCAATAACTTCAGGTTTTCTCACTACTTGGAATATTTCATCAAGTTATTGGCTGGCTTTTGCAAATATTGCCTTCATCTGAAACTTAGTTAGCGCTAAAACTACTTTGAAACACGTTTCATCAATCTCTTTGAGTTGTCAGAACTTAGCCTTTAGTTCAGACAAACCTATCTGGTTTTGCGGTTTCTGCAGTTACTTAAGGAACACTTAACAATGCCGAGAGTCACTAGTACTTCCAGTCTTGTTTTGTTTGTACTTAACCATCCCAGGGAACCTTCTGGTTACGGAGATATAAAAGGACAAAGTTCCAACTTTTACTGACGTTTTTTTACGAAATAAGTTTTTAATGTTATAACACAACTTTGAATACCTCCACGACCCCTGTACCATTTCATGCCCATAAGCACAATGTTTTGCGTGTGGTACATTGCACACTATCGTTAACAGCGAAATTTCACACCAAAAATAAAAGACGTTTCCAAGGAATTATTTTTCTGCAATGTTACTTAGTTTGATGTACAGCATGCGTAGTTTACGGCTTTGTACATAATGGGTCTTTTTCGACCCTGCATATTTTCTACTTGAATTCTTAGAAAACATGTGTTAGATAACTTGGTTTTAGCCAATAATTAACAAAATTTCCTTGACCACGCTCCCAAAGTAAAGCAGAAGTCGGAATCAGCATAAAATACAAAAATGCGTTTGTGATTTTTAGCTACAGCCGTCGTCGTGAATATTCCATTCACCACTTTCACAGACAATAGGTACATACGATGACATTTATTTATTTATAACTAATAATAGTACATTGTGGTACTAGTGTGTAACATTGGTGTATACCGCCGAGGCGCCATTGAGACCCGAGGACGGTAATTATCAATACACACGTGTATCATACGACGTTTTTCAACACTCTTGTGAATAAAATATCAATAAAAACTCATTTTATGCAAAAAAAGATCGTGTTCAATAGAACAAATAAATTAATGTTCCTATTGCTTGCTCATTTCATGCAACTTCTTATTTAAATAGATAATTTTAACTCGTACGTGTTTAATAAATAAAACTTTCACTCAAAAATAACTTTTGTTTTCTCTGTAATAGAAGAAAACTTTTAATTCCCCATGTTGTACGTGGCAGAATAGGCGCAAACCCTATGCGAAAACCTCATCCCTTTAGTCTGTGGCCGATCGCAATGCGCGCGCATAGGAAAACTGATTAATTTTTCCCGCCATAGCGAAACATTTTTCACAACTCGTTTTCACTATTCAATTAATAGTTATTTATTAATTAAAATGTCTAAAAGTACTAGTTACGAAGAAAATGATTTAAGAACAACGCCACTCCACCAATAAATAAATAAAAAATCTATAACTCACTAGTGAGTTATAGCAATGAAAAAGTCACAGTTTGGTTATGGGTGTCATTCTGTACCTAATTGCGGTGACCATAGAGCCACTTTATGAGCAAGTGTGTTGAAAAAATATTTGGTGGCTAGTAGTGCATACAATAACATAAAAGTATAACGCTCAAAAAATTGCCCAGTTACGTTTTAAAATAACTGTTACACAAATACGTGACATGACTTTGATACTTTATACTAGCGCCATGCATTGTCCGTACCGCGCGACAAGGATCAAAATAATACCCTACAAAAACGTTTAAATCGTGAATCTACGTCATAAATTTCAATCTTTTTTACAGATTCCTTCAATTATCTCATCTTAAAATGCCTTCTTTGAAATTACATTAAAGGTTCGAACATGATTAATATAGTCATCATTCCTATTGAGATAACATAACTTATCATAACATAACATAACATCACGCCTGTAATCCCAGAAGGGTAAGATAGAGGTGTACCTATAGAGATAAGAGAAAATATTAAACAGACTATAAGGATCCTACCACGATTCATGCTACATACAATAACACTGATGAATCCATAGATTCTTGCATTAAGGTGCAGGTAGGCTGTGTTTTCAGTTTCAGTCCCATTTTGACACACGCATAGTCGTGCCATACAGTATTGACCAATCGCACCGAATTTGTGCGAAGCTCCGTTTTTGCAATCTTTTTCCTCATCCATGTGAACTAAATACCAAAACATGAACGTTGTTTGTTTGTGCAGCGCAAGCTGGGCGGGCGTGGGAACGCCTGCTGCTCCGCGACGAACAAACGCACAAACATATTCTCCGCGGTCAACAATTTCTTCGCTGATTCGCCGCTGGTGAATCAGCTCAAAGGGATCATGGTAAGTGTTACTAAAAGTTCTCTTTTCATTTATGGCTTTTATTGGCTTGTTGGCTTTTGGCTTTTGCTTGAAATTGTAGCGCTATTTGTGGGTTTTAAATTTGTTTTGATAAAAAAAATTGACACTTGTTTTGTTTTCATGTTTCGAAATTAAACCACGACCGTAGTATAGTTTACTTTTCTTTGCTTTCCATATTAAAGACTAGCTGCTCCCCGCGGTTTCACCCGCATAAATCTTGATCCCGTAGGAGTATCGGGATAAAAAGTACCCTATATGTTAATACAGGTTATAAACTATTTGTGTACCAAATTTCATAAAAATCCGTTGAGTACTTTTTGCGTGAAAGAGTAACAAACATCCACCCATACTCACAAACTTCCGCGTTTATAATATTAGTAGGATGTCCCACCACATGAGCTGGAACACACTTAGATCGAGAGAGCCTTTCCGTGGGATGAGAAGTGGCATATGTTGGGGTCTGCCGTGTGTCAGTATTTTTCTATCTAATCAAGTTAGAAACATTCTGACACACACACGTACGTTAATGTTTTTAACTAATCAAGCCAACTACAAAACCCGACTGAAAGCTGATTCCACTGACCAATTTTGGTAAAATTGTTGCATGTAGCGAATTTTGTCTCATCAACGATTAAAAAAAAACATGTCAATTTACATTTCAATCATGTTACAATTGCAATTACAATTTTAGTGAAATCGTTTGTCGTCAAAAATGGCATTGTATAGTAAGCATCCGAAGTATTTCAAACAAATTTTTCAATACAATACAAATACAACAATAAAATAAAATACGAAATCCGTACAACTGTTAAAATATCCGAAATTTATTCCTTTATTGCGCAGATCAAAGTATCGGAAAGAAGCGGATATTGCGTGAAAATCGCGGGAAAGCGAGGGCTCAGACTGAATAGGAATTGATCGGATCGTGTCTACAAATTGCCATTGAATATGTTACAAACGTGTAGGTACAGAAATTCCATTCACCCTGAATGGAATTTCGTTGAGATTTCATTCACCCTGAATTCCATTCACCCTGAATGGAATTTCTGTATAGAGCTTCATTTGTTTGGAACGCTGGGCTGCCCGGCTGTTCTGATTTCTTGTGTAGCCGATTCCCTAGTCAACAGGGTAGCTGCGTAAAACTTTCATATTGTCAGTTCAACAACATTTATTGCGTTAATTACGTTGCTAATCAGACAATTTTTTCGAACTTGACTTCAAAATGTATCAGATTATGATTAATTGTTTTGTGTATTGCGTTGAAGGAAATTACTAATCTATTGCTTCATATGTTTGAAAAACTCGTCTGCTTCACTTATACCAAAGAAACGCAATGAACGTGGCTGAATTGTTAATACGCAGGACATTGCGACCAATCGTCATTTTTTGTGTGTTACGCCATTATGTTAGGTTAAAAATACCTCCAAAAATTTAACTTACGAATAAAATGCTAAAAAGCTTAGTTTTGAAACAAAGCTGGCCCTTCTCAATAATAAAATTAATTAAAATACGAAACGGTGAACTTGGTTTTTCTTGAATAGATTTAGTTATTAACTGTTTAAGCTATAATTAGGCTGACATGCCACTGTGCATAAAAGCCTGTTTTAAAACTGAATAATACTTAAATAATAAATAAATTTTAAAAAAAACTCGTCTACCTGAAGGATTGGGACATCCACACACACATCACATCTTTCTTGAATAGGCAGATATTCTATAAATTCAAGCTCTCACTATAATGCCTTCCTTGGTTGACCGGAGTGTAGTTTCTAGACAACTAGTGAGTTCTGAGGAATTCGTTCCCGGTAGTGTACCTACGTAAGAGGTGCTCAAGACGCAGTATAATTTTACGTTGATTCCGAATTCGACGTATGCCAAATAATTGTACTTCTACTACTAACTAATGGTTTTTGTTTTCGAGTGGGAAATAATCAAATGACTTCTCCCGCTCTGGATGGAGCGGGAGGACTACCATAGGTACCTACTACGCTTTGGAATGGGCAACTAGCTTCATATTTCTGACTGACCGACTCCTTGACAATTCAAAAGTGCCTGTAAATGGTTTAATTGAAATAAATGATTTGAGTTTGAGTTTGAGTTTGAGTTTGGACGTGTCAGACTTTTACTGACTAAAACACGGGCGGGCCCGTGTTCCTTCAGTTGCCTGTGCCAGGGCCACGGTTTTTGTTTCGAATTTCTCGTGACCCTGAGGCGTTACCTACTACATCTACGGTATATTTTCTCAAAGTGGACTAAGAGGTAGTGGACTTACGAGTTGTAGCTCGTAGGTTCGAACCCAGACAGGCGCTTTACTTTCTGTAAATGCATCACCACTGCTCTCAAAACATGCACTAGATCACGAAATTCGAATACATGTGACATCTACCAACCCGCACTGAGCCCGCGTGATGGATTAAGGCCCACTACTCTCCTCACCGAGAAGGAAAATCAAAATCTCAGCTCACCATATTTGTTTACCAAATAAGTTAAGCAAAAACAAGTTCCTCCCCTACCACTTTAGTTAGTTTTAGTTATAGTTAGTTTTAGCTGACGTTACACTTACTAATACAAATCGATCAGTTATACTGTTAAACGCTGTTGCATGACACACAAAATTATAACCTCATTGTCCTAATGGAAGCTATAATAAAATGCGACAACATTGTTTTGTACCGACGTTAATAAATGGTGCTACACTACCTACGTTAAAATATTTATATGTAGATACTGGTGTAATGGTAAGATGAGGGGCTCGTGGCTAAGAAATAAAAACAGCTGCACGAGTCGATGGGTCAGGTAAAGCTACTCGTGCTAAGGTCGGTCCATGGATGGGAGACACCCCGTGAGACGGAAAGTACGTTAGGCCGTTGCCGTTGGTCTAGGCTGTACTTTGTGGATCTTTGACGGTCGTTACAGGTCGTCAGAAGCCCGAAAGTCTGACAACCAGTTGTATCAAGGGGTATCGTATTACAGTTCGCAAGGCCTAAGCTGAGATTTGCATTTGTGTGAGTGAATACCAATCGCATCAATGTGATCGCGCGAGGGACGTACAGCGCCTCATGCCGTTTGTACAAAGCGGCAGCCTAATTGCGTAACACATTCTCGTAAACGATTACGACTAATCCGTTGTATTTTGACAGTTCAACAACATTCATTGCGTTATTTACATTGTTGAGCAGATTTTTTATTGATGAAGCAATGGATTAGCAATCTGTTTCAAAACGATTAAGATTCCGATTGATTGTGTATTACGCAATTAGGGTACGGTTTAAACTTAGGAAAAGACGCGTCGCTATGTGTACTCACACAAATGCAAAGCTCAGCTTAGGCCTCGCAGACTGTACCCAGTAACTGGGTTGTGGGGGTCAGACAAGCAGTCGTTCCATGTAAATTAGTGGTGCTCAGCTACATGCGGTTTGGCTGGAAGCCGACCCCAACATATTCAAGGAATGGCTTGGCGGATGATGACATTTAGTTGTAAGGTGTTCTCGGTCAGCCTTAGTTAATAGTAGATTATGCACCGAGGGGCTAAAGTTGTGTCTTATGTCACGGGCGTCATATTGAATCTCGAGCGCAATGAAGGATTCGGGATTTAACTCACGAGCGAAGCGAGGGAGTTTATACAAGAATCCTGAATGCAGCGAGGGATTCAAGCTAGCCCAAGGCAAATACACCTTTAGCCCAGAGGAGGATACTCTACTTTTTACACCTACTGTGAGAAAATAATAGCCATAGTACGAAAAACAAAGTATTTATTAAATAAACAAACAGTAAGAATAACATATTTGGAACTAGTTAGTTATATGCACTTACATATTAATTGAAGTTAATGGTAACATTTGAGACATTAGTCCAATTGTGCAAAGATAAAGTTAAGTTTTTATTTGGTACGTTTATAGATGTTGATGTGGAATTTATTTGAGTATTGCTCGTCAATGCTTCAAAATCTTGTATTTGCAGAGGAGCATTTTGGGTGGTGAAAGTTGGTGAAGGTGGTGCATGAGGCTCAGGGAAAGATGGAATGTGATGGTGTGATGTTGAAGGTTGTGGTGAAAAAGAATCAGATGACGTTTTTAATGTGATGCTGTTACCAATTTGACAGCTTATTTTACTTTTGTTTTGTACAGAATTTTCAATGTAGCCCTCCGCTACTGTATCCGATTTCCAGCCACCATGGCGTTTTATTTGGGTTATATCTGCTTCCGCATCTGCCAACAGTGTAGCCGTCGTTCGACGAAAACAATGACCTGTATAAAGCTCGATATTTGGTAATCCTAAGTATTTGGCAATTTCCTTTGGCATGGCACTTATTTTGTTCTTCCCAATCACTTGACGGGTGCATTTTCCACTACTGAACGCTACAAAAAATCGGTTAGTGTTTATGTTAGGAGGCCGCAGAGCTTGATACTTTTCCACAACCTTTACATATGCTCCGCGGATGACAAATGACCTCTCCCTTTTGGTTTTAGTGTCTGGCAACTTAATCAATAACAACTCTTCTGAGTGTTTTTCTATATCTTGGACCTTCATGTTTACCATTTCTTGACAACGACAAGCCCCATTCACTCCGATAATTAAAGCCACCTGTAACAAAAATAAAAATAAATTTTACTAACAACATACGTAAATTCAGTAAGTATACTTAAGCGTTCTTGTTGCTATTTGCTACCATGTTGTATTTTATTTAGTTATAAATAAAATGATGTAATTACTTTTACGGCAAGATAACTATGATCAGGAGCTTCATTTAAAAAAGTTTCAACATTCATAGGTGTGAAAACTTTCGATTTCTTTGATTGGTGACCTTCCGATTTCCTCTTTAGAAATGCTAATAGCTTAGCGTATGTCTTGATATCTTTATTGTGTTTCATGCTTATTGTTGACCTAAGCATTGAATAAGTACACCATAGGCTACTTGACTTCTGAGTACAAGATAAATGCTGAAAATACACTAATAGAACAGGTTCCGAAATGGACTTGACGCCTTTCGTACTTTTCCATTTTTGGAAATTGTCGTAGGCTTTTATATAAGTTTCCTTTGACTTTTCCGGCAGTAAATCATGGGAAATATTATTAGCTTCGGTTGTAATGAATTCAGGAGTACAATCACTTTCATCACTCGACATTTTATAATACTTTGTTGATAAACTTGAAAGTTTAAATGCCAAAAGTTCGTGCCTTTATTGAGCCTACCAATAAGTAGCCAAGACACGATCAATTCGATTTTCAAACAAAAAAAGTCTCTTTTACGGTTTTGTCGTGTGCGTCTATGGATATCACTCTCATGGAAGTGGCGTTTGTGTAAACTAAGCTTTATACAGGGCTGGTAAAATGGTTTTGGATGATTGGCTGTATGCATTTTGAATTTAGAACGTCATTGGAGACGCTCGTGAAAATAGAGTAGCATAATCAGCCTATAACGTTCCCACTGCTGGGACACAGGCCTCCTCTCTATGAGAGGTAGTGAGCCGTAATCCACCACGCGGGCTCAGTGCGGGTTGGTAGATGTCACATGTCTTCGAATTTTTGGTTCTAGGACATGCCGGTTTCCTCACGATGTTTTCCTTCACCGTTTTGAGAGCAGTGGTGATTAAAGTGGTGATTAAGAAAATAGAGTATTTTTTATAAAATGTGATAAATCGAATGTAGTCTAGATAGGTTTTATTATTTATTTATTTATTCACAAAATCCACAGCAATCTTAGCGCAGTTTACTTAAAAAAAATTAACTAATGTTACAGCCAATTATGTAAGTAATGCAAGTTTTAATGTTATTCCATTCCTTTTAAAAAATGGTTCGTAGTTATCTAGTTATTCTTACAATATTATGTCTTCGAAAACATGGCAACGATATGAAGAAGCAGTCGTTATGATTTTGTAGGAAATCGAGAGTAGCTTTCCTCTTTCTGGCACTAAAGAGTGTTTGTTAGTACTATACTGCCAATTTAGCTGAGCATGTGAGATTCCAAATTCAAATCACATTATTGACCAGCGGGTCATAATGAAATCCAGTACAACATTATTGACCGGCTGTGCCTCCGGCCACTAATGACTCACTTTAGGTTAAGGTTGCTTGACATATAAATTGACATTTTCGAGCAGGTGGTGTGAAAAATCTATTTCTTATTATAGTCTAGTAATTATACCCAAAAAGGATATGTGCCTGAGTGGAGTCACATGCGGCTTAATGGGACGCGGCGTAGTGCTATTCTGTAACCATCTCACCGTGAAAACGTAGTTGAAGTGAGCGTGGAGTGAGCTGTCAGTGTCACTGATGCTAGGGATTGACTAAGACGGGATGACACTGACAGCTCACTCCACGCAAGTCTTCACGGTGAGATGTTTACAGATTCGACATGCAGGACCGAAACGCAAGTTTTATAATGTCTAAAAGTATATGATCCACTGCAGTAAACAAAATCAGAAAAACATGTGATATTCTTCAGGATATATGCTAGTTAGATAGTGTGCTGAAATAATAATACAACTAATTTTAGACCATAGAAAAAAATCACGAAGATAGGCTCTAAAAATTTATTTTAACGATTTTAAAACCATACTAATAAACACATTCAGATTTTTCGTCCGATTAATCTTCAAGCAACAAATTAACGTAATAGTGTTTTATTTTTTTAGTCCAATCAATACAGTTTTTGTAAATAAATATTTACTTAATTATTTGCAATAAATTACCCGCGTTGTGTCATCGCGCTTCTCTTTCTTTTCTACGCAGTCTCACAGTGACCGCGCTTTAGCTCTTGTCAGCCTATTAAACATAAAGAGCGAAATGTAGGTGTACTACAGGCACCCTTCTGTCTTACCCTCCAGGGATTAAAGGCGTGATGTTATGTTATGCTAAGTAAGACCAAGATCGCACGGACGTCAAAATATCGCGGCGGATGTTTTTCGCGCACCGGATTTTCAACTCTCCGTGTTGAACCGAGCATTGATAAATGATAATGATCAATGATTTTATTTCTGTAAGTAGGTTTTAAAAACACTTTTACACGTCAAACATATTTTAAAAACTAGATGAGATCGGCGTTTCCTATCTGACTATTCTGAGAAGAAAGGCCGAAACAAACTCAGAGGTCACAGTCTCTTTTAAAGTCCAGACATAATCTTCAGGTCAGGTCATGTGAAGACCATATAGATTGATGTCTGAAATGGTCTTTTGAGGAAAGAATCACACAGAATGAGTGGACCTGTCCAGTCAGTGCACGCATTTGTCAGTAATCATGCAGCTCAACACAAAACTTAAGGAGCTCAACGATTCGACGAACATTACCAAAGAAAGGACATTTGGGTAGGCCGCATAAATTACTCAAACTGCCAGATCATGATTAAAACTAATTTTAAAAATTCAAAATAAACTGGGATAAAAAAAAACAACAAATCCACACTGCCTTCACATTCACAATAATTAAAATATTATATTACTTTACAAAGTAAATTTTCATGTCATTGTATAGTATGTCAAAGTGTATAAAAATCCGAGAATAAACTTGGTCAGATCATATGAGGACCCTGTAGATTGGTGTCTGAAATGGTCTTTTGAGGAAAGAACCACACTGATTTGAGTGGACCTGTCCAGTCAGTGCACGCATTTGTAAATCATGGTGCAGCTCAACTCAGAACTAAGGAGCTCAACGATTCGACGAACAATACAAATGAAAGGACATTTAGGTAGGCCGCATAAAGTACTCAAACAGCCAGACCATGATTAAAATAACTGAAAGAAAAATAAAGAAAAATACAATGACCCACATAGTCCTCACATTCACAAAATTAAAATAATATTATAATTTATACAGTAAATTTATACATGTCATTGTGTATGTAAAAGATATAAAATATTTAAAAAAAAAACAAAAAAATGCAAAATTATATTAAATATCAAGATTGTCTGTGTAAATTTATTGGAGCAGCTCAATCTCAAGCCTTCCTGTCCTAAATATAGTCTTTGAGAGTATAATCGGCTTTCTGGCAAAATTTCCGCTTTATAAAAGATTTGAATTTATTAAGGCGTAGTCCTTGAATGTGGCTAGGAAGTTTATTATAAAAACGTATACATTGACATTTAAATGAGCTACCTATTTTCTTGAGCCTGGTTGTAGGAACAACAAATTTGTGTTTGTTCCTAGTATTTATATTATGGATATCACTGTATTTTTTAAACAGATTAATATTTTTATGTGCATACAAAAGATTTTCATAAATATACTGAGAAGGCACAGTCATTATATTAATCTCTTTAAATTTGTCTCTGAGGGAGTGTCTGGGGCTTAGTTTATAAATTGAACGAATTGCCCTTTTTTTGTAAAACAAAAATTGACAGAATATCGGAGGCATTTCCCCACAAAAGAATACCGTACGACATCACACTATGAAAATAACTAAAGTATACTAAACGCGCTGTCTCTAAGTCAGTTAAATTACGAATTTTTCTAACGGCGTATGCTGCATAGCTTAGTTTTTTTAACTTATTGAGAATCCAACAGAGTGCATCACGTTGCGTCTACAACGCGTCGAAAAAACACACTGTTACATTTTCAACTCTCGGCGCTGAGCAGTGCGTTGAAGATCCATTACGCGAAAAAATCCCGCCGCGATATTTTTACGTCTCCAGTGTAAAAATCAAGTAAAAATTTCCAATAATAAAGTCCATAATGATTAAAACCGTGGTCAAAGTCATTCAGCATGCATCGTTTCAGTTTACAAATATTAAAAGAACCGCTTGCCTTCATGATCGTAATCCTCTAATATTATCTATTATAAAAGATGAGGTTCTCTTGTAACACTGTAAATCTCATTGTTTCAGACGAGACAAACGAACAGCAGCGGTGGTGAGCCGGGTCCTCCGGATGAATCATCTCGTCCTGACAGCAGAGGTCCACCAGCTGTGGCGGTCAGCACTTCTGACAGGTCAGTTTGATCAACTACATTATTGTTGTATGTGGAGCTTAAGGACCGTTAACGTCACTAGTTCAATATAACTTTACGTTATTAGTCCTTTTAGCTCCACGTACGTACATCTTTCTTCTATACATTATATATATACATTTAATAAAAAGTTGGGGTGTTAAAGGATTGGAACCAACAGATCCCATTTCTATCATATATTTTTTTTGTTTATTTTTTTGGTGTACTATAACCTACCGAAGGGTTGGGCAAACAAGGTTCGGGTTCGGTTCGGGGAAACAAGGCGTGATGTTATGTTATGTTGTGCGGTTTTTTGTGTCTGACTGTCTGGATGTGACAGATTTGTTAGTATAGGTATCACGTAAAAGTTCGAAACCAATAATGGTTAACTTTTACAATCAAATATTGCGTGTAACTCGGAAAAAATATTAGGTTTTGTTTTATAGCAATCGCTTTGATCTATCAAAAGATATAATCAATATAAAATGTTCAAGAATAACTTTTCATTACGTAACGTTACGTACATACGCCAAATGGTGCCAAATGGTGTTAATTTATGTGATAACTATAAATTAAGTTAATAATAACACGTCATAAAGGCAACAACTGTGTTACTTCAAAAAGCAATGATATTGATTATAATGTTATAAAAATCGCTTTCCTTTGGTGGTTGATTAGTGGCGCTAGAAGAATTTCAAATAACAAGTGGTGATGTAAAATAACAATAATTGATGTGGTGTTCTGAGTAATAAATGCAATGTTAGATATTTATTTATTCGTTTAAATCATAACAAATTTCTTTACAATCATATTGGATTTCAGATTGAATTTAAAAAAATTATTGAAAGCAGAGCGAGGTTCGTGTTAACCGCTGTAATCGATAGAAGTCGTTAAGCAAATGTCGTCATTTTCTGAATCGCTGTGTTAAGAATTTCCGCAGAATAGTGACACTCATTAGTTTAGTAATGTCATGGGGTCTCAACTCGAACAAATTATAATTTGTCTTGAAAATAATTCATAGATGGCAGCATAGGTAGCCATTAAGAAATTAACAATCATTAAAAAGCGATATACGGCAGAATTTTGGCTGAATTATGATGGGTAAAAGTCTTAACTTTCCAGTTTAGTGCAGATTTATCTATTTCCACTCATAATACACGTATTTTAAGATTAAAATAAAAAGGAAGCCTTTATCTTTAATTCGAACCCTTTAAATGATAAAAGTAGCTATCTGTTAATCATTTTGTTTAAAGCTTTTTGCAATAGATGGCGTTCTACTCAATTGGTCTGGCCTCATGAGTTTCCAATTTTGTTACTTATTTAAATCAAACCACGTTTTTTTTATTATTATTTTATACATAGAAATATATCTAATGACATGTTTTTCTGAACCCAGAACTATAAAACTTTATATAAAAAGGATTGCATGAAACGTTTTAAAAGTACGTCGACTCCTAGATGGCGTTGTAATACTACAGTCTCTGGCAATTAGTGAGTCGCTTATGCTGCGATCTGTTGAAGAATTGGAAGACTAAAAATTGCCAGCTCAATTGCCAGACTTGGGGAGGTTTCATTTCTTTGTATGGGATTGGGTATCTGTACGTTGTATTATATTATCAGTGGTAATGTCTAGTTTTGTAATAAATTATCGGAATTCGGAAAGTATTTAGTTATGTAGGTAGATACTGTTCTGAAGTTCTGTAGTCTAAATCTGGACCTGGGTCTTCGGATATTTTTGGGTTCCGGATTTCTCTCTACGCTAGAAGTCGCATCTCATTCAAGTTCTCACTCAGTTCTGTTGAACCGAATCTTTTTAAGAAAAACTGAGTATTCATTGAGGCATCTATAGAACCGACTTTTAAAAGGAAGAAGTTCTAAAAAATTCTGTCGGATCCTTTGCCAAATGGCATAATTATGGTAAACGTAACTCTTATCATTTCGTCCTGTTTGTCTGTCCATCCGTATGTCACACAGACACAGCCAATTTATTCAGAGGGTTACTTTTTTATGAATGGATCATCGTACGGAAGATGGAACTAAGTAGCTGGTTAAGTACCTTACGTGTCAACTGATCATGGACAGCGAATAAACTTTATGGTCACTGATCTCCTCAATAACAAACAGTGGCGCCGGTGCCGAAAATCAGGAAATCCAAATCCAAAATGGCAGCCATTACCAGAAGTGGATCTCAGTAAATTGGTAGCTCTTTAAACGGACAACTGCACGTAGGGGGTCTTTGGAGGGGCAAGCAGATGTTAGAGGTTCAACAACAAGTTTTTGAGATATTTTTTATCTATTGGGATTTCCAACAAAGGAAACACAGATATAATACAAATCACAATAATATTATATTGTTATTTAAGTAGTTTTTTTGCCTGTTTTTGCGATCTTAAAGCGTGATCCTTCTTCACCATGATAACACTTCAGCACACTCCGCCAGACGAGTACGGCAGGTGCAGCCTGGCCAGCCTTCTCGTCTTCGTCGCATTGACATTATAAACCCTGAAGACGCAGTGACTGCATTCGAAAGGGCTTTGTCAGAGTACCCCAGGTAGCGCTTCCCACCAGGCAAGATCGGAAGACTCTTCCTTTTCAATGGAGGAGAAGTACCTACACATTCTTTAAGCGGAAATATTTGTATGTATAAAATAAGGAAAATCTACTTAAAAACATACATACATACACACATAAACTCAGGCCTTCTTCCCATGGGGATAGGCAGAAACCACAGAACACCACCTGCTATGATCCTTACATACTCCTTTTGCCTCGTTTACGTTCTTAAAGTGATTAACTAAAAATACAAATGCGATTATGACACAGCGGAAAGATAGTGTTCTTATAGTGTACGTAGCTAAGTTTAACGTGGCAAGTTTTTTCCGCTTTTCAAGCTGTCTTCCTAGGGTTGCCACAATCGGTGTGCGTGATGTTTGAACCGAATGTATTACGACGACCTATTCCAAATCCTGCCGACAACCTGTTTTCCAGTTTGGTGGGTTTGCAAAATGTGTTCAAGTGTTTGTCCCAAAATAAATTGTTTTTTTCTTATCTCGTTTAATCTGGACTGCATATGCGTAGTCCCTGGTAATCTTTCAGTGGCATAAGATTTAATAACCACTTATCTTAATAAGTTACCTAAATGACTTAACAAACTGGCAATAGTACCTACCCATCCCACGGACTTCCAAAATAATATTAATCACACAGTTTTTCTCTACTTTTCCTCGTCAACTAATCACAGTGAAAAATGTTGCTGGTTGTACATTTGGCCGTATCTTTGTTGTATTTCTTCCAGAAAAATGTAATGTGTCACAGTTCGTTTTCCCTAATAAGCTTTAAGAGCAGGATGACTGATCAGAAACGTTATCAGGCTCTTAAAACTAAATGGTTAGTTTCAGCCCTGACCGGTTCCAAAAGCGTACATTAATCTTCTTCCGTATTGACTTAACCCGTTCAATTTATTTTCCCATCAAGCTTTGAACAATTTTAATGGCATTACATTTCCATTAGCATTCAGCGAACGTTAGAACACCTCCGATTTTGGGGTTCCGTACCCAAAGAGTGAGTGCCAACGGGGCCCTTACATTACAAAGGCTCCACTGTTCGTACGTCTGGCACAGGGCTGTATCTTTTGAGCCATAATAGGTAGACACTTGAAATTTTTCACACAGTGTGTTATGTGACTAATAGAACAAAAAAAAAATAACGTTACAAATTTAAGGAAGACGAAGTAAACAATAGTCGTCTTATTTATTTCCGAAGTATAAAAAATAGTGTAACAAAAAAATACCATCTACATGGTCTTCACGTGATCCGACTCAACTTAAGGAGCTTAACGGTTCGACGAACAATACGAAGGATAGAACATTTGGCTAGGTCGCGTATCTAACTCAAACTGCTAGATCATGATTAAAACTAACTCAGAGAAAAATTATACAAAAAAAAAACGAAGCAATGACCCACATAGTCCTCACATTCACAATAATTAAAATTATATTTTAATACTTCATAAAGTAAATACTCATGTCATCAAAGTATATAGGTTTAAAACTCATCAATGTCAATGTGTTTATTAGAATGGGGGAAAAGTCTTTTCGCATTATAGTATGTATGAACTTGTAATAAAATCTCTTTGGCTATACTATTTGTATCTGGCTGGTTTTGGTATCATTGAAAGTTTAAATTTTAAAGAACATAATTCCAAATTCAAATTAGGAAAATGTGTGATTTTTATTTGTTATTCTTACTGTCAAGATGAGTGAATCTAATGAAGAAAACCGATACATTTTAAAATTTTACTACAAAAAAGGTAAAATTGCAACGCAAGCCGCGAAAAAAATTTGCCATGTTTATGGACCTAGTGCAGTGTCTGTGAGAGTAGCACAAATTTGGTTTAAGCGTTTTCAATCCGGAAATTTTGATGTCAAAGTCGCTGCTGTGGTCGCCCTATTACGGATAAAATGGATGCCATTTTTGAAAAAGTGGAGCGAGATCGGCATATCAGTAGTTACGACGTCGCTGAAGAACTGGGAATTGACCACAAAACAGCACAAACGCATTTTAAAAACACTGGGTACACAAAAAAGCTCGATATTTGGGTACCTCACGAGCTCACTGAAAGAAACCTAATGAACCGTGTACTCATTTGTGATTCTTTATTACGGCGTAATGAAACCGAACCATTTTTGAAGAAGCTGATAACTGGTGACGAAAAGTGGATCACGTACGACAAGAACGTGTGAGAAAGGTCGTGGTCAAAGGCCGGTCAGGCTTCACAGACTGTGGAAACCCGGGTTAACTCGCAACAAGGTGATGCTGTGTGTGTGGTGGGATGGGAAGGGCATTATTCATTATGAGCTGTTACCACCAGGCAGGACCATCGATTCTGAACTCTACTGCGAACAACTGATGAGATTGATTAAAGCAAGAAGTTGAGAGAATTAATATACAGAAGGGGTGTGGTTTTTCATCATGATAATAGACCTCACACATATTTAGCCACTCAGAAAAAATTAAGAGAGTTAGCCTGGGAGGTGTTAATGCATCCGCCGTATAGTCCTGACCTTGCACCTTCAGATTTCCACCTGTTTCGGTCTCTTCAGAATTCTTTAGGCAGTGTCAGGTTAACACCACGAGAGGACTGGCAAAACCACTTGTCGCGGTATTTTGATCAGTCCCAAAATTTCTATAGCAATGGGATCATGTCCCTACCTACAAGACGGCAAAAAGTTATCGAACAAAATGGTACCTACATACTTTAGTGAAATGTAAATAAACTATGTTAAAAAATGTTTTGAATTTTCTTTAAAAATGCTAAGTAACTTTTTCCCCAACCTAATATAAAAATCCGAACGTAATCTTTGAGGACCATGTAGATTGGTGTCTGAAATGGTCTTTTGAGGAAAGAACCACACAGATTGAGTTGACCTGTCCAGTCAGTGCACGCATTTGTTAGTAACCTTGCAGCTCAACTCAGAACTTAGACGAACAATCCCACAGAAATAAGGTTTGGGTAGGCCGCATAAACTACTAAAACTGCCAGACCATGATTAAAACTGAATTAGTGACCCACATAGTACTCACATTCATAATAATTTAAAAAAAAAACATACTTTATTCAGTTAATACGAGGTGGTAGGGAAACCTTCGTGTGCTAGTCCAATTCGCACTTGGCCGCCTTTTTATTCACACTGCGATAAAAACGAGTCAAAGGCGAAACATTTTTTTCATAGCTATTCAATTTCCGTGAAAAGAAATATGAAGGTAGGTGGAAAAGCCATTAGAGTCGGTGCAGTTTCGACATTGGCTTTAGACATCGATTTATTACTTAGTTCTTTGCAAGAGTACAGGGTAGCACATTGGCCCCTGTAGTGCTATTCTGTAACCATCTCACCGTGAAAACTTAGGTGAAGTGATCGTGGAGTGAGCTGTCAGTTCCACTGATGCTAGGGATTGACCGAGACGGGATGACACTGACAGCTCACTCCACGCAAGTCTTCACGGTGTGATTTTTATAGAATCGACATGCTGGTCTTAAGTTCCGCGATTTTTGTAACGCTAGTTGCGCATTTTCACGACAGCTGTCACTTCGGATGTCATTTGGCGGCCATCGATCTTTCTAAGAAACCGTAGCTATAAAAGGTTGCGTTAAAAAAAAAGCCTTCAGATTACAGTGAAAGGTGTACCCATAATATGACATTACATTGCTGTTTGTCTGGGTTATGTTTAAGTAAAAGAAGAACATTTTCGAAGACAATTCAGGATGACGATGTTGATTATTATGATGTTCAGATACAACACCGGTGAGTGTTCTTTTGTGCCTTTACTCTTCAGTAATAATTAGATTGGCTAGGTATCGGTACGTACGAATAACAACGCCTGCCGCGGTGGGTTCTTGGATGGGCGACCATCCATTACATGTCAATACCCCTTCGTAAGTATCTTGGCACGCGAAGCCGTTGGTCCTGGCTGTCCTTCGTAGATCTTTGACAGTCGTTACGGGTCGTCAGAAGCGCGAAAGTCTGTCAACCAGTCTTACCAAGGGTTATCGTGTTACCCAGTAGTAGTAGGGTTTTGGAGGTCAGATAGGCAGTCGCTCCATGTAAAATACTGGTATTCAGCAGCGTCCGGTTAGACTCGAAACTGAGCACAACATAGTTGGGGAAAGCCTAGGCAGATGATGATACCCTCGAAGTATTTTAATGGCTGGGATTTTAATAAATGAGGTGTCTATTGACCCGTCTAGGTTATTTCAATAAATGAGGTGTCTATCGACCCGTCTAGGTTATTTCAATAAATGAGGTGTCTATCGACCCGTCTAGGTTATTTCAATAAATGAGGTGTCTATCGACCCGTCTAGGTTATTTCAATAAATGAGGTGTCTATCGACCCGTCTAGGTTATTTCAATAAATGAGGTGTCTATCGACCCGTCTAGGTTATTTTTAATAAATGAGGTGTCTATCTCATCTGCCTAGGTTATTTTAATAAATGAGGGGTCTAGCGACCCGTCTAGGTTATTTTAATTAATGAGGTGTCTATCTCATCCGTCTAGGTTATTTCAATAAATGAGGTGTCTATCGACCCGTCTAGGTTATTTCAATAAATGAGGTGTCTATCGACCCGTCTAGGTTATTTTAATAAATGAGGTGTCTATCTCATCCGTCTAGGTTATATGAATAAATGAGTTGTCTATCTCATCTGACTATCGACCCGTCTAGGTTATTTTTAATAAATGAGGTGTCTATCTCATCTGCCTAGGTTATTTTAATAAATGAGGGGTCTAGCGACCCGTCTAGGTTATTTTAATAAATGAGGTGTCTATCTCATCTGTCTAGGTTATTTTAATAAATGAGGGGTCTAGCTACCCGTCTAGGTTATTTTAATAAATTTATTTTAATAAATGAGGTGTCTATCTCATCCGTCTAGGTTATTTCAATAAATGTGGTGTCTATCGACCCGTCTAGGTTATTTGAATAAATGAGTTGTCTATCTCATCCGTCTAGGTTATTTTAATAAATGAGGCGTCTATCGACCCGTCTAGGTTATTTTAATAAATGAGGTGTCTATCTCATCCGTCTAGGTTATTTCAATAAATGAGGTGTCTATCGACCCGTCTAGGTTATTTTAATAAATGAGGTGTCTATCTCATCCGTCTAGGTTATATGAATAAATGAGTTGTCTATCTCATCTGTCTATCGACCCGTCTAGGTTATTTTTAATAAATGAGGTGTCTATCTCATCTGTCTAGGTTTTTTTAAAGAAATGAGTTGTCTATCTCATCCGTCTAGGTTTTTTTAATAAATGAGGCGTCTATCGACCCGTCTAGGTTGTTTTACTAAGTGAGGTGTCTATCGACCCGTCTAGGTTGTTTTAAGAGACAGACTTGAAGAAGAAAACAAGAAGATTTATTTTCTACACAATCTTGTTCCCATCTTTTTAAGCAGTCTGCAGCTATTTTTATTGCTTTTTGTAGGGTTTAAAATTGCCTAAATTGTTCTCAGTTTTCACAGTTTTTCATGAGCTTCTACACTTAAAGGCTCCCACAGACAGGCGCGACGCGACATCGCGTCACAAAGGAACCGCTCGTCGCACTACACGCGGTGTCTGTGTCGCGCCAGTGTGCACGAGCCTTAATGCTTCTCTGTATCACGCATTAACGTTGTTTGATCGACACTAGATTACCAGCACGCCTGTAAACTTTCAGTGTCGTTGGTAATTTTTGTTCTTTCGATCCGGTTACAACTTTTTTTGGCAGCATTGATTGTTGACCAATGTTCAAATAGGAAACGCACCGATACCTCAATCACTCATTCTTGCCTTTTCCAACTGTGTCGGTTTCAAGTCTTTTAGTCAGTGTTTTACATGGAGCGACTGCCTGTCAGACCACTGCAACCCAGTTACTGGGTAACACGATACCCCCTGGTAAGACTGGCTGTTCTTTCGCGCTTCTGACGACCCGTAACGACTGTCAAAGATCCACGAATGACAGCCGGTACCAACGGCTTATCGTGCTTTCCGAGGCACGGAGGGTCTTGGTATTTTAAGATGATCACCCATCCACGGAACAACCGCGGCAAGCGAGGGCAACCTGATCATTCGACCAGTGCCGCTGCCCATGCTTCGAGGTTATAAAGATTATAAAGAATCCCCACATACAAAGACTACGGGTGCATTCCGAGTTCCGAGTCGATAATTTGCGTTCCGATTTAGATATCACGATTATGACAGTTGAGAGCTGTCAACAATTCGCTCACAGTGATATTACTACAGGGCATGGTCGGCGTTATCGCTTGATGGCGCATTTCATGACGTCATCTATGACGATTCACGGGACATCGTTATCGCGCTCACGCTAACTCGGAACGTGACACTCGTTCTCAAACCTGCGGCCTACATAGATCCATGAAAAACGTAACGCTGTCATTACTGTCGCGCAGTCGCAAAATCGGTTGAAAAGGACGACTTCTAACCAAAGTAGGTACGAGCAAAATCAGCCCAAAAATACTAAAAAAACCGTATCTCCACTATGAAGAAAGCCAGAGAGGTCCCTTTGCATAAAATAAATAAGTACCTACACTTGACTTGACTGAGACAAAACGGATCGATCGCTCTCTGGAGCCGGTAAGGTACGGCACGGACGACTTTAACGTCTCTTTTATCGTTAATCTTCCGTTAAACAACCGTTTGGCTGGTTAGATGCCAATCTGTGTTTAAAGACGTTGTTGCAAATATTCAGAGTTTGTTAAAGGAGCTTCAGAATCATGAATGCTGGCGTTATTACTAAGATTAATATTATTTCACTACACTGTTTGTTCGTCTTAAGTACCTAGCTGTTCTACATATTCCCATGTGTTGGTCTTCTGAAGTCTCTTCGTATTAAAAAAACCTTTGTAAGTTTATTTTGAGCATCCATTTTCAAGCTTCAGTTTATTTTTTTGAAAACCAGAAATACTGTTTTAGATGCTTAGATTTTTTATTTCTGTTCTAATGTTGCATAGAGTACATTCTGCAACAGCAAGAAATATTTAAGCCGATAAAAATAGCAACAAAAACCCAAAGAATAAAAAAATCGAATTCAAATCTAACCAGACGAAAACTCTTTTATAATGAACGATGCTTTCAACATTAATCTCAGGAAACATGAAGTTTCCGGCAATTTGAGATTCAACCTCGTTCGGTAGCTACTGTTTTCATTAGATATTACACCAAATCCGTTGCGCAGCTGCCTCATTAAATTTTAATGCCTTTGTTTTATTAAGTACTTAACTACTTGGATTGTTTTATCAAATAAATATTTAGGTAGACTACCTACCTTCTTTCAAGAATGAAAAGTGGTATGGAAACGTCATTTTTGAAGAAAACAGCTTGATGCAGCTGCAGCCAACGAGAGTGGTAGTTTCCGCGGAATAATTGCGTAACACACTAAGGTCTGATTTCACCAATTAAATTGAACGCGATCAGTACATAAGCTCCGTTTAAGAGCTGCCAGTGTCAACATTTTCTATTTAATTTAGACACTGACAGCTCTTGAACGCGTTTTAGATGTGCCGAACGCGTTCAGCAATATTGGTGAAATCGTCGCTTACAGTAGGAACGGTTTTCAATATGACAGTTTAAAACCGTAATTACGTTGTTGAACAGACAAATTTTTCGAACTTATGAAGCAATTAGTGATATCCTTCAAAATGATTCAGGGGTAGGTCTAAGGAGGTAGGTACCTCAACACAGTCTGTTCTACCTACCTACTTACTTTTGGATTTACAGTTAGGGAAAACAAATTGTTGGTCAACGATTATTATTTCGAGTGGACAAGTTTTTGTGGTCTTTAAAAATGTAGAAGGGAAACTATTGATAATTATAACATTTCAATAAGTTATTTAGGAACAAACATTTGTACTTATATATACGAATAAAATAAAGAGGTAAACGTTGTTTTTTTGTACGTAGTCTAAACTATCAGTCGGGCTTGAAAAATTATTTTGCATTTGACAGCCCAATTCTTGAGAAATGCTTGCTATCACCACGCTAAGCGAAAACGAAATGAAAACACAGGCAGAAGATCTAATGCGACGGGGTGGGGGGTAGGGGGTACAAGAAATTTTACGCGGACGAAGTGGAGGACAGAAGCTAAATCCACCAAACTGCGAACCAGTTAGTCGACAAGATTATCGCTCGTCTTATTACATTAATTTGGTTCAAATATAATGTAATTACACATTTGAGTAGAGTTTAAGAATTTCCCTAACATGTTTATTGACATTTTGTCCGCCCACGGGGACCTAAAAAATCGTAACACCCAAATTTAGGCTAGACAAGTAAAGCAAATAATTCTAGAACATTCTATATTATATCAATTTGCCGGCTCAGCATCTTGAACTACCTAGCTGAATGAAACTGTTGATCTAAGACCAACGACTAAACTATGTGTTGACCAAGTTTGCTCAAGAGTTCCATTGTTAGGACTAAGTTGTGGAATTGCTGAGAACTTCGGCCAATTCTTGGAACACTTTAGGTTATTGAAAAGTACTTTGTGGAAGAAATGATTAGGAATTGTTATCTGTTAAGTACAAAGTATAGGTCGTCTTCTTGACCTCGGAGTTTGTGTTGTTTGTGGTACCTATTTAATTAAAGGTGCTTTGGCTTTAAGAGTTATTTAAACTCCTAGCCCGTGGGTGTCGTCTGAACGTCTGAGTGATTACCTATTCGTTGTGGTGTCATCACTCCTGTAATCCCTGAAGGTTTAGGCAGGGGTGCACCTATATTGCACCCACATTTCGTCAGTTTTGTTATTCCTTTAAAGTATGAGGAACAGAGGGTAAAGTTCACTCATCCTCTATAGAAAACAGAGGATCCACCGACCAGACGGGTGTTGTTTCTGTTGGGCAACTGCCCAACAATTGACGACATCAATCCTCGGACGTTGTATATGTGCTAGTTGCGCGGTAAACTTTGCTTGCGCGATGCAAGATTTTGCGTGACATCAGTATGATGCGTAGTTTACATTGGGCGTTGTAGATGCCGCCACAGTCCTATGTAATAAGGGGCGAGTCTATTGGTGTATCTACCTCGACCTACTAAGTGTTACTTAATGAGGAAAAACGTACCTACTTCTGTTGGCACTTAAGTTGCAATGGTAGGTAGCTATAAAGATCCCGCTGCCCCTGAAACTTATAGCTGTAGTGGTATTCTGTAACTATCTCACCGTGGAAACATAGGTGAAGTGAGAGTGGAGTGAGCTGTCAGTGTCACTGATGCTAGGGATTGATCAAGACGGGATGACACTCACTTCACGCAAGTCTCCACGGTAGGATTTTTACAGAATCAACATGCTGATCAGATTCAGCCAGCACGCGACTGTTGTCGACGCTAGAATATACAAAATGACAGATGAATAAAAGAAATCTGTAATTTTGCCTATTCTTCCGTCGACAAAAGTTTTGACCTTTAACTCTTAGAAAGAAAGGTACCTTGCACTTGTAGCTTACCATATGACTAAAGATCGACCACCTTATCTACCTAGACAGTTCCACACAATCATCCCAATGAGAGTTTTTCCACCACTTCTTCCATCTATAAAACTGTGCAAACGTTAAAAAAATCATGAAGTTCAAAACCCCTCGCCCGTCTCTCAACAATCTAATTTGAAATTCTACATAATTGCCGCCCTGGCAAAGTATTGCGTGGCTTGTTCAAACAATGTTGGGTCGGACCGTCGCCCCAGGAATTATCTTATTATGTATGTACAACTAATGTTTACCCGGCCCTATGTATTTGCTTTAGGTACATGTGTAAGATATATCAACGTGAATTCGTTATTGCTTTGCGTATTGGGAATACCTTTTGGTGAGTTTGAGACCTACTAAAATAACGTCTGCGTCTTTGCGTTGTCAATGGTACTCTACCTCGTGAGCCCAACGTGGCCAACGATGATTGCGGCATCAGTGGCATTCTTTAGGTCATTCGAGGTGTCAGTGAACGGGCAGTTGGGACACTCCAGCAAGTGGAGCACGGTCTGATGAGAAGCACCGCACTCGCACTGGGTGTTGGATGGGTCATTAATCCTCCACTTCAACAAATTGTGTCTACAGTGGTCTACTTGGGTACGCAATCGATTGAGATTGCTTTCCATAAAAGGCCAGATCTCACCCGGGAGGCAAATGTTCCTTCCCTCATTGAGTGGTTTCGTGAAATAAGGATACGATGAAGTTAGGAACCTAGACCTGACAACGACAGTATCTATGAGACGTCTTATTAAACCATCAAGTATGGTATGAATTGAGTTCGAAAGGCGGTTTTTAATAAAGCACCAGGCCGCATATGATGCGTGGTCTGAATGGTCTGAAGGTAATTAAAGAGACCGCGTATCGGCAAGCGTACATGGGACGCCTCCCAGGTAGATAGACTGACAGAAGCTGGGACAGACGGGATACGAAAGACGGAGGACGGGCTGTTGTGGCGCCGTCAGGGAGAGGCCTATGTCCAGCAGTGGACTGCGATAGGCTGAGCCGATTGGGTAATTCAAGAAGGCCATAAAGATAAGAGAAGCTCCAGTCCTCCTTCGGTGGCCCATGTCGCCATTCGTGCATGTCAGAGTAAAATTAAGATTTTTCCAGTCTCCAAGATTAGGAAAATATTCGTTATTTAAAAAGACTCAAATACGTGGATTTGTTCGAATATAACACACAGGTTACCAGCTTACCTACCGATACTCGAAATAACTTGGAAACCGAAATTGGAGTAAGAAGTTGTTATCCTATAAGTAGGTTCATTCTTCAATGTCTCACGTCAATTTGGTTTACTGATGATTATGATTTCAGGTGCTAAATTAAAGTAGGTAGGTATCCATTATAATAATCGTTGAAGTAAATCGAGATTAGTTTTCATTAAGTGAGAGATACGCTCGTGTAGCTTTAGTGTTTTTTACTTATAAATACTTGGGAAAACCCATTTTTCTCATAGTTATTGTTTGGTTTTACTCGCAGTTGGTTATGTTTTCAACTAGTCTTTTGCCAACACACTTAAACGGGACATTCTGACCTTGTTTCCAGCCAGCAGATTTCCGAGCAGTCCTCGCCATCGAAGCCACCTCGTCAGGTGACGTTCTTGAAGCCAGCAGCCGACACAACTCTTGATCGGAAGGCCTCCATCGTTGATGAGACGTCCGGAATTACCAGAACGCAGATGAAAGGTATTTTGTTTAAATTATAGCGACCCGCCCCGCACCGCACGGTTTTACGACTTGACAAATCTCCAGATTTCAATACAATTTATGCAAGTTCCATATTTATGTATTAAGTACAATAGAATCCGGATATTAAGACTTTTATGGGACCGGCGATACTATGTCGTACTAACCGATACTATGGCGTACAAACTGGGAGGATTATTTCTTAAGTACATATTATTTACTAAGTACAGGGAGAGTGGTACAAAATGATCCCTCGGGGTAAAACGATTTTCAACTGTTTACCGACTCTATTAGCTCTATCTAGTAGATTGAGTGAAAATAGTCTTCGTCACAACGGTGTTAGTAATCTGACAAAGTGTCATGGTGGTGTGATCATTACGGAAGATTTTAACGAAACAAAATAAAAATAGTTTTGTTTGATGTAAGGTAAGCAATAATTCAATATGATGTTGTTTCAGTTTAAGTAATTATACTGTAAAAAGAGTGTTTGCGTTAGTTTCCAATGTTATTTAACAATATAATCAGCAATGATCGCCTGTTGTAAATGAATACCATGAGGTTATGATTTCATTTTTTTTTTAGTTTAGCATTTGGGGAAAAACGATCCTCTCGTCATATTACTATGTTCTTTGGTTGTGGTATAGAATGCACTATTTTATAATTCGTTTTTATTGAACCAGCAGCCTAATTGCGTAACTCATTTTCGTATACGATTACGACTAATCTGTTGTATTTTGACACATCAACAACGTTCATTGCGTTATTTACATTGTTGAGCAAATTTTTTGTCGAACTTATGAAGCAATGGATTAGCAATCTGTTTCGATTCAGATTCCGATTGATTGTGTATTACGCAATTAGGGTACGGTTATCAATAATTTATTTAATTTGAATGTACAAATAACGTTTTTACATGAAATTAGGTCAGTAAGTTACCTAATTATATTTAAATTCAGGAACAATGCCGCGGAATTACGAAAAACAACGCACTAAAATTTGAGGGAAATTTCCATGCTAAATGTGTTAGATGCTGTAAAACGTGGCATGCCGTATAAAACTGCCAGTAAGCAATTCTCCGTGCCGATTATGGCCTTCAGAAGACGAGCTAAAGGAAAGAACATACACGCCATCGGAGGTGCTAGTCACGGGGAGAAAACGCCAAGTGTTTAGTCAAGAACAGGAGCTTGACTCTGAACTTAAGAATAAGAAACTACATATCAGAATCGTCTTCAAGCGGAGATGATGATGAATCATGTCAATGAGCAAGAGGCATGTGCTGGAGTTGATCCCGATGACCCTGAGGACTTCATATAGTAATTTTGTGTGGACGACCGTTTTCACTCTGTTATTTAAGTCTGGTTAACTGTTATAGAAGAGCATATTATTTGCGTTATTTTTTTACATATTTTATTGTTTGAATATTTCCATTTATGACAATAGTCAATTTAAATAATGTTTTATCCAAGTTTATGATGCTTAAATTTTAGTTATTAAAAAACTTTAGTTATTAGAAACAGTGTTTGTAATCTTTTTGCTAAAATAAACCACAAACTTAAAATATTATTTTAAATTTTACTTAGAGTTAAGTAAAATTTAAAATAATATTTTAAGTTTGTGGTTTATTTTAGCAAAAAGATTACAAACACTGTTTCTAATAACTAAAGTTTTTTAATAACTAAAATTTAAGCATCATCAACTGAGGGGTTAAATGATCCCGGGATCATATTACCCCAACCTCGGGGATCATTTCAGACATCCGGCTGTACAAAATGATCACTTACTGTACCTTGACAAAACATTATATGTTTAAAGATCTTGTTAATAGAATCCTATTCTATTCTTACTTAATTATAGGCCGATATACTAGCCTTACAGAAAACTTATCAATTTCTCAAAATTACTGTCTAGATACTTTTTATATCTGTTTTCCCTTAGAGGGATCATTTTGTACCACTCTCCCCAAACTTACGTATAAGTCAATATGGATTTTCCTATTTACATAAATAAAATATTTTGTAGGATATATAATCAAATAATTATGCTTTATTTTAATGGTTCTTACACATTCCAAATTACAAACATAGGTACATAATGTACTGTAATACAAAGAGATAAATTACATATTTGCTTCACAGAACTCATTTTGTCGAGCTTTGAGCAAAAAGAAAAAAATCACCAAGATAGAATTTCGCACGAACCACACCACTTTACTAGGTTAAGCTTAGTAAAGTGGTGTGGGTGGTAATATTGGATTAATGTGCCCTATCACAAACAAAATCAGAACCTTATCAAAATGTACCTACACAAAACCAAAATAATACCTTATAATTAACCATAACTATCACTTCCACCAGAATTCCGCGAGGCATTCCGTCTATTCGACAAGGACGGCGATGGCACCATCACTAAGGAGGAGCTCGGCAGGGTCATGCGCAGTCTCGGACAGTTCGCCAGAGTTGAAGAGTTGCAGGACATGCTGCAGGAGGTGGACAGTGACGGTACGTGGATAAACTACATCTGTACTTCAGAACATCGGTCGAAGTCCTCTGGATGCCTTAGGTGTATCTTGTGTTGTCAGAGCCACAGTTAGTGGCATTTGAGTTTGCTGAAGCTTTGTGCACTTCTTCACATCTCGGAAACGGAAGTTTAGAGGTCTGAGGTTGCAAAAAGTTCGTGGAAAAAGCTGGAGCATGTAGAACAACAAAAAGCTGCATCTTCATCTCATCCGCCAGAGCACTTATGCATACTTATCTTGAGGATACCGCAAAAGTGCTTGGCAGAAGGTAATTCGCTCTTGCATGATGTCGATTCAGCTCCTTATTAACTACAAAGACACACGGTAAGTATCAATGCATGCTATATCTTGATTCTGTCCGGTCTATTCTACCCCATGAATGACCATTTCGAGGGACTTATCTCAAGACCACAATCATCGGAGCCAAGCGGACGTATCACAAAGCACGATTCTCAATAACCAAATTTTCCTTTTCAACCCCAGGCGACGGAAACGTAAGTTTCGAAGAGTTCGTGAGCATCCTTTCCAAGTCTATGTGTGGTGCTGCTGGCGGCACAAGTTCTGCTGAACAGGAAGAAAGGGAGCTCCGTGACGCTTTCCGAGTGTTTGACAAACATAACAGAGGGTACATCTGTGCTTCTGATCTGAGGGCTGTGCTGCAGTGCTTGGGAGAGGATCTGTCTGAGGAAGAGAGTGAGTAGCCATTTTTTTTACATTTAAAATGATCATAAGGATGTTATGGGTCCTTGCACATGTTCCACGTCTAAGTAAGTTTTTGGAAATCACTACATACCTGTCTGAACTGAACTCGGTGAAAAAAATCATTGAGAGGAAATCTAGGATTGTAATGGTCTGGAATCGCTAAAATTCCGTATTTGATCAATGCCCGTATCTTTAATTTTTAATGCCATTTCATAATCACTACCTTTTGTTTTAGTTGAGGACATGATCAAGGAAGTAGACGCAGATGGTGACGGTCGCATAGACTTCTTAGGTGAGTTGTACAAACAAACGTAATTTGTTTAAAGTTATGACTTCTTAAAGACTCGTGTAATTAGCATGTAGTAAGTAGTACACTAACACAAAGTAGCAATTTTTGGGGGAATAGATTCGGGTTTTTATGCTGCATAAGATTTGTTCAAAAACGTTTTATTCATCATGGGTTAATTGCCATCATATTCATCACGCTACCTACAGCTACAAAGACTTTTCTTTTCCAACAGAATTCGTCCGCGCACTCGGCGAACCAGAAGATGCCTGCGACGACGAGGATGAAGATGATACGACAGAAGGTCCAGACCTGCTGCTTTCACGACCTGTCGCCGCCAACTGAACGTTTAAACATACACGGGGACGTAGCCAGGATTAGGAGGGACACCTATTGAAAAGGAATTTTGTGGCAAAACATTTTGGGCTACATAACAATTTTGGCAATCAGGAGAGAAATTTGTCGTTTAATTTGGTATTGAAGCTTAGAATAGCAATCTTCCAGTCGTGTAGAGCCAGCCAAAACGTCTTACGAGACCAAGAATAGGTATGCCTTGACATAACTGACCAGACACTAACGACACTATCGAAACACATGCCTCTGCAGTTGAGGTGTCTTCACAACTGGGGCATAGGACATCGAGTAACATTGAAGATATGTCCTACTAATCTATTGTACCTTATCCTGGCTACCCTACCAACATCGACCGCTTCACGCTAACGCTGGCTTTGATTATTTATTACGTTGCTAATACTAAAATATTGTGAATATGGAGTTTGAACGCGCCTAAAGAAAACTTCCAAAAATGTTAGAAGAAAACTCTTGAACTAATTTAGGAACTTCTACACTCCTAAGAATTTTTAGACTAGTGCTTCACTTGTGGCCCAATTAGTTTCTATGCGGCCTTCTGAGCAGAATGCGGCCCGTCGAGCTCATGAATGAATCTCTAAACAAAACGTAGCTGTGTCTTTGCTTGCTTAAAAATATTGTGTGGCTTGTTATTTTAGCCTGTAAAATGCTGTTAGGAATTCAACGTCGTCTGCCAACCCATCTACATGGTTTTTACATTACAGTCCATTCTCATACATTGTAGAATTGAGCCATAATAATAAATTATAGGAATCAACAACGAATTCTTTCCTAAGGCGTTTCAACTTATTGTTTTAAGGCTATCTTTTGAATTAGGCAAAGATTCACAAAAGGCAAATAATACTAGTTTTTATCTAAAGTCGTACTTATTAAATAGTTTTTTAATATAATCAAATAAGAAAATAATTTCCCGAACGCGCATCGTCTAAAACCATAAGGTAGCTGATAGTTGAATAATAAATGAATTATTAAATACTTAATTAACATAATATTTTACTACTTTTATCTACAGGTTGATAATACTACCCAAAACAGGTGATCAAAGGCGTCTCTAAAACTACAGAGAAAACGAGACGAATCTCTCATCTCATCTCATATCTGAGCCGTGGAGCGCCCGGCCAAAAACTTATTAAAAATTGTGATTTTTCCAACACCAATTTTTATAAATAATAATATTGTAAATATTTCGTCATTTTTACTATCTTTCAGGTTATTGTAATCAAGAGTGAGATAGTTGCAAAGTAAATCTTACCTTGCTTCTGACTATTCTAAGGATACTATTTACATTTAGTAACTACATCTACTGGCTTAATGTTTTTGCCTCTCGTTAGAAATAATAAGATTTTAAAGAAATAAATGTACGGTGCTGGGCAAGATTTGATAATAATATTTTATTATTATTTACATAAACACCTGCCTGCAAGGCAATGATGTGCGCCTTGCTGAGCTAAAATGCTTGCGGCCCGTTGAGCTAAAATTCATGCGAGTCGAATAAGTTATGTATTGTTGGCTTGAAATATAACAATTGAAAAGGATTAATTATTAAATTTCAAAATGAAAATATTTATTAATAGAATTTGTGAAACTTACCCGCTATAACCAGCGTTTTAGCCTAGCACTGTGTAACTCATTTTTTTATTGTAATAAGTCATTTAAGATTTTATCAAAAAATGTCAACTAGATATTTATACCTCAAACTTTTTAACATATCCTAACAAGAATTTATGTAATCAGAGCTTTTATTTGTCTAATAAAATGCATGAATATGTATAAATTTTAACTGATATTTCGCTAACTATTGATGTTGTACATTAAGAACATTACACACAGAACCAATATACAAATAAAATGTTCTTGAACCGATGTTTTCTTTCATTGTTTCAAATCCCCACGAAAACCTTTTTGTGCTAATGACAGGAACACAGTATTTCATTGATCAGAAGAAGATCATGACTAATGCGCGAGCATCGTCGGAGTTCGAAAAAAATTATCAGTATTTTACAATCCCTGGCAACAGTAAGATTAACCTATTGACCACAATTAAATGATAAATAATGTACGCCATCAATTATTTGGAGACAATTCTCCTTTTATTGTTACATAATGAACACTACCTATATCAAATTGGTGTATGAATGAAACGGCTTAGTTAAATTTTATGTAGGTAGGTAATGACATGAGTGAATAAGCTTATAATGAAAAAAAAAACATTATCTCTAGGGTCGTCCACGACAGAAATTAGGGATTCGGAGATTTTTCTTGCGTAGATACAGACTGCAGTACCTGCACGAAATAGTTGACTATGGGGTTTGTTTATAAATGTTGCCTAACAAGTTAAGAGACGTTCAAACGTCAAAAATGTTTGGTTAAATAGGCGCTCATCATTACTTAACTTTGAGCAACGCTTATAATATAGAGATAAAATATTACCAATTAGTAATACAAAGATTTCAAGGTCATTCAAGGTTATTCCAATGAAGAAGAAGCAGCTGTGGTCGTTAAACCCTCAGGAAAGTAACCCCTAAAATGAATTTAGCCAGACAAAGAGTTGGTGCTTCATCTGTTAGCAATGTGCGCCAAATATAGAGTTTGTGCGCTTTAACGCTTTGGACGGTAAAGTTGTTTTAGCAGGAAAATTCAGTAAAATTGCAGAATCTTGTTTCTCGGAAACTTTCAAAGTGCGACCGTAGAAATAAGTATCGGAGTACCCCTTAGTTTGTGCTTAATTTGAGCAATTATAGACATTCAAATAAATCTGCCGTACACATTGAAACGTTTCCGAGAAGCAAAATTTTGCAAAACGTTACCCCAGCAGGAACTGATATATCTTTAAAACGTTATGACGCACAAACTTCATTTTGTGCTCACATTCATGCACAAAGTTAATTAAGCTATCTGACCATATGCTTTGTTTCTCTCTACGGTCATTCATTTAGAATTTTCCTGCTAGAACAACGTTACGCCAACAGGAAGCGTTTTCCCGTTTTATTCCAAACCGTTAAAGCGCACAAACTCTTTATTTGGCGCACATAGCTAGCGGATGAAACACTAACTCTTTGTCTGACTAAATTCATTCTAGGAGATACTGGTGCCGATTCTCTTGTACACCGAACTAAACTATCACTAAAATTCCTTACTTTTTACTATGAGAATCTTGAGCTATTCTGCATTTTTTTTTGCAGAATAGCTCAAGCTTCTCATAGTAAACTCTAAATTTAAAAATAATTTTGACACAAATTAAATCGAATTTGACAATCGCGAGTCCACGTGTTTTTTTTTCTTCTGATTTCGCAACGTCTTTGTTGGAGCCGGAGGCAGCCTCGACGTGTTTTATATGGAAGTTTATACTTTTTGTATGGAAAATATAAAATAAAATATCTACATGTAGAGTTATGGAGGTTTCGGGACTTCAAAGGGGGTCGAAATTTTAATTATTTTTGTGATAGGACACACCGTTTTCGAGATACAAGCAACAAAAATAAAAAAAAAGGTAAAGTACAGTTTTTGCACGTCTGAAGCCGAGGTGTTAGTGTGAATTTTAGTTCACGCCAACTAATTTTACTCCACACCTTTTTAATAGCGATTCATGTTCAGATTTAGTTAGACAATCAAATTTTTAGGTGAAAAACGTAAAATTCAGAATAGCAAAATTGCAATTTTAACTAAAGTAATAACTCAGTGCCATCTTAGTGCTGTCAAACTAAAATATAGTTAAGTTGTGTCACTTTAGACGATTTCAGAATGGAAAATCGTCATTTGACAGGATTAAAACCAAATTTTAGTGATTATTAGTCTAGTTTAGAGGCATTTGTGACAAGAGAATCGGCACCACTTTCCTGCTGGCGTTATGCACACGAAACAGCAATCTATTCTGAATGAAATGTCAGTAAATAAATTGTTACAGCTAGTAACACTAGTACCAACCATTACCACAAGTATATACGAGTTATCCAATCCTAAACGCGTCATAGGCTAGTGATGTACTGAGGTTTCATGTGGCCGGTTTCCGATAAGCATCGGAGTATCACGTTGCCGTTCGGCAAAATTGAAACCTGGGTGATGGACGCGTGGTTCAAAGACATCCGAAGCCAACCTTCAGGTGGAAACTGGAGAGCTCTGGAAAACAGAAAGCATGACATGACGCCATTGTTCCCCGAAGGATTTTCCAGACCAATGATGAGAAATGACTGATGTAAAAACCCAGTGAAACTTCGCCCGACCCGAAGAATTGGAGCAGGGATTCCAATTTTCAAGGTCAAACAAAGCCTTCAAAACTGGAAGAATGAAATGCTATAAATGATCATTCAATGTAAAAACCTCGTGATTACAATTGTTTTTTTTTACAAGGGTGAGATAAATCTGAAAAATATTCGTGCCGTTATCCGAGGTTCTCATAATAATCAATAGAAGACATTTATATTTGAACACTGTACTTTGGGAAAACTTAATAAATGAGGGTAGATTAAAAGTGTTTCGACAATATTAAATATTGTGTTCCTTTGTTGTGCAGTCGAGAGTGCGTTAATTGGGTAATGAAGTTCGTTATCTTGAGGACAGTAAAGGTAACCCTACTTTTGTTATTATTATTTATAACAGATGATGAATATCGTAAATATTGTAAATAAGTACCTAAGAAATCATTGCAGTTTTTTTACATGTATGTATATAAAAATATAGTGACATAAATATTGGTGTGCCATTTTGGGTACGGCTACAAGTGTACTAAAAATAACCATTTTATTAACAATAAGATTTTGCCATCATTCCACCAGAGCTGTGTCGTGATTGACGAAGTAGGTGATAATGATGTGGCACCTAGTACCCTACCAAACGATATCCTAGGTCATATCGAGGTATTTTTTCACAACGTGGGTACTCTTTCGGAATCCGAGGACAGCAGCGATGAACCTTTGGCTGCTAAAAGGTAACGACCTTCCTTTAGATCGGCTTAACCAGAGCAGCGCACTGTCTGTGCGCACCGACAGCCGTCCCACTATAACTTGGATACTGTTTTATCTTCGATATTTTTTTTGGAAAATCAGCTTCCTCTAGCACAGCCCTTACGTACTAGAGTTGTAAAACATCTGCTCAACAAATTGGTAACAAATCCTGCAAACCACAACGTATTTTTTGTATTTTTACTGGCTGCGATCTGCTGTGTGATCTACGCCAGTTAGGATACCGTGCCACAGGATGTATATGTGAAAATCGCACCAAAGAATGTTTGCAATCGAATGCAAAAGAAATGATGAAGAAACCAAGAGCTGAACTTGATAACAGATATGATAAAATATGAGCTTCTTTTGGTTCTTTAGAGAGAAAATAGTATTTGCTCAATGGCGACCAATCACGATTCGTATGAGTCAGAATCCGTGAAAAGATGGTGCAGTGAAAAAATTCAAAGCTGATCAATATCTCTGTTAAGAATTGGCGTAAAAGGGAAAAAAATGTGGTGGGTTAACTGACATGGTTGAAAGAAGAACCAATGGGCCAATTACTATTCCGTCGATGTGTCGCCAGACACTACCCAAAACTATCACCCCAAAGATGTTCTGCTAGCCCTTCATTCTCCACTTTTCACGCCCTTGAAAAGCTTCCAAAACTAGTTCAATATGCTGTGTGCCAAATTTTTAAAGTCCGCTGAGTAGTTTTGATTTTGCCACTGATGGGTTAAAGCATCTTAGAGATGTGCTTTAAATATGCATCACGAGGTTTTCTACAGAACAAAAAATTAAAGCGATACATTTTTCTTTACGAGATTTTCAGAGCAAGGCGACGAAATGGGGATTCATGTTTAGTTTAGGCCTCCTTATAAGCTATGTGAGCAGAGCTAAGGTAATCAACACTCTGAGCGATCTAATCATAAAATAAGGTGTTTTTTTACACAACTTGTCAACATGTGACATGTTTAACACCTTGGTGTGAGAAAACAGAAAATACAATTCTTACTTGCAAACAAAGAACCGTATAACATTGGCATGGGCGACCATCAGCGTGTAAGAATCTTCTGCCTGATCCGGGTCCGCTCTATAAAAGTAGCGTCTGAATCCAGCTTCTATCCGTGCGCCATCTTGAAAGAACTGCTGTATGTGTCACAAAAGAGGTTGCTTGTCAGTTTCTTACAGAGCTTTAACTTTGAAAATTCAACAAGGTCCATTGTTTACAAAGAAACCAACAATGCTATGGATTCTGTTGATCTGTCAAAATGTTAGCGATTGTCGTTATGGAGAGTGTATCCCCGAGTCTTAAGGGGCCGGCGAACAACGCACGTAATAGGAATTCGAGGCTGGATTCGGAATATTGCTATCTCTGTTTGACAAAAGAAGGGAGCGAGGGGCGCGGTGCGCAGCCGTGTGTGTGTGTGACTGTGTGAGTAGAGAGATAGCTATTATGAGCTGTACTGTACTAAAATAAATAACAAGGATTTTGTATAAACATTTATTTTGATGTGTTCTTACTTCATAAATATCATTGTTATTGTTGATTTATCTATTAAAAAAATATTAATCGAAACTTGATAAAGGTGACCATACATTATCGACTAAACGAATAATACAATTATGGTAGTAGGAGTGTCAAAGATCCACACTAAACACTCTGATATATATGAATTGGCTTTTTATCTGTAGTACCGTGCATAAGATGATAATCAACCGTATTATAGCGGCAAGAAGTTTTACTGTACAATAAAAATAACGTTAAAATGCTTGCAGGCAAAGTAAATGCGACACAATACGAAATGTTTTAGTACTGAGCTCGATACAGAATGGTTATGTATGTGCTACAGCTAATTTAATGAATATGAATATCATTTATACTATTCAGCCATTATTATATATGTACTCAATAATATCTACTCAATTTAGACAAACTGGTTATTGAGGCATCAATATTCATCATATCAGGGGTATTGTATTAAACCTGGTTACGTCCATCAAAAATATAATAACAATAATTTCTTCCTGGTCCTTACCGATTTCGGTCACAATATAGTAAAGCAAACAAGTTTGTGCGCAGACACAGGTGCACTCCCTACAGGGCCTATACCCTCACTCTCAAAGTCATGTTATGCGTAAACAAACTTGCAAAAAAACGTTCAACAGTTACTTATGAAATTGACTTATTTTAAAGCAAGCAACAAGCATTACTATTGTAATCACAAAACAATGCATTACACAAAGAAAATGCTTTCAGTTGATGTATCAATGAACGCAATACTTCAACTCCTTGAAAAGATACATATTCAATAAAAACAAAAATACACAAATGGTTAGTTTACTCGATACCAAATAAAAAGGCAAATCTAAATCAAAGTTCACAGCACAAGTCAATTGTGTCAGAAATATTACAATACAATTTAGAAAGCAAATAAACACGCACGCACAGGACAATAAAGTAATGGTCTAACACTGACAATATACACGGAACACTCCGGAGGGCATAACGTTGCGGTAACGTGTGTGCTTGTCGGAGCGATACACATAACACACCTACTACCGTGAGCAGTATGACCACGCACACATTGATATTTGCTTGACGCGATAGCACTACTAGCTATTGAAAATTTATGATAAATTTTGATGTTTTCCGTAATACCAAAAATGATGAATGAAAACTTAATATTTTTTGCTGTTTTTTTTCGGCTATTCGTAACTTGATAATATGAGCTATGTTTCTAATACAACAACATTACAGATATTGTTGTTTATAGTACAAAAAAAACGATAAGAAAACATGTCATTTACGCTGTAAAAAAGTGTGAAATACAATTAGCTTAAACTTCATTTTCGGTTATTATTTTTTAAAAAAAGATGTAGGAACCTAGATAAATACTGTCTAAATCCGAATATAAGCATAATGTGATACAAATATGCTTAAATTGCAAATGGTTTAGGTATTACGTTTGTATGGACAATTCGAGCGTCGCTTAATAGAAGCGATCGTCGAGCAAATACGCTATCGTAACCCGGAAGGCGCCCTGTGGCGGCGCGACCATGCGTTGCAGTTCACCGAAGAAAGTGACATATGAAGCTTTTTATTAGATCGTGTCCTAATGCAAGCAACAGCAGTGGAAGTAGCAGCAGTACAACAACTAGATGGTTGCACAAAATTTGGCTTAATAACTTGTGAATAAGCTTTTGCATTATTTTAAAAACATAATGAAGTTTGAAACACTATTGTAGTGAAACTTAAGCTCGTAGGCCGCAGACGCTAGACTACTGAACGGAAATTTCACAGATAGCTCACAGAATGCTTGCAGCCCATTGTACCAAACCGTGCGGCCCGCTGAGCAATAACCAGCACCCTAATTGCGTAGCACACGATCAATCGCAATCTGTATCATTTAGAAGGATCCATTGCTTCATATGTTCGAAAAAAAAATCTGCTCAACAACGTAAATAACGCAATGAATGTTGTTGAACTGTCAAAAAGCCATACCTACTGTTAGTGTGTTACGCAATTACCCCGCAGGATACATAACTAACAAAAAAATGTTATGTTTCAAAATATTTATGACTGCAGAAATAATTAATAATATAGAGAAGTGTTAACAGTGTTATTTGGTATTTCGATTAGTAGGTAAGAGTTTTGAAAATAAGACAGAAAGAAAAATGGTTAATTCTGCACAAAAAAAAAACACAGATTACAAAAAAAAAAAAAAATTACACACTTACAAAGTAGCCAAAGGCGACGTATTTAGAATAAAAAAGTTTTTCAATTTTGTCGATTTGCTTGATGTCACTCTCACTCAGCACCGAAGACAATACACATTACTATGTGTTTATGCTGGTTTAAAAAGTTTTGATGGGTAAAATAAAATCCATAAATATACATTTCATACATATTTTATTCAACATTACATTATATTTACAGCTAGTCATTTATACACGATACAAATTCACTGTAACAAGTTGCTAGAGGTAATTTGGCAAGTACGGTCTACGGTAATTGGCTTTTACATAATGTTATTTTAAAGCCCAGTTTCGCACAGTATAATGATAAGGCACTTTGATTAGACTTAATGACTAGTAAGTTTAAATGAAAAGTTCTGAGAAAGATTTATGTATTTATAACGTACATTGCATACCAACTTACTAATCATTGGGCACTAATCAAAGAAAATACTTGAGATAAGTTAACAATTAACACATTGAGCCACATTTCACTAGAATTCGAAGGCAGTGATATTCGAAAGAAAGTATTGGGTCCAAGCAACAACTCACACTGCTTGTTTTATTTACTGGTTTCAGACAGTCATTTGTATTTGCAGGTATTTCAGAGCGAATGTGTTGTAGCCAAAGTCACGGCTGATAAAGCTTTTATAAGAAAAAGTCCGTTGAATTGCGACCCACTCCTTTTATTTAATACAGTTTTAACACTTTTAAAATTGAATTCAATCACCCACTTTGAAATAAAATTTCATTAAGCTTGACTAGATGTAATGGTCATTTAAATAAAAACATACGTTCTTCGCACTCGATTATGCTACAAATCAATATAATATGATAGGTATACGTTTGGTTTCAGAGAATATTTAGCAAATATACATGTCTGGGTACGGTTGAGGTCATTGGTTAGATGAACACTTGGTCTATGTATGTAATTTCATTAACAATCAACATATTATTACTTCATTTAATTAAACACTTATTTACACCGAGCAGTACAAATAAAGTTTTTAAGATTTAATACAATTTGAAAGCATATTGCTTCAATAATTAAATTGTATACTCGTTCTAATCAGTGTAAATTTGCGTTATGTCACATAAACAAGACAGTATTGTACTGACAAACAAGTATAAAATATTATGAACCCACTATAAAGTTGTCAAGTCTATCATACGCTTAAAAGCTAAAAAACATTACATTTGATATGCTACAAGAAGCTATACAACCAAAGAGCTCAATGATTTTTTAATTAACCCACAATTATTTACGACCCACCTAACGATTTTTGTCAACCATTAGTATTTATAGAAATATTGCACTGTCTATGGGCAGCCAAACTAAATTGTAAGCTGTCATAAAATCTATTTAAAACGTTTCTTCTGCTGTATTTCAAAACTTTCGTCTGAAAATACCAAAAAAAATGGTTTCGAGTTGGTAATTAAGCATTACATAGAAAATGCCAGTTCTAATTTTACGGTCTAAGGCTTTGAATAAAAATCTTGATTCCTAATCAAAATGGCCGGTTATGGTAACTATGAAACTACAGATAAGGCGTATTAAAATTGACATGCTTAAATAACTGAATAACTTCGTTCTACTTCCTTAACATTTCCGTATGTGAAATTTACTAAAAGCGCGTGCTGTCACATTGTCAGAAAAATAGCTTGCTTTTAACATTCATTTGACATCTCAAGAGCAATTCCCGTATTTTTAAGAACGTTAGCATTTGAATCTCAGTCTCGACCTGTCAAAACACCTCTACTTTACCTACACTTCTGACATGGATTGTCGGTTAGATGAGATTACGAGTAAACTATGAATGATTTTAAATACGGGAATTGGACTTCAGTTCATTTTTCATACTCGAGAAGTCTTCATTTAACAATTTCATGCATTACAAGCATGGTTTTGATAAACCACTTCACTTAAGTGGATGCATAGTTATTTTAGTGCCATACATCATGATTATGGTTTACATAAACAATAGAAGATTAATACTTAATCATACTTAGTTCCGCTCCAGCTGACCTGATTTGATTTTTTTTATCGCATATGCTGATATGACATTAGGTTTTGCCGTTTCAATTTACCAATTCCGATCAAATGGGAATTTAAGAGTTTCATTGCAAATTAATTCAAACATTATTTTCGCTTACGAATCAAACCGGTTTTGAATGGTCAGTGAAGCCTTGATTTTAAACATCGATTACAATGTGCAGGTAGAATAACTTTTAAGTATCTTACCCGTTCAGCGCCTTACTGAGTCTTGGCATTTCGTTTTAAGCTGCTATTACTGTAATCAAAACATCATAGACTTAAAAAGTCGTTTGGGCATAGTTTTTTTTATGATAACAGGGAACACAAAAAATATAGGCAAACATATCAAGCAAACTACGATACACAGTTTTAGGCCAGCAGGATTTTTGAGCTCATCGGGCCGCATGGATTAGCCTGTCAGGCCGCAGCAGGATTTTGTGTTTCAGTTTACTATTTATTAGTAATAGTGAACATACTTCGCCTTAATACGTGTTCGCTGTTAGCATCCCGATAAGTCTACATGTACTACAAAAAGGTTTAGGTTTTTCAAAAATGATCTACGTGTTAGTAACTCGCACTAACTACTGGTTAGTGAGTAAAATACCCTTTTTAAACATACCTTATATGTACTGTCGTTTCCTTTTTCTCGAAAATACTATATTGTTTTTGACAATGTAACAGCAAAGTCAAATATTTATACATCATAATTCAGGGAAACCTTTGAAAGATTCCTGTTTAAAGCGTTTTAACATTAAAATTGACTATTTTGATATCCTCCACCTTAGTTGTCAGAAAATTCACCCTAATATCCCGCGTCCTAACCAAAAACGATCGTCGCGTTCTTAAGTCACATTTTGTACGGAAAAACAAAAAGCACCGTCTGTTGCCGCGACCATGTGTTCCGGTTAGGACATACCGTTTTTTCCCCTTGATTCATATGAGGTTAGTTACTGGCGCAAGTGGCACGATGCAAACAAGAATAGCTTAAACTGTTTTAATTGTTAACTAAAATTTAATAATTCTAAGTCATTCTTGTTTCACCTATTCAAAATTGCTTGTCAAACAGAGCTTTAGATATTTTATGATCGGTCGTCATTCGGTTACTAATTTAACGATTGTATATTATTTTGTTCATACCAGTGACACGAGCTAGTAACTGCTCCCATATTAACCAAACTTTTACAACATTTAGGAGAGAAATTTACCGACAATATATTATTCCGTCTATAAACATACGTTTTAGTGAACCCGATCCCAGTGCTCATTTCGCTAAAGAAAATTAAGTACAGAACACACCGTAATAATAAACTCCTAACTCTGATCTGAAGATATCCCCGTGATTGAAAACGTTCAAAATCTAGTCGCAATCTCGGTCATATCGATAATCAGTGTAAAAAACTTATAAAAAATATAGGTAAATTGGACATATTTTTGACAGATTAGAATTTGAACATCTTAAAAGGACGGGAATGTTAAAATGTGTTTTAAAGGGTGACAGGGACATCGATGGGCAACCTGTTTCTATGGATTCAATACATGATTCTGGACCGCGTTCAAATTTTTCGTCTATAATTTAAAAAAAAAACAGCTTTGCCTTACAACAGTGCAATACCTATACCTACGCAGCCAAAATGAACACCATTTTTTTTTTTTAATAACTGACGAAGAACTTCAACGCAGGTGTGTCCAGAATCCTGCCAGGGTCGCGGGTTGTTCGAAAGAGATACCGTGGCCCTGGCAGCACAGGCAACTGAAGGAACACGGGTGGGTTTTAGTCAGGGTTGGAGAAACAGTCATGATTTTTTCAAAAAATCTAATAAAGCACGTTTTTTAAAAAAAAAAAAATCGTATCTTATCACAATTTATTTGTTTTTTTAATTTTTGCTCAAAACGGAACGCGCCCTCAAGGGATTGCGCGGACACAGCGCGGGGATTTCCCATTTTGATTTAAATCGAAATAATCAAATAAGAATGAATCAGTAAAAGTCTAACACTCTCGGAGAAGTCATTTGATGATTTCCGTGCGATTGGTAATCACTAACACAAATGCAAAGCTCAGCTTAGGCCTCGCGGACAATCTATCTCTGGTGCGAACCTGTTACCAGGTGGGGCGCCGATGTCCCTGCCACCCTTTATACTTACTTCAATAAGGTATCTAATTACTGCTTATCTTAGTTACACTAGCGCCAGTGGCTATACCCATCTAACTACTCAGCTTATTGCGAAGTATCGGGAGTTAATATGACACATCAAGTTATCTCTAATATTATAAATGCTAAAGATTGTTTGTTTATTACCCGTTGTTTAAACGGCTGAACGGATAGACCATGACCTGGGTAAGGACAAAGGCTACTTTTAATCTTGGATCGCAGACGAAGTCGCGAGCAACAGCTAGTACTACATAAGAGACTGTCACATAGAAATGAGTGACAGAGACAGATACAACAAAGACTAACTTTATTTGAAGTCTCGAAGTGCCATATTAAACGATCGAGTACTGTAGTCCAGTGCTTAGAAAAGGCAACGTCCAAAATAGTAGGTAAGTTATTTAATGACGTAATGGCACTACAGTTTGTTGTTGGAAAGAATTATCGCTATTTCATCACTAAATAATTTATCATACTCCAAATGAAGCAGCACTACACTACTTTAAAAAAAATTGCGCGTGCAGCACCGTTCACATGTTAAAAGTGAAACTTCATAAGAATAAGAGAGATTAAGTGTGAGACAGGGATAGTTTTATCTTTCTTTTCACTCATGTAAACAAGACGCGTCCTTGAAATTTCACTCTCAATTCTCCTCCAATCATCAAATCGCCGTCTAAGAAGTTTCACTTTAATAACAAATATTTCTAAAACGTATCGTTCACGATCAATCTACAGGAGAGTACTATATAATAACAGACAGTATAATTTTGTACTAGAATAAGTTTGTAAGAACTCTCTTTCAAAAAGTATCTCGTGGACGATACGTCTGCAACCTGTTTTACAAATAGTGGTGCAAAAACTCCAATGCCTCTTCACTGTCATTTGAATTTAATAATAACAACAATCGGCATTCCACGAAATGTCAATAAAGTCATCTCTACTGGCATGTCAGTAAAGTCCCATTTACACGATGCAAGATCCTTGCTGTAACATATAATGAAAATAATATTGAGGCAACAAATGACTTGCATCATCGAAAGACTGTTTAGACGGTGCAACTTTTATCGTTGCTTCAATTTAATATGGTATTCCACTCGCACCGTGTAAATTAGACTTAACACTAGCGCTAGTAACTACACCCGTATAAACCTCTCGTAAACACCTCTTTTACCGGCTAGTGACGAACTTAGGCTCCATGTGGCCAGTATCTGACAGCGACCGGAGTACCACGTTGCCGTTGGGCATTATTGATATCCAGGTTATGGACGCGTGGTTCAGAGATATCCGGAGCCAACCTTCAGGTGGGAACTGGAGTGCTCTGGAAAACAAACAAGACTAGTAAGTAAAGTCACAAATACATGAGAAAAAGGTTGAAAGAAATATTTAAAATATTGTATCTATTGTATGTATACACTTACGCAAAATTCAAAAGCAATTTTGTCGCTTGTTTTTAAAGTCTTGATAGATATTTTATGGCGTTACTGACGAACATAGCATTATCGAAACCATACTATGTATTATGAAATATGTCTGACCTCAAAGTTACGATATGTGTTTCACGAGTAAAATGTTTTTAAATGTCGGGTAACTGTAAGGGTATATAATTAGTATTAATACTCGTGGTTTTCAGTTTGGACTGCAGCATAAAAGAATATGCAAAACATTGTTATCATCGCAGATCGCCATTTTTATTAGCAAACGAAGGAAGCTGCAGCGGCGAGCTATTCATATACTATCCATTGTACACCAATCAACAAGCGGTTTTATTGCCAATTTAGTATTCGAGAACTACTAACCTAACCTGGTTACTATGGATTCAGTACATGATTCAGAACACCCTTGCATCGAAAATTTTCATCGGTTTTTATTTTTAAAAAAATGCTGTTCCATACACTTTGAGCGCGTAGGTATTGCGCTTTTCTATGAAACAGCAGTTGTTTTTTGAGAACCTTCGTGAAATGCCTCTAATCTTCTAATGTCTACGTCTAGAATCGTGTGCTGACTTTGCACACTGTTTAAGATTCACACAAAAGTACTAAGTACCTACTCAAAGTTAAATGTCGTTCTCAATGTATTTTACTGTGTGTAAATAAATCTATACACATTCATACATAAACTCACGCCATCTTCCCATGTTGTAAGCAGAAACTACATAACGACACCTGCTACGATACATACATATTCCTTTTGCTAAATCTATACACATTATAAATTAAAGACGCTTTTCGTGTGTCAGCGTGACCGCGTTATTCTTCTAACTACGCCACGGATTTTGATGAGGTTTTTACCAGAATTTATTCCGGAAGATTTATGCGTATAGAACATTAATATTATATTTACATAGAATGAAGAAAGCTCGATGGTTTGTCAACTCGTAAAAACCGAGCGAAGCACGGGCGGGTCGCAGAGGTAAATGATAAAGTAAATTAAAAGTTACTTACTTGCAAACAAAGTATCGAATAACATTAGCGTGGCAGACCAACAGCGTGTAGGTGTCTTCTGTCTGATCAGGAGGAGCCCTGTGGAAGTAGCGCCTGAAGCCAGCTTCTATCCGCGCGCTATCCTGAAAGAACTGCTGTACGTGCCAAAAAGGAGGTTATTATACTCACCAGTTGCATTCTAAAATAAATGTTTAGGTGTATACTGAGAGGGTGGAGTTTTGGGTTAAATAAAATAAATAAATCATTATTAAGACTAACACGGCGGTTAAAATGAATAAATAAAGAATTCGTATCAGGACTAACAGAGCACGGTTTATCCACACCAAGCAGTTTCCCATTCTTTTTTCTATGATTTGATCGGCTTCCACAAGCTTATACTGAACTTCAATATTGCACATGTAAGTAATTGTTACGCCAAATTAATTATTGTTTAAACATAGATTATTGACTAGGATGTTTAAACTTATTTTAAAGTTGAAACAATGTTATTATTAAGTACGATGGCCATAGTCAAACTTTAGCTCACGGGCCGCATGTGGCATGTCATACTAGCGACCCGTTGAGCTATTAAGTTACCTCCGAAACAAATATTGATCAGTTATGTTCCATTAATTACAAAAAGTTGGAGTATTAACCTTGCCAGTGATGTGAACATTGTAACATGAAATATATGAAACTCGCATATATTTTTTTTTAGGTTTTAAAGACAATTATTTAATATCTAGTCTAAATATTCCCCAAAGAGAGATTATAGGTACAGGAAAAGGTAAGAATGGCTGATGGACATAGTAGGTAAACATGTATGCCGTGCATGAAGTGATCATCATTTATGGCTGGTTTTCATCACAGTAGAAAGATAATTATCTGGAATAACCAACAGGTTTGGGTATTGATTGTTCGCGAGACATGAAACTTCTTCTTTCCGCTTTGGTGGAAACGGTTAAATAACTTAATGATACACTTTAATTAAAGATTCATGACCATTTCTGATTCAAAATGCAACAGCATACAGATAAAATGAAAAATGCAAAACTGGATAGTATAAATGTTAAGTTAGTATTTAAGACGAAAGCGTCAGGGTAAACAGTTAAATAAAAATTTCCTACGGTTTTTGCAATTTGCTGGTCTGTATCAGGTCGTATGTTGATCTAAATATGTCATAATCATAATCATAATCATAAAAATCATGAATACATCTCTATAAGTTCATATTACACTATTTAATTAAATCATGACTTTTAAAGCTTATTCTAACTTATGGAGCTGTATTGCTGATAAGAATGATAATAGTTCTGGAAAACCATATTTGTTGCGGCCGCGAATCATATTTTCACCAACATACAACCTGACAGTGACCTGCAAATTGAAAAAAAACTAAAGAAAATATTCAATTTTGCGAGAAAATTCATAGGTATCCAATCATTAGCCTTCACTTTAACAGCTAAACAAACAATGAGGCTCGAATAATTGGCTTATATGTCATTAATAAGTTACGTCAAATTCCTTGTTAGTAAGTACAAGAAAGAAAGAAATTAATATTACCTGCAAATAATGCAAAAATTACTAATTTACACGCCGATTTTAGTCGATGATTGAATGCCTCCATTTACTAGAAAAATATTCGCATGCATTTAAATAACGTCAAACAATGGTTTCACAAGGCTTGAGCAAAGTCCTGAACAATACAATTGCTGGCAAATCTTATCTAAATCATTGTTGCAAATTAAATGGAAGAGGCTTAAAGAGTCCTGGGCGAAAGTGAATTCAATGAGATGCTAAGTCCTCTGAAGTAGGAATAGTACAAAATTACTGGGTATAAGGGTTTTACACACTCCTTCGGGTCGGCATGATTCGGCACAGTCTGGGGGCTAAATATACAGGGTGGCTGGGACATCGACGGGCTTTAACTTTAACCATGAACTCAGCACATGATTCTAAAACCCCTTGCGTAGAATATTTTCGTCATATATCAAAAGAAAAAACTGCTTTTTCATAGTAATGTTCAGTTCCTACTCAGTCAAAATGTATGACATCATGACAACAAATTCAACGCAGGGGGTACTGAACCTGGCCGATTTGAACCCGAAGTGTGAGGCACGCGTATGCCATAAAAATTAAAACAGGTGATGTGATTATTTCGATTCCGGAGTGCAAAATTGTCATCCTGAATTTAACAGTACAGGCTGCAATAAATATACTGAATCTATAGGAGTGGATCCTTTACAAAAAGGTGTTATTTTTAGTTTCAATAGCCAATGCTGAAGTACTATAAATATTAAGAGACAATACTTTCTTTGAAACCTACGTCACACCAGGCTATAAAGCTAATGGTGTAAGTTTTGTTAAAAGGTTATCCTAAGATGTCATCAGTGAATTTGAATTTCCAAAGAGTTCCTTACAGCCTGATAATGCACCGGATATAGCAAACGGCCTTGATTTTAAAATAAGCCAGAAAAATAGTTCCTACCTATTTTGCTGTTAATAACTGGCAGTTTTTTTTTGCAAAAAGGTTTTGTTTTTATTTGCTTCGTAAGTAAAAATAAGATGACAATCAGCACAAAATGTGAAACTGATGATTGCAGCACACTTTCCTAAAATATTTAAAAAATAATGTTTATGATGGTAACATTCCAAGGCAAAAAAGTATAAAAAATTGCCACTGCATGTAAGTAGGTTATAAAAACCCACATTATCCAACAATAACATTATAGACTTTCCTTTCAACCTTAAAGTCCTAATAACATGTTCATAAAAAAATTACTTACTTTTGGTTCAGGCCTCCAATGTCCAACTGGTGGTTCTGGAGGTATCGGAGCCCCTTCTTCAATCAGCTGGCAGTTCTTCACCTCTATGTCCTTGTCAAGATGCTTGGCTATAATCTTCCCAGTCTCTTGAGCCCTGGTCATTGTAGACTGGACTAATAAGTCCCATTTAATGTCTAGGAGGGCCAGTCTTTGCCCCGTAAAATCTGCTTGGAGACGGCCTGTAAAGGTATAATTTGATTTCAATAAAGATACAGCTAAACCAGAAAAGGTATGCACTTCAGTAACCTTCATTTCCGAATTAGTATGAACATTGCGCGACAGAGTAACGCCTCCAAGAGGCAAAGCTTCTAGGTTTTTTACTGCAGCCCTTTGTCGTAATGCACCTTTCGTTGTGAGCCTGTCTGAATCTTTCTCTCTGTTGGTTTACCTACTCTGGTCACACCAGATCACTCAAGTTTTTAAAAGTTCGCGCGTTCGTATTTCCAAACATAGACAGTATTGCCCAAGCGCATCCTTTTACTGTGGTTTCTGTATTTGATATTGTGGTAAGAGTAGATCTGGACAGCATAGCATGCATAATCGTCCTACAATGTTCCCACTGCTGGGACACAGGCCCAGGAGAGGGAGTGAGCCGTTATCCACCACGCGGGCCCAGTGCGTGTTGGTAGATGTCACAAGATCTGTACCTTAATTGCGTAATACACAATCATTCGGAATCTCGTGAAACAGATTGCAAATCCATTGCTTCATAAGTTCGATAAAAAATCTGCTCAACAATGTAAATAACGCAATGAATGTTGTTGAACTGTCAAAATATAACAGATTAGTCGTTATCGTTTACGAAAATGTGTTACGCAATTAGGCTGCTGGACTGCCAATGGTAGTATTTTTGCATTGTAAAGGCTAATACATGCGCGACGACGCGCGACGACGCAACGGTGCGACGCGATTCTAGTAGAACAATTTCCATGAAGTTTTCATACAAATTGTTTTAAAGTCGCGTCGCACCTTTCTGCGGGAGCCGTAAGGTACCTCATGTTGTTATAATCTTTTTTGTTATCGATGGATTAGGCTCGGCAAGATGCGTGAATTGTACATGACGAATTCATGCCGAGGCTAACCCGCCGAGAGGCTCTATTCAGGCTGTGTACCATCTGTTCTAACTTTCGTCTCTTCCATTAGGACGATGTCATGGGCAAAGCGAAGGTGTAGGTAAAGTAAAGTCCAGCGTCTTGAAAACGTCTACTACATCCCCCGTCTCACTCCTCTAAGCAGTTGGAACATACTACCGGCACAGATAATATAATACGTACAGATACCCAATCCCTTACAAAGAAATGAAACCTCCCTGGCAATTTTTCTTCGTCAAATTTTTCAACAGATGGCAGCGACTGTAGTTTTACAACGCCATCTAGGAGTCGACCTACTTTTAAAACGTTTCGTGCAATCCATTTTGTATACAGTTTTATAGTTCCGGGTTCAGAAAAACATGTTATTAGATTTCTTTTATATTTCTATGTAAAAAATAAGAAAAAAAATAATTTGTTTGATTTAAATTAGTAACAATTTTGGAAAGTGCAATGACAGGACCAATTGTGCAAAACGCCATCTATTGCAAAAAGCTTTAAACAAAACGATTAATGGAGGGCTACTTTTATCATTAAAAGGGTTTGAATTGAAGTTAAAGGTTCATTTTTATTTTATTTAAAAATATGTGCATTATGAGTGGAAATAGATAAATCAGCACTAAACATGAGAGTTTTGACTTTTACCAATCATAATTCAGCCAAAATTCTGCCGTATTCGTTTTTTAATGATTGTTAATTTCATAATGGTTACTTAAGCTGCAATCTATGATTTTTTGTCAAGACAAACTATAATTTGTTGGGTTGCGATCCCATGCTACTGGTATAAAAGTGTCCTATGTACTAATACCAACCCAGGTTATTTTAAATTAACTCTGTCAGTTACTTTCACATTCATAACATTATTAGGGATATATTTCATATTATTGTATACAAAGCCTTTGTGTGTGCATTATATGTTATTTTACTTTTGTAATGTGCGTTTTGTTTGTACAGAATGAACTGTTTTTCTTTCAGTCAGCAAGCAGAGTCAAAGATTACAGTATGTTTTCTTCAGAGTTGTAAATTTTTTGCTACAATATCTTACCCAATTCCGTAAGAGTCCTATCCTTATCCTTGGCTCCATCAATATTGTACTGTCCATGTCGAATCAGGAATAGATGTCTCACAGCTCTGCTCTTCGCTTTCTCCAGCTTCTCATTGTAATTGTTGTCTTCTTCAGGGTTTCCCAAGGAACTTTTTATCGGTTTCACTATTAATTCCGGTTCTCGGCTAACAATGAAAAGGGTTACTAAATAAATTGTAGGTACCAAAAAGCTTTTGGCTTTATAGGACTTTAATGAGCAGTTTTTTTTTAGTTTTAGTAGTGTATTAAAAACCTTGCTTTGATATTTAACTTTTGTTCTGAATTTGATTTAAATGACTTTATTTGAAATGTAAGAGGAACCTTCTAAGTCATAAGTTACAAGGTAGATAATGGAGTAAGTATTGTGGTTTTTTTATTTTTTCAGTTTATCAGGGAATTCCCTCAAACTAGATTCTTAATGGAATGACCAGAAACTTTTTGTGTTTTTTAAGGAAAGCATTTTTAAAGGGGAATCTCATACATTCGAATTTTTTGAGGTGTCACTCTACTGTAAGGAAAGTTATTTTAAGTAAGGAGAATCTCTTAGCTAACTTTAAGAGTTTTGGAGAAATCATTCAACAATTACTTTTTAAGGAAATTTGTGCTTCAGTATTTATAGTTTAATATCTGAGGTGACCTGACCGAAAAACGCATTGTTTTTAATATAATCAGATTCGTTTTTTTTTTTTTAATCTACACCTACATATTTAACATTTTACCTTTCATCTTAGATCATAATAAGGCCAATGAACTTCACAACAACACATTTTATTTTTACTCACCTTCTATCCACATTTAGCATCAAAACATTGATGTCATAAAGTGGGTCATGACCTGCATGGTATTCAGCCGTATTTGCATGAATAGAGCCCTTCTTACTACGATAAGATAAAGACTCTAATACACATGACAAATAAAACGATTATAATTTTTATTCAGACTCGACATTTAAGTACGTGCTAATTATGCAAATAAACGGTTCTTTTGTTGTCGAAGTTATTTTATTGAGGATTTTTAAATTATGGTTTTTAGGTACTTACTGGTCCCAATTCCTATCCCATTGGACGCTGGGTGTAAAATTCGTTGTCCAGGAGTTGTAAGCACTGTATCTTCTCTCACTTTTCTCACCATTTATGCGGTAATATGCTAAACCGCCACCTACTGCACCCAAACTTAAAAGCGCGATCTTTTGGAACCTGGACAGCGATGCCATATTGATTTTATGTGCTGATACGACAATAGATTACCATTTACGGTGGTATTTTATGCCGTAAATCTATTTTTAGGATATTAATTTAAAATTCTGTTCGGTCAAGACAATAACCTCCTTACTTCCACGACGTTTCGCAACTGACAGACAGGTGAGACAAGACAGAATGACATGACAGACAGCAGGATTTTTGACCCTTTGACAGGTTTGAATATTAGGGCTGTGCCAATCAGATTTAACAAAGTCATTGAAAATTGAAAATTAACTATGTACCAGGGACACACACCTTCATAAATATTGCTTTTTAAGTGTTACGTTTTGAATTTATGACAGAATCAGTTATTTTATGAAACGTATAACTGTAACTTAAAACACAAAATACTTACAAAAGCCTGTAACAGATATAAAGTGTTGGCAATGTGATTAAGTGTAACAGGTTATGGCCAAAGAAACATTATATAGCAGCAATCCACTCGCCGTCTGTCTGTCCACCTCGCGTTGTTGCGATCCCATGCAGTTATACTATATAGCTGCTTATTTCTGTTACACATATAACACTTGTTAACTGTTTATACTGCACTTAGATTCTGAAACATTGTTATACCTCTTTCATTAATAAATGAGTTTTTTATAAAACATTAAAAAAACAGTGTTTTGCCCCTTTTCTTGACGGAGCGCACTGTCAGATAAAGTCAATTTTGAAATATCATACCAAGTTTTTTTTTTGGTTGAAACGGAACGTTCCTACTGCTGTTTAATGAAAGTAACTGTTTCTGAACGCATTTACGTCATGTCAAGTCAGTGTGACGCAACGGTTTTTCATTGCATTCAAAATAATGAACCGACTGAAAGCAATCCCACCGAAAAAGGTAAGAAAATTGAAATTATTAATTGTTTTTACTCAGTAATGTAATAATTGTGCACATCACGTTACAGTACATTAGTATATACATGTCAAATGAGTGAATTTTGATGCAAAACTGTTTATTTGGTTTAGTGAAAAGTAAGCTAGAGCCAAATTGTGATGTATCTTGCAGAGAGCACTGCTATGTTTACAGTGTTTTTACTTTTATTGTTTTATTGGTGATGGTGTTATGCTAAAGCAAATAAGGTTCTGGGTTCGATTCCCGGTCGAGACAAAATCGGTTTTTAGGTCTGTACATACTTTTAGTCTTGGTAGGTCGTCTTTGGTTTGTTTTTTGGTCTTTTTATGGAATGTGTGTTCGTTTTGATTTTCGCTTAGCATGGAAGGTTAATTAAGCTTGTTTAACTTAGGGCGGAGTACAGCCATCCTTCGCAAGAGGCAGAAAGTCTAAATCGGGCAGAAAATCATCGAATGATGATTCGGCGACGGAGTCTGAATCAGGCAGTTTCCAATTCGACATAGGGCAGACGAAGAACCATCACCAGTGCCTTCACTGCCATCGTCGATGGAAAAATCTCAACCTGCTATCCGACGATGAAATAGTTAAGATGTCCAAGAAGCGGTCACTGCGTCACCATTGCTAGCGTCTACACTCACTCCACTAGCTGCGCAAAATTTTACTAAATCTGTAGCGATTCCACAGCAGGCTCCGGCTCCGACAGCTCCACAGTCTCCAGCAACTCCGTTAACATCAACACGCTCCAGAGCAATTAGACCAAGATTGATTATAGCACGTCGTCCTCAGCTGGCGAGAGTAAAAGTGCAACCTCTCAATTTTCGATGGACTGGACAACTATTCCGTCATCGGGCAGAACTAGCCAATTATGATTTTCAAGAAGAGGGCAGACAGCCCTGTTCTTGAAAAGTATTCTTGAAAATCATAATTGATCCATTTCAATATTTATTCAGCTTTTTTACTGACAACATTATAAACTACATAAAGGAACAAACCAACTTATATTCTACTAAACAAACAAATAGATCGTTGAATTTTACAGTCAAAGACAAAGACCTTGTTGTGATTAATCTGCTAATTGGAATATTTGATATGCTTTCATCATAATTTTCATCATCATGTCAGCCGAAAGACGGCCAAGCATCGCCATTTTGAGCGGTTCTGCGCTTCCCGCATCCAGCGGATTCCTGCGGCCTTCACAAGGTCATCGGTCCACCTACGCGGTCGCCACTCCAGAACCTTTCGGCCCCATCGGCCATCTGTTCTGCGAGCAATGTGCCCTGCCCACTGCCACTTAAGTTTGGCAATTCTTCGGGCTATGTCGGTTACTTTGGTTCTCCTGCGGATCTCTTCTTCTTGCGAAACTCCAAGCATTGCTCTCTCCATTGCCCTTTTGGTGAGTTTTAGCTTTCTGATAAGGCCCTTTGTGAGCGACCACGTTTCAGTGCCATATCTAGGTCATCACTGGCAACACGCACTGGTCAAAGACTTTCGCCTTGAGACACTGCGGTATTTGCGACGAGAAGATATTGCGTAGCTTCCCGAGCGCTGCCCAGCCGAGTCGGATTCGAAGATTGACCTCTTTCTCGAAGTAGGACCTACCTAACAGGTCAATTTGTCCTAGGTAAACAAGGCACGACAAGGGGAAAAAGATCAAGTCAGCAGTGCATCTCTATAGAACTGAGCTAAAGGGGCCCCGCTGGTACCTACCATTGATATCACAGCTGTAAGTCATTTGTGTTACAAATAGTTGGATATTGTACCGGAGAAATAACGGTAATGGAAAAATCTTAGATAAATTATCAGTCTCGCGTCGCTAGACTAGATACCGCGCTCTATATAAACAATAGCTCCGTGAATGCGTCAACTGAACTGTGGTGTGTGTAAGACATCGTAACTTGACATTATCAGTTGACATTGACAACTAGTGTGCGTGAAGAATTGTGTTACCAGCTGCTCAACTGTTACCAGAGTTAATGGAAAAATATTTTATGCTGTGGTCTATTAGTTAAGTTATAAATATAGCTCAGAAAATGCCTAAAATTAACAATAAATTAAAAGCGAATGTATAAATATATTTGTGTATAGGTTCGGCGTAGGTTTCTTCTTTAGAAAATGGAAGATATGAATATCAATGATTAGGCCTCATTTTTAATACTTATCTAACAACTTTTTTTTTTCGCTCATGTTCCTTGGCGAAAGTCTCACCTAACATTTTTACACCTTATGTGTATAGATTACAAAGATAAACATTTATTTATAGAACTAGGTTAGATAAATGAAATAGGATATATAATAAAATACAAAAACAATAAATTCACATTTTATAAAAATCTCGACCACGGGGAACTTGACTCTTGTATACGCGGCAACACTGAATGGCTTTTAGGGTTCATGTTATTTTTATGTTGAAATTTCGAAATTATACGATACTTACTGATGGTATGTGATCCCAGTGCCCTTCTTATTCCTTGTAGTATTATTTTTGAACAGTTTACTTCTGATTATGCCCAAAATGTAATAAAACTTTCGGCACGTGCACGTGACAGACAGATAGCAGTGTGACTGGCTTGGGTACGCCAACTTTGGCGAGGTATTTGTTGCCGCATTTGACAAGTACGCCGGCGGTATCTATTCTAGCGCAGCGAGACCAATCATTTATATAAGGGAAAAATAATGAGTTTGAAGAAATTCAGGTACAACATTGCCAAACATTATTACGCCACAGAACCACCACGAAACATAAGGACAATGTAAAGGGTCCAACCTCATCAAAATTAATAAATGCGCCGGTTGCTCCAAGACTAACAACAGAAATTCGCAGTGACCAACTTGGCCATTTCGCGACTTAGGGGCAAAGGCAGGTGCAAACTATGTACCAAAGGTCAAACCACTGTGTCATGTACAAAGTGTGGAGTCAGATTATGCTTAGTACCTGGCAGAATTAGTTTATATAGTTTTCACCACCAGTAATTTCTTGTTTGGTACAATTATGTGATCTCACTTATTAAAAATAATTATTTTATGTACCATTTGTATTATTACCTCTTTTTGGCAGTGTGCCTCGTGAGATACATTCGCCGAGATAGTCATTCCTTACGAACATGGCATGTATCTCGCGGGATGCGGAAGGTATCTCTAAAAACAAAACTATGTTTTTTCTAAAAAGTAATTTAAGTTTTTTTTGCAAAGAAAAGAGATAAACACTTATTACGGTTACAGTTTGAGTACCTGCTATTTACTAAACAGGCTGTGTTGTTTTTGTGTTTAGATTTTGAAAACCATTTACGAAAATAAACTATCATAATAAAATCATGGCATGAAATACTTTTTATTTGAAAAGTCTGACCATTAAAGGAACTAGGTAACAAGGGGTAGCCTCTTATGCTAGATACACACCCAGCGACTTTAGTTGCCAGCGACTTAAAATCTCACGTACACAGATAAATTCTGATAGAAGATTTGTCACTAGCGACTTCAAAATCTGTGGAGGTGAAATATTGAAATTGCCTGTGAGTCGCCGGCGACCAAAGAATATAACTACTCTCTACCGGCGACTAAAGTCGCTGCGAGTGTTGTGTACCTAGCGTTACCTAAGTTGTGTTCTGTGGAGGTAAAAATTAAGTAGTTAGCTCCATATAAAATACGTAAGGTCAGAAATATAAGCGTGACTATAATGCCGTATTAAAAATTGGTTGAATTTAAACTTAAGTTTCGTCTACCCTTCTTCTTATCTATTTTAAATTAATAAGTAAATTATGTTATTTATTATAAAACCTTAAATCTATCTTTACAGGTTGCCCTAATGCGACAGTTAAGTACATACTCGTATATACTACCTATTAATTATAAACTAAATTCGGCTTGGGTCTAGTATCGTTTGGCAGGAGTTTTGGGGTAAAAAGGGTTCAAGATGGTAGGGGTGGGTTCTCTGGTTATAACGCTACCACTCTTATTACAAGGTAATGCGTATTTTTCGAGAAATTAATAATAAATGTTTCTAACCTCAAATTAGATTACAGCGTAACGAAACGTTAAAATCGGCAATTGACAACCAAATCTGTACTAGTGTATTGTCTGTGGTGTAAAATGTCGTGCAAAATCGGTGAAACGGAACGTAAAAAAAAAAAACGCTATTTGCGTCATGTGTCAGTGTCATTTGTTTACGTTCATTCCGTTTCTCCCAGAGTTGTGAGAAGTTAGTGTACCTCCAATTCATGGTTCGAATAGGTCGACATTGTTCCTAAACCGAATCGGGGCACCCCGACTCCACGTAGTCTTTTGGGTCCTACCCCTAGAGTGTTTATAAAAATCCGGAGGCGCGAAGGGAGGGCAACCCCCGCCCGCTGTAACAAAGCATAGGCACCCGTGCGAGCCGTAGCGGCTTAGGCTGGTCGCCGGAGGCGACCAGTAAGCCGAAGCTGCGGAGGTGAGCATGGTTGCCTATCCTTTGTTACGCAAGGGCGAAGGGGTTGCACTTCCCGCAGCGCCGGAGACGTTGGAAAAGCGACATTTAAGTGTTTTGAGGTTAGGTTACAATAATTAGTTTTTCTCAAGAACGGTGCGTTACCTTTTCATGGGAGTGGTACCAGGGGGGACGGAGCACCCCCCTCCATCCCCCCCACCACCTCCCCACCCCCACCTCCTGCCAAACGATACTAAATTTTAACCGTCGCCAGAGTAAAGTCATTTAGTGCGCAAGAAAACAAGTATTCTATCGGCTACTACGTTGAGCGTGCACAGCGCGCGCGTCAGCGGTGCGGGCTGAAGCAGATTGTTGCGCGCGGTCGACAACACCAGCAGCCGCACCGCTTGCTCACATACTCATCTGGCACGCACAGCCGAATTGTCTGTAGTATGGCAAAATTAGAAATTTTACCCCTCGGTGCATGGAACAAGAATGTGGCTAGTGCTAGTTGTCGCTGTAGTAAGTAAATTTCTTGTTGTAGGTGTTTTTATGTAGGTATTATGTTAATATTTGTTGTTACCAAGCTAGTTGAGGTGGGTAGTTATGCTGTGCGAATAGTATTTCCGCTACAGGTTACGAGTTGTTATTATTTATTATTATTTCCGTTACAGTTACAGTACCTGTAGCGGATTAAATTGTATGACCGTAACGAATGAGTGTGAGAATTCGATGTGCACCTTTAAAGTAGTTCAATTATTTGAATAATTTTGTATAAAAACATATTATTAGTAAATTAACTGAAAAATAATAATTAACGAAGTGAATCAATTAAAATCAGTTATGAATTTTTCTGTTTCGTCGTAGTTTTTACCTTGTAGGAATGAGTGAACAGACTTTTTACACCTGTAATACGACAAACCATATATTGGACAGTGCTTACTTATCTTATTGTAGAGAGCCGGGCCTTGGTAGTAAAAAAATCTTTTTGAGAAGGCTGATCGCGTTCGTGGGAGTGTGCGGGGATTTCCTGTGTTATAATATTACTTGTATAATAAATTGTTGTCGTATGTTGAGAGTTCTCCAGTGAGGATATAATTCATTGGTAGGGAACATAAAATGACGAAACGTTGCAACTTTTAAAATGGCTCTGTGCGTGGCATCATGATAGTCTTGGCAGCACCGTCCCAGCATGAAATACAGTATGAGATGATCGAGTGGCATAGTGCAAAAATGATAAATATGATCGATATGTATACGGAGTGAATGAAAGGCAGAAACTCCTGTGCGCATTCTTGGTCCGACATGAGTTGGCCGTCCTTATTTAATTTATATTGGCTCGAATTACCTTTTTTGATCTGACGTAACTCCAGAAAGCTTTCGGGTTTGTTGCAAGATGGCTCTGTACACGATCTCGATACCGGTCGTGACCAAGTGCTTTCTCAGCCTTAACTATCGCCCGGCAAACGCCTCATAAACACTGTATGTGAAGATGCCCCAGTGAGTCGGGGTGGCTGACTGCTGGTGTCGACCAGGAGAGGGATTTAGCGCTCTGCTTGTGGACCGGCCGAATGTGCAGTGTGCTGTGACAAGGTTGCTGATGAGGCTGAGGGTGATGACCAGGTATGCGCTTGCGCTGCATGCTGATGGTCAGGACAACCGTTCAGGCCGTCTTGCGGGAGTGGTGATGATGACGTCACGCTGAAGTAGTTGCACGAAGGCTGCGCTGACGTTCATACTCGGGGTCACCAGTGAAGTGATATGATGAACAGGGTGTAAAGTTCACTTATACTCTTTAGAAAAGGGAGGATCCTCCGACCAGATGGATGTCGTATCTGGTGGGCAACTGCCCAACGATTCGTGGGAAGTCGCTACGTCCCCGTAAGGGGGCACGGCGAGCGGATCCGGGGCTATGCCCCCCGGCCGCAGAGGCTTTACGTTGGCCCGTAAAAACGGGCCCCTCATTAGGTGGGCTACAGTGGCCGGTAAGATGATTGATTGCCCATGTGAGTGATTGCTATTTTGTTTCTGTACGAGCGTCGCGACGCTTATTGTGAAGCGTCGCTTTCTTCACGACATCCCGGCGGTCTGTCGCCGCCAGGTGAGACCCCTAGTTACCTAGGGGAGGCCCGGCGACAACGACCAGCGACGGAGATGCCGACTCGACGCGCCTACAGAGTAGGTGAGTGGTCCCCGCCCGTCCAGATCCCAGAGCTAGCCGTTCACTGTCCGGGCTAAGGGACCGTCGTTATGAGTGTGTGAGCGGTAATGTAGTGTGTCACACCGCCCAGTGTCTACGCGGATCGCGGTCCGCACCGCGCCACCGCGTGTGAGTTTAGGTGCCTGTATAGTGGCGGATGTCTGTGTTTGTTTACGTAACGCGCCTATATTAACCAAGAACACGTAACGCAACAGATGTGTGTTATGTGTGTGAAGTCAAAGTGTCACAGGTAAGCTGCGTGTAACCTGAGTACAGCTTACCCGGGCGTCAATCCGGTGCGATGGGGGCATGGTCCGCTATCAGGTCGCGGGGCAGGGGTCTCGCGTCAGGGGGGCGCGCGTGCCGCTCAACGATTGATGTCGGGAAGTTGTATATATGCTAGCTGCGGTAAACTCTGATTGCGCGATGCAGTATATGTGTGACGTCAGTGTGATGCGTTGTTCACATGTAGTGGTGTAGATGCCGCCACATCACACTCAAAAATATCTTTGGTCATGCGCATATTTAAATCCCTCACAATTTATATTGCCATCGACACGCTAAGATAATATACCGGATAACATTGTGAGTTGTGTATTTGTTACCTCTATTATTAACAACTATGTCTATGTTCTTTAAATTCCTTAAAGCTATAGAAGCAACTAGTTTGTAGCCACTCGGTCAATTTGATTTTAAAAACATTAACCTGCAATAATTTTAATGATTTAGGAATGTTATTATAAATCAATGTACACATAGTATACACATTTTTCTTGTGAAAATCTAAAAGACCAGATGGATGATATAATAAGTTTTTGTATTGGCACAACTTCGCTATACCTATTGCCTAAAGTAATGCATGTGATTATTTGTAAAGATGCAGATGTCTCGTATGTGCATACTGGGCAGCAGAAAGATTTTTTTTCAAACTGAAACTCAAAGCATTTAATTCAATGTAGTGCACGGATTAATTAATTATACAATGCGTTGGAGCGTGGAAGTCTGGCATCGATTAAAGCAGGTTTTGGTTTGTTCCGGCTCGTTTTCGAATTATTTCTTTATTTTCGTCTCATTTATTTATCAGTTTGTTTCTTTTTTGTTTTGCATTTTAATTTTATTTTTATATGTATGCATACACACGTCACGTTGCAGTATAAAACTGATTTACATCCGTTACCTCGCCAGTTGAAAACCAGCGTCAGGCACTAGTTGTCTGGCATTTTTTTTTGCAGAATTAGGCCTTTTTGGCGCAGCCGTGAGGCACACTACCCTGCTAGTTTCATACTTCGCACTGTACACTTTTTTTATTTTTTATCATTATTTTGATTGTTTTGATTTTTACCTGCTCTGTGTGCCTTTTAGTCTGTGCTAAATAAACGTTTTTTCTTCCTTCCTTTCTTTCTTTCAATTAAACCATTTACAGGCACTTTTGAGTTGTCAAGGAGTCGGTCAGTCAGAAATATGAAGCTAGTTGCCCATTCCAAAGCGTAGTAGGTACCTATGGAGAAGAACGGGCAAAAAACTCCATGGACACTCTTTTAAATAATTTTGTTGTTACAAATATTATAGTTACATTATTAATGTTGACACTATAGGTGAGAACGATGTACAAAAACCGTACACGTTAAAAGCGTCCAGAGTTCGCCAAAAATTAATTAAAACTAATCCAAATAACAATTAATTAAAATAAGCCGTGGCAGCTAAGAGATGACCAGTCCCAACTGACGGCGCCCGTTCACGAACATGATGCATGGATCAGCACCATTCAGCTCAACCATTTTGAAGGCAGGGAAATGATCCAACACACATGCCACCGTCAGCGAGACATTTGAGTGAGCATGACATACTATCAGCCGCCAGGGCACATTCAAGTCAATCTATGACTTTTCCCCGGTAAGTGGTAGCTCCTTAGTACGAAGTAATCATACCTGTGCAATGCATCTATATAAAAAAAAATATTGAGTTTATAAAATGCAAATATATTCTTACAATCTTCAGCAGCTCCAATAGTATTTCAAATGTCAATTAATTAGTTGTGGTGTGGAGCAGGACCAGCACTATGCCAGGCATTTTTATCAGTGATGTAATTCCCTAACTTATAATATGCCTGCCTGCATAGTGTGCGTTTTACAAGGGATTTGAATTTCGTCTTATTCAGTTGAAGTATCTTATTGTAACATTTTAAACAATACCCCATGAAAGATGAGTCTACTTTAGCCAGTCTGAAACCTGGTTTTGAATTTCGTCTTATTCAGTTGAAGTATCTTATCGTAACATTTTAAACAATACCCCATGAAAGATGAGTCTACTTTAGCCAGTCTGAAACCTGGTTGAACTAATAGGTCCCTATTTCTAGTACTATTATGTCTTTCACCTCTTTTACTGTAAAGATGTAAATCTTTTCTTACGTTCATGATGTTTTCATAGATGTATTGACAAGGTACTGTCAAGATGTTAATATCCTTAAACAGTTCCCTTAGAGAATCGCGCCTGCGGATATTATATTTGGCTCTGATGGCACTTTTCGCATGAATAAAAAATAGACTAGATATCTGTAGCCCTTCCCCAAAGTAAAATACCGTAAGACATTATACTATGAAAGTAACTAAATAGACCAAACTCGCGGTATCCACATCAGTAAATTGACGGATTTTTCTGACAGCGTAAGCTGCTGAACTTAGCCGTCCTGCAAGAGATGTTAAATGAGGACCCCATTGTAGCCTTGAGTCGAGCCTGATCCCCAACAAAACCTCTTGATTCAGTACTATCTCACAATCACTACTCTTGACGTTTGGTAAAGAAAATCTTATGCACTTAGTTTTATTTCCATTTAGTACTAAATTATTTGCTGTGAATCAATTTTGGACCTGTAGTAGGGCGTTATTTACGTCGTCTAAATTTGAAGCACATCTATCTACCTTAAAAATTAAGGTAGTTTCGTCAGCAAATAACACCATTTGTGGTTGATTTATTAATAAATGGATTAAAATACACTAAAAAGAGGAAAGGACCCAATATCGAGCCTTTTGGAACACCCATTTTTACTTTTAAACCAAGTGAATTGACACCATTTATTAGAACTTGCTGCAGTCTGTCATTTAAATAAGATTTTACTAAACTGAGCGCAAGTTTTCCAAGTTCGTAATGCTCAAGTTTCAAAAGCAGGGTTTCGTGGTCGACGCAATCAAATGCCTTGGAGAGGTCACAAAAGATTCCTATGGCGCCTTGGGGCTCTTCCTATGCGTTAAAATTTTTTTTAATAAGGTAACACCGCGCGGTACGGACAATGTACGGCGATAGTATGAAGTTACATAGTCGTGACGTCACTTCTACGATAGTGTTGCCCTTGTCTAACACTTATTTTAAAACGTTTATAACTTGGCAGTTTTTTTAGCTTTTACAGTTTTTGTAATACCTATTGATTAAAAGTTAGTTGTTTTCACTGTTATCGATGCATCAAATGACCTTTTTGGCGTGGCAATGGTATTATGGATTCAGTACATGATTCTGAGCCCCCCCCCCTCTCCCCCTGCGTTGAAATATACCCTCGGTTATTATAAAATAGCTGCTCCATACATTTTGACCGGTGTTGCACTTTTAAAAGAGTTAAAAATATAATCACAATCTCATGTCGGTTGCTCGTGAAGGGTTTTATTATTATTGAAATGATTGAGTATTTGATTAAGCATTACCTTTTAAAACACCTTGCAGAAAACCGGCAACACGGACACGGGTCTATCATTATAAGTGTCTTTACTGTACCTGGATTTGAAAAGTGGTATTACTTTACTGTGTTTCAATAGATCCGGGAAGACTCCTTGATCCACACAAATTAAAAATTAAGGCTAAGTAAGGTGATATAGCCTCAATTATGGAGGTACAGACTTTAATAGACATTCCCCAAAGATCTTCGGTCAATTTGATCTTGATTTGCTGACAAGATTTTATTACTGTTAAGAGGTTAAGCTTAAAGTTAAATTCAATCGGGCAGGCTAAAACATTCGCCCTTATTAAATCAAAAGCGAGCGAGGGAGAAGAATTTAAGGTTTCTTAAAGAAATTTACAAATTCCTGAGTAACTTCTTTGCTATCGCAAATGTGACCACATAACGTCTCCCGTCGTCGTGTCGTCGTTTTTCCTAAGTCCTTTTGTTGGGCCTTTTTTTTTTTTTTTTTTGGGTGGGAAATCATCAAATGACTGCTCCCGCTCTGGGTGGAGCGGGAGGGCGTGTCAGACTTTTACTGACTAAAACCCACCGTGTTCCTTCAGTTGCCTGTGCCAGGGCCACGGTTTTCTCTGTGGAATAACCCGCGACCCTGAGGCGTCGGCCCTATCGGACCCCGTCATTTTGTGCTGACATCTCTTTGAGGCGCGCGTGGAACACAACGCGCCGTCGACCCGGCCGGGAATCTGCTTGCGATTCCCGACGCCCAGGGCGTCTCCTGCGGCGACTAGGGGCGTGAGGGCGCAAGGCTCTCTCCCTCACGCGCTCCGCCTCCTCCTTTGCGAGCATTACTGCTTCGCAGAAGGAGGTGACGGCTTTCCATTCCCTCTCGCTCCGTACCATGGCCTGGACCAGGGCCGGACGCGAGAGATCGCCGCCGCCAATAGCCTCCCTGAGGACACTGCGGTGCTCCGCCCAAGCTGGGCATACCTCCACCGTATGCTCCACCGTGTCCTCCGGGCGATCCACACAATGGTGACACCCGGGCTTTTGTTGGGCCTAAGTTTTAATTTAGTGACTAGTCACTAAATAAAAACTTAGGCCTGATACTGTGTGTGTTCTACTTAGAAGAATTATTAAACTCGGTTTGAACTACCGAAAAGAATTCTTAAACAAAATATTAACATAATTCTTTGTAAGGTCCTGATTACTTATGTAACAAATTAAAGTGCTATATTTTTTTTAAATTAACAGATGATTTGGTCTGGAATGTATCTGCATTTTTTGTTTCGCTATGTTGGACTCAAAAGTTACAGTTTGACCGCTGTGATCAGAAGGGAGATAGTTAACGATAGCTTTATCTAAATAGTCGCAGCAACAAATTACATTATCAAAACGTGAAGCAGTAGTTGTATTTGTTCGGGTTGGTTCTAAAAACACATTTGACAAATTGAATGATTTAAACAAATTCAATCATCTACTGGTATTTGAATTATTTTCTAAAATGTTAATGTTAAAATCTACACCGATAATAACTAATTTGTTACCGGTTGCAAGTTTAGCCAAAACATCTTCCATTACTGACTCAAATATAGTAGTAGTTTCAATAATTTGGGGGTCTGTAATCGTACACTATTACATGCTGATCTGGCTTAACACAAGACAGTTCAACGCTATGTTCAACCGATAGTTCAACTATGTTTTTACGAGCTTTTGGATGAGTGAACCACCACGCAGCATTGTTTTTGTTTAAAACAACTGGCCAAATTATAATTCTCGTAATTAATTAACATTTCAGAATCTTCCAACCAATGCTCAGTTATGCAAATAATGTCAAACATTTTTTTTTAAACCTTGAATATTTTGATGGAATAATTTCAAGGATTTCTGCTTAGCCCCTTTTCTACAGTTCACTATTGTTGTGTAGAAAATACCTTTTTGTTGTGTTGTAGCTTCTGTTGTCTTACAAACTAGTTTAAATTATCTGAGCTAACCACCTCAACATTAGTACTATTACTAATTGTGGTGCAAATTATAGGTGACTTCAACATTCTACTTATGTCTGGGTTAATAATAAAAGCTAATAGCATAGCTATTTGACGTCTCAAACTAATCGGCAGTTAAACAGTATCCCTAGTCGACCTTAGCTTATCAACAAAGATTTTGGTGTCAAAAAATATAAACTTATCACTATGGTGTCTAACTAAGAAAAGCATGTAATTTTTAACATGTGAATGAAGTTGTTTTGCCAATTCTTTTTAAAGAGAGGTTTACAGCTATCTAAAAACCATGCCTTGTTTATGACCCGGATGCAACGTTTCTGGAACTTGAAAACTCTGTCGATATCGGTCGAATTACCCCGCATGATAAGTCCATAGCTTAGGACAGATGAGTGATGACACATGGCCATGGTAAACGGAAAATGTAACTTCTACTGAAACATTTTGTCGTAGCTTTTTTATATGCCACAAACTTATCAAGTGTCTGACATAATTGTTCCACATGGCTTTTGCAATTGAGGTTTTGTCTATATTAAAACCAAAAAAAAAACATCAACTTGTTGTACTTTTTCATTTTTATAGCTAATTTCTAAATCTAATTGTTTAGAGTAAAATAAAAGTAGAAACGAGGTCAATTCTACTAATTTGGTCTTGCTAACATTCATATTTAACTTAATTATTAACCAACTAATTGTAGCTGACTCTAAGCTCTTTGGTAACTGATTTGTAATTTATTTTATCCTGACATTTTAAAATAACTGTCGAATCATCTGCAAAAAGAATACACTTCTGCAGAGTGGCCTCTGGAAGATCGTTTATGTAAATTAAGAAAAGCAAAGGACCGAGAATGCTACCCTGAGTTTTCACTTATTAAAACACACTCACGCACACTTTATTATTGAAACAGAGATATTTAAATCAGTAGTACTGATTTAAATTTCTCTTTCGATTGTATGCTGTCACGTTTCTTTATAATATTGGATATCTCAGTATTTCTTACTTATCTGGATAGCCATTCTAATTTAAAAATTCTGTAGAAATATAATTTGATTAATAGATTTAAATGATTAACAAAATCAAAGGCCTTACTCAAATCTAAAAATAATGACACCGCTGGATTGCCATTGTTAATATTTTCTTTTAAAAGATTCATAAAGTTGAAGATAGCAAGAGCAGTTGAACAACCTTTAAGGACACCAAACTGCTCTTTGCTTTTGCTTTGTCATGTGAACTGAGAAAATTATTTATCGTAATTTATAAAAAAATCCTTTCTGCCTTCTCGAAAATTTTGGATATGATGGATACTATAATTGTGACGGGCCGGTAGTTATTTGGATCTGACTTATTACCCTTTTTAAATAGTGGTTTTACGATAGACATTTTGAGCTGATCAGCAAACACACTTACCAAAAAAGATAGATTTATGACATGTGCAAGTGAAGGACATATGTAACTAGCACAAGCCTTCAAAACTTGTGTAGCAACGCCGTCATATCCACTAGTTTTACTATTATTTAGGGACATTTTTATTTTATTCAAATCTTTTGCATCTACATGATTAAGTCAAATAGTATTAAGATTTTTATTATTTCGATTAAGCTTAATATGATTAGAATTAAATGCTTGATTAGATGTCAAATTAATAAAATAGTCAATAAATATATTGAAAATGCCAGATGGATTATTATATGTCATATTATTACAATTTATTTAATCAATGTCATTTTCATCCTGCAGTTACAGCCTTTGCCTATTTTTTCTTTATATGTTACGCTTCTGAGCTTTCAAGCTGTTTATTTACGCTCCTTGCTGGGTAGTCTTCCAGAATCTTTACTTTCAGATCTTCAGGATTAGGCAGGGTGTCTCGAGCTTCGGAAGTTTTCGGCAAACTGTAGAGAAGCATTATGCTTTGCAGTTCTGGAGGTACTCGTACTTTCATTTCTGCGAGTTTGTCCACGATGTCCATGAAGTTATTTAATTAGCACTTATATCTTCTCCAGTGGTCATTCAAGTGACAAGACCTGTAATTTTTTGTGAACAGGCATCCCAACAGCGACGGCATCACCGGGTCTGGTACCGGAGGGCCCAGACAAAGTAACACTCGTAACATTTGATTAGCGATGACGCCAGTAGAAAAGCCAAAAAAAACTGTAATCTATGGGGTTGACATAAGCTATCGAAAAGTCACGTGAGCGTATGACATGTCGTAGTATCATAGTGAAGCGATAGTGATTGTAGAATAGTTATATCTATATTTTTTGGCTTTTCTACTAGGGTCATCGCTAATCGAATGTTACGAATGTTAGTTTGTCTAGGCCCTTTGGCCAGATAAGCTTGTGGCACTTGGCGTAATCAATGTATAAAAACAAAGAGTTAGTTATGTCGGCAGTATAGAGCTGGCCAAACTTATGTGTCGCTTAGTTTTATGACTAGGAAGTCCCACGACTATTCGCGCCAGTTTGACCACCTCCAAAATACGCGCACTTCGTCCTCGCTTCAGTTTGGCCAGTGCTTTATTGCCTACATATCTAACTCTTTTGTTGACTGCCTTTTGTTGTGCTTTGAGACCAATCTTAAAAAAAGCCACTTTTGGAGCCCCCCCCCCCCCCCCTCCCGTCTTCGTCACAGGTGGTATTGATGCGACCCCAAATTTCCTGGTGGACGACGCATATTCTGCAATTTTAAAATAAAGTCTCATTAGATGAGAGTTTTTAATATCTTAAACTTTGAGGGTTGAAGTTTAGTGTACAATACTTTAGATTTATACATGTCACGAAGCTTATAACTCGGACGCACTACTTGTTGACCCATTGAATTTTTATGGATGGCCACTTTTTCGGACGAACTCCTTCACATTAACAAAGAGCTCGCAGTCTTTATACGTACTGTCAATTTTATGTCCCTGTCTGCGTTCAGAATAATAAAAACCACCAGCTCCTCATTTAGTCATATTATTAGCTCATATAACACGCTATTTTGAGGAAACCATCGTTAAGATCTTTAACTAGGATACATATGTTTCTAGGCCAGAATACGTGTGTAGCATAAGTGGGTACTTAAGTGACATGACTAATACGGGCGTAAATGCTATGACTAGGTATACACTAGATTTTGTAATAGCAACTTGCTTACATATTAAGCACTTTATTATTTCTATGTAAAGTTTTTAGGGTTCCGTACAATGTGTGCCCCACAAAAAGTAAACAATATTTTGTTTAATCATGTTTAAATATCATACCCATCACGTTTGCGGCGTTTCGCTAGCAAAGGAGAACATTCCATATATTTTTGGGCTAAATGTGAAAGTGCGAAACAAAACAAAAGCTATATTCTAGAAGAATACGTTTTTCTCTTCATTCTTTAGTATGAAACCAAACCTGTAGGGCCATTCTGCTTCAAGTTACACGATTTTGAAAAATCACTTTTTCATCCTTATTTGTAACGGCTGAATGGCCCTCTTGTAGTGCGGTGTTTCTTGTTCATTTTTACAATTCGTAGGGCCATTCTCCGTCAAGTTACATGAGTTCGAAAAATAACTTTTTCACCCTTATTTGATACGGGTGTATGGTCCTCTTGCAGTGCGATGTTTCTTGTCGTCCTAGTGCATCTGGGCGGGCACTGGCCGAGAGCTTGTACTGCTAGATTTTGTCTATATTTATAAAATACTAAATTATAAAATGTCTTCGAAACGCATCCTGTTAAACAAATTATATTATCAATTTTTTTTTTTTCTTATGGTTGCATGCAACGGCACAGGAGTCATGAGGGTATTTAAACTGGTTTTCGAGAAAATAATTAAGTAAAAGTTGAAACTGTGACATTTAATATAAGAGATTACTTCAGAAGATTTCTAATGTTTGCAATCGCTTGCGAGTATAATTTCTTATAAGGCTCTTATTCTAAGAGAAAATGTGTTACACAATTAGCCGGCAGAAATGGTTCATCCAGTACATGACGGGGAGTATAAGTGACTCTTGGCTTTCTTAAGCTATCCGTTATTGCTGTACCTTAAAAAAAATGTTTAATTTAATTTCACAAGTTTGGCGTGAATAGGAACCACTGAATAAACCCAAAATCCAAAAGAATCTGTACCAAGATCCAAGAATGACAGACGAGACTTGCGGTTTTACGTGCTTTCCCTGGCATGGAGGGGTATTGGTATGTAAAGTTGGTTACCCATCCGCGGACCGACCGGACCGCGGCAAGCGCATCTTAACCGTTATCAGCAGCCAAATTGCGTAACACATTTTCGTAAAGGATTACGACTAATCTGTTTGATTTTGACAGTTCAACAACATTCATGGCGTTATTTACATTGTTGAGTAGACAAATTTTTCGAACATATGAAGCAATGGCAAGTTATATGGTATTTTTCTAACGGCGTATGCTTTTTTGACAATTTATCTATATTTTTAGGCCGACTGAAGCTTGGCATACAAAGTTATGCCTAAAAATACTGTGGTACTATCGGGTTTCAACTCTTCACACTTTAAAATAACACTAGTTTCTACTTGTCTAACATGGGGTATCGTAAATATAGTACATTAAGTTTTATTCTCGTTAAGAAGTAAGTTATTAACATTAAACCAGTTAATCACGTTAGCAAGGGCGCTAATATTGACAGCAGCCAGCTGCTGACATTTGAGCTTAAATAAAAGTAAAGTGTCGTCTGCAAACAACTCTGTATACTTAATGAGGTAAGGCAAGTCATAAATATAAATAAGTAACAAAAATAGGCCAAGAATTGAGCCCTGGTGGACCCCTATTCTTATACCAGATCGAGGTGATCTTTTTCCGTTAACATCAACTCCTGAATCCTATCACTTAGTTAAGAAATAAGAAGATCCAGAGAGGCGTTCCGGATTCCGTAGTGGTAGTTTCCTGATTAAAATCCTATGAAGAACATAATCAAATGCCTTGGACAAATCACTAAAGATGACCAAAGCATCGGATTTGAACTCCCATTTCTAAACATGTCCTAAAAGATCAACTAGCTAGCGATATATTGCTAAAGTAGCACACACAAAGTACGTGGGACACTCAGAAAGTAAGGCCAAAAAAATTATATGTACTAGATGTGTTTTTTTTACAAAGTACTCTCCACGAGCCTCTCTACAAAGTTTCATGCATCTGAACCAGCATTCGAAACATTTTTCCAGCGTTTTCTGCTCGAACGCTGACAGCGCATCTTACGGCGACAAAAATTGTATCCCTTTGAGCTAATTTTTTTATTTTTGGGATATAAAGATGTTACACGGTCTTAGGTCAGGGCTGTAAGGAGGGTGACCCAGGACTTTGACCGGCATGCTGCCCAGGAAGTCCCTCGTTTTGAGCGCGGTGTGCAAAGGCGCATTGTCATGGTGGAGTAGTAGCCCGCGGAGCCTTGTAGTCGGTCGCTTGTTGCTCACAACAGCCATACCATTCAGCGTTGATGCTGCTTTGATTCCGTAAAGGAATTGATACTTGACACAAAATATTACCCCCGCTTCTAGATCGCTTCACTTTGGTAGGCGTTGATTCGTTTTGAAACACCCAAACCGTCGACTGGCGCTTCGTTTCTGGATCGAATTGACAAATCAAAGACTCATCACCTGTAGTGATGTCGTAAAAACGCTGAGAGTAGCCTACTTCAAAGTTTATAATATCACGGCACCATTCAAAATCAAATCAAAAAATCAAAAGTCATTTATTCAAATTAGGCTGAGAATCAGCACTTTTCGAACGTCAAAATTACATAACAGTCGCCCAAAACGCCCGACCTTCACCACTTCCTAGTGCTTTAGCTGGGAAGAAGAAGTGGCGCAACAAACTCCCCAGCAGCACAGCTGTCTGTTCGGTTAGAAGAACTGGATTTGAATACAATTGTAAGTAATTACCAAAACATTAAATTAAAGACGACTATTCACCACAAGCAGCACCCGTTCACGAGCATAACGCAAAGGTCAGCCATTACCCCCCTAGCCATAGTGAGGGAAGGAGGAAACTCGACCCCCGACGCTACCGCAAGCAGTGACATCTAAGGGAGCATGACGAGCTTGCTGCCGGTTGCTCAGGCAAGAACAATATTATCAATTGTCGAGGTCGCTAGCTAACCACATATTGCAATACAGCTCATTAAAAAACATAGTAATGAGTAGATCATGTCAATAATGAATGAAGATAAAAAAATAATTTACTTATACCGTCAAATAAAATAAAAAACTAATTTATTAACTGTTATACCCTGTCAGTAGGTAAGCTGGTTCTGGAGAAAGAACACGAACATTGTCTTTAGTTAATCACAGCGACCAGCTGTTCTTATCGTTTAGGTAGTCGTTAATGGAATAATATGCCTTTTAACAAAGGTTGGATTTAACTTGAGCCTTAAACGCATTATAAGGTAAATCTAGTAAAGAAGAGGGTAACTTGTTATAAAAGGTTATACCAAGCCCAACAAATGAGTTATGAACCTATGAAGCCGGTGAAAGGGAGCACGTAGTTTGTTCTTATTTCTGGTGTTAACATTGAGAAAATCACTGTTTTTAGTGTGAAGAGATATGAGGAACAGGGTGTAAAGTTCACTCATAGTCTTGGAAAAGGGAGGATCCTCCGACCAGATGGATGTCGTATCTGGTGGGCAACTGCCCGATGATTGTTGTCGGGAAGTTGTAAATATGCTACCTGCGCGGTAAACGCTGATTGCGCGATGCAAGATTTGTGTGACATCAGTGTGATGCGTTGTTCGTATGTGGCGGTGTAGATACCGCCACAAGTGTATATGTGTAAATTTTGCCTAAGTGAGAATACCAATATCTTTAAAAAATCTCTAATATAAACTCTGGCTCCTAGCTGATAAATTGCTCGGACAGCTCGTTTCTGAAGGACGAATATATTTTCAATATCAGCGGCTTTTCCCCACAGCAGAATACTGTAGGACGTAATGCTGTGGAAATAACTAAAATAGACTAACCGAACTGTATCAACGTCAGTGTATTCTCTTACTTTCCTGACGGCGTAGGCGGCTGAACTGAGCCTCCCCGCTAGGCTTGATATGTGTGGGCCCCACTGAAGTTTGGCATCTACTGTTATGCCCAGAAAAACCGCCAAGTCTATGATTTCAAGCAGCTTTTATCTAAGACGATGTTGGGTCCTAGATTTCTAACATTCGGTAAGGCTAACTTCACACATTACGTTTTCTTGGCATTGAGAACTAGTTTATTTGAAGTAAACCAATCCGTTACCATTGAGAGTGCGCTGTTTACGTCGTCAAAATCTTGTCTATTCCTGTCTACTTTAAAAATAAGAGAGGTATCATCTGCAAACAGTACAACGTCACAGATTAAATCATTGATATACACTAAGAACAAGAATGGACCCAGTATTGAGCCTTGAGGTACACCTAACTGAACTGGTAGCTTGGAAGATTTCACACCATCGACATCTACACATTGGAACCTTTTATGTAAATAAGAATTTATTACTGTAGTAACTCGCCTATTGACGATAGTGATTAAATTCTTAACTGCTAGAACTTTTTCTTCCGTAACAGCCGTCTACTTGTTCATTCATCCCCCAAAGTTAGTCGACCACCTTTGAATTCGTTATACCACAGATATTATAATACTACGTACAGATACCCAATCCCATACAAAGAAATTACACCTCCCTAAGTCTGGCAATTGAGCTGGCAGTTTTTCGTCATAAAAATGTTCAACAGATGGCAGCATCAGCGATTCACTAATTGCCAGAGACAGTAGTTTTACGTCGCCATCTAGGAGTCGACCTACTTTTAAAACGTTTCGTGCCATCCTTTTAAAATAAAGTTTTATACTTCCGGTTTCAGAAAAACAAGTTAATAGATTTATTTTATGTTTCTATGTAAAGAAATAGAATTAAACTAAGTTGTTTGATTTAAATTTGTGACTATAAAGGTTATTTTAAAGACAAGACAAATTGAGTAAAACACCATCTTTTGCAAAAAGCTCTAAACAAAACGATTAACAGATGACTACTTTTATCATTATATGGGTTCGAATTGAAGGTAAAAGCTTATTTTATGTTTGTTTGTTGAAAAACGAGTGTGAATAGATAAATCAGCATTTAACAAGGAAGTCTTGATTTTTATTAATCTTATTTTAGCCAAAATACTGCCGTTTATCGCTTTCTAATGATTGTTAATTTCATTATGGTTACCCATGCTGCCATCTTTGACTTTTTTTGAAGACTAATTATAAAATGTTCTAGTTGAGACCCCATGGTATGATAGACTTCAGATGGCATTCATGGATGAAGGCCCTTCTAAGGCAAACGTGTGTCGTTGGTATAACCATGGGGTCTCAACTAGAACATTTTATAATTAGTCTTCAAAAAAAGTCAAAGATGGCAGCATGGGTAACCATAATGAAATTAACAATCATTAGAAAGCGATAAACGGCAGTATTTTGGCTAAAATAAGATTAATAAAAATCAAGACTTCCTTGTTAAATGCTGATTTATCTATTCACACTTGTTTTTCAACAAACAAACATAAAATAAGCTTTTACCTTCAATTCGAACCCATATAATGATAAAAGTAGTCATCTGTTAATCGTTTTGTTTAGAGCTCTTTGCAAAAGATGGTGTTTTACTCAATTTGTCTTGTCTTTAAAATAACCTTTATAGTCACAAATTTAAATCAAACAACTTATTTTAATTCTATTTCTTTACATAGAAACATAAAATAAATCTATTAACATGTTGTTCTGAAACCGGAAGTATAAAACTTTATTTTAAAAGGATGGCACGAAACGTTTTAAAAGTAGGTCGACTCCTAGATGGCGACGTAAAACTACTGTCTCTGGCAATTAGTGAATCGCTGATGCTGCCATCTGTTGAACATTTTTATGACGAAAAATTGCCAGCTCAATTGCCAGACTTAGGGAAGTGTAATTTCTTTGTATGGGATTGGGTATCTGTACGTAGTATTATAATATCTGTGATCGTACGATTCGTTCGGTTTCAGGCGACACTTGAAATCATAAACATCATATCGCGTAAATGTTCCCGGCGCAGATCCAATTTTAGTGAGACACATTAGATAAATGATTGGTCTCGCTACGCTCGACTAGATACCAAACTCTCTAAAAACAGTTGCTCCGTGAATGCGGCAACTCAATAAGTAGTGTGTGTAAGACATCGTTACTTGACATTTGTCAGTTGACATTGACAACTAGTGTGCGTGAAGAATTGTGCTACCAGCTGCTCAACTGTTACCCGAGTTAATGGGAAAAATATTTTATGTTGTGGCCTATTAGTTAAGTTACAAATATAGCTCAGAAAATACTTAAAAATGAACCATAAATTAAAAGCGAATGTATAAATATATTTGTGTATATATATATATATTTCGTAGGTTTCTTCTTTAGAAAAAGGAAGGTATGTGTATCAATGTTTAGGTTCCTTGGGGAAAGTTGTTCAGTTACATGGGTAGAATCACCCCTTGAAATAGTGTCAGCTATAATTTTTACACCTTATATGCATAGAGATTACAAAGATGAAATAAACTACAAGATCAAGTAATATACACTTACAAAGATAAACTATTTTTTTTTTAAAGATACGAGTTAACACAAACAAAGTGAATATCTGTAAAATTTAAGTTAATGCGTGAGTTGCCGCGTACGATCAAGATGTCTCTCAAAGATTTATAAGTTAGGTGTAAAAATTGAAAATATTCGAATGTGCAAGTGTGCTGCCATCTTGTGAAAAAGTGGCTGCTAGAACAAATACGGATCACCCTTAAGAGAAACATTTGTTACTAAAATGACTTCGAATTGGAAGGGTATCGGGCAAGTTTTGAAGCCAGGTAAAATTAAATATATTACAATTAAACACTGTGTTGCAAAAAAATCGGGTATTTATCTTATAATGCGTAATTGGAAAAACTGCCATGATTATGGTGGCTATAATGATTGAATATTATGTTGCTGGCATCTAATGGGCTAGAGCATTGTGGCCTGGGACATGGAGCCTCAGCTCGAACAAATTATAATAAGTCTTGAAAAGAAATCATAAATGACATCATAGATAACCATTATGAAATTAACGATCATTAGAAAGCAATAAACAGCAGAATTTTGGCTGAAATAAGAGTAGTAAAAAATCAAAACTTCTTTGTTTAATGCTGATTTACTTATTTACACTAATTGTGCACGTATTTTTAACAAAACCATAAATGAATCCTTTATTTTCAATTTGAACCCATAAAATGATAAAAGTAGCCATCATTTTGATAAGAGCTCTTTGCAATAGATGGCACTTTACTCAATTTGTCCTGTCATCAAAGGCCGCTTTCCGTATTGAGATTGCACCCGTTCCGAGTTAGCGTGAGAGCTATAACGATGTCCCGTGAATAGTCATAGATAACGTCACGGCATGCGCCATCTTGCGATAACGCCGACCATGCCCTTTAAATAATATCTATTCTATTCTATTTTTATTTATGGCAATGGTGCCGATGTCGACAATTCTGCCAATGTCGAATGTGATCTGAGAATACGTGTGATGGAGAAAAAAATATTATAATTTAAAAACAAAAAGAGAGGAAAAAAATAAAAATATATAATTAGTTGAATAAAAACAGTCGAATTTACTGTGAAACTTGCTGACAAAAATTTATTAGTAGTTACACTGAAACAAACAAACAAAAAATTTTGTTAGTTATATGATAAATGTACATAAATAGTCGACTACACAAAAACATCATAATTTTATGTCATTGACACGAATAAAAAACATCAAAGCCTCAAAGAGCTTTGGCGAAGAATGTGTTAGTAGGGATGGATTAAATAATATCACTGTGTAAGAATTGTTGACAGCTCTCATCTGTCATAATCGTTATATCTAAATCGGAATGCAAATTATCGATGGGAGCGCTGATAGTGATTAATGTGATTATGGTCTAACTCGGAATGCAGCCAAAGTAACTAGTATCGTTACTAATTTAAATCAAGCAACTTTTTTTTTTTTCTATTACTTTACATAGAAATATAAAAGAAGTATATTAACATGTTTTCTAAACCCGGAACTATAACACTTTATCAAAAAAGGATTGCACGAAACGTTTTAGAAGTAGGTCGACCCCTCTATGGCGTTGTAAAACTACAGTCTCTGGCAATAAGTGACTCGCTGATACTGCCATCTGTTAAAGGTTTGAACGTTTTAAAATAGCCAGACTTATGGAGGTGTTATTTCGTTGTATTGGATTGGGTATCCGTACGTAGTATTATATTATCTGTGCCTGGGATGAAGGTTGCAAATCAATCAATTACACTTTTTTCAAACACTGTAGTCAATGTTGTATTATGATGCGTGAGAAAATAAGAGGTAATTTTTTCCTCTGTAGCCGAAATGTAGTTGTACAATACACGTCACCTACCTTTTTAAGGAATTGAAGCGTAATGTTTTTTTTGTGTTAATATAATAATGATGATGTTTACAAGTTACTATTTGTTAATTGGTGAACTTATAACGAAAATTTAATGTTGATGTTAATGTCACATTTATTACAACACAAACGTTGATGTTAGTTTGTTCGTCAATCGTCCTACGATTTAACGACGAATAAACTCATAATTCAGACAAGTCGTAGTCGTAACAAACGTTCTTCTAAACGAGATTCTTTCATTTAAATATATCGTAGCAGTATTGAGAGTTTTGGCAGCATTATTGTCGACCGACTCTTAGAAACATTGTTCCTAAAACGGCATACGAGTATAGAACGCCATGTTTTAAAGGCTTAAAAGATGATATTTAAGGCACAGATATAATGAAATGAAAAAGTTCAGGCATTTCGTCAACGTCAACTACGTTGACGAAATTTCACTAATTCTTAATTGGCACTCATATTTAGAGCTCTGTAGCTCCTTAAGTAATAACAATGAAGAGAAGTGGTCATAATAAGAAATATTCTCCTTGACGAGATCTTTCCATTGCTATCTTAACGCTATTAGGCTTCAGGGTATAATCACCCGATATCCTTCCTACCCCAGTTCAATTCACATATATTTAATTTAATATTGGTCATTTGGTGGTACATTTTGGTCCAATTTTAATTGATGCACTACTTAAATGTTACATGCATGTTTTTAAATATATTAGTAGTGTAAGCAGTTGTTGGTAAAACAAAATAAAATTGAAATCGATACCGAAAAGCGAAAACAAAAAAAAAATGCGTAAAATTTAAACCGATCAAAAAAAGCAACTGAATAGCAAAATATACATAAAAACTTAGCTCCTACATTAAGAAAAATTACTAATGTTTGCGTCGGTTCCAAAGAAACTTATAGTAGTAGTATAGAAACTTGTCAACTAAAATGAACGGAAGTTTGAGTGATCTGTTGATTGTTTCTTGTTCGTGTACTTGAGTAGGTACGGTCCTCAGTGTCGGCGGCTGTAGTTGCCTCTGCCCACAGAGTACACAATATTATACTGAAACCTCTGCCGTTAACGTGTGACGCTCGTGCGTAAATGCATTAGAATGTACCTACATATTTATTATCAATTTGAAAAGTCACGTTGTTTGTCCAGTATCGAACCCGGTCCCGGTACTTGAGAAACGGGCTCCTTAGCCTCTACACGATATAAGTACCTACGTTGTTTTTATCCTTCATTTTGAAAGCCTATTATGCAGGCGTTCAGGCGTTCATAGTTATTTAATGTCTGAGTTTGAATCACTGACAAAGTCATAATGATCTTTAATTCTTTGCAATAAGGTTGCAGTTGGGTTGCTGCAATTGACGGGCCTGACAAATTCGCAATGAACTTTATGCTAGTTGGAATAAGGTTGCTATTGGGTTGCTGATGTCAGAGGTAAATTAACAGTGAATGAAAGGTATGTACTTATTCTTGCAGTGACATTGTAAGATTGTCCTACTACACCGTGTTTACACATATCTACAAAGTAAATTGGACGAGTTGTAGAATTTTTAACCAGTTCATTGTGAGGAGAGCTTCTAGGGCAGTGATACATTACGTTCTAAGTGAGCATAGTTCTGTTATTAAACTTTAGTTCTTTAAATGATAGGGAACAAAACAATTTATTTTTTATTAATTACTTCATTATTAATCATTTGTATGCACATAAATTAAAGGGTATTCCATTCTTTTCCATACAAATAATTAAACTTGTTCTTTAAAGTAAAATTAATAATCAGTACCTAATTAAAGACAATTCGAACAAAGTGATTTAAAATCATTGTTAAATATGACATCATAGAATAGTTCTATATAAAATATGAATAAATGTATTTAAAATATTGAGTGGATTAATTATAAAACGTTAGAGCTAACGACAACACCGGGACCTCAAACCTAATTAACTTTATGGATATACATAAAGACAACATAAATACTGTAGGAAATTCTTGCGAAAGTAGGTAAGTCATTTTAAGCATTTTTTTTTTTTAAAGGTAATAATAGGTATTTTAAAGGTAATAATAGATTCCAAGTTACTGGTATATTTAGGTAAATGCAGGAGGAAGATACAGAGGTACCGTCTCGAGCTTAAATAAATTACACGTACGCAAGCTTCCTAAGTAAATTTCCCCGTTAATGGCTGACAAGAGCTAAAGCGCGGACACTGAGAAACACGATGACACAACGCTGGTAATTTACTGCAAAAAATGAAGCATATATCTATTTACAAGAAAACTATTGATTGGACTAAAAAAAATTAAACAATAATACCTTCATATGTTGCTAGAATAATCAAATCACACAATTAGAATGATTGCATGTCATGTATATTAGTATGGTTTTTATTCGTTAAAAGACATTTTTACAGGTGTTTTTGTTTACTTTTCAAATTAGTTGTATTATGTGTTAAACACACTTCCTAACTAGAATATATCCTGAAGAATACCAAATATATTTCTGATTTTGTTTACTGCAGTGGATCATTTACTTTTTGGCATTATATACTATATATATTTGGCATTATATAGCTCTGAGCTGTATTGCAATATGTGGTTAGCTAGCGACCTCGACAACTGATAATATTATTCTTGCCGGTCCAACCGGCAGCAAGTTCGTCATGCTCCCTTAAATGTCACTGCTTGCGGTAGCGTCGGGGGTCGGGTTGCCTCCTTCCCTCAAATATGGCGAGGGGAGCAATGGCTGATCTTTGCGTTATGCTCGTGAACGGGTGCTGCTTGTGGTGACTGGTCGTCTTGCTGTTTATGGTTTTGTTATTGTTACAGTAATAATTCTATTAATTTATTTTACTTCGATGATCCTACTTTATAATTTATTTATTTCATTTGTTTGGTTTTTATTTATGTATTCCGTTTTGTTAACTTATTATTTTTGCTTGATTTTGTTGTTTTTTTTATGGTATTGACATGGCCAGCTGACGTATGGCAATACATTTAATTTAATGTTTTGGTAACAACTTACAATTGTATTTAATCCAGTTCTTCTAACCGAACAGACAGCTGTGCTGCTGGGGAGTTTGTTGCGCCACTTCTTCTTCCCAGTACTAGGAAGTGGTGAAGGGCGTTTAGGGGGACTGTCTTATGTAATTTTGACGTTCGAAAAATGCTGATTCTCAGCCTAGTTTGAATAAATGACTTTTGATTTTAATTTTGACTACCTTCTGGGTTCTATTTGTGAAGTAGGAGACAAACCAGCGAAGGAGATCCCCGGATATCATTGCATGCGATTTTATCGAGCACCAATCTATTTTCAACTTTATTAAATTCTTTTTAAAAAACACTATTTATCGCGTCAGTTTATTGAGACACGCACTGAAAATACATAACATAACAGCACGCCTTGTTTCCCCGAAGGGTTGGGCAGAGGTGTTACTACCTGTAGTACACCCACATTTCGCCAGTTATTTTTTAGGTCCCATGCAATAGGGGGCGAGCCTATTGCCATCAACCGGGCACAAATACAGACTTCGGGCTGCTACTGAGAAATTCCAAATAGAAAAACCCAATAACACGTGGCCCGACCTGGGAATCGAACCCAGGACCTCATGCTCAGCAGTAGCGACACTACAAACTGAAAATACAAACAATAAAAAAGGGTCTGTACGAGGCCAAAAGGCTCCTTAATGCACAACTCTTACTCCGGGACCAAACCTGAAGTCATTGGCATTGAGTCTAATAGATATTGCATCTTAAGGTAATGTGACAATCCTATTTTGCAGCCGCCACCATGTCGTGTCTCACGGCACTGTCGGTGGTCGCGGCGGCCTGTCTCATATGTTGGCAGTACTGGCGTTGGACCCACAGGCGGATATTGGAGCTGGCATCTAAAGTACCAGGACCGCCAGCATTGCCTATACTTGGAAACACGCTCATCTTCATGTTCACTCCTGGAGGTAAGTAGACGAATCTACGAATCTTTATAACCGACGAAAAAAATGAGGATGATCTCAAGTCGACGCGTAGTTGATTTTTTTAGGATATATTTTTCATGACTGTCTCGTTAGTTATGGGTTTGTTAACGCGACTGCTGAGTATATGGGTCCTGGGTTTGATCCCCAGGTTGCGCAAATAGCTTTTCGGTTTTCCGATAATTAGTTTCTCAGTACAGTAGTAGCCTTGAGTATGGATTTGTGCCTAGTCAATAGCAATAGGCCTTCTGACCAATTTCATGGAATGCAAATGAAACAAAACTAATAAAATTTAGGTGTTCTGAACAAGTGCACTCTTTTTTTTTTTTTTTTGGGTGGGAAATCATCAAATGACTTCTCCCGCTCTGGGTGGAGCGGGAGGGCGTGTCAGACTTTTACTGACTAAAACCCACCCGTGTTCCTTCAGTTGCCTGTGCCAGGGCCACGGTTTTCTCTGTAGAATAACCCGCGACCCTGAGGCGTCGGCCCTATCGGACCCCGTCACTTTGTGCTGACATCTCTTTGAGGCGCACGTGGAACACAACGCGCCGTCGACCCGGGCCTGGTCCTTACCGGACGGCGAGCTACCCATTGCTCGCCGTCCGCAACAAGTGCACTCCTAAGTGCCTAACCATTAGGGTAACACTAGCGTGGTGTTGGTTTTAATGATATGTACCTATACTTACTTACATATCATAAATTATGAAAACAACAAATTTGAAGTAGTAGAACAATCATTATAAAGTTTAAAATTGTCCATCAGTAACCCGAGGTCAGAATAATGATACTCATTTTTAAATCCAATGTTAAAATACATTCCTTGATAATAACATAACATAAAATCACGCCTGTTATCCCAGAACGGTAAGGCAGAGGTGTGGGTATGAAACACTACACCCACATTTCGCCAGTTATGATTAAGTCCCATGTAATAGGGGGCGAGCCTATTACCATCAACCGGGCTCAAATCCAGACTCCGGGCTGCTACTGAGAAATTCTAGATAGAAAAACCCAATAACACTTTGCCCAACCAGGGACCTCATGCTCAGCAGTAGCTCTTGCGACCACTAGATCAACGAGGCAATCGAGAGAGGCTTGATAATTTGTGTCATTGTTAAGTATATATATTTAAGTATATTATTAAGTATATCAATAAAATCATACGAAGGTAGGAAGGTGAAGTAGATAAACCTTAGCATCGCTATATCTATTTAAATAAATAAAATTTTGGTGTCTGTTACTCGTAGTAACGTCAAAATAACAGCTTTTTTACTAAATGCCTACGAAAGTATATACGGTAGTTATAACAAACATTATTTTTGTATGTGTCTGTTTGTTCCGGCTAATTTCCGAAACGGCTAGACCAATTTTGATGACATTTGGTATGGGGATACTTTGATCCTTGGAGAAAGACAAAGGCTACTTGTTCTTACAACATGAAATTAACAAAATAACAATACTTAGTTACTTATGGCTTGTGTAGTTAGTGATGATTGTTTATTATTTATTACACAATAGTAGACAATCATTAATTATACAAGCTTATAATTATTCAATATTCCCATCGGCAAAAATCACAGTGTTGTCCATTATTCCGTACAAACTCTCTTTCGTTATTTATGAAACTCATGCGCAAAATTTCATGTCTTTTAAGATTTTGATTAAGCAAGATTTTATTGTGTTTTTGTTAGCTACTGAGTGAGTTCAGTAGCTCGGGATCTGGATTTGAGACCGGTCGATGGCAATACATATATATAATAAATTAAATAATTATAGCCGTAAACAAATTATACATAAATATTTACTAACCATTGATTATGCACACACAGAAGATCTACTTGTTGTCTGCAAATAGATCCACCAACATGATATTTTACTGTTATTTACCTAAGTTTTAATCTAGTTTTTAGTTTGTACTCATTGTTAATTTATTATATTAAGTAATTTTGCACTTTCTAGCCTGAAACACAGGTTCAACCTAGTTCAGGCATATTAGGAACTGTGTTCTTTTTAATTGTTATGGTATCGATTGTAAATGTGTCCCTTTTTATATAATTAAACGGTTTTATTTATTATTATTATTATACACACTCGGCGTCTATTACATGGGACTTTGACATAAGTCTGCTGTCTAAATAAGAGCAGCCGCTTTGAAGAGATTCGCGGAATATAGACAGATTTATAACAAAATTTTGACTATTTTGAGCAAAATATGGTGACGCTACCCCTACTTTTCCTACCTAACTTGAGTTGTAAATGCGCTAGACTAAAACAAACTCAGTTACAAAGCTTCACGGCTGTATTTCCCGACAGCTTCACGGCTGCTATTGAACGGCTTTAAATAGTAAGTAGTAGAAGTAGTTCCTTTCCGCATGAGGAATACTGACTTTGTCTACCAATTTAGCAGCAAACACGTGACATGTGGTCAGCAAATGTCAGCTCCATACAATTTGAGTTTTCCTGACGCCAATGAAATTTTGGCGTTTCCGCGACAGGCTTCATTAGCGGTAGATCAAACCCTGACGCCAACGCTGAAAAAAGTAAACAGTGATACTTTTGTTATGATTAGTGTACAGTGAGGATAAGAGTCAGTAAACAAACAGTTTACTCCTAGCATTCTAATAGCCTATCTAAGAAAGAAGTATTAAGGTTTGGAATCGAGTTTATCTTTATAGGAATAACAAATGTAAGAACCACAATCATTTAAGCGCACCATTGTGCGGTTGTTTACATTATGCATTTCATAATCTCAAGTAGGTCCAATACTAGTTAAAAATGGTAGTCAAATTTGGAGTAAATGATAAAGTATCGGAAAAAACCTGCCTTTCCATAAATTCAATCAGCAAACTAAATTGCTCGGGACTCGCCCGAAGTCTAGATTCCATCTAAAATTAAAAAAATATGTATTGATTGTACTCATCGCACTAGAATTTTTTTTTTTTTTTCATAAATACTGACTAGATCACAGTTCTTACATTAACTTGAATTACTATTTAAAGCCGTTCACTCACTTTATTTGTAATAAAACACTCTTCAATTACTTTCAAAGTTTCACAACACACAACACTTTTGAATAATATTGTTAGCGCGCTATTGCGTTTGACAGTGACAGGAACACTGAACGCAATAGTGACACTTGCTACACACTATTCCATAAACTAATTATAGAGTGTTTCGTGTAACGCTGCGGAATGGGCGTTCTGCGTTCCATGTGTAACTTGTCTACCATTTTACACACGCTTACGTCAAGTCCTTAGCGTGAACGGAAAACGCTTGAACGGAAAACGCTTGGGTTTTGTCTAGGCCCCCAGGCCCGGCCGCGCGCCTCAATAGATGTCAGCACTATATGACGGGGTCCGATATGGTCGATACCTGCCTGGGTCGCGGGTTGTTCGAAAGAGGTACCGTGGCCCTGGCACAGGCAACTGAAGAAACACTGGTGGGTTTTAGTACGTAAAAGAACACAACAAGAAGCTGGAGAAGTCATTTGATTATTTCCCACCCAAAAAAAAAAGAGTCCCCGATGACTGGTACTACTTAAAACTTCGAGACATTTGAAATTGTCAAGATCTTTTTTCATGGAACATTGGATAGATATTTGTGAACCTAACTTTGTGTTAAATAATATGAACAAGGGATTGTGCACATTTTTTTTGGTCTTTGTCTGGTGAAATATTAATGATTTAATGTAGTCACCTTAGATAAATAATCAATCATTTATCTAAGGTAATCACATAATTGTGATGTCACAGATTGTTTACAATTTATTCTAAGGCAAAGCTGTTTAGAGCTTTATGAAACTTGCCATTGAATTTATATTTTTGATTCATGACCATAATCAGATATTAAAGAACTCGACTGTACCTTTACCTGAACTACCAGAATATCCTAGCCAGTTTTTATATAATGGTAGTAATAAAACCACACACTTATGATTTGTCGTTTCGTTCGGTTTTCTTGTAATTTACCGGTCTAATAACTGTTATGTGGCAAGGAAATGGTTTTATATACTTTTTTTTTTGGGTACGGCGAGCGACAAAAGCACTTCTTTTTTTAAACCTTATTTATTTCGCAAAATATTTAATACAAATCTGAAGTGCTCAAATTAAAACTTACTCTTATTTATAAATGATGTAAAGCAGAAATACATTTTATCGAATAAGTGTGTGGTATTTTTTTGTTATATCAAGCGCGCATTGCATCGAGGTTAGTTAAGATTATACTTTAGCTTAGTTATTAAACGAATATTATGGTACCTACCTGATACAACTACAAATGAACGATTTTCGGCCCTTTTCCTTAACTTGTGCTAAAATTCTGGTCAAATTTCATGATTGTAGGTCAACCGACGGGAAGTACCACGTAGGTTTTTATTCATTTGCGAGTATCAAAATATGTCGCATAAATTACCGTATTTTTAGCGTTGACTTAGAAGTTTGGTTTTTTTAGAGCTCCAACAAAGGGACTTTAAATTTACGTATTTGAAATTAATATCAACTTGATACCTCCACGCGTTCCTGAGAAAAGGGGTCTTTTTTATTTTCTTTTATTTATTTTATTTTATTAGAGATGGGTTTGCTCTTGACTCTAGTCTAGGTCAGAAGTGACAGACAAAGTCTACGATGGAGTGAGCTTACCCAGAAGAAGCCTGTTCACTGTACTGTACCTGTCCGTCTGTCTGTCTGTCTTGACAGACAGACAGACAGACGGACAGGTTAGAGTACAGGTAGAGGACAGGCTACAGGTTAGAGGGCAGGGTAGAGCGGACAACGAAGTGATCCTAAAAGGGTATATTTTTCCTTTTGAGATACGGAACCCTAAAAACGTTTTGGATCGACCCAGCATATCGGATCATTATCTTTTTCGAGAAATTATCTACCTCAAATTATTTTAATCTCACGAAGCAACGCGCGCTTTACTTGTTACCAAATGTACAAACACGCTGTGAACGTGTGTGTAAGTGCAGGAGCCATAGATTAAAAAAGAACTGTTTTTATATACCTATATATTTCTATGCCAGGAGCTCTCGGTACAGTCAGAGACAATGGCAAAGTCAGAAAATTGGGTGTGTGTACTTGTGTGTATTATGTGCTGACGCTATTCGTCTTCACGCACACATTAACAGAGTGTTAGCACACATGGATACCACATGTAAAGTGCGCGTAGCAAAAATACTGTACAAACAATCAATTTTACTTCTATTTAAAATTAGGCGAGATGAAGACCTTATTAATTCATCCGGTAACCTTACAACATCATTACAACCTGTACCTACATAACAGTTGTGGGGGCATCTACACCGCTACATGCGAACAACGCATCACACTGACGTCACACAAATCCTGCATCGCGCAATCAGAGTTTACCGCGCAGCTAGCATATATAAAACTTCCCGACAACAATCGTCGAGCAGTTGCCCACCAGATACGACATCGGAGTCGGAGAATTTTCCATTTCTAAAAAAGAGTATGAGTGAACTTTACACCCTGTTCCTCATATCTCTTCACAGTAAACATAACTTCCTAACTATTGTAATATTATAAAGTAAGTTTGTTTGTTTGTTACGCTTTCACGCCAAAACGGCTGAACGGATTTGTGTGAAATTTGGGGCACAGGTAGACCATGACCAGGGTAAGGACATACAATTCAACCTGAAATGCAAACTACACACGTCGCGGGCAAAAGCAAGTTTAATATATTATCAATTATGCAATTATTCTACTTTGTCACGCAAACATCATACTTAGTAGAGATTAACTTGTTTAATTAACACTAAGACCGTATGCACGCATGGTTTAAGTACTTGTTAAGCTACCTATGCTTCACTGTGACACACATTCTACGTTCTTGAGGACATCGGAAATTCTCAAATTATAGGTAAACGTATGCATTCCACGTTCTTCTTTGACATTTCCTCCACTGGGCTTCACAAATCCATCAAATAGCTCGGTTGTAGAATATATGAAATTACTTTAATGCTATCGTGTGTTTAAATGGTTCATGTTATTTTTTTGCGAAAAGCTTATGAAGGCGCTTGCCTTTATTTCACTTCTTATCTCTTACCCCGGCTTAAAATCTTAAATAACACAAAGTTGGGTTAGTTACACCATTTATAAACAAATAAAAAAACGCAAAACAATAATAATGAAGATAATATTCTGAGTGGGTACGAAGGTCAGCTCGTGCCTATTTGACAACGGTTAGGTTATTAGGTGCTTATCACGCCCTGACTGGAGGCCTTAATTTATTAGGATAATCACAGGCAAGCCCGGTTACGGAGGCGAGAACCTTCTAGGTTGACCTGCGAGAAGCCAGAAAAACTAATCACATTTTTTTTTTCATTAAAATTAAATTTTGCAGCAGTTGTGACCGACTGGTAAGTTATAGGTCATAGATTCGAACCTTGACAGGCTCTTTACTTTGTGTAAATGATTTCATCACCACTGCTCTCAAAACCGTGAAGAAACACATCGAGGGGAAACCGGCTTGTCCTAAAACCAAAAAAATTAAAGACCCGTGACATCCAACAACGCGCACTGGGCCCGCGGGGTGGATTACAGCCCACTACCTCGCACGGAGAGGAGGTCTGCGTCTCAGCAGTGAGAAAATCATATTCTGATGCATGGTTAGCTAGCGACCTCGACAATTGATAATATTATTCTTGCCTGAGCAACCAACAGCAGGTTCGTCATGCTCCCTTAGATGTCACTGCTTGCGGTAGCGTCGGGGGTCGGGTTTCCTCCTTCCCTCAAATATGGCGAGGGGGGTAATGGCTGACCTTTGCGTTATGCTCGTGAACGGGTGCTGCTTGTGGTGACTGGTCGTCTTGCTGTCTTTGGTTTTATCATTGTTACAGTAATTGTTCTGTTGATTTATTTTACTTTGATGGTCCTAGTTTATCATTTATTTATTTTATTTGTTGTATAATAATTTCAGTATTGCATATGTAAGCTGCCATGCACTTTAGGCCTGAAGGCTTTATTTATGTATTTGTGTTATTTACATGCAATTTTTTTTCTTTTTTTTTGTCATTGGCGTTTCGGTAATTACTTGCAATTGTTTAGAATCAAGTTCTTCTAACTGAACAGACAGCTGTGCTGCTGGGGAGTTTGTTGCGCCACTTCTTCTTCCCAGCTAAAGCACTAGGAAGTGGTGAAGGGCGGGCTTTTTGGGGGACTGTCTTATGTAATTTTGACGTTCGAAAAGTGCTGATTCTCAGCCTAATTTGAATAAATGACTTTTGATTTTGATTTTGTTAATTATCTGCATATTTTCATTTCGATGAAGCCCTCGTACTCGTATTGATTATGATTTAATAGAAATTAAAAAATCTCTTCAGGCACAGTTTTCAATGTTGCATTTTTTCCAATTTCCAGAAATTCTAAACAAAATTGAAGCACTGTACGAAACATATGGAGAATACTTCAAATTCTGGCTGGGGCCTTATCTCAATATCTGCGTGAAAAATCCAAGCGACATTAGAGTAAGTATTTATTTTTGTTATACTGCAGGAGCAGAAAAAATCAAACGGCGCAAGTATAACACCTTATTGGGAGCTATATGTTTGAGCCGTTTGGGGTTGAAATACTAGGACCTTGGTCAGAGTGCTCTTTGACTATTTCGGGACATCGCCAAGCAGTTGGTCGATTTTTCACGTGACCAAAAAATCAGCTTTGCCATCCAACGTGGCAATGCTGCCAGCCTTTTGGGCACTTGTCCCGTTTACGATTTTTTTGATGCCATTTGAGCCCTTTTCCCCTTTTTAGTGTTCCGTACGTCCTAATGAAAAACGGAACCCTTATCCTATAAGGGTTCCGTTTTCTTCACTCGTGTGTGTGTGTCTGTCTGTCGGTCCGTCTGCCACAGCCAATTTGCTGCGAATCTACTGGATTGATTTAGTTGAAATTTGTTACATATATGAATTTCTGTGATCCAAAGACGGTCGTTTAACGTAAATAAACGAATTTAGAATACGGTAGTCGTCAGTTTTGGGGGTAAACTAGATAATTAAAAGCAAAAGTTTAGCCAACTATACTGTGTATGGACATATCAAATGAAAGGGCTTGTTGTGAGGGTATCAAACATATTTTTTGTATAATTGTAAACTCGTTGGTCTAGTGGTCGCAATCGCTACTGCCTAGCATGAGGTCCTGGGTTCGATTCCCGGTGGAATTTCTTCGTAGCAGGCCGGAGTCTAGATTTGTGCCCAGTTGATGGCAATAGGCTCGCCCCCTATTACATGGAACTAAAATATAACTGGCGAAATGTGGGCGTACTATAGGTACACCTCTGCCCAACCCTTCAGGGAAACAAGGCGTGATGTTTATATATTGTTATGTTATGTAAAATAAACAGTATTGATGTTATTCAAGAAAGTACATGAAAATTGACCGTTGGCCCCACCTTACCTCCATAACCACTGAGCCAAAAATTAATTTTCTAATTTCTTATAGATTACAGGAAAACCTATACAGTTGCAGTTGGAATGAATGAGAGAACATGTTTATCAACTACAATGTCAAGTTTATTCTTAGGATCTGGGAACAAGGTAGAACCCCCGCCAAGCCAAAAAACAATAAGCAGGGGCACTTCCTACCTTTTCTCGAAGCGTTTCGTCTTACGTTCATACCCTCATTGTTAAGGCCCGGACATTACTAGACATGTTAAATTCTCAAGATAAAATGTAGTTAGCAGACTTGTAAAACACTAAGTTTTATGTGTCTAGCTTTTACACTAACTCGCTCATGCACTCGGTAATCAAACCTTCTAGGGTACTTTGCGAAGTCATAAAAAGCTACAGTTTGGTATGCAGGATAGGATTTGCAAACAAACAACAAAAATAAAAAACTTCCACCCTCCAACCTCCTTAAAGCACCACGCCACTGCCTGCACCTCGCAGGTGCAGGTCTGTATTCTCTACGGGTAATCAGTAGACCTACTTCCATTTGTTAATATGAAAGCTAAATTAGCATGTACATAAACAGCAAAGACGAAACTCTTTTTCACACGCTTTAATAGGTTTACTTGTAACTAAAATGTAATAAAATCTTAGAAGTCAATTTTTACCTACTTCTGACTGTCGTATCGAACTGAAACTTTGTATGTATACGTAGTTTGGATGACAAAACTATAATTTGGTATTTTGAAATTGATCTGATGTTGGAGCCAGAAGCTCGATGATGAAACTCTTTAGTGGCTACTAGTAAACCCCTTGAGTTTGGTCAAATATGATTGATTCATTTTGACGAGTCATTGGGCTTTGGCAACGAGGGTCTGATGATGGAGCCAGGATGTGGATAGTAGAACTCCTTAGCGGTGGCTACTAGTAAAACTCTTGAGTTTAATGTCATATGATTCATTTTGATGAGTATATACGATCTGTTTTTTTTTACCCATTTCTCTAGGGTATGATTGAGACCATATCAAAGAATCAACTGGCATATGAATTATGTTTCAATCATCCTTTTTTTTTTCATACATAATTATTCGACAAAGTCACGATTATTAATGTAAAACACCCTAACCTTAACGTCGCATTTTTTTAGCTTTAAATATGAATGATTGGTTTGAAGAAAAATGAATTACTCGTATTTATCCATGAAACTTAGAAACTTAGATACACATCGAGGGTATATTTTGTACGGTAAACAAACAAAATTGACAACCTCGCAAAAGTAAAGATTCGTCATACCAGTGAAAATTTTTGACTTAATTTAATTATGATTGAAGATATCTCCGAAACTTTCCATTTTTGGACCACCTATTCTTGAAGTTTTAGTATTATTTTTATCTGCAGAATAAAATCCTAGAGTTTTGGGATATAAAAAAACAGGTTTTATTTCACTTGGTGCCGAGGGTTTGATGATGTGTAGTAAAACCTCGAGTTTGGAGTCATATAATTCGTGTTGATTGATGTGAGCCCGAAGGTGGATAGTTGTACTCTTTAATGGCTACTAGTGAACCGCTGGAGTTTGGGATCATATGACTAGTTTTGACGAGTCAAATAGATTAATTAGGCTGGGTAACGAGGTTCTGATGACGGAGCCAAGAGGTGATATTGGAATTCTTCAGTGGCTCCTAGTAAACCGCTCAAGCCGTAACTTCAACTTCGTTTACTTTAGCCGTTGATCAACTAAACGAACAATATACTAAACTAAAAAGTAAAACAATAAAAATACGTAACTACGTATTTTTACTGTTTTATTACTACGTATTTTTAAAAAAACGCTCCACACTTTTTGATTTAATCATTGGATCAGAAGAACTAATTCAAGAACAAGTCAATATAATTATTGCATATTTTTGTGTGCGTGTTATAAGCGTGTTATTTTTTTACGGACATACTTTTCGTTTGCTATGAAAAAGGTAACTGCTGGCGTGCAAGAAATACCCTTTTTTCCCGACTATACCAGGAGTAAGGTTACCTAATGATTATAATATGTCTGTGTAATATCAGTACAAAATTACCGCATAAATAAAAATAAATAGAGCACCCTACAAAAAGAAATGTTTTCCCATAAGCTCATAGGAGTGTCTGTGCGACGGACGCGAAACGGCCAAACTGTAAATTTTGACCAATATAATAAAAGGTTTGTAGAGTTAAGCCTTGTAGAGTTAGGGGCTTGGCTCTTCATTCTCATTATTTTTTTAACAATGAAAGAGTTTTGTAAGTTCTGGCAACCTTCTTTAAATGAAATGTTTTTGGTGGGTAACATCATCGTACGGAACCCTCTCCAAACGAGTTCAAAACGCATTAGACCGGTTTGTTTTATTATATACTTGTACATTCTACATATATTTATTTTATAACTGACATATGATGAATTCAAGGTTAAATAAATTACAATATACCGTTAGTTGGTATATTGTAATTTTCTATGAAACAGCTGTTTTATGAAAATTTCTACGGGTGTAGAATCATAATTATGCTGAAATCATGGCCACAGATTGCGCACAGATAAAAAATGTATCCTGTACTTTAATAAAATATACATTTTGTAAAAAGCTGTTATTTTGACATAACAAGCAGACACTTAAATTTTATTTATTTCTATATTTATTTAGGTATATGTTTGTAAATAAATTACAAATAGACACAAAAAAATTATTTCTTTGTATTTATATTACTGTTGCCTTTAACGCGGACAAAGGACCAAAAAAAAACTGACCTTGCTGACCTGACTGCATAGTGAACACACAACATCACGCCAGTAATCCCTAAAAGGTTAGGCAGAGGTGCACTTATAATACACCAACATTTCGCCAGTTATGTTTAAGTCCCATGGAATAGGGAGCAAGCCTATTGCTTTCAACGGGACACAAATCCAGCCTCCAGACAGCTACTGGGAAGTTCCAGATGGAAAAACACAATAACATCAGTGCATCGTTAAAGCACGTGCCGAGAATACAGATGAGGAAGGTGAGTTACCTTTGAGAACCATGTCCTCAATGCTTCATTAACTCACTTGCAACTGGCCTAGAACGCTTGAACGAACGCAGACGGCAGCAGCCCGAATGATGTTATTATGTTGTAGTGCATTCTCGCGTAATTTTAGTACTATACGACAACGTTTATCTAGGTCGAATACATTACTAAGATATTACATAATATTTTCTCCTTAAATCATGATGATAGTAATAGTCCTTCAGACCGAATTTCGGTCATGGCGGCCAATCTCAACAGAGACACATATAAAAAAGTTTATTAAACCAACTTATGTAAAATTACATTTTTAAGTTTGGAGTCACCTCATAATTCAAGCAAAGATTTGCTTGAATTAGGAGGTTCCGCTCTTTCAGTTTACATTTATTATACATATGGGTGAGAGAATAAACAAAAGATAATTTTGAAAGCATATCAAAGGTTTTAACTATACAAAAAGTACAAAAACTTATAAGGGTAAATAAGGAAAACGCTCAGTGTTATGTGTGCGTGTGGGGGGGAGTATGTGTGAGGTGGCTCAGTGTTATTTGGGGGTGTGAATGCTGTTGTAATAGGTGTGATTGTATCTTTAGATCATATGCTTTTTGGGAATTGTGTGATAATAAGGAGCATAGCTTCGATTTCTTCGTTACTTTTGCTCTTCAACCAGTGAGTGTCTTTTTGCAGTCGCCGATATGTCATAGGGTATTATGGTGAGAATTTTGTTGAGAGAATTGTATAAGCGAGAAGATTTCTTCGTGTATAGTTTTGTAGCAAATGTAGTTTTGACTTGGGTTTTTGGAGCTACTTTATTCTTCCTCCTATTTTGTATCCTGGGAGTGACGAAGGGAAGTGATTTATTATTCTACAGAGTAACAAGCACTTGAGTAATGTGCACGTACAGCGCAGACGCAGGTGCGCTCTCTCTTCCCTCACTCTCATAGTCCGATCGGACGGTAATCCGACAGGACGAGAGAATTGTGTGGTGAATTCTTTATGCGGTATCTGTTCGACCACATTTTTCTTTTGAAGAACCGGATTTTGAGGGATCACCCAATAGAAGCTGATGAAGGTATATTCCCGTTTAAATGCAAAAACTTGACGTACTCTATAGGTCAGTGTCTTAGTGCCAATTTTACCAATGAAACTGAACGCGAATAGCACATCTAAACCGCGTTCAAGAGCGTGTAGTGTCAATATTCCATATAAAATAATGACACTGACAGCTCTTAAACGTAGTTTATGTGCTTATCGCTTCCAGTTTTATTGGCAAAATTCCCTTAATCGTTCAGTCTCATATTATCCGTCAAAATTTGGCTGTTCCGAAAAAAATAAAGCGATATAACCTTTAACCTAAAGTCCAGACATCATCTTGGTCAGATCATTTGAAGTCCATGTAGATTGGTGTCTGAAATGGTTTTGAGGAAAAACCACACAGAATGAGTGGACCAATCCAGTCAGTGCACGCATTTGCCAGAATCATGCTGCTCAACACAGAACTACAGGTGCTCATCGATTCGACGAACTTTCAAAGAAAGGACATTTGGGTTGGCCAGATAAAATACTCAGACTGCTCGACTATGATTAAAACTAACTTAAAAAAACAACAAATCCACATCACATCGACATCACAAAACACCAAGTAAAGACGTGATCTAACTAAACACCTATTATCTATAATATTTATTATCCTCCGTATAACAGTCCGTTAACCAATCTCCCATAATTATTTTCAGGCATTACTGACCAGCAACAAAGTGAACCAGAAAGGACCATTGTACGAGATTCTTGTGCCATTCATTGGGTATGGTATTCTTGCGGGAGGTAAGTCGCCCTGTACTTCTGTTGCTTTACACCCATAATCCCAAATAGGCCGAGCTCGTACCATAAGCCATTAGTGTAAGTACAGAGCAAGTCAAGGTGGCAATTAACAGAACAGCCACATCGCACATGGTGTGTGTATGGTCAAGTATTTTGAATATTGGTGACCCCTGTAATTTTGATATGAGTGGCCCCTATGTAGCAAAAACAGGATTTGCCTAATAATTAGTAATGTGAGTACGTAATGTTATATCATTAGCGAAAATCAGAAACGAAGTTATCAGGAAAAGTACCGACATAGCTTGCAGAGGAAGCAAGCTGAAGTAGCAATGGGCTGGCGATATTTGTCGTAGGACCGATGTCCGGTGGAGCAGACGAGTCCTGCATGTCAATTCTGTAAAAATCTCACCGTGAAGACATGCGTGCAGGGAACTGTCACTGTTATCCCGTCTTGGTCAATCCCTAGCATCAGTGACACTGACAGCTCGCTTTACATAAGTTTAACGGTGAGATATTTACAGAATATCACTACTGGTGTGGAGACCGCGTATCGGCAAGCTAAGTGAGGAACGCCTCCCAGCTAGATGATCTCAAAAAGGTGGCTGAGATAGACTGGATGTGGAAGGTGGAGGACAGGGTGTTGTGGTGCAGCCTGGGAGAGGCCTATGTGCAGCAGTGGACGGCGATAGGCTGAGTTGATTGATTGATATTATTAGCAAGCCCTTTCGCCTGGGGGAAGAAAGCAGCCTTACATTGATTGAGAAAAATCTGAAGCCCTAGGGTAGTACTTAAAACAGTCAGCAGCATAGCCTAAAGCCAATATTCATAAAGGTACTTCAATCATATTTGACATAAATGATTCCTTAACCAATCAAATCAAATCATTTATATGGGTAGGTACTTAAGATGGTACATTATTACAATATAGTTCTTTAAAGAAATGAAAGATTTCCACTTCATACAGGTCCAACCTGGCGTAATCACAGGAAGATAGCAACTCCTTCTTACAACAAGAGGTCTGTGGACCACTTTACGCCTGTCTTCAATGCGGAGGCTGAGAAGCTGGCTAGAATTCTCAGCCACAGGGACCCGACTGAGTGCTTCGATGTTTATCTAGATATTGTAAAGTGCACCACGCAGAGTGTAAACCGTAAGTGTTTTCTTATATAAACTACTAGCTTCTGCCAACCCGCGCTATTACACTATTTTCGCAATGCGTTCTTTTTTATTTTCACTTTTTCCTCGGCTATTATGACGTGGAGTGATGTTAAAATAGCCTACAACCTTTCTCAAGAATTGGACTACCAAATTTAAAAATATGTTTTCAAATAATACAGGTAGTTCAAGAGATTAGCACGGTCAGACAGACGGACAGACTTTGCGGGAAGACTTTTATATTAAGTAGTGATAATAATATACACTAGCTTTAGCAGCGACTAATTAGATTAAACGGGTTTTTATTTACATAACTGGCGAAATGTGGGTGCAATATAGGTATACCACTGCCTGACCCTTCTGGGATTACAGGCGTGATGTTATGTTATTTAAAAAACAGTTTATTTCTTGTGGATCATACAGTTTCAAATATCTATCTAAATTCCTGAACTATATTAATAGTTGCACTACCGTTACCTATCTATTTCAATCAACTTTTATAAAAAAACCGTTTTCTTATTTCTAGTATTAATATTCTTATTTTAGTGTTGTTTGTTTTACGTTCCGTACATTTAGTTATTAGTAGCAGTGTTTTCTTTTTGTTAGTACTTAATTGTTACATATAAACTATTATGGATATGTTTGATCTACATCTATAAGAACAAATGGACCTAACATTTGTTGTAGGAATGGAAGGTGCTGAACTAATGGCAGTAAGTTATCATTAGTATGAGAAAAGCCTCAGTTTGACATAAGTAATAGAAAGTTCGAAGCTTTTTATTATGTACTAGCTTATTCTGCCCTCGACTTCGTCCTCGTGAAGTTTCTTGCTTCCTCGACCCACCCCAACGCATTCCGTGGCCTGCCCCGCGCTATAGCTAAGGTAATTCGTTTTCGCATAGCATTATTTTAGGGTATTTTTATTTTTGTTCGGATTCTAAGTCCTAGTGTGACAAGTAAGCCTAGCCTTCCTCAAGAACTGGGCTATCAAAAGCAAAAAAAAACAAACGTTTCAGCTTTATTATTTATTAGTAAAGTTTACAGTTACCTTAAGAGATAATAATCAGAATTTTGTCTTGGGATTCGACTCGAAGGACCAACATTTCTGATGCTGTTTGAGACTGAAATTTTATTCATGAATGCTTTTCATTTCAGAAACGCTCTTGGGATTAACTAAAGAAGAATCTCAAAATCTGTGCAGAATTGAGGAGGTGATTGCAAAAACACGAGGGTGAATTGTTTTTTTTCTTTAATTATTATATGTATCATTTTATTTTAAGTTTTAGTCTATTACTAAACTACCAAACTAAATTATAAGTGAAAGGAGATGTTCCAAAATGATCCTGGGTCAGGTCTCTATACTCAAAAATAGAGAATCACATTTAAAACAGTTCTCAACTGTCCAATTACTATAAAATGGCTTTATTTATGGTCTAGTGGTCACAAGAGCTACTGCTGAGCATGAGGTCTCCTGGGTTCGATTCCCAGGTCGGGCAAAGTGTTATTGGGTTTTTCTATTTATAATTTCTCAGTAGCAGCCCGGAGTCTGGATTTGTGCCCGGTTGATGGCAATAGGCTCGCCCCCTATTACATGGGACTTAAGTAATTGGCGAAATGTGGGTGCAATATAGGTACACCTCTGCCTAACCCTTCTAGGATTACAGTCGTGATGTTATGTTATGCTCTGCCACATAATTCATATATTTACCATCCACAGCATCTACGAACTGATTTTTGCCAAGATGACAAGATGGTGGCTTCAAATACCATTTATTTACTGGCTGGTCGGTAAGAAGAAGCTGCACAATTACTACGTTAAGTTGATTGATGACTTCACTAGTGATGTCGTGAAGAGAAGAAGGAAAGCCCTGGAGGTGTCCACCCCTGATGAAGAATGTATGGGCATCGTGGATAGATTCATACTATCTGGAGAATTAAGTGAGAAGGAGATTAAGTGGGAGACTTTTACTTTGTTTACTACGGTGAGGATTATTTTGTTTGTTATTTTAGTCCGTTTTGTCAAAGGTTGTCAACGGGACAGTATTACTGGTTGCAACGAATTCCAATTGTTTACTTTTTTTTTTATCACTGCTTCGCCTCTTTTAGTACGTCTTGCATTTCCTCCGATTTTTCTGCTTTTTAGACCTCAAAACGAAATAACGGATCCCTTACAGGATCACGTCGTTGTCCGTCCCTGTCTGTCTGTCTGTCAAGACCATTTACTCAGGAACGCGTGGAGGTATCAAGTTATAATTAATATCATGCGTAGGTCTACGGTCCCTTGGAGCTTAAAAAAATAAAGCTTCTAAGTGAACGCATTCTAGTGGTATGTAACCCACACATGCACAGCCCAGCTAACTCAAGTGCCTATGACATCACACGTCTGCTAAGAGCGTATCAAAGAGTAATTTAAGTAATATAGGATAAGAGAGCCCTCTCTCGAATCATATAAGCATGACAGTTTTATACGCCATCTGTATTTCTGAACAGGAACTAATTCCCAATCTATAGGTACCTATATATTATATTTTTTATAGCTCTAGTTTTAAATGGATGGATAATTATGTAGTATGAAGGAAATAGCTTACCATTGACGTAGGTGATTTTCAAGTTAAAATAATGTGCTGGAAATTGGAATAAATCAAAACTAGTCTAGTAGTATATTTAATTTTCTATTAAAATATTATCACACGGCAGAAAAAAAAGTACCGGTTTTCTGAATAGTCTAAGTATCAGGACGAAGGAGTACTCTCAACTCAACGTCTATATGGAAAAAACACCTGGAAAACCACAAAAATTACACAAAATATGAGGAAGCAAAACAAGCGCAGATGCACGTTCCGGCAGCCATATTACGTGTGCGTCAGTGTGCGTGTCCGTCCGTGTCTTCAATAGACGAAGCACCAACTACAAGTAGCACAGTAAATAATGATTTTATTTAGGTGTTATGTAAAATGTTATTGTTATATTTAATGTTTTGGTGGTACAGACGCGCACTGGTGCAAAGGCACAGCGAGTCGATCAACGAGCGGTGCCATTGTGTGCGCGCGATTCGCATCGCGTGTCGCGCTTGTTTGTAGGAGCCTTTAAACACCATTTTCTTTTTTTGTTCCTATCATGTAGGTAGTAAGGGAGGTAAGTTTCATCATCATCTTTGCCTCTAATCGCACGCAACACAAAGGCACCGCTCGTCGCGCGACACGCGGTGCCTTTGTGTGGCGTGCATAGAAAAATCCTCCCCGAAAAAAACTGTCACTTTTGAAATAATGCTAGAGTTGCACTATTTATTTTTTTCATGATTTATGTACACACAGTAAAAAACAAAGGAGAAGTGAAAAAGAAATGTAGGCAATAGTGTGTGAAAACAGCAATGTGAAGTCTAAAACTATAATAACGCGAACAAATAATGCATGCAATTTAAACATGAACATATACCTATATATATTATATAATATAAATACTCACAGTTAAGAAGAAAGGTAATGCTCTTTTAGTAAATAGTTTTTACATCACAAATGTTAGGCGGAAGTGAGTTCCACCGTCTTACAGCATGGACAGAGAAGGAATTTGAATAGTATAGTTTGTTTGATGAGGATGAGATTTACCTACTACATAATTTGAAGATTAAAGGCTCGTACGCAATGGAGCGCCGCGACAGCGCGACTCAAAGGCACCGCGTGTCGCGCGACGAGCGGTGCCTTTGTTTTGGTCTGTCATGTCGCGCCTGTTTGGAGGAGCCATAACATTTACTAAAATGGAACTGATTGTAAACTTTCAGAGTCAAGAAGCAGCAGCTAAGATGGCGTCTGGTGTTCTTTTGATTCTCGCCCATTTGCCTGACTGGCAGGTACGTGAACTTGACTGAGCTTAAAATGTTTTAGTACTACATCGATACATCTATGCATATAAATAAAATTGAAGTGTCTATTTGATATGTCAAAATAACAGCATTTTATTTACTAAATTATGAAAATCCATTTTATTTTATTTTTGTCTGTCTGTCTCTGTTTGTTCCGGTTAATCTCCGAAACAGCTGGACCGATTTTGGTTTTGGTATGGGGATACTTTGAACTCTGAGGAAGGAAATCAATACAACCCTCTAAGTTATATATGAACTAAAGGGATCATAAGAACTGAGAAGATTGAATTGATGATTAAAATGATTATAATTCCGTAAACACATACTTGTTACTTCAATATTTATGCTAATTGCTTGTCTGTTTTAATATTTATTGCAATTTGTATGATGCAAGTTACCATACCGTGTTATATTCAAATACTAAGAACAATGTTCATAGATCATTATTAAGCATCGTACGTAGACGTACAAGACTTTAAATTAAATCAATTAGGCTGTTGAATATGAAATTGGTGTACATACAAGAAAAAAAAAACTTACGATTTCATAGCCTCGTTCTTTTTTGAAGGCGGTTGGAGATGGTTTATTTTCCAGCAGAACAAAATAATTTAGGGTTTAATGTTTGGCTATTGTAGGCGTGATTAAATCAAAGATAAAACACCTTGTATGTACCTTCTTACCAGGTACATGACATGTAGTTGTAAGACAAGTATTGGTCATCTATCCCTTGTCACATAACACTCGGTGAACGGACGAGGAGCGGTCGAAACTAGTCGTTTAGCCAAAACTATTGTACATTTCCAGGACAAGGTGTACAGCGAAATGATGGAAGTAGTCGGTGGACGTGGTCCCGTCAGCAGTGAACAGTTGAAGCAGCTGACGTACTTGGATATGGTGTACAAGGAGACACTGCGGTACTTCGCCATAGCGGCGCTGATACAGAGGACGGTGGAAGAGGAGATTACTATCAATGAAGGTATGAATATGCTTAAAAATACTAAAGTAGTTATATTTATTTATTTTAGCCTACTATAAGGTCCCTGCAGGGCAAGGGCCTTCCTTTCTCCTTTCCACTGCTCTCAAAGTCAAAGTCAAAGTCAAAGCATTTATTTCAAATAGGCCCATAAAAAGGAACTTTTGAACGTCAAAATTTACATTAAAAATAGAAGTGATTAGCTGCTAGTGTGGACCAATCCTGTCTGTGCCTTATTGTATCCGCTTCTACGCGGGACTTCCTAATTGCTTAAGCTTATATAATTTAACAATATTTGACACTACATGTTATACGAACCCGTTTCTTGCATGGGACCCCCTTTAATTTTTAACTTTATTTTTCATTTTTATTCAAACCAATCATTCATATTTAAAGCTAAGAAAATGCGACTTTGTCATATTTCACGTAAGGGTGTTTTTAAGGTCAGGCGTCAAGCTTGTCCCTCCATATTCTGTTGGGTCTACCACGATGTCGCCGGACGTTTTCGGGGACCCGCATTATAGTATAGGTATATAATTATTCTGAAGCAGTCCTGTGACTGACTGAAAGACAACGCTCAACCAACCAATGAAGATAGAAAAAAAATCGGCCACCGTATGAACGTACAATATTTAATACTACAAATTAAAAAAAATCTTGTATGGACACCCTTTATTTTTTTAATTTTGTTGCACTTTCATTGCCTGCCTCGTTGGTCTAGTGGTCGCAATCGCTTCTGCTGAACACGAGGTCCTGGTTTCGATTCCCAGGTCGGGCAAAGTGTTATTGGGTTTTTCTATCTGGAATTTCTCAGTAGCGGCCCGGAGCCTGGATTTATGCCCGGTTGATGGCAATAGGCTCGCCCTCTATTACATGGGACTTAAACACAACTGGCAAAATGTGGGTGTACAGGTACACCTCTGCCCAACCCTTCGGGGAAACAAGGCGTGATGTTATTTTCACTTTAATTATGAGTCAAAATATGCAGCCCGTTGACACACAGACGGGCGGACGGATGGACAGTAGAGGCTTAGTAATAGGGTTCCGTCGGAACCCTTTGGGTACGGAACCCTGAACACTAAAAAAAGAGGGAGACAGAGGGTGCCCCGCATTGGTTACCAACGGAAGGCGGAAGGCCTTTTGGGTAGGCTGAGCAACAACATTCGCAGGGGCTAGTAGCAGGAGAGGGCCTAAACAAATGGCAATCGATTTCAAAGCGTTCCGTAATTGGCAAGAATATTTTAACGTCACATCTAAACAAAAGGGAATATGGTATCAGACAATACAAGACGAACACACCGCTGACCTTGTTTTAAAAATATATCAAGTTAGCAGTAAGATTGCGGTGTGGATACTATTCTATCCATCGGCGAAGTTACCATTCCTAATGAAGAAAGCGAATTCTGCAATGTGATTGAGGATGTTATGCATTTGTCGATGGACTGTGTTAGGAAACAAGATGAAAGGGAAATCTTAATCAATGAGGTCAATTTAAACGTATTAGAGGTAGGGCTAGTTCAAAGCTTTTTGGCACAACCAACTTCAGATGTTGCTAAAAGAATATGTCAGCTAGTTACTGTAATTCAATGATTAAGATTTTCATTTAATTTTAAGATCTAAGTAGTAGTTTATGGTAGAGTAGATGAGGCTTGTGTAAACCCCCGATTAAAACAATAAAGATAAAAAAAGGATTTTCAGCAGGTTTGTCGTGGTTTGAGTTAATCCAATAAATTTTTACTTTCATAGCATCGGTACATCGCTGGCCCTTAAGGCACTTTGAATGAGAGTAGCCATGGATCATATCATTAAATGGCGTGCAATTAGAGAGAGTCTGACCTGTAAACGTAACTTAGTTTAATAAACTATATTACGATTCTAAAGTCGGGTTGAAGTTCTACAACAAGTAAAACTTATTCAGTTTTAGCTGTTGCCCGCGACCTTGTCTGTTATCCAGAATGAAAAGTAAACTATGTCCTTACCGAGGTCATGATCTATCTGTGTGCCAATTTTTATTAAAATCAAGTCAGCCGTTTTGGAGTGAAAGCGAAACAATCAAAAAACGACACTTTCGCTTAAGTATATAATAGATATCAAAATAAAAAGTTAGGATTTAGACCTTTTAATGATATTCATTACCTTTTTTGTAAATTTCAGGAAAGATCACCCTCCCAGTGGGTACTTCCCTGGTTCTTCCGATCCACCACCTGCACCGGGACCCTCGATACTGGGAGGATCCCAACAAGGTGATGCCTGAGCGGTTCCTGCCAGAGAACGTGAAGAAACGGGACCCAAACGCGTTTGTACCGTTCAGTTTGGGGCCTATGGACTGTTTAGGTGATAAATATTGTAGATTGGTTAAAACAGTTCTGCATAACGTTTCATTTTTTAAATGACTAATGAGAGCAGGACGTTGATATGAGAAAATGTTTCTAAGACAAATAGAAGTCAATGTAGTTTCGATACTGCATTTTTGATTCGAATTAAAGTGCAGTGGTGGCCCCGATTTACGAGTTGTAGGTCGAGTTCGAACCCAGGCAGGTAATTTACTTTGGAAAACATCGCGAGGAAACCGGCATACCCTAGGACCAAACAATTCAAAGACATGTGACAGTCACCAACCCGCACTGGGCCTGCGTCGTGATTATGGTCCACTCTCTTTCACTGAAGAGGAAGAGGCCTGTGTCCAGCAATGAGAACTTTATAGGATGACTAGCTGACCCCGCAAACGTTGTTTTCAATTATTTATATTTTTTGAAAAATAGATGCTGGCCGATTCTCAGACCTACCTCTAGATTCTCAGACACACAAATTTTCATACAAATCGGTCCAGCCGTTTCGGAGGGATTTGGTAACAAAACTTGCGACACGAGAATTTAATATATTAGTAGAATTATGCTATTCTTGATAGTAAACAGATGTAATAATAACGTAATGCAGCTCTATAATCTCAGATGATAAGGCTAGGTTAGCTGCCCCATCAAAGTTTTAGTACATAGTTACGAATTTGAAACTACGAGCCGTGACACAACTTTCTTTTTGTTTCATCAAGATTAGTTCCATGATTCATTAAATCATTAAGACTCTGAACTTTTTCCGGTTTATTTATTTTCACCATAGTTCACCCACATTTTGACTGTAATGTCTAATTCATGTCCGATGCAATTAGTGCCATCATCATCATGATCATTTAAGCTGAAAGACGTCCACTTCTGGATAGACAAGTACCTCCACTTCGACCGTGTGTTTCCCGCATCCAGCGAATTCCTGCGGACTCGACAAGTTCATCGGTCTACTTTGTGGGAGGCCTACGCCAAGTTTTCCGGTACGCGGTCGCCACTCCAGAACCTTTCGGCCCCATCGGCCATCTGTTCTGCGAGCAATGTGCACTGACCACTGCCACTTAAGTATGGCATTTCTTCGGGCTATGTCGGTTACTTTGGTTTTTCTATCTTGATTCGATCACTTAGGGACCTCCTCTTTGGGTGACTTTTATCCTTCTAATAAAGGCCATTGTGAGCGACCAAGTTTCAGTGCCATAGGTCATTACTGGCACCACGTACTGGTAAAAATTTCAATTTGAGACACTGCGGTATGTGGGACGGGAAGATATTGCGTTGCTTCCCGAATGCCGCCCAGCCATGTCGGATTCGTGGGGGCGTGCTTTTGTCATAAACCGTTCACGAATTCGGACTGCGTGCTGCTATTTTATTCGAGTTTTGTTTCGTTCCCAGGTCGAGTGTACGCCACAGCTCTGATCAAGACGGTAGTGGTGTGGGTGCTGCGGTACGCTCGTTTAGAGCCCGTGGGGTCCGTAAACAATATCAAACTGAACGTAGCAATATCTGTGTCCGCTGCTGATGGATACAACATTAAAGCAAGATCGAGGAACCCTTAGAATGAAAAAATAAACCTACCCTAAGACAATCTGGTTTTATTTTTACATTTCGACTCAATGAATCAGTTAAGTTCACAAAACATACAAATAAAACTGTTATTCTGCCTATGGACGAATAAAATTAGCCGTCAGAACTCTATAGTTGTGCAATGGGTAGCTCGCCGTCCGGTAGGGACCAGGCCCGGGTCGACGGCGTGTCGTCGTGTTCCACGTGCGCCTCAAAGAGATGTCAGCACAAAATGACAGGGGGCCGATAGGGCCGACGCCTCAGGGTCGCGGGCAATTCGAAAGAGTAAACCGTGGCCCTGGCACAGGCAACTGAAGGAACACGGGTCGGTTTTAGTCAGTAAAAGTTTGACACGCCCACCCGCTCCACCCAGAGCTGGAGAAGTCATTTAATGATTACGAGTACCCACCAAAAAAAAAAAAAAAGGTACTACACAAAGAGAAGAACACTCTGTTTTTCGCTTGCTTTCTTGATCTGTCAAGGACTATTGATCTGGTTTCATTAAATATCGCAACATTTAATGGAAGAAACTTGAAGCTACACTAGGTTCCAAAATTAACGGGTCAGTCACATAAGTTCGAATGGGGAAGGCAACTGTCAAAATGGCGCTGTCGTAGCTAGTTCCCAACACAAGCTAAAAATACAAGGCGTGATGTGGTTTTATTTTGTTTTAGCGAAAGTTGACTCGTTGTTGTGTTCCTAGATACTCCGAAATTGGAGTTCGAATTTCTCGTAAGCCCCTCAAATTAGAAGATTGTGCTTTAAAGCTATTCGTACAGATTTTTTTGAGTTCGAATTTATGTCGTGAACATTTTGAAGAAAGTGATTACGAGGAAATATTCAAGGTTTAAAATTCTGACACTTTCCATGTCAAGTACTTGATTTAAAATACTGAAATCACCGAAAATAACGAAATAGTGAAATAAAATCAAACTCATGAATGAACATAAAATTAAATGAATGAACGAAATGTCAAAATTTTTGTAGGCCGTAGGGACCTAGCTATGGTCACGCCATCTACAATTAGCTTTGCCCGACCTTCCCCATTTCTACAAAACTGTAAGAGTAAGATCAATGAAATAAAAAACAGAATAAAAACTATTTAGCTGCGCTTCTTATTACATACCTTTTATACTGGCTGATGAATGAAACTTATGTATTTACAAAAAAACAAAATTTGAAAATGGATTTTTTTTTAAAGATAATTTTTGCTTTTTGTCATTATGGTTTCTTTCCATTTCTATTCTCTCACAAAAAAAATTGTGAACGACTTCCACTTGCAAAATCAGTATTCTGTGAGGTGGACCATGGCAGTCACGTTAGATGAATGTACCAGAATCCTGTTGGAACTTGGGCGGAGCCAGCGTGAAACAGCAAGAAACAATGGTGTATCTTTGTGGACTGTTCAGCGGGTAGTCCAGCGAGAGACCGGATCGCACCTTCGGAGACCAGGAAATGGCAGGCCAAGATGCACAACGTAGTTAGGGAGATATTCGGACTTTTGTGACTGACCTGTTATTTTTGGGACCGAGTGTATAAGCTTGCCTATCGAGCTGATAAGCATCTTCAAGCATTGGCATGGCACTAGGTCAACACTGTTCGGTGGGCAGGTGTGCTGTCGGAGCTGTATCAATTGAAGGGGGGGTTGACCTGCCCTGCCATGTCATGCCTCCAGTCCCATGTCAATTAATTATTAAAATTATTGTGTAGTTAGCCATTTCAGCCGAAAACGTGGCGGGTCATTAATATTAGTAAAAATTCAATTAAATCGAAAGAACGAAAATACATCATTGGACTGTCTGTTGAGCACGCCATTGAATTGTCCTGTGTTGAGCTTGATCAGCATGTCATAGTATGCGTTTATAGACCTCCAAGTTACAAGAATCTACCTGTGTTTGGTTCTGTAATGGAATATGTTAAAGAAACTTAGTACTAGAAGTAAGTCAATAATATTATTTGGAGACTTCAATATTAATTTTGTAAAATAACTCGAATACTGTTAGCTTATATAATGATTAGTCTCGCTGCGCTAGACCCGCGAGACCTATCATTTATCTATGACAGTCAGATTATTAAGTCTTTTTATGTCATTTGATTTGTCAAATGTTTTTATTGAACCAACCCGAGAGACAGCTTCTTCTGCTACTTGTATAGAAAATACTTTTTGTAATTGTGATTACTTACACAAACAAATTGCAGATAAGTTGCCATCTGATCACAGTGGACCAACAATAACATTTTGCTCATACACGCCTTTACAAAAAACTCAAATAAGGTTTACGCGAGCAACGTTTAGAGAAATTAAATGATTCTTTGGCCAGTAAATTATGTAAACAGAGTTTTAATAATAAATAAGTTCTACGCCGAGTTTTGTTCACTATTAAACACACAATTTACTCAATACTCAATAATTTATTTGCACTCACACACAATTTAATGACACTTTTCCACTAAATACTAAAAGTATTAATACAAAGTTTTATTTTGTGATTGGGCGACTCCTGGCATTCGTAAAAGTAGAGAAAATCTATTTGAACTTGATGGCCTAATGCCACATCTAACATACAAGCTTTCATGAGTATGTTGCAAGATATCCAATTTTTTTAAGTGTGTGCAAAATAGCTATTTAGCTCTCTAAATTAGCAATAAAATAAAATCAGCTGATTATAAAATAAAAAACTATCTGGAAAATAATAAATAATGAAACAGGTAGGAAAAAACGAAATGGAAAGTTGATGCTCAATCAAATGTTACGTCATACATAACATACATACGTCAGTGGTAAAAACGCCCTTTAGTTTCTCACTTCAATAAAGATTATTTAACGCCTGCGAGGAATCACAAGATGCCATTGTAATCTTTTGCGACCTCTATGAGGCGTTCGAATGCGTAAACCGTGAGACACTTCTGCTTCAAAATCAACCGAAGATGGTGTTATTTGCAGATGGCACTTTATTGATCTTTAAAATAGACCAACGGTCACAAAATCTTGATGACGTGAATAACTCTATTCTTCTGGTCCAAGATACGGTAAATAATTTGGTAGTAAATGAGAAAAAAGCTAAATGCATTCGATTTAAATTACCTAATGTTAGAAGTTGCGAATGTGACGTCAAATTGAATGGAGAAAAACTATAATTTATTAATCAGACAGTTTTCCTAGGAATCACGCTAGACGAGAAGTTGGTCAATTAACAATGGGGTCCTCATATATCATCTACTGGCGGGCGACTAAGCTCGGCCGCGTATGCTGTTAGACAGATAAGTCGGTTAACAGATGTAGAAACCGCGCGTTTGGTTTATTTTAGCTACTTCCACAGCATTATGTCATATGGCATTTTACTGTGAGGTCGGGCTGCTGATAACTTTCTGTAAGTTAATATGATTTTTAACTCTTTTAATACGTTCGGTTTTAGATCCGTTTTTCTCAAAATAAATTTGTTTGTGTTCAGAATATGGAGGACTCAATAACATACATCTGGAATGTGTTATTCTGTAAGTTTGTACACACATAATCTATTATTGTTTTTGAGGATGTGGTCTCACGAGTACAATGTTATGGGATGATCTTATTCAATATTTTTGTTTTATTCTCTCCTAATATTTCTCATGTATAATATTAGAATCTGTAATAGTGTCGGGACGTGACTCTGTCTACTGAATCGCGAATGTTGTAGATTTCGAAGCACTTATTTGTAACTCCCGCTCAAAAGGTGTGAGACAGACATCAAAATTACCATTGAATTAAAACTCTTCCAATGAGCGACACAGCTGACCAGACGCGTAGCGGTGCGCGGCGCGGCGTAGCGCTTCTAACTACTTACGACGTAGCCAAATTTTTATCGAAAGCAATATGGATGATTCAATTCTTAGAATAATAACGCATAGTCTCATACAGGCTCCTGCTAAAAAATGAAGCCACTTTGGAATTTAGGTATGAGTATGCGACACGTAATTACAGCCGCTGACACGCACACAGACGTAAAAAATGTTGCTAAAATTAACATTTTCCCTAAAATCGAGGAAAATGTAATGTTTAGGGCCAAAGCATAGACTGCAAATAAAAGAAATGTTCGTTGTAACGTTTGCAAATTATATGTAATAACTTTTTAAAATACAATAGATTCGCTATGTCATCGCATCATAATAATTTGCTCAAGCTAATTCAGTATATATATGTCGCCAAGAGCGTCGAGCGTCTTAACAAAGATGATTAATCAACCTTATTCGTAACCAAACTAGTTATTCCTATTTCTCATAATCCAGATAATTTTTAACAGTTGAGTGCTGTTAAAAAAATTCGGAATTCGATGTGTGGAAAAGTCAAACGGCAACAAAAAAAATGTTGAACCCCCTAGAACACAATCAGTATACTAACAGGGTAGAGTATTATTGGAAAACCCTGAATTCAAAATCTTCACCCTACCCCACCATGTTTTTGTTATTCTAACATGTATACAACGTTTTTCTCAAAAAAGGTAAAAAAAACACATTTTCTTCCACGCGCATGTTGTCCGAGATGGATGGAAAGTATCTCCGTGTTCGTTTTAGAAAAAAGGGTTAGATTTTTGATGATGAAACTAACCTGTCTCAAAAAATGCCAAAATCATTGAAATCAACCGAAATAATTACCTTTTTGTTTTACCAATGCATTACAATACATTCCAATATTGTTAGCGCCTACTGTACTAGGGGTAATTTTTCTTAACAACTGGCAATACTGCAGGGTGATAAATTAAATTAAGATTTTTTTTATGTTTTCCGGATGTGCTATAGCATCTTTTTACGCAACAAACGGTCATTCAACCTTGAGCGCGGACGGCTCGCTGCGCTAGCTATGTCATATTTGGTATAGTTTAAATTGTTTCACTTTTGATGCTTTTTCTAGGTTTCTATGCGTTATTATTCTAAGATTCAATTCTTTTCATCGGTTATTTCTTTTCCTTTCTCATTAACCAGTAGAGACTTACTTACTTCACAAAATATAGTCCACAAAGTAAATGAAATGCACTTTCACTTGTCCAAACTACCGGCTAGCGGACTTACTTCGATTTTATGTTTTACACGTACCGGAAGATTTTGCCCGTTTCCCAACCGTGTCATATTTAAAAGAGCGTCACTAAACTGTTATAGATTGAGGTGGGTTTAATAATACAATACCATTTTAAAATATCAGCTAGCCTATTATAGGATTCCTTCAAATGTACACAGGTCCTGCTGAGTCTCCTATGGACTCACCATGTTATGGACGCACATTTAAAACGTACGTAGATAAAATACATAATTTATAAATACCAAGACAACTACACAGGGTTTTTTAAACATTGCAAAGTAATACATGTTCTAGCGCGCGCTGAGTAACTGTTCCTGATAGAACATTTTGACAACAGTGATATTCAAATTCACGACAAGACAAATCAAAATCATTTCAAGTGCCACGCAAAAAGTGAGTGAGTTCTCTTTCAAATACCGGAAGATGCGTTTTACCTGCATGCTATCTTTCTTAGCAGGTGTTCTGAGGTTTTGAGATGCGACACTAAGAGCATATGAAATATCAGGCCTTGTGCTTACTGATATATATGCCAAGCACATCAACTCGATTATAACTTGCATATAACTTCCTCTATATAATCCAATATAACCTAAATTTCTAATATTATATAACTTCCTCTGGGGTCTATCTTAGTATGCCATGGCATGCTAAGATAAACCCCAGAGGTCGTTCTGATCTGTGTTATAAAAATAAATAAGTATAAACTTACGAACATATGTTTGATAAGAACATTAACAGAGAAAAGTTCCTGTTGTAAAAAAAAACGTTACAAAAAAGCGGCAATCTGGTTCATAAGTTAAAATTAAATTCACGCGGTGACACAGTTCAAAGTAATTGACTCCGACCACGTTCAAAGTAACACATAATACCACCAAAATTTCGAAAAATTTCAGTTTTCCTTATAGCAATGACATAAGAGATTAAGCAGCTTTGAGACAGATAAACACATAAAAAAGCCAACATTTGTAGGCTGTGGCAAGGTTTATTACTTGTTATTGACATTACATGGCCTTTCGGCAACAATCTCCGTCTAGAATACTAATACAGTATACGAAAATTCGTGGAACTGGTGTGACAAGAATTAAAACAGACACTGTTTTCCTTCTCATTTTACGCATATTACGTACACATGAACTATTATTAAACATGAGATAAAAGCAAATTGCGATACTTGTGTTTACTATTTTATAGCTCGTGTGATATCTTGTCAAACAACTTGCTGAAAACCGGCATCACGGACACAGGTCTATAATTATTGGTGTCTTTACTGTCCCCGGATTTGAAAAGTGGTATTACTTTACCGTGTTTCAATAGATCCGGGAAGACTCCTTGATACACACACAAATTTTTATATTAAGGCTTAGTAAGGCTCTAAAGTCTCAATAATCTTCAGTCAATTTGATCTTCATTTGCTTAAAATCTTTTATTACTTTTATGGGGTTAATAAGCTTAAAGCTAAATGCAATCGGCCAGGCTGAAACATTCGCCCCTATGAAATCAAACGCGAGCGAGGGCGAAAAATTTAAGGTTGCAGTGGTTTTTAGTGGGACTCTGGTAAAGAAATTTAAAAAATGATTGTGCAACACACGCGCAAATTCTTTGCTATCGCAAATGAGACACCAAGACAGTGTGTACACTGGAGACGTCTCATTTCTTTTTTCTGTTTACAATCTGAATTGTGCTTTTTGTTCCTGTTCGTTTCATTTTTGATACTTTTCCAAACGGTCTTTATTTTATTGTCTTCTGATTTCACCTTGTTGCCAATGTAGAAGGCTTTAGCTGCCTTACAAGTGTTCTTTTTTTGTGTAAGTTGCAACATACCTATTAAAAGTTTCCGTGTTAATATAAGGCTTAAGGCCATACAGCTCGAAAAGTCTTTCCCTACATTTCCTAGGTCCTTTAGTTGCCCAGTCACAAACTAAAACTTAGGGCTGATACTTTTAGTGTTCTCCTTAAAATAATTGTGGAACTCGGTTTGAACTACCAACAACAATTTATTTACTTAAATTAACAGATTTTATTGGTCTGGATTGTATCTGCACTTTTTGTATCGCTGTGTTGGACTCAAAAGTTACGGTTTTACCGCTGTAATCAGAAGGGATAGCTTTATCTAAATAGTCGCAGCAACAAAATACATTATCAATACATAAAGCAATTCATTGGACAAATTGAATCATTTTCTAAAATATTAAAGTTGAATTTACCACAGATAATAACTGATTTTTTACCAGTTTTGCCAAAAAAATCTTGCATTAATGACTCAAATATCGTGATTTTACAGAACGTACAGAAAGTACTCTATATAATTTGGGGGTCTGTATAATCACGATTTTCTCACGGTGTAAAACTGAACTACTTAAGTCACAGAAAAGCCTAACTTAAGTGCGGGTTTAAGTCACGTGCAATTACAGGAATTAGTTGGTCTAGTGTTCAGGATTCGATCCCTAGGCACCTGTTCCACCGCCGACGATATAGCGACTAGCTATCAATGATATTCTCGTTCAAGAAACGTACAAAAGAGTTAAGTCCCGTGTTAATTAAAAGGTATATTATACCTAGTAGCCTAAGCACTACTGTTCCTAACATCAAAATACTAACAAAATATGGACCTTTAGTCAGAAATAAAGTTATTTTAAAATTGATTTATTTTATTTATAGTACATCGCTGACTGTTCACGCCGCCGGCGAGTACTCTTTTGTCGCAGCGACTAGAGCTATCAAAGAGCCCCCCTCAGCGACGCTCGCTTGGCGGGCAGAACACTCGCCGAGATACTCACGCTTGGTACATACGAGAACGTGTCCATAAGTTCCTTCATCGCGTGCAAATAGTGGGGTTAGGTTACCTGTGATGAAACTATGTGTGACTCATTGTTTGCGTATGCCGTATATAAAAACCAGGATCAGGCAGCAACCAGCATAAGCAAAACATATTCACCCTTTACTGATCCCACTGCTGGGACACGTGGTGGATGTCACATATTATGTCGGTTTGGCATTCCGTATGAACGTACATATTATGTTGGTTGATCTTGCTCGTTTGTACATCGAAAGATCTATGATCCATTCGGCACAATTAAGTAATAGTAAAGAATCCTAATTAACACTATCAAACTGTACCTGTTTAGGTTATTTATGTACCGCATTGACCGAAAAAACATGGGCCAGGCCTCGATGCATGCTGTTATGCCAATGGCCGTCCTCGCAATTCCCATGGTGCATTTAAGTAATTATGGTGTATCACTATGGACTTAGACTTAGACTACACTAAATAAGAAATTACGTTATTTTTATTTTATTTGATGGTCTTAGTTTGTGTAGCATAGCATAGCATAATCAGCCTAATATGTTCCCACTGCTGCCTCCTCTCTGTGAGAGGGAGTGGGCCGTAATCGGGCCCAGTGCGGGTTGGTAGATGTCACATGTCTTTGAATTTATGGTTCTGGGACATGCCGGTTTCCTCACGATGTTTTCCTTCACCGTTTTGAGAGCAGTGGTGATGAAATAATTTTACACAAAGTAAATCGCGTGTGTGGGTTCGAACCTACGACCTACAACTCGTAAGTCGCGGCCGTGACCACTGGGCCACCCCTGCTCTCAGTTTGTGTACTTGTTTATTATTTTTAAGTAAAATGTTCAGCTAGAATCACACATATTTATGTGGAAAATTATACAAGAATTACCCGATTTATTATATTACACAGGAGAAACTCATTACTTCATTCGAGAGGAGGTTGCAAATCAACGCTGTTGACATTAGGTTCATTCATCTTAGTCTTTTTCTTTCCTTTTTCTTTCTTATGTCTTCGATTTTTTGGTTCTAGAACATGGTGATTTGTCACGAGGTTTTCCTTCACCGTTGTGAGAACAGTAGTGTTGAAATAATTTACACAAAGGAGGTGCCTGTCTGGTTTCGAACCTACGATGTGTAACTCTTAGGTCGCAGCCGTTTGCAATGGGTCCCCACCACAGCTCATAGACCACCTTCTAGACGCCGCCGTGAGAGCTGTCGTTGTTTTTTTTTTCAAATCTTTATCTTGTGTTTCAGGAACTGTGGCCGAATAAACATTAGTTTTTCTTTCTTTAGCCGCACAAAATTTTTTTTTGCAATTCAACAACATACTAGAATGCATTGTAAAAGTTAAAGTTATTACATATGTATAGGTATGGATTTAACGTATGGGTCACGGTTTTGTAATAAACTTGTGAATATTATTTATTCATTGGATCGTGAAATGTATTACAGGACTGTAAAAATATATTTATTTATGCTATATAGCATATACTATTTTTCTTCTTCTTTTCTATAAAAATCAAGTGCCGTGTGTTATTCTCACTCACAAACCTCGAAAATGACTGGACCGACTGTGATTGAATTTTGATAAGTTGTAAGTTGAGGGCGCCTGAGAAGGTACCATACAAAAGAAAAATAAAGGCTAATATAATAAAAGTTCGAGTACGCGCCAATCGCTGGATCTACCAGTCGGGTTTTTATAAATTAATTCGTTTGTTAGCGTGTGTGAAAAACCTAACATCACGCTAGGAGTTAAAGGGAAGGAAAAAAAATCTTATGGCGTCGAGGGACCCCCGTTAGTAAGTAGTCAAGTAAATACGCTTTTTTTTCAACTCCGAATGTAATTCGTTATCATTGACTTTAGCAAAGCTTTCGATTGTTTTGAATATAAGACACTATTTAATAAATTACAGCAGAATGGTATACGGGGTATCGGAATGGGGGTCGGAATGGTTTAAAAATCTACCGTTATGCCCAGAAAAACCCGAGTCTACAGTTTCAGGCAGCTTTTTATCTAAGACGATGTTGGGTCCTAGATTTCTAACATTCGGTAAGGCGAACTTCACACATTTCGTTTTCTTGGCATTGATAACTAGGTTATTTGACGTAAACCAATCCGTAACCATTGAGAGTGCACTGTTTACGTCCTCAAAATCTAGTATATTCCTGTCTACTTTAAAAATAAGAGAGGTATCATCTGCAAACAGTACAACGTCACAGATATCATTAAAATAGAATGGCAAGTGATTGATATACACTAAGAACAAGAATGGACCCAGTATTGAGCCTTGAGGTACACCTAACTGAACTGGTATCTCGGAAGATTTCACACCATCGACATCCACACATTGGAACCTATTATGCAAATAAGAATTTATTACGTTGAGAGCTTCGTTTTGGACACCGTAGTGACGTAGTTTACGCAAAAGCGTGTCACGGCAACGCAATCAAAGGCTTTAGAGAGATCACAGAAAACTCCCATAGCATTTTGCGATTTCTCCCATGCCTTAAATATGTGTTTCAGCAGAGCAACGCCTGTATCTGTAGTCGAACGTCCTTTTGTAAAGCCATATTGTTCATTATGAAGCAGGCTATTTACGTTAAAATTTCTTAGCAACTGATTGAGTATTAACTTTTCAAATAATTTGCTAAATGCTGGTAAGATAGAAATAGGCCTAAAATTGCTAATGATATTTTTATTACCAGATTTAAATAATGGTATGACTTTACTACTCTTCATGAGGTCAGGAAAAGTTCCTAGATCAACACATTTATTAAAAGTAATAGCTAGATAGGGGGCTCCATGTTTGGTTGCTGCACACAAGGACATACGGCATAGAGAGTGGTGCAGAGTAACTACGACCTCTTACGTTAGTAGGCTCACGACGTTGGCCTTGTTATTAATGCGAAAAAAACTACTGCATATACACTCGCCTTACCTGACTAGGTCCTGTGTGCCTTTTGTCGTTGCCCATTAGCATCTGTGTCTTCACCGACCGGACACAGCGAGTACTTGCCAGAAATTTTATTTGAGGACCCAACTTATGTATCTTGTTGTCATAATAGATAGTAATTTCCACTGGCGGCAGATTGATCATGTATGTAATAAGTTTAGGTATCAATATTAGCAAAGTTATCGATGCATAAGTATAAACCACCCTATAGAACACTTAGAACATTGTATTTGGCACTGGCCAACTCCGTAATTGATAACGGCATAGGTAGCTACGGGCGTACATACAAGACTTATGTCGAGGACATTTACAAGTTACAGTTACGAATTTTTAAAACGATTGTACTCACTAGAATAAAACAGGAATTCTAAGATAATGCCACGGGGTTATTTAAGCACTGCCAAATTGTAAATAACTTTGACAAGGTACCTTTACGTGTTTTATGTGAGAATTACCATAATTTATGTAACATGCGTACGCGCATACGTAAGACCAAAGTCGCTGCGTGTTTTGACCAAGTAGGTCCACGTTTATCGAACCTAAATCTGAAAATGCTTATGGAGCGCGGATGTGGGACATTCTACCATCATATATGAATGATTTACGCATTGAAATTAGAGATGTAATAAATGTGAAGAACTGCTCGAAGGTTTTAAAAAGAAACCATCTGGATTGCAGTGCGATCTGAAAAAAAATACTTAACAAATCATAATTAGTACCTAAGTAGTGGCACCGAGTTGCCGTGTCTTGCCATACCGCTGTTAAACCCGCGATGGTCTGTGTGATATGTTTATACTATAACAAATGTAAACTGTTTTTGTTTTATTAATCAAATCAAATCAATTCAAATCATTTATTTCAGGAATACACCTACATAGTATATGCACAAGATTACAAATTACACATTAATAATAATTTATATATTATTACAAACTCCAGGAATGAGAAATGTCAATCTTTTACGTAGCCTCTTACTCAGGTACTCTCAAATCCAAGATCACAACTCAATTTTAGGAAAATCTCCGTGTTTTTAGGTCTTATGAGTCTACAATCTGAAATTGAGTAGGTACCTAGCTGACAAGTTAAAGATATGCATCATAGTTTTAAGCTCCGGGTTATTTTCGTTGTTGAACAGACAAATTTTTTGAACATACGACGCAGTGGATTAGCAATAACCGCACTAGTCGATTGTTTTAATGATTAGCAAGTCACGCAATACCTCCATACAGGTCCCCCTGGCCGTGCGTTAGTAGACTCTTCGTACCCCATCACGTGCATACAGGATAAATCTGGATTCGTCAGAAAATTCGTGTGCGTGTTTGCGGGCGTAAGGTAATCTTGCTACCCGATGTTCTCTTACAAGTTTTAAACCGTTTGCGGGTCTATGTGGGGTCAAATTTGCTTCAAGGACCCGCCGCCTTACAGTCCGCTCGCTTACGTCTACGGGTCCCGGGACCCGAAGTTGATTTGTCACTTCAACTGCCATGAAATGCCGATTTCGGAGCATGGTCGGAACAATAAATCGATCCTCTCGAGCCGTAGTTACAACATCTCGGTCTGCCGGTTCCTGGTCTTTTTATGTTCTGCTCAGTTTTTCGAAAACGTTGGACTACTCGCTGTGACACGTCTATTGTACTTAGCTGACTTCTACCTTCTTCTAAGATAGTGAAGAAACGTGTACATTCTTCTGGTGTTATTAATTCGCAGGTTACAGGGATTTTCGTCATCGACCCGTATTATTTGACCGCGAGTATACTTATCAATAATTGTGTAGAGACAATTCAGGCATGGAATATTTGTACCTACCAAGGATTTTAGCTTTAGACTGTAAATAAAAAACCGGCCAAGTGCGAGTCGGACTCGCGCAACGAGGGTTCCGTACAAACCTGTAGGTATATAAGACCTGAGTATTTGATATCAATTTCAATTTAAGACTTCTACGCGTTCATGAGGAAAGGAGTAGTAAGTTTAAAATATTAAAAAATATTTTGATTGTATGATGCAACTAAAAATTTACCGTTTTCGCAATTTGTCCATTATCTGTGCTATAAGACGTTGCTTCGTACCAAATTTCAAGATTCTGAGTTCACGGGAAGTACCCTCTAGGTTTTGATTCCCTTGCGAGCGTCGAAAATTTACGGATTTTTGCGGCATAAACCGCTGTATCTTTAGATTGCTTTGGCTTAGAAGTTTGATTTTTTCACAGTTCCAAGAGACAGTAGACCTGAGTATTTGCTATAAATTCCTCACTTGATACCTTTCGCGTTCCTGAGAAAAAGGTTCTTGACAGACAGACAGACGGACGGACGGACAAGAAAGTGATCCTACAAGCGTTCCGTTTTTTCCTTTCGAGGTTCGGAACCCATAAAAATCAGTTTAAAACTTTCTTACGGGACAACAATCTATACATATTTTCGGTACTATACGAATTTTAGCCAAAAGTACTAAATCAGACACAAAAACATCAAGCACTAACATTTTTAATGGACGCTCAATAATCTCTGTCCCCGTAAGTGATGCCACAATTATTGTGCTATAACGCATTATCCTTCACACGTATTCAATGACTATTACACGTATTATTTTTTATATACAATTGCTGCTATGTTGTCACGTACCCAGGGTAGTTAGTTGTTAGAACTGTGTGTGCCAGGACGTTTTTTTTTTTCTGAAGGTAAGTTAAGTTAACAAACAGCCTGCAGATAATTAATTTTAAATGTTGTGGACCCTTTTAATGGAACCTCTTTGGAGTTATACAAACTATTTTTATAAGTCTGTAAAGTAGTCTGTTGCCAAAGTTTACGCGGGGAATGAAAATGTTTCGGAAAGGAAATGGAATAAAAGTTTTATTATTATTTATTTAGTTAATTAATTTTGTGTGGTAAGTAAAATAACTAAGTCAACAGGCCATTCCCATAGTCACCACAGTACACCAGTACACAGTGAGTGGCAAAAAAGCTTCAATTAAGTTTATTTTTTGTTTGTTTGGTTGTCACATTGAAGGATAAATAAAAACACCCCAAATTTTCTTTTATAATTTTTTTTTTGATTGGGACTTAATAAAAAAATGTGTAGATGTGGGTCAGTGGGTGGTCTTATATTTAGTGTAACTGTACTATAAAAGCTGCTACTCTGCCAAACCCTTTGGGGATTATAGGCAATGATAGTAGTCAAAATAAATTAAATAATCGAATTATAATACAAACACATATTGTTACGTTTCTTTAGCTGTCGGTTTAAAAATGTTCACTGCTAAACCGATTTTGATTTGTGGTTGTCATAGAGAAAGCTAGAAATCTGAGAAAGCTTATCTAAAAAAATTAAAGGCTACAAATATAAAACCTTTTTTGAAATTGTATTTAAACATATAGTTTTGGTAAAAGTATTTTTTATTTACTAATAGTAAAGTTTTGGTAAAGTTCCTATTTCACAAAAAAAAAAAAAAACCTTCTTACTATAAAAACACTACAATCTGAAAAATAACATAAATTTTCGGAAGTCGGTGGCAAAAAAAAAAAAACAAAGACTTCCGAAATTAAAGTTGATTATGCTCTTGTTTTTTTTTTAAGATGTTTGTTTTTTAGGGTTCTGCACGTCATAGTAAAAAACGGAATCCTTATAGAATCACTCGTGTGTCCGTCTGTCACAGCCAATTTGCTCCGAATATACTAAACTGATTAAGTTGAAGTATAATATACATATGAATTTCTGTGACCCGAACACGGTCGTATAACGTAAATAAACGAATTGTGAATATAAGAGTCAGTTTTGGGGGGAAAGCTAGAAAATTTAAAACAAATGTTTAGCAAGCTGTAGGGTACCATATGACTTACGAAATAAAAGGACTTGTTGTGAGAAATAAATGTTGTTGTTGTGTGTCTCAAATATAAGTTTTGTATAACTTTAAAATTAGTGTTGAAGTTAAATAACTTATTTAGTTTTAATAAGTAAAAACTGTTGGGCCTAAAATCTTGAAAAAAATACAGAAATTAGTTCAGTACTAACAGATTACAGGAAAACCTATAAGAAGTCTGTGATCTTAAAATACATGGTAATTCTTTCTATATTGTGCACACTTACTGTTGCAGTTAGAACGAATCAGAGAACATGTTTTTCAACTACAATGTCAAGTTTGTTCTTGGGATCTGGGGACACGGTAGTTTCCCGCTAAGACAAGTCAAAAATAAGGGGCCACTACATACCGTTTCTCTTTTTTTATTCACACTCAAACTCAAAGCATTTATTTCAAGTAAACCATTTACAGGCACTTTTGAATTGTCAAGGAGTCGGTCAGTCAGAAACACGGAATTAGAAAAATGAAGCTAGTTGCCCATTCCAATGCGCAGTAGGTACCTGGGTATGGAGAAGAGAAGCAAGAAACCTCATATACACTCTTTTAAATAATGTTGTTCTTACAAATATAATAGTTACATCATTAATGTTGCTCCGTCTTAATTTGAGAGTTTAAAGAAAAGTGATGTTTAGTGACGAATTCTAGGTAATTAAAAAAAATAATGAGACTTGTGGTTTCTAGAATTATATTAGTTTTTTCCTAAGCTTTATAGGGTCCTAAATGGTTGCACGCTATCACTCACTCTATCTTGAAAGGAATTTGTAAAAAATTACAAGGCACCATAGAATATTTATGACATAAGACCATAGGAGACACGTTTCATGGTAGAACATGATTGTTTTATTTTGACATAAGACATAAATATAAAAAAACGTTGATAATTTAGTACCTAGTTAACAATATTTTAACCACGTGTCTCATGGTATGGTCTCATCTTGGGACAAATCGATTTACCTGACAGCTTCACAAGGAGGATAATGTTAACCGTGTAGGTATAATGACCACATTGAGAGTAAAATTCAAAGAACGCACTTTGACTTTACCCTTCTAAGTACAGCAGATGTTTTTTTACGAATTCGAGCCTATTTTATAAAGAAAATGTTCGCATTCGTGTGAACAAAATGAGCAAGCGTTTCTTAGGAATATTAATATTAATTTAATCCAAATAATGCTTATATTCGTATGCGTATGCGCTCCTCCCGGCTACATCAGTGCTCAATTTATTGAAAAATTATACCTAGTAGATAATGAATACAAAATTAACGTTGCAATTAAAAGTTTTTACCTATTTACCATAATCAGATCGATTAAATATATGATGACCAATAGCAAATAATATACTAATTTCCGACAAGTGTTCCATAAACATTAAAAAATGTAGAAGTAATAAAATTAAATCTGCAACTTTACAATTTACAAAGGAGTCTGGGCAACTTCCTCATTCCAGTAAAGCTTAGCGCACATTAAAGCCACGACAACCCAGTGATTGTTTCAATAAGATTCAAATATAGAATTTAAATTTTAACTTATTGTTTTTTTTTATGTTTATGGCATGGCTACTAGGCCTTTATGCCAATAAATTTGAACTGTTTCCACTCAACCACAGACATATATTATAAAGTCTGTGCACTCAACAGTGCAATGAGGCGCACACACGTTTAAGCGGGCCGAGGCGCAAGCCGCATCCCAACTTACGCAAAACAGTAGCCGCAAAAATACGCCTAGGGGTCGTTGCGCTACGTACGATGGTTCATACAAAATGTATTGCAGTCATGCAGGACGATTTTTAAATTGCGTCATTGAAAACGACCCCAAAACTTGTGCGTAGGTAACTAAAACTAAATAAACAAAAAAATATAGGAAAATGCAGCAGTAGGTAGTGTGGAAAAAAAGAAAACATTAAATTGAATGATGTGAAATAAAATGTCCCGAATAAATGTGTCTGCCTGGGTTTGAAGTTTCGAACCCACGACCTGTAGTGCTGTTCTGTAATCATCTTACCGTGAAAACTTAAGTGAAGTGGGCGTGGAGTGAGCTGTCAGTGCCACTGATGCTAGGGATTGAACAAGACGGGATGACAGTGACAGCTCACTCCTCGTACCTAACTAAGTCTTCACGGTGAGATGGTTACAGAATCGACATGCAGTAGTGCTATTCTGTAACCATCTTACCGTGAAAACTAAAGTAAAGTGAGCGTGGAGTGAGCGGTCAGTACCACTGATGGTAGGATTTAACCAAGACAGGATGACACTGATATCTCCACGCAAGTTTTCACGGTGAGATTTTAACAGATCGATTCTGTTCCAAAACTTTTTACTGAAAGTGTATAAACTAATCTGTACAGGTTAAATTCAGCAACAATCACAAAAAGGAATTAATATTGTTCACATTCCTATATTTCGTATGTTTTAATAAAAATAAAGAATAAAACTTATGGTTACATCGGAATATTTGTAGTAAGCACATCATAATATCCTATAATGTATGGTTACATCGGAATATTTGTAGTAAGCACATCGCAATATCCTATAATGTATAGTGTGTACGACATTATTGTTTCTATCTTTGAGGACCGGCACTGTACTCCTTAACACAGGTTATCTCCTAGCCTAGATAGGAATACAGCACCTCACCCACCATTCTAATGTAGTCTTTGTACACTCTAAATAGCATAGCATAATCAGCTTATAACGTTCCCACTGCTGGGACACAGGCCTCCTCTCTATGAGAGGTAGTGAGCCGTAATCACCACGCGGGCTCAGTGCGGGTTGGTAGATACGGCAATTAGAAAATCATCGAAAATTGAGGTTATAAAAATAACCTTCATTCTCATAAGAAAAGCATCTGATGATTTAAAATTAGGTTTCGTCAAATAATCAAAGCAAATCACTGAAGTTCACTGAAGTTCTAAATGGCACTGCAATTTTGTCATCTACAGGTATCGATGTTTTGTGAGCCATTTGTTAACACCTTCGAAAAAATGTGTTGGAACAGAGTGAATGAGTGAATGACTTGTGCATTTTGCAGGATGAACTGGCTGCTATATCTTGCAGTTGGCGCGTTGACAGCCTTCTGGTTGCTATGGCGGTTCAAGAACAGAAGAATGATCGAGATGGCCAAGATGTTGCCAGGTCCCCGGTCACTGCCGTTTTTAGGGAATGCCCTGCTGTTTATGGGCCAGCCTGAAGGTAGGACTATAATTATTTGTAATGATTTTTCGTACAAATGCTTTGCTAAAAGATGAAGTCAAGAACTGCAACAACGTTCTTCTAGTCATGAACCCTTATTTTTAACCCCCGACAGAAAAGGGGGGTGTTATAAGTGTAACGTTTGTATCTGCGTGTCTGTCTGGCGGCATCGTAACTCCCAAACGGCTGAACCGATTTTGTTTTATTTTTATCTGAAAAGTGACTTGATTGAATGTTCTTAGCTAAAAAAAGAAGAAATAAGAAAATCTGTTCAACCATTTTGAGTGGTTTTCTGTTAATTTATTTAATTAACCTACAATAAGTACTGTAAATACTGATTCACAAAGAAGCCGCAACAATATTTTCCAATCTCTCATTTCTGAGTACCGATACTGGACCTAAAGAAAACACAATAAAGCTCACGGACGCACGCACGACACTTTATTACCGGTGAAGGAAAACATCGTGAGGAAACCGGCATGTCTTACAACCAAAAATTCGAAGACATGGTGACATCTACCAACCCGCACTGGGCCCGCGTGGTGGATTACGGCCCACTCCCTCTCACTGAGAGGAGGCCTGTGTCCCAACAGTGGGAACTGATTAGGCTGATTATGTATGTACACATGCACGGACACACATACGAGGCAACAGCCCACTGTTGGATTTTCAACTCTCGGCGCTGAGCATAAAAGCGGAGGGATAAAATCCCGCCATGACATGCGTACCGATGAAAAAACCGGCCAAGTGCGATGCGACTCGTGCGAGAAGGGTTCCGTGGAATTTATCTTCTTTTGATTACCTACTAGCTTCTGCCCGCAGCTTCGCCCTAGTGGATGTTGGAAATTATCCTTTCCCAGGATACCATCTATCTCGCTGACAAACGGACAGACTGCGGTCTGTCCGTCAGATAGATGGAGAGAGCACTGTTTTTACCCGACTAAAGCGAAGCCAAAAGAAAGGGTTATGCTTTTCACCCCTCGAGTACCTACAGACCGGTAAAAACTTCTACATTGTAACTAAACAGGCCATGCCATCATGATCCGGCCGGGTGGCGGGAATAGTACCATCATTATCATAATACTATCATTTTGTTCGACCTCTACCCCGGCTCAGTCTCAACGTTTTCATTGATTCACTGTTTTGCTTGAGAAAACATTTTGTTGTGTTATAACCCAACTTTAAATACCCCTCCCTGTAATGTTGCATGCACCCACATGCACAAAGTGTTGCGTGCGTTACGTTGCGTACTACCGTTAACAGCGATTTTTCACACCATAAATAAAATTAGTTTGGCAGCAAATGTTTTTGTGCTATGTTACCACGGAATGCATAGTTAGCGGCTATGGGTTCGTATTTTTTATACTCTTTCTATAAAGTTATGTGAAAATGGTTTTCTAGCTAAGATTAAGCATGCATTTGAGTGTCAACTATTTAAGTTTCGAATGTGTCATGTTTTGAGCTTATTTTTGCCTTGTCTCACTAAAGTGCCTTTTGTATATAACCGTACGGGGCAATATCTGTTACTACATTCTAGACATCCATCTAGGACAACATGGCGCACCCAACGATATCTCATTTATCAAAATAAGATGAATAGTTTAGGAGTTATTAGGTAACAGATGGACACACATACAAAGATAGCCCGTGAAAATCATAACCCTCCTGTGGTTTTTTCGTAGTCGGATAATAATTAAACATTACAAAATTTGCAGTTACATGCTTTAACAAAAAAATAACAATGCAAAAAAATAGGAAAGAAAATTCAAGAAAAAAATCAAAATAATGACAATTTAATATACCATTTTCAAATACCTACGTCACCCAAGAGACACACACACAGTCAGTGGGCAACCCTTGTGTGTGTTTATCTATCAAGCGGTCGTAGGTAATTATTTCAAGTTCACTGCCGATACGTAATACTTACTTTATACTGTGGCCTTGATATTTTAATTGATTCACGGCTTAGTTTGTTATTATCTAATGATTGTGGCTGAATTGTAGCGTTATTGTCTATCGTGGCAGAAGATTATAGACTGCTGTTGGATAACATTCCGTAACCTACTTCAAAGAGTAGGTACAGTGAACATAAAAAAGGAAGGAGTTTGAGCTTAATCAACAAACCCCTAATTCTACATGGCTAAACTCTACAAACTTTACATCTTGGTCAAAATGACTTACCGTTTCGCGGCCGTCACTTAGATACTCCTATGGACTTATGGTAAGAAATTAAGTCACTGATCTTTAATGATGCGTCATGCAATAACTAAACAGAGGCTTGGCTGCACTTTAATCTGATAACTTTTTAACAGTGAGAAGTCTTAACATGAAATGTTTTTGGTAGTATCACATTTATTTTTGCAGGGCTCTCTATTTCTTGTTATTTTAGCGGTGATATTGTACTGATACTATACAGACGTATTAAAATCTCCTAACATAATAGAGGTAAAAAAGATATTTCTTGCACGCCAGCAGTTACTACTCGTATCTTCATAGGCAAAGAAAAATAAAATAGATGTATTGACTTGTTCTTGAATTAGTTCCTCTGACCCAATAATAAAACCAAAAAGCGTGGAGCGTTTTGTTTAAATTAATTAAAAGTATAAGCAACTAAAAAGCCCGGCACGTTTTTTGTTTTAATCATTGGATTTTAAAAGAAGAATCAACACAAGCCAATTTAATTATAACTTTAAGTGTGTGATATTTTTTTATTTTTAAAATAGTTGTAATAAAATAGTTGTATTGACTTGTTCTTGAATTAGTTCCTCTGACCCAATAATAAAACCAAAAAGCGTGGAGCGTTTTGTTTAAATTAATTAAAAGTATAAGCAACTAAAAAGCCCGGCACGTTTTTTGTTTTAATCATTGGATTTTAAAAGAAGAATCAACACAAGCCAATTTAATTATAACTTTAAGTGTGTGATATTTTTTTATTTTTAGTCTAGTATATTCTTTATTTAGTTAAAAATACTAAAGTCAATGAAGAGTCCCACTAACACCTTTTGGAACCATTATCAGAACCTCGTTTCCCAACCTAATGTATTGGACTTATGAAACCGAATCATATGAGCTCAAACTCGAGCGGTTCACTAGTAGCCACGGAAGAGTTCAACTATCCACCTCCAGGTTCCATCATCAGACCCTCGACAAAAGAGTACCTAAAAAGAAAAACTATGCATTTCATCTTTGGTCTTTGTGCACATGCTAATCTAGCTTTCATATTATTAAATGGAAGTAGGTATACAGTTTATCCTTAAAAAATACATACTTGCAACTCCCTTTATGGAGTTGGAGGGTGAAAGATTAACATATCCTTATTTTTTTTGTTTGTGTGCAAATCCTAGCTTTCATACCAAATTTCAGCTTTCTAGAACTTCCGGAAGTGCGTCAGTTAGTGACAAAAATCAACGTTTTTTAGGTATTAATAAAATCCAAAGTGTAGAGCCAGACACATGAAACTAAGCATGTTTTACAAATCTGCTAGGGCCATTTTATCTTGAGAATCTAGAGCTCTCTAGCATAATCTAGGCCGAAGCTATGTGGGAATGAAAATACGACAAAACGCTTCGACAAAAGATAGGTAGTGCCCTGCTTATTGATTTTGGCTTGTCTTGGCGAGGGTGCTACCTTGTCCCCAGATCCCAAGACATTGCAGTTGAAAAACATGTTCTCTTATTCATTCCAACTGCAACATTAAGTTTGTAAGCACATTATTGAAAGATTTACCATGTTTTATTAAGGCCACAGACTTTTTATCTGTTATTTTAATTTTCTAGTTTTTCAATCAAGACTTAGGTACCCCCAAATTCAAATTCGTATATTTTCGTCATACGACCGCGTTAGGGTCACTGAAATTCATTTGAGTACCAAATTTCAACTTAATCAGTCCAGTAGATTCCGAGCAAATTATCTGTGACAGACGGACGGACGGACAGACACACGAGTAATCCTATAAGGGTCTTAAGTAATCCAAAAGCTTTTTGATTTTTGAAGTGATGACTTCTTGAGGCGCTCTATCTAAAAAAAGAACGAAACTGAATCGTCACGCTCGGGTCGGTGACGCTGAATCGGGTGAACTCGGTTCCTGTCGGTAGGTGCCGATCAATCGCGTATACTCTAGGCTACTCTAGGCTCCAGTCGTAAATTTTCACTTCTATCGTGTCATAAGCACACACTTCCTTTTTTTTGTTTTTTTTTCCTGATGAAAAGCGGAACCCTTGTAAAAATCTAAATCAAAAGTCATTTATTCCAATTAGGCTGAGAATCAGTACTTTTCAAACGTCAAAATTACATAAGACAGTCCCCCAAAACGCCCGCCCTTCACAAATTCCTGGTGCTTTAGCTGGGAAGAAGAAGTGACGCAACAAAACAGCACAGCTGTCTGTTCAGTTGGAAAAAAAACATCTACAATCAACTACATAAACAATCTATGCAATAATAGTTATGCAAAGTTATAAAAATTTCGAGACCCAGAACATTATATTAAAGTATCTTCTATATGTTAGCTAGCGGCGCCAGAACATCATATTAAAGGATCTGCCATATGTTAGTTTTTTTTTTTGTTCTGGGGTGTAAAATCCTCATTGATGTCATCCGCCCTGGGGCGGGCGGAGGGGCCTGTCAGACTCTTACTGACTAAAAACCACCCCGGTGTTCCATCTCACACCTACGTCGGGGTCGCGGGAATATACGATTCTTCCGCAACCAAGGCCACCTCGGGTTGGAGGGGGGGGGGAGTGAGGTATTTGACTCAACCGCAACGTCTAAGAGGGGCGCGCGTGGAACACTACGCCACCTCGGTTCCTGATGTATGGGGGGCGGCGGACGTCCTCGGAGTCCGAGTCGACGCTGCCGACAATCGAACTCACTACAGTCGGCAGCGACAGGTCACTGCCTACTTCTGTGATGAGGGCACGGCGTGGCGCCTCCCAAGCGGCACACTCTGCCAGCGTATACCACGCCGTGTCCCGGCAGTCGACGGCGTGGTGACACCGGGCGTCCGGCTTCCTGTTTATGCGACACAGATACTTTCCGAAGCACCCATGCCCCGAAAGTACCTGCGTCACCCGAAACGACAGGGAGCCGTGCCTCCTCCCGAGCCAGAGGTCGAGCACTGGCGCCATATGTTAGCTAACCTAACACAAGGATTTGAAAGCTTTATTTCATATCATATTTGGTTCAGCGGCGTTGAAGATATAGCCGAAATTAAAAAAAAGCCGTTTCCCTCCAAAAAATTCCTAGGTTTAGATATTATGAAAAAAATAATGACTTAAATCTATAATTAATAGAGTTATGTGAACTATTCGCTTATTCATTAAACATTTAAATGAACTGTAAGAAAATAACAACGTATCTTCTCTAATTCATTAAAATGTTGTATTATTTGAGATTATAATAAGATATTGATCCGCATTTCACAAGAAAATTAATAGCGTTTGGCGACACATAATTGCTAAAACAAACATAAAAAAAGTACATAACCACGAAGACCTTTTGATCTATGTAATAACGCGTAAAACCCTAAAAATAACGGAACCCTAAAAATAATAAATTTTATTACTATGCCTCCGCTGTACGTCCGTCTGTCTGTCAGCGGGCTGTATCTCATGAACCGTAATAGGTAGAAAATGTTCACAGAGTGTGTATTTATGTTGCTGCTATAACAACACCTAGTAAAAAAGGGTGTCATGGCCAGGTAGACCAAGCGAAGTAGGCATTTAACGCTGTCACCCTTGCGCTCGAGTCGCCCGCCGTCGTGAACTTAGTCCAAGTACGCACGGACTTCAAATCCCGCCGCGATGTTTGTACGTCTTATTTTTTTTTATATTTTTTTTAAAATTTATTTTCGAAGCCATCATTTTGATTTTCATTTTGACTTCACTATCGCCTTTAGCACCCTCGACAACCATGAAACCTATCTATCTTTCTGTCTCTTTCTATTAAATAAAATAAAAAGTAGCATGGAGGGGGCATAACGTTTCTTTGTTACGAGACGATTTCTAAATTTTTCTCCAAGTTTTCTCGTACTGCACGCTGCGTTTAAGAACTTCGTTACAAAAAAAAAGCATATTTTTCTTGTCAAGTTATACTACTGTTATGACTCTACTATGTAATTACTACTTATACGATCTACTTATGAGCCATAACAATAAGAACAATAGTCTAATGAATAATTATATTTTACACCGGTTTTTTTTACAGTGTTGACAAAAGGAGCGTATAAAAACTGAACAGAGTATCCGCCTAAGGCATAGTTTTTTTTCCATTACAAACAAAGAAATTGATCTAGCAATAAATACTACACTTTAGAAGTGCGAGTACTTCCGAAGTGTAGTATTTATTGCTAGATAAATTCATTTACTAACTTAAAAAACACGATGTTACGACGCGCGCGCTTTTATAATCGCAGGTAACTGACAGTACTGAAATTAGAGGGAACCGGGCGGGACGTGGGCGGGCGAGGATGCGCGTGCGGCTCGTGCGTATAAATTTCGATATTATTTAATTTATTAATTTGCATCAAAATGACTGCTTTATTTGTTCTTGAAAAAGTTTACTTTAAATTTGTAGTATTTATTGCTAGACCAATTTCTGAAGAGAAAACCTTTGTCATAGGCTTATACTCTGTAACGTTATATACTCCGTTCACCTATTATACAATTTTTTTTACAAGACTAAAAAATTACATCCGGTATACTATAACTATTCAATCTTAAGCAAACCAATAGTGATTGTTGTAGTTGACGATAATATGTAGGCACTTAGAGTCAACTACAACAATAGATATTTGTTTGTTCATAACTAAGTACCTACTTAGTTATGCAACCTGAACCGAAACGAGTAATCACCGTGGGAGCATAATTGCACGCTTGCAATTTAGGGTGGCCCTTCCAGACGGTTCATGCATTTTGTCAATTTACCATTCTAAGTAGCTGTAAGTCAAACTATGTAACCGAAAGGTTTATTTTTGAGATTACCTACGAGTACATTAGACCATACGCTTCTGCTCACACGTATTTTTATTCTTTCATCATAACGCTCCCAAAATCAGGTACGTTCCAATTTAAAAATTTCCCTCCACCTTGTTTGCGAGCTAATTTAAATATTCGCGTGAGGAGGATAGTTTCACGCACAACCTCACCGATGCTCAGAAGCAGACCCGGGTGGAATGGTGACGTGATAATATATGATATACAATTATGAAGAAGGCTCGTCTTGGCGTGTTTTCGGCATCATTACAGGTGTCAGTCTTGGATTTATCAATACGATCTAGAAACGAAGGGTCAGTCGACGGTTTGGGTGTTTCAAAACGAATCAACGCCTACCCAAAGTGAAGCGATCTAGCAGCGGGGAGAAGATTATGATCACGAGCTTTTTCAATATGACTGGCTACTTGGTGTAAATTCCTTTACGGAACCAAAGAAGCATCAACGCTGAATGGTATACTACTAAATGATTGGCACAAGTTTTTTTCTGTTGTGAGCAACAAGCGACCAACCATAGGCCTCTGCGGGCTACTGCTCCACCACGACAACGCGCCTTCGCATACCGCGCTCAAAACGAGGCACGTCCTGGAGAGCACGCCGGTCAAACTCCTGGGTCCTTACAGTCCTGACCTAGCACCGTGTAACTCACTTTTAATCCCGAAAAAAAATCAGTTCAATGGGATACAATTTTCGTCAACGGGAGATGCGCTAACAGAGTTCGAGCAGGCTGTAAACGTGGTCAGTCGGAAGAATCGTATTTTCCGCGACCCAGACTTAGGTGTGAGATGGAACACCACTTTTTCCAGCGCACGGCTGGCCTGCTAATTTATCGAACCATTCTTTCACATTTTAGTTAGTTAGTTAGTTAGAGAACAGTTTGTTAACTTGACAATGAAAACATGCATATTTTTGAAAGAGACACAAAGAGATATAGTTTTAAAAAAAACACCATGGAGTCGTTTTTATGGTTTTTGAGGGTGCTGTAGCCAATAGTGAGGTCAAAATGTAAATCCAAGATGGCGGCTGCGAAAATTTTAAGATTTTTCGTCATCGGTGTCTTTTTCATAGTTTTCGAGGGTTCTAAACCCAATAGTGAAGTCAAAATTATAATTTCACGCCGGCGACTCGGGCAAGGGTGGTAGAGTTAAATGCCTACTTCACTCGGTCTAACTGGCCATTATGGTGATATTTTGGCGCGGTGAATGCCGGATATTATTGCCAGTAAGTCCTGTAAATACATATTTGCCTCATCTTTTGGTTTCAGAATTTACAAATGTATTGAAAGAACTGATGGTGGAGTATGGAGATGTGGTCACATTTTGGCTCGGTCCTGACCTCAACATTCTTGTCAGCAATCCTGATTATCTCAAGGTAGGTACTTGTGGTAGTTAAAAGTTTTAAGGTCCCCTCTCTGCTCTTTTAGAATTTAACCCTTTTATTTAATAGACGTTGCTTGAAGTAAGCAGATTCATCCTTTTCTGACGTTTAAACATCGTCATCATCATCATGGTGGATTTCACCAATGAACCTGAACGCGATCAGTTCATAAACTACGTTAAAGAGTAGTTTCATTATTTTCTATGGAACATTAACACTGACAGCTCTTGAACGCGTTTAAGATATGTTGAACGCGTTGAGTTTCATTGGTGAAATCCACCCTTAGACTTTGACCAAAACTGCTGTCACTTGAAAAAAAATACACCAGCAGGAAAGCTTCATACTAACGCCGTGCGCGGTAACATTACTTACTACACGCACAGCTATGTGTGCGTGACTTGTCACCGACGAGGAGCACCGGGCGTGCATCGGCGCACGCGATAGATATAGTCAGGTTTTGACTATATCTACCTATACCTACACATTTTAATGCTTATTATAGAAGTATATAGTTACGAAGTAGATTATATCCAAAATAACTAGGATGGCGATAAAGTTTTCTCAGTTATTATTTATTTATCTTACTGTTTATGTGAGTACTTTGTACTATATAGCTACCATTTACCGGGTAATGTCATAGATTGACTTGAATGTGCCTTGGCGGCTGATAGTATGTCTTGCTCACTCAAATGTCTCGCTGATAGAGTACAGAATTAAAAAAAAAACAAAGACGAACGGACGGACAGATGCGGTGACTGAGGTGATTCTCAATTTCACGAAAGTTAGTAAAGTATCTAATAGAAAGGGTCAAACGGAATCTAGTTAAGACGGCCTACAAACACACTTTGGTACCTACAAACCTACTAAAATAAAAATACGAAACAAATAAGTACGAGACGAACAAAGATAAACAAACTCAAAGCATTTATTTCAATTAAACTATTTACAGGCACTTTTGAATTGTCCAGGAGTCGGTCAGTCAGAAATATGAAGCTAGTTGCCGATTCCAAAGCGTAGTAGGTACCTATGGAGAAGAACGGGCAAGAAACTCCATTGACAATCTTAAAAAAAATATTGTTCTTACAAATATATTAGTTATAGCGCTGCTGGACTTAGCCGTCCACATCTTTTGTAGATGTTAAATGAGGACCCCTTTGTAGCCCTGAGTCGAGCGTGATCCCCAGGAAAACAGTTTTATCGACAAATTCTAGTTTCTCTTGATTCAATACTATCTCACAATCACTATCCTTGAAATTTGGCAAAGAAAATCTTATGCACTTAGTTTTATTTCCATTTAGTACCAAATTATTTGCAGTGAACCAATTTTGGGCCATCCGTAGGGCGTTATTTACGTCATCAAAATTTGAAGCTCGTCTATCTACCTTAAAAATCAAGGAAGTATCGTCAGCAAATAACACCATTTGTGGTTGATTTATTAATAAATGGATTAGGTCATTAATATACACCAAAAAGAGTAACGGTCCCAAAATCGAGCCTTGAAGGAACCTTTATACTCATCGCCTATCAGATAGTAAGTTTTCCTATAATACAGGGTGGCATCCCGGCCAGAAGAGATTGCGCGCGACTGCAATCTGTTACCGTGGATTCAGAAAATGATACTGAATTCTTTGCTCGGTGGCCCTAGTGTGAGTTTCTTTTTAACCACGAGACGACTTTACGCATCGACCGCGTTCACAAATTGGAAATTGCGCTCTGATTGCCCCGGGTCAATTGGAGCGCCGAACGCGGTCGATGCGCAAATTCGAGATGGTTAAAAGATACTCACAGCAGCTGCTGCTTCAATGCCTCGTAAAAGCATGTTCTATTAACTATTGGTACACGACCAAAAGAGACTATAATACAGAGAAGAGGAAGGAGATCTATGAGACAAATGATCCCAATATAGCCATGTGCATTTATCGACACTTTTAAGTTGTTTTATGATTTGTGCTTCCCGCTTACCCGAGTAAAAGTTAATATTATAAAAAAAACCCAAGTGGCTGTCTAAAGGTGTTAAATTATGCAGCAGAAAGAAAATAAACCTTCTATGGCATCTGAGGTTTAATCCTAGCCCAGTCAATAAAACCAACATTAAAAACTATTGCAAATTGTATAAAAAATTATGAACCTGACACAAAAGGCACAAAACAATGACAAAATAACGAAAGCCAAAAACATGGCAAAAACTGCCTGGCAAAATTATTACAAATCCAAAAATCTTTTCTAATACATTTAATAATTACTTCGTTGATAAAATACAGCCTAAATTAATGGACGGTAGCCAATCTAAAACAAGTAGGAAAATAGACCAAAGAAGGGAGTCAATGTTCATGGCACCTAGCGTACCTGATGATATACATAAAATAATAATGTCACTGAAAAACACAAATAGCGTGGGTTACGATGGCCTCTCTACAAAGGTTTTAAAATCTGTAGCTAACCATATATGTGTACATTTAAGTTACATACTTAATCTTAGGATAAGTGCTTGGCATATATCCAGATGCTTTAAAAAAATCCATTATAAAACCTATATATAAGAAGGAAAATAGAGAGTTAATTGAAACTTATAGGCCAATCTCACTGATTCCGATTATTTAAAAAAAAGTTGAGAAGTTTATTTACAAAGAGCTTTACACATACTTAGAAAAAAACAATATTTTGTGTGAATTACAAAACGGATTTAGACCCAGCAGAACAATAAATATGGTGATTTTTGATTTTATACAGAATTTCATTATTAATGTAGATAAAAGAAACCCTGTCTGCGCCATTTTCTGTGACATGACACAGGTGTTTGATTATGTCCACCACCATCCTACACTTTTGAAGAAACTCGAAGCCTATGGTTTTAGGGGGTATGTTCTAGACCTGTTCCGGTCTTATTTAAATAATAGACGACAAATTACTGAAATTAATAGAATTTATATAGTTAATAATAAAGTCGAGATATTTAGATCAGACGAGCGAATAGTTAGTTACGGGGTACCGCAGGGGAGTGTGGTGGGTCCTCTGCTATCGAAATGACACACCACCTTGACAATTCCTTCGAAAAGTGTAAATACATAAGAAAGTGACATTAATATTTCTTTAAAATCAATTATAAGATGGTTAGACGAAAATAACTTAAAAATTAATATAGGCAAAACAAAGATGCATTTTAACCAACGCATGCCAGATAAGAGCAATCTGCATGTGCAATATAATGATCACACAGTAAATGATGTAGTAAGTACAAAATTTCTAGGACTAGAAATAGACATAAAACTTATTTGGAAACAACACAAAGAGACACTCTGCAAAAAACTAAGCACTTCTGCTTACGCTTTACATACATTGTAGTCTATTGTAAATCTAGAAGCACTCCTGACTGCATACCATGGCCTAGTCGAATGCCACCTAAGATACGGTGTTATTTTTGTGGCAACTCCACCGAAAAAGAAACAGCATTCAAAGCACAGAAAAGATGCATACGGTCCTTTTTAAAGCTACAAACTACTGATAGCTGCGTGCCATATTTTAAACAGAATAAAATATTAACTTTACCATGCATATATATTTTAGAAATGGCAGTGTTTGTAAAGTTATACAATGATCGTTTTGAACGCATAGCTGACGTATTTCCACGAAATAGGCGTGATAATAGTAGACAAAGCGTATTATAGTGTGACGGAGTTTTTAATTGACAAAGGAATTTCTTGAAAACTGATTGTAGGGATTAGAAATTAGAAAAATATGACATTTAATACTCGTACTATTTTTTTTTTTTTTTTTGTAATTTAATTCCATTAACACATTAGTTTGACTGGAAAAGAATAGTGGACAATAATTATTGAAGTACTTCATAATTCAATTGTAATTATAGTTAATCAATCTCTTTCTTGACATTGGTGCCGATTCTCTTGTCACAAACGCCTCTAAACTAGACTAAAAATCACTAAAATTTGGTTTAATTCTGTCAAATGACGATTTTCCATTCTGAAATTAACTATAGTGACACAACTTAACTATATTTTAGTTTGACAGCACTAAGATTGCACTGAGTTATTAGTTTAGTGAAAATGGCTATTTTGCTATTCTGAATTTTACGTTTTTCACCAAAAAATTTGATGGTCAAACTAAATCTGAACATGATTCTGACTATTTTTAATCGCGATTAAAAAGGTGTGGAATAAAATTAGGTGGCGTGAACTAAAATTCACACCAACACCTCGACTTCAGACGTGCAAAAACGGGTCTTTAACTTTCTTTTTCTTTTTTTGCTCATATCTCGAAAACGGTGTGTCCTATCACAAAAATAATGAAAATTTCGACCCCCTTTGTAACCCTGAAACCACCGAATCTCTACATGTAGATATTTTTATTTTATATTTTTCACACAAAAAGTCAAAACTTCCATAGAAAACACGTCGAGGCTGCCCCCAGGCTGCCTCCGGCTCTAACAAAGACGTTGCGAAATCAAAAAAAAAAAAAAAACACGTGGACTCGCGACTGTCAAATTCGATTAGTTGTGTCAAAGTTATTTTTAAATTTAGAGATTTTTTTTCGCAGAATAGCGTCAAGATTTTCATAGTAAAAAGTAAGGAATTTTAGTGATAGTTTAGTTAGTTTAGTTCGGTGTACAAGAGAATCGGCACCATTGTCTGTTATTATGTACTTAGCATCATATTGTATTTGTTGTACTTTTGCATGCCTTCTGGTAAAATATGGCTGTTACTAAGCCACAGTTTTGTACCCATATTTGTAAAAATAAATATCTCTCTCTCTCTCTCACACACACTAGGGCTTCTATTCCATACACAGCAGATATTTTTTTGATAACCGACGAAAAATTTCTACGCTTGCGTTTAGAGTCATGTGCTGAATGGTCTGGAGTTAACGTGTGAATGTCCCTGCCAACCTGTATAATTAGATTTTGTTCTAACATCATTTTGCGTATTTCAGTTATTGCTATCGAACACGAAGACGAGTGTTAAAGGTCCTCAGTACAAGTACATGGCTGATGTACTTGGAGGAGGAATATTGAGCGGATCAGGTGAGAACTACCTACCTTTCTTTTCTATGTAGCTACTTACCTGAGTTGTACGGAGTCAAACACGTAGCAGAGCAATCAAATTAATAAAATACACAGCTATTGCACAGATCTGTATCAAATCATGATTAGAACGAAATTACAATGTACAATCCTAAATTGCGCGTTTGGAATTCTACAATAAACATCTTTTTTCATAATTACGAACCCTTGGAACTAGATATATTATGGCTTTATTAATATACTTTCGCATGGAAAATAACTTCTTATCTGCCTCCCTAGGTCCAACATGGCGCAAGCACAGAAAGATAGCCACCCCGAACTACGGCAAACGAGCCATTGAGAGCCACGGCGAGGTCTTCAATAAAGAGGTGGACGTCCTGCTGAAGAAGTTCAGGAGTATGAACAGGGACCAGTTCAATGTGTACACACATGTCGTTCGGACCACGAGCTATGCTGTTTGTCGTGAGTTAATCCTGTATTATGGCTAGCAGAGTGCATGATTTGAACACCCACTTGTTTTTTTTTAAATTGCTGTTTCACACATTTTTAACGCGTAGGTTTTTTTTTGTCACCGACGAAAAAATTCTAGCCAGGGGGTCTAGAATTATGTGCTTGATTCATTGTTACAGTTTATGCAACGATGACTCTGCCATCTGTTTAATCTGTATAACCGATCGTTATGAAATTTAACAGTTACACATCTGTTAAATTGTGTCTTTGTCTTGTGCCTGGGACCTTGAAAAAGACAAGCTACTTTTCATCCAGCGAGAACCTTTCTGGGTTCTGGAGTGGCGACCGCGTACCGGAAGACGTAGCGTTGGAAGGACTCTCAAAAGGTAGACCGATGACCTGGTCTCCAGAATCCGCTGGATGCGAGAAGTACAAAACTGGTCGAAGTGGCGTTGCTTGGTGGAGGCCTACGTCCAGCAGCGGAAGTCTTGCGGCTGGTGTGATGCTCGAACAGCTAGTTGTTCTGTTTATATTTTTTCAAGTTTTCTGGAAAAAGAAGCTGCGAAGGTTTTGGCGACTTCAAGATGTGAGGATAATCAATAAAATTATTGTGCTGTCCCCAAATTGGTTTTTCAGGGTGACTAATAATAGGGATGATGACTAATATTAAAAATGTTCATAAAAGTAATGTAATTTCAAAGAAGACATGGTATGAACGAGATAATCGAAAAAAACTGTTAAATCGATGTAAACATGAAGAAGATACACGCTTTAATAGTTTTTGGAGCGTATTATTCCCGTCCTTGTCGCGCGGTACGGACAATGTTCGGCGCCGTCGCCGGTATGAAGTTACATAGTCGTGACGTCACTTCTACGATAGTACTGTCCTTGTCTAGTACTTATTTTAAATCATCCCTATTCGACGAGTTCCTTGTAAGATGTGACGAATGATCATAATTATAAGAGCAACAATATGGAGGTTATTCGTAGTTTCGAGTAAATGGCGCCAATCTTCTATCTTTTAAGCGGAAACAGACTGACTGACTGACATATCAACGCACAGCCGAAACTACTAGGAACGTTTGCAGACGTTTGTCGAAATTTTGCAGACAGCTTCCTTTCATAATGTAGGGGACCAATAAGAAGCGGTTTTTCAACATTCTACCTTTAAGGGGATGAAAAGTGGGACTACAGTTTATGATGAAAATCTTATTAATTTGGTTTAATCCCACTAAAGTACACTGCCCTTCAAGATACAGGTTTTTCCTAGTTTGAAGGGCAGGGGTCTTACTCATTCTGTGGGATATCGGTTACGACTGGGTGCTGTGCGCCGACCTCCCGAATGGCGTCAGCGTGGTGTGCTACGCTGACGACACGCTGATCCTGGCACAGGGGAGGTCGCACCAGGAGGCGGCCGAACAAGCAACACTCGGGGTTGCGACAATCGTCGAGAGAATCCGGCAGTTGGGACTCGAAGTGGCCCTGCACAAGTCCGAGGCCATGTGTTTTCTTGGTCCTCAGAACGCGCCACTGTCGGGTTCCCAGATAACGGCGGGAGGGGTTCACATCGGCGTCGAGTCGACGATGAAGTACCTGGGACTCGTCCTCGACAGCCGGTGGAACTTCGTGGAGCATTTCCGACGTTTGCCTCCCAGACTGGAGCGGGCTGGAGCTGCCTTGAGGTGGCTCCTGCCCAATCTAGGGGGTCCAAACGCCTCCTGCCGGAGGCTCTACGCGGGTGTCACGCTCTAGTCATGCGGTCCATGGCCCTTTACGGGGCACCGGTGTGGGCGCGTTCTTTGAGGCGCCGACCGGCCTGCCGGTTGAACGCGTCCCAAAGGGTCATGACCGTCCGGTGGGATCTCATGGCGACATGGATGGTGCGATTGTAGCAACCCAGTGCTGGGCACGCCACAATAGCGGCACCATTGTGTGGATCGCCCGGAGGACACGGTGGAGCATACGGTGGAGGTATGCCCAGCTTGGGCGGAGCACCGCAGTGTCCTCGCGGAGGCGATTGGCGGCGGCGATCTCTCGTGTCCGGCCCTGGTCCAGGCCATGGTACGGAGCGAGAGGGAATGGAAAGCCGTCACCTCCTTCTGCGAAGCAGTAATGCTCGCGAAGGAGGAGGCGGAGCGCGTGAGGGAGAGAGCCTTGCGCCCTCACGCCCCCACTAGCCGCCGCAGGAGACGCCCTGGGCGTCGGGAGTCGCCTGCAGATTCCCGGCCACCGTAAGCGCGGGCTTGCGGACGGCGAGCAATTGGTAGCTCGCCGTCCGGTAAGGACCAGGCCCGGGTCGACGGCGCGTTGTGTTCCACGCGCGCCTCAAAGAGATGTCAGCACAAAGTGACGGGGTCCGATAGGGCCGACGCCTCAGGGTCGCGGATTATTCTAAAGAGAAAACCGTGGCCCTGGCACAGGCCACTGAAGGAACACGGGTGGGTTTTAGTCAGAAAAAGTCTGACACGCCCTCCCGCTCCACCCAGAGCGGGAGAAGTCATTTCATGATTTCCCACCCAAAAAAAAAAAGGGGTCTTACTCATCCGTAATACCCATAAGTACCCATCCTTTATTGAAAAAACAGTGATGTTACCTAGACTAAGTCTTTTCGTAAATAAATGGTTACTTACTTACTTACTTACATACTTAATTATTTGGTTTTTATTTCACAGAAACACTTATGGGTTTGAGCAAAGACCAGACGTTGCAATTGCCACATATTGAGAAAGTGATCGATGAGAGTCCTACGTAAGTACCTACCTATATTTTACCTTACCACTGTAGCGAAATAAAAGAACGAAGAGGCTTCGCCACATAAAACGTACAAATTTTTGTAATAAATGTTTAAAAAACACGGAAAATACAAAAGGAAAAAGGTGAAAAAGTTAACCAAGTAAAACATGTTGGAAGATTGTTTATAACGCAAATTATTTTGTAAGAAAAACGTATTGAAACAAACCAATTGCAATTGTTTGGAAAAACAGGCAACTACAACACTAAACGCAAAATACTATAACTTTACGGTATGACTCAGTTGAAATCTAAGTAACTTTAAAAGACTATTACTATCTAGAAACTACAATAAGATAAGAAAAGGTAGATAGTGTGAATACGAGATTCCAGTGTTGTAGAATCCGGTGTTTTTTTTGGCTTCGTGCGCGCGACAAGGGAATCTTGGGCTTGTACTGTTGGCACCTGTTGGTACACGCAGTCTAAGCGCAAGCCGTGAGGGACCAACGCTGATAAATGGCCTCGGATTGTGTCACGAGCTGTCTACGACGTTCCAGCCAGTGGGATGAGCCGAAATTCGGCTTGTGTGAGTAGTAACAGTCGTCGCAAATCTATAAATAAAATATTACATAGACCATCAGACCAAGCAGAAGATACAAGCAGAATCTTTGATAGAGGTAGCAATAAGCAATAAAGGGATCAGACAAAACCAGAACGAGGAAATGGACCAAAATACGTACCTAATCGTCGAGAAGAATATGATAATATTCAATGTATTACGGCGATAGAGAACAAAAGAAAAAACTAAACGGTGAAATATTAGTTGTTTGAAATCCAAGACTAAAATGTATCAGTTCTGCAATGAATCCTTGTGAGTAGAGATAAAAATGACAAATTCGAATTTTAAAATACCGAAAAAATTTACAGCCAATCTGCCCAAACAGATTGCAAAATAAATGAATAAAGTTTTAATATAGCAGTTAATGCTACACACCATATAGTTAAAGGGAGAGGGGGGGAGGGTGAGGAATTTTTTTAATATAAATGATCGGATATTTATTTCGTTATAAAGAGGAAAGTATGCCGTTAATAGTGGAAAATAACATCAGGCAAATGACCACCACGACCACGCTTACAGGACCATATCCTTTTCATGATTTTTTTCATAACCAAATCGCAAAGTGGCTGCCCTATGTCCTCGATAGCCTCACGAATTCCATCTTTGAGGTCTTGTTTCGACGCTGGGCTGTTGGCGTAGACCTTCTCTTTCACGTGGCCCCAAAGGAAGAAGTCGCAAGGTGTTAAATCTCAAGATCTCGGTGACCAATTGTGATCACCTCTTCGAGTGATAACACGGTCCGGAAACTTTTCCCGTAAAATATCAATGGTGTCATTGCTTGTGTGGAACGTAGCGCCGTCTTGTTGAAAGTAAACGTTGTCCAGATCAAACCATCCAATTCCGGCCATAAAAAATTATTAATCAATCGCAATCCATTCACCGTAACTGTTGCTCCAGCCTCATTTTCCTCATTTTCCATTAGCTAGTTATCTATTTCGGTGTCAAAATATATGACTGTAAAAATACAGGCAGGCCGAAAATTACCTCTACATTAGGCTACCAAATACAACCGAATTAAGTTGGAAGGTTGGATTAAGTTCCAATTCAGAAAACTCATTTGACGTAGTAATAACACCTTTTCTATTTCCAGAATGTACGCCGTGGTCTTCAGAAGAATGACAAAATGGTACCTGCAGATCGATCCAGTTTTCTGGATATCAAACGATTACAATATTTTAAAGAATTTCTTGAAACATATAACGGACTTTAGTGAAGCCATCTTGCTTAATAGAGCTGAAAGACTGAAGACTCTTGAAGATAGCAAGAGGGATCTGATGAATACGGATGAAGATGCTGGTGTTAATACTCAGCTCAGTGTTATAGATAGGTTCTTGCTGTCCCAGGAGTTGAATAAGGACGAATTGATGAAGGAGACTTTTACTATATTTACTTCGGTGAGCTAAAAAAATACTTATTTTGCAGAGTTCATCAACATAATACAGGTACCTAAGTATTTTTTGCTAGTTCAATTAATTAATTATTTTTAGAAGTTCATTCCATCCTTGAGAAACATTTATCTTCATGAAACACGAAATTAAGAAATATCCAAATGTTTTAAAACATACATCATGACTGCACCAAAAAGGCAAATTTAGGCTTTAATGGTAACCAGATGTTGATTGAATGATGACATTGCTAGAAAAATGGTGACTACTGTGATGGCACCAACCTTAAATAAATTTCGTGTGGGCAGGAGTACGGTGATGATATAACACTACAAAGGTACATAGAATCGAAATCAATTGATTTATTACTTGACTAAAGAAAAGTTCACGTATTTATAAAAATATTCCAGAGTCAAGAAGCGTCAGCAAAGATCACGTCGTACGTCTTGCTGATGATGGCTTATCATCCTACATGTCAGGTAAACATTTTTGTGTAATCTTTTAGATCAAAAATACAATTAAAAAAAACAACCGACTGCTGTTGTTTTTTGTAAAATCGTTTTTATTTTTCAATTTGTATTTGTGGTACCTACCTCACACAAAATATAAATACCATTACCCGGTATGTAAATAAAAGTGATAGGAAGTTATTATGACATCATCAATAAACACTAACTGGAAAAATGCGTATATTTGAAGCTAACTGAAAAGTACCCCAGCAAAGAAGATAAAACTTATATGGGACCACCCCTGAGGCATACCCTGTCCATTAAAAAAGAATTTTCGAAATCGATCCACAATTGCCGGAGTTATTGAGTTTAAACAAAAAATTATAACGAGTTGAGGATCTCCTCCTTTTCGAAGTCGTTTAAAAAGTAAGATTCCTTTCTTTTTTGTACATTCTCTTTCTTCTCTCCACACTAACGACATACTAAGTACAAAACAGATGTAAAGAGACAATTAACAAAGCTTGCTTAAAGAATGTATTATATTTCTAGGAGAAACTCTACGCAGAAATCAAGAACGTGATTGGCGTCGAGGACAGATACGTGACTGACGACGATTTCAAGAAAATGCCGTACTTAGAGATGGTGTTCAAAGAAGTACTGCGACTGTTCCCAATCGGAGCTATACTGCAGAGGACTATCAATGAAGATATAACAATCAGTAAGTTATTTTCCCGTTTTGTCAACTGCTGGCTTCTTCGAAAATGGATCAATGAAATGATCTTGTAAAGTCTTATCCTAGCACCTTTTATTACTTTTCCTACCTACACATACGAGTATATAAACTCACGCCTTCTTACGCATAAATTACAGAACGCCACCAAGAACATCTCCATATAGGTCAGCATGTGCTATGTGTGTTTTTGAAATTTATGGGTTTAAATATAAGATGCATAAATTAAATGCATATGTCCTGATCATACTTGAGCTTGAATTGTCAGATATGTATTATGGCTAACATCTTGTTTTTGTTACGTAATTTTGTCGTGTTACTGGGTAAGCATTCATAGGCATAGACTGATGTGCCAATTTTGAGCTGGAGTTATTCGGAACATTTAGTGTTTTCAGTGGTATATAAAATACAGTCATTGGGGCAGCCGTTTTGTGGTACGCAGCTATAACCGTTCCATAAAACCGCTTTATTAGAGATTTTGTGATTTGGCAAACTTTTTCCATGTTTAACTCATACATTAAATTTCTAGGTACCCACACTCTCCCGGCAGGCTGTTCGTTAGTGATACCTATATACCATCTCCACCGTGACCCTCAGTTCTGGTCTGACCCAGAAATTTTCGACCCGGAGCGGTTCAGTCCTGAGAACGTGAAGAAGCGGAACCCGAACTGTTATATACCGTTCAGTTTAGGACCAATGGACTGTTTGGGTACGTAACTGACACTTTTTATGTCTCTCTTTTTTATCGTGCCTTCATTGCTGAGGATCACGACCAGAATGATACATTTGTGGAGTTTCTTTCCGGTTCTTCTTCAAAAGAAACGATCAATTGGATCAGCACACCTAGACGTTTCCCGACGTTTCATAAGTGCCCGTATAGGTTTATGTTAAAACAATAAAAGATTTTGATTTTGACAATTATATTATGTCAAATCTCCAAGCCATGCGGTGTAATGAGGAATAAGTTTAGATGACCATATAATTGATTTACTACCCTTAGGTTGAATGTGACTTGCTCGTCATAAAACGAAAAGGTAAGTTGCGCGCGGGCACACTGTGTGAGTTCGAAGCGGTTGCGACACATCGTTTGACTGTGCAGATGATCCATCGCTGTAAAATGCTAATCACTAATGGACAGCAGCGAACTCTAATACGATCAATCAATTGAGACAGCTAATGTGAATAATAGCATAGAATATTGTGGTCAGATTATTAGTAACAGTAATAGTGACAATATCCCAGTACCAGAATAAATTATACAAAATAGTGAGGAAATCGACGTAGTGAGATCAAGTAAAAGAAAAAGACAGAAAGACCAAGATGAAATGTGGACAAACATTGGGAGACAGGGTAAAGGTTTTGCTAGAACTGCTAGAACTAGTTATGTTCATGATGAGATAAGAATATCTGAAAATAAAAATAGAAATTACATTAACATCTAATGAAAAGTTACCAAAACAGTTTGGATTAGCAAAATTGTTAAAAAAAGAAAATATTCCAGACATAACAAGTATAAAATATAATAACGCGCTTTAGGTTCTTATACAGTTTAGTAACGAAGTGAGTGCGAATAAATGAACTGAGACAAAATGCTTGAAAGAAAATGGACTTAGATGTCAGAAAACACTGAAGATAAGCGAAACTTATGGCGTTATTAAAGATACTTAGAATCATCTAAGGAAGAAGTACTGCAGGATGTGAGCTGTGAAACAAAGATCATAGGCATTAAGAGATTGAAACGGTGCAACACAAATAGTGACCACTGGGAACCTGGAGAATCAGTCAGAGTAACCTTTAAAGGATCTTCCTTCTCTAACTACGTATACATCTTTGATATCAGAGTGCAAGTGAATACCTACCAACTCCCTGCCTCGCAATGTTCACGCTGTTGGAGATTTGGGCATACAGTTAGACTATGTTCATCAATCAAGGATAAGTATATGCCCAAAATGTAGTAAGTCCGGCTTATAAATGCAATAACTGCTCCGGAAAACATATGGCATGAGCTCTCACATGCCCAATTTATTTAGAAGAAATAAGGCTAAGAGAATTGACGGCAGAGTTTAACTGCACAAACAAGAGAGCTTTCACACTGTACGTGCCGCCAGAACCAAATTATGAGAAGAATTCCGAAGATCAAGAACAGGAAACAGAAAAAGAACATCGCCAAGTGTTAAGTCCAGAAACTAATACAGAAATGGGACCTGTAACACAACCCCAAGAAACATTTGCTTACACACTAAAGAAGGCGAAAAGTTTAAATTCAAAAGCAAACAAGTCTACAGTAATACAACAAGACAGTAATAAATGGATGGGGTCAACCCGAAGAATAAAAAAAAACAGGTACCGTGATTAATTGCGCGGCACTTTCTGACAGTGACTCTGAAATACTTCGCAAAGAAACAGAAAAAAACTGATAACGGAAATTAAAAGAAGAAAAAGAGTTTGAAATGGTTATGGAATAAATTATAGAAAAAAAATTGGGATAACGGGACCAGTCTGGAAAATAAAGTGTTAGATTGCGCGAAAGTGATCTTTAAGTGGTTTACATCTTTCATGATGGACTAATTAACGGAGTTGCCTTTTTTATCTAACATAACCACAACAAAAACAGACATTTAAAAATCAATATTATAATCTGTGCCTGGATACATATATCCAATATACCTGGGTAGTGACCATATGATTATTAAGAGTTGCTTAAAAAATAATAACTCAGATATGTTTAAAAAACGGAGGAACTTTAAGAAGGCAGATTGGCAAAGTTAAACTGGGAAAATTGAATCGGAACTAACAAACTGGGAACTACCTTTAGATCATCAATCTGCATGTACTCGTAATGCATTTATAAATATTGTAATATATACCCACGATTAGAGTGAGCGAGAACTCTCCTCAAACAGACAAATTCATACCAAAACCATATTGGAATCAAAATTTATCACATAATGTTGCACAGAGACCTTGCAACTGGCAACTTTTAGAGGCAATACCAACCCACGAAATCTGGAGGCGTTACAAAGGAAAGTGAGTGAGGCACAAAGGCTAATACGACAAGCCAGGAATAAATCATTTCAGAAATTTTGCAATGACAGGATAGTTTAACTTCTTCAAGTGAAATGTGGAAGCGCATGAGATGGATCAAAGGGTACAAATCAGCAACATATTTTGTTGACCAAGGTATACCGAACGACGATTGTTACGAAGTCTGGCCCCAGATTACGTATCTCCACCAACTCCTACATTTACCTCTTGTAACACGCAATTGGCAATTGGTTTCGGTACAGGAAGTAATTAACTCAATCAAAAAACAGATTCAGCCCAGGTCATGATAAGATTTCATACTCTGTGGTTAAAAAAATACCACATATTGCTATAATTATGTTGACTTCCATTTATAATAAGTTTATGCTATCCGGATTCGTACCAGAGTAGTGGAAAAAAGTTAAAATTATTCCTATACCTAAGTCGGGCGGAGATCCAGGCTTAGGGCGCGGATGTTAGGCCTATTGCGCTTATATCATGCTTTTGTAAGATACTTCATACCATCCTAACGCGCAGGCTTGAATGGTTTCTGGAGAAAAATAATATATCCCATGACACCACGGGCTTCCGAAGATTTAAATCGTGTTATGATGATCTGTCTAGGTTGGTTACGCGGGTTGTAACTGGTTTCTATAAAAAATGTGCGAGCTGTTGACTGTTTCATAGACATTGAAAGTGCCTACAATAACATAAACTTGAATCTCTTTTGGGTATTTTGGATAACTTGGAAGTGGGCTCTGTAATTATCTTTAGCAGTATCTTCATCAGAGACATTTATTCATTGAACTACAGGATAACAGCATATTTTGTCGAGTTACTGGTATAGGCATTGCCGAAAGAGACTCTCTGTCCCCTTTACTATTTAATGCGGCCACTTTTAATGTTTGTAGAATCATAACGAATGTGTACATTTCGCAATATGCTGACGACTTCATTTTGTATGATATAGTAAATAAAATAAAAAATAAAAGCCTTTATTATTCCTTAAATTATTAAAAAGAGTTATGTACTTTTGGTAATAGATTAATTAATTAAGGACCCCTCGACGTGTATAGTGCTCCAGTAATTTTCAGTCTTTTTTGTGTTTTTGCTTATAATAGCCACGATTTGCCCACCAATTCCACTATCTCGTCGGCCCAACGTTCTGCTGGTCTACCTCTACTTCGCTTTCCGTGTGGGCCTTTCCAAGCGGTTGTTCTAAAGGTCCACCTGTCGTCTTCTGATCGCGCCAGGTGGCCCGCCCATCTCCACTTGGTGCTTGAGCGTGTTGAAGGGCATCTATGACTTGTGTCTTCTTTCTGATTGTTGTGTTTCGTTGTTTGTCTCTAAGTCTGATGTTTAAAATGCTTCGTTCCATGGCCCTTTGGCAAACTTGTATATTATTTATGGTTTTGCTACTAATATCCACGTCTGGCAAGAGTAAGGTATGGTAGCAGGCGTGATTTCATTATTTCCTTGTAATTCCAAAATTTACTCCAAGTTATGTTAATTCTTCTTTTGACTCCTTCTATGTTTCTATTTTTATTGAAAGAAATTTGTTTGCCGAAATATATACACATAATCATTTACGTAGTCTATCGTTTCGTTGTTAATTCTTATTTCTTGTTTTGTCCTGTTTGTTAGTATTTTTGTTTTCAGGGTGTTCATTTCTAATCCAACATGTGCACTTACTGTATGGACGTCGTTTAAAATCTGTTCTAGTTGTTTAGCAGATTAAGATATTAAAACAATGTCGTCTGCAAACCTTAAGTGGCTGAAATGTTTACCATCTGTAAGAATGCCTTTTCGGTAGCAATCATGGTTTGACATTGTGAGCTGTAGGACGTTAATAAATAGTTTAGGCGATGGCGGGTCTCCCTGCCTTACTCCTCTTCCTATTTTTATAGTATCACCAGTTCTATCCAGTTTGACTCTGCTTCTGCTTTTACTGTAAATGTCTTTAATTATATTAATGTAAGTTTGTGGGAGTTCTAAAGCTGAAAGAGAGTCCCATATGCTCTAATGGAAAATTGAATCAAATGCCTTTTTGTAGTAAAAAAATCCCAAGTATAAAGGTGCATTGAACTCTTCGTATTTATCTATTGTTTGTCTTCATATGGCATGTATATGGTCTACTGTGCTCAAACCTTTACGAAAGCCAGCTTGTTCGATTGTTTGAGGTTACTCTATCGCATAATTTCACCCAATTTGTTCTCTTTGGTGTTTGTGTTCGATCACTGCGTCATGTTTCCCGCAAATAAACGTTTTTTCTTTCTTTACGTGAGGCGAACAGCTTGTATAAATTTGGCATTAGGCTAATTGGTCGGTAATTTCACACGTCTGCTGGATCTCCTTTCTTGTACAAGAGTATAATGTTGAAAGTACCCATGACTTCGGGACTATTTCTTCTTTTAAGATTTTGTTGAACAGGTGTTTCAGAGGTGATGCCAGCACGTATTTGGATAGTTTAAGCATTTTGTTCGATAGGTTGTCTGGTCCGGGGCTTTTATCACATTTTAGTTTATCAATGCGGTTTATGATTTCAGGTACGTCAAAAGGCTTTATCTCTATGTTTGATAGTGAGTTTAAAGCTTGTCTGGTTTCCGATGGCGTGGTGTTACACAAAGTTCTGTAGTAACCTGTGGCGATTAATTGTAATTTCTGTTCTTGATTGTGTTTTATTGTTTTTACTTTAGTTCAGTTTTGGAATCCATTTTCAATCTTGATTTAATATTTTGTAAGCTTTTTTTGTGCTTCCTTTTGTTATGAGTAAGTTTTCTATTGTTTTCACTCTGTGTGTCTTATAATCGTTTAACACTCTTGTTTCAAAGTCAAAGTCTAAGATTTATTTGCAGATAAATATGGTTACAAAAGTTGTTGAAATGGTAGTAGAATAGTAGTTTGGCATATTTAATCATAACATAATGACGTGCAAATTTTGGTACAGGTACAATTAGTTCATTTACATTTAAACTGAAAAAAATCTTTTAAAGTATAGAAGGGATTCTCAACAAGCCACCTGTGTAAAGCCCTTCAGAAGCGGACCATTGGAAGTTCTTTAATTTGGCCTATTCTCCGTTCTCGTTCCTATCTGATTGTTGTATTTGTGTTCTTTATAAGTTATGTTTAAATCAATTTTATTCCAGTTTTTGTTACGAAATTGTACATATTTGGTTTTATCAGTTTTAGGTTTAAGGTTGTTCTTTTCCATCCAAGTTATTACTTTGCTTACGGTACTACTTATTTCATCATTATAGTTTTCTGTAGTTTTAGGAATAATTACGGATACATCGTCTGCAAAGAGTATATAGGGATTATCAGTTACTTCTGTCAGGTAATTTATATATAGCAGAAAAAGTGGGGGGCCTACAATACTGCCCTGTGGAACGCCTGTAAATTGTAACCTAGTCTAGATTTACATTTCAGTTCACCGTTTTGATTTGGTTTATCAACACTTATTTCTACAAATTGCGATCGTTTTGTAAGGTAGCTTTTTAACCATGCATTTGCCTTACCGCGTATTCCATACTCGTATTTATCACATTTTGTTAGTAGTAGCTCGTGCGATACAAAGTCAAAGGCTTTTGACATGTCAAAAAATAAAACAGTTGTCGGCTTTTCTGGTCAATATTTTTAGTGACTAGGTTAATTAAGCTAAATGCCGCTGTGGTTGTCGATTTCCTTTTTTGGAACCCATGCTGTTCATGTTTCAACATATGGAACTTATCGATAAAACTTATTAATCGCGTATGCATGACCTTTTCGTAAGTTTTCGATAAAATAGGCAACAGGGCTATCGGTCTGCAATTATCAACAAGTTTTTTATCACCTTTTTTATGTATTGGTTTAATCGCTGTCATTTTCAATTTCTCAGGAAACACTCCCGTGGATAATGATGTGTCTATTAGATGACGAGTACTGGAGTAATAATAGGGCCTACGTATTTTATAATTTTTGTCGGTATTTCATCATAACCTGTTGAATTTGTATCCCTGAGTGATTTTATTAATTTTTGTATTTCGCCATTATTTTTGTTTGTCGTCTTATACAGTACTTTTAGTTGATGATTTTCCTCATTCGACAGTTTCTTCTTGTTTTGTAATTCGTGACGTTTGTAAATTAGTTTTTTTGATTCGTTACTTATAATTTCATGTTTTTGACATGTCACATTTGACTGCACTTCTTTCATGGTATGAGTTATTGCTTGATGTATTTTTTATGGTAACTTTCAGCAGGATCATTATTGTCTAGGTTTTTAATATTTTCCTGTAGTATTTTATATAATGTTTCTGTTCTTCTTCTGACTTCATCATCGCTGAAGCTTTGTTTAAATTTGGTGGTTATTTTTTTGTAGTTTTCATAGCTATTGTTGCTCGTAGTAATCTGTGGTCGCTAGAGTAGGTAATGTTGTTTAGGACTTGTACATTTTCGAGTTGTTTTGTTTTGTTGTGAAGAATGAAATCGATTTCGTTTTATGATTTTTTATCAGGCTATACCCAGGTCCATTTCCTGTCACGCTGTATGATATACAGAAGAGATTATCCAATTCAGTATCCTAATTACAAAATACCTTACATATTTTACTAGGGTTGATGACAGATTTAGGTCTAAATATTTCCCATAAGAAGACAAGGGTGTGCCTTTTTTGTAGAGGGAGAAGAAGTAATAATATCCATCTAACTGTTAATAACAGTCCTATTGAACAAGTCAATTACGTCAAATACCTTGGAATGTGGTTGGACAGTTCCTTAAGGGGTAAACATGTAAACGAGATACGGGAAAAAGTTTGTCGTTTTATAAATATTTTTAAAATATTAGATTGTACTAAATGGGGGGTACATCCCTTACATCTTAGAATGCTATACATAGCTATAATTCGAAATAGGATGGAATATGGTTCCTTTTTGTACGGAAACTGCGCCAACTGTCATCTTCTTAAGCTTGACAAAGTGCAGAATCAAGCGATGAGTATCATAGGAGGATTAATAGAAGCATGTCTATCCATGTGATGGAAAAATATCTGTGCCTCCAGCCGTTATTTGTTCGTAGACTGTATCTAACAGTTAACTTTTATTTAAGATCAAAATCGGTTTGTAATGATATTCTTATTTATACCTGAAGAGAAATGAGGAGCAGGGTGTAAAGTTCACTCATACTCTTGGGAAAGGGAGGATCCTCCGACCTTGTGGATGTCGTATCTGGTGGGCAACTGCCCGATGATTGTTGTCGGGAAGTTGTATATATGCTAGCTGCACGTAAAACTCTGATTGCGCGATGCAGGATTTGTGTGACATCAGTGTGATGCGTTGTTTGCATGTGGTGGTGTAGACGCCGCCACATCACCTTCGCGCCAGAGGAATGAACGTTCGAACGTTCTCGAAACTTCGCTGTGTACACGCGGTCGCGACTCGATAACTTCGAGACGCGTCTAACGTACGGGGTCACCACTTTTGGAAGCTAGTGTGGGAGCGTGTTCAATGAAAGTGGTGCGAACAGGATTACAAAAGTATAATAATTAAAATAAAAACAATACACATCTGGCGTCGCAGCGAACGGCTAGAATGAAGTTTATACTAGCAACAAAGAAATGATTCTACTACCAGAAGGGTCACGATGTGATACTTGGAAGAATGATATAAAATAATTGAAATTAACAAATTACGCGGACTAAATATATTAGCGCGGTGCGGATCAAAGTAGCGTGAACGCGCTGTGGAGGCTTCTAGGTTACTGGCTTGATGGACGCTCTCGACTGCGCTGCCGGTGCTTACCGCGAGGCGGTGGCGGTGCGGGGCGAGATAACGGCCGAACAGGTGTGGCGGCAAGCTCGTACGCACACTAGCGCAGAACGCGCCGGGGTGCTTCTATCGCGCTCCGACTAAACCCAAGGGGTAGGTAGAAACTCTGTGGACTCAAAAATACAACGTTAGTGTGGTCTTATTAACATGACGCCACATACCTTGGGGGAGCTGTCTGACCAATACCAAGGTTTGTACTGGAGAAACAAAAAACTACCATAATTAGTTTACTCAGAAATGCCTTTGTACTCTAGCCCGATGCCAGATATTTATTCCTTGGACACTTGGGGAACCAATATAGATCTATCAAATGTAATAAGTGATACAATTGAGGGTATAAGTTCGGCAAATAGACTGATTAATGTAACGGATCTTAAAATATGCGTGTAAAAATGATAGATAAGTTTATTCGACACTATAAAATGTTTACGGACGGCTCCAAGGATGGTTCAGACTTAGGAGCTGCTTTTTTTGATCATCAACTTGATACTTAAGCTTAATTCAAAATTAATGCCAAGATTTCTATTATACAGCATGTAACGAAAACCCTGTCCGATCCTGAAGGGTATTATTTGGTATCGTAGTGCGTACACAAATACGTAATCATTTAATGGATACGAGATAATTATTTTTCCCCAATGAAAACAATTAATTTAAAAAAATAAAAATAATCATACCAAAGGCAACACTGATCGCTCGACAGGGTTCACCAGAGTTCACCTACAGTTTCGTTTCAAAGAAGCCGCCTGAGCGCGGCGGTCTTTTGTCGCATGCCGTCAAAGAAACGTAGGACTAAAGACATCTACGTTTTGCCTACGCGTAGGTATCAGCTGATATTTTATTGTAGGCTTACGCACATTGACCCCGATTTCTGACCTTCTGTTTATCAAGAAACAATTATTATTGAGTAAAACAAATTTATAACTAAATTAAATTACTAAATAACTAACTAACTACCTATACAAATTAATATAAAAAATACACAGGCGTCGAAGTACTCGTCCGCATCGCTGTCATCTGGAAAAGTACCCAGAAGACTGGCAGCATTGCCACGCTGAATGGCAATGCTAATTCTTTGTCCAAAGAACAACCCAGCCCTCTGGTCACGTGAAGTGTCGACTAGTCGGTGATAAATTTCGGCATGGGGCATTCGGGTCATGGGGCACTCGGGCCCCATGACCCGAGCGTTTCGACCCCAAACGGCTCAAAACTGTAGTTACCCATAAGGTTACAGTATTTGCGCCGCTTAAGGGTCTCAGCAGCCGCAGCAGCAGCGCCAGCACAGTTCGCCGTGCTAGGAACATGAGATGGAGCAAGGGTATCGACACAGGTTGCGTCCCACACCAGAGGCCTACCCACCTTCCAAGGCAACAACGTCATACCGTCTGGTCTCTTTCCATCGTCACGTACCAAGCCGTTTGGTTCTAAAACCGCAGGTACGCCGGCGGTGACAAGGGCTCGACGAATAATATCGTTGATGCTAGCGTGCCGTGCTATGCGACCTGCGCTCCTGTAACAGGACAGGCCATGGTGCCCAAGACTGTCGACAGCTTCACCGCAGTGACACCGATGCGGAGCAACACAAGGTGCACCCAAGCGGAGACATGTAGCGAGCCGAAACGAAGAGTCATCCATCATAGTGCCTATGGTGGATGACGGGAGCGCCTGAAGCCACAAGCCTGACTCCCATTCTCCCACAGCCAGCAGACGGGCACGCTCAACAGTATTAGGTGACGTGTTAATCAGGGTATTCCGTATAATACTGCAGAGCGGCACGTCCCACCGTCTCTGGGAGGACGGGTTGTCGGGGAAAACCGTATTGGGACAAGCCATTTTCCAAGCGTTCAACGCATCGGTCAAACACGGTACTTCAAAATCGACCAGTGAAGAAGATAAAATATTCCTGGTTAATTTATCAGTACTGTGGACCGAGGAGAGGAAGGCCGGTAAACTTATACTTGAAATTTTGCGGACGCCGATACCACCTAGGCGAATGGGAAGTGTGGCTTGCTGCCACGCTCGGTCGTCCAGGGCCACATTTAGGATCGAAGTTAGTGTGTTTCTAATAACTTGGTCTACTTTTTCTAAAAGTTGTGGATGTTTCCACAGATGGGAGCAGCGAAGATTATATGTAAATTTTGGTCCAAAACAGCAGTATCGAATGAGTGTGAAGGCCGAATGAATGTTAATTTTGAAAAGTCTTTCCGAGACATCATTGAACTTTTTAATTTTTTCTTCAACGAACGTTGGAAAGGATTCGTCTAAAATTGGGGACCCTAGGAGGTGAAGAGAGTCTCTTTCCGTAATTTTGATATTTGGTGCTACGGTACAAAATTTTGCTAAGGTTGTCTGTCTGTCAGTGGTTTCGGGAAGATAAATTTCTAGGCCTAGGCCAATAACACTGAATTTTTCTTTTAAAAAAGTTAAGTCTTTTATGACTGTGTCTACATCACCTCCTAGGGTTCCGTCATCCAAATACCATACGTTGAATTTTTAACTTAGCTGTCGAATGATTGGATTTATTGCCAAACTAAAAATGACTGGCCCAAGAGGATCACCCTGTTGAGTTAATGTGATGTGCTTTTGGCAATGTACCCACTGTAGGTATCAGTTTATTAAAACATTTACTTGTTACATACCTCTATCTATATAGAACATTAGTACACATTCGACACCTTTTTACTAAATTTGCACGTACTCTACGCAGCGCACATGTGTACGATTTGAGTGACTCGAAAGCTTCCACAATCCGAGCTGTTACTTCGATTTCCGAATCACACATTCACTCACAAATAAAAATTAACGTAATCAAATATTCCTGATTAGTATACGACATTGTTCGCGATACGATAGCGGCACGTGATACGTACGGACATCCAATCGCAAGCTATCTCCACGCGAGACTGGCAACCAATTCGGCTACATCAAAGGGTCCAGGACTCGTTATGAGTACTTACAATGCGGCTAGAGCACGGCGGTGTCCTTTGAAATAAAAATAGGCAAAAAATTTAAGATTTCGCCGGCCGGTGTCAACTTATGAAAATTTACCATATTTAGTGTTACATTTCGCATGGTAACTAAAAATAAAAAAGCTATAAGTTTTGGTTTTTATGAGTTACTTTTTTTAAACCAGGAATACGCCTTTTTTGGAGCGGACAGGGTTTTTGTTACATATTGTATATTGTGAACTCATAGCTATCTCTGAAGCCCTGTTGTATTTACGGATTCAAAAAGCAGCCTTCAACATTTGGCTTCGAGAGAGCCCGATAGTCATACATATTTTAGACTCTATTTGTAAGATGCTGTCTATGAATAAAACCGACAATTTTCAATCGATTCCCCCGGTTAGCAACCCAACAAGCATCTTATGTGGGTATTAATTACACATGCACACCGTTATACTCAGATTGGCTTGGTCATGTCAAAGATCTATGCAGACAAAGATGGCACGAATATTTTGATAAACAATCAAGATTAAAGGGAATCTGGTATAAAACCATCCAGTCTGAACCCATGGTTTGAAGAAAGGGAGATGGATAGGAAATATGTAGTAGCTCTGCTGAGGATACGTTCGGGCCACATCCCATCGAATAAATTTAAATAGTTAATGGGTAAAAGCACCTCCCCAAACTGCGAAGCTTGATGCACGCGATGCACTGCCATGCCAAACCCAGATGCGTCAAGTGCCTGGGGGAACACAGCACTGCAGACTGCTCCCGTCCGAAAGACCGCACCTTGTGCACAGAGCCGCCAAGCTGTGTGCTGTGCGGCGAATCAGGCCATCCGGCCAACTATCGTGGGAGCCCCAAGGCTCCCAAAACCTCATCTCCCAAGCTAACGAAGCGCGCAGACGCCCGTCAACAAAGGGAAAGCCCCCGTTACGCCCACGCGTGGCCAACGACACACTACCAGGAGCGACTCAGTCCTCAGAGGCCCTCGCCCTGGAATTACCTTCACCACCAGCAGGCTTTTCCAGCCTTAGAGCCCAGACCCGTTTCTGCGGCCATCCCTCCACTAATGGACCCCCGCATCCACGTCAACGCGCCCCCAGGCATTCCGGTGCCCGTCAACAAAGCCGATCCCGCCGCTTCAGCTCCGCCCGAAGCCACCTGTATGGTCGGCCAGAACCCGATGGACGCCTTCAACGTGATCTCGAGCACATTCACGGCCTTCCTTACCCCTCGCGCCAGGAAAATGGCCAGCGAAATTGTTACCGCCAGAAATGCCGGCAACATTTTCATGATACAGAGCATATATAATGATGTCCTTTTCCAACCAACCCAACCCTAATAATGGATAAAGGAATTATCGCGAGAACTAAACCCCGATCCCTAAAGCTAGGTTATTTCAATGCCAATGGCATCCTGCGACAACGCGCTGAAATCAGCGAGTTGCTCCGCGACCACCACATCGACATCCTCCTTGTTCAGGAAACGTTCCTTAAGCCCATTTACCGAAATCCGTCAATTGCAAACAATCGTACAGTTCGCAATGACAGGACGCGTTGCCATAAGGGCGGTACCCTTATCTACTACAAAAAGGAGCTTTACTGCATTCCCATTGACCCTGCCACACTTTCACGATTGGAAGTGTCGTGCTGTCGGCTTGGCATGTCAGGTCATCAACCGATCACCATAGTATCGGCCTACCTCCCCCCCATTAATACTTCGGAGAATTTCCAACTCCTTACTGAAGATCTCTCTGTCCTATTTAGCCTGAGTGACTCCGTCATCATAGCGGGTGATCTCAACGCAAAACATCCCTCCTGGAATAGCACCAGGACCTGTTCCAGAGGGAGACACTTGTTCAACCTCTCCTCCTCTCAGAATTTCGATGTCATCGCGCCGATGACTCCCACTCACTTTCCCCCCGATCCCAATCACACCGCCTCGACCGTGCTCGACGTGGCGCTCCTGCAGAACGTCAACCTACGGTTGGACTCTATAGAAGTGGTACAAGAGCTCGCTTCTTATCACCGTCCAGTTGTCAGGAAACTGGTCCCCCGTACAGGTCGGCCCGACTCCACCCAAACCCATCCCACCAAAGTGGTAACGGACTGGAGGAAAGTAAGCGATCTCTTAAAATCCACCACGTCCCCCCACTTGGACCCAATTCCCGATCATTTTGACTCTATCGCTGATACGACGGCCGCGATCGACTCATTTACAGCCTCATGTACAATCAGTCCTGAACGATTGTTCAAGGGAAATTCCTGGAAGTTGCCGGACGATGTACGCGAACTGTTGAATGAGAAGAACGCGGCTGTCCGTGCCTACAGCAACTTTCCCTGCGACGCGAACAAAGCCCATATGCGTTACTTACAGCGTACTGTAAGAACACGCATAGAGGAGCTGCGTACCGCCGGCTGGGACAAGATGCTGAGCGAACTAGAGCCCACCCACCTAGCCTTCTGGCAACTCCAGAGGAAACTTAGATCCGGAGAAATAGTCTCCATGCCCCCCCTGATCCGTCCCGACAAGACCATCGCCTTCGATGATGTCGACAAGGCTGAGCTTCTAGCCGACAGTCTAGAAGCCCAATGCTCGCCTAGCTCTCAACCAGTAGACCAAGCTCACCTCTCTGAGGTCGACGCTGAAATCGAACATAGAGGCTCCCTCCCTCCCGTCGAAGACCCAGAGTATCCACTGCCCCCTGTCACGCCAGACAAAGGGGACGACCTCATCAAAGGTCTTAAGGCTCGTAAAGCCCCCGGCTCAGATGGAATCACCAATAGGGTATTCCAACTTTTCTCTGCCCACCTGATAATGCTACTGACCACCATCTTCAATGGTGCTCTGAGCAATAACATCTTCCCACAGGCATTCAAAGAAGCCACCGTCATCGGTATCCCGAAGCTCGGCAAGCCAAAGTCGGAGCCTACTAGTTACCGCCCCATCAGTCTGCTCAATGTCCTCGGCAAAATCGATGAGAGGCTTATTTATAAGCGTCTCAGAGACTATTTTATTTTTATTTTTTTATTGTAAGGAACAGCAAACAGTTATATTATGAGAACTTACAACTAATTTAACAAAAACAATTTTAATAATAATATAACCCACAACGCTGTCCACAGGTAGACACAAGGTTTAGAAAGAAAAAAAAAGTGTAATCGCTAGGAGCATTAGTAGCAGTACGTGCAGTAAAAAGATATACATATAATGAGCATTAAAAACGTTAAAATTCAGATAAGGATTACATAATATAAAAATACGACAAAACAATTACGTTAGATGATTTTCAGAAGGGGTAAACAAAGGGGATTTACTTATTTAGCAAGACGGAGCGAGTGAGGCTTTTAAATCTACTCATTGTACAATTAAAGATGTCAATATCTTCAAAATTACTGTTGTATGAGTCAACCATACGGCGGACAGGTGAGCGCTCTCCAGAGTTAGTTCGACAAGAGTTTACTGCAAAGAGAGTACCTGCGCGAACCTGTCGCCTGTGAAACGTTCTCGGTACAGAGTAGCAAATCATGGTGTTTAGATTTATACAATTGAATTGATTTCTGACAATTTTATATAAAATAATGGCTTCAAGGTATATTCTTCTAGAGCTAAGGGGCAGGAGCTTGTACTTGCTGAGCAATTGAGAATAAGGTAGGTAGGTTTTATGGCATCTATAGTGCATGCCACGTAAAAATTTGTACTGAACATTTTCAACCATTTCAGAATATTTATTGTAGAAGGGGTTCCATACAGACACTGCATACTCTAACTGTGAGCGAACTAGGGCTTTAAACAAGCATATATATGACGCGGTTTTTTTGAAGTCGAGGGTAGATCGCATGATAAAGCCATACAATTGGTAAGCCTTACTTACAATTTTATTAATATGCAAATCTAGGCATGGTTTGGAGTCAAGTATAACGCCGAGATCACGAATTGAATTTAATTTTGTGAGGTGTACTTGACAAAGGGCGTACGTGAAGTCAACAATGTGCTTATTTCTGGTGAAAGTAAGGTAATTGCATTTCGGTATACTTAGCTTCACTTTGTTCCTATGACAGTAGTCTGTTAGTCGGTCCAAGTCTTGCTGCAGTAGAATGCAATCAGTAACAGTTTTGATGGATTTATAGATCTTCAGATCATCTGCGTACAGTAGGAACTTCGTGTTGTGAAAGCAATAACCTATGTCATTAATGAATATGATAAATAATAACGGCCCAAGGATAGAGCCTTGTGGAACACCGGAAGTAACTTCGATAGTGTTTGATCTGTATCCGTTGATTACCACCCTTTGGCAGCGGTTTGAAACATAAGATGCGAACCACCGCAGCAAATTACCTCGAATTCCATTGAAGGCAATTTTATCCAGCAACAGTTTATGGTCCACCTTGTCAAAGGCCTTGCAGAAATCTGTGTAAACTGCGTCTACCTGCAGGCCATTATCGAGGCTATCAAACAAAAAGGTGGAAAAGGACAGAAGGTTTGTGACAGTAGATCGCTGCTTAACGAAGCCGTGTTGTTGCTGTATAACAGAATTGTGCAATGATGGATATATTTCATTATGGACGAGTCTTTCAAAAACCTTAGACAAGGTGGAGAGAATAGAGATTGGACGATAGTTTTCCACGTCCCCCTTCGTGCCACCCTTGTGTACAGGTGTGATGTTGGCACATTTCCACTCCATAGGAAACACTCCTTCAGTTACGCACTTATTATAGATTAACGTTAACGGTATGCATATGTAAGCAGCAGTGTTCCGTAGGAAATATGCGGGAATGCCGTCAGGCCCTGGACCTTTGGAAGGATCCAGGGACTTAAGTTCTTTAAGGATCTTTTGTTCATCAAAGTGTAAGTTAGAGATGATGTCATTGGCTGAGGAAGTTTCTACAGGTGGTTGCCATTGAGACAAAAGTGGTGAAGCAGGTTCGTAAACTGAGTGGAAAAAGTCTGAAAACATTTCGCAGATAACTTCCGGTTTACTGGATTGGGTGTCTTTGTAGTAAACTTTTGCTGGGATGCACGGTTTGTCTTTACGGTTTGCTACGTATGTCCAGAACTGTTTTACATTTGTGTGTAGGCTATCTTCTACCGATTTAATGTACGAAGAAAAACAATTACCGCACATTTCCCTAAAATTAGCTCTATGTGATCTGAATGTTTCATAATCAGATAAATTTTTGTACTTCTTCCACTTGATCCAGGCCTTCTGTTTCTTTTTAAATGTACTGATTAAGGGACGTGAGAACCAGACTGGAAAAGTGGAGGATTTGGAACTAGTCATAGGAGTGTGAAGCTTAATAATCTCGTATAGTTTGTCATAAAACAAAGAAAGAGCTTCTTCAGATTTTCGATGTGCGATTAATTCGGGCCAATCTGTTTTCTGTATCATATCATTAATTTTTTCATAGTTCGCTTTGTAAAAATTATATTTCTGCAGCGATTGCCTGTCTAGGGGAAGATATTTAATATTAATATTAATGTCACAAACGAATGGGGGGTGGTACACGTCAGCAGGTAGCAGAGGAGAGGGCTCCTGCTGCACATTACAGGGGCAGTTGGATATTAAAAGGTCTAATATTTTGCCTTTAGTGTTAAGAATGCCGTTATACTGAGAGGCATTTAGTAGCGACATGAAGTTGTTTAGATGGTCACAAGACAAGGTTGAGCCAGAACACAAAGAAGAACTTGTTAGAGTATTTAGAGCAGATGGCATCTGCCACTTTGCTTCAGGAAGATTATAATCTCCAATCAGGTAAAAGAATTCGACGCTAGGATCACATAAAGCGTCATAGAATAACTCAAAGTGTTTTTCATATACAATCGACGGAGTCTTGGGTGGTATGTATGTAGCAGCCACGATGTGACGCTTTAGATTTTGACCACTAGGTATTTCGACAGCAATTTGCTCGAGACAGTTGTGTAGCGGAGTGATAAAAGCGGAAGTGTTTAAGTTAATTTCAATAGGTCGGAGGGTTTTTAAGATTGCAACTAGTACACCGCCACCATCTAGTTTTTTTGTGCTAGCCCGATCGCGATCACACCTATACACGATGTAGCGCTGGTCAATGAATTCATTGTTATTAATTTCCGGCACCAGCCATGTTTCTGTGAGTATTATAACGTCATATGTTCTCGTGAGGATGTTCACAAATAAAGTCTGCAGTTTCGTACGGATACCCCTACAGTTTTGGTAATAAATGGTTAAGTGTTTATCAGTCACTGGTAATAGTATAATATGTGTATGTAATAATATAATGTATTGATAATATTAGGATGCCAAGAAAATAGATGCTAAGCGTACCTGATATTAATTGTGATATTAAAAATACATAAAAAAATGATTTAATTCCAGTTGCCCAGCAGTACAAACTCATATCAAGTAAACAAATTAACTCCATTTTACATTGGGAGCGCATTTTTGACATTTTGTGTATTTCAATTTCGAATTTAACAAAGAAGGGTAAACATGATAACCCTAAAAATATTTTATAAACTACTAGCCGCCATGGAGTATTATATAATTGAAGTGTAAATATGTTAGAAAATTCAACACTTAACCTAAGTGTTAAAAAGTACAAACTAAAAAAAAACATTGTAATATTAATGCAAACATCAAACGTCAGATTTGGTGTACTGGTTAGAATTTTAGAATGTGAAGTATCACAGCAGCTATTAGGCACCCGAGAGGGCTTTGTCACCGCTTTTAATTTTTCGGATGTCATCCAGTGTGCGGATTGCAAAAGAAGCCATGCCGTCGCGTTCGCGCACAAGTACTGTTGAGTTTTTGATCCATACATACTTAAAATCGTGTTGTTTAGCTGCTTCTTTACATTTCCGAAATAACTGCTTTGTTTTCAGGGTGAGATGTTCATTTAAGTATATTCTGGTGGGAGAACCTGTTATAGCAATTTGATCGGATTTCAGTTCCTTAGCCAGCCGGTATGCGCTCAAGAGATTATCGCGTATAATTCGTGTAGAGAATTTAACAATGATATTCTTCGGTCTGTTACTGGTTTGTTGAGCGTGTTGTACCCGATGGATAGAGATGATGTCTTTCTGTGATGTTGGGAAGTTGATGGCAGTACCTATCAGTTCCATCATGCGAACTAAGTTTTCACCTCGTCTTTCTGGGACGTTGCAGATTTCAACATTGCAGTTCCTCGCTTGCTGCTCTAAGGAATCAATTTTTTGCTCGAGGCTGCTGACTAAGGCTTGAGATTGGATGGAGCTGTCGTGGGCCATGGTGTCGAAGCGTTCCTTAAGGTCTTTTTGCTCAGCTGCTTGAAACTGTACTGAGGATTTTAATTCTGAAACATCATGAGTCACTGTGCTAACGCAATCTCTTAATTTTTCGTGTTCGCTGCGGAGGGTGTTCATTTCTTGTTTCATATCAGACAAAGTACATTTGATATTGTCATTGAACTTGGACATGCTAATCTCCATTTCCTCACGCCAGCCGCGCAATGTGCCTTTAATTTCATCTGTGAATTTGGCCATAGCGTGGTCCATGTCAGTGCGCCATCCTTTGAGTGTGTTATTTAGTTCTTGCGATATTATGTTAAGGCTGTCGATGGGGATGGAGTTGGACACAGCGTCAGTGATAATTGTTGATATGGAGCTCGTAGACGAGTTCGGCAATGGAGACTGTTGTTCCAAATTATCACAGGACATATTCATCTCGTCTTCGCAGTTCGCCCGGATGTAGACAGAGCGGTTTAGTGAAGCCGAGGTGGGGTGACCCCGCTGCGTGATGTTACTGCAGGGAAGACACTTCCACTGGGCTTTTTGTTCGTGAGTAAAACATGCGAATTGTTGTTGTGTGACGTTGAGACACTCACAGTGGTATATATCTTCACATATATGGCACCTTAAAGACAATGCGAGCTGACCAACCGCTCCATCACAATGACAACACAAACAAGTATTATTCATGGTCGGAATTGTTAAAAAAAAGTGATAAGTGGCGCCACCTGTTTTAGGTATAAGTATGTCTTGAATACGTGGTACGTGAAATCGACCGCAAAACGATCAAGGATATTTGCACGAATAGCTTCCAATGTGGTACCGACAAGTTAATATAGATGGCACTATTCTCAAATACACAGAATCCGGAATGATTTGCATAAATTGATTGCAAAATGTTCTTACACAGAATTTTCAATTCTATAAACTGTACGCGAGTCCACAAAAGAAACAAGAATCTTGCAGGAAACTGTTATTGAGACACTTTTTCTATTTAAAACACTAGTTACGTAGCACTGAGCGATTGTTGTATGTGAAAATAGGGCGATATTGTTACTCACGGTTCTACTGAATGTTCAACACTTTCTTTATGTAGTTTATATGCACAAACTTTCAGCGTAGTCAGGATAATCGTATTTTCTGACTATAACAACGAATTGCAGTCAGATTATGCACTTTAACTATTTTTAAAACTATTATTTACTGGAGCAAGTTAGAAGACGTAAACACACGTACAGCGCCACCTAGCGACGCCTACGCCGAGACAAAGAGCCTCATCCCCAACGAACAGTTTGGTTTTAGAACCCAAAACTCGTGCGTACAACAGGTCCACCGTATAGTCGAACACATCAACTTCGGTTTCCAACGAGGTTTGATGACGGGTGCTGTCGACCGATCACCATGTTCGGCAAGCCGATCCCTTGGGAGAAGAGAGCCAAATATCTAGGTGTGATTCTAGACGAGCACCTCTCTTTTTCAGAGCACATTAAGGCGGCTCGTTCGCGCGCCGCCTTCGCTCTAGGTAGACTCCACTTCGTCCTAAATGCACGTAGCAAATTGTCACTAAAGTGCAAAATGCGTATCTACACAGCGTGCATCCGCCCGATCATGACGTATGCGAGTGCAGTCTTTGCACACGCCAAGCCCCATCGCTTCAATGCCGACCCTCCAGAACAAGTTCCTCCTTAGGATTACAGGCTCCCCCTGGTACGTTCGCAACGAAATCCTCCACGTCGACCTCAAGATTCCCACTATCCGCCAGTTCATGAAATGCATTTCAAAGCGTTTCTTCGAGACCGCCGCGAATCACCGCAACCCTCTGGTTATCAAGGCCGCTAGCTATATTCCCTCCTCCATTAGTCATGTCCGCCGTCCCAAGCATGTCCTCACCGACCCCGATGACTACATAACTCTCATTCAGGAGAGCAGTAGGGCCACCAGTACAGTGCACAAACACAGACCGACATTCCGACCTCGCCGCCGAGGTTCCTCGCGAAGATCCCGACGTAACTGTCGCCCCCGACCCTTGCTCGACGAAGTGCCAGCCCGCGCCGTAGCTGAGCGTGTAGCTTTAAATTCCCATGATAATAATAATCAACAAAATCTGATCCAGCCTGTCCCATCTTGCTGTCCTCCCGTCAGCGACGCCCTAAGCCGAGGTCCGTACCCCACAGGGGGTGCCCTTAGCGAGCGTTCGCTTAGTAATGTAAGTAGTTTTACGCCCCTGGCTGGAGGCTTTGAGTCCGCTTAAGGCAGCCACTGGATAGTCCGGTTAAGTAGTCACGACCTCTCAAGGTCAACTACGAGATGCCATCCATAAAATAAAAAATCGTCGGGCAGTTGCCTACCAGACACATCACCCGTCTGGTTGGAGGGTCCTCCCTTTTCTATGAAGGATGCGTGAACTTTAAACGCTGTTCCTCATATCCATACGATGCCATAGTTAGATAGGTTAAATCTTAGTGAAAATTGCTGTCATAAGTGGTAACGCACCATATGCTCTAACTTTAGAACGTGTTCCTTCTATTGATCCGAGGATCAGTATACAAGGTGGAGACGACATTACGCCAATAAATTAAACATCGTATACAAATTGACGTTCTCAGTCTGCATATAAGAATTCAACCAAACAGAAGGTGGCAGGGACATTGACGCGCAAACTATATGCATGAATTCAGCACATGAGTCTAGACGTAGAGCGTAGATTTTTTTGTCGTAAATGAGAAAAAAACTACTGTTACATTGTTCAATATAATGTGAACATATATTTTGATGTTCTGAAATATTAAAGTATTATCTAACAGAAGCAGGTTTTATTAAAAAGTATACGCACCACCAATCAGCTGTATTTACTATTATAACAAACAAAACTTAAAATAGGAAAACCTAACAAAGTGATAGAAATATTGAACAATAATAAGCTGATCACTTGGCACCGAGAAAACACAATACTGAGGTAGATAGACGTCCGTCGCCGTCAGCTGTCGATCCAAAAGACAGCGAGTGCCCCTCGTCGTCTGCCATTGCCGCTCACTATCCCCACTTTTGACGCTGCTGCCATAACCACGCCTCTTGTTCCCTCCAACTTCTTTAGTCTTCTATCAATAGATAAATGTAATTCATTGCAGTTATCTGTAATAGTTCAGAGTCAAATTAAATTTATTTCTGTTTTCTTTTTGTGTTGTGATGATTTCACCATTAATGTACTTTAACAATATTTATGATGTGTGGCAACACACCTTTTCTTCTGTCATCTAACTTGCTTCTGTTGAGTTCGTTGAGGGTAGCTCGCCATTGCTTTTTCTCTTTATTTAAATACAAGTAAAACCGTTGAAGTCCAGAATCAAGAACCGAATCCGTGGTAACAGGTTGCGCGTCGATGTCATGCCACACTGTATACTTAATAATTCAGTCACTATAGCTGTTCAAATATTGACAACACCCATGGCCGGCCCGTCACTACTATGTATAGTTTTCAATAACAATTTTGATGTTAGAATTTGTTTGATAGTTTCAAAATCCTCTGCATTAGTTTTGAGCAGTGGTGGTGGCCCAGTGATAGCGGCCCCGTCTTACGAGCTGTAGGTCGTGGGTCCACACTCAGGTAGGCGCCTTTTTTACTCTGTGTAATTCATTTCATAACCACTAATCTCGAAACGATGAATGATAACATCGTGAGGAAACAGGCATGTCCTAGGAACAAAAATTCAAAGACATGTGACATCGACCAACCCGCACTGGGCTCTCGAGGTGGATAACAGCCCAACCCTCTCACAGAGAGTAGGCCTGTGTCCCAGCAGTGGGAACGACATATGTTGATAATGCTGACGCATTATTAGTATTGCCAATATTCATTTATCACCGAAATGAAAAATCACTTCAAGTGAGTTGGCATCCTGCAGACGGAGCTGAAATGTATCTGGATCACAAGCAATGTAGCTTCAACCCATCAAGATCATCGACAACTAGATTCTTACTGTTTTACTTTTTCCGTATCTTTTCAGGAAGGTACTTCGGCACAAAGCTAATAAAGACAATATGTGTGAGGGTGCTGAGAGAGTTCGAACTCACTTCGACGGAGACTTACGACGATCTTCGAGTGATTATTTCTATTTCTGTGGCATCATTGAATGGGTTTCCTATCATGTTGAATCCAAGATAGAAGATAAGCAAGCATAATAGCTTTAGATAAATGATCAGTCTCGCGGGTTAGCGCAGCGACACCAATTATTTATCTAAAATAAAAGATAAAAATGTTTAGTCGATTTATTTATTGCCTTATTCAACAATATCCATTCAATTGAAACTTTACAAAGGTCCGAGAATGCGTTCTTGACACCAATGCATTTTCATAGAAACGAATAACTATTTGAAGAATTATATCTTAATCAGTTAATAGAGTTGTCGCACTGACGGAGTCAAGAACGCATTCTTTCGACGACCGGACCGACCGGTAACTGTCAGTACTGTCACATAGACCGTGAATTTTATGTCAATCAAGTGACATTCAACCTAAGGGTGATAAAGCAATTACGAGGTTGATTACACAACGGGTGTAAAAGACACTTAACGAAACTGAGATTTACTCGTTCTGTACGTGAATGTTATCATTTTTATGTACTGGACCGTTCCTGGAACCTGCGGGTTACACAGATATTTAAGGAAAAAAATCCAACTTTTACTGACGTTTTTTACGAAAACCAGTAAACAGCAATTTATCACACCAAAAAATAATTTGTTTCACAGCATTGGTTTTGTGAAATGTTACATATTTTGATGTGCAGAATTTGTAGTTGACGGCTATGTAAGTAATCGGTCTTGTTACACCCTGCTTACATAATATTGTAAAGAGATTATTATTGTTTAAAGTTTAACAATAAATATTTTGTTACGGGTTTCAGTATACCTATGTTTTTTTTCCTGATCCTTGCCATTATAATTTTTCGAGGTGGAGGTGTGAAGTTCACCAATTGAGAAGAGGATCCGCCGACCAGACAGGTGTGGTGTGTAGTGGGCTACTGTCCAAAGGATTCCGCATTAAACGTCGATAGGATTCTATCAATTTCTGTCTTCAGATTTGTGGAAATAAAACCGGATTAAATAAGATAAATTATATTACCTAGATTATTTATGACACATCGAAAAATCCCGTCCTCCCCCACCTTAGCTGCCACTGTTCATCCATTCATACTCGGTCTTGCTTCCATGAGCTGTAGCGTACACTCGACCCGAAAATAAAAAAGCAGAAGCATAATCAGCCCATGTTCCCACTGCTGAGACACAGGCCTTCTCTTTGTGAGAGTGAGTGAACTGCAATACATCACGCGGACTTCTAGGTGGATGGGAGAGGGGGGCCGGGAGACCCGGTTGAATTTATTAAGCCATGAAGCCCTTTAAAAAAAGACATCGGCACCTCTTTTCTGTAAACTCAACAATGTGCCCCCCTTTTCGAGGATGACTACCTTTTATATGAGGTGTATCTATTCATACACGAAATATTTGATAAGGGGCAAATATAGGTCGAACAGAAGATACGAGATATAGAAACGAAAAATATTTATTTTTCTAAATGTTTTTTTTATTTTACGTAATTATCATAATTTAAAACTGCCTGAGATATTTTGCATAAAACCTTTACGGCCTACTCTATGAACGACAGACGCGGCGGGCAGAGGCGTGAGCACGGTGCCCGTCCGTCTGTGCCCGAGTGGCATCTCTCACATGTCGCCCGCGCGCGACGGTTACCGGACCTCCTTTTAGGTACATGGGACATATCACTGGTGAACTGTAATGAACATTCGACAATACACCTCTGCCTATCTCTCTGATGTTAACAATAAACCAACATAAGAGCGATTTGTACAGATGTAAACTGTAAGAAGTGCATAGCGCGAATTTATTTTATCAAAAATCGTACCAGATTGGCAGACGTGGACTGGGCGAAGTTGTTTTTATTTACACTATTTACACCAAGTTTTGTACATATTCGCCCTGCAGTTGCACGTTTAATAATGTGTCCTAGCACTTTTAATAATGTCTCTATCACTAGCCATCACTACATACACAAGCGTTCACAATTCACATGTTTTATTGTTCCGCACTAGAATCACATGGAAGTCCAACGGCGTAAGATCAGGCCTGCCTCCGTCTGCAGCTGGGGGCATGTAGACCCCATTGTCCAGTCGCCACTGTACAGATCCTAGGATCCCTAGTAAGCGGGCTTGTGCTGTGAGCAAAATATGTCCACCCTCATTGTAGCAGTCCACCATGTTCTGGTAATCCTAGTTGTAATACCTATATTTCGGCATTGTTGCGTTTGTTGCGCGAAGTGCGATGCGTTCCACGTTAGTTAAGCCGCGTGCAGTGCAACATGCGGTTCGCGCGGGACTGACACGGCGGCGGGCGGCGCGGCGGGTGAGGGGCGAGGCAACTGAATCAACACACGTGCGCGGCGCCGGCACCGCGGCTCGGGTCTCTTTTGATCATTCATAAAAGTCACGCGATAAGCGCGCCGCCATGACCTTGCCCGCTTCAATTAAAGTAGTTTCTACGTAGTATTTTCGTAGAAAATTGCATAATGGATGTTACAAAATAAGAAAGAGCCAGTATTTATTATGTGTGTCAAGTAATATTAAATTATTAAAATTAGATGCTTGGATAAAAAAAATCGTTTCTATAGCTTCTGTTCGACCTATAGATGTCCCACTTCAAATATTTCGAGTATGAATAGATACACCTTATATATCTTAGTAATATTTATACCACATGAATATCTTATTTGGGCTTCCAACGGGTGCAGTTGCCAGTTCCTCCGAATGTAAACAATACCAGACGTATCAATCGTTTTACAAACGCTTCTTTTGACCTATAAAAGTGTATGCAAAAGATATTATTAAGCACAGACGATGCGCAGCAACCATTTAAGGTCTCCTGGTGAGAGAGTTCTATGAGGTAAAGGTCCGAAAGCGAACACGCCACCGTGCACGTGACTACCGGAACTGCTGATTGGTCGAGACGTCACGAGAGTTGAGATTGGCTGACAACTAACGGGAACGCCCTCTCACAGATGCTGTGCATAGTCTCTGCTTAATAATAGAAGTTTTATTTTTATGTAAAACTTACACTATTATTAACTGCTTGCCATCACACAGCTAAACCCTGAGAGGTTTTTGTTGTGTGGCTAAAACTAATTGTAAACTAGGATTTGTGTTTGGAGAGACAGGCGAAAGGTATCCACTGAGCCTATCCCCTGTTTCGTTTGCATCTTGTCGGTGAGTTAGGGTGACGAGTTGAGGAGTAAAAGTCCAACATGCGGTTAATACTATATTGTTACACATGAGTACATGTTACAAATGAACACTATAAATTAATGTAAAGGTATAAAACAGAAGGAAGGAATTAAATACAAAGTACACTATTCTTCAAATCTACACTTATAAATAAGTGTTTCCCTCGCAACGGGCGACAAGCCAGAGAGCCTCGAATAATACGTGCAGCCCTCTAGTATATGTAAGTATTCTGTGGGCCCTTCGAACTTAGTTAAGTGTCGCCAGTTACTTACGTGAACACAAATGCGCGTAAACTGCGTCACCTGTTTAACGTGCTTAAACTTTCGCGGCCACCGTAGGTGCGGGCTTGCGGACGGCGAGCAAAGAGATGTCAGCACAAAATGACGGGGGCCGTAGGGGCCGACGCTTCAGGGTCGCGGGTAATTCGAAAGAGTAACCGTGACCCTGGCACAGGCAACTGAAGGAACACGGTTGGGTTTTAGTCAGTAAAAGTCTGACACGCCCTCCCGCTCCGGGAGAAGTCATTTGATGACTTCTCACCCAAAAAAAAAGGTGCATATACATTTACAATACGTGACGCCACGTGATGTGATTTGTAAATAAATAAATTATAAATGCGAAAGGAACTCCTGCCTGTCTGTGGTTCATATTTCTTGCTGTAACGGCTGAACGGAATTGGATGAAATAGGGTTAAAAACTGCTGGTTCGTCATAGGTGGCAGCACTGTTGTCCGTCCACTGTTGTGGCGATCACAAGTAAAATAAAAACTAAATAAAAATGTATGCGACTTGAAGTGTAGCACAGTTAAAAGACGAGCTAAGGAAAACTGATGCGTCTACCACTGGTAACAAAGGGAGTAATGGGAAGAGCAATAAATTAAAAATGTTTTGTAGTTTATAGGCTATTTGTTGTGTTGACTTTAAGCTCCTTTTTGTCCTAATGAACAACGGAACCTTAATCACTCGTGTGTCTGTCTGTCTGCCCGTCAACTTGCTCGTCGTGTGACGTTAGTAAATTAATTTTAAATATAGGAGCCGCTTTTGGGGGGAAAATCAAAACCAAAAGTTTTGCAAACAGTACCTTGTGACATTTCAAATGAAAGGGCTTCTTGTATGGGTATCAAACATATTTATTGTATAATCTTAAACTAATCTTAAACAATTTTGAAGTTATTTAATAAACCCTCACCCCGCCCGAATTTATCTCCGAAACTACTGGGCCAAATTTTAAAGGAAAAAAAAAACAGAAATTAGTTCTTTGCTTACAGCTTCCAGGAAAACCTATAAAAATTATATGGTCTTTAAATAACATGATAAAGCTTTTAAAGGCTATTTGTTGTGTGTTGACTTTAAGCTCCTTTTTGTCCTAATGAACAACGGAACCTTAATCACTCGTGTGTCTGTCTGTCTGCCCGTCAACTTGCTCGTCGTGTGACGTTAGTAAATTAATTTTAAATATAGGAGCCGCTTTTGGGGGGAAAATCAAAACCAAAAGTTTTGCAAACAGTACCTTGTGACATTTCAAATGAAAGGGCTTCTTGTATGGGTATCAAACATATTTATTGTATAATCTTAAACTAATCTTAAACAATTTTGAAGTTATTTAATAAACCCTCACCCCGCCCGAATTTATCTCCGAAACTACTGGGCCAAATTTTAAAGGAAAAAAAAAACATAAATTAGTTCTTTGCTTACAGCTTCCAGGAAAACCTATAAAAATTATATGGTCTTTAAATAACATGATAAAGCTTTAAATATTGTGCGAACAAACTAACAGTTGCAGTTGGAATTCATACATTCCAACTGCATCAGTAAGTACAATGTGATGTTTGATCTTGGAATCTGGGGACTCAGTAGTACTCCAAGACGAGCCAAAAACAAAAAGCAGTAGCACTACCTACCTTTTCTCGAAGCATTTTGTCGTATTTTCATAACCTCGTAGCTTCTGCCTTTATAATGTCTATAAAAATATGCAACAAACTACCAGACATAGTAAAGAAAGAAGAAAAGATTAATATATTTATAACAAAACTTTAAAAAATACTAATTAACAAATGCTATTATTCCGTAGACGAATATTTAAATGATAAACATAAATAATATAAAAAGATATATATTATGTTAAGGAAATTACTAATATAATACAAAGTTATGTATGAATAATAATTGATAACAGTAACTAATGATAATCGCGTAATCCATAGGTATGTTTAACATAAATTAGTGATAGGGTAACAATGAATAAATAAGATAATAATAATAAATAAAAGAATCATAATATTGCAATTAATAATAAATTTTATAATTAATGAATACTAATTAAATAATATAGCCATAACAACTATTCGAAGGAAATAATATAAATTAATTAATAAACAGGATATAATACATGTACAGGTATCTAAAAATAATCTAAAATAATGTAGTACATTTTGCAGATAAAGTACAAAATAATGGTAAAGCGAAATGTTCTTATCTTATTCGCGACCTCCTGACTTTGTTTATATTGTAGTTAAAATTTGCTATTATAAATACTACTTGATTGTCTCCTGAAACAGGGCTTCCTCTCTCCTAAACTTTTGCTGTGCCCTACAGGGTCCATAATGATCTCTATTATATAGTTACCACCTAAGTACACATTATGGTAAAGCAATAAAGATATTGAGTATTGAGTATTAATGCTAGAGAGCTCAAACTCTCAAGATAAAATGTACATAACAGATTTGTAAAACACACTTAGTTTCGTTTGTCTAGTTTTTACTCTTTGGATTTTTTTAATACCTAAAATACGTTCATTTCGTCACTGACTGAAGCACTTCCCAAAGTCCTAGACAGCTGACATTTGATGTGAAAGCTAGGATTTGCACAAAAAAAAAAAAAAAAGATAAGACATCTGTAAAGAACAATGTCCACTTCCCATACATTTCAAAACCTGATAATGAAAGTTTATGTATAGTTATAAGGTATAGTAGAAACACTACCTGTAAGTTTATAAAATAATTTCATATGGTAATTTTCACAATTTAAACGCTACGAAGTCCAAAAAAAAATTAATGTTACTTTTTGGGTTAGGATTTGCCGTTCTAAAGAAATAAATGTGCTAGAACGAATTATTTAACACTCGAAGTTTAGTCTAAAATAGTAATACTTACTTAATAATACATATCTATGTTCTAAAACGTCTTTTTTTACTTGTGAATTCCTTAAAACCAGCTGCCCTTATGTCACTGCTTAGACTCTCGATGATTGTCACTATAAATTGAGTGTCGAGCATTAAATGTCAAACGTCAAAAAATACGTTTCGATCGTCATAACTCAATTAAATATTGCATGATTCATTAATTTAATTGTTAATTTATTTTTAACTAATCTGTATTATACATTGACTAAAAAATAAATACTTACTGAGTAAATAAAACGTAAAATAATGTATGAAACACAGAAACAGAGTTGAATAAAGTCAAGTAGCAGTGTGTAAAATGGAACGTTGTAAAAAAGTGTAGTTGAGATGCGTTCAAAACATGCTAATATGTTTACCGTTGAAGTAGAATAAGCATAAAGAAATATTAAAATTTTAAAAAATCCTGCGTTTCTTTTAACATTGTGATAAGTGTAATTAATATACAATTTAATTAGCTGTATTTTAAGATTTATTTCATTTCTACACATAGTCAGGTGAAAAATGGGCATTCCCCTTTTACGATCCAACTACCTCAAAGACAGGTGCAAGTCTGTCTATGAAATACAACGTCGAAGGTATTTCCCGAAGTCTTAGAAAACTGAAATTTGATATGCAGGCTAGGATTTACACTCAAATATATAAAAAATGCTCACAATGGGCGTTATCAGAAAGCTTAAAGTCACCCAAAGGGCAATGAAGAGGGCTATGCTTGGAGTTTCCCTACGTGATCGAATCAGAACCGAAAAAATCCCCAGGAGATCCAAAGTAACCGACATAGCCCGAAGAATTGCTAAACTTAAGTGGCAGTGGGCAGGGCACCTTGCTCGCAGAACAGATGGCCGATGGGGCCGAAAGGTTCTGGAGTGGCGACCGCGTACCGGAAGACGTAGCGATGGAAGGCCTTGTGAAGGCTGCAGGAATCCGCTGGATGAGGGAAACGCAGAACCGTTCGAAGTGCATGTAGATGCTTGGGGGAGGCCTAAGTCCAGCAGTGGACGTCTTTCACCGTCCAACTCGAAGTGCAGGTCTGTACATAAAATATAACTTCAAGGGTATTTCCCAAAGTCCTAAAAAGCTAAATTGGGTATGCAATCAAATAAAATACAAAAATTAACTTTCACCCTCAAACATTCTTGAAGGGAGATGCAAGTCTGTATTTCTTACGGATAATCGGTAAACCATTTGTAATGAAAGCTAGATAAGCATGAACATAAACAAGAGGAAAACCCTTTTTGACACGATTTCATTAGCTTCACTTGGAACTAACAAACAATGTAAAATCATAGAAGTCAATTTAACCAAAGTCATAGTCATAAGATTTATTTCAAATTGCACATAAATGGCACTATTGAACGTAAATCACCCTGGTGCGAAATGACGCTACTGTGAACGTGTAAATATGCTACTTAGAAAACTAGATGGGCATAAACAGAAATTGTTGAGATGTGTGACAAGGCAGGAAAAATAAACATTCTAGACTGGAGCTGTAAAATGCGTATGTATTCCAATGAACAAAGGTGTTACAAGAGAAGCATGTAGGTAAACTTAAAACTAATTCACCGTCACAAAATCATCCAATCACAGGACACACTTAGGCACGGATCTAGGCTTAACATACTAACATCCAAGCTAAATATGCATTCTACAATGTAATGTCTATAAAATATACAACAAACTACCAGACATAGTAAAGAAAGAAGAAAAGATTAATATATTTATAACAAAACTTAAAAAAATCCTTATAAACAAATGCTATTATTCCGCTGACGAATATTTAAATGATAAACATAAATAATATAAAAAGGTATATATTATGTTAAGGAAATTACTAATATAATACAAAGTTATTTATGAATAATAATTGATAACAGTAACTAATGATAATCGCGTAATCTATAGGTATGTTTAACATAAATTAGTGATAGGATAACAATGAATAAATAAGATAATAATAATAATTAAAAAAATCATAATATTGCAATTAATAATAAAATTTATAATTAAAGAATAATAATTAAATAATATAGCCATAACAACTATTCGAAGGAAATAATATAAATTAATTAATAAACAGGATATAATACATGTACAGGTATCTAAAAATAATCTAAAATATTGTAGTACATTTTGCAGATAAAGTACAAAATAATGGATAAGCGAAATGTTATTATTTTATTCGAGACCTCCTGACTTTGTTTATATTGTAGTTAAAATTTGCTATTATAAATACGACTTGATTGTCTACTGAAACAGGGCTTCCTCTCTCCTAAACTTTTGCTGTGCCCTACAGGGTCCATAATGATCTCTATTATATAGTTACCACCTAAAAAAAAACGCCTGATGAAGTTTTCAATGCAATAAGTTGAACGAAGATGATGTTTTTCCAAATTAATTTTTTTGATTGATTGTTGCGGCAATCGCATTGGTATCTAAATCTAAACATGCCCCCGGGCGTTGAAAGGCAAACTTTCAACCAGAATCTACATTTAATGGCAGTGGGCATATCTTGCGGCATGCACGCCGGATGGTTCCACTCGCAGTTCTAATGTCCGCCACAAGACTAATTCCATCACGTCGTGGGTAGACTGCTGTGATCCGGCCTAATCGCCATTTCAATGGTGGTAGCTTGTTTTCCTTTACTATAACAAGGCGATCAGTCTCTATGACCGCCTTTGAAGACCTCCATTTTGTCCGCTGATGTAGTTCAGAGATATATTCTTTATTCTATCTCGACCAGAAGTGTTGACATAATGCCTCTATTCTTTCATATCGCTTCAAGTGAGTAACGGAAGCAATTTCATACGACGGCACCGGCAAGGATGCGAGTGTGCGTCCTATCAGGAAGTGACCAGGTGTCAGTGGTAGAAGGTCATTAGGGTCCGATGACAACGGCGTAAGCGGGCGCGAGTTCAGGAGTGCTTCGATTTGAACCAGTGCTGTATATAGTTCCTCATAAGTTAAATGACAATTTCCCATTACTCTTTTTAAATGATACTTCACTGATTTGATACCTGCCTCCCAAAGACCACCGAAATTTGGAGAGTAGGGAGGAATAAAAATGAAATTAATCCCTTCAGCGGCCATGTCACCTGACAACGAACTGCTGTTAGCCTTCAAAAATTTACCAATTTCGTTATAAGCGCCTAGGCAATCCTCCACCCAATAATTATTTCGTTTTGAAATAACTATTGGGTGGAGGATTGCCTGATCGGGAGATGCATTTTAGTGTTTGTTATAATGATTCTTTGTTCAATGATTACGTTACCGATTATGATGTAACTTATTGCAATTACCATGAGTACCCAGATAATTTATATTTTATCAGGTAAGGCAAAGTGGCGTATTGTAGCAGATTTCAGGAAACTCAACGAGAAAACCATAGGCCTACCCTATTCCCAATATAGCTGATGTCTTAGACAAATTAGGTAACTGCCAGTATTTTACTACGCTACACCTAGCTAGTGGATTCTATCAAGTTGAAATGGACCCCCAAGATATTACGAAAACAGCTTTTATTGTAGAACATGGGCATTTCGAGTTTCTAAGGATGCCCATGGGACTTAAAATTAGTCCATCTACCTTTCAATTAGTAATGGACAACGTGTTGCGAGAACTCCAGAATACTATTTGTCTGGTATACCTAGATGATATCATAGTTTTTAGTTCATCATTGCAAGAGCACATGTAGTCAATCTAGAAAAAGTTTTTGAAAGATTACGCGAATCTAACTTTAAGATACAAATGGACAAATCGGAGTTCCATAAATTAAAAAACACTACGGACACTTCAAATTTGGCAATTGGAGCAGTACTTTCACCAGGGCCTATTGGATCTGATAAACCAATAGCTTATGCCTCGCGTACGCTTAACTCTAGTGAAATAAACTATAGCACTATTGAAAAGGAACTATTGGCTATAGTCTGGGCAACCAAGTATTTCAGGCGATATTTATTTGGACGAAAGTTTAAAATAGTGACTAACCATCGCCCTTTGCAATGGGTGATGAATATTAAAGAGCCAAATTCCCGTTTAACCCGTTGGAGATTACGGCTAAGCGAATTTGAGTTCACAGTAGTCTATAAGCAAGAAAACATAACACTAATGCAGATGCTTTGTCACGAATAGAAATTCATCATGAAAAAGCTAGTTCGATAGTAGTTAACACCTCAAAAGGTGCACCTTCAGACTCAGATTCTAGAACTGAAAGCGCGGATTCTAGGACTTTAAGTGCCCATAGTGACTTAGAAAGTCCCATTTTGGAAATCCCTATTTCCGACGAGACCCTTAATAATACAAATTTCAAAATCCAGTTTAAAACAAGACGTTGTTAGCGCAATTAAAGAATACGTTAATACAAAAGTAAAGACTGGAATTTTAATTAATCCTACATTGGAAATGTATTCTATAATTCAACAATATTTTAAAAATTCTGCAATGAAATTAGTACTCACCAAAACCAAAGTAGAAAATGTTAAGGATTATTTCAAGCAACAGGAAATTATAAAGAAATATCATGAAGGCAAAACCAATCATAGAGGCATCAACGAGTGTTACCTTTTTTGTGTGTGCATTTTCGCATAGGTGCTATTGGCCAAATATGAAAGATCATGTTACAAAGTATATCAATGAATGTCAAATATGCGGGCAAGCTAAATATGATCGCAATCCAGTTAGACCAAGATTACAAATTGTTCCTCCGCCTACAAAGCCGTTTGAGGTTGTACATTTAGATCTACTTAGTATTGAAATAAATAAGTAATCTTATAATGGTAGATGCTTTCTCTTAGTATGGTTAAGCATACTTATTGAGAGATGCTACAGCTATTAGTGTCGTACAAGCTTTACTAAAGTTTTCCACGCATCACGGAGTGCCTTTAACTAATGTAACAGATAATGGCCCGGAATTTATTCAAAATTTATTGGCATTTATTATGGCTAGAAGTATTAATAATTCTTTATTAAACTATGCTACGAGGAGGGAGTGGGCCGTAATCCTCCACGCGGGCCCAGTGAGAGTTGGTACCTAGATGTCACATGTCTTTGAGTTTTTGGTTCTTATGTTTTAAGGATATGATCAATAGATAGGGATCAATTTCTAGATATTACTTTTAGGGAACATTTTGTCATTATTAGACTAGGATACTATTACAATGGGAATAAAATAGTGATAGTTATGAAATTTCCGATACTTCATCCTACTAACTTTATCCTATATAAATTATCTCTGGCTCCCAATCATGATAATAAGGTTCTGATTCGAACTTATCTTTTCATAGCGGTTCACGAAAAAGATCTATTGTACATGGAGACAGAATGTCCGAAGTATAGCCACAGTCACCTTTGCGAGGATAACTTTAAGTCACCACCATGGCAAACAATCGGACTGTATCCAGCAGCTTATACTAGATCAGAAAATTTATGAGTCCTGTCAATTTACATCAGTCATCCTGTCTTCTGAATCTATGGAGCAGCTAGACGACCAAAACTTCATTGTAAGCTTTCCTAAACCTACGAAAGTTCGTTTAACTTGTTCTGAAGATAAACATAGAATGCTGAAAGGGAGCTACCTATCTATCATACCTAAAGACTGTGTGCTAGGAACTACAGCATTTACTGCAAGCAATCGTCATGATTAAACTAAGGGAAAATTATGGATTTACCAATTATAAAGGAAAATTCGTATAACAAACCAATGAAGACTATAAAACTAGATACCATTGACCTTGGCAGTTTGCACTCAAGTAACTCTGAAATCACTCTACAGGAACCTGTAACGCTACAGTCGTCGAACACTGAAGCTATATACCACACTACTATACCGGTATATATTCTACTATCCGGTGCATGTGTCCTCATTACCATCATTATACTTCGTCGTCGTAGATTGAACCAACTACAGAAAACCACTGATGGAATCGATATTAAGGCTAAAGATAAAGAGACCTGCAACACCGAGATTGATCAAGCTTCGCCATCGGCACTATTTTCGACTAGAGTTTTCAAATAGTTGCCGATCTCGTGGTGGGAGATGTTATGTCGCTACTTGCAGAACCCTGAATTCCTAAGACGATGACTAACACCGCATTGCACTCTGCACCGTGGGATTCGCCTTCTCAGCAATCCGATAGCGTGGTATCGAAAATTGTGAATATTGATTCAGTGTATTGGTGTATCACTCTTGTTTCTCACATAGAACAATTGTCACGCATCTTAGTTTTACCGACCTAATTGTAATAATTGAATTAATTAAATAATTGTAAGTAAATTATATCGCGTTATTTGTATCCTCGACTTCAGCCGAACGTAATTAGTTAGTAAGTAGTCTTGCGAGCGTTTTTAAGAATTTCTCCCATTAAAGGCTTCAGGGGTGAAGTGGAAAACACATAGTCTCGACGAATTATCAGATTTCTATATGAGTATTTTTTTCAGAAAGCTTTCTCCCTCAGTTTTCATCTTTTAACATCTTTGGCAGTCAACATCCACGCAACGGGGAATGTTAATAAATTAACACATAACATAACATCACGCCTTGTTTCCCCGAAGGGTTGAGCAGAGGTGTACCTATAGTACACCCACATTTCGCCAGTTATATTTAAGTCCCATGTCCATGGAGGCGAGCCTATTGCCATCTACCGGGTACAAATCCAGACTTCGGGCTGCTACTGAGAAATTCCAGATAGAAAAACCCAATAACACGTTGCCCGCCCTGGGAATCGAACCCAGGACTTCATACTCAGTAGTAGCTATTGATAATTTATGAATAATATAAGTTGCTTGTTTACAACACCTTTATGGATAGTCACAGCTAGCTGTCAATTCTAGGCGATAGTTGCTCCATCTGTGAGCAAGAAGCAGTTTTCATCCCCATTGGGCAAAAAAGTAGACCATGGCCTGTAATAAGACACAGGTAGGATACTTTTTATCCTAGCTTCATTTTTCTGACCGACCGACCTTGACAATTCAAAAATGCCTGTAATTGGTTTATTTGAAATAAATGCTTTGAGTTTGAGTTTGAGTTTGATCCATCCTGGCAGTAAGTTTCCGTGGGATAGTTTCCAACCTCTATGTTGTCGATGCCGAGGGCAAACGCTAATGTTTAATCACTTCAAACCATGTCACGGTATGTACTAAATAGGTGGTTCCCTATAGCATGGTGATTAGTTTGAAAGGAATGTTCCTAAAATTATACAAAAAAATCACGTTTGGTGTTCAGCGGTTGAAAACTATTATTGTTTCACTCAAAAAATAATACACATATTGAATGTGCATTGAAAGGAAGGAGGATGACACAAAGAGCTTAATCAATGCTGTCATGTAAAATAGACTACTTAGACCAAAATGCTAGGCAATGCAACTTGGTGCTTTGTTATGTGCCTCAAAGACGACATAAAAATCTGCTGTCGATGATAGAAAAAATTGGCTCTAAATTAATTATAATAAAAACATCAAGTATATTATCGCGAAACATCGGTTTCCTCATGCACACTGGAATAATAAACGATATAGAAATATAATGAATGGAATAATAATAATATAGATAATTTTTATATTATATTTATTAAATCTTTTCAAAATATTTTCCACTAGCCTCTGTATAAAGTTTAATGCGTCTGAAGCAGGTTTAACCGTAGATACCTAGTTTACAGCCTGCTCGAACGCTGACAGCGCATCTTCCGGCGACGAAAATTGTATCTCTTTGAGCAGATTTTTTATTTTCGGTAATAAAAAGAAGGCACACCGTGCGTGGTTAGAGCTGTAAGGAGGGTGACCCAGGAGTTTGACCGGCGTGCTATCCATAGAGTCCCTCGTTTTGAGCGCGGTGTGGGAAGACGCGTTGTCGTGGTTGAGCAGTAGTCCGCGGAGCACTGTGTTTGGTCACTTGGTCCTCACAACAGAGAAAAGTTCTGCATTGGGTAGTGTACCATTCAGCGTTGATGCTTCTTTGGTTCCGTAAAAAAATTGACACCAAGTAGCCAGTCATATTGAAAAAGCTCGCGATCATATTTTTCCCCCGCTTCTAGATCGCTTCACTTTGGTAGGCGTTGATTCGTTTATAAAAACCAAAGCCGTCGACTGGCGCTTCGTTTCTGGATCGTATTGATAAATCCAAGACTCATCACCTGTAATGATATCGTTAACTCGCCGACACGAGCCTGCTTCAAAGGACATGGCCAAAAATTGTATGGGCTTGTGCCCCAGAATGTACATATACAAAATATATGTCATTTAATAGTACTGATCTTCTACAAACAAAATTAAAAAGAGGCATATTGCTGAGCAGTTGTGGACAAAAGTTATGAACGTTTGAAAAGGTTGATTTTTGCACTATGGCTAAGGTATTTCATGTAAATAAATGTGCATATATCTGTGCAAGGCGTTTAATATAAATAGTATTTTAGTAAAAAAAAAGTATTCGCATTTTTTTTATAATCTGATAAAATCTATAGTTTGTAACTATTGTTTATAGCGCTTAAAGTAAAATATCTACAGTAGCATAATCTGTATATGGCAAATAATAAAACAAAGAACATTATTTTAATCATTTAATGTTATCAAAACATTATTTCAATTCCAAAATGTCGTGTCTTCTTGCACGTATACCTGATCTCCAATAGCCATAACAAACATTGGTATGACCAAGTTGTCTTTCCCTTGAATTGGTTACAAGGCGTCTTGGTTTATTTTCATAACAGGCACCACAGACACAGGTATGAGGTGACAACTGTGAAGATAAAATAGGAACCTATTAGTCTTAGATTTGACCACGATGTTAGAATATGGAGTAAATAATACCTGTCGTATATATTTTAGTAGGAGGTACTTATTGAAACTAGAACTTACCTCAAAAGTTAACCACTCCTATAGAAGAACTCATCACATCAGGGGGTAATGATGATAATACATGCCGCCTGCGCGCGTTCTCTTATTGGGAAAACTACAGTCAACACACGCTTGTAAAAGGTCCATTTTCGTTGTTTGTAATTATACAGTTTACAGTCATTATTAGTTAGAGCACTCGTGTGGCGCTACGACACTATAAAATATAAACGTATAGGCGAAAACAATGAAACAAAATCACGATTCGAACGAGAAAACCGGCGCAAACGTCAAAGAAGGAATATGGTATTGACAATTGACATTTGACAGCGGTGTTGCCAGTAATAACGTCATATCATCCTATCCGTAACTGCACTAACATCTATAAATTCAGTCATAGATGGTTCGATTTATAGACAAGAACACATACCAAAAATACGTTTTATTACATTATGGTTACGAATACTTTACGTGTTTATTTAAGGCCTGCTAAGCATTTATTTATTATTTTAAAAACCTTCATATAATATTTTTTCCCTGTTTTGAACTTATCTAAGATTATATGGCAACATTAAAAGGTATATAAAACGCAAATCAAACAGAAAAACTTTTAATTACGATTATTTCTCCACTCCTGCTATGCGGCATAAAAAGTTATTCAAAATTCTTTATTTATTTTATTTTAATTATCTGCATTAAATGTACGTTTGTACTCCGTGGGGCACATTTTGTCCATGTCCTTGTTTATCATATCACGGCACTATTCCACCCGGGCCTGCTTCTGAGCATCGGTGTGGTTGTGCAGCACCCAGCGTGAAACTATCCTCCTCACGCGAAGATGCAAGAGTAGAATTTCGTGAAGGCTTCCCGATCCAACCTGCAGTTTGTGCTGAATCTCTTGATACGTAACTCGCCTATTGTCTTGGATGAAATTTTTCACTGCTACCACGTTTTCCATTTTTTTATGAGTCACGATAATTTAAATTAGCTCGCAAACAATGTGGAGGAAAATTTTGAAATTGGAACGTACCTATTTGTACTTACTAATAATCATATATTAAATAGACTATATCTGGCCAGTCTCGCATACATTAAAACTTTCTTTCGCAATACATTCTGAGTGGCCTGATATATTGCGTCACAATTTTCTCGGCGCCTGACCTTTATGTAAGTGCCTGTCGTCCGACCAACTGGATATCTCATGAACATCACTTCGTATAAAATATATGTATGAACATTTCACGGTAAAAAGCAAACAATTATTTCGTGAATGTAAGAGTGTTGCTACATTTAATAAATAAATAATAAAGTGTAGGTTGAGCAAGGAACTATATTCGTCTGTAAAAATGAAGTTAAGTCGTTCGCCATTCGGTCTCACCAAGATCTTAGTTAAATCAAACCGGGGGCTGCTGCCATTGGGACGAATCTACCACTAAGAACAATTGTATTCCTTAGGACGAATAAATAACTCTATGATGTAGTGTTTATTTACATTTTAAGTACTTTTTAATTGTATCCTGATTGTTGACAACGTGGAAATATTAATTTGTTTGCCTAATCTATACATTTTCATAAATGTTTTGCTTTCCGTAACTCATCATCATTTCTATACGTGCATCTTCTACACTTACTTTTTATGTAAAAGAGTGTTTTAACAATTTTACTTTGTTTTTATTGCGAACTTTAAGGATACGTGTTATATCTCTTTGACAATATGTCAAAGAGATATAACACGTATCCATGATGATGTATCCACGATGACATATCTGTTTGACAAGAGATGCTTATATACTTGCTTATTTAATATTACTGCTTCGATTATACACAAAACTGCTTGTTGGAACAAAAAAAACAGGTCCCCATGACCTCAAGCCTCGGTGGGTTCATACGGCTGCTGCGTGCGGTAACGATGATCGCCTGCGTCTTGCCTGCATTCACCGACAGTCTCCATTTGATGAGCCAGTCAGGGAGGTCGTCCTGTGCGCGCTGCATCTTGATTTCCGCGTGGTCGGCCGATAGTGAAGTGCGAGGTTTGCAGTGTGTGTGGCAGCAGCGGCGTGCCCAGAGTTTTTAGACAGGTTAGGCAGAAATTAATAAAAACTAATAACTGGCTCAAATATCCATAGATTTACTAATTTTATAGACGACAATTAACAGATTTTCGAAGTGGCCTTTCGGCGCGTTTGTTTCATTTTCTGGAGAATATCTGCAATACTGACAAGGGAAACAGGATCATCCGATTGCTGTATATGCAACCTGTGAGCCAATAATATGAATCACTAGCTGACCCCGCAAACGCTGTTTTGCTTCTTTTTTGTTTTAAATAGATGTTTGCTGATTCTCAGACCTATCCGATATGCACACAAAATTTCATACAAATCGGTCCAGCCGTTTCGTAGGAGTTTGGTAACAAACATTGCACACGAGAATTTTATATACGAGTATTGGTAGATATTGTTTCAAATCCGGTGTACAGCGACCTTTCACGACCAATTAATGATAGTTTTGCAAACGCATAATTTTTTTTTATTTTCTTCATACATACGCAACCTGAACAACTTTCATAGTGAATATTATCCTCATAACACAATTGCTCACAACCAAACAGAATAAAATAATGGCGACTTTGGCGACTCAGTATGAAAATAATACTATATATGTAGATATAATTTAAAGAAAAAATGCTACTTTTTAAAATTGTTGATAAACGATTTTATTTCTGTAAGTACGTTTGTACAAAAAAACACACGTCAAACATTTTCTTTAAAACTAGATGAGATAGGCGTTTCCTATCTGACTACTCTGAGAAGGAAGGCCGAAACAAACTCAGAGGTCGCAGTCTCTTTTAAAGTCCAGACATAATCTTGGTCAGCTCATGTGAACAACTTGTAAGTCGGGGCCGTTACCACTGGGCCACCACTGCTCCATTGTGTATATTATAATAATCATGAAATGTCAAAGTGTATATAAAATAAATCCAAAGTTAGCAAACGAAAAAAAAAAACACATTCAGTATGCGAAAATTAGAGCATGTCAGTCCCAAACCGTTTTGTCGTCAGTATAATCTTTAACGGTATAAAAAGCTTTCTGGCAAAACTTAAGTTTAATAAAAGATTTGAATTTATTAAGGCTTAGATCTTGAACGTGTCTCGGACTTAATTTTTTTATAAATTGATCTAACAACTCTTTTCTGCAAAACAAAAATAGTCTGAATGTCGGCGGCATTTCCCCACAACAGAATAACGTACGATATTACACTATGAAAATGCTAAAGTACTCGTACACTAAACGGGCTGTGTCTATGTCAGTTAAATTACGAATTTTTCTAACGGCGTATGCTGCGGAGCTTAGAAAGTTGCATAGTCAACTTCGATTCGGAAAACTTGTTTAAGTGACGTATCTTCGGTTGTTTGCGTTAAATGTGACATTGTGTGCCACATATATTATTTAAAGGAACCCATTAAATCCTGGTCATGCGACCACGAGAAGAGCACACATTATAAATAAACATTTAGAAGCGAATAGTTTGTGTCTTTTCCGAGGTTCTCAACTGCGCTAATGCAGCGCAATGCGAAGTTGCGTCAAATTGTACGAACGTATCGATGATACTTAATTATACCACAATTAATACTGTCGAACAGATTTATGTTTTTTTTTATGTTGTCTATGTTGATGAAATAATATTAGAATAAAACAAGATTATAAATTTTCTGAGGCAGGTAGGGTAGGCAGTGTCTTTCTGCCTTTATGGACCGCACAGAGTCCAACGCAGGCGAGACACAGCTCTCCAGTGGCAGTCGGGCGGTGACGGGGGGGTGCGTTGTAGAGCTCGTTTTCCACCGAGACCTTGATGTACCTTTCTTGTAAGAAAGAGATAATAGTTAACCGTAAAATATACAAAAAATAATCATTAAAGTTTGTAGTAACAAGAGTTCTCGTGATTTTCTCGTGTTTTTTTCAACAATTCCTCGTAAGTTTTAAAATACATAGCAAAGAGGTTTTTTATTTGGTTCTGTTAACTATTATGACTTGACCTATCACTGGGACATTGTGTATATAAGGGTGGCGTGCCAGACCCGGTCGAATGCCTTTTCCATGTCGAGGAATACTGCCGTGGTGTACTTTTTCTTATTCATGGCCGCTGTGAAGACGTTCAATATAATTAATGCTACCCTTGACATCTAATTGCATAATTACTTGCCGCCTGGCCCTTGACTAAAGTACTTGCTTTTACTGCTCCCCCCTCCATTTTGAGCCCTTTATAAGATCGTTCCATTGCCCACTTTGCATTATTCAGTCATGGATGCGGCTCCAGACACCGGGTAAGTACACAGCCACCAACCGAGCCTATACTGAAGTGATGCAGGAGGACTTTTGCATTCCGTCATTGAAAACAACCCCATAACTTTTTGCGTAGATGAGTAAAGAAAGCTAAATAAACAAAATAAGAATAATAGTAATTAAAAAACAAAAAACTAAACATTATATGAATGACGGTCGTGTCATCGTTTTATAGCTGATGAAAAAAAAAAAGGATGCCTGCCTGGGTTCGAAGTTTCGAGCCCACGAGTCGTTCCAAAACTTTTTACTGAATGTGTATAAACTAATCTGTACATGATAAATTCAGCAACACTCACTAAAAGGAATTAATTATATTGTTCACATTTATCCTGTATTTTGTGTGTATCAATTTTATATCTGACCACATTTCGAAGAATAACATTAATAATATAATCATTTATTTCGAGCAACAAGACGTATAGTGTTAGTAACAATATACTTACAAACTATGTTAGTAATACACTTACAAAGACAAAAACAGAAACAGCTTGTGACGTCATTGCTGCGAGGTCGCCCAGCCGAAACCTTGCAGCAGTGGTTCACAAACGCACAATCAGGCCTGCTTGCTATCACAGACAGGATGCTGTTGGCGCTGCCCTGCACCCTACAGACCAAGGATGCGCACCGCTTCCTCATCATCGTGTAGAAACAGTCCACGTGAGCTTCAGCAAAAATCCCTGCTGCGCTGCAGTATCGGGGCAACCCCATCAGCACCCTGGAGGCGTTATTGTATTGGACGCGAAGGGAGCCGTATGATTTTTGAGCATAATGAACTCACGGACTGCAAGTGTAAAAAGACGTGCAGTAAGCACTAAATATAGTGCGCTTGACCTGCGCCCTCCGCTCCCCGTCAACATCCTCATCGTCTTTGAGGCCAGTGGTCAATAGGTGACCCAGATATTTTAATCGGTCTACCCTCACAAATGGTATACCGTTTAACATAACTGAAGGTACTGCTTCTTTGTATTTACCCCTAGCCCCAAAGACCATGACCACACTCTTCTAAACATTAGATGACAGACCATGTAGTCTGGCATATTGCCTGCAAGTGGCTACGGGTGTCCTAAGCCTGCTGATTGATACGCTCAGCAGCACCATGTCGTCGGCGTAGCGAATGTTATTACAAACACACGCCATCAATATGACATCCGACACGCATGCTTCTAAGCGCGCCAATCATATAATTGACGTATAGGTTGAATAGCATAGGAGAGCATAACCCCCCCTGCCTCACTTAGCTCTCCAAACCATGCGGCCTAGACAGGGCACAAGCCCACCTCAAACTGTTAACTTGGTTTCAATACCAGTATTTTAGAGTATTTGTTACCTCTGGTGGCAAATTTACCTCTTCCATCTTCCTCCATAAAATGTCGTAGGAAACCAACTGAAAAGCCTTGCTCAAATCAAGGAAATATGCGTAAACTGGAGTGTGGCGATCCGTGTAGAACTTAACAGTGTGCTTCACACTGAATACATCGCTGTCAGTGGATAATCCAGAATTGATTCCGAACTGCTGTTTTAATCATGTAATAATATAAGCATTACTCAGAAAAAAAGCCGTGTCGGCTATCGACACGGCCAGGAGATTTTCTTGGACGCATTTTAACTCCTAGGTCTTTCCGTGGGTTAACATTGAGCGTCGACCAAGACGGGCCTAATTGTGACTGTGCACTAAAATATACACATAAAGGTCAGCTATTTGTGTAGCATAACTAACGCCATCGATGCAAATAAATCGAAACATACAAATAGATTAAAGGCTTTCCTTTTAATCTTTCTGTATGTTTCAATTCAAAAGTTGCAATTGAAAAATCATCGAAATTTAATAACCTCTATTCCCATATGAAAAATATCTGGTGATTTGAAATTATGTTTCTGTATTCAAGTAATCAAAGCAAATCACTCAATTTTAAATGGCACTAAAATTTGGCATCCACAGGTACCATCTCCGACAAATTGTTTTGGAAGAGAGTTTAATGCATGAATTGTGAATTGTTGCAGGATGAACTGGCCGCTATACCTAATAGTTGGAGCGTTGACAGCCTTCTGGTTGCTATGGCGGTACAAGAACAGAAGAATGATCGAAATGGCCAAGAAGTTGCCAGGTCCCCGGACACTGCCGCTCTTAGGGAATGCCCTGCTGTTTATGGGCCGGCCGGAAGGTAGGGCTCGTCACTATTTGTAGCGATTTTTATTCGTACAAATGCTTTGATAGGGGTCGAAATCAAGAACTGCAACAGCGTTCTAATAGTCATGAACCCTTATTATTAACCGCCGACGCTGAAGAAAAGAGCGTGTTATAAATTTCAAATTAACGTGTGTATCTGTGTGTCTGTCTTAGGGATGCCCGATTTTTTGTTTTGAATCGATCTTCTGGATCGTAATGGATAGTAACCTCGTCAATCGATTCTCAATCTTAATCGTATTACATCGAATCGAACTTACGCGATATCGGAAGATCGTTTCGTAATTTTATATAAAGAATGAAAAACACATTAAGCATGCATACTTTTTAACATAAAATGTTTATTAATAAATCAATTAAAAAGTGTGCCACGGACGGATTCGGCCGTTGCGCGTTGGTTCCCTTTAATCAAATACTTTGATAGCAGTAAAAGGCCATCCATCATTATTAAAAAAAAAGTAAAAAACGAGGTTTACATTACAGATTCCGACTGTCTATATATTAACTTTAAAAAAAAAAATGACTGATGTACTTGATCTAGCCTAGAATGGCTATCTGTCAAAGTATTTCCAGATACAAATCAGATGTTCTGAAAGGACCGATGTTGCAACAATTGTCAGATACTTCAATGCCAAACAGCATAAATCTGGCCAAATAGCAGTCCTGGTTGCCCAATAAGCTATTGGATCTGCAGACTGAACTGCCCCCTTATTGTACGGAAATCCTATATAATGCGAGATCATCTTATACTGGAAATGTATAGCTTAATATGTAGACGTGTTTTCATTTTCTTCGGCGAAAACTAGAACATCTTGTGCAAGTCGTTATTTAATGTTTTCCATTGCTTTTCAATGATTTAAGTAAATCGGTGATGTCATTTAATGATTTTGCACATGATTGAGAGTCAGTGAAATATATCTTTTTGAATCGGGGTTCGGGGTTCTAATATCGTTGAAATCGCCAAAATAGAACTCTTCATAATGCAGTAATACAAAGAATGAAAGAAAACAAATCAGAGAACGCGAACGAAGCTCTTGTGGGTGGCCTATGGTTTCAGCAAGTTGATCTGTCACTTGACATAGTGTTATTCATATCGTCTAAAAATTTTGCCGCCAACATTCGGATTTTGTTTTCTCTCTATAATTTTCTAAGAAAATTTGTAAACTTTATGGTAAAACTTGATAGAAAGTTAATATTAGTGCTTGTGTTAAGTGATTTATAGTGATACGCTGAACGTTAGTCAGCAAAATGCCGAAATGGTGATAAAAAGCTTACATAAAATAAGTGGTCCGCGGGCTCGCCAAGTGCCTTCGGAGCATCCGTTTGTAGCGGATCTGAGTGGCGTTCTAAAGTGCAACACTTACTAGGGGAAAAGCGCTCTTCATCCTCGGAGGAAGGAGTCACCGTTAACCCACCGCCGAACTTGACAAAGTAAATCGAAACTATTCCCTGAAAGTCGTATCTACGCATTTACATTTGAATGAGTAGGTACCTAGCCAAGTATGTTTTCAATATTTAATAACATGACACAATTTCAAGGATTTCAACAACATTAACAACACACAACACAACAACATTGTTCAAAAACGATAATTATTTGCATTACATAAACTCAATCTCCTTGTTATTATATGAATACACAAATGTGAGTACTTTGTACTATAGAGCTACCATTTACCGGGTAATGTCATAGATTGACTTGAATGTGCCCTGGCGGCTGATAGTATGTCATGCTCACTCAAATGTCTCGCTGACGGTGGCGCGTGTTTCGGATAATTTCAAAATAAAAAAATCAAATCAAAATCATTTATTTGCTTAAATAAGGTACAGAAGGTTGGTAAAAAGTAGAATATTGTTCTCTTATTCTGCCTTTAATTTCGGCGTGCAAATTTGAAATAGAGTTCAAAAATATATTTAGATTAATTATTTTTCCCAATCATGCAGTCATTAAACAGATAATTCATTAAAATAGGATTATTGAATTAAATAGATGTCAATATAACAATGCAACAATAATAATCATTTATTTAAATAATAATCATGACAATAATAGGAGTGATTCGCCACACAATAATAAAATAACAATAATCACGCAATCGCTACTGCTGAGCATGAGGTCCTGGGTTCGATTCCCAGGTCGGACAACGTGTTATTGGGTTTTTCTATCTGGAATTTCTCAGTAGCAGCCCGAAGTCTGGATTTGTACCCGATAGATGGCAATAGGCTCGCCCCCTATTACTTGGGACTTAAACATAACTGGCGAAATGTGGGTGTACTTTCGGGGAAACAAGGCGTGATGTTATGTGTTCATTTTAAATGTTCGTGCAATTTACAAAACTCACAATTTATAATCCAAAAACTCATGCACACTATAAAAGCATTTTTCAATTAAAAAACCCCGTCAGATTACTTTTAAATCTTGAAAATGGTAAAGTTTTATGGAATTTGGTATTTTGTTGTACAACTTTATGCACATAATTTAACTGTTGTTACTTGTAAATGTTAGATTCGTCCTCGGTTGAAATAACTTATCAGTATAAATATATCGTGGAGCATAGTAGCTTGACGCGTCCTGAAAAAGTCTCTTATGTTTAAAAACAAATATACAGGATTCCAATATATAAATACATGGTAGTGTTGGTATTTTATATTTCCTAAAGAATGGACGACATGATTCTATTTGCCTCAACCCAAATATAGCTCTTAGACACTTTTTATGCATTACGAATGCTTGCAAAGGAGGATGGCCAAATCGTACCTGACGATGAGTCTGTGGCGTCCCGTTATGCCATATATATAAAAAATCCGTTATTTTTCAAATACTCATAAAACATAAGAAATATCTCATTATGAAGCCAGAAAAAAAAGATATACATTTTTTCTTGTTTAAGTAATTTCGTTGATTTTTTTAGAATAGCATGTTCAAAACGCACCCTATTGACGATTCGTTTGGCTTATGAAATGACCTAGTACTCAAAGATTATTACTACTCACGTTTTTCTTAAAAGTTATTCATGTAATTAAATTCTAAAAAATCTAAGTTTTCATTATGAATTGGATTCTTGTCATAAAATATAAAAGTTCATAGAAACCATGTTTTGTTCAATTGCGTACAACGGAGCACATACATTAAATGTCATCGACGCGCGATAATGATTAATTGTTTGACACCCGGCGATCGAAGAGAGGATGATGAATAAAAAATATTTTATCAAAACCCTTTTTTCATTCGTTTACCCAGTGATAATGCAGACTAAAGACTGTATCTGCGACTAAATCTCTGTTCAGTCAGAATTGAAATCAGTCATGGTGGGCATTAAAAAGCTTTAAAAAGCCCTTTTTTTTCTCTGTAGGTATTAGTGCGTTTCGATTGATCTGAACGAAATCGAAATAAATAAACAAGTACGAAATGAGATCGCTAATTACACTCTTCGCTTATCGCTAAAATACTGAAACTGTATGAAGTCTGCCTAGCATTAAATCGACTTATTTAGTGATTCTAACCTCAAATATATTTTTTCCATTATTAAAATATCTTGGCCATTTAGATTATATTTTCGAACAGTATGGTGATAACTACATAAAAACAATCCAATCTCACTATAATTGGTTTCTGGACACTCAAAATAAAAGTCAGGTCCAGCGTCTATACAAATTTGGCCGATGTTCTTTAGCTCCCTTCAAAATGGTAGAGCTGAATAGTGCTGATCCATGCGTCATGTTCGTGAACGGGCGCCGTCAGCTGGGACTGGTCATCTCTTAGCTGCCACGGCTTATTTTAATAATGAATTTTTTGGATTGTTTTTAATTATGTTTTTGATGCACTCTGGACGCTTTTAACGTATTCGGTTTTTGTACATCGTTCTCATTTATAGTGTCAACATTAATCGATGTAACTAATATATTTGTAACAACATTATTATTTAATAGGTACCTACTGCGCTTTGGAATGGGCAACTAGTTTCATATTTCTGACTGACCGACTACTTGACAATTCAAAAGTGCCTGTAAATGGTTTAATTGTAATAAATGATTTGAGTTTGAGTCTGAATGTCACTAAACGAAACTAAAGATAATTTAGCCCCACCTTATATGAGCTGGTAGCAGTAGGCGCCATGCGTTGGGCTGAAAAGCAGTCGGCTTAGGTTCTGATCTCTTAAGATGCATCACAGTTTTATTGCCTTTTTTTTGGTTTGCAATAATAACAATATTTACAAAAAAATGGTGCTTTTTATTATTTTTGTAACTGCAATAAAGCGTTTAGAATTAAAAAAAACGTTACAAGTGAAAACAAAAAAAAACATGTTTTTTTGTTATAATATTTTACATCAGGATGGATAACAAACCAATACGATTATTTATAATAACTTCTTCAGCCAAATAGCATGTGCAATACTATATAAAGGAACTTAAAAGCAATTTGTTTTATTTTAACATGTGAAATTTTCAAAAAATTTGATAGGTAGATATACAGCATGTAACGAAAACCCTGTCCGATCCTGAAGGGTATTATTTGGTATCGTACTGCGTACACAAATACGTAATCATTTAACGGATACGAGATAATTATTTAATTTTTTTCACCAAAGGCAACACTGATTGCTCGACAGGGTTCACCTACAGTTTCATGTCAAAGAAGCCGCCTGAGCGCGGCGGTGCTAAGTCGCGTGCCTTCAAACAAACTTGGGACTAAAGAAACCTACGTTTTGCCTACGCGTAGGTATCAGCTGATATTTAATTGTAGGCATAGACGCATAGTGACCCCGATTTCTGACCTTCTGTTTAGTAAGAAACAATTATTATTGAGTTATTGTGATGTGCTTTTGGGAATGTACCGACTGTAGGTATCAGTTTATTAAAACATTTACTTGTTGCATACCTCTGAGATTGTGTTCCACATTTTCCGTTCCAGTCTATCTCGAACATTAGTACACATTCGACACCTTTTAATAAATTTGCACGTACTCTTCGCTGCGCACTTGTGTACGATTTGAGTGAGTCGAAAGCTTCCACAATCCGAGTTCTCACTTCGATTTCCAAATCACACTCACTCACAAATAAAAATTAACTTCAAATATTCCTGATTGGTATACGACATTGTTCGCGATACGATAGCGGCACGTGATACGTACGGACATCCGATCGCAAGCTATCTCCACGTGAGACTGGCGAAGTGGCCAAACAAGTAGCGTGCCAGTAGGCAACCAGTCGGCTACATCAAAGGGTCGAGGAATTCAAATCAAATCAAATCAAAATATTTTATTTCACATAGACCTACATGGGCACTTATGAAACGTCAGATTCTAGGTGCACGGTTCCAATTGGTCGTTTCCCATGGAGAAGAGCTGGCAAGAAACTCCATGGTTACTCTTTGAAAAATATGTCTTTTACAATGTTTTCCAATTACAGTGTTAACAGGTATGGGAGGACAGTGTAGGCCTGTCAACAAGTACCATATGTTAAACAAATAGACAATTGTCTATAAATTTATAATCCAAAGGGCCTACGACGTTCTCACATTTACAAAATATTCCATTTGTTATGAGTACCTACAGTGCGGCTATTGCACGGCGGTGTCCTTTGAAACAAAAATAGGCAAAAAATAAAAGATTCCGCCGGCCGGTGGAGTCTTGTCAACTTATGAAAATTTACCATATTTAGTGTTACATTTCGCATGGTAACTAAAAATAAAAAATCAATAACTTTTGGTTTTTACGGGTTACACTTTTTTTACTATTTTTTCTAGTACGTAGGTTAAACCAGGAATACGCCTTTTTTAGATCGGACAGGGTTTTTGTTACATATTGTATTTCACCATAAACATTAAGCTTCGGTCATTAATTTCCAAAATAATTGATTTTAATAAGTTATTATATGGGGCAGTTTGTATACATTAAGTATTTCACATTTATTTTGTCTTTAATTCAGCAAAATGTCCGGTTGGTATGAAACCATTTGTTTCATATTCATTCCCCAAATGAGCTTATTTAAACAAGACATTTAAATAAGCTTTCCACTTCTTAAGCAAGCGCTCCGACTAGCAAGGATTCCCTCTTCCTAACAACTCTTCATGGTCCGACGCAAAACGCACGTAATAGCAATTCGTGGACAGTACGAAATTCGTTCAGAATATTGATATCTCTGTTTGACAAAAGAATGCGAGCGAGAGACGCGGTGCGCTGCCGTGTGTGTGTGTCTGTGTGAGTAGATAGATAGCTATTATTAGCTGTACTGTAGCTACTGTAGCTACCACTCATTCATAATGACTCGGAAGATATTTCTATCTAATATTAATTAGGTATGTTCATGATTTGCTTTGTTTTTGTTGACTACTTTGGGGAATCGTTTGTAAATATACAGACTAGTAACGTGTTTTTTGGAAATTTCGTAACAATTTCGGTGTCTCTACTTATAAGAAATTTTCGAGATCTAGGCCTTGTAGAGAAAATCTAGCAGATAATTCATACATACCTTTCATAAATACTTTTGTAAACCAAAATGATGAATGTACCTCTATGCTGTTGGTGTTCTTGAATAAATTATTTATACGACATACAGACTCGTATTTTGACAGTATTTTGCTTAGAGATGTCTAATAGTATCACATTCTTTGTTCTAGAGAATTACTGTGAATCTGTGGGTTAAGAGATGTGAGGAAGAGGGAATCCTTGCTAGTCGGAGCGCTTGTTTATGAAGTGGAAAGCTTAATTAAACAAGACTTCACATGGTGAATGAATATGAAATAAATGGTTTCATTCCTACCGGAAATTTCGCTGAATTATTAAACACGTCACTAAAAACGGTTCGCCGTGTACTCCGCGCTATATAGGTTGCATCACCAAAGCCCAGCAAACAATAACGTTTAAGTTTCGGAATAGTTTATCCTGTATAAGTATTGCGCTATATCCGCGATTATTTAATTTAAAAAAATTGAGGTTTAGTTTCAATCCTCTTTTCTTAGAGAAAATTAATACTCAAGCTATCCTCAATATGTAATCTATACCCAATAAAGCCAAATTAACTGTGAAATACATAATGTAAAAAAATTACCTACATAACAACTTATTAAAATCACTTTGTTTCGAAATTAAAGATCGAAGTTTAATATTTATGGTGAAATAAATCTACAATTGTTTTTTTTTTTACATTTCACATGTCAAAGTATTTTTGTTATCACTTCTAACGCTTTTTTTATTATAAACCCTTTATTGCAAAAACAAAAATAACAAAAAACAGCATTTTTTTAAATATTGTTATTATTGCAAACCAAAATAAAAAATTGGCAATAAAACTGCGCTGCATCCTATGAGATCAGAATCTAAGCCGACTGCTTCTCAGTCCAACGCTTGTTGCCTACTGCAACCAGCTCATATTATGTTAACTCGAATTTTAGCAATGCCATAAACCAACCAGGTCACGAGTATGATGATTGTCTAACAAAAGCGACGGTAATATATTTTTGTTAAGTGTAGAGAGACACGAGTACGCGACTTTACGTCAGTGTGTGCAGTGAAAAACTGCGTTCTTTGTGGTGTGTGTCGTTTTAACACATACAGGCGTACCGCAAGTTCTTAGCAATACGAGTACGACTATTAACGTGCCTATGCACGTTTGATCGCTTACTGTACCTAATATATTTGTAGGAACAATATAATTTAAAAGAGTGTCTATGGGGTTTAATGCCCTTTCTTCACCATAGGCTTTGGAATAGGCAACTAGCTTTATATTTATGACTGATCGACTCCTGATCCAACTTGATTTCTGTGTTCTATATGTGACTGTGGTCCTAACAAAGCTAAGGTGACAAATGAATTTCCTAAGTCAATAATAAATCTAAATCAGAAGCTAGAATATGTACGCCTTCTCTTGAACACTGATGCCAAGCACTTGTGTTTGCCCTGCCTGCAGGCAATGTTGAAAGAAGAAAAAGAGATTTTCTTCTCTGAAACGAGTTCAAAGCTTATAAACATCAAAATTTTGCTATCCTTGTAAGAAAATGCTTGTCGTTAGAAAATATTTGAGAAGGGTAGACAAATGAAAAAAACTGGTTCCACTGGTTTGCTAAGAGGTAATGTGGTGGCCAAAGGCCATTGATAGACCACAGCTCAGTTCCTCTACACATGAGTAAGGAAAGTCAGTTTCTGTCCACACATGCTGTGGAGGGTGCTATTCTATGCATACAAAGGATTTCTTTAAAATATCAGTTTTAGTGATAAGACATCCTATTGTGTACCATTGTGTAAAATAGTCTACACTTATATCTGTTATGTGTATGGTGTACATAACTGAACGTCATTCTGTCAGCGGTTTAAAGTGTTATAGCCGCTTAGCCGACTGCTTACCTAGAAACAAACTAGCCAGATTGGCTCTGTTGCTCAGGGCCCCAGGCCTCGGAGGCCATGTTTCAAAGTGGGGCGTCACTGACGTCGACCTTTTTGCGTCAGATAAGGCGGCCATTGTGCGACAGTACGTCACATGGGACCAAATGATGGCTTGGAAAGCTTTTGCGATACTTTCAGTCAGAAGTGACAGCATCGTCTAGCATGAGTGTTATCTTTGCCCTGGTTTATTTAAGACTGAGCGTTCTGTCATCTGAACTTGGAAATGGTACGGGGACGTTTTTTTTCATAAGGCCCATTCTGCACGTACAGATGTAACATCTAAATAGTTTCTTGTCATTAGCATTAGTTTCATTTTCATTAGCTAATTACTGCAAGAAAGTCACCTATATGGGATCAAAAATTGACCCCTGATGCGCAGATTTACATACCCATTTTTTTTATTATCTCTCAACTTTTATTTGTTGAAAAACTATGAATAATAATTTAAAAGTGTGACTCAAAGACACTTACAATCAAGGTGTTTACTTAAAATCTACTATAACCATTCTTGACTTTGGACCCCGACGACGCCACTACCCTCCTCCAGGAGAGTAGTAAGGCCACTAGCACGCTACATAAGCCAAAAACCCGATCGCCGTCCTACCGCCCTCGCCGCCGAGGCCCGCCGCGACGACCAAATCGACGCCCCTCCCGACCCTTGCTCGAGCCAGCCCGCGCCGCTGAGCCTGTAGCTTTAAATTCGTCCGTAAATAATACCAATCCTGATCCAGCTAGTCATTTGCTGCCCTCTTCCAGCGACGCCCTAAGCCGAGGTTCGTACCCCACAGGGGGTGCCCTTAGCGTTGTCGCTTAGTTTTAGTTAGTATATAAGTTTAAGTCCTGGCTGGAGGCCTTAATTTATTAGGGAATCCACAGGCAAGTCCGCTTAAGAAGACGACAACCGCATAGGTTGACCTGCGAGATGCCAAACAAAAAAAAAAAAAAACTTCACTTTGGTTTACCATTTTTTTGTTGGATAACAGGTGTGGCTAAGCTTGCTCGAAAGATTTTTAAACAGACTAAGATAGAAAAGCCTCCAGGAGGTATTAGGTCTGTGGTAGCATCGCGAGGCTGACTGGTGATTAGTTCTTCAGATGAAAAAACTGGAAGAGCCACAAGGCTTACAGAATTGTTGTTCTTGTAGATTTATGATGAAGAGGGCTGCTTCTCAAAGGATTGTGTAATGTTCCCACTGATAGGACTAGGGCCTCCACTATGTGAGAGGGGAAGAGGATTTTTCATATGATAATTTATAATTCCTTAGGAAAATATTGAAATATGTTTGTGTACATGATTCACATCGTAACTCGAATTTAATTGTAATTAAAGAAACATACGGAAATGGATCATGAGGATTAATCTATTGACCATTATAACAAAAAGGTCATAGACGTCAGTTTCAATGGAACTTTAACTTTGTCATGTCATGTATGACACGCATTTTGTGGCTTGATCTCAGAATGCCAGATTCTCAAAACACCAGATTCGCAAAAACCAGATTCTCACTATATCAGATTTTTGAAGAGTTGAAATCAAAATATTTTTTACAATAATAAAATATGCAAATTGTGCAATAAAATACTGTCTGGTTTCCGATAAAGGTTGTATTGTCATTTTCGTAACGTTAAAAAAAACTCACTTATTCACATTTGTGTTTTATTATTAACAATAAAATACTTTAAAAAAAATGAATGGATCAAAGAGATATGAAATTTAGAAAGGAAAACCAGCGTTACTGCACGCAGGGTTCAGGTACAATGTATGTTTAAAGAACAAGTCTGGAACAACAAATGGGGTTGTTTCAGACAATAGGCATGCAATACCCCGATACTTTTGGATTCGAATAACAAAATACTAAGGTATGGGATACACGTTATAGTATGCTATACTTACACCATTAGTCATCATTCATCCGTTCATGTGACGTACCTTGTCCTTTTATTTGCTAGCATTTTACGAATCGTTCTAAAACGATTTCTTTTATAATGTCTTTAATAAAACATTATTATTTTTTCTTACATTTTCCATTGTTGTTAAACTTAGGTCAAATTATCAAAATGTCATTGTTTTTCTTTTTTTCTTTTAGTCTATGAAGATTGCTTTTTGGTTTATATAACTTGAATTATTTTTATCAATAGGTTTAGCTGAAATATTGAATTTTCTATATAAGTACCGATTGTTAACTAAATTTCGACATCTAAAATAATTAATAAGGACACGCTTAAACTCGATCGTGGAGGTTTTAATACATCTTGGCTGAACACACAGGCTGGTTTTATGACTGGCAGATGAGATGTCAGAATGAAGGAAAACATAATTTTGAAACTTCAAATGGTTTACAATAAATTCTGGAAGAGGAATATTTTGCCTATAAAAGAAAAGGCATCTGAAGGGATGAGGCGTCCGGGCTTCGTCAATAAACCATCTTCATTCATCAATTCTACGTATGCACTCTGCTGAGTAACCAACTGCTTGGAGACTCTGCGTCGAGCTTTGTCGAAGGATACTGGCATTCTGAAGTGTCCCTTCGACACCTGAAGCCCCTCTTCCTCCACCTCCTCCTCTTCTTCCCGTCAAGGAGCCGATTACACCCACGAAGCCAATCTACGAAGATCCTTCATCCTCCTCCTCCGGGCCAACCTTCCAGCTGTGTCGTGTCGTCCAAACTTCAGTGTCGTGTGAACCGTGTGTAGTGTTTTTATAGAAGTACCTGTATTTTCTAGCTCATCCATTAAACTATCTGTAGGTACCAAGTCTACCTGCATCCTTTTATGTAGTTTGGATCAACTAGGTTTGTTACAATGTAAACCAGACAGTATTCGAAATATAATTGACGGCTGCATGGACGGTTGTAAAAAAGAGGTACCTAAGTGTAAATTTAAAATCGGCACAAAACATTTTTGAAAATCAATTCATAGAAGGAGATAAATTTCAATATCTAGAGCGTGAAATACCGGAATTTACCTACTTCAAAACAGGACACCTTTATGTAGGGCACGAAACAAATATTTAAATTTAGTCCGAACGGAGTGTACAAATTCAAAGGATGTGAGATTTCCAGTACACATTGTTAACGTTTTTGTTTTGTATGATGTCTATAATTTTGAAACATATGACAGAATTTTAATTTTTGATATTTTATTGGCCACAGAATTACATACTTTATACGGTGACAGAACACCTTTCATCTGGACTTGACACTAATTGAAGATACAATTAGTTTTGTAAAAACATCGCTCTTAGGAACGAATATTTACGTTAAAAAAACAATTTGGAATGCAGTATAAGAATGTCACTATGAAGTTACTGTAATACAAGCTGCCTAGTAGTACATCCCGATGTAAAAATCAAAGGGTGTTATTACCATTTATGGAAAGCTGTCGAAAGGATGAGCAGGAATTGAATTTAAAGGAATCCGATAAAGCTCGCGAAATAACACGTCTTTGCTCACAATTATCATTATTTCCTCCAGTAATTATTCCCGAAACGTAACTCGCTATTAGTGAAATGGCAACAGTCAATGAGATTTCATCAAACATGGACACAAAAAATAACCAATGAAGTGAACAGTTGTTACGGTGTTTGTTTTTCACGATTTATGTTTTTTTTGTGCAATTATGTAGGTCCCAATAATTTGATTGTTTCTTCTTTACTTATAATACTTATTTACCGAAAACATTTTTTCATTCAACTGTACTTTTGGTATATTGCGAATCTGGTATTTTGAGAGTCTGTTATATTGCGAATCCGGTACTTTGAGAATCTGGTATTCTGAAATCGAGCCGATTTTGTTGGCCCACATCCTGATAAAATTATCTATGAGATTGTACTTTTATTAAGCTTGTATTAAATAAGGAAATGAGTGATCAAGTCAAATTAAAAAGGTATTATTTAGAAACGTGTTAAAGTGCTACTGGCGTTTTTTTAGGAAAACAAGTTTTTAATGACATTTTTATAACATGTTGCGTTGCGTGCATATTTTACTTGCGTTACGTTGAGCACTATCGTGCGACAAAAAACAGCGATTTTCCACAACAAAAATAAAGTTCCCTTGGAATGTTAACGGCTATCTGATGGGTCTTTTACACCCTGTATATGAAGTTGTTCAGTTGCCTTGTCTCACTTAACCGCTGAAGGCTCCCGGAAAAACGAAATCTTCCCTCAGTGTGCTTTTGGTGTAAAACCGTACGAGGCAATATCGGGTACTATCTATTACTAGATTCTAGTACATCAATCTAGACCAACATAATGCTCCCAAAGATATCTCGTTAATGAAAATACGACGAATAGTTTCAGAGTTATTAGGGATCTGATGAACATATATAGCCTGTCAAAATCATAGCCGCTGTGGCTTTGCCGTAGCCGGGTAAAAGTAACAGTACTTATTATGATTTAACAAAAAACAACAATATAAAAATAGGAAAGAAAAATTCACGAAAAAAAAAGGGATGAAAAGATAATAAGGATGACAATTTAATATAGCATCATCAAATACCTTCGTCACCCAAGAGATACAGTCAGTGGGCAACGCTATTGCGTGTTTATCTACCGAGCGGGCTTAGGTAATTATTTCAAGGTTACTGCCGAGACGTAATACTGCCTATTGAGTTTTAATTTTATTCATCCACTGGTCAGTTTGTTATTACCTAATGATTGTGGCGTAATTGTCTAGGTGGCAGAAAATTATAGATGTCTTTTGGAAAACATTCAGTAACCTACTTCTAACAGTAGGTACAGTGAACATATGGAAGTAGGTGTTTGAACTTAAAAAAAATAAAAAAGGGGGTTTGTCGTACACAGAGTAACCAATAGGCCTGCTAGCTGGGTTCCCGATGTCATTACCTAAGAAGCCGCATAAACTTGAATGCAGGCCATATACAGCTAGTCGTTGTAACAAGTTTAAAAATAATATAGCTCATAGAATTACACCATCGTTAGTAGAACACGAAAATCCTAATGAAATATACGGAGCCCTTTTTGATGTTGTGCTAAAAGAATACCAATCTATTTTCAAGACAAAAACCATTAACATTAATGGCACCTCCGTTGGCTTCAACCAATGGGCTACTCCAGGTATTTATAAAAGTAGAGCGAGACTATACGAGTTATATGGTTTGAAAAAATACAGGTTTGATACTCCTTTCCTAGAGTATGTAAAAAAATATTCAAAATTATTTAAAAAGATTTGCGTTTTTGCTAAATCAAAATTTTTAAGCGATTCAATTAAAAATTCCAATAATAAAGTAAAAACCACTTGAAAAATTATTAACAATGAAACGGGTAAGTCAGTTAAACAAGAAAATCAACTTGAAATTATGGTGGATAACAAATTGGTTAATAAGGCAGCTGACGTAGCTGAGGCTTTTAATGAGTTTTTTGCCAATATACCTATAACTACGACTTGCTCCTTAAATTCGTCCCCGTCTAAAGCTGAGAATCTTTTGAATAGTAGTGTGCCAAAATGTACTCACATATTTAGCTTCGAACATGTAACGCCTAATGATGTAATTAACGTCTTTAACACACTTAAATCTAAAAAAACTGGTGATTACTGGGGCATCTCAATTAAACTTTTAAGTAATATAATAGACATCGTAGCCCCCTATCTAGCTGTTACTTTTAATAAATGTGTTGATATAGGAACTTTTCCTGACCTCATGAAGAGTAGTAAAGTCATACCATTTATTAAATCTGGTAATAAAAATAACATTGGCAGTTTCAGGCCTATTTCTATCTTACCAGCATTTAGCAAAATATTTGAAAAGTTAATACTTAAGCAGTTGCTAAGACATTTTAATTTAAATAGCCTCCTTCATAATGAACAATATGGCTTTACAAAAGGACGTTCAACTACAGATGCGGGTGTTGCTCTGCTGAAACACATATTTAATGCATGGGAGAAATCGCAAAATGCTATTGGAGTTTTCTGTGATCTCTCTAAAGCCTTTGATTGCGTGCACCATGACACGCTTTTGCGTAAACTACGTCATTACGGTGTCCAAAACGAAGCTCTCAACGTAATAAAATCTTATTTACACAATAGGTTCCAATGTGTAGATGTCGATGGTGTGAAATCATCCGGGCTTCCAGTTCAGTTAGGTGTTCCTCAAGGCTCAATACTAGGTCCATTCTTGTTCTTAGTGTATATCAATGACTTACCATTCTATTTAAATGATATCTGTGACGTTGTACTGTTTGCAGATGATACCTCTCTTATTTTTAAAGTAGACAGGAATAGACAAGAGTTTGACGACGTAAACAGTGCACTCTCAATGGTTACGGATTGGTTTACGTCAAATAACCTAGTTCTCAATGCTAAGAAAACTAAATGTGTAAAGTTCGTCTTACCGAATGTTACAAATCTAGGACCCAACATCGTCTTAGATAAAGAGCTGCTTGATACAGTAGACTCGGCAGTTTTTTTGGGCATAACAGTAGATGCCAAACTTCAGTGGGGCCCACATATATCAAGCCTAGCGGGGAGGCTCAGTTCAGCCGCCTACGCTGTCAGGAAAGTAAGACAATACACTGACGTTGATACAGCACGGTTAGTCTATTTTAGTTATTTCCACAGCGTTATGTCCTACGGTATTCTGCTGTGGGGCAAAGCTGCTGATATTCAAAATATATTCGTCCTTCAAAAACGAGCTGTCCGAGCAATTTATCAACTAGGAGCCAGAGTTTCTCTTAGAGATTTTTTTAAAGATATTGGTATTCTTACGGTAGCATCACAATTCATCTTCGCCAACATCTTATACATTAGGCAAAATATACACTTATACACTAAAAACAGTGATTTTCACAATGTTAATACTAGAAATAAGAACAAACTACGTGCTCCCTTTCACCGGCTTCATAAGGTTCATAACTCATTTGTTGGGCTAGGCATAACCTTTTATAACAAGCTACCCTCTTCTTTGCTAGATTTGCCTTTTAATGCGTTTAAAGCTCAAGTAAAATCCAACCTTTGCTCAAAGGCATATTATTCAATTAACGACTACTTAAACGATAGGAATAGCTGGTCGCTGTAATTAACTCAAGACAATGTTTATGTTCTTTCTCCAGAATTAGGTTACATACTGACAGGGTATACGAGTTCGTATATTTATTTTAATTTTATTTGACTGTATAAGTCAATTAGTTTAAGTTACCTTCATTTATTATTGACATGATCCGCTCATTACAATGTTTTTCAATGAGTTGTATTGCAATAAGTGGTTAGCTAGCGACCTCGACAATTGATCTTAAATTATTCTTGCCTGAGCAACCGGCAGCGAGTTCGTCATGCTCCCGTAGATGTCGCTGCTTGCGGTAGCGTCGGGGATCGGGTTGCCTCCTTCCCTCAAATATGGCGAGGGGGGCAATGGCTGATCTTTGCGTTATGCTCGTGAACGGGTGCTGCTTGTGGTGACTGGTCGTCTTGCTGTATATGGTTTTGATATTGTTAAAGTAATTGTCCTGTTAACTTATTTTACTTCGATGGTCCTAGTTTATCATTTGTGTTTACTTAAAAATAATCCAATAATGCATATGTAAGATGTCACGCCCCTTATGCCTGGAGGCTTTTATTTCTGTATTAATTATGTTGTTTTTTTCATTGTTTTTTTTATTGGTTTCTGTTTTGGGTATATTGGCGTGGCTAGCTTAAATATGGCAGATAATTTAATATGTTTTTTTTTTGTGATTCGGTTTTTATTCTTTGATTACCTTATAATTATATAATTCTATGGTTTTCTATCTAAACAGACAGCTGTGCTGCTGGGGAGTTTGTTGCGCCACTTCTTCTTCCCAGCTAAAGCACTAGGAAGTGGTGAAGGGCGGGCGTTTTGGGGGACTGTCTTATGTAATTTTGACGTTCGAAAAGTGCTGACTCTCAGCCTAGTTTGAATAAATGACTTTTGATTTTGATTTTGATTTTGCCAAGGTACACTGTAACTGCGATCGAGACAAAGATAGTGTGTCAATGTGTTCGTTTAATGTTGCCGTTATAACTGCGTTCACTGTTATTATGGAATAGAGTAAATTGTTCTCGGGATTATAATAAAACAACACCAACACACTCAATTACAAAAAAAAACACATTATTGGTTGGACAATAAACACTATTGAAACAAAGCACAATTGTCACTAACATCAATATACTAACAAAATATGGACCTTTGGTCTGAAATAAAGTTTTATTTATTTTTTAATGTTAATAGTAATTTTGGGAACACATTTCTTCCTTTTTCTTTGGGCTCTGTTAAGTGTTTTGTATACTTGTAAATTCGGATTTGAAAGTCATTCATCATCATCATCATTTCAGCCAAAAGACGTCCACTGCTGGACATAGGCCTCCCCCAAGCATCGCCACTTTAAACGGCTCTGTGCTTCCCGCATCCAGCGGATTCCTGCGGCCTTCACAAGGTCATCGGTCGGTCATTTAAGCGGTTCCCGACACTATTACAATTGCTAAAAATAGGTGCTTATCCACGATGGCCTTTTGACCTATGCAGTATTAATTTGTAGAATATCAAAAATCATTATATTTGTTAATGTAAACACTAAATCTTTGCATTTCGGTATTTCAGACGCTGGCGGCCGATCGTTGAATAAAAAAAGGTCATTAATTACGAGTGCACTAACTTAATTCATGAGTCCTCAAGGTAGGGTTAGGTTTTGTTGATCACAGACTGTACGTAAGGAATTTACGAAACCTTTATAAAAAGGAGTATAAAGACACAATTATAACGCTAGCAATAGAGACCAATAAGTTCAACCAGGTTTCAGACAGGCTAAAGTAGACTCATCTTGCATGGGGTTCTGTTTGTCTACTACTACTTCTGTTTCTGAAACTAATGGATATGCATTCATAAATATTGTTGGAGCTGCTAAAGATTATAAACTATATTTGCATTGTAAATAAATAAATATCTTAGTATTGTATATAAGTATGTGAGCACTATATTCCTAATAGGTTTTAATAAATTTCGTAATTTTAATTAGGTTCTTCGATCAAGTTCTTCTAACTGAAGAGACAGCTGTGCTGCTGGGGAGTTTGTTGCACCACTTCTTCTTCCCAACTAAAGCACTAGAGTGGTGAAGAATATTTTCTTTCGTATATTAATCATATTATGTCTTTAAATTAATAATAATTCAGATAATATGTGATCGTAAGGCTGACTCAAATGAATATAAAATAGGTCCAAAGAAAGTACATTATGAAAAAATACTGTTGTTTTTTTACTATTATTTAGATTTGTTTTTGTTTTGAGGTGAGTGAGTGAGAACCTAGTTTTTTTATGTCTTACAACTATTTGGAAGACGTTTGTTACACAGTTAATTTTGAAACACTTGAATTGAATAAAACTTATGTTGATTACCTTACCATAGTTTCATTAGGAAACTAAATTCAAAGTCCTTAACACCAAAAACAGTTTTAAATATTTACGAGAATAAGACTATACCATATATACTATTTTCTTCGCCCGACAATCCACGCCTACTTACAAAGTGCAAGTGTAATATCGCTGATGAGGGCCTATCCCGATATACACATAATAACTGGATAAGTGTTCAACAAAATAAAATAAACAATATTTTTTAAAAATGGTAACATTCCGGGCATTGAAAGCTCACGCGCCGTTAGCCTTTGATAATCTGTCGCACAGCTGTCATTTAAAATAGGTTTGACGTTTTGAACTTTTGACATACTGTGATTGTTATAAGTGTAGTATTAAAGTATTATCGTCATTAGCAGCACACTTATAACCCGTAGAATAAAACGATAATCGACATTATAGAACTTAGAGGATGACAGATTTTGACTAACTTTTTATTTTATAAATAATATCTCTATTTTAATAATTAGGTGTGTTTTACTAAAACATTTCAAACATATGAAAAAATTATTTTCAAAGCTAACAACCAAAAGTATAAGTGAAAGTATTTAATCAGCAATCGACGAAAAAATGTATTTTCTTTTTCCTGTAAAGTTGGGTTTTTGTAATTGTCATTTTATTCTCTGGGGACGGCGACTTTCATTTTTCTTGCAAAAAAAAAACCTACCACATACTAGCAAATGGCAAAAGCAACGACAATAAAGAGTATTGGTGGGTTGGTGGTGGTTTGGTAAGGTTGGTTGGTGGTTGGTTGATTATGGTGGTTGTTTGGTGGTTTGATTTGTTTTTGGTTGAGTGAGGAAAAAAACAACATGAAATTACTTATTACATTTTTTTTTATACCTACAAAAAGAAAATAAATAAAAACCACAAAACTGCATACCTCAGATTTTGTATTTGATAGTAAATAAATCAGTGGTATGCAGTTTTGGTAGTATTGAGTAAATAATCAAAACCAATCGAAGGATATCAATTATTTAGGAGGAAGGAAATTATATTACTTATATAATAAATGATCAATATTGACCAAGACTGAGCTTGGAACCGGTAGCGATTCAGACAGTGGCAACCATGTGCATCTATTGGGTGAATGTTTCCTTTCTTCTTGCAATGCCTTTTCACTCGTTGAATGGAGCCGGTACAATTTTACATAGTAGGACACATTGACATAGTAGGACACTAGGTACCTACTTACTTATTGTTTATGTTTTTTTACGCATGCACTCCTTTAAACCATGGTTTTGATGCACAGCAATAATAAAACAACGTGTGGTCGCGGAACCCCCGTCAGGCACGAAGTTAAAAAAAAATCGCAGCCGCCTTTTTAAATTTTCATGTTGACCTCATTATTGGGTTTAGCAACCACGAAAACCATGAAAACGACACCCTAGAAAAATTTAAAAAATTCACAGCCACCGTCTTGGATTTTCATTTTGACCTCACAATCGGCTTTAGCACCCTCGAAAACCACGAAAACTAAATATCTGTTTCTTTTTATTAAATAAAATAAAAAGTCGCATAACGCTTTTTTGTTAAGTGACGATTTCTAAAAACAATCTAGAAGTTTACTACCAACCGCAAAAGAACTTCGTTCCAAAAATATTCATATTTATTATCAAGTTATATGATAACTTGTTAATATCATTTATCGTCGTTGCTTTTGCCAATTGCTAGTACTCGTATGTGGTAGTAATAAACTTTTCTCTGTTTGCCTGCCCCTTCGTCCGATACCCTGTTCGAGAGTAGACGTGTTTTTCAGCTCCAATTAAAAATATGAATGAGCAAGTACGCTACTCTAACCCCTAATTACTATAAAAGTGCCTTATGTCGTATAACCTTAATCTACGTGAGTCCGTCACCACAACGCTCACCACCGAGTCAGCGGCACGACCCTGCCCCGCACAGGCCGGACCACCTTCACCTTCGTGGAAACAGTGTAGAGATCATAATTGCTGTCTTGCTCTCTACAAAACCGCACATCATCGCAGGGGCTGTCTGTTAAGGAACCACGGTGACCCGTATGGCAACGAGCCTAACGTATAATAAGAGTGAGTGCTTACAGTCTATTTTTCGACGTCCTGACACTTACGATGCCCCGCATACAGCGCTCGCCACCGAAAAACACTTCGAACGTAAACATTACGCAAACTTTATCGAACAGCCCGTATGACGATGTAAACATTACGACGCAGCACTCTAATAAGCGTCCTCGGACGCGTTGCTCTCCGGGAGATGAATTACAGGATTTTAAAAATGAAATACATCAAATGCTTAAGAACTGGAAATCAGACCAAGAAACATACCTTACTAAACTGTGTGACGAACAAAGCTCTTCTTTAAACAAACTAGCGTCCGACATGGCTAAGCTAAAGCTTCAAAACCTGGCTATTAAAAAATCCAACATTGAAATTGAAAAAAAAAAACATTTATTTTATTAGTAAGCAGTACGACGACATGTTTAAACAAGTTGAGTCAATCCAAAAAGAAAACCTAGCATTCAAGAAAAGCACTCTAAACATGGAAACTAAAATACAAGATCTACAGCGTGTATCTCGGCCTTCGTCCTTTGAAATCCGCAACGTGCCGTCCTTGGAGAACGAAGCAGCGTCGGTCCTCACCGCGATGATAAACAAAGTGGGCTCAATTGTTGATTACCTACCGGGTAAATCAGATACGATTAGGCCTATTATCGCTGAGTTTTCTAATGTCCAGACTAAAAACCAAAAACGCACCGCTGCTCGGAACGTCAATAAAACACACAGTGCAGATGATCGTCTTAATACTCGCAGCATTGGCATGAATGGAGAACAGCGACCATTTTTATATCAGTACACCTCCCCGCCAGTTCTAAAAAACTATTTTTCAAAGCCAAGGAATTCGCAAAACTCAACAAATACGACTTCTGTTAGAGCTTAAACGGCAACATCTTCTTGAGGAAGGTCACAGGAGTCAAACAAATTCTTGTTAGATCAAGGCAAACCATACGGGACTTAGAACAGCCACCGATTCAACGACTGCTCCCTCCAAATGTATGTAAATTGGGGTCAAACTTTCGAAAAATCATATTATGTCGGTTAATTTTAATGTTATTAATAAATGAAAAATGATTTTATTGCTGTAAGTAGGTTTATAAAAACACTTTTACACGTCAACCATTTTTTTTTTAACTAAATTTGGGCGGCGTTTCCTATCTGACTACTCTGAGAAGAAAGGCAGAAACAAACTCAGAGGTCACAGTCTCTTTTAAAGTACAGACATAATCTTGGTCAGATCATGTGAAGACCATATGGATTGATGTCTGAAATGGTCTTTTGAGGAACGAACCAGACAGATTGAGTGTACCTGTCCAGTCAGTGAACGCATTTGTCAGTAATCGTGCAGCTCAACTCAAAACATAAGGAGCTCAACGATTCGACGAACAATACCAAAGAAAGGACATTGGGTAGGCCGCATAATTACTCAAACCGCCATACCAAGATTACGATTAAAAGTAACTGAGATAGTAAAATAAAAAAATAAAAGTAAAAAACAATGACCCACATAGTCTAAACCTTCACAATAACAACAATAAAATAATACCTAGGTAAGTAAATATTCTTGTCCTTGTTTATTTTACAGACTATATGAGGACCATGTAGGTAGGTGTCTGAAATGGTCTTTTGAGGAAAGAACCATACAGATTTGAGTGGGCCTGTCCAGTCAGTGCACGCATTTGTCATTAATCGTGCAGCTCAACTCAAAACATAGAGAGCTCAACGATTCGACGAACAATACCAAAAAAAGGACACTTGGGTAGGCCGCTTTATATACTCAAACTGCCAGATATAAAAATTACAATAAATAACTGAGATAGACAAAATATATAAAAATATTACCCACTAAGTCCTTACACGAAATTAAAATAATAATCATTTTATACAAAGTAAATATTCATGTCATTGTGTATTTAATAATCATGAAATGTCAAAGTGTATATAAAATAAAACAAAAGTTAGGTACCAAACAAAAAACCATATTCAGTATGCAAAAATTGGAGCAGGTCAGTCCCAAGCCTTTTTGTCCTCAATATAGTCTTTGACGGTATAAAAAGCTTTCTGGCACAACTTACGTTTAATAAATGATTTGAATTTATTAAGGCTTAGATCTTGAACATGGCTTGGAAGTAATAAGTTAATCACGTAAGATCCTTACACCATACTAACTTTAAATTCAACATTTATTCAAGTTTACTACCTACACATCAAACAACTTATTTATTGTATAGAAATCAACAAACTCCTTGTTTACTAGACACACATACCCCTGACACTTATCGCCACTTCTGTTACATCACGTTCAAGGTACTCAAATAAACAAACCAAAATAGACCGTAACCATATTCTTCATAGCCCAAATTTGTACTCACAGCCTATCAATTATTGTTTTTGCGAATTTTTACTGTTTCGGACGCCAACAACCACTATACTCGGAGCCTACGCTGTATACAAGCATCTCTTTCTGGATTAATAATACTATAGTCAATGGCGTCGATCAGTTATATTAACAACGAGCTGGACAGTATTATCGTTTCGCCGTCGTTAACTTGTACTCCTAATGAATGTGCTGATTATTTAAGATCCTCTTTAGCACTAAATATCTTGCACCTCAACCTTAAGAGCTTAAACAAGAACTTTAATTAACTAAACTGTCTCCTCATGTCTAAACGGGATGTCCTAATTTTAACAGAATGTTGGCTAAATACAAATGCTATCGTGCCGTTTTGGTGTTTGTACTCGATCACTGCGTCATGTTAACCGCAAATAAACGTATTTTATTCACACATCAATCCAATCAAAAAACCTTATCAATCAGAACGATGGCGTAGTGATCGTAATTTAATGATTTCTAGTGTAGTATCCGTGATTTCTCTTTTTGAAAGTCAATTGAGAGCGGGTTTCCTTTGTTATTATTTTAAAAACTGAAATACATGTCTTGTATTTATATATAGTTGTAGTATGTCGTGATGAAATGAAGATGTCTTCCCCGTAATTTGTACGCTTATTGCGATTGTAAAATTTTGAGATAACTTGTGTTATATTTATATTTATGTTATGCATATTTATTTATACAAAGTTCATGCACGTGGATGATTTTTGAAAATTGTTAATATTAAAATAAGTTTATAAGTTTTAACAATTTGATGTTTCTGAAAGTTTGGTAACATCGAAAGGTAAGCTAAAGTATTAGGCACCCAATGGTATACCAATGAAGGCCATTCAATAAGAGAGTTTAGAGAAAAGTGATATTTAGTGACAAATTCTAGGAATTTTTCAAGTAAGTCTGAAAAAAATCAGAAAACATCGAATTCGCCTTCTCTTCCGATTTTTTTTTGATCTAGTAAAGTTTCCGATATCATGATTTTGAACCATAAATAAGTAGTCAAAGCACATTTTATATTTATTTTTTTGGCTTTAATCAACTCTTAGGGTTCCGTACGTCCCAATAAAAAACGAAACCCTTGTAGGATCACTCGTGTGTCTGTCTGTCTGTCCGTCGGTGGCAGCCAATTTGCTCCGAATCTACTGGTTTGATTAATTTGAAAACGAATTTATGTGATCCAAACACGGTTGTGCAAGGAAAATAAATAATTTTGAAAATAGTGGTCACTTTCGAAGGAAAACTAGAAGATTTCAAACAAAATACCAATTACCATTTTTCTTGCAGAGCCAATAATTTATCATTCAATAAGGTTATTATTCAATAATTTACCCTCATTGTTAAGGTTATTAACTTAACTTTTAGGCGATATATAGTTCGAATTGATACGTTCCATATTCCCAAAAATATTTACCATTTTACGTGAAAAAAGGTAGTGGCTCGATTTATTTGCTCCCAAGTGTATAATGTCAGGTTTGGTCTTGAGATCTGCGACACACACCCGCCAAAACGAGACAAAAACAAGAGTTAGGGGTAATACCTACCTTTTCTGCCTGGATAATGTTGAAGGGCTCAATTTCTCAACATAAAATGTAGTTAGCAGATTTGTGAAATACACATAGTTTCATGTGTCTAGATTACTTTTTACTTACATCCCAAAGTCCTAGAAAGCTGAAATTTGGTATGCAGGTGGTTTGGTTTACAGACAAACCACAAATAAAATAAGAAATTTATAACTTTCACCCTCCAAACCTCGAAATGGGGGTGCAGGTCTGTACATAAAATAAAACCTCAAGAGTACCTCCCGAAGTCTTAAAATGCTAAAATTGCTGGTGGAGGTGTACGTCTGTATTTCTTATGGATAATCGGCCAAACCGGCTTCTAATATTACTGTACATTTACACCTAGATGTATGGTTTGTAGAGTTAAGCATTGTTGAAGTCTTGGCAACCTACTTTACAAAAAATGTTTTAGGTGGGTATCATCGTACGGAACCCACTCCATGTACTTTTTTTTTTACCGCCAGAATCCATGGTAAGAATTCTAAGAGAGGGGCAATTCTCGAATTTTTAAGAACGTTCGGATTCTTATCTCGGTCTCAACCTGTCAATTATACAATATAATTATGTTCATAGGTACATTTTTGGCACGTTTTTGATTTTGATTGTCGATATTGTGAACGTTTTTATGTACGAGAATTGGTATTCTGGTTGCGCGTCCCTGCCACCTTGGATAGTTAAGGAGTTAGCGCAGGCTCAGAAATTTAACAAAATTCACTAATTACGGCTGGCCAGCGACCGTTCCAAAGACTGCTAAGTACAGTAAATATGGTTTGGAACATTAGTTGTGTGAGCGCGACTCGCTGTTGGCCGGTTTTTTCTACGCCTGTGTGTGAAGTGCGTTGAAGTGCACGAAAAAATTCCGCCGCGATATTTTACGATATTGCAATTCATAATCAATCATTAACCCTCTACAAAGCGATGGCGAAGTAATTTTGAAATATTAATAAAAACTACGAAACATTTGACAGCTTTTTGCGACGTTACCAACTTTCAGAATGCACTATCATAAAGTAAGAGAGGTGTATTCGGTCTGTTCTGTAAAATCTCACCGTGAAAACTAATGTGAAGTTAGCTGGAAGTGAGCTGTCATTCCACCTGATTGTAGGGATTCACGCTGTGTGCTCACTTCACCAGAGTTTTTTTTACAGAATATAGTGATCGCCTGGTGTCAACAAGACACAAGGACACAACCTCAGTCTTTGGACACGGGCGGATGTCCCATAGAATCTATTCCTTTTCATTAATTAGGTAGACCTGCGGGGTACCTAATTACGTAACACCAAAGAATATAACTACTCTCTACCGCGTAACACATTATCTGTAGCAATAGCTTTCATTTTTATAGTTCAACAACAGAAAAATATCGCGGGATTTTATCGCACACTAGATGTTATTGCCATAAGTCTTGTAAATATTTCCATTATCTTTTGGTTTCAGAACTTACAAAGGTATTGAAAGAACTGATGGTGGAGTATGGAGATGTGGTCACATTTTGGCTCGGTCCTGACCTCAACATTCTTGTCAGCAATCCTGATGATCTCAAGGTAGCTAACTTGTGTTAGATAAAAATATTCCGTTCTTTTAAAAGTAAACCCATTTCTTAATATACGCTGCTTGAAGTTAAGGAATGATAAACGTATGCTGAGCCTTTCTTTACTGACGTTGAAACGTTTTCATCATTGTTTGACCGAAACTGCTTTCACATGAATTAAAAATCGAGCAGACGGAAAGCTTCATACTAACGGCGTGCGCGGTTATACTACTACACGCACAGCTATGTGTGCTTGACTTGTCACAGACAAGGCGCGCTCCCGCGTGGGTACTAACCGGATTCAGTACATGATTCTGAAAAATTTGCCTATTTTTTTTATAACTGACGAATAAATTCTACGCGAGCTAGCTATGGTTTCAGTTTGCGTGTCGATGCCACTCAATATAATTTTTTTTTTTATTATAACATCATTATGCGTATTTCAGTTACTGCTATCGAACCCGAAGACAAGTGTTAAAGGTCCTCAGTACAAGTACATGGCTGATGTACTTGGAGGAGGAATATTAAGCGGATCAGGTGAGAACTAACTTATATACTAACTTATATGTATAGCTACTCAAATGTGTTGTAAGCACGGGGTCAAACACGCAGCAGAGCAATAAAACTAAAAACTAAAACAGACACTTAAGGTATCCACACAAATCGGTATCAAATAATGTATAGAACGAAATAACAAATGAAAATCATTATAGCGCGTTTGGCATTCCACAATAAACAGTATTTTGTATCATGTTGCCTTGGAACGAGATATATCATTGCACCTGAAACCCCACTATCACAAGCAAAAAAATATCTTAACTGCCTCCCCAGGTCCAACATGGCGCAAGCACAGGAAGATAGCTACCCCGAACTACGGCAAACGAGCCATTGAGAGCTACGGCGAGGTCTTCAATAAAGAGGTGGACTTCCTGCTGAAGAAGTTCAGGAGTATGAACAGGGACCAGTTCGATGTGTACACACATGTTGTTCGGACCACGAGCTATGCCGTTTGTCGTGAGCTAATCCTGTATTATGTATTCAAACTTAATATCATAATTGTGAAAGTAACTTTATTTATCGAGTAGTAAAAAAAGACACAAGAGGAGACCGCTTGATGACCAGGTATATTGTCAGCATTCGCCAGTGCTTTCAGAAAACTGGACTTGGTGTTTCAGAGTTTTTAGACGCGAAATCACGAAATGAAAGGGTTCAAATGAGAGAAGAATTATTTAAGACTAGACAAACGGACACCACGCAATAATAAGAAATAACTAATTAGACATAGATGGAAAATCTGTTAACAAAATATATCACAACATCAAACCACAACAAGTAGATTCAACTTACCAGCAAAACGATAAGAGAACGTTGAGCATCACTAACCAATCTCGCCGTATGGACATGCCGAATGTATCTGTGAATCACGCATTTCGCAAACAAGGACATACCTTTTAAAATACTATTCCAGAACTTTTAAAGTATTTACAACAAAAAACAATTACTTGACGCTTATTTTACCCAAAATTCTAGTACAAAGCAAATTATGTATATCGGAAACCTAACTCTTAGAAGAAAAACTAGAACTAATTAAGTTTAGTGGTTACAAATTTGCATCATCTTCCTGTCGCTGAACCCGAACAGGCGAAGGTGTCTGCAAGAACATATAGGCAGCACATTTGGAAGAGATTTAACATATAAATCTATAAAACATGTACTAGAGTTATGTGCTACTAAGCATAGTTTTTTTTTTTTAATTTAAATTACTAATTCCAACAAAAATGATCACATTCAACATTCAATTCACACTTTACATTCATGAGCAACTTATTACTTACCGTAAACTACAAATCAAAAAAGTGAAAAATGTATGTCATCTGTCAACTGCTTCCCTATCGTACCTTTGTGTTCCGGTTTCTTGTTTCAGTGAAATATTTGTCAGTGTTTATTTTTGCAAACATAGATAACATAATTACAGAACTTGATTATTTCCAAGTTTCTAAGTCATGCGCCTGCCTACCTGACCAATGTACTAAAATAGTCAGTGATACTGGAAATACTTTCAATATATTGCACATGAATATCAGAAGTCTTATTATGAACTTTGACGAGCTAGAGGCATTCTTAGCGGTGACAAAATTCAAATGTGACGTCATACTATTGTCGAAATGCTGGCTCAGAACTAAATCAGCTGTTCCCAATCTACAGGGTTATTCGTCTTTTCAGTCATCCAATCCCTACAATGAAAATGACGGTGTAATCATCTTCGCAAAGGATGGCGTCAACTGCTCCGTTACTGAACCCTGTTTTGATGAAGCAAGTGCTCTACTCTGCACTATTGACAATTTTATAGCTATACCTTCTGTTTATAGATCTCCTTCATTTACAACGATAGAAAAGTTTATGAATCCTCGCGGCGGCGATCGGCAGCGGTGATCTCTCGCGTGTGGCCCTGGACCAGGCCATGGTGCAGAGCGAGAGGGAATGGAAAGCCGTCACTTCCTTCAGAGAAGCAGTAATGCTCGCGAAGGAAGAGGCGGAGCGTGAGAGGGAGAGAGCCTTGCCCCCTCACCCCCCTTGTCGCCGCAGCAGACGCCCTGGGCGTCGAGAATCGCAAGCAGATTCTCGCCCACCGTAGGCGCGGGCTTGCGGATGGCGAGCAATGGTCAGCTCGATGTCCGGTAAGGACCAGAGCCGGGTCAACGGCGGTTTAGAAAAAGTCGAAAAATCTAAATTCGTACCCTTTTCTATAAGTTAGAAGAGCCAGCCTGCACAGGATTTTAATATTAATTTCCACAGTTGCCATTTAAAGCCTAACTGTATCTGTCCACACTTGAGTAAAGGGTCACATTAAATATCATTAAATATCTCGGAGTAGTATTAGATGAGCATCGAAATTGCCACATTTTTTTTTTTTTTTAATGGCATCTTGCAAGTCAACCTATGAGGTTGTCGTCTGCTTAAACGGACTTGCCTGTGGTTGCCCTAATAAATTAAGGCCTCCAGCCAGGACTTAAACTTAAATACTAACTAAAAACTAGGCGACTACACGCTAAGGGCACCCCCTGTGGGGTACGGACCTCTGCTTAGGGCGTCGCTGGAAGAGGGCAGCAAGGGACTAGCTGGATCAGGATTTGAGTGATTTTGGGACCAATTTAAAACTACAGGCTCAGCGGCGCGGGCTGGCTCGAGCAAGGGTCGGGAGGGGTGTGGATTTGGGCGTCGCGGCGGGCCTCGGCGGCGAGGACGGTATGACGGCGATCGGGTTTTGCGCTTGTGTAAAGTGCTGGTGGCTTTACTACTCTCCTGGAGGAGGGTAGTGGCGTCGTCGGGGGCGATTAAGGTATGCCTTGGTCGGCGAATACTACTTATGCGGGAGGGAGTGTAGCGGGCGGCCGCTGAGATCAAGGGGTTTGGGTGTTTGATGCCACAGTCAAAGAAACGCTTCGATAAGCGTTTCATGAACTGGTTTATGGTAGGCATTTTAAGGTCGACGTAGAGATTTATATTACGGACATAGAAGGGGGCACCCGTGACGGTTCTGGAGGGTCTGCATCTTATGGAGATGCCGTGGGTGAGCGTGCGCAAATACAACGCAGGCATAGGTCATGATAGGACGGATGACTGCGGTATAGATGCGCAGCTTGCATTTAAGTGACAGTTTACTACGGGCTGTCAGTACAAAGTGGAGACTTCTATGAGCGAAGGAGGCGCGCGCGAACCGCCTTAATATGAGCCTTAAAGGTAAGGTTTTGATCGAGGATCACGCCTAGGTATTTGGCTTGCTTCTCCCAAGGGATCGGCTTACCGTACATAGTGATCGGGATGGGAAGAGGGGGAGGCAATCGACGACGTCTCGAGAAGAGAACTGCCTGACTCTTATCGGGGTTGACCTCGATTCTCCATTTCCGGAACCAAGCGCCTAAGACGTTTGCGGAGGTTTGGAGAGTACGAGCTATAGCATTGGGACAATGACCGGTATAGTAAACGGCAGTGTCGTCGGCGAAGAGAGCCAACTGAGCCTTTTTACTCTGTGGGATATCGCTGGTAAACAGCATGAAGACTAGAGGAGATATAACGGAACCCTGAGGGAACCCGGCGCGAATAGGGTGAGGGGACGAGAGTGCACCCTCGATGCGATAGCGAAAGGTGCGATTCGACAAAAAGTCTCGTAAGAGGAGCACGAGACGATCTGGCACTCCTAGTTGGTAAAGCTTGTATAACAAGCCGTTGTGCCAGACTTTGTCGAAGGCTTTCGCTATGTCGAAGAATAGCACACCCGTCGTCGCGTTACGCTGCAGACCAGCGCACAAGTGCTCAACGATACGGTGGACCTGGTGGATACTCGAGTGTTGGGGACGGAAACCAAACTGCTCGTTGGGAATGAGGCTCTTTGCTTCTTTGAGACGCTTATAAATAAGCCTCTCGTAGATTTTGCCGAGAACATTGAGTAAGCTGATCGGGCGGTAGCTGGAGGGCTCAGACTTTGGCTTGCCTGGCTTTGAGATACCGATGACGGTTGCTTCTTTCCACGATTGTGGAAAGATGTTGTTGCTCAAAGCGCCATTGAAGATGGCGGTCATAAGCATTATTAGTGGGGCAGGTAGGAGTTTGTATACCTTATTGGTAATACCATCCGAACCGGGGGCTTTACGCGCCTGTAGCCCTTTAATGATGTCGTGCACTTCGTCTGGAGTGACGGGAGGCAGAGGATCATCAGGGTCTTCGACGGGTGGTAGGGAGGCTCTCCGTTCGACTTCAGCGTCGACCTTGTTCAGGTGAGCTTGGTCAACTGGTTGAGAGCTGGGAGAACATTGGGACTCTAGGCTGTCAGCAAGGCATTCGGCCTTGTCGGTGCTGTCGAAAGCGACGCTCTTGTCGGGGCGGATGAGGGGAGACATAGATACCTCCTCGAAGGAACGCAATTTCCTATGAAGGTGCCAGAAGGCTTGGTGAGTGGGCTCGAGTTCACTGAGCATCTTGTTCCAACCCTCTGAGCGAACCTCCCCTATGCGTTTCTTTACAGCACGCTGTAAATGGCGCATGTGGGCTTTGTTCGCGTCATAAGGGAAAGAGTCGTAGGCACGAATAGCCGCATTCTTTTCGGTTATCAAGTCACGTACGTAGTTTCCAGCGATGGTCTTCCATCACCGGAACTTCCCGTGAACAATCCGTCAATACGGATTGAACGTGCTCAGTAAACGAATCGATTGCGGCCGTCGTGTCGGCGACTGACACTATGTGATCGGGGATGGTGTCCAAGTGAGGCGACGTGGTGGATTTCAGTCTTTCGCTTACTTTCCTCCAGTCGGTTATCATCTGGGTCTGAGGTGGGCGGTTGGGATCGCTTTGGCCAGAGTAGGGGGCGAGATGCATGACTAGAAATTGGCACAAACAGATTACATCACTTAACTACTACTTAGAAACTCAGCCGATATCGTCACGCTCAAAACTGTCTACTACTCCTTGTGCAAGTCACTACGGACATACTGTGTGACTGCCTGGGGGGAGCAACGAAAACATCAATGTCACTACTCAAGAGGACTCAAACTGCTGTTCTGAAGGCAATGCTACGCAAATCGTTTAGATACCTGACTAAACAATTGTTGACGCCGAAAACGTAATACAAAATAATTTGACTCTTTTAGTCTAAAAAGCCTTGTGCGCAAATCAGTAATTTCAAGTTGTTATGATGAGCATTCAGCGCGCTTCCTGTATCCGCCCCTTCCTTACCTATAATTCTTTATACAGTATGTGTCCCACTTATATGCAATAAACGAAACCACAAGTAATACCAGTCCATAGAAGAATTAGAAGAATAGCAAAATTAAATATTTAAATAAAAACCGTAAATTAAAAAGTGAAATTTTCAAACAAAATAAAAGTAAACACTCTGTTTAGACAAAGTACCTTGACCCCTTGGAAGAGCGGCAACAATCCACGCGGGCGCGGGCGGCATGGCGGCTTTAGGTATTGTCGGCGCCAGCTTTGATCCGATTGCTGACGAAATAATAATTCACGAAGTTATTTTTTTCCGCCTCTTTTTAATAACTAAACTGAACGTAATAAATTCAATATTGCACATTAGTTCCAAAATTAATGGAAACCTAAATTTTAAAATGTTCAAAATGTCCACCACTTTGTTGAATGCACAAGTTACATCGCCGCACAAAGTTGTCCCGGAGCCTGCATAACAAATTTCGTTCAGGATCTAGAGCCATGGCTTTTAATTTGCATCATCATTCATCTTCGGTTTCGGAGATTCGCGAGTACACTATGTGCCGATTTTCTCTGATCCTTTGGACAGCTCCTAGAATTGTCCGGACGCTAGTAGGGCAGACGCGTGTTGCGCCGTATCGCTCACGATATGTACGTACAATTAAGGCATTCGCCATTCATTAAAACCATGTCTGTATACTCAGAAGCACTATAAAAATGTGGTTGTCCTGGCATTTTGTTCAAAAAACACATTTCTACACACGAAAGTCAAGCAGTGTCAAATTCACCGTAAAAAATAATTTAAATAAACATGAAACACAATTTACACACACAAAGTCAAGTAGCAACTACTTAGTGTACATTTCACTTTCAAACAAATGTTTAATTTGAATGTTTTTTAATAGAATACTGAAGTAGCGAAAAGCACACGCACTATCTCGGAAGATTCGCGGTGAACTATCAATGAAGCGAAAGATCCAAAATGGTAAAAAATTATGTCATAAATGGGACAAACGGCACCTAAACAAGGCATTATAATACAAGTAAGAACCGACTTTTGATTTTTCATACACAAATTATTGATTGCACACTCTATTTAAAAAATACTTTTGTACGATTGAACTTACGAAACTAACGTTTTGTGAGTTCCAGCAAACGGGTATTGACTTTTTTAATAGGTTGCTTCCTATACGTAACATGTTATAACAATAAATTGTCTCTAAATGTACTTGAAAAAATTGAATAAGAACACCCTTAAACCAAAAAGCGTTAACCTTTAAATACTTGTGAACATGGTGTTTTTATAATTATCATAACAGCCCGATAATCCTTAAAACACCATGCACAAAGCATTTAAAGCGAAACAGCTTAATCTATGTTTATCGATCATTGCCAATAAAATAAACTAATGGTCGATAACAGGTGCCCTAAGAAGAAAGCGCGCGCGCACGTGCCCGTGCTCTTTGAGAACGCCGCCGCTGCCTCGTGCCGCCTCTCTGTATCACACATGTTACATTTATTTATTTATTACACACAAAAAAGTACAAAGGCGGACTCCATTAAATTCCAGCCTGTCGTTGAAGTGTACCTATTTTACATTTTAGGCAAATAAGTAGAATAGGTAACAGAGTTTGCACTTCGTGGCAACGTCGCTTTTCAATGTTCAAGGATTCAAGTTCATTGAATCATTGACCTAGTGATCCAATTCTACAGAGTGCTCAAAACTGCTTAAAAATCCACTTTTTGACCTAATTACTGGACCGATTTCGTTAATTTTTTGTGTATCGTCAGCAAAGGCGCTAGAAAATATGTGGTTTCATTTATTGCATATATGTGAGACACACATATTGTATATAAGTTTGCCTCCAGACTCCAGTGAAATCATACAAGAACACTTACGTGCAAGCGCGCGCACCTTCGAAAGTTATAATAAATACGTATTTATCTAGTGCTGTAATTCGCGTGAACATTTAGCGTGAGTGCTGTGCCGAGATCTCGTGCCTAGGGAAGTGCCGACCAGCGAAGCCACGTGGAGGCCCAGAAGATGACCCACACCAGCAGCTTTCCAGGTCAGTCCTAGATCCCTACCTTACACGTCGAATGCTCATCTCGTGAGCGTAAAATAGTCTTCCAATGAGATCGTGAACGATAGCTACAACCGCCTCTATAATCATTAACACTAAATAAAACTAAATAACCAACCATTTTGGTTCGCCTTCGGCCGGATTTCCTATGAACGTCTATACCTAAACCGCTATTTAGTGTTAAAAACTGCATTTTCTATGGGTCTTTATCCTAAAATTAAATAATACACCTAAAATATTAGGTATATTACCGCTCCCGCTAATTTCATACTTATCTGTGTTTCGTACTATACGAAAATATAATTACAAATTATTACTCAATAACATAGATTTCCGCATAAGTAGGTATCTCAGGCGTGAGTCATATCTGATTTACTTATAAATCTCATTTACGAAGCTTATAGTTCGCGTTATCATCGCGTAACCAACGCATCTTTTTGTTTTTTGCTAAGTCTACCCTTCTTGATCTTTCACTTTAGATATGATTTTACTTTATAAAAATGGAAGATTACGAAACGCTTAACGTCTCTTTATGATGTTTATAAAATGTTTCTACTTCGGGTACACTTCGATCCACGGAAACATTTATGGCGTATGATAGAGACCGACAAAAGAGCAACTTATCAGCAGATTCGGACAAGCTTAGGCATCGGTATGAGTCAAGTGCACAAAATCCTCCATGAACATTTAGCGGTCAGGAATCTGGCAGACACGGAAATATTGTCTACAATCAGGCAGGAATTTTGTTCTAATATGGACCAAATAAACATTTTAAACCTTAAACTAGACCCCAAATATAAAATAGATTATCTTTCGACAGCATTTATACCCGTGTAGAAAGGTCGAGGTCTCTTGTCGCGGAAAGTAAGTTAGCCACGCAGGCTCATTCTCAGAACAGTACGTCACAATATAAAAGTTGCGTTACTACCAAAAATATTAATTCCTTAATTTGACGGTAAAATTGATAATTGGCCCGTATTTTACGAATCTTTCAAATCTAGTATTTGTATTAATACTAACCTAACAGATTCACACAGGATCCAGTATTGAATAGGTAAATTAACGGGAACCGCTTTACAGTTCACAGCAGGTATCATACCGTCAGGCGATAATTATAACGATAATTGGGACAGTTCAGTTAAAATATACATACCAAGATGTAAGGGCTAGGTTCTCTCTAAATGTCAAACATATTTAAACTGCCTTAAATAATTCCGCGTCCTTAAATACAATTATTGAAAGTTTTCACGCTTCTGTTTCTGCTATATAACAGTTGCAAATTAAAGATTTAAAAGATTTCAGTTTATTATACTTAGCATTACGAAAATTAGATTCCAAAATAGTGCATTTATCCGCGTCACCTGCATCGGGATCTAATTGAAATAGTAATAACAATACACGTACTCAACTGCGAAATACAGTCCACTCTTATATAAACCGCGATAAAAATAATGTTAAATCCGCTTGTTTATATTGCAATAAGTCAGATCATTCGCAAATTTAGTATTGTCCTGCGTTTAAAGCGATAAACGCTAAATCTCGTTTAGAATTTATAAAAACTAAACGAAGGTGTGTAAACTGTCAGTGTTACACATACCGGCTCGCAGCTCGATAAAATTTGCACTAAACATCATCATTCCCTTTTACATTTAGATAAAAATAATGGTAATTCAGTAAGATATACTGGCTCGCAGCATTCTAGCTCTTCTAGTTATGTTGTTGTGCCGTCTAAGACGAACATTCCCGAATGCATGATAGCTCAGGTGAGCGCGGCGGCGTCGCGTGCGTCGGCGTCTACATTCAATGACAATAATACGCTATGTGCTTTAAATTCATCAGGAGGAATTATTATTTTATCCACCGCTCAAGTTTACCAAAATAATAATAACAACCAACAAGTGAAAGTTAGGTGTTTGATTGCTAACTTCTGCTGTTGTTCCGCTTACGAATTCTTTTATAAAAGGTGTCGGATCTGCTTCCCGCCCTATTGAAGGATAAATAAAGAACATTCTTACAACAAAACCGCTCTTGTCGTTGATTGTACTACGGACAAATACGAATGTTGACACTTCTATAGTGCAACATCTGTTAGATTTGCCATTGGCCGATCCTCTGTGGCTTATGCCCGGAAAAATTTAATTGCTTAATGGGGCACAAATGTAGCAATTTTTGTTGTTAGGTGTTAAAATTATATCACCTCCCGCTGCCATTGAAACTGTTTTGGGTTTTATTTTAATGGGTGATATTTTCTCTGTGCAGTACGATTGCAACACTGCATCCACTGCGTTAAATACCGCTTCATATTTCACAACTTGTGATTAGAATTATTGTTTTCTTTCGTAAGATGACTCGCTTCATAAATTCTGGAATATCGAGGAAATTCACGAGAAAACGTTTTATAGTCCGTCAGAAACGGAGTGTGAGCAGCAGTATTCTGCTACTGTGTCATGTGACTTCACTGGGAGATTTCACTTGATACACTTTTTTTTATTCTAAACCCTTTTTATTTTATTGCAATAACAAAAATAATAATAAAACATTTTTTTTTTTAATATTATTATTATTGCTAACCAAAATAAAAAATTGGCAATAAAACTGCACTTCATCTTATGAGATCAGAACCTAAGCCGACTGCTTATGTTAGATTAACTCGAATTTTAGCAATGCCATAAACCGGCCCGGTCACGATCATGATTCGTGTCTAACAAAAGCGACTCCTCTTTACGTCTTTGTGTGCCGTGCAAAACTGCGATCTTTGTGGTGTGTGTCGTTTAAACACAAACAGTCGTACTGCGAGTTCACAGCAATACGACTCGTAACGTGCTTATGCACTTTTGAACGCTTACTGTACGTGAAGAAAAGATTTTACAATCACACAAAGTCTTAATTGCAAGAAATAAATTGGAACGATATCATAACAACCGGAAAAGATATGAACAGTAATTATGAAGCTTTCAATGAAACTCTCAATTTTCAATTTACTCATCAACATATCAAATCAGTGTACGCCATTAAAAAAGTTAAAGTAAAAACTGAAATATAAAAATACTGGCTCACCGTAGGCATAAAAAACTCTTGCAAAAATAAAAGATTTTCAAAATAACCAACAACTTAAACAATCCGATATTAACTCAATATTACAAAAAGGACGAAAAATTCTAAAGAAGACAGTAACGACAGCATGGAAACCACTGAAGCGGCCGGCGATCGCTACTTACAAGTTGAAGTTCTTGAAGACTAATACAAAATCAGTCTAATCTACAGTGAAGAACTTTCGCAACAACTATGATTTACACACTTTTTCCCAATCTCTTAAAATGCTGTTATAAAACCTAACCTGTTCACAAAAATAATTATATAACTGATTCAAATAATTACCGCTCCAGCTTCCGACCTCCGACAGCTTCCAAAATATTCGATAAAGTCATGTGTAATCGAGTAGGACGTTTTGCGAAAAATATCATGTATGTAACATAACATAACAGCATGCTTTGTATCCCCGAAGGGTTGGGCAGAGGTGTACCTATAGTACGCCCCCATTTCGCCAGTTATGTTTTTAAGTCCCATGTAATAGGGGGCGAGCCTATTGCCATCAACCGGGCATAAATCCAGACTCCGGGCTGCTACTGAGATATTCCAGATAGAAAAACCCATTAACAGGTTGCCCGACCTGGGAATCGAAACCAGGACCTCATGCTCAGCAGTAGCGATTGCGACCACTAGATCAACGAGGCAGTTTTGGCAGTCATGTATGTAATGACTGCCAAAACGGTTTCCAGAAAAACCGTTAAAATATCTTGGCCGTTTACACATTTATGTATATTAATACACAAAAAAACCCTTGATATCGTTAATGATAAAAAGTACGCGATAGGACTTCTGCTAGATATGACTAAAGCATTTAATAAAGTAAAGTTTGCAATTTTATTTAAAAAAATCTATGTAGTATAGGACTCCGCGGCAAATTTAACATTACAACAACAGCAAAATTAAATAGAATTAATCAAATCTGACAGCAAACAAATCACCAATCCAGCAAGTGCGGCTGATCCGGGGATACCGCACGGTCTCTTGCGGGGTGGCGACCCTCCTGTCCGGATGGCCGCCATGGAATCTGTAGGTAAAAGCCCCCGCGCAAGTATGGGAGTAACTTTGCTGCCGCGAGAAATCACGGTACAGCGGACAGAGCTCCGGCGAGATCTCATGGCGACATGAAGGGTGCAATTGTCGCAACCCAGTGCTGGGCACGCCACAATAGCGGCGATAAGTCCCCTCTTTGAGGAGTGGTTGGACGGCGTCCTCACCATCCACCTGACACAAGTCCTCACTGAAAATGTTGTTTCGGGAGCTTACTGTTCCGTATAAGGCGGGGGTTCCATTGTATAGATCGCCCGAAGGACACGGTGAAGCATGTGGTGGAGGTCTGCCCAGCTTGCCTTGTACTCGCGGAGGCGATCGTCGGCGGCGATAACTCGCGTCCGGCCTTGGTCCAGGCCATGGTACGGAATGAGAGGGAATGGGAAGCCGTCACCTCCTTTTGCGAAGCAGTAATGCTCGCAAAGGAGGAGGCGAAGCGTCCAATAAATAACTTACCCTAGGGACATAAAAATAACAAAAACTAAATAAAACAATAATAAATCAATTCTGTATTAATATAACAGTATTACTTATTAACTAATAATAAAATTTATCACATTAAACACCCAGTGTACTTCATACTCTCTCTTACTTGATCTACGCTTGAATCATGTACTGAATTCGGTTTTTTACATTTATGGTTATTTATTTGCCACCCTGTATTTTTACGTCTTGACGATTGAACCGATCTATATGAAATACCACAAAATTGACAGACACCTGTCTCTATCTGTAAAATTGTGTCTACTATAATTATTTTTTTATTCGGGAAACTTACAGCTAACTTATATAGTATCCTTAAACGGTACAAAAACTAAGGGAAGTTTCCACTGATAAATACTACAAATGAGAAGAAGAAATATTTAAAAAATACCTATAACATAAATCAAGAAATACAAACAAAAAATAGTACACGATCGACAAATACAAACTAAAAATTATTAATACGCGAACAATTACTTTCCGTGTAAAGTTTTTCACCAACAAATGCTTAAAATATGCATTAATGCTTATGTCTATGAAAGACATAAGCTGCTTTTCGTCCTGGATAAAAAATGATGAAATACAAAGCGAGCAGAATGGTTTTGGAGTGGCGACCGCGTACAGAAAGACGTAGCGTTGGAAGGCCTCTCACTAGGAAGACCGATGACCTGGTGAAGGCCGCCACTGAACAGATTTATATAATATTTTGCAAGGAGAAAGATGTCATTCTGGGGAATGACATAGACTAGTAGCACTTTCCCGTGCAATAACTTCTGACATCCACGGCTGGCAAAGCCGTGGGCAGAAACTAGTTATGCATAAACAAGAATCTAAGTAAGTACTTTTACATTTTAAATATTGATTGTTTTTATTTCACAGAAACACTTATGGGTTTGACCAAAGAACAGACGTTGAAATTACCACACTTTGAGAAAGTGATCGATGACAGTCTAACGTAAGTACCTACCTATATTTTAACGTACCACCATAAATGAATTCCCGGATGTAATGAAATATAGTAAGGTAATACCACTTTTCAAATCCGGGGACAGTAAAGACACTAATAATTATAGACCTGTGTCCGTGTTGTTGTTGTTGTTACCTTTTTAAAACATATTTTTAACGCGTGGGAAGAGGCTCAAGACGCCATAGGAATCTTTTGTGACCTCTCCAAGGCATTTGATTGCGTCGATCACGAAACCCTGCTTTTGAAACTTGAGCATTCCGGACTTTAAAAATTTGCGCTCAATTTAGTAAAATCTTATTTAAATGATAGACAACAGCAAGTTCAAATAAATGGTGTCAATTCACTTGGTTTAAAAGTAAAAATGGGTGTTCCACAAGGCTCGATATTGGGTCCTTTCCTCTTTTTAGTATATATTATATAATAAAATAAAATGTTTTATTCTCAGACAACCAAGGCCCATAGTGTTAATTACAACAACTTCAAAAATATGTTAGTAGGTACAAAAATAAAAAGTGGAAAAATAAAGTCGATTCATCAACCAGCACCTCTCACATGCAGATTGATAAATCGATTGAACACAGGTGCGTCTAACCTATCTGCTATCATTTTCAGGATGCCATTTCTACTCCCCCGCACATCTTTCAAGACTGACGCGGTTTTCTTCCTCATAATTGCGTAGAAATCATCTATATGGGCGTCAGCAAACATACCTGACGTAGTGCGTCACGGAACGGGGGAGCCTCAACAGTGCCCTGAAAATGTTATTATACTGTATTTGGAGAGCATTATAGGCACTTTGTGTGTACTTAACCCATAGACCACTCGTGTTAAAACTTTGACAGTACGCTTTAAATAGCGTCAATTTAACATCTATAGTAAAACGAGTGAATCTATGTGCCAGCAGTTTTCCCCTTACCGACAGTGCCCTCCGTTCCCTCTCTACATCATGGTCATCCTTTAATGAAGTCACAACGACCAATGACCTCCATTTATTAATAAATCAACCACAAATGGTGTTATTTGCTGAAGATACTTCCTTAATTTTTAAGATAGACGTGCTTCAAATTTTGACGACGTAAATAACGCCCTACTGCCGGCCCAAAATTGGTTCGCTGCTAATAATTTTGTACTAAATGGAAATAAAACTAAGTTTATAAGATTTTAATTACCAAACTTCAAGAGTAGTGATTGTGAGATAGTATTGAGTCATTAGAAACTAGAATTCGTCGATAAAACGGTTTTCTTGGGGTCCACGCTCGACTCAAGGCTACGATGGGGTCCTCATTTAACATCTCTTGCAGGACGGCTAAGTTCAGCAGCTTACGCTGTCAGAAAAATCCGTCCATTTACTGACGTAGATACCGCGAGGCTGGTATATTTTAGTTACTTTCATAGTATCATGTCTTACGGTATTTTACTTTGGAGACGGGCTGCAGACATCGAGTCTTTTTTATTCTGCAGAAAAGAGCCATCAGAGCCATATATAATCTCCGCAGTCGCAGCCGCAGTCCGCAGGCGCGATTCTCTAAGGGAATTGTGTAAGGATATTAACATCATGACGGTACCTTGTCAATACATCTATGAAAACATCACGTACGTAAGAAAAAAAAAAAATATTTACAGTAGAAGAGGTGAAAGACATAATTATAGTACTAGAAATCGGGACCTATTAGCTCAACCAGGTTTCAGACTGGCTAAAGTAGACTCATCTTTCATGGGGTACTGTCTAAAATGTTATAATAAAATACCTCCCCACAAACTACAACTGAATGAGACGAAATTCAAATCCTTTGTCAAACGCACACTATGCAGGCAGGCATATATAATATGCCTGCCTGCATAGTGTGCGTTTATAATATGCCTACCGATAACATGATCCAAGCAGTTGTCACCTCGCGTAGGCAAAGTGTGTCCTGGAAAAAACCCATAATTTCCGGTTAAGTCCAGGTACTCAGAGGCGCGTCTGTCAGTGCAATCTGGCTTGATGTCAATGTTCAGACCCCCAACAATAGCACCATGTTGTAGCCTTACTCGACTCCATCAGTTTTGTTAAAGATTCGCAGAAGTTATTTTTAAAAGCTAATTATTTATACAGATTAAGCACTTACGTTTTGTTGGGTGAGTATTAGTAACATTCAGAAGATTATATAACTGTCTAGCGGATAAGTGGATAAGGCTATAATATGATCATTGGTTTATGTCCAGTGGTAGATTGCCTAGAGTTTCCTCAGACCTGACAAGAACTTGTTTCGCCCCCTCAATTTTCCGCAACAAAATCGGCATTCCCTAAGATTCAAGAAGACCGCCCGCGTGACTGATTATGGCCCACTCCCTTTCAGCTAGTAGAGGCCTGAGTACAGTCCGCGAGGTCGAAGCTGAGCTTTGTATTTGTGTGAGTGCACATAGTGACGCGTAGTTTGCTTGGCAATCGGACATTTGGCCTGAGGCGATGTGTGCGATGAGCGCGCGCGATCGAGAGAACTCATTGGTGCGATTGGTAATCACTCACACAAGTGCAAAGCTCAGCTTAAGCCTCGCGGACTGTGCCAGCAGTTGGAACATTATAGAGCAATTAAGGTGCCTGCTTAAAGGAGTGGGCAGTTAATTTTACATATGCGGAGATATCAACATCATACAACCGTATTTATTTACTGAAAGTTAATATAATTGTAAATTCATTAGTATAATCAAAAGCTTCCCACGCTACTTAACATAAAATCGCGCATTGTTTCCGTGAAATGTGGGGCAGAGGTGCCCCTATACTACACCCACATTTCGCCAGTTATGTTTAAGTTCTATGTAAAAGGGGGTGAGCCCATTGCCATCAACCGAGCACAAATCCAGACTCCGGGATGCTACTGAGCAATCGCAGATAGAAAAACTCAAAAACAATTTGCCCGAGCCGGGAATATAACCCAGGACCTCATGCTCAGCAGTAGCGCTTGTGACCACTGGACCAACGAGGCAATCTCTAAGCTCTTCTAGCCAAACGGGAATTTCTCTTATCCGCTTCTGTGATAGGCAGTAAGACGGAATGACGGCGGAAATGACGGAGTAGTCTATTGACTACTCCGTCATTTCTGCAGTAGACGCAACATAGAAGCCGTTAGTATACATCCGTCCGTAGAACCCTTCAGGGAGCCGAAGAGTGAACTTCATGCCGTCTTCGTTGGATACTTAGGATACTTCAAGAATCCAGGGTTTCCTACCTACTGTTTTGGTTCGTTTGCCACGCTTTAACGCCAAAACAGCTGAACGTATTTGGATGAAATTTGGCAGACAGGTAGACCGTGGTCTGCCTGTGTGCCAAATTTCATCCACCTGACCTGCGTCAGGACATAGGCTACTTTTCATTCTGGATCATAGAAGCAGTCGTGTACATCAGCTAGTTATCTATATCTGTGACGAAAATAAATGACTGCAAAAATAGAGACAGGCCGAAATTACCTCTACGCTAGGTTACCAAATACAAAAGAATTAATTTGAACCAATTCAGAAAATTTAGTTGATATATTATATGTAATAACACGTTTTCTATTTCCAGCATATACAGCGTGGTCTTCAGACGAATGACAAAATGGTACCTGCAGATCGATCCAATCTTCTGGTTATCAAACGACTGTAAAATGCAAAAGAACTTCGTGAAAATCACGACGAACTTTAGTGAAGCCATCTTGCTTCATAGGGCTGAAAGACTGAAGACTCTTGAACATAGTAAGAGGGATCTGATGAATACGGATGACGATACTGGTGTTAATACTCAGCTCAGTGTCATAGATAGGTTCTTGCTGTCCCAGGAGTTGAATAACGAGGAATTGGTGAAGGAGACTTTTACTATTTTTACTACGGTGAGTTAAAAATTATTTTTATTTTGTTGAGTTCACAACCTAAATACAGGTAACCTACTTGGCAAGTTACATTCATTCATCGTTTTTAGAAGTTCATTCCACCCTTGAGAAACATTCATCTTTACGAATGTTTGGAGTATGAAAGTAGATGGTTTTAAAAGTAAAGATGGATTGTGTGAAAGAAAAAATAATTCATAATTAGATATTTGGCAACAGTTCATCAAACACGAAATAAAACATAGAAAAGCAGAATGCATTAAGAAATTGCGCCAAAAAAGCAAATTTGAGCTCTAGTTACAACCAGATTCTTTCGGAAAGATGACATGACTAGAAACAAAGACATTCAATTATTACTTAACAATGGACGGGACATAGCGAACAAAATCGTAATCCGATACTTATGTCCAAGTCGTCATAAGTCGCTCAGTGTGGTACGTCTGCATGCCAACACTGTCAAATCGTATTAATATCGTATTATCGTATGTAATCGTCGTGTCGTATCGTATACTTACTTAGAAAATATTCCTAAGAGAAAAATATTTTCTAAGTAAGTATGCCGAATAACGCATTACGATATTGCAAATTTCGTTGGTAAAACGAATAGACCTAACTTCGGTTTATTATCGTAATGATTTTTTAGTTACTTAAACCATTTATGGTGGCACCAATAAATGAACGATTATGCGTTTTTGACAACTTTGAATAGCTGTAACTCGGTTATTTCATCAAAATCAAAATCAAAAGTCATTTATTCAAATTAGGCTGAGAATCAGCACTTTTCGAACGTCAAAATTACATAAGACAGTCCCCCAAAAAGCCCACCCTTCACCACTTCCTAGTGCTTTAGCTGGGAAGAAGAAGTGGCGCAACAAACTCCCCAGCAGCACAGCTGTCTGTTCAGTTAGAAGAACTTGATTCTAAACAATTGCAAGTAATTACCGAAACGCCAATGACAAAAAAAAAGAAAAAAAATTGCATGTAAATAACACAAATACATAAATAAAGCCTTCAGGCCTAAAGTGCATGGCAGCTTACATATGCAATACTGAAATTATTATACAACAAATAAAATAAATAAATGATAAACTAGGACCATCAAAGTAAAATAAATCAACAGAACAATTACTGTAACAATGATAAAACCAAAGACAGCAAGACGACCAGTCACCACAAGCAGCACCCGTTCACGAGCATAACGCAAAGGTCAGCCATTACCCCCCTCGCCATATTTGAGGGAAGGAGGAAACCCGACCCCCGACGCTACCGCAAGCAGTGACATCTAAGGGAGCATGACGAACCTGCTGTTGGTTGCTCAGGCAAGAATAATATTATCAATTGTCGAGGTCGCTAGCTAACCATATATTGCAATACAGCTCATTAAAAACATTGTAATGAGTAGATCATGTCAATAATAAATGAAGACAACAAAATAATTGACTTATACCGTCAAATAAAAAATTAAAAAATTATATGAACTCATATACCCTGTCAGTTAGTAAGCTGATTCTGGAGAAAGAACACGAACATTGTCTTGAGTTAATCACAGCGACCAACAGTTCTTATCGTTTAAGTAGTCGTTAATGGAATAATATGCCTTTGAACAAAGGTTGGATTTTACTTGGGCCTTAAACGCATTAAAAGGTAAATCTAGTAAAGAAGAGGGCAACTTGTTATAAAAGGTTATACCAAGCCCAACAAATGAGTTATGGACCTTATGAAGCCGGTGAAAGGGAGCACGTAGTTTGTTCTTATTTCTGGTGTTAACATTGTGAAAATCACTGTTTTTAGTGTATAAGTGTATATTTTGCCTAATATATAAGATGTTGGCGAAGATGAATTGAGATGCCACTGTGAGAATACCAATATCTTTAAAAAAATCTCTAAGAGAAACTCTGGCTCCTAGCTGATAAATTGCTCGGACAGCTCGTTTTTGAAGGACGAATATATTTTGAATATCAGCGGCTTTGCCCCACAGCAGAATACCGTAGGACATAACGCTGTGGAAATAACTAAAATAGACTAAGCGAGCTGTATCAACGTCAGTGTATTGTCTTACTTTCCTGACGGCGTAGGCGGCTGAACTGAGCCTCCCCGCTAAGCTTGAGATATGTGGGCCCCACTGAAGTTTGGCATCTACCGTTATGCCCAGAAAAACCGTCGAGTCTACAGTTTCAAGCAGCTCTTTATCTAAGACGATGTTGGGTCCTAGATTTCTAACATTCGGTAAGGCGAACTTCACACATTTCGTTTTCTTGGCATTGAGAACTAGATTATTTGACGTAAACCAATCCGTAACCATTGAGAGTGCACGGTTTACGTCGTCAAAATCTTGTCTATTCCTGTCTACTTTAAAAATAAGAGAGGTATCATCTGCAAACAGTACAATGTCACAGATATCGTTTAAATAGAATGGTAAGTCATTGATATACACTAAAAACAAGAATGGACCAAGTATTGAGCCTTGAGGTACAGGTGTACTGAACTGGTAGCTCGGAAGATTTCACACCATCGACATCTACACATTGGAACCTATTATGTAATTAAGAATTTATTACGTTGAGAGCTTCGTTTTGGACACCGTAATGACGTAGTTTACGCAAAAGCGTGTCATGGCGCACGCAATCAAAGGCTTTAGAGAGATCACAGAAAACTCCAATAGCATTTTGCGATTTCTCCCATGCATTAAATATGTGTTTCAGCAGAGCAACACCCGCATCTGTAGTCGAACGTCCTTTTGAAAAGCCATATTGTTCATTATGAAGTAGGCTATTTAGGTTAAAATGTCTTAGCAACTGATTAAGTATTAACTTTTCAAATATTTTGCTAAATGCTGGTAAGATAGAAATAGGCCTAAAATTGCTAATGATATTTTTATTACCAGATTTAAATAATGGTATGACTTTACTACTCTTCATGAGGTCAGGAAAAGTTCCTAGATCAACACATTTATTAAAAGTAATAGCTAGATAGGGGGCTACAATGTCTATTATATTACTTAAAAGTTTAATGGAGATGCCCCAGTAATCACCAGTGTTTTTAGACTTAAGAGTGTTAAAGACGTTAATTCATAACATTGAAGCCTGCTTTTTTTTCATTAATCCATAATCCGCAAAATTTGACGGAGTAAGAGAAGAACATTCTAGATCTACAACTTTTTTTGTTTTAGTGGCTATTTGTAGGTATAAATATTAAGGTTTTACCCCAATAGTTGAACACTGTGACCATATTATGAACATGTACCCAATAGTTGAACTAACATTTTAATAATATGGGAAGATTTGTATATTTATTAGAAATACAAACATGGTAAGTCATATTAAAGGCTTTTAATTATTTGTCTGTAAGAATCAGTTTGAACAACAAAAAAAAACTTTTGAAGGCGTTTTGTTATAATATCATGTTCATGTTGTGTGTTTCATGTTCGATTCGAGAGTGATTTGTTCATATCTTTATTTCGTAGTGTAGATAACATAAAAAAGAGAAGATATATTGGTTATGCCTATCCGTTGACATGTTAAAATAAGAAACAACACTCGACACTGGCAACAATGGCTAAGGCCGCTTGCCACAATCAAAAAGAAGAAGAAATAAGAAAGTTATTCAATTCGGTTCATTATTTGTATTAAAGAACCACAAAATTAACGAATAAATCTTGAACATATTCTTAGTTCAAATTTTGGGCATAAATCCTAAAGCTGAAGTTCAAGATTTCTTACCAAAATGAGCATTAAAATAATCTAAAACACAAAAATCATGTTTTCAACTTTTGGTAACAAAGTTCATACATTTATTAAAATTCATTTTTGAGTGGTTTTGTTTTGGTCTCTTAGCGTGATTTTAGAAGTAGTAGCTGTAAAAATATGCGCTTTCTCCATTAGTATATTGAATCTAGAGAACAAAAACGAATCCATTACTTGAACAGAAAATTTCTCAAAAATTCGGTTATAATGTAGACATATGTCAATATAATCAAAGGTGCATACAACAAGATTTTATTCTGACCAAATCCACTGTAATCCATCATTAATTCTTTCTTAAAGCTGACAAAATTCTTAAATTCGAAGGGAACTTTCCATAGGTAGGTTTACATAAAAAAACTGTTTTTGGAGGGAAGCGTTGACTCAATGTCTGGCAGCGAGCGCGATTGAGTTGTCACTGTCAAAGTTGTTAGGAAACCAGGAAGAAAAAAATTTGCCATAAGCGGGACAAAATATTGCAGACATGTAAGTAGCGGGGAGTTATACATTTTTAAAATTTTCGCTCGATCGTTCCTCTATTGGTGCCACAACCCTACCCTAATTAGTATTAAAATATAATTTTCATAGATAGTTCTAGAATATTTACTAATTTTGTATAAACGCCCTCTATTGCTGAGTAGCTTTGCTACTGCCTTTAGAGATGTGATTTTGTTTATCGATTTATTATCGATCATATTAATTGAGGTTAATAATAAATAACACTTAAAAAATTATTATGTTTGAACATTATCATGTCATATTATTTAAATGTAAAAGGAACATTATGGTATAAGATTCTTAAGTAGAACGTCCGTGAAACCAATACAAGCGGTATGAATGTTATTAGCATTGATGTTTTGTACTTATGCAAGGTCGACTGATCTGTTTGCTATAAACGCGTAGAGCGGAGCTTGTACTATGATTACTAGATATTGGACCTAATCAATATATGTTAGTTTTGTTGTAAATACGTAAATACATTAGAAACACCGAGACCAACAAACACCTATATTAATCACATAAATATTTGCATCCTGTGGGAATCAACCCCACGACTTCGTGTTCAGCAGTCTGGCATTTGGACCACTAGACCATAATAACGATAATTTAGTCATTTGTATGTAATTTTTTTTGTGTGTAACTGGCGAAATGTGGGTGTACACCTCTGCCCAACCCTTTGGGGAAACAAGGCGTGATGTTATGTTATGTGTTGTATGTAAAAAGAATTTTATAAATAAACTAGCTGACCCCGCGAACTATGTTTTACTTTTTTTGGTTGGCCGATTCTCACACCCAACCGATACGCACACAAAATTTCATACAAATCGGTCCAGCTATTTCGGAGGAGTTTGGTAACAAACATTGCGACACGAGATTTTTATACATATACTAGCTGAACCCGCAAACGTTGTTTTGCTTCTTATTTTTTTTTTTTTGAAAAATAGATGTTGGCCGATTCTCAGACCTACCCGATATGCACACAAAATTTCATCAAAATCGGTCAAGCCGTTTCGGAGGAGTATGGCAACGAAAACTGTGACACGAGAATTTTATATATTAGAGACTAGCTGACCCCGCAAACGTTGTTTTGCTTCTTTTTTTTTTTTTTAAATAGATGTTGGCCGATTCTCAGACCTACCCGATATGCACACAAAATTTCATCAAAATCGGTCAAGCCGTTTCGGAGGAGTATGGCAACGAAAACTGTGACACGAGAATTTTATATATTAGATTATTAGATAACTTGCAAACATTGAAACTACTGATCATTTAATTGCTGATTGAACATTTTTGGCATTTATTTCAATATTTTCAAATGTGAAAAAAAAGTGTTTATCAATATTTTCGATATCTTGATATCTATATGGTAACGTGCCTACGACAGGATATTTTAACATAGGAGATCATTCACTGTCTCTTTATTTTTGGGCTAAATGAGACTGTGTCGGCCAAATAAAAAAGAAGCAATATTCCGTAAGAATACGTTTATCACTTAATTTTTTACCATGGGACTAAACCAAACCTGTACCCTAATTGCGTAATACACAATAAAACGGAATCTTAATCGTTTTGAAACAGATTGCTAATCCATTGCTTCATAAGTTCGATAAAAAAATCTGCTCAACAATGTAAATAACGCAATGAATGTTGTTGAACTGTCAAAATCAAACAGATTAGTCGTAATCGTTTACGAAAATGTGTTACGCAATTAGGCTGCTGTATGGTAATTCTCCGTCAAGTTATGAGTCCGAAAAATTCACAATTTCATAGTTATTTTGGTACCTGCGGGCTAAGGAGTGATTTAATGTCAGCACTAATTGACGGCGTCTATTAGGGCCGATACCTGCCAGGGTCACGGGTTGTTCGAAAAAGATACCGTGGCTTTGGCACGGGCACTAAAAAGGATAGAGAATGCGTATAGCATTAAGTCCGCCTTTTGTACTTCCTTGAGCGTAAACTATTAAAAGTAGTCAATAAAAGTGTGACACGCTCTCCCGCTCCGCCCAGAGCGGGAGAAGTCATTTGAAGATTTCCCACCCTTATAAAAAGGAGTTAAGAACTTAATTGATTTTTTATTTGGGCATGCTATTGCTATCTTACATACTTATTCTTTTTCGTCGTTCCTTTTCTTCCGGACTGGCGTGAAACACATGACAATAGCTTGGAGCAGTGTTTTTCTTCATCTTTGTAGTATTTTTCAATAAACACGGAAATATACAACGTGTCATTTTGTATCCTCGTCAAATTTCAGGTGCCTGTTATGAAAGACATAAATAATCAAATTAAATTACGATACTCGCTCAAAAACTAACAGCATACTTGTTTTTTTAGTTATTTAAGTTTGACAGTTTTTCAGAATAAACCACTTTCAATGAACAGAATCGCCCCGCTGCGTATGCCGTAGGCAATGTCGCACTTCTATGTCGCATACAAGGCCAGTTCCAGTGCGGTATCACAAGAGCCGCGTTTTAACATGTGCGTTCCACACAAGCCGATTTCCGAAATTAGAAAAAAAAAAAACTTCTATTTTATTATTGATTCGTGTCGAGAATCATTAGCATAGTAACCTCCTTGAATTTGACGAGGATGCAAAATGACACCTTGTATAATTTCAAAAGACCCATCACATATCCGTTATCTACGCACTCTATCCATCAAATTGATGGTGAATTAATTTAGGGGAAACGACTAATACTTTTGGGTTGAGATATCGCTGTTTGCGGCTTGTCGCAAGCACGCAAAACATTGTCATTACAGTCGGTTGTTCAAAGTTAAGTTAATATAACATTATTACCTGTTTTCCTGAAAACGGTAAATCTAATTTAAAACTTTGATCTTCAATATCTCCGTAACCAGAAGGTTTTTTATGTTTGTAACACAAATGCCAATGTTGCGCGTGAAATTGTCTACGTTTTAGAATCGCATAAAAAAAAAAAGTTATGTTAGACATGGTCCCAGATCCAGTAAAAAAAAATGGGTAGTAAGCATTGTATTTTTTTGTATAAGTGGCTCTCGTCATCGCTTCTTTTTACAGCCTATATTTTATGCACCTACTAAAAATATGTATTAGTTTTGTTTTACAGCTCATCAAGCTCTAAATACATATTTAAATCAGTTAATCATAGGACTGCAAAAAAAAAATCAATTTATAATTTGGAATAGTTTCTGTACGCTATGTGGTGTAAACCTAGAGTTCCACTATAAAAAAATATATGTATCTGATGTTTACTGGCATAAAAGCTGTTTTTATAATTAGATTACTCTTGTAACTAAAAAATACCTACTGAAAACACTATTTTTCCAACTCGTCTATAAGCGTAGGGAATGATCCTACAGATTTGGTCCTGTAGTGAAAAGTGAAGAGAACTACATATTCGGAAAATAACTTTTTTCTGGTCTGCTTTTCACAATTTAGCCCAAAATGAATGATGTCCTTTAATTCGTACGTTTGCTATTCAACGCTAGATTAGTAGAAGTATGAAGATGTTACCAATAGCCGCTATAATTTTGCTGTATAATGCTAGATGGTGTCTCTGAGACGTGGGATCACAGTTTTTGTAAGACATTTCTTCGCATAGCCTCTATTTTATCTATCTTCAATCTCTTTGGCTAGAAAGAAGATGACTACTGTGATGGCACCAACCTTAAATAAATTGCGTGTGGGTAGGAGGACGGTGATGATATAACACTACAAAGGTACACAGAATCGAAATCAATTGATTGATTACTTGACGACAGAAAAAATCATGTATTTATATATATATTTCAGAGTCAAGAAACGTCAGCAAAGATCACGTCGTACGTCTTGCTGATGATGGCTTATCATCCTACATGTCAGGTAAACATTTTTGTGCAAATTATTAAATACAACTTTTTTTTACAAAAAAATAAAAACAGACTACAGTTGTTTCTTGTAAAAAGTTTTCATTTTTCACTTTTTAGTTGTTTTTTTTGTGTTTTTAGTTGCGGTACCTACCCTCACATATTATATACCATTACTAGCTATGTAAATAACAATGACAGGATATTATTATAACGTCATCAATATACACAAAACGGAAAAAATGCGTATTATTGAAGCTAACTTAAAACTGCCCAAGCAAAGTTGATAAATTTTTTATGGGACCACCCCTGAGACATACCCTATCCATTAAAAAGGAATTTTTGGGATCGATCCGCAATTGCCAGAGATCGCGTACATACAATAAAAAACAGTATAATTGAGAAACTCCTCCTTTTTGAAGTCGGTTAAAAAGTCAGGTTCCTTTCTTTTTTGTTCATTCTCTTTCTTCTCTCTTCTACTATTGACATTTTAAGTACATACATTCTGTCAAAAAAGTATCGGAAACGGATGATTTGTTTGGTTCCAAATTCAACTTTGGCACAACTGTGTTCCATTTTGGCACCGAGTTTGAGTTGCATCCGTTATTTAGATTTAATACAGTGCTGTTATTAGTTAGATCATAACTAGTGTGTATTGCAAATTTAATAATGGACAAAAACATCGAACAATGAGCCGGTATTAAATTTTGCATCGCCAATGGAATTTCGTGTTCGGATTCACTGAAAACGTTACTGAAGGCTTACGGTAAGGCTTACGAATTTATTAAAAACACGTGCATAAACGAGTACAAAGCGTTCAAAATCGGTCGATATGTGATGCAAGATTTACTCTGGTGCAAGTGGAGGAAATCCTTATTCAAGTTCAGGGAGATAGTTGAACTTTCTGTGTCTCACGAGAGTCACGAAACGATCCGTGAAATAATCCCTTGGGTATGAAACATGTGGCCGCTCGGCTAGTCCCAAAAGACCTGAATTTTCTCCAAAAACTCAATCGCATACGAGTCGCTGAGGATATGCTAGAACGAGTCAATTTCGATCCAACATTCATGAAACGCATTGTTAACACGTGCACACTGTCGCGTCACGCCTGTTTGCACGCCTTTACGGGTGACAAGACGTGATTTTACGAGTTTGTCATGCAAACTAGTCAACAAGCTTCGGAGAGGCGCCTTCCAACTGAACCGAAACCGAAAAAAACACGCCAAAGGAGTATTCGCTGCAAGAACTGAACTCAATTCCGGGAAAAGCGTTTAAAAATGTTTTGATGATTGGTTTATTCGTTGGCGTAAGTGTATCGTTTCTGAAGGAGCATACTTTGAAGGCGATAAAATAAATTTTGATGAAAAACTAACATTTTGTGTATCATTGATCTTTTCCCGGTACTTTCTTTTTAAAATGTATAATATTTCTAGGAGAAAGTCTACGCAGAAATCAAGAACGTGATTGGTGACGAGGACAGATACGTGACTGACGACGATTTCAAGAAGATGCCGTACTTAGAGATGGTGTTCAAAGAAGTGCTGCGACTGTTCCCAATCGGAGCGATGCTGCAGAGGACTATCAATGAAGACATTATAATCAGTAAGTTATTTTACAACCCGCTTTAACAACTGCCGTTTTCTCCGAAATTGGATCTGGTATCAAAATCAAACGTCATTTATTCAAATTTGACTGAGAATCAGCACTTTATGAACGTCAAAATTACATAAGAAAGTCCCCCAAAACGCCCGCCCTTCTCCACTTTCTCGCGCTTTAGCTGGGAAGAAGAAGTGGCGCAACAAACTCCCCAGCAGAACAGCTGTCTTGAACAGACAGTTGTGTTAGAAAAAACTTGAATACCTATATACAATAGTAGGTATGCAAAGTAATAAACACATGTAGACACAAGTTCGTACTCGGGTCTATAGGTCTAATAAGCCAACACTGCACCACCGGTCTAGAGCCTCAGTCGGCGAGAGGATTTGAGGATAACATATAAAGCTAAACAGATTGAAGAAGCGCGATTGGAAGGGCCTGGCGACCTCAAGTAATAAGTACCTACTATTGTGGTAAAAAGAAAAACCAAACCAATCCGAAGGAGGGGTGCTAGGCCAGTGGTTGGTAAACAATGTCAAAATATGTTTGGAGTTGGAGGCCCCGTACGTAGGGTGCTAAAATTTTCTCGCTTTTACATTCTTATTACCTCCAAATGTTGAGCACAAAGAGACGACCACGAAACTCCTATTTCAGTATGAATGGTCGAAAATATTTTCTCGATAAAACCTAACCTGCATGTCGATTCTGTAATAATCTCAATGTGAAGACTTGAGTGGATTGAGCTGTCAGTGTCATCCCGTCTTGGCCAAACCCTAGCATCAGTGGCACTGACAGCTCACTCCACGCTCACTTCATTTAAGGTTTTACAGTGAGATTTCTTCAGAATAACACTACTGTACCTTCAAAGATGGGCTTAAATTTTCGAGCTCAAATCACTCGCTCTTTCTCTATTCTTTGTCCGAAAAGAATAGAGAAAGAGCGAGTAGAGAGAAGAAATAGAAGTCCTAAAAATGACGGGTCAGTCACAAAAGTCCGAATATCTCCCGAACTACGTATGCTATCATAATGAAACGAACACTGTTCGATGAGACATTTAATGATACAAAAAATTAATAAATTGAAACTTATGTGTACGTTCATTCTTATTCTCAAAATAAAATAAAAACTAAAGTAAAACATTGTATTAACATACATGAATTTCGATTCGTCCGTGAACATTACCCTAGACAAATCGTCCAGTGTCCAGAGTTGGTTCTCGCGCACGTATCTTTGTCTTGCAATTCGATGTTGCCGTTCCAGTTTGGGGCCATTTGCGGGCCTTAATTGTTTCAAGTTTGCCTCAGCAAGACGTCTCCTCACTGTTTGCGCGCTTAAATTGCTACTACCAAAGCGAATAAATTGGTTTTTTAGACCAACTGCAGTTTGAAAACGATTTCGGAGCATTGTAGCCACCAGGTATCTATCATCCCTGGCCGTTGAGCATCTTGGCCTACCATTTTTTGGTCTCCGAAGGTGCGATTCGGTCTCGCTGAACAGTCGACAAAGATACACCAATGTTTCTTGCTGTTTCACGCTGGCATCGCCCAAGTTCCAAGAAAGTCAGGATTCTGGTACATTCATCTAACGTGATTCCCATGCTCCACCTCACAGAATACTGATTGTGCACGTGGAAGTCATTCACAATATTTTTTTTGTGACATAAAGCAAAAAATTTGTTTTCAAAAATTTCCGTTTTTCAAATTTTGTTATTTTGTAAATAAGTTTCATTCATCAGCCAGTATAAAAAGTATGTAATAGGAAGCGCAACTAAATAGTCTTTATTATGTTTTATATTTCATTGATCTAACTCTTACAGTTTTGTAGATATTCGAACTTATGTGACGGTATTTAGAAAAGTTTGGGAATATAAAAAAAATACAAAAGCCACCGGAGCGAGCTCAAAAAAAAATTGTCCGCATCGTAGGTGTATAGGTTAGGTTTTCTTTCGACTGTTCATACTGAAATAGGAGTTACTTTGCCGACGTATGTCCTAGATAAGTTTGAGAGTTAAGGGAATATTTAATCCGTCGCTGCAAATGCAAATGCTTCACTGCGAAGCTTCATGGCACTATTGACGCACCTGATCTGCATGCTGTGTTTTACTGCCGCAGCAGAAAGCAAAGGCATGCTGTGCCTGCATGTCGCACGTTAGGCGTACTAATAATATAATAATAATAATAAACCATTTATTTCAGGCTACAATGGCCCATAGACATATACCTTACCAACTAACATATATATAGTATAAAACAAAATTGTATTAATATAAGTAGCTTAAAACTATCCCCAGTACCACGTACTAAGTCCCCAGTACCACGTACTAAGTCCCCAGTACCACGTACTAAGTCCCCAGTACCACGTACTCTAGCCGCGCTTAATGATCTCTTAGATTCTAATCCAATAAACGATCTGTTTGCGGACGAATGGACGAAAATTTTATCTTTTTAACCAGAACTTTCTTTTATGTGCATGTGTATACAAACTGTGTCTTTAATTTTTTTTGTTGGTTTTTAAACCGTTGTATAAAACAAATTAATAATTAAAAAAAATTAAACCACTCGTTCCGTAATGTTTTTCGCTAATGACTGGGTTGGCATTCATTGTCATAATTTTGAGCTGGAGTTACTGGTAATGTTTGGTGTTCTTCAAGGATATATATAATGTAGCCATTGGGGCAGCCGTTTTGTGGTACCTACGCAGCTATGACCATTCTATAAAACCACTTTAATAAAGATTTTGGGATTTTCTTCCCATGTTTAACTCCTAAATAACATTTCTAGGTAGCCACACTCTCCCGGCAGGCTGTTCTCTAGTGGCTCCTATATACCACATCCACCGTGACCCTCGGTTCTGGTCTGACCCAGAACTCTTCGACCCGGAGCGCTTCAGTCCTGAGAACGCGAAGAAACGGAACCCCAACTGTTATATACCGTTCAGTTTGGGACCTATGGACTGTTTGGGTAGGTAACGGACAGTTTTTTATGTCTCCCTTTTTTATTTATACATTTGTGGAGTTTCTTGCCGGCTCTTCTTCAAAGATGTATATTTTGACGCGTAAATGACGAGTCTCCATGCTATGCGGTTCATTTTAATTTTCATTATCTTTTCAGGAAGGTACTTCGGCACAAATCTAATAAAGATAATATGTGTGAGGGTGCTGAGGGAGTTCGAACTCACTTCCACGGAGACTTATGACGATCTTCGAGTGATTCTTGCTATTTCTGTGGAATCATTGAATGGGTTTCCTATCATGTTGAATCCAAGAAAGAAGATAAACTAGCTATTAGCTAATAATGTTAAATCGATCTTGTAACTGCCTTATTCAACAATACCTATTAAATTGAAACTTCACTAAGGTTAACTACCTAGTGTGCGGCCAGTGAGAGAATGCGTTCTTGACAGCTATTAGTTTCATATAAATGAATAATATATGTTTGGTAAATTTAATCTGTTACTAGAATGGTTGCACTGGCAGTGTCAAGAACGCATTCTTTCGACGTCTCGACGGTACTATCACATAGACAAATAGACCGTAAAGATTGTGTCAGAAAAGTGACATTCAACCTTAGGGTGAGAAAGCAATGACGCGGTCGATTATACAATATGTAACAAAAACCCTGTCCGATCCAAAAAAGGCGTATTCCTGGTTTAACATACGTACTAGAAAAAATAGTAAAAAAAAATTAACTCATAAAAACCAAAAGCTATTGATATTTTTATTTTTAGTTACCATGCGAAATGTAACACTAAATACGGTAAATTTTCATAAGTTGACAACACTCCACCGGCCGGCGAAATCTTTTATTTTTTGCCTATTTTATTTCAAAGGACACCGCCCGCGTCATAAAGAGTCCTCGATCCTTTGATGTAGCCGCCTGGTCGCTACTTGTTTGGACACTTCGCCAGTCTCACGTGGAGATAGCTTGCGATCGGATGTCCGTACGCATCACGTGCCGCTATCGTATCGCGAACAATGTCGTATTCCAATGAGGAATATTTTAATATGTAAATTTTTATCTGTGAGTGAATGTGTGATTCGGAAATCGAAGTAACAGCTCGGATTGTGGAAGCTTTCGAGTCACTCAAATCGTACACATGTGCGCTGCGAAGAGTACGTGCAAATTTAATAAAAAGGTGTCGAATGTGTACTAATGTTCTAGATAGATAGAGGTATGTAACAAGTAAATGTTTTAATAAACTGATACCTACAGTGGGTACATTGCCAAAAGCACATCACATTAACTTAATAATAATTGTTTCTTGATAAACAGAAGGTCAGAAATCAGGGTCATTGTGCGTAAGCCTACAATAAAATATCAGCTGATACCTACGCGTAGGCAAAACGTACATTTCTTTAGTCCTACGTTTCTTTGGCGGCTTGCGACAAAGGAACGCCGCGCTCAGGCGGCTTCTTTGATACAAAACTGTAGGTGAACTCTGGTGAACCCTGTCGAGCGATCAGTGTTGCCTTTGGTATGATTATTTTTAATTTTCTAAATTAATTGTTTTCATTGGGGAAAAATAATTATCTCGTATCCATTAAATGATTACGTATTTGTGTACGCACTACGATACCAAATAATACCCTTCAGGATCGGACAGGGTTTTCGTTACACCCTGTATAACGGGTGTAAAAGACACTTAACTTCAATATTCCAACTTTGCTGACGTATTTTTACGAAAACCAGTTTTTGATGAGATAATACAACTTTAAATACCCCCACGACCCCTGAACCGTTGCATGCAGGTTATAAGCACAATGTTTTGCATGCGTTACATTGCGCACTACCGTAAACAGCGATTTTTAACACCAGTAATAATAATTAGTGTCACGGCAAATATTTTTTAGTTTGTAATGTTACTTTTTTAAATTCATTTTTTAATGTTACTTAGTTTTTTTGTAGTTGACGGCTTTGTGATCGGTCCTTTTACACCCTGTATATCTAATATTGTAAAAAGATTTTAATTCTATAAGGGTTTCGGGTTATAAATAAACATTTGGTTACGGGTTTCTGACGACGTCAGCGACGGCTGAGCGATAGCGCCGCCGTTATCATTTGGGTTTCGGTGGTATCTAATAATATCTACTGCAGTTTTTTACTTTACTTTATTACCCTTGATCACAATAGTTAATTTAAATGGTATACCGTCAGTTTCGCTCTGGAGGAGTGTCTTGGTTGATGTCTCGAGTTCAAACGTATTTTAATATATTTAATTAAAAACGCCTCTGTGAGTTGGCTTCCTCGTTTGCCTTCTAAAGGTCCGGGACCTCAGGGTCCAGAGAAATGTCAAGAAAAAATAAATAATAATAGTACATTTTTATTTATTCTCTCCCACAATGGTTTCGCAGTTGTTAGCAGTTTTTAACCATATACATTCATATTTTGAGAGCTGGCCTGAAGGTGGTTTTAGAAAAAACCTGTATTACAGGTCACCAGACCCCACTTAGTGGCATCATAAATCAGACTGCCACGTAACGGCTTACTGTACGCGCGTTGTTTGCGTAGTCGTTTACAATGTCTTCGAAAGCGCAAGTCTCTCTCCCTCACGCGCTCCGCCTCCTACTTCGCGAGCATTACTGCCTCGCAGAAGGAGGTAACGGCTTTCCATTCCCTCTCGCTGTAACTCTGAAAGGGAGCATCGTAACATTGCTAATATATTTAAATCTAATTTTAAGGTAAGCCTTCTTGTGTCTTCAGTAGCGACGCAATTCAGTCTCCAGCCAGATACTTCTGCCATTATACAGATAAGATGCAAAGAGCATTATTGACTGTACTCGGGGTGTGACGGGGTACGACGGGGTACCTGGACATGACACCTTGGGCGCTGAACATTTACGGCATGCGGGGTGTCATTTACCCAGAGTATTGGCCATGCTTTTCTCCCTGAGGCATGAGTCATAGGTATCACCCTCAGGACCTCATGAGAACAATAGTCATACCAATCGTTAAATGTAAATATTTGCGATAAAAGTAACTATTTATTTATTTATTTAACCATTTATGTACACACATACAAAAAGACAAGAAAAATAAAGATAACAGAAAAGTACGTACAAAGGTAATGCTTATTTCTAAAGAAATCTATTCCAGCATACCTGCAGTAGGAGAGTATATGATAGATGTAGACAACGTGTGTAAGAGTAAAAGGGAAAACAAAATACATAAAACGAAAAAAATTACTAATTTAAAAATAAAAATACAATATCAAAATATACTTACATAGATACTTCTAAAATAAATAACACTAAATACATATAAATATAAAGTGATAAAATTAAATACATACACATATATTAAACAAATGCAACTATGACACAGTGCAAAGATAGTGTTCTTTCACTCTCCTCTTAAACACCACAACAGTTTGACAGTTCCTTATGTCAGGTGGAAGTGAATTTCACAACCGAACCGCGTGTACAGAGAAAGAATAGGAGTAGAAGTCAGTAGAGTGGGGAGGGGTTTTTAGGAGATTTTTAAGGTGCGACCTGCAAGGCGCATCAAAAGGACGGCCGAAGGAGAAGCGTTCCCGCAGATAGGATGGCGTTAAAGGGTTGTGGAGTAAGTTAAATAGCAGACACATTATCCGAGAGTTCCTGCGAAGTCGAATAGGGAGCCACTTGAGTATCTTGCGAAAGTTAGAAACGTGGTCATACTTTTTAAGGTTAAAAACAAAACGAATACAGATATTTTGCAAACGCTCAAGCTTATTTAAAAGCTCCTCGGTGGCATCCAAATAACAGGCATCAGCGTAGTCTATGATGGGCTGTATGAGAATTTGAGCAAGGGAGATTTTTGTGTTCAAGGGCAAAAAGCTCTGGAGGCATTTCAACGAATGGAACGTGTAGTGCACCCGTCGACTAACTTGAGCAACATGAGCAGTCCACGATAAGTAAGAGTCCAAGGTCACCCCCAGATTTTTTTACCGTTTATGCGTATTCTATCTGAACTCCATTCAGACAGAGTGGAGACAGCGGCGCAACATCGAGCCTATTTCGCATATACCTGCCGCCGATAATTATGGCCTGAGATTTCTTAGGGTTGATCTGCAGTCCAAAAGACCGTGACCACTCGCTAATCAAATCCAAGTCTCTGTTCATAGCAGACACGGCGGCTACCGCATCGTGCGTCAAGAAATGATCGTAAATCTGCAGATCGTGGGCATAGAGATGGAAGTGGGAAGAGATGACCCTGGTGACAGAGTTAATGAACATAGAAAAGAGAAGAGGAGAAAGACTATCTTCCTATCTCCCTGGCTAAGGTATGGATGATCTGATTAACAGGCATTTAAGAAGGAACCTGCATCACGCGCAATTTGGCTTCCAACCTGGCCTTTCCACTGAGAGTGCTAATCTCTGTATGCGGGTGGTTAGTTATTATTTGGATCGTAGGACACCTATTTATGCTTGTTATTTAGATCTATCCAAACCCTTTGATCTAGTTTGTTATGAGCTCTTGTGGGATAAACTGCGTAAACAAAATGTACCTACGGAACTTGTGGAAATTTGGAAGTTTGGAAGTTTTCGTATGACAATCAATTAAATGTCGTTAAGTGGGCGCACTGTTTGTCTGAGGAGTACAGCTTGAGTGTGGCTTTTGGGGGATTTCCTCGCCCACTGTTTTTAATGTATTGTATAAGGATAGCCTGATTGGCGAGCACAGTAGCATGCATGTAGGTTGTCACATTGATGGAGTCACTGTCAATTATATATGTTATGCTGACGACATGGTGCTGTTGGGCCCGTCAATTAGGGTCCTTCGTCATCTACTTACAGTTTGTGAGCAGTATGCCGAGAGTCATGGTGTCAAGTCTCGGCTCTCCTCTCAATAGAGCAAAGAAGTTTAAATATTTAGAGCACGTTGTAACCGATGTTCTGAAGGACAACGTGGACATTGAACGTGAACGCAGAGCGCTTGCGGTCCGGGGTAATATGTTGGCTCGCAGGTTTGTTCGTTGCTCAGCTGAAGTCAAGTTAGCGCTATTCAAAGCATATTCAAGTCCTCAGTCATTTGGGTTACATTAAAAACATAATAGAAATAAATAGAATAACACATACACAATAAAGTAATACTCAAACATTCAAATCAAATAAAATTTATATCCACAAACGTCATTACAATCAAATCAAACACATGTCATCCAAAAACTAATTAAATAAAACACTTAACACGAAAATATTACGTATTACTAGGTGAGGCGCTACTATGAAGCTGCATCCACCTCTGCAACAGGGGCAGATTCCACCACTCGGACAATACCTTCAGGACACTATTCGAGCTGATTTGTAGTCGATTTAGTAGCGAAGCGCTCCGTTTGTGGTCGCAGTTTCCTGCGAGCCAACATATTACACCGAACAGGTGGCCCAAATACTTGAATTGCTCCACCCTGTTTAAAGGAATGCCGCAAAGAGTGACAGGAGGTTCAGATGAGTAGCATTTGGCTGCTGGCACCAGCTTTAATAATCATAAACTCACTCTTTTTAGCATTGTACCTGAGCCCACGTGCCTCCGCATATGACTCACATAAGCGCAGAAGTTTACGTAACGCAATGACAGATGAGCTCAGCAGCAACATATCATCCGCATAGCTGATGCTGTTTATACAGACCCCATCTATCAACATTAGTGCTGCTGAGCTCACCGATCAGCCGGTTCATATACAGGTTGAAGAGGCGAGGCGAAGATAAACCCCCCTGCCTCACTCCGCAATCCAACCTGTACACGTCCGACTGCACACCCGCCCACCTGACACTATTCAGCTGCTTATGGTACCAGTATCTGAATAAAGATACAATCTCGTGTGACAGATCCGTTTCACATTGTAGCTTCTGCCACAGCTTGTCATAACACACCAGATCAAAAGCTTTTGACAGATCTAAATAGCATGCGTATGCTGGTGTACTTCTGTCTGTGTAGTACTGAACAGTTTGCTTGAGACAGAGGATAGCACTCTCAGTTGACAAACCGGGTCTAAAACCAAACTGAGCGTCATGCAATTGGAGGTGGTTCTCCAACTGTTGGTCAAGCAAACTATCCTGCACCTTAGCTATGACAGTCGCAAGCGAGATCTGAGGAGTCACCTGTCTTATCTTTAACGATTGGCACTACAACCGTGTGCATTAAATCATCGGGCAAATAACTATGACTAACACACAAGTTAAAAAGTAAAGTTAGGACTCTTGGCAGTGCTGAGTTCTCTCATTGACGAGGCGGGGGGCTCAGTAGCCGTGGTTTGGACCCCCACGGTGAAGCTAAAAGGAACCCGAGGAGGGGCCGCCCTTCAGGGCTTTTGCTGACAAGCCGACGATGTAGCGGCCAAGGTTGCGGTGTTGTTGGGCGACATCGCAGCTGTGGTGGGGCCGCGGCGGGAGAGGAGTGCCGGTATTGCGGTGCGCCGCTCTCCCTACCTTCCGCGGCCTTAACGGGGTCGCCACCGTATGATGGCGGGGTTGCGGAACAATCATATGTTCCCGCGACCCCGACGTAGGTGTGAAATGGAACACCGGGGTGGTTTTTAGTCGGTATGAGTCTGACAGACCCCTCCGCCCGCCCCATGGCGGAGGACATCCATGAGGATTTTCCACACCGGAACAAAAAAAAAAAAGGACTCTTGGCAGGTGTACGCCCGCGCACTTCAGATGCTCTATGCTTAGACTGTCCTGACCCGGGGACTTGCCTCTCACCATCTTCTTAATAACGCTAGCTACATCTTTGGCGGAGAATCTGACGTTAACATCCTCAGAGCGGATCCTCGGCAGCGAGCATCTGAGACGCAGACCCGAGATATTATTAAAGAAATCGTTTTAGAACGAGTCGTAAAATGCTAGCAAATAAAAGGATATGATACGGGACATGAATGGATGAATGATGACTAATGGTGTAAGTATAGCAATCTAGGACGTCCATAAGATACCCACGTCTGAAAACATAGTCTCGCCCTCCGGTAAGCATCACTAACATGCCTGTTCCACCCTTTTACATATTTAAAATTTTTCCGTTTATGTACAAGTGCAGTTACTCTTAGCGGCTTCGGTCAAAATATTTACAATCTTGTCACTGTCATACTTTGAATTTATTGTCTGTTTGTGTCTCTGATCACTACACATTCCATCTGCGCAATATCAAACTCAAACTCAAACTCAAAGCATTTACTTCAAATAAAATAATTACAGGCACTTTTGAATTGTCAAGGGGTCGGTCAGTCAGAAATATGAAGCTAGTTGCCCATTCCAAAGCGAACCTATGGAGAAGAACGGGCAAGAAACTCCATGGACACTCTTTTAAATAATATGCTTACAGAAAATTGGTTACATCAGTCTTGTTGAAATTATAAATGTGAGAACGATGTAGAAGGACGTGTACATTAAAGGCATCCGTAATGAAAAACATAAAAAACACAAAAAATCGGAAATAAAAATTTAAAAAAGCCGTGACAGCCAAGAGATGACCAGTCCCCACTGACGGCGCCCGTTCACGAACATAACGTATGGATCAGCACTATTCAGCTCAACCATTTTGAAGGGAACTTAATGATCCAACACACACGCCACCACCAGCGAGACATTTGAGTGAGCGTGACATACTCTCAGCCGCCAGGGCACATTCAAGTCAATGACAGACGTGCCCAGTATAGGGTAGCTTTATAGTAGGTACATAGTGCTCACACAATGTGCAATTAAACAATATTAAAAGATTGAATTTCTACAATGCAAAGATAGTTTTTACAATCTTCAGCAGCTCCAACAATATTTCCGAATGCTAATCAAATGTTATGCGCCCTTGTGTAGCAGAACCAGCTATCTAAATTATATTGGGTATAATAATTCCCCATTTGACATCACTGGCAGGGGTTGTAGTTTTTTGGCAAAATTATATTCATATTACATTCAATCAATAACGGATAGTGATCAGCATGTTGATTCTGTGAAAATATCATAAGTTTTCACGGTGAGATGGTTACAGAATAGCAACTGACCAGTATGTATCGTACAGTACGCACACATCAACAACCGTGCGTCGCGCCGCACTTGTCCCTAGCCGGCACCCGTGTGCTTCACTCACAAACGTATTACCTATAAACGTATCGCGAGGCAGCCGCTCAATGTCTAGACATGACCACGATTGTTCCGTACAAAAAGTAAACAACTCGTCAGAAAACAGCTCACCTGGGTGCGCGTTGAAGTCCCTGAGAATAAATACTGATTTCCAACCAAGGCAACATTCACAACAAGAGCTTTTCGTGTATTTCCAACAAAACGGTTCCATAACCGCTTTTTCTGAACCAGGGTGCATTCCTCGTTAAGTATTTGGGGATTGGACTGTGGTTTCGGCACACCATCCTGCACAACATCAGAGAAACTTGTCCTGTTTTCGACGCACAATCGTGGACTTGTCGGTCGGCCACAGTTTTGCGTGCAGTTAGCGGCAGAGGCCGGCACCGTCGGCTGACTTACCACCACTTAAGACAGAGTGCCAACAGCTGTTATTTTCTCACTTGCGGGTGCCGCTATGTTCACAACTGCACTAGGTGTGTAACCATATTGGATCATGTTATCTGACAAAAAAAAACAGGCAGGTAACAAGTTTTTCTACCAAACAAAACAAATAAATGAAAAGAATTAAATTAAATAATACAACAAAAGCAATCACAGGGTGCATTGTGTGTGGGGTCCATGGTCCTTTACGGGGCACCGGTGTGGGCGCGTTCTTTGAGGCACCGACCGGCCCGCCGGTTGAAAGTGTCCCAAAGGGTCATGGCCATCCAGCTGGTCTGGGGATACCACCCGGTCTCCTGCGAGGCGGCAAGCCTCCTTGCCGGACTGCCGCCATGGGATCTGGAGGCAAAAGCCCTCGCGCACGTATGGGAGTGATGCGAGGAGGCAAAACGCCGGGGTATAACTCCGCTACCGCAAGAAATCACGGTACAGCGGATAGAGCTCCGGCGGGATCTCATGGCGAAATGGGATTGTGATACTACTGTGGCATGCCCAGCACTGGGGTGCGATTGTCGCAACCCAGTGCTGGGCACGCCACAATAGTGGCCCTAAGTCCCCTCTTTGAGGAGTGGTTGGAGAGGCGCCACGGCGTCCTCACCTTTCGCCTGACACAGGTCCTCACCGGACACGGTTGTTTCGGGAGGTGCCTGACGGCACCTGATGGTGCCTGGTGCTTGGGCGTAGCACCGCAGTGTCCCCGCGGAGGCGATCGGCGGCGGTGATCTCTCGCGTCCGGCCCTGGTCCAGCCCATGGTGTGGAGCGAGAGGGAATGCAAAGCCGTCACCTGCTTCTGCGAAGGAGTAATGCTCGCGAAGGAGGAGGCGGAACGCGTTAGGCAGAGGGCCTTGTGCCCTCACGCCACCGCAGGAGACGCACTGGGCGTCGGGAATCGCAAGCAAATTCCCGGCCACCGTAGGCGCGGGCTTGCGGACGGCGAGCAATGGGAAGCTCGCCATCCGGTAAGGACCAGGCCCGGGTCGATGGCGCGTCGTATTCCACTCGCGCCTCAAAGAGATGTCAGCACCAAATGACGGGGTCCGATAGGGTCGACGCCTCATGGTCATGGGGAATTCGAAAGAGAAACCGTGGCCCTGGCACAGGCAACTGAAGGAACGGGTGGGTTTTAGTCAGTAAAAGTCTGACACGCCCTCCCGCTCCGCCCAGAGCGGGAGAAGTCATTTGATGATTTCCCACCCAAAAAAAAAAGGAACATCATCTACACATTTACACACAACCCACCCTGGTTGTGTGTAAATGTGTAGATGAATGTTGGTGATTGTGTAGATGAATGGTAACCACAAGGTGAAGATGAATGGTGGTGCGTGTGTATGTGAATGGTGGTGAATGTGTGGTAATTATTTGAGTCAAAGTATTATGTAACAGTGTGGAGCAACTTTTCTGTGTCCTCATAGGAAAGAGTATTTAAAAAATCTGTTACTTTTTATATCTCTTTAAAAAGTCTGTTGTTTTATAACTGGGTTTAAGTATTGAATAAATATTTTGAATGACAATCCCCTAGGTAACAGAAAAACTTGTGGGAGTCACGTAAACGGAAGAACTTTGTATTGCAAAATAATAAAGATAAACGAAGAAAGGGTACTGACTCTTTCTTCGTTTATCTTTCAATAGATGCGAATCGCAACCTAGCTGCGAGTACTTTTTAAGAACTGAATGCAGAAAGAAAGTTGGTGTTATAGACAGTACATCCCACTTTTTATATAAGTCTACTGTAGGAAATCGGAAGGGAAGACCAGCTGCAACCACGTAACCGGACTCACGTAAACGGTAGAACTTTGTATTGCATAATAATAAAGATAAACGAAGAAAGGGTACTGACTCTTTCTTCGTTTATCTTTCAATAGATGCGAATCGCAACCTAGCTGCGAGTACTTTTTAAGAACTGAATGCAGAAAGTAAGTTGGTGTTATAGACAGTACATCCCACCTTTTATATAAGTCTACTGTAGGAAATCGGAAGGGAAGACCAGCTGCAACCAAAAAGAATGGCATTTTGAGCTCTTTCCTCCTCATGAGAGGTGCTGCTAAAACCAAGTGGGTTTCTGAAGAGGGTCCTCTCCAGGAGATGATGCAGTAGTCAATAAGCGACTGCCACAAGGCAAAGTAGACCATCTTGATGGTACGACGGACGCTCCATGTCTGTAATTTATAAGGTGTACATAATAAAGAGTATTCTATCTATCAATCTATCTACATGTTTTAGACTCTTAAATATGTAAATGAGTTTGTTCAATCTCGTTACCAGGATGTCTATATGTGGTTTGAAGCTGAGGAATTGGTCCAATGTAACTGCAGGTATTTAATGTTGTCTGGTTTTGAAGGGAAGGATAAACGCAAGGCGTGCACACGTGTGAACCGTAATTGACAATGAACTTGGGGGTAGCACGTTCGATCGATGTACAAATACCACGTATTTGATTTTTGTGACATTGAGTAATCACATTATTCCGTAGACAAGCAAAAACTCCATTTAGCCCCTCCTGAGCCACACTAAAGACTCCATCCCAGCTATCACCACTAAAGAAGAGAGCATTGTCATCGGCGAATGTAAAAAAAATACTATTACTAAGGTGAAGCAGGCATGGGTCGTTGATGTAGATCAAGAAGAGTGTCGGTCCAAGTATACTGCCCTGAGACACTCCAAAGTTCACTGGCTCTTTTTTACTCACCATACCATCAATTTTAACTTGCTGTTTCCGGTCATATAGTTTTATTTTCCATTTTGTGCAGTAAATTTGGGACTTAAACTGTGTCGAAGGCTTTACAAGGTTCGTTCTGACCGAGCTAACCAGTTTATGTATCGCGTCATTGGTAGATTTACCACGCCGGAACCCATACTGGCTATATTAAAGAAGGTTTTTAACCTCAAGGAACTTTATCAGCCGGTCATTCATAAGGTGCTCCAGAACTTTTGATAGCGTTGTAAGAATAGAGATGGGTCTATAGTTGTTGAGACAGTCCCTGTGACCACCTTTGAGTATGGTTTTAAAATTGCAGATTTTTAAAGGCCTGTGGAAATGTCCCTGTAGATATGGCGAGGTTGCTGATTTGGGTACGAGTAATAGCGGGGGACAGGTGTGCATATCTTTTCAGTAACCGGCCCGGGATCTGGTCAAATCCGACAGCACAATTATTCCTTCATCCTTGAACGAGTTGCAGGATCTCAAATTCGTCCGTATTGAGCATAACCAAGGAATGAGGAGGAGCACGGCTAGGTAGCGTCCAATGTTTGCAATGAAACCATTGACCTCGTTAGTACTCTTGTCTGGGTTGATGGTTAACGGTGAGATTTTTACAGAATCGACATGCTGTAGTGCTATTCTGTAACCATCTCACCGTATAAACTTATGTGAAGTGAGAGTAGAATTGACTAAGACGGGATGACACTGACAGCTCACTCCACGCAAGTCTTCACGGTGAGATTTTTACAGAATCGACATGCTATAGTGCTATTCTGTAACCATATGTTGGACTCACTATTCAAATAAAACACTCTTGGTATACTAAAATTAAATATATTTAGTTACTTCCACTTGGGGCACCTTACGCTTCAAAGGTTGCACGACCACTAGCTTACATTTTCATAACGACCCAAAACTACGTACTATGGTAAAGCAGTACGACGCACCAAGCGCCATCTGTTAACGGAAGTATTAGTTATACACTGCTTTACCGTAGTAAGTCAAATAAATTAATCTAAACAATGTAACAACTATGACTAATATAAGTGTAAGTGCTTAAATTAATCATTTAATCAAGACAACATTTTTAAAACAATAATATATGTAAAGCGTAATTAGCGTAACAAAATAATAATCAGTAAATCAATAACATTACTTATTAACTAGTGGTCTTACATTCGGCCATCCGACTCACATTACACGTCCTCGTGTTAGACCATGCCATTTTATGAAAGTCATTTTTGCTGTATACAATCAATAAACTTAAATCACCGTCATCGATAAACAATCAGCGATATTTCTTTTTATTACAGTTTCTGGTTAGTATTAATTTGGTTAATGTGTTACAATAAAATAAACAGTGAATTGTCACCTGCTTTTGTCAACCGTGGTTACAGTTAGCCTCTGCTCTGAATACCACTTTATCACATATCGGACCAGGGCTGTATCTACCTTAGTCAAACGTAGTAACAGGGCTATTCTGCACTGAATACTACATGTGATAGTCTTGACTGAGGTCACAATGCAAAAAAAAACTGTTAACAGGCTGCTTCTGCACTGAATACCATTTACCAAGGCTACATCTGCCTTTATAAAATAATACTAATAGGGCACTTCTGCCATAAATACGGAAACTAACGAAGGCTTTATCTGCCGAAAATCATGCAAGCTTTATCTGCTTACTATCATGAAGGCTATATCTGCCTATAATCACGAAGGCTATATCTGCCTTTAATCACGAAGGCTATATCTGCCTATAATCACGAAGGCTATATCTGCCCATAATCACGAAGGATAAATCTGCCTTTAATCACGAAGGCATATATAGCCTAAAATTACGAAGGCTACATTTGCCTAAAACTATAATCAGAAGTAGGTATCCCTTCTGTACCTATTAATATCTATCAAATCGTGAACATAACAGTATTCAAAATATCGGATCTTAATGACTATTGACACTTTCGCAGTCGTCGCCACTAGAGGCGGATTCATCTTCCGACCTATTGAAATTTAACCACGGTTTAATTTTATCAACAGCAATATCTGCATTATATTTGCGACTATTCTTACGCGTGATTGGGGTGTCTTCGACCTGATACCTATCATTATCTACAACATCTGTCACTCTATATGGTCCCTGATATTTAGGTACTAATTTTCGACTTTGTCCTGACGATGGAATTTCTCTTTCAATACTAACTAGATCCCCTACTTTAAATGTTTTAGGAGTAGATGTGTTTTTATCATAATAAGACTTTTGTATGTTTTGGTAATTAGTAATATAATCATTAATTTTTTTTAAGAATTTCGTTAAGGGATTCTTTGCTAATATTATAGTCAACATCAAGTGCTGCTTTTATTCTACTTTCTGCCATTCCTATCAAATGAGTTCCAAAAAGAGCCTCCGAAGGTGTTCGACCAATACCTTTATTGTGCGTGTTGTTAAGACCCCATTGGACATCAGGAATATAAAAGTCCCATTTCTTTTCATTTTGCCCTGCACATTTGGCACTGAGTGACGCGAGCAAAGTGCGATTATAGCGCTCGACTTGCCCATTTGCTCTTGGTGTAGCCACCGCATTGAGTACGTGTTTGACGCCCAAATTATTTAAAAAGTCTATAAATTTGGAACTAGTAAACGATGAACCCGTCTGAAATAATTCTTTTGGAAATCTCAAAAATACTGAAGTATTCTCTTAACCTAGCAATGACAATAGACGTTTTTGTGCTACTTACCGGTTTTAAAATGATAAATTTTGTATAGGCATCAATAATTACCAACAAATGTGTGTTACCCCTAGTGCTTTTAACAAACGGGCCAACATGGTCAATGTGTAGCGTGGCAAATGGTGACTCTATTTTTGGAATGGGATGTAACGGAGCTTTTTTATTAGATGAAGCTTTTGTATAGGCGCATTCGAGACAAGAGTCGACGTATTTCTTGACAAAGCGTCGCATCTTACTAAACCAGTAAGTTTCCTTTATTTTGGCAAGGGTTTTATCAAAAGCAAAATGACCGATGTCATCGTGGCATTGCTTTAGGATCTGCCATCTGACACCTTTAGGCACCACCCATTTTCTCCCCTCTTCAGTGAGACGATATAATTTGTTGTTTTTAACCATAAACTATACGTCAATACTAGTAAACTAGTATCGACTACGTTAGCTGACTCCGGACTCTGGAGTATAGATATTTTACGCTTTATTTCTGAATCTGCCTGCTGGACGGTGCTCAGCCAGTCTTTATCGGTTACCACAATGACGTCAATGGCTTCACTTGTACAGGAGTCAAGGGTATCGTTAGGTAATGGATTTCTACTCAGTGCGTCAACGTACGCCATTGCCTTACCAGGGCGGTACTCAACAGAAAAGTTGAATTCCTGAATCGAAATCCACCACCTGGCGACCCTGGGAATTAGGTCCCGTTTTAAAAATGTGGCCCGCAATGAATTGCAATCCGTAAAGACTTTAAGCTCAATACCTATTAAATATACGCGAAACCGTTGTAGAGAAGCGACCAAAGCGAGGGTTTCAATTTCGTATGCAGTCATGTGTTGTTCGTCAACCGTGGTCTGTCTACTGTAATACGCGACTGGTTTAAGTACGCTATATGTATCTCTTTGCATTAGAATGCCAGCAATTCCTATCTTACAAGCATCTGTGTGTAACTCAGTCGTAGAATTAGGATGGTATAATGATAGAGTGGGTTTACGTAAAAGTTCAGTTTTTAGAGCATGAAAGGATTTGGTCTGTTCAGTACCCCACAGCCATTTCACGTAATTTTTTAGAAGTCCTGTTAGTGGCTTAGCGATCATGGCGAAGCCTTTAATGAACCGTCTAAAGAAACTACACAACCCGATGAACTGCCTAACACTATGCTGACTAGTGGGTTCCGGGAAATCACGAACTGCTTCTATCTGGTCTGGACCCTGGTCTAATACCTTCCTTACTGAGTTCAAAGCCCAGATAATCGACAGTTTTACAAATGAAACAACATTTACTAAGTTTAAGCGTCAGACCGGCGTTTTGCAGAAGTTCGAACATTTGTTGCAGTTTCAATAGCCCTTCTTCAATAGTTTTTGATGGAATTATAATATGCATATATGCTGAAGCTATACCCCGTGCGTTACCCAAGACCATATTAATCATTCGCATAAAGTTTGATGGAGCGTTGGCAAGACCGAAAGGCATTCGATTGAACTCAAATTGACCCTCAGGAGTGACGAACGAGGTTTTGTGACGGTCATCTTCTTTAATACCAATTTGATAGTACCCAGATGCTAAATCATAACCTGAAAGATCGTCTAGCTGAGCATCAATTCTAGTCAACGGATAATTTTCTTTATAAGTTTTTCTATTTAGGGCCCTGTAATCGACACACAACCTAACATCACCAGTTTTCTTTTTGACTAGTACTACAGGACTTGCGTATGACGACGTCGATGGTCTCACGATATCACAGTCTATGAATTCCTTAACCATTTCACGAACCTTGTTTTTTTTCACTAAAAGGTAACCTGTACGGTCGATAAACAACTGGTTGATCATCCTTAAGATTAATGGACATTTCGGTGACATTAGTTTTACCTAGCTCTTTTAAATTAAAAGCGAAACAGTTTCGATACTCATTAAGTAACCGAACCAACAATTCAATAGTTTTTCCATCCATACTTCCATCAGACTTTATATCTTGTGTTGAAATAGCTTGCCGTGACATTGAAGTATGAATATTAAGAACGTCGCCAACGTTTTCATAATCGGACACTGAATTAGCCTGTAGACACCTCGCTATCGTACTACCCTCTTTAAGAATAAACGGATGGGAATACAACCCTTTTATTAGTGCAACACCGAAGCCGTCAGCAACCGAGAACAGACCCTGCACGAGATAATACTCTTGTCCCCATTTAAACCTATTACTTCCGTCTATGTAGACATCGCCAGTATGGTACGGGTCGGTCCTAAACTCTACCAATGAGAGCCCGTCTATTGTGGTGTCTTTAGAGCAAATTAATTCGATCCTCTGTTTTCGGGACACCGTTGCTGTACGAACATGAAGTGAAATGCTATCCTTTTCGATTAAAATATGAGACTGTTCAGTAAACGACCTTCCAACTAGCAATGGCTGCTGCAAGAATTTATCAGGAACAACAATGAGTTCAACGCGAGCCCTAGTATTATCAATTTGGATGTCAACGAGACATTTGCCCAAAGGTTGAACTACAGAGTTGCCGAATCCTTTAAGCATTGGTAAATTAGCATCTGCCTTCCACTCGGTATTGATGTCTGCGGCTTCCGAAACTTTAATGAGAGTTACTGAACTACCAAAATCTATAAAGCAATCTTTAGGAATGCCGTTGACTACAGCTTGTTTATGATATTTGGTGGCATTTGAATATTTATCGCCTACTATCATGACTGGCTTGGAGGGATTGTTACTACCGGTGGATTTTTTATTTGTAGAATCTGTACAATGAGCAGCCAAATGGCCATAACGCGAGCAATTATTACACTTTATGACTGGTTTCGTACATTGTGACCTATGATGCCCATATTGTGAGCAATTAAAACATTGAACTGAACGTTCCCTAGCTTCTTTATTATCCGAACTATTACTGTTATCATTAGAACGGACTCGTTTTCTATGTGCATTGATTTGTGATGTGACATGATTCCTAGCACTCTTTAAATATGGCAGCAATAGGTCTGGACTTTCAAATCGAGCCGCATCTACTCCTAAACGAACGCTACGATCTTCGATCCCAAATATAATGCAGTCTACTGCCCTTTTACCCTGGATCCCACAACGATTCAATAATACTACCTTATCATAATAATATTCTTCTAATAAGTCGTTGCATTTTGCACGCTTATTCAGCAAGAGCAATTGTCCGTAATTTTCACTACTAGGAAAGGCCAATTTTAACTTGTCTTGCCACTCAGGCCATGATAACATTACAGTAGTAAGACCTTCGTGCCATTTTTGTGCCAACCCCTTTAATTTAGGTAGGACAAAGTGTATCGTCTGTTGGTCGGTCCAGTTGTAAATCATCGCGTATTCGTTAACCTTATGAATCCACATATCTATCGTTTGTTCTTTATGAGCAGGGTCAAATTCAGATATGTATTTTGGTAAGACAATTTGCTATTACCGGCGTTATTACTAATCACTTGTAATGCTTGTACAAGTTGACCTACACTTACATTATTGGGCATAGCATGCAAATCGGTACCTGGTTTTACTCTTTCTTCTTCCTCTGGTACACCACGGTGCTCGGTGCGTTCCCGCCGGCCAGCAGAACTGCGGACTTGGCTCCTGAAGGGGCTGCTGCACCCTCTATGATTGTCAGGGCTGCGCGCTCGGGAGTTGCTCTTTTCCGCACGGTTGCAGGGATGGCGCACCGCCTAACGTGCCGAGCTGCTTGCCCGGTGATCAACCAAGCCTCTTGCCCGGTAATTACTGGGGCTTCGCACCTGCTGTCTTGATGAGTTTTCTTCTCGCCGGCTTGACGTCCGTTCCCGACGGCTTGAGGGGTTTGGCGGCCGTTGGCTGCCGGAGTTGTGAACGCGATGTCTGCTGAAGTTCCGCTCTCGCTGTCTTGGACAACTGCGCTCCCAAAGCCTAGGAGGACTGCGTGCCCACAGACTGCTAGAAGGACTGCACGGCCTCTTGCTCGTAGAGCTGCGTTTCCGACTGCTGATCGAGCTGTTTGCCTGGTCACCGCCTTGGCGACGTGCTCGCTTGCATGAAGGGCTGCGTGCCCGATCCCTAGAGGGACTGCGCCCCCGATTCCTAGAGGGACTGCGCTCCCGATCCCTAGAGAGACTGCGCCCCCGATCCCTAGAGAGACTGCGCCCCCGATCCCTAGAGGGACTGCGCCCCCGTTGGCTGGCAGGACTGCGTCCCCGCTCTCCGGGAGGACTAGGCGTCTGGCACCTGGACTGGCTATGTGATCGCAAACGTGTGCGACTTGGCTGCCGTCTTCTAGCGCCAAGGATAGGACTATGTTCCATTTTCTGTAAGCACAATAACTTGGCGACAAAATATTGCAACAATAATACAATATGACTCAACGACAGGTTTCAAACAATAAAATGAACAAACACAGAAATATCTATTCGTCCTTTATGCTATGAAATAAAATGCAATTTAGCTGTATTGTGTTTCACTTATATAGAACAGGCCAGCCACAAATAAAACTAACACGAAAGGAATTTGCGAATTCACGAGGATTAAATCTTTATAAATCTTACAAAAAGAAAGTGACTATATCGTTTTAGATGCTTATACCGTTCCCACATAATTTCAATACTCTTTATTTCAATGATTTCGTTATCAAGTCCAATAATATCACTATAAAATCTATGGGCGAAGTAAAGTAAGTAAAAAAAAAAACGAGACTTACCTATCTCACTTCTGATTTGTTGGACTCACTTTCACACAAATTGAATATATTTAGTTACTTCCACTTGGGGCACCTTACGCTTCAAAGGTTGCACGCAAAGAGTACTATAATTAGACGGGTTGCACGACCACTAGCTTACATTTTCATAACGACCTAAAACTACGTACTATGGTAAAGCAGTACGACGCACCAAGCGCCATCTGTTAACGGAAGTATTAGTTATACACTGCTTTACCGTAGTAAGTCAAATAAATTAATCTAAACAATGTAACAACTATGACTAATATTAGTGCAAGTGCTTAAATTAATCATTTAATCAAGACAACATTTTTAAAACAATAATATATGTTAAGCGTAATTAGCGTAACAAAATAATAATCAGTAAATCAATAACATTACTTATTAACTAGTGGTATTAACATATTCGACATGGTTATAAATAGATACGACAGCTATGTACAGTACACATACATTATCTTCACGCCTGTATTCCCAGAAAGGTTAGGCAGAAGTGTATCAATAGTAATCTAGTGGTCGTGCACTTATGACTTAGCAGCCTTTTACAAGCATTGCCATTTTCATTCGCCTGCCTTATCATCCTAAATTGGCATTCATTAAACATTATTATTTCCTTCCATAATAGTACAATTCAATTGAGAAATTATAGTTATGTCAAAATTAAATATCACTGAATTTAGTACAATTGTTTAGCAATATTAATGTCATCCTTTTCAGGTATACTCGGGTTCAAAAATAACGGTTCAGTTACATAAGTTCGAATATCTACAAAACTGTAAGAGTTAGATCAATGAAATAAAAAACGGAATAAAGACAATTTAGTTGCGCTTCTTATTACATACTTTTTATACAGGCTGATGAATGAAATTTATTTACACAAAAAACAAAATTTGAAAAATGGAAATTTTTGATAACCGACATTTTCTGCTATATGTCATTATGGTTTCTTTCCATTTCTATTCTGTCACAAAAAAAATATTGTGAACGACGTCCACGTGCATAATCAGTATTCTGTGAGGTGGAGCATGGCAGTCACGTTAGATGAATGTACCAGAATCCTGACTTTCTTGGAACTTGGGCAGAGCCAGCGTGAAACAGCAAGAAACATTGGTGTATCTTTGTCTACTGTTCAGCGGGTAGTCCAGCGGTACCGAGAGACGGGATCACACCTTCGGAGACCAGGAAATGGCAGGCCAAGATGCACAACGGCCAGGGATGACAGATACCTGGTGGCTACGATGCCTCGAAATCGTTTTTAAACTGCAGATGGTCTAAAAAAACACTTTATTCGCTTTGGTGGTAGCAATTTAAGCGCACAAACAGTGAGCAGACGTCTTGCTGAGGCAAACTTAAAACCATTAAGGCCCGCAAGTGGCCCCAAACTGGAACGGCAACATTGAATTGCAAGACAGAGGTACGTGCGCGAGCACCAACACTGGACACTGGACACTGGACGATTGGTCTAGGGTAATGTTCACGGACGAATCGAAATTCATGCTTTATAAGCATGATGGTAGGCAGTTGGTGTACAGAAGACCAGGGAACGCTTCCATCAAGACTGTGTGCAGGAAAAAGTGGCACACGGCGGAGGCTCAGTACTTGTTTGGGCTGGAATTTCTGCCGAGGCCCGCACCGAGCTCGTGCTAATTCAAAATGGCACTCTGAATGCAGAGAGGTACGTGGAGGAGATCCTGAACGAGCATGTGGGACCTTTCATGGCGTGGATGGACCGGGATGGCATATTAAAGCATGATATTGCGCGTCCCCATACCGCCGGAATTGTAAATGAATACCTTGGAGAGGTTGTAACGTAACGTTTAGCCGACTGGCTAAACGTGGTTACAAGTTATTATAGTTTTTTAAATATGAAATACAAAATTACGTATAAAAAGATATCAAGAATTAGAAATCGTAGTAGTAGCTCGCGTAGGATGATCCTCTGGCCCGCAGTCTAACACGAGGGAGCTCACGGTCGTGCAGCAGCTCGAGGCGTCGGCCGCTCCTCCGGCCCGTAGTCTGTCGAGTTGAAGCTCGCAGCAGTCTCTCCGTGCTCACAGTCGCGAAGCAGCTCACGGTTGAATCAGCTCGCGTCGGCCGCTCCTCCGTCCCGCAGTCCGTAGTAAGGGAGCTTTCGTCGGTTCTGGTTCGTCGAGGAGGAACCTGCGAGAGGCTCGATCTTAGAAATAAAATGAAAGTATAAGTGAGTACGTCAGGACCTCTCGTTCCTTTGAATTAGCGGCGGCGTCACACGCCACGTTATTTGTCGTCAGGATTTCTGGTCCCAGTGTATTGGCGGCGGCGCGGCGTCACATGCCACGTTATTTGACGTGAGGACCTTGTATTTCTCAAAGACGTCTCGAACTGGCAGACTCAGGTGGGAGTGTCGGAGGTGATCGGGAGAGCTCGAACTCCTTCACGCACACAAGATAAAATTAAATTCACTGAGTTTAGCTAATATTTCTTTTAATTCACCGAAACTATAAATAAATCAGAACTCAGAGATAAAATTATTTATATTTAAGCAACAAAGAATGGTAAGAGTAAAACGATAGGAGGAAAAAGAAGGAACCTAAAGACGGAATCAAAAGAACCTGTTGAAAAGTATCGGTTGCCTTATATAGGCCCTGGCCGATCGTTCTAGAAGTGACTTTTTTAGTTTTAAATCCCAATACTTCTTAATTGGTTATCGGCCAGGAACTATAAAGATGGCTTACAGTGAGAACCTGGCTTAACACTAGTTTTACGATACCTTTACAATAAAATAGACGACCTCTTAGCTCTATACCATAGAAAAATAAAAACTGACAGATGACAATGTTAGATACAAAATGTCACAACATTCAATAAAAAGAAAATAATTTGAGATCACATGAAATGAGATAAATGGATGTGGAAAATAGACAGAGGTAGCTAAAGGTTTGCTTTTCAGCAGTACAACAATATCAGATAAACAAATGTAAGTTCAATGAGTGTCATACAATTTTCATAAAGACTTTAGTACCTACTGAATCATAGAAAGAATTGCTGTGCACAACAGCTCCTCAGGTGTTAAATACATAATAAGATTTGTTTTTGGTGTAACAAAATACCACAAGGTCGGTATCGAACTGATGCAGTGGCCAGCGCGAAGCCCTGATTTAAACCCCATAGAACATGCATGGGACGAGCTTGAGCGTTGTGTAAAACGTCGTAACTCCCCACCAATCACGCTACCCGAGCTCAGACAAGCAATGGTGGAGGAATGGGAAGCCATTCCTCAGAACCGGCTCCGAAATTTGGTGTCCAGCATGCCGAATCGCCTGGAAGCTGCAAGAAGAGCTCGGGGAGACAATACGAAGTATTAAAATGATGCATGTAATGAAAAAAAGCAAAAAAAAATATAATACAACATTAAACACTTGACCGTTATTTGAAGCTTACTAGATTGAGAGTGGCACAAATATTAAAATAGATTCGTGACATTTATTTCTGTTGTACGTTATTCATCGCTTTCGTATTTGCTGGTACGTTGAGATAGGAATCTTAAACAAATCGAAGATTCTCGTTTTAATCAGGATGGAGGGCGCAAGTAATCCTATTGCGATGGAAACTCCGGGGCCATCGGGTTTACAAACCAAGGGGTCTACATTGCGTCGAGAACGTCGCGTCGGACAAGCGAGTCGTCTTCTAGCTCTTCATCCAGTATTTCTAGCTGTTCCACAATGTCTTCAACGAAGCCCAATAAAAAGAAACTTCGCAGTCACTATAAAAAAAGAAAAGGAGGCCGCCATTCTCGTAAAGCTAATTTATTGAAACAATTAACGCAAGAAGTTAGCAAATTACGAGAACGTGTTTTTATAGCGATAGAAATTCTGCATGTTCTCCTCGGCGTTCAGCAGAAATGCAGGTAGACGACAATAATGATGAAATATTCTTATTAGATAATATAGCTATAGGTCTTTATACGAATAACATCAATTCAAATTTGATTTACAAGACAAATTAAAGGAACCGCCTGTTCCTAAGGCTCCTAAAAAATATCTTAAATCTTTAAATATTAATCAGCATTTTAATAAAAATGAATGTTGTATAATTACAGTCCCGGTTTTAATGTGCTGGAGATCAATGAAGAAATCAAACCAATATAAAAAAATATAATTCTTTATGACATTTAGCTTTGGCTGACAAAGCTTATGGTGCTCTAACATTTTGTGCACTTAAACAGCGAGACGTATTGTAAACAAGCATGACCGATCTTTTATCCTGGGCACGTGTCAAAGGCAGTGTAACACCTGATCAGTTGCATACTAAAATCTCTGAATTGTTATCGGATGGTGAATATTATAAAGTATCTTCAGATATGATTCAACTTATTTGTGGTCATCGCGCAGAGATAATTCAAATGCGTAGGGACTGAATAATAAATTATGTTCGCGATCCTCTTCTTAAGTCTGCGTTGCGCAAAATTCCACCGTCCAAACAGCTCGTTTTTAGTGCTGAGCTACTGCCATCTACTTTGGAAAAGAACGTAGGAGTTAAGAAGACGTTTCTACCTCCAAATAAGACCAGTGGCTTCCAACCTACTTCGCAAGCAGGATTTAAGAAGACCACTCGCTACCCCCCACAGGGGTTAGCTTATTATAGGGCACCCGCGCAGGGTGCCCGCCAAGCGTGCTGCACTATGCCATGCTTCCAGCCCTCGCAGGACTGTGGACACAACCATACCTCACAGAGGTCGGGTCATTGCCATCCCACGCAGGGAACCGGCAACAATAATAAAGGAATAAGTGGGCCGAACCACAACAATCATAGACCCTTTCGTTCACGAGGAACTCACCAGCACTCCATCAAACAAGAGACGAGTAGAATTAACAGAAAGTGGACCTCAGCCACCGAATATGCCCCAGGAGGAAAGATAAGTAGGTTCTGACAAACAGGACTTCAGAGCGGGCCAGTTAACATTCTATGCCGATCGATGGAAGAAACTCGGAGCACCAAAAACCCTTCTTCGCATAATAAAAGGTTATCGTAAACCTTTCATCAAAAAACCGCCTTTAGTGATACCCAATGCACAAAGCCCATTTCAAACGAAGGTATCCCAGACAATGTCTACTGTCATTTCTCAAATGATAACGCAAAGGGTGCTAGAGGAAGTTTCACACACTCCGAGTTTCCTGTCCTCAATATTTCGGGTCCCAAAAACGGATGGCACCAACCGGCCTATTTTCAACCTAAAGAATCTGAACGATTTTGTTTACACGGAGCCATTCAGGCTCATAAGTCGTTTCGTGTCCTAGACTTCCTCCAACCAAACGACTGGCTGTGCAAAGTCGACCTGTCACAGGCCTACTTCAATTTGCTAATACACCAGTCACACATACGATTCCTACGACTAAGTTACAATAGGAGATTGCTGGAAATGACCTGTCTTCCTTTTGGCCTCAGCACAGCGCCCAAAGTCTTCGCGAGTCTAACAAACTGGGTAATACAGACACTAAGAGAGGAGGGTATTCGAATACTCGTCTATTTAGGCGATTTCCTCGTGGTTTACAAAGACCATCAGGTACTACGAGTGCACGTCGAAATAATATTAGATCGCTTAAACTACCTAGGGTGGCAGACGAATTGTCAAAAATCTATTACAACTCCGCGCAAAAGCCTCGTATTCTAAGGTGTTTTATGGAACCCATGGATAAGCGAAAGATCATTGCCACACGAAAAGATGTTAAAAATAACAGAAATGGTACTGGATCTGCTGGTACACAAACACAATACGACGTTGAAAGTGCTACAAAGCCTGGTATGACTTCTAAACTTGGCCAGTTTCGTACCAAAAGGCAGACTTCGCTTTCGGGACACACTAATGTTTCTAAACAATATACTAAAAGAAGGCTGTGTCGGTCTAGTTTTACCTATAGAAGTAAAAGAGGACCTAAATTGGTGGGTGCTAAATTGTCACCGGGCTTCTCTGATTCACAACCCGCCACTATCACATTTCATGACCACAGACGCGTCGGATGTAGCTTGGGGAGCTCAGTTCGATGGGTACGTACTATCAGGACCGTGGACCGATCAAGAGCAACAGCTTCATTGCAATCAAAAAGAGATGCTCGCGGAGAGATACTAAAGGCCATAGAAGAGAGAGGTCCACACAACTGTCCAAGTCAACTGTTCTAGTTCAGTGCGACAACAGGACTGTTGCAGCCTTTTTAAGAAACGAAGGCGGAACCAGGTCTCCTTCATTTCTGAAACTCGTCAAAGAGATTTTTCAAATCCTAGACCAGTACCAAATCAACTTGAAAATCCAGCATATTCCGGAAAAATACAAAAAAATGCTGATCCTTCTCGTCATCGTCTCATTCCAGATTGGAATCTGTTACCCCAGTGTACGGAGAAAATATTCAAAAAGATCGGGGTTCCAGTGATAGATCTATTTGCGTCAGAACGGGCAAAAGTCGTGATAAATTATGTATCACTGGATCAGAACGACATTCAAGCAATTTACAACGATGCCTTCTCCCAAAACTGGACTTACCCACTGGCTTGGGTATTTCCTCCGCCTTACTCAGTGCTCAAGGTACTAGCTCACCTCAACTCTGCGTCGGATGTCTTTCTAATAGTAGTCCCGAGGTGGGAGAACGTCTTTTGGAGAGCAGACCTAAAAGCCCGCGCGATAGCACCTCCATTCACAATCCGGAAACTGCATTCACAGCTAATAGATACGGTGACAGGCCTCCCACCCCCAAGAGTCCACGAGATGACATTAGTAGTATAGAAAAGTGGGGGTGGTCCCACACCTTAGTTGAATGGAATGAAGCACAGTTACAGCTCTTAAAATCCTCTTGGCGGATGCGACTCGACAAGTCTTTTTATTTGATGGCAACTAAAAAGACTTGTCGAGTCGCATGGAAAAGGTGGCTCACATGGACAAAAAAGCATACGTTAAACCCCTTCCATCCAACAGGTCAAGTTTTGGATCGCTTTCTTGCAGATTTGAGTCTTATAGAGGGATTAGCTTATAAAACTATTTTATTGCATAAATCTATGGTCTGCACGTTAAGCAACTCTGACGAATCTCCTAAATTAAGTTCCCACGTTTTAGTTACTCATATGCTATAGTCTATTGCTTTAAAAAACGCAGTAGCTTAAAAATCTGTAATTTGGAACGTCGACAAACTAGCAGAATTTATACGATGCTATTCTGTAGGCGTGAATAATGTATTTGCTACTTGTAGACATACGGCCACTCTGTTACACCTTTGTTCCGGCAGAAGAGTTCATGATCTAACTATTAGCTGTAGACTCAAAACACCTATCAGAAAATAATGATTGCCATAACCTATGGCCAATAATTGGATCCAAAACAGATACTGCCGATTATAGACAGTCTGATTGGAGACTCCTAATCACCTAATCCTACTAGCGAGAATGTAGACCCCGTATTGTGGGTGAAACGAACTATAGCTATATTAAAAGATAAACGCCAGTCAGGATGTCTTAATAATCAGTTCCTTAATTTTAGGTCTCGTACAGTCATCGCAGGGTGGGTTAAATCTCTGTTGGTAGAAGCAGAAGTAAATGCTTCGCTTGGCAGTCTTAGGTCTGCGGTAGCCTCTAAGAACTGGGTTAACAATTACTCCTTAGATGAAATACTCTCTAGGGGTAATTGGCGATCGCAGAATACCTTCACCCGCAATTACAGAAAAGTGATGCCCTGTATGCCAACCAGTTCTAGTTGTAATATATCTAGAATGTTCATCCTATTAATTAGTTACATATAGGTGTCATTGTCTTGAGTACTGAAGTGTTAGAAATGTTTATATTTGCATAATGTTCTAGAAGCAAATTAAAGTTACCTTAATCCGTCTATCCTATAATGTGATTATTAAAAGTCCTTTCTTTCGGACAGCGGTATTAATGATTACCTATAAGTTATCCATAAGTCAGTTAAAAGTCAAAACATTGTATTATGTTTTGACTTTATAATTTTATTCATTTTATTAATTGGATAAGAATAGTTCTTTGTTAAGCATTTAAGTACCTATAATAGTAATATTTTATTATTTTTTCCTTATGATGTTCATATTCCTGGGAATAACAAAGTGTATTTCTCATTATGCCCCTCTAGTTTTCTTAGTAGCATATTTACACGTTCACATTGGCGTCATTTCGCACCAGGGTGATAACAAACACGTCTCAATCTAGTAAGCTTCAAATAACGGTCAAGTGTTTAATAGCAGTGTTTTACCTAAAATAAAACACATATTAAATACTTACCTTATTTGAAGCTTACATTTAATCCCTACCTGGTGAAGATTTTCGACACAATGATCGGCGATTCACTACCACGGCTAAGCCTACATTTGGCAGCGCCACCTGGTGAGGAAACTGGGTGTGTGAAAGAGACGGACAGATACAAACAAAGGAAAGTGTGCCACTCACAATCTAGTAAGCTCCAAATAAGGTAAGTATTTAATATGTGTTTTATTTTAGGTAAAACACTGCTATTTTAAAGTTTCAGAAAAAAATGTCTTACTTTAGTTTTTTATTTTATTTTGAGAATAAGAATGAAGGTACACATAAGTTTCAATTCAATCATTTTTTGTATCATTAAATGCCCAATCGAACAGCATTCGTAGTTTCATTATGATAGCAAACGTAGTTCGGGAGATATTCGGACTTTTGTGACTTTTGTCACCACTTTTGTACATGAGAGAAAAACATTATTTTAAGCTAGACTCTAAATATTCTTTTACTGAGTAGAAACATTTTCATTTTTTTTCTTAGCAGCAGCGCTTCACCAAACGAACGAACACTAGACCAAAGAGGCAGTCACACAGCTATGAATTTGGAGAGATATACAAGGCAATTATAGCAAGGGGGACAAGATTTTTTGTCTATACATGTCGGTTCATCAGACCTGCGGTAAATGCGTACCACACTTTATGTAGTAACCGCTTTCATTTTGATAGTTCAACAACATTCATTGCGTTATTAGATGAAGCAATGGATTAGCAATATCTTTCAAAATGATTCAGATTCTGATCAATTGTGTGTTACGCAATTAGAGTGCTAGGCCTAGACAAAGTAGGTAACATTCGTAACATTCGATTAGCGATGACGCTAGTAGAAAACAAAGCGAAGCGAATAATTGAATTTACACAACGTGCTCAGAAGACATATAAAATTGAATCGTCTAATAGTGTAGGACATGATGGTTTATCCACAGAAACAATTAAATATGTATCGGACTGCATTAGTGACCATTTAAGTCACATTATTAATTTATGCATAATTCGAGGCACTTATCCGGCATACCTTAAGACTGACGTCGTAAAACCTCTGTACAAAAAAAAAATGGACGAGAAAACACGGAGTCTTATAGTATATAGTATTGCACTTGTGCCAATATTCTCAAAGATGTTTGAAATATATATATATGAACAAATTCGTAAATATTTAGTTAAACATAACATCTTAACTTAAGAAGAAAAAGGCTTTAGAAAAGATAAAACTATCATCATGGCTATTTATGATTTCTTGAATAAAGTAATTTCAAATGTTGACCATAGAATACCTGTTTGTTCAATATATTGTGATATGACTCAAGCCTTTGATTACACGTAGATCACAATATCTCGCTTGATAAATTAGAAGCTTACGGAATAAGAGGAAATTTCCTGCAGTTAATCGAATCATATCTAAAAAATCGAAAGCAATATGTAGAAATTTCACAGGTTGATCCGAAAACTAAATATGATACGGTCTAGAGGTCACGTGATAGATCAATTTCTCTCTTATTGTGTACCACAGGGGAGCGTGCTAGGCCCCCCTCTATTTATACCATATATTAATGACTTTCCCAATTGACGAAACATCATATGACTCTCTTTGCTGATGATAGTACCATTGACTGCACAAACAAACAAAATTATAATAATGATGTAACTAATACTATTAATTCAATAATGAAAGGGCTCAACAATAATAATCTCAAAATAAATATTGACAAAACCAAACTAATGGCCTTCAGTCAACGCAAAAATGAAACAATGAATATTCACCATGATAATAATAAAATAAATCAAATTCGTTTTATAATTTTTTTTTTTTTTTGCAAAATAAGCATAAAAATAAATAAATCAAGTAATCACCTCCAAATTCTTAGGCTAACCATAGACCAACGGTTAGATTGGAAAGCACACACAGTTGAATTGGCAAAGCGACTAAGCAAAACGACGTATGCTTTATATAAGCTCGCTCCAGTCATAGGAACGGACGCTATTGTTACAGCATATCATGGAATGGCGGGTTCAATATTGAGATATGTCGTTATGTTTTGGGGGAACTCAGCCAATAAGGAACTAATATTTAAATCCCAAAAAAAGTGTATTAGGGTAATGTTCGGTCTGCAATGCACAGACACTTGCTCAAGTTTTCCCTGTACATATTTGACGTTGCGGTATTTGTGAACTGTTTCCCAAGCTATCGGACTCAAACATCCGGAGTCGACGACACGTCAATATGTTATGTGCAAGACAGTCCAAGACAGCTCTGATGCATAAAAGTGTTTTTTCTGCATGGCACCAATTATATACGATCACATACCAGAATCGATCAAAATTTTAAATGTTGGTTTGTTTAAAAGACATTTAAAAAAGTTTCTCATAAGTAAATCATATTATAATATCTCGGAGTTCCTTTCGGAAAAAATATGTGGGACCTAGGTATAGATATAAGTTGTAATTTTAAATGACTTTATGATTGATTTCCTGGTACTCATCTTCATTCAGTTCATGACATGCTCTTTGGAAATATTTGGGGCTGAGCATGAGGTCCTGGGTTCGATTCCCAGGTCGGGTAACGTGTTATTGAGTTTTTCTGTATGGAATTTCTCAGTAGCATCCCGGATTCTGGATTTGTGCCCGGTTAATGGCAATAGGCTCGCCCCCTATTACATGGGACTTAAAAACATAACTGGCGAAATGTGGGTGTGCTATACGTACACCTCTGCCCAAACCTTCGGGGAAACAAGGCGTGATGTTATGTTATGTCATAATTATACTTAAATTGCCATGCTTGTACTGTATCCATTGACATATTTAACAGCCAGTGACATTTCATGTAATATGTAAGACATTTCCTATTATTGTGATTCAAATGATTCGACATTTGAAAATGTGATTTAATGATATTTTCTAATGTTATTTAGTATTATATTAAAATTATATTATTGATTATGATTTGCATGCCCATGTGACGGCAGAACATGGAGAACTAACTTTATGACAACACCTATGTACAAATTTACCCATGTTTGCAAAGAAATAAATGATTTAATGATTTAATAAGGTATCGAAATGACGCGTGATCACAGGTCATTGCGTAGTATGATAGTGAAGCGATAGCGATTGTAGAAATAGAAGCGAATGCCATGTGTCTAGGCCCTCTGGAAAACTTGATCGAAGTCGTGAAGTAAGATCAGAGGAAGTTATCCGTAGTCGTTGAATTAAGTACAGGCAGCCTGCCAACATTCACATGAGGTATAAACCGCACATCAGAGGTGACTATTTGACATTGACAGCGCCTTCATATAGTAGTAATGGGAAAGGTCGGGCAAAGCTAGTTGTAGATGGCGTGACCATAGCTAGGTCCCTACGCACTACTATAATCTTGTCATTTCGTTCATTGATTCCATTTCGTGTTCATTCATGACTTTTGTTTAATTTAAATAATTCGTTATTTTCGGTGATGTCAATATTTTAAATCGAGTATTTGACATGAAATGTGCCAGAATTATAAACATTGCATATTTCCTCGTAATCACTTTCTTCAAAATGTTTCCGACATTACCTCGAACACTGTTTTTTTTTTTTTTTATACGCCACAATCTTCTAACTTTAACTTTTCGGGAAATGGTAGATTTTCGGAGAATTTAGGAATACAACAATGCGTCATTTTTGCTCAAATAAAATTAAAACCACCTCACGCCTTGTGTTATTAGCCTGTGTTTGGAACTAGCTACGACAGCGCCATTTTGACAGTTGCCTTCCCGAAGAGGCTGACAAGAGCTAAAACGCGGTCACTGTCAAACTGCATGAAAAAGAAAGAGAAGCGCGATGACACAACGCTGGTAATTTATTGAAAAAAAAAACAATTATCTATTTAGAAAAAATCTATTGATTTGACTAATAAAATAAAACGCTATTACGTTAATGCTGACAAAAACTCAGAACTATTGCATGTATGATGATGCATGATCTTCGTGATTTTTTCTACCGAATCAAACTAGTTTTATTACGCTTTCAACACACATCTTATAGCATAAATCCTTAAAAATATCATATATTTTTCCGATTTGTTTACTACAGTGGACAATACAATAGTGAAATCCCCCCTGGATTTGGTTTGTATGAAATATTTTATTCCATTTGTTTATAATAATAGCTTGAATCTTGGGACGTATACGTACAAAAGTATATTATAAAGTTTGCTATTTTAATTTTTTCTCAAGTAGGTACAATTGGGATTCAGATTGAATTTCGGATTGAATGCTGTCAAAGTTCAAAAATAAGTCAGATATAAAGAATAACGTGTATATTAAAAGGGGTAGTTAATGCGTGGCTTGATCAACTCGAAAATTTGTTCAAATACTTTTTGAGTCAAGTTATGAAATCATGGTAAATGATTTTCCAAAATTCCACTCCTGTGGGGGTGACAAGAGGGAATACAGTTTATACGAACAATCATATTCATTTGGCAAATTAACTTGGTTAACAAATGGTTTCATACCAACCGGACATTTTGCTGAATTAATTAAAAGCATCTTTAAAAACTGTTCGCCGTGTACTCCGCGCTAAAAAGGTTGCATCACCGAAGCCCTGCAAACAATAACCTTATAAACAAGAACGTTTAAGTTCCGGAATAGTTTATCCTGTACACTTAATTATAAAAATTGGGGTTTAGTTTCAATCGTCTTTTCACAGAACGAAAATGAAAATGAAAACTTAAGCTATCCTCAATATGTTACCTATATTCACATATCAAATAAAATGTGAAATACTTAATGTAAACAAACTGCTATACAAAACCACTTAATAAAATCACTTATTTTAAAAATTCATGATCTTAAGCTTAATTGTTTTTGGTGAAATAAATCTACTTATCAATTTTTTTGAACATCTCACATGTATAAATAAAACAAATTGCTTCTAAGTTAATTGACATAGTATTGCACATCCTATTTGGCTGAAGAAGTTATTATTAATAATCGTAGCGGTTATCTTTATGTAAAATATTATAACAAATAAAAATGTTTAAATTTTTGTTATCACTTCTGACGCATTTTTTATTATTTTTAAGCCTTTATAACTTAACTTTATACTTTATAACAACAAAAATACAAAAAAAGCATTTTTTTTAAATATATTATTTCAAACCGAAATAAAAAATTGTCAATAAAACTGCGCTGCCTCATACGAGATCAATGGTTGGCGCCTACTGCTACCAGCTCATATTAGATTAACTCGAATTTTAGCAATAAACAGGCCAGGTCACGCGCATGATGCGTGTCTAACAAAAGCGACGGAAATATATTTTTGTTTCGTGCAGAGCGACGCGAGTACGCGATACGACAGTGTGTGCCGTGCAAAACTGCGATCTTTGTGGTGTGTGTCGTTGAAACACATACAGTCGTACCGTGAGTTCACAGCAATACGACTCCTAACGTGCTTATGCACTTTTGATCGCTTACTGTACCTAAGTACAACCTTTCATAACAAAAATCTAGTCTTCCTACACTGAAAGAATGAAAACAAAACTGGGTCAATTGCTTTTTTGCATCCGCGTATCAGAGGACCAAAGTATTGATGTCAAAATTAAACAAACTCAAACTCAAACTCAAAGCATTTATTTCAAATAAACCAATTACAGGCACTTTTGAATTGTCAAGGTCGGTCGGTCAGAAAAATGAAGCTAGTTGCCCATTCCAAAGCGTAGTAGGTACCTATGGAGAAGAACGGGCAAGAAACTCCACGGACACTCTTTTAAATCAAATTATGTTTACAATAGATTGGTTACATCATTCATGTTGAAATTATGCATGTGAGAACGATGCAGAACGTTAAAAGCGTCCGTTATTTAAATATGAAAACAATTCGAAACTAAAATTTAATTAAAATACGCCGTGGCAGCTAAGAGATGACCAGTCTCAACTGACGGCGCCCGTTCACGAACATGACGCATGGATTAGCACCATTCAACTCAACCATTTTGATGGGAGCTAAATGATCCAACACACTCGCCACCATCAGCGAAACATTAAAGTGAGCATGACATACTCTCAGCCGCCAGGACACATTCAAGTCAATGAAAGACGTGCCCTGTAAATGGTAGCTTTAAAGCATGTACATAGTACTCACATAATATGGCATATTGCAATTATACAGTACAAAAAAATTGAGTTTATACAATGCAAAGATTCTTGTTTTTAATCTTCAGCAGCGCCAACAGTATTTTCAAATGCTAATCAATTAGTTGATGCGTCCTTGAGGAGCAGGACCAGCGATTAGCCAAGCATTTTTATCAGCAATGTAATCCCCTAACTTATAATATGCTCGGCTGCATAGTGTGCGTTTTATACAAGATTAAAATTTGGTTTCATTCAGTTGATGTATGTGGGGAGGTATTTTATTGTAACATCTTAAACAGTACCCCATGAAAGATGAGTCTACTTTAGCCAGCCTGAAACCTGGCTGAACTAATTGGTCCCTATTTCTAGTGATATAATTGTGTCTTTCACCTCTTTTACTAAAAAGATGTAGATTTTTCCTTACGTACATGATGTTTTCATAGATATATTGACAAGGTACCGTCATGATGTTAATATCTTTGAACAATTCCCTTAGAGAGTCGCGCCTGCGGAGGCCATATATGGCTCTGATGGCTCTTTTCTGCAGAATGAAAATGGACTCGATGTCTGCAGCCCGTCCCCCTAGTAAAATACCGTACGACATAATACTATGAAAGTAACTAAAATAGACTAGTCTCGCGGTAGCTACATCAGTAAATTGACGGATTTTTCTCACAGCATATGCTGCTGAACTTAGCCGTCCTGCAAGGGATGTTAAATGAGGACCCCATTGAAGCTTTGAATCGAGCGTGATCCCCAGGAAAACAGTTTTATCGAGGAATTCTAGTTTCTCTTGATTCAATACTATCTCACAATTAGTACTTTTGACATTTGGTAAAGAAAATCTTATGCACTTAGTTTTTTTCCCATTTAAAACTAAATTATTAGCAGTGAACCAATTTTGGATCTGCAGTAAGGCAAACAAGTATTTAATTAACAGTAGACCATATGTCTTTCTTCAAGATCTGTCCTTCACTCTCAGCCATACTTAATTACTAACTAAATAATGACCACTATTCATTATTTTATTCGTATCTCTGTGTAAATTTTCGCATGTCTACAAGCAAGTGTCCTACTAAATTTATTGCGGTTTTTCCATCCAGATTTGGTTAAACTTGCAGACCTAAACTATTCTGCAAGAGTACCTCAGTGTTAGTCATCCAGTCATCTTGCTAGCAGTCACGGTAATTTTATTTTGTAGGTTCGTAGTTAGGTTTCTTCTTTTGGAATGGCATCTATTCTCTCTTGAGTGTCAGCACCATTTTACGAAGCTCGCCGCGTGCAATTTTTCCTGAAGAGGTCATAGGAAGCTGGTCCATGAAGATCACACCACCTCGTAATCTTTGAGAGTCTGATAGTTTATCTGGAAAAATAATTATATTTATAAGTATTTAAAAATGAAACAGGGTTGCTGCAAAAGGAATTGGTGCCCATTAAATTTTAAGTATGTTTGGCTACTGAATACTCTAATAACTAATAATTTATTTTCAACAGGCTCTTTTGAAATGGCAAGGTGTCAATCGGAAAAATGAAGCTAGTGGCCCATTTCAAAACGGGTAGTAGGTTCCTATGCAGAAATTGGGCAAGTAACTCCTGAACACTCTTTTAAATTTATATAAATATTGCTACAAAAGTAGATTCGGAACGGAGATTTCACGAAGTTCTCCGAATAAGTGCCAATTTCACCAATGAAACTGAACGCATTGTTATATTTTGATACTGACAGCTCTTAAACGCAGTTAAAAGGTGCAGATCGCGGTCAGTTTCGTTGGTTAAATCCGCCCTTAGTTGGCTTTGCAGCCAGGGGGGTATTAAAACGAGCAATAAACACAAATGTGGTATTCACCATCGATGAAGTAGAAATTTAAATGTAGGTACTTTGAATGGACCTGTCGGACTCAAATCTGTGTGGTTCTTTCTTCAAACGACGAAGGTAGTCGGATAGGAAACACTGACCGTCTATTTTTTATGATTATTTATTTTGGACGTTTAAAGATTTTTTACCGAATCAGAGATTAAAATGAACGCGGCTTTTCTTTATTACCGAAAGAAAGCGTTGTGGTTGATTGAATAAATAAAAAAGACACGGCACGAATTTCGCTTTGTCGCTGTTTAGAAAGTGTCATAACGTTTTATGGTATTTTTCCGCTCAATGAGCGTTTTCGGCTATACTTTATGAACCGTGGTGCGCCCGGCTGGTAGCAAGCTTCCTGTGTTCTGGCTAGAACTCACTCACTCCCTCAAATAAATAAAATAATACTTACTAGCAACCATCTCCTTAATCTCCTCCGCCGTGACGCTGGACCCTGGACTCCTCATGACGCACGCGACGGGATGCTCTCCATCATCTTCGTGAGGCACGCTGGTGACGTTGACGTCATGCACGCCAGGATGCTCCCGGATCACTTCCTCGATCTCGGAGGAAATTATCTGAAGACGAGAAACGGTTATAAGGTTATTGCTAAGTGGCACTTCCCACATCTTTGTAAAAGACGAGTTAACAAGCAAAGTGAATATCTAAAATAATATGTTAATGCGTTACTTGCCGCGTGTGATAAAGTTGTCTCTCAAAGATTTCTACGTTAGGCGTAAAAATTGAAAAGATTCGCATGTGCAACTGTGCTGCCACCTAATAAGTTAATTGACCCTAACTAGTTAATAAACACCTAATTGTAATAAGAGTGGTAGCGTTATAATCAGGGCCACCCACCCCTACCATCTTTAACCCTTTTTACCCCCAAACTCCTGCCAAACCATACTAGATCCAAACCCATCACCTATCAGGTAAGTTACCAAAAAACTACATTTTTATTTTTTGTTTTTATGATTACCAAATTACACGATTTTTTATCAGTGCTGACAGTTTTTTTTTTCATTCTCCCAACTTTACGAAATTTTTTGCGGGTTTATTAGTTAGTTTACGTTTATATTGTGTTTACAGACGAATTAAAAACTCCCACCTTTTTTAAATAGATTAATAAAAGTACACCAACTTACTTTTATTAATCTATTTAAAAAAGGTGGGAGTTTTTAATTCGTCTGTACTTTTTATTATAATATAATGTTCGCGTGTAACTTTTTGTTTATGAGCCCATTTTGCAGTATGCCATTATTGTTGCATTGGGTCCAATAAACCGATTTCAAAAGTGCCAAGAGTAATTTAATAAGATTAATTAATTAAGTCTCGCCAATTAAAAATTGTTATCAAATTAGCTAGGTAAATAATTTACTTGCTACCTACTTCTTGTTCACATTTTAGTAATTATTAATAACTGGCACTGATTAATTACTATTAAATCATAGATTTAATCTCAATTTTATTCCTCGCATAAAAGTTATCTGACTATTGAATAGTCAGCCCTTTTCAAACATAATTATTTGATGAGTAAAATATGGTGATCAACATAACAACTTATTTTTTTTAGAATACCCAATAATCCTATTAGCAACAAAATTATTAAATCGTTATTACGTAAGGTGTTAATATGCTTAATAATAATTTCACTGACTGTACGTGCTCACTTACATGGTACATCCTATATTTGATCAGCATCTTGAGCCTCTCGACGAAGAAGAAGTACCCCTCCTCATCTCTGTACAGGATGTCTCCTGTTTTGTACCAGCCGTCCTCTGAGAAACTGGCTGCAGTTTCTTCAGGGTTGTTGTAGTATTCCTGAAGGAAAGAATAGTATCGTATTAACATAATCAGCGTATAATATTCCCAATACTGGGACACAGGCCTCTTATCTGTCAGAGGGAGTGGGCCGGAATCCTTGGTTCTAGGATATGCCGGTTTCCTCACGATGTTTTCCTTCACCGTTTTGAAAGCAGTAGTGATGAAATTAAATACACAAAGTAAAGTGCCTGGGTTTGAACTCACGACCTACAACTCGTAAGTCAGACCGATACCACTGGGCCTTCGCCGCTCGAAAATAAATATAATGTTGATAAAATGCCAAAAACAGATACTGATTCACCATTTCCTTGATTTTCGAGTTCCATTTCCCACGGCAATTGTTTTTCTAGTTCCATGGTCTAAATGGTCTAAACTAATTGTAGATGGCGTGTTTGTAGCTAGGCCCCTATTATGGCCTACAATAAATTTGACGAGTTTGGTTTTATTGCACTATTTCGTTATTTTTGGTGATTTCAATATGTTTAATCAATTATTCGACATCGAAATTTTCAGGATTTCGAACCTTAAACATTTCATCGTGATTACTTTCTTCAAAATATATTCAACACAATCTCGAAATCTGTTTTTTTTTCTTTTTATCTCTACGAATAGATTTAAACTATATTTTCTAATTTTAGTTATTTTCGGAAAATATTAGACTCCAATTTCGAAGTATTATGGAACACAACAATGTGTAATTTTCGCAAAAAAAAATAAAACCACCTCACGCCATATTCATATGACGTAAAGTGGCTTTATTTTTTTTCTATACGTGCGTTTTGCCACGGTAACTATTCATTGCGTGTGAGGTAAACTTGATTAAGTTTGTTGGATTCGCATAACATTCCATCTTAGTATAATATACTGGATTCACCCCATCAGTCTGCGCAGGGCTGTCCCTTACACCCTGTATACATAGCTGTGATGTGTTGTTTTAGCTTGTTTTAGGAACTAGCTGCGACAGCGCCATTTTGGCAGTTGCCTTCCCCATTGGCGTGCGTCATGGAGAGGCATGCATGTCCAACAATGGATTGCTTGAGACTGATGCTGAAGAGTGTATTAATAAAGAAGAACATAACATCAGGCCTTTAATCTCCGAAAGGTTAGGCAAAGTTGTGCCTATAGACCACCTTCATTTCGCCAGTTATGTTTAAAAGTCCCATGTAATAGGAAGCGAGCCTATTGCCATCAACCGGGCACAAATCCAGACTCCAGGCTGCTACTGAGGACTCGAACCCAGGACCTCATGTTCAGCAGTAGTGCTTGGAAATAAAAAAGAACTCACAGCAAAACTGACTCCTTTTATCCATATTTCTCCTGGCTTGTTCGGTTCTGTTATTTCTATGCCCGTCTCTGGATCAACTAACTGAAAAATTAACATACAAATGAGATTATTTAATTAATTCTTTCTTTTTCGTTAAATATATGCTGCGACCACGACTTAGTTTCAAAACATGTGAACAAGTACCTAGTATTTTAGGCAAAAACAACTTTGAAGAAAAATCTAATTAATGTAAGCAAAATATGTTTAAACGTTTTAAAAGAATAAAGGTGGAGATTCTTGCCCCTTCTTCTTCATATGAAACTACCTTTTGGAAGGGACGCCTAGATTTAATTCTGTTAAAATGTAAATGTTGACTTTCAAAAGTGCCTTTTTGTGATTATTATTTCTACTATTTGAAATAAATGCTTTGACTTTGACTACAATTATAAACATTAATAAGAATTTATACTAGTCATTTTGAAACCAACTTAATTTACACTAGAGTATAGAAAGTTAAAACAATGTTTTGAACAGACTGTATGACCAAATTTAACAAAAAAATTCTCGAAATAAGTTACCAACCTTGACCGCCGGTAGTGAAGGCGCGGTTTTGCCGCAATTACCATTGGGACCTTCTGGGGCAACCACAAAAATTGGACCTAAAGTCTCAGTCTGTCCGTACATTTCCACCACAGTGGTACCTGGCCGCACCCTTTTCTATAAAAATAAACAAAAGTAATACGTACTAAAAAAATAACTTTCCTGAAAATTATGTACTTGTTCTTTTCTCGAGAAGGCACAAACAATACGAAATTTACTCGTCCTCAAAGTGCTTTCCTGTACATAGGCTTCCCCAAGAATTACTAGAAAGACCCGTTCCTGCGTTAGACGCAACGGATTTCCACGACCTTCACCAGTGTACCTACTTATCCGATCAACGCTTCTATGTTTTCTTCTTGTTTCTTCTTCTCTTATGTATCTATGTTAGAGGGTTTGGTTTCCGCACTTAGTCCTACATGTGGGCCATTGTACGTGGGCCATGGCGTCCGTCGATGGTTTTTATTCCAACCAGCCCACCTCCCTCCAGAAGCCGATCAAAGCTTCTGGTCTGTTGAGAACCTCTGTGTAAGATCCGAGTGTCCCGAGGATTTCTGTCCTAATCTGGGTAACGCCTGTGCACTCAAAGAGCAAGCTCTTCACAGAGGGCTGTCCGTTATGCCTATTGTGTAAAAGTGTTTATTTAGCGAGCAGTGTCCTGTGATGGTCCCCGTCACCAGGCGCAGGTCATTTCTGTTAAGACGTAATAAACGTCTGGTAAGCCTGCCATCTAAGGATGGCAAAGCTTCCTTGGACTACCTGTAGCCTGGTGTCGAGGTCCACCACCTCTCGGATTGTGTGTGGGTGGACTCCTGCAGCCACCTGCGTAGCTGGTTGAAGGGGATGGGTTCAGGCCCGCATGCCTACGTGCTGGATGCTCTCCTGCCTAATTCGTCAGCTGCGTCATTGCCCAGCGATCCATTGTGTCCTTTTATCCATTGCAGTGTCACTGTGTTGCGGTTTAATACCGTTACTCGTTCTAGATCCTTGTGACATTCTAGTATTATACTTGAGGTAATATATTTTTTCCTCAATGATTGGAGGACTGAGGCGCTGTCGGAGAGTATACGTATATGTGTGTCCGCAACTTTCCTCGTTTCTATGGCATACGCCGCTTGTATAATGCCCACACACTCCGCCTGATAGACGGTGTTGAACATTCCCAGCGGATTTGATATGTTTATGTTGAGGTTATGTGAAAAGACTCCAACTCCGGTCCCAGATCCGGCCTTCGAGCCGTCGGTGTATACTCTCATCTCGTTCGGGCTTGAGTAGTCACACTGTTCTTCCGAGAGAACGATGTTGTAGTGCTTTTGGAAGTAGTGTTGCTTCGGGGTTTTGTCGCAGGGTGATGCTAACATTGGCTGTCGTTTGACTGCATCCTCCTTTATGCGTGTGTGCCTGACCCTAGAATCTTTGCTTAGGGTTCCCGATATATGGAGCCTAAAGGCAGCCAGGGTCGTCTCCTCCCGCACGATGAGGTGTAGGGGTGGCAGCCCAAGCATTGCCTGTAGGGCAGCAGTGGGTGTAGTTCTCATGCAGCTAGTGATTGCTACACAAGCAAACCGCTGCAGTTTTTCGAGATCTCTTTGGGCTGTGCTCAGGTCTGTCCTAGGCCACCAGACCAACGAGCCGCACGTGATAATTGGTCTAATGACAGTAGTGTATATACAGTAGGTTACCTTGGGGTTAATCTCCCAGTTTCTGCCAAGCATTCGCTTGCACTGCCACAGAGATATGCTGGCTTTTGTAGTGATGTAGTTGGTGTGTTTTGCCCAATTCAGCTGTTTGTCCAAATAGATGCCTAGGTATTTGGTTTCGGTTGATAGGCTTAGAGTAGTTCCGAAGAATCGTGGCAGTTGTAGTGTCGTCAGTTTCCTCTTTTTTGTAAAGAGGATCAGTTCGGTATTTGTGGGGTTGGCGGATAGCTGGTGTCTGTTGCACCAGTCCTCTACTATTTTCAAGGCTTGGCGCATAAGGTTGCATAGGGTATTTTCGTGGGTGCCATTTATTATTATGGTTATATCATCGGCATAGCCTACAGTAAAGTAGCCTTTGTCATTGAGTGTTCTGATGAGGCTGTCTACAACCAAGTTCCACAGAAGTGGCGAGAGAACGCCCCCCTGCGGGCAGCCCTTCGCCACAATGGCCCTTGTGGTGTCGTTCACTGTTACCTGTACAGCTCTCAATTTGAGCAAATTTGTGATCCACCCGCTCAGGGTCGGGTCTATATTGTGTCTGTCAATGGCCATGTTGATGCTACGAAACGTGGTTTTGTCAAAGGCGCCCTCGATATCAATGAAGACGGCTAGTGCTGAGCATTTGTGGTCCACCGCGCATTCAATCTTGGAAACTACGCTATGTAACGCAGATTCCGTTGATCTGCCTGTGGAGTACGCATGTTGTTGTTTGTGAAGTGGTTTTGCCTGAAGAGGTCCGTCTCGAATATATCTATCACAGAGTCTCTCTCGAGGGTTTTCAGTAGGAAGGATGTGAGGCTTATGGGCCTATAGGCCTTGGGTTGTGTGTAGTCGGATTTGCCTGGTTTTGGGTATGAAAATGACTTTCACTTCGCGCCAAGCTAGGGGTATGTGTCTGAGTGCTATACAGGCCCGGAAGGTCTCCACCAGGCATGGTGTCATTATATCATCCCCCCATTGTAGGAGGGCTGGGAAGATGCCATCCAGCCCAGCGGACTTATAGGGCTGAAAGGGGTTGATGGCCCACTTTATCCGGTCTTCTGTTACTATATTGCGGGCTCTAGACCAGTCTTGATCCGTTGGGGTCCATTCTGGTTCAGCTTCCCACACCTTGTCCGCTAGGAGTTTGCAGTCTGGGAAGTGAGTCTCGAGGAGGATCTTACTGGTTTCATGGTCAGTTAGTGTGTATGAGTTGTCGGGTTTTTTCAGCGCGCCGAGGGTTCGGTCCTGATAGGGTTTTCCTTACCCTTGCGGCTTCATTATTGGTTCCGATGGATTCAAAGAATTTCCGCCATGCTGTTCTTCTGACAGTTCTGATTTGCTTTTTGTATGTATGTTGGGTCTGTTTGTATGACTCGTAGTCGTCTGGGAGTCTGGTGTTTTTGGCTCTGTTGAATTGCTTACGTAATGCATCTCCTATGTATGAAATCAATTTATGTTCGTTAGTCTCGCTAAAACTGGCTCGACCGATTGTTTTGAAACTTTGTAAGTTGTTTTGTGTGCGCTGGAGAAGGTTTTAAAAGCATTGATTTGCACGTACGGCATTATTTTCTACATATATTAAAGTATACTTATATTGAAGTCGCTCTTTGGTGTCGGTTTGTGTGACCGCGTTTTGCTTCTAAACCACGCAACGGGTTTTGATGCGGTTTCCACTAATTTTAGAGAATTTATTACGGAAGGTTTATATGTTTATAGTACAATAATGTAAAATAAAGAGTCTTGATGTTATGTCAAGATGAAAAACCGCGCGAAGCGGACACGGGTCACTAGTACATGAAAACCTTAATACGAAACTTTACACACTTACCAGTAACTCATTATGAACATCCTTATGTATTTTCCCTCCCGTCAGCACAATGCGCTCGAAACAAGTGAAGTCACATTTCTTCTTGCTCTTGATTAAGGAAGTCGCAATAGGGGGACTCAGGAAACCAAATATAGGCTAAGAGAGGTAGAAAAATCTATTTTAGACCAACTTTAACTTCTCGCTACCTATTTGCTGTATGAGTATGAAAAAAAAACAGTACTTGGCCTAACATTAACGTGAATGACGCAAACGCTCTGCGTTCTCTTTCAATGTCCAAGTTATCTTTCAAATCTTTAGTGACTATATGAACCAAGTACTTAAAATGCTTGACATGCATCACCAGGGGAACGTAGTGTGGGCTCTTATTTTTCCCAACAATGACCAGCGGCTCACTATTAACAGAGACCTCCTCAAGAAATAAACCTCAGAAAGAAAGAAAGAAAGAAAAATGCGTTCATTGGCATTACTTACAACACAAAAAAATACACCTTAAAACTATAAAAAACAGAAAATAATTATAGTAATGCCAAAATGGCCTCAGCTCAGCATAATGTCAGATGAAAACACAAGGTGACATCTGACGCTGGTTTTCAGCTGCAACCCACGAGTGCCATATGCCAGAATACTAAAACACTGAGAAGTGTGTGTCCGTTTTAATGGCATACATGTGTGTGTGCAAACCATGTCTTTCAGCAAACCCTTCACATATAGCCAGCACCCTTCTCAGACCATTTTTCGACGGGCTGAGCGCCACAAAGTCGTCCGCGTAGCTGATGTAATTAACGTACGTGTCATCAATGCGACATAAAAAACGTTACTCAAATCCTCGATCAGTTCAGTCATATAAATATTAAATTTATTGCTTGATTCCGGCTATATGTGATCCCATGGTTAGAGTGAGATATACGAATATGGCCTAAAAACTGAAACTTTTAACATCTACCATTTCAACTATAACAAAACAAAACATTTATCCTGGGGCACTCAGTAATAGTGTAGCTTTATATTAGCGTAGGTTTTTTGTAATCGGATCTGTTCTTCCAGAGAGGTACCTCTTAAAAATAAACAAACAATTTTACTTTTATGACATTTGAGAGCAGACGAGTAGCGTCAGCAAATAACATACACACGCAGACACACACTCACACTTCCGACTTCACCATTGTGTCGGACGGTACCGAGAGCTTCTGCGCTTACACACACATTCATAGCGTGTTTGAACACTCTTGGGAACCACAAGAAAAGCGCGCGTCGCTTCGTGAGATAAAACAATTAAAACACTGATACCTTATACTGATTAATGAGATCGATGATGTGTTCTGTGGTCGTAGGATTGGAGGTCTGCAGCTTCGTCTCTCGCAACAGGGGCGAAGATATGGCTCCGATGATACCTGACACCCACTGCACTGGGGATATATTAAGACCCATTTTGTTTTCGCCGTTTGGTCTGCAAGAGAACACGTTATTTCATTGTAATTACCGGGATACGGTGCTGACTTGACTACCAAAGAGGGACCACTTTAAAAGCATCCAAACATCAGGACTAACGATTAAAAACCGGCCAAGTACGTGTCGGGCTACGCACAATGAAGGGTTCCGTAGTTAGTATGAATTTATCGCCCCAAACGGGCAAATCGACCCATTTTTTTTCTGCTATAGGCGGTTTCTATAGCAGTTGGGCTAATCGACAACTCCAGAAAAATGTATTAGGCAATTGGCGCATGTTGTATGCCAAACGTGTGAGGGTCCACTCCGCTCAAGGGGAACAAAAAACCTACGCGCGAGCCACGAAGGATATACCTGCGCGGCTGGCCGTGGCGATCTGCTTCCCTACCCCATCCAGAGACCTGACAAGGGAAGAGTCAGAACTCATAAAGTCAGGCCTCGAAGACCTGTTAATGAACACGGACTCGACGACACCACTCCCCTCCTTCCGCGGATACCCACGGGCAGCGGAAGGCACCGTGCAGATGTGGTGCGAAGACGACTATGCCCTGACTTTGTTGACGTAGAATGCGCCCAAAATACGACTACCAAACACCGACCTCACACTTACGGTACTACGACAATCCGACGTGCCCACCAGTGTCCGAGCCTCGCTTTTCGTCCCTCGTTACGGAGGTGACGTGGCCCGGCTCCAAAGTGTTCTGATCCGTCAGAATACTTGGTATGATATCGCCAGGTGGTCGCTGTACAGGGCAACTACCGTTGGTGGCAACAACTGTGGGACTTTTTTGACCCTGGGTGTGCCATCGGAGGAAGTGGAAAAGGTCTTGGCTCGGGAGCGACGGATATCGTACCTTCTTGGGTCGATATACGTACGCTTCTGGCCCACGACCTCGCCCGTCGACACAAAAACCGACAGTACTGAAGTGAAAGAGACAGCACCGACACCGACACAGACGACCGAATCAGACATCGCCCACCTCGAGGAGGTCATGGGCCGTGCGGCAATGGCCGATATCGACACCATATCGCCCGGATCACCTGTCTGGAACGAGCAACTCCTCGCCTCGTCGCCATGTAACCTACAAACCGACCAAGCCAGAGTGGAGGAAGCTGAGATACCGTCCGATGGATCCATCTCCTACGAACTCCACCCTACTGTCTTGAAAGCCCATAAACATTATACAGACCAACCTCCAGCATATCCAAACTGCCACGGCTAGCTTGTGCAACGCATTGGAGGACAAACCCCGAACCATCGCACTGATCCAGGTACCGTGGATCAGGAACAATAGAATATGCGGCCTTTGCAACATCGGAGGTGCTAATTCTCAACACACACAATTCAGATAAACCAAGAACCTGTGCCTACACCCCAATGAAATTCCTACCACACCACTCACTCAGTTCTGTTTCAGAGGCCTGAAAGCTGTCAGGCTCCAGACCGTAGGCGACGTTCCCGATGTTGTATTGGCCTCCGTATACATGCCAGGCGAAGACGCAAACTGCCCGCCAAAAAAGATGACCGACCTGGTACAACACTGCGAACGCGCCAACCTAGACCTGATCATCTTTTTTTTTTTTTTTTTTTGTTCCCGGGGTGGAATATCCTCATGGATGTCCTCCGCCCTTGGGCGGGCGGAGGGGTCTGTCAGACTCTTACTGACTAAAAACCACCCCGGTGTTCCATCTCACACCTACGCCGGGGTCGTGGGAACACATAATTCTTTCGCAACCCCGGCTGGTGCCGGCCCGCTTGCACGGGCCCCGTCTCGGGCGGGGGGAGTGAGGTGTACTGCCCCCGCAACGTCTGTGAGCGGCGCACGCGGAACACCGCCGCCTTCTCGGGTCCTGATGTTGGGGGGCAACGGATGTCCCCGAATCCGTCGCCCCTGTACCCATTTAGGGGGGCCGGAAGAGGGCGTTATCCGCCCTCCTCCGACGCCCGGTGCGTCTGCTGCGGGCCGGGTCGAGAGTCGAGATCTCTCTCTCCCTTTCCGCAGCCTCCTTCCGCGAGATGACCGTCTGGCAGAAGGAAACCACCGCGTCCCAGGACTCGACGCTGCCGACCATCGAACTCACTACGGTTGGCAGCGACAGGTCACTGCCTACTTCGGTGATGAGGGCACGGCGAGGCTCCTCCCAAGCGGCACACTCTGCCAGCGTGTGCCACGCCGTGTCCTCCCGGCAGTCGACGCAGTGGTGACACCGGGCGTCCGGCTCCCTGTTTATGCGACACAGGTACTTCCCGAAGCAACCATGCCCCGAGAGCACGTGCGTCGCCCGAAACGTCAGGGAGCCGTGCCTTCTCCCGAGCCAGTGCTCGACGCACTGGCCGGATCGCCTCGATGGTGCTGAGGCCGGCGGTAGGACGTGACAGCCTCACCCGCCATTCCGTCACCAGGACCTCGCGGAGCTGCAACCGACGCTGCTCGACATGTTGCTGCATCGGTCGCTCGCCCCGCTCCCGCGCTTCCTCGCGCCACCGGTACAGTGACGCGAGCACCTTCGCCTCCAGGTCCTAGGGCGGCGATCCGGCCAGTGCACAACCCGCCTCGAAGGAGATCGTGCGATACCCCCGAATGACTCTGACGGCCATCGCTCGCTGCGGCTTGCGCAGGACAGCTATGCTGCCGGCCGTCAGCTCAGACGCCCAGATCGGCGCTCCGTAGAGCGCCATGGATCGCACGATCCCCATATAGAGCCGCCTACAGGCGGCGCTCGGGCCCCCCAGATTGGGAAGCAGCGTTGCCAGCGCCCCGGCCGCGCCCAACAACTTGGGCGCCAGCCGCCGGAAGTGGGGTCCGAAGTCCCACCGGCTGTCGAGCACCAATCCCAGATATTTCATGGTGGGCTCGACAGCGATCCGGACCCCCCCGACCACAATGTGTGATCCAGCCGGCGGCGCCCGCCGGGGGCCATGAAACACCATGGCCTCCGACTTGCTGAGGGCCACCTCCAGGCCGAGGCGCCGTATGCGGCTCACCGTCAGTGTGACCGCCGCCGTCGCGAGCAACGCTGCCTCCCTGTGCGAACTCCCCCGGGCCGTGACCAGCGTGTCGTCCGCGTAACACGTCCGGTCAGCGCCCGGCGGGAGCTCGCCCCTCAGCACCCAGTCGTACCCGATGTTCCACAGGAGCGGTCCCACGACCGATCCCTGTGGAACACCGCACGACACCTGGCGCTGGTTTCCGCCATCACGTCCCATGTAGGTGACACACCTCCCGGCTAAGTAAGCCCCCACGATGCGGCGGAGGTAGAGAGGCACGCGGTGGTACCGCAGTGCCTCCCGTATGCAGCTCCAGGGCAGGGTGTTGAAGGCGTTGGAGAAGTCCAAGGACGGTGCCACCACCACCCCGCCCCGGGACACTGTTTCCTCCGCCAGGACTCTCACCCTCAACACAGCGTGGATGGTAGAGCGTCCATGCCGAAAGCCGAATTGGCCCTCGTCCAGGTCCGGCCCCTCTCTGCACAAGTGGCCGACGAGGCGGGCTGCGAGTATGCGCTCGAACAGCTTGCCCACCTCGTCGAGCAGCACTATGGGCCGGTACGCAGACGGCGAGTCGGCAGGGCGCCCCGCCTTCCTGAGCAGGACCAGACGTCCAATCTTCCACAGACTGGGAAACTGGCCCGCTCTGGGTCTGGGCGGAGACGTCGAAACGGATGTAACGATGATCCGACAACGTCTCCACCTCCACGGCGACACGCCAGTCGCGAACACGGCCTGCGACAACAGGGCTAGCGAACGACACGTCCACTATAGAACCACCCCGCTGCCGCACGCACGTGTGAACCGATCCCCGGTTCAAGACGGCCAGGCCAGTCGTGACCAACCACTCCTCCAGTGCCTCACCCCTAGCATCGGTCGCCGGAGATCCCCACGCCGTAGACTTGGCGTTGAGATCCCCGAGCAACAGCACCGGGCGAGGATGAAGTCAGCCCACGACGGCACCCAACTCGACAAGGAAACTCTCGAAGTCGGCGAGACTCTTGTTGGGCGAAAAATACGCTCCAACGACGCCAACGCCATCTGCGAGGGCGGCTACCCAGCCGTGCCCCCGAGACGGGCTGACGAGAGCCCTGCCAATGATGGCCACCAAACCGTCCAGGTCTCCCACCCAGTTATCCCTGGGCGGGACCCAGTACGGCTCGGCGACCACGGCCACGTGAATCGACCACTCTGCCATGCTCTGGAGCAAGAGATCCTGAGCTCTGGCACAGTGGTTGATGTTGCCCTGGAGGAAATGGTAGAGCGCCGTTATGCGCAATCCATTCCCTCCGCACCATTCTTAGGCCGGGAGTCGGCCGGAGGGCAACCAGGCTGAGGGGGGGGTAAAGAGCCCCCGGCAGTCTTGGCAAACCCTCTCTTCTTCTTGCTGGCGGGCGCGCCACACGCCTTACCGCCCGCTGTGTGCCCAGCGGGCCTCCCCGCAGCTGTACAGAGGCTGCAGTTTGGCGCCGCGGAGCACTGGGCCGCCTTGTGGCCGGGCTGGCCGCAGCGATAGCACTGCTCGCTGCGGTCAATTGCGGCGGTGCACCGTGCCTTAACATGCCCCACGTCCAGGCATCGGTAGCACCGCAAGGCTCTGGGCCGCAGCAGCTTCACCCTCGCTGCAACACACCCTACTAACAGACGCCCAGCGTCAGCGACCTTATTCGCCGCCGCCACCGGGCACCGCACCCAAATCGTGCCTAGCCCGGAAGCGTCGGCGCGTATGTCGCCCGTCCGCACGTCTCCTGGCGGACATCCGCCGACTCGGGCGACGGCCACCACGACTTCAGCCGGGGTCGTCGAGTCGTCCAGGCCATCGACGCGCAGCTCAGCGGTCTTCATCGGCCTGGATACTCGTCGTCGTCCGGGTTGAGGACCTCCCTCAGCTTGGTGGCCAAGATGTCCGCCTTTTCCCCGCTAGAGGCACCCGACACCTCGAGCAGCCGCGCCCCCGTAATCGCCGGACTCATTCTGAAGCCGGACGGTGTGCCAACGGAACCGTGCCTTTCCCCGTTTGTTGAGATTAGCCGCCAGCGCCAATTGTCCAACAGAACCGGTGGGCGATTGGAGCTGACGTTGCCCAGGATGCGCCACGAGGAGGCTCTTCAACTGCACCCCAGACCTGATCATCTGCACCGACTCAACGCTCACCACCCTCTCTGGGGCAGCGACGCAGCGAACTCTAGAGGGGAGGTACTATCCACCTATTTATTCTCTACTAACCTTAACATTGTTAACCGTGGTGCTGAACCCACTTGGGTCACAGTCCGAGGACAAACAATCATAGACCGCAGACCCTTGCAACAGAAAATGCGACAACCTTATCACAAACTGGCACGTATCCGAAGAACCTTCTTGCTCAAACCACAGAAGGATTCGCTTTACATTAACTACCAATGCAAGTAGGGGTAAGGGTTCCGCCTAGGCACTAGTTGTGCCTAGGCGGAACCCGCGGCGCATCAATGTACCCGTGTATAAGCGCCTCCTAGGCTCCCTACTAGGCAGACACTTATCACTAGTAACCACAAGAGACCCCGCACAACTAGAATACACCATGAACAAACTATCAGAATATATAACCGAAGCATACCATGCATGCTGCAAACTAAGAGCGCCAAAAACCAACAGCGAGAGGAACCCATGGTGGAACGCTGAAATGAGTAAACTAAGAGTCGCATTAAGTAAGCAATTCAGCAGAGCCAAAAACACCAGACTCCCGGGCGACTGGGAGTCAAACAAAGAGACCCAAAATATATATAAAAAGCAAATCCGAACTGCCAGAAGAACAGCATGGCGGAAATTCTGTGAATCAATCGAAACTAATAATGAAGCCGCAAGGGTAAGGAAAATCCTATCAACTGATCAGGAGCGACCCTCGGCGCGCTGAAAAAAGGCCGACAATTCATACACACTAACTGACTATGAAACCAGTAAGATCCTCCTCGAGACTCACTTCCCAGAATGCAAACAACTAGAGTACAAGGTGTGTGAAGCTGAACCAGAATGGACCCCAATGGATCAAGACTGGTCTAGAGCCCGCAATATAGTAACAGAAGACCGGATAAAGTGGGCCATCAACACCTTTCAGCCCTATAAGTCAGCAGGGCTGGATGGCATCTTCCCAGCCCTCCTACAATGGGGGGTTGACATAATGACTACATGCCCGGTGGAGACCTTTCGGGCCTGCATAGCATTCAGACACATACCCCTAGCATGGCGCGAAGTGAAAGTCATTTTCATACCCACACTAGACAAATCCGACTACAAACAACCCAAGGCCTATAGGCCAATAAGCCTTACATCCTTCCTACATAAAACCCTCGAGAGACTCTGTGATAGATACATTCGAGACGGACCTCTCCAGGCAAAACCACTTCACAAACAAAAAATGCGTACTCCACAGGCAGATCAACGGAATCTGCGTTACATAGCGTAGTTTCTGCTAATGTTCAGCACTAGCCGTCTTCATTGATATCGAGGGCGCCTTTGACAAAAAACACGTTTGGTAGCATCAACATGGCCCTCGACAGACACAACATAGACCCGACCCTGAGCGGGTGGATCACTAATTTGCTCAAACTGAGAGCTGTACAGGTAACAGTGAACGACGACGGGCTGCCCGCAGGGGGGCGTACTCTCACCGCTTCTGTGGAACTTGGTTGTAGAAAGCCTCATCAGAACACTTAATGACAAAGGCTACTTATATAACCATAATAATAAATGGCACCCACGAAAATACCCTATGCAACTTTAAGCGCCAAGCCTTGAAAATAGTAGAGGACTGGTGCAACAGACACCAGCTATCAACCAACCCCACATAGACCGAACTGATCCTCTTTACAAAAAAGAGGAAACTGACGACACTACAACTGCCACGATTCTTCGGAACTACCCTAAGCCTATCAACCGAAACCAAATACCTAGGCATCTATTTGGACAAACAGTTGAATTGGGCAAAACACACCAACTACGTCACTGCAAAAGCCAGCATATCTCTGTGGCAGTGCAAGCGAATGCTTGCAGAAACTGGGGGATTAACCCCAAGGTTCTTCTGGCTATACACTACTGTCATTCGACCAATTATCACGTACGGCTCGTTGGTCTGGTGGCCTAGGACAGACCTGAGCAAAGCCCAAAGAGATCTCGAAAAACTGTAGCGGTTTACTTGTGTAGCAATCACTGCTGCATGAGAACTACAGCCACTGCTGCCCTACGGGCAATGCTTGGGCTGCCACTGCCACCGCTACACCTCATCGTGCGGGAGGAGGCGACCTCGGCTGCCTTCAGGCTCCATATATCGGGAACTCTCAGCAAAGATTCTAGGGTCAAGCACACACGCATAAAGGTGGATGCGGTCAAACGACAGCCAATGTTGGCATCACCCTGTGACAAAACCCCGAAGCAACACTACTTTCAAAAGCACTACAACATCGTTCTCTCAGAAGAATAGTGTGACTACTAAGGCCCAAATGAGATGAGAGTATACACCGACGGCTCGACCGTCGGTGTATACTCTACTCTCATCTCATACCGGATCTTGGACCGGAGTCGGAGTCTTCTCACATGACCTCAACATAAACATATGAAGTCCGCTGGGAATGTTGAACACCGTCTATCAGGCAGAATGTGTGGGCATTATACAAGCGGCGTATGCCATAGAAACCAGGAAAGTTACGGACACATTATACGTATACTCTCCGACAGCACCTCAGACCTCCAATCATTGGGGAAAAATTAATTACCTCGAGTATAGTACTAGAATGTCACAAAGATCTAGAACGAGTAACGGTATCCAACCGCAACACAGTGACACTGCAATGGATAAAAGGACACAGTGGATCGCTATACAACGACGCAGCTCACGAACTAGCCAGGAAAGCATCCAGCACGTTGAACTGCGGGCCTGAAGCCATCATACCCATCCCCTTCAACCAGATACGCAGGTGGCTGCAGGAGTCTACCCACACACAAGCCGTGAGGTGGTGGACCACGACACCAGGCTGCAGGCAGTCCAAGGATGCTTTGCCATCCTTAGATGGCAGGCTAACCAGACGTGTATTACGCCTGGACAGAAATGGCTTGCGCCTGGTGACGGGGACCATCACAGGACACTGCTCGCTAAATAAACACTTTCACACAATACGCATAACGGACAGTCCTCTGTCCAGAGCTTGCATGGAGACGGACGAGACCGTCGCGCACGTGCTCTTTGAGTGCACAGGTGTCACCCAGATTAGGACAGAAACCCTCGGGACACCCGGATCTTACACAGATGTTCTCAATAGACTAGAAGCTTTGATCGGCTTCTGGAGGGAGGTAGGCTGGTTGGACTAATAACCATCGACGGCCGCCATGGCCCACGTACAATGGTCCACATGTAGGACTAAGTGCGGAAACCAAACCCTCTAACATAGAACATGTTATATTAAAAAAAAATAAAAAAAAAATAAAAAAAATATTGTGATGAATGTTCATGCCTGCTCTGCATGAGAAGGGGCCTTTGCTCTGCAGTGGGACAGTTTTATTAGGCTGCCATTATAGGTAAGTATAATTATTATTTTATCAATCAATGTTATTCTGAAAACCCCGACATATAGCATAGGAAATAAGCAAAGAAGTTACTAAATTACTTACAGATGTGAACTGGGTGAGAATATGATTTTCAACACCTCTAGTTTTTTCATAAACGAACTGTGTGTGAACGCAGCAAGTTTGACGACGCCTGACGTGCCACCCGTGCTGATGAGCCACGCATAGTGCTTGTTCTGGTCTATTATCACAGGCCTAAGAACAAAAACATTTCAAGGTTAGTCTGTATTTCCATAAACCTAAAGTCCAAAATCACGCGTTTCATCTTGATATAGAACAAAGCGACTCTGAGGACCGAATGGATGTGGTCACTGGGGCCCAGAGATGTGACTTTGGAAAATGGACACCTCGGAAAACTATTTTTAAAAACACTTAGGTTAAATATTATTGGGGAACCAGATGAGTGTGTGAAAGTGGAACGAAACATCTTGATTACATCTAAGTATTACTGAGTTATTACGGTATCTCCACATCAGGCTAATGAGCCGCTCGCGAGCTGCTCGTGCGCTGTACGCATGCAGTGCGCGGGGCGCACGCGCGCGGCTCTTGCACCGTTCGCGCACGGCGCGTAGATGGCGCGCGAGCAGCGCGCGGGTTGGCGCAGGAACGGCGCGGTGGGCGAACTTGAGATGCACGCGTGCAGCGCACGAGCAGCTCGCGAGCGGCTCATTCGAGGTGTATTCGCCAGATGTGGACACATCGTTACGATTATGTGCAAGTACTTGGTCAAGATACTCTAAAATAATGGTCGGTAATAATCACATTATGATTCTTTCAAAATGAAATGCTTACAGAAATTCCTCTTGGTTCTCCTTATCGTCATACTTTTCGATGAAGTTTGCCAGGCAGTGCTTTCCTTCATCAAAGCAGATGACTTCTGTGTTCAAGCCCAGTTCTTCCTTAACAGCGTTGTAGGTATTCAGGAGTTCTTTCTGACAGAATGCTACTCTTGGAGAGCAAATTTTGAACAATTTCTGTATTTCGACTGTGAACAATTTTTAAATTAGTTAGTTACTTGACTGTGGCTCGTGGTTAACTCTGAAATAAGAAGTAATAAAATTGCATGGACTCGTCATATGCTAGTTTTAACTCAAATCGAATGATAAGATGTGGCTTTGGTACTTTTGCAGTCTTGAGAAGTATAATCTACACTTGTTTAGCCGCACAAAGACTTAACAATTATAATTATCTGAAGAACTTCGATAAAAATGTCAACAGTTAAAAACGGTTTGTTGAGTCGACACACTAGATGGCGTTTTACCATTTCGACCGATTTCTACATCGCTGTGTCAAGAGTCTCGGCCGATAACCTAGGGTCTTCGAACTAATAGTTTTTGTTAACCACTATAAATCTAAGGAGTAACCACTACATCAGCGAATAAAAGAAACTTGAGGTTAAGTGTCGGTTTTTCTGGTCCGAACTCCCAGGTAGAAAGTGAAATATTCTTTCATTCAAACCACAGTTATAAATATTATTTCATTCACACCCAAAGTGAGGGTTATTCATGGTCCTTCGAGCCGGATGTGGCAAGAGCTGTTCCAGTCCAGCGATATCAGGTGTGTTCTCCTATTGGACGGAGAATCGTCATCCCCATACGCTCCTGCTGAGTGATCTTGAATGTTGATAGAGGGAATTATCAACACCGTATCCAGTTGCGGGAAGTACGGAGGAAGGAGTACCAAGCAAGCTGCAGACGACTAAGGTCGTAAGGAAGTTAGTGAAAGTGCCGAAAAAACGTGAGTAGTTTGTGATTTCTTGTGTTCCAAGCAAAAGTGAACTATATTGCCTAGAAGATTTAAACTTATAGCTTTTATTAGTATAATATTTGAACTTAGGATAATTAAATGTGTGCATGTTTAGACTTAGCTATATTTTATAGAATTGTGTTTAGACGGGGAACCTATGTCCGATATTTTTGTAAATTATTAAGTGTCAAAGACTTAGACAATTTTCTTTGTTTTCGGACTTGTAAAATTTTCGGTAACTTTTTGGACTTAGAAAGGTTTCTTTGTTTTTGGACTTGTAAAATTTTCGGTAACTTTTTGGACTTAAAAAAATTTCTTTGTTAACATTGACGTGCAACTTTTTATATATTTTTTCTGGACTTTTAGATTTTTTAAAGAACTGTTTATTTTGTAGTTTGTTTGTAATTACTTTAATATGTCTTTGCAGTCAGCCACTAAAGTACAGGATTATATTTACACTCGGTTGATAAGAGCTAAAGCTAATTTTAAAAAGTCGCCAAAGGAATGGATTACCAAGCAATATAAAGAAACCAGATTTGAAATTGTTGAAGAGTTGTGGGCACAATTGAGTTTTACGCATGACACAAATCATAAAGGATTTTGAACCTAAGGAATTAGTATCTTCACCCTACACTGCAAAGGAAGTATATTTTAATACAGAAGAAACATATTTAGACTTAAAATGCGAGTTGAAAACTGAATTAAATGAGATTAAGGGTGATTAAAGGTGATATTTCTCTGGTGGTGGGTTCATCGTCAAATAATGTTTTCGAAGGCAAAGGCACATACATAAAATTGTCCAGAATTCCAACATTTTCTGGGAAATATACCGAAAGGCCGACCTTCCGAGATTTGTTTGTATCGGCAATACATAAAAATAGCACTATTGATAATGTTCAGAAGTTACACTATTTAAAAAGTTATTTGACTGGGGAAGCCGAGCAGCTCTTACGTTATATACCAATTTCAGAAGCAAATTATGAAAGATGCTGGACCCAATTGGAGACCAGGTATAACAATAAGAAATATTTGTCCCACTATATTTTGAAAAGACTGCTCAGTCAAAAGAACATAGTACAAACGTCAGCTAGTGCTTTAAAGGAGTTAATGGATACAAAATCCGACTGCCTAAATGCACTTGCTAATCTAGAGATTGATATAACTTCATGGGATATTTTGATCATTCATATCATAACTTTGAAACTAGATTCAGACAGTAGAAAGGATTGGGAACTAAAGGTAACTAGCAACACCGATTCAGATAAGCTGCCTACATTTGAACAGTTCAAAGAATTTTTAACAAGCCGGTATAGGGCATTTGAATTCTTAGAAACTAAGCCAAATAAAACTTATGTTAATGTTAATAAGGCAAAGGTTTTTCACACGGCAATCAATGCGGCCATGGTTTGTCCGCTTCGTAATAACGAGCATAAAATAAGAAATTACAAGCAATTTGTTAGCCAGGATGTAGATACTCTGCGTAAGTTTGTGCAAGATCACAACTTATGTTTTAATTGTTTGGGGCATAACCACTCTGCCAGGTATGTAAGCGGAGACATCACTCCTTGTTGCACCCTAAAGGTGAGCAGGAGTCTAAGGGAGATATGGGAATTTCGTCGAGCGATAGTGTATTGCAGACGAAAGAACATACACACATGGTTGGAATAGAAACTGAAAACAAGGTAACATGTTTTTCGAAGGGCACAGCAAGTACCCAAGTGCTATTAGCCACGGCTCTAGTGAGGGCTGTATCGGAAAATGGGGCTAGGTAAACAATCAGAACCTTGTTAGATTAAGGCTCACAGGCGTCTTTTGTGACAGAACATACTGTTCAGAGTTTAGGGTTACAGATAAAACTAGCTATAGGTTTAATAGCTAGTAACGACGCAAAAAAATAATTATTCCTAAATTCGGTTGTTGAGGTTAAAATTCAGTCCAGGGACGATCCATATATATGAGGAAATTCCATATCAAATTAAAAAGGAATGGTTTACTTACCGGCAGGAGTTGAAAGGCTTAACGGAATTTTCAATACCGCGATGGGTCAAAATGAAACCTGGTGAGAAGCAGGTTGACTTGCATAGATTTTGCGACGCGTCCAAATCAGTATACGCCGCGGTAGTTTATGCACGGTCGGATACTGACGGTAGCGTTTACATAACTTTGCTCACGGCTAAAACGAATTCGCACCAATAGAAACGGTATCAGTGCCTCGATTAGAGTTGTGCAGAGCAGTCCTCCTAGCAAAGCTGCTTTCTGAAGTCTCCATAGTGATGGGAATCGGTAAGTCCAATTTGTACTATTGGACCGATTCAGAGATCGTGTTAGCGTGGTCGAATAGTCATCCCAGAAAATGGAAATCATTCGTGGCAAATCGCGTTTCTGAAACTTTGAACATCAGTGAACCACAGCAATGGAATCATGTTCATTCAAAAAGCAATCCTGCTGATTGCGCATCACGGGGTTTATATGCGTCGGAATTTATTAATTTTAAGTTGTGGGTAGAAGGTCCTGGGTTTCTGAAGGATAAAAATAATATATTTAGCAAACGCAAAGCAGTATCAACTAATATAGAAGAAACGTGCATGTAGTAACAGACGATAATTTTATTTGGGATAAATATTCATCACTTACCCAACTAGTTAGAATGGTAGCATATTTAAGACGTCCTTTAGGGTTAAGAAAACCAGAAGCTGAACGAAGTGGTCATCATTTTATAACGGCTGAAGAAATGAGATTAGCATTGGAGACATGCGTTAGAGTATGTCAAAGTCAAACCTTCGAGCCGGATAATTCTGGATCTTCAAAAAGAAAGGCCTAAAAGAAAGGTGTATAGGTCTTTAAATCTTTATCCTGAATCCTGAGGGTGGGCGGTAGATTGGAACGTTCCGATCTTGACATGGATCGTAAAAATCCAATGTTAATTCCAATAGTAATACGTATTTTACCCATCTTCTAATTGCCGATGCACATAATAGGAATCTTCACGGCGGTCCTCAATTAATGCTCAACTACTTAAGCACAAGGTATTTTATTCAGGGAGCTAAGCGGCTGGTTACTGCATACGTGCGAAAATGTGCAACTTGTTTGCGTTTTGCGGCTTCTACAAAACCACAATTAATGAGTCAGTTACCACCTGCACGGGTCACACCAAATAGACCGTTTAAGAGCAGTGGGGTAGATTATGCTGGTCCTATTCAATTAAGGGCATCACAGGGTAGGGGTCACCACGCGTATAAAATATATATTTGTTTATTTGTCTGCATGGCGACTAAGGCTGTCCACATTGAGGTCGTCAGCGACCCAACAACACAGGGGTTATATGGAGTGATAATGGAACCAATTTCCAGGGTGCTTCTAAGGAACTAGACACATTACTTCGCTCTGAAAATTCAGGTTTAGTTTAGCTAAGGAAATTGCTGCGGCCATAGCCACTGAGGGTACCACGTGGCATTTTATTTCACCACGTGCTCCGAACTTTGGCGGATTATGGGAGGCTGGAATAAAGTCATGTAAGAAACATTTAAACAGGGTAATAGGCGGCTCTACTTTAACCTTTGAAGAAATGTCCACTTTATTAAGCCAAGTAGAAGCATGCTTGAACTCACGTCCCTTGTGTAGACTGACGGATTCGAACACTTTTAACACATTAACACCAGGGCATTTTCTTGTTGGCCAACCAATTGTGAACGCGCCTCACCACAACTTTGAAGAGGTTAATATTTCATGCTTGAAGCGGTGGCATTTAGTCGTGCAGATGACACAACATTTCTGGCGTCGCTGGTCAAACGAGTATTTGACCACACTGCTCCATTTTTATAAATGGTCTAAGCAAAATCCTGAACCGAACGTAGGGGATATAGTTTTAATCAAAGAGGATAACTTGCCTCCTTGTAGGTGGCTTCTTGGCAGGGTGGTTGAAAAACATCCAGGCTTAGACAACCTTACACGAGTAGTCACACTTCGGAGTAATGGTTTCATTTTAAAAAGACCCACGTCAAAACTGTGTGTCTTGCCTATTGCCTAAGAATTTTGTTAGTAGTTTTAAGCGATAATTTTAAAATTTGTTTAGATATGTAGGTAAGTAATTGTTTATGTTTAAGGTTAGATTATAGCATATTGTAAGGGTAATCGAAACAGTTCGATTAGCAATTTAACATTGAAAGGACATAATGTTGCACAAAATGTCCTTGGTGGGCGGAATGTTTAGCCGCACAAAGACTTTTAAAAATGGTTTTTTGAGTCGACACTAGATGGCGTTGTATCATTTCGACCGATTTCTACATCGCGGTGTCAAGAGTCTCCGCCGATAACGTTCTTAGGTCTTCGAACTAATAATTTTTGTTGACCACTATTATTCTAAAGTGTAACCACTACATCAGCGAATAAAAGAAACTTGAGGTTAAGTGTTGGTTTTTCTGGTCCGAACTCCCAAGTAGAAAGTGAAATATTCTTTCAATCAAACACCAGTTTATAACCCCCAATGTTGGTTATTCAACACTAATAACTAACTTAAACTAATACTGTTAAGAAACCGACGCGCCGGGCGACTGCGGGCGGGGAGCTGCGGTCGCGGGGGGGGCGATCGAGCAGCGAGCAGCGGATGCGCAACGGGACGACACTGCGTCATCGTCTACGCTACTGAGCGATTGTTTTTGTCACTTCATTTAAAGTCTTGACCGTTTGTTCTCCTGGCTTAAAAAATACATGTAATACAGTCCACTAATATAAAGTTACCGTGTTTTAGTCCTCGTACCACCTGGAGGATAATATCCATTCCTGTTTAAATACCTACATGGTATTTAAACTTGTTTGTATGTTTGGAAGAGATAACCGACTTCCCCAACTTCCTAATCCTAACCATCTAATTAACAAAACTCTCGTGTCGCAGTGTTTGTTACCTAACTCCTCCGAAACGGCTGGACCGATTTGTATAACATTTTGTGTGCATATCGGGTAAGTCTGAGAATCGGCCAACAGCAATTTTTTTTTAAAAAAAGAAGCAAAACAACGTTTGAGTTTTTTATGATTATAATATTCATTTTTAAGATGTACATATAATAATTTAACTCAAAAAGTAAGTTGGTTTGTTTTTTACGCTTTCATACTAAAACGGCTGAACGGATTTGGATGTAATTTGGTACATGTGTAGACCACGACCTAGACTAAGACATAGGATACTTTTTATTCCGACATTCCCAAGGCAAGGGAACGGAGACTTATGCGGATTAAACCGCGGGGCGCAACAGGTCCCTTAAAAATCGTCTAACAACTCCCACATGGACTTACGTCATACGGCTTCCATTTTAGCAGGTGTAGGTAGAGCCAGAGATATTTTAAGTTTATAGGCTCATACACACTGGCGCGACGCGACAGCGCGACGCGACAGCGCGACACAGGCACCGCGTGTCCAGCGACGTGCGGTGTCTTTGCGGCGCGCTGTAGCGTAGCGCCTGTTGGTAGCCTTATCTAATGATTTAATGCCACAAAAAACTGCGAATTATCAAAGGTAAACCGTGACCGTCATTCTAAATACGGACTCAAGGCCGAAAATATTTGTTTTTTTTTTTTTCAAATAAGTAGGTAGTGTAATCAGTCACGTATTAGGTAAAGTACATGTTTCTTCAAGTTCCGGCAACAAGATTATAAGCAAATCTTATTCTGATCACAAAACATAACATTACACATGTTTTACACCCGAAGGGTTAGACAGACATGTACATTGTACGTAGTAGGTACACCCAGATTTCGCCAGTTATGTTTAAATCCCAATGTACCTAATAAGGTATGAGCCGTGAGCGCGAATTCCCGTATTTTTAAGTGCCGATTTTACCAATGAAACTGAACGCAATCTGCACTTTTAAACCCAGTTCAAGAGCTGTCAGTGTCTGCTTGACACTGACAGCTGTTGACCGCGTTTTAGATGTACTGAACGCGTTTAGTTTCATTGGTGAAATCGACACGAACGTTCGCATTCTAATCTCGGTCTCAATCTGTCAAAAATACATTAAATTCTCATACATTTTTGAAAAGTTTTTGACATCGATCGTCGCTGAGATGATATGGGACAAAAATTTGAAAGTTTTTTTAATTACTAGAATTGGCCTTCTAATTTCCTTATTCTGAAAAACCGTGGCTCCGACCACATTCCCCACAAAACTTTTTTAAGAGGAACCAGGAGGCTCGTTATTCCGATCTTAGTTGCTTCAATAGCTGCTGTGTTAAATTAAATGTATGTATATACTCACCTACAATAAGTATTTGTCAAATTTAGAAACTAAGAGTGATGCTACTCAACATTATAATTATTTGTCTATTGTCAACTTTTTGAATTTTATCAGACTATTTTAGCCCTTTTCGCCTGATAAACAGGATAACCTAGTTCAGACAGGTAAGTCTTAGGAATCTCGTTTACAATTTAGCAAAACTGTAGTATGTTGCCTTGTAATTTTTAAAATAAAATGTACTTATTATTATTAATAAATTTATAATAGTACTCACGTTGTTTAAACAATGGGTCGACTCCAGCAATAGGCATGCCATTCATGAGTGCTGCATAGTACGGAATATGGAGATCCAGGTGGTTCTTTCCGCCCAAAGCGAGGACATCTCCTGGTTTGGCACCTAACTTGCGGAAGCATCTTGCTAGCTGGATCGAACGAGCGAGGACTGAGGCGTTTGTCTCACTCTCTCCTGTGGCTGCGTCTATCTGTGGGATAGAGTAAGATATTTTTAAAGTACTAGCGGCTCCCCCTAGCTTCGTACGGATTACGACTTAAAAAAATATTGAATTTGAGTTTTTATGGTGCGCGCGGTGAGAAGACACATGAGAGGACTTTTTTCATAATTGGCCGAATTAGCCAGGTGCAATCAACCTGTAAATTAGCGATTAGAGATAGAATACTTTTACGTAAACGTGTAAGAAGAATTATCTGATAAAATAATCAAATCAAGTTTGCCATGAAATAAAAATATATATATCAACAAATAATAATCTAATCGCCCACTAAGCGTGATCAATAAATATTACAACTGTGGCGAATTAAATGGCACCTGGCTCAGAACTACCAGGCCACTTAGAAAGTATTGCGAAAAAAAGTTTTTATGTATGAGAGACTGGCCAGTTATAGTCTACGTAAGCTGCTCCCCGCGGTTACACCCGCATAAATCTTGATCCCGTGGGAGTATCGGGATAAAAAGTACTCTATATGTTAATCCAGGTTATAAACTATCTGTGTGCCAAATTTCATCCAATTCCGTTTGGTAGTTTTTGCGTGAAAGAGTAACAAACATCCATCCATACTCACAAACTTTCGCGTTTAAATATTGGTAGGATTTTGAAAATATGATTATTTGTAAGTAAATATAGGTACGCAGATTGTTTGCGCACTAAATTTTCAACCCTCGGTGTTGAACCAAGTGTTGAGAATCTAATAGAGTGCATCGCGTTGCTTCAACAGCGCGTCGAAAATATACACTGGCGGATTTTCAACTGTCAGAGCTAAGCAGTGCGTTGAAGATATGTTTACTTCTACGGAAATCGGCGACATTGAAAGACGTCAACGGTAGGGTTTAATTCACTTAAAAAGAATAACGTCAAATGGTCTAATAAGACCGAAAATGAACGAAAGTAATTAAATACTTCGAATTTCGAACGAATACGCGTTAGAGAAGAGTAACTTAATGTGGGCTAGCTTATTAAAGCACTAGCCCACATTTAGTTACTCTTACTGTTACTAGCCCATACTAATGGGCTAGCAATAGTTCTCGAAAACCTACAATCGAAAGACACAACAAACGACGATCGTCTATTGCATTCATTCGCTCCAACATCGCACTCACTCATTCTCGTTAGTCGCGCGCGACCTGTCGCCAGAGTCGGCCATACTTGTGTTGCTGCTGTCGACAAGTTTTACCTGTAAGCTTCAACTTCTGGCAATACACAGTCTACAGTGATATCTCCACATGAAAACATGATCTCTGAGATCTATCAGCGCTTCCCAAGGGAGAAAAACATAGTCGTGAGTGGCTTACAAGAAATAAACTCTAAAGGTTCGGCCGAGAGAAGCAAATACGATACACAAGAAGTTATAAAAATCACTAAGCTAGCTGATCCGAATTGTATAGAGCCTACAAAATGTTTTCGATTGGGTAAATACAACAGCTTCCTTTACCATAAACAGTACGTACGGCTTCCGCTCCAAATCAAATACACTATCAGCGTGCATATACCTTGTTACTAACCTGAAATGTTAATAAGACAAAAAACAAATTGCTGTAGGTATATTCATAGACTTAAAAAAAGGCGTTCGATACGCTAAGCCACAAACTTCCCCTTCAAAAACTACATGATATGGGTGTTAAGGAATCTTCACATAATATGATTTTGTCATACCTCTCTAGTAGTTTTCAGATAGTTAAAATTGGTGAGACCAAAAGCACTCCTTACCTAATAACTTACGGGGTTCCGCCAAGGTTCCCTTCTTGGACCCTTGCTTGTCCTAATAGACATTAATAATGTAACAGATCTAAACTTAGTTGCAAATGAAACACTATATGCGGATGACACCTGTCTCTTCTACTTTGGCAATGAAATTCAAGCAATCGTCAGTCGAGCCCAAGATGACCTTAACACCTTATTTACGTGGTTCCAATGTAATTGGCTAACCATTAATGTGGCGAATACCAAATTTATGAAATTTAGTGCTAAAAAAAAAGTTCCAAACTTTCCACAATTGCACTTTAATAATGAACCGCTAACTAAAGTAGAATCAGAAAAATACCTTGGTCTAATCTTAGATAAACACCTTACCTGGAAGCCACACTTGGACAAAATGCGTTCATAATTGTCATCATTGATGGGAACACTACAAGGTACCGTCCGTTGCTTACCCAAACCAGTAAAGTACATAATTTATTATTCCTTAATCAAATCTCACGTTACCTACTTAATTGAAATCTGGGGCTCTGCAGCTAAGAGTAACTTACAAAATTTACAAAACTCTCAAAATGCAATCATTAAATTACTCTTCCATCTTAATTATTTAACGCCAACCGAAACAGTAATTCATAAAACCAAATTACTGACACTTGCTCAAATATATAAATTCCATACCTGAATCCATAATAAGGAAGATACTGAATAAAAGAATGTGTACATTCCCAAATAGTTTTTACAAAAAAAGCGCTAATTCAGACCCGGTTGGTCAGAAATGCTAGTGACATCTGCCTTTACAGTAGACCTACTTATATGTTTTTCAGATTGGCGAATCACAATCAAATACAATCAAATCACCTTTTTTTTTGGGTGGGAAATCATCAAATGACTTCTCCCGCTCTGGGTGGAGCGGGAGGGCGTGTCAGACTTTTACTGATTAAAACCCACCCGTGTTCCTTCAATTGCTTGTGCCAGGCCCACAGTTACTCTTTCGAATACCCGCGACCCTGAGGCGTTGGCCCTATCGGACCCCGTCATTTTCTGCTGTCGGACCCCGTCATTTTATTTATTCGCTCCTGGCACTGAGCAGTCGACGTAGATTCGTGGTAAGATTGTAAGTGAGGCGACGCTCGGAGCTCTCGGACGCGCGAGAGTCCGCGCCGCCGCCCCCGTGCACCCCTCAGCCACCGCCGACGCCCGATGCTGATACCACTGTTCCGCGAGCCCCCTCAGCTACCGCGCGCCTCCAACCAGTAGAAGGCATGCCATGCATAGACATGCTCCCCGGGTTGAAGTGGACTTCAAAGAGGAAGCGGACAGATGTTGTTAAAGCCCCCTCAGCTACCGCGCGCCTCCAACCAGTAGAAGGCATGCCATGCATAGACAATAATTGTTATATTCGTACAAGATATTATAAGTTTCTATTTGTAGCCCATATTTGAGTACGTGTTCCATAATGAGCGTCTATTTTGTTATTTTGTTTAATGCTCTATTTAATAATATATTAAAATATTAAGAACATAAGATAAAAAAATAGAAGATAGAAAGATAGAAATGTGGGTGTGCTATACGTACACCTCTGCCCAACCCTTCGGGGAAACAAGGCGTGATGTTATGTTGTGTTGTAAAATGTATGTGTGATTATTCTGACGTCAATAAATAGTTAAGTTTTTAATAGTTTATTTTTTTATTTTGAGGCAAAAACAAAATGGTAGCCCATATTTGGTGACTCTCCTTTATTTTTTATTTGCAACCTTGTTTGTCTAGAGTCAAGACAAATGTAAATGTTGCGCAAAAATAAAGAACATTCGAAAACCGAATAAAAATACTACCGAATAAAATCATTTTACCTCGACCAAAAGTCTGCGAACCGAAAGTTTTTGTGTCATATAATAGTGTGGTGAGTTAACCTACATACTGAAAGTATTTAATAATAGATACCTATTTGAATAGTTATAAGTACACTGACAGACGGCTATTTTTCAAGTGACAAAAATAGTTGTAATGAGTTTCTCCAGTAGGAATTTCTAGAAAGCAGCCCGCACCCTAATTGCGTAATACACTATCAATCGGAATCTGAATGGTTTTGAAACAGATTGCTAATCCATTGCTTCTTAAGTTCGATAAAAATTCTGCTCAACAATATATAGAACGCAATGAATGATCTTGAGCCGTCAAAATCAAACAGATTAGTCGTAATCGTTTACGAAAATGTGTTACGCAATTAGGGTGCAGGAGTTTGTTTGTTTATAACGTAAATAACGCAATTAATGTTGTTGTACTGTGAAAATGAAAGGCATTCCTACTGTTACTGTGTTACGCAATTACTTAAAAGTCAGAAAGACTGAGCAACACTTGTTGCCATTTTTCAGCAGTAGATTTAGCAACACATTTGTGGTCAGAAAGAACAATAGCCAGAATTTTATTAAACTGATTTATTTTCTGAATACACTTATTTTAATAAAACAAATTTATTTAATTGTTATCGAAAATAGTGTAGTTACAAACTAATGTTTTTTTATTTATTTTAAATATAGTATTTAATTAATTAATATTATGAACATTGTAAATTGAGAAGACTGTATTAAAAAAAAAATAACAAGACTTATTAATTTACAATGTTCATATATTAAGCAAAACATAGAGCTCGACTACAATAATATGTATATTTAAGACTTTATATGTATACCTATGTTACAATAAAAATTGATCGAATGAGCGGTGTTACCTAATAACCGATACGAAAAAATCAAAAAGCGTCTTAATTTTTTTTCTTTTATGATAAATGAAAATTACCAGTTTTTAATCATTATAGTTTAAAAAAGCTATTAGTTTTTTCCCGTTATTACCTACTTAATTATTAGAAAATACAAATCACACCAACCTGGCACACGGCATGAGGTCGGCTCCTAAGACTATCCATACACAAATGTCCCAAATTATAGTTCTCATTGGTCATGTCAAAAGGCGCTAACTTCATTTTTATTACTTTTTTTCACACTATCAAGAACACGTGTATAACTCGCGGTCGTCGGATACCGTTTGACGATCCAAGAGGTTTTCTGATACATATATTAGTTCCATGGCCTAGCATTGATTGTTTGATAATTACGGCTTTTATTGACAAGATTATAATAATTATTTGACAGATAGTTTCCCTGTAGATTAAATATTTTATAGGGTCAAAATAAAGGTAATTGTTTATACAATTTATTTAATATGTGTCATCTGTTATCTAAATGTAGATAAATGTTTAACACTGACAAGCTTCTGCCCGGGACTTTCGTTCGTTTTTGCGTTCGCGTGGAAGTCGTAAGATACACAATATACCTACAAAAAAACAGCCACATATATTTCGTTACACCATCCCTTGACGATCTTGCTTTTTGATTGGATTATTCTTAATTTATTTTTAATGTAATAAGTTTTATTTTATCAGTAAATAAAGGCTTTACTAATATCAAACGTAAGTATAACTCGTATATAGACTCGTAAAACACTGGCGAGACGCGACACAAAGACACCGCGGGTCGCGCTACGAGCGGTGCCACGCTGTAACGTCGCGCCTGTTTTCGGGAGCTTTTAACGTTTGAAAAAAGTTTTATTTATTACTGTTATTTAGAAACTGGTTTCCTCTTGGACTAACGTATGTTTCTCGCGGCTGCTGATCGTTCCTCCCTGGTTGTTGTTGAATTTTCTCAGCAGAAGTAGCTTTACAGCACGTCTATGCTAAAGTACGTACGAGCAAGGTTGCTCATATTCCTGAGTTTTCTTCGCTCGCGATTCCCTATTTTTGTAACAGGCTTCTTGAAGTAAAAAACTTCTTTGGGCGCATTGAGCGATTTTTGATTGATAGGGGAAAATTTTATGGGTTAGCGTCACCGACGATCGGTTCAGCGGTTTAGGCGCGAAAAAGTAAGGACTTTACAGACTGACAGTCACTTTCATATTTTTTTATATTATAAAAGTATGGACACCGAGTTTCTCGAGAACATCCATAAGTATTTGACAATTTTAAAGTTTTAGTAACAAACGTAAGTATAAAACCTTTAAGGCTCCCTCAAACAGGCGCGACGCGACAGTAGTGCACAAAGGAACCGCTCGTCGCGTGACACGCGGTGCCTTTGTGTCGCATCTCGCCAGTGTTTTAAAAGTCTATATACGAGTTATACTTACGTTTGATATAAGTAAAGCCTTTATTTACTGATAAACTAAAACTAATTACATTAAAAATAAATTAAGCATAATCCAATCAAAAAGCAAGATCGTTAATAGGGATAATGACGAAAAAATTATGTAATTTCAAAGAAGGCATAGTAAAAATTAGATAATCAAAGAAAACTGTTAAAATATCTATGTTGTAAATATGAAGAAGATACACGCTTTAAAAGTCTGGGGATTATTTCCGACCTTGTTGCGCGATACGGACAAATGGCGCTAATATGAAGTTGAAAAATTGTCGTCATCCTTATTAGCGTGTCCTTGGCCTGCCCCAGGCTCCTCTATTTGTCATGGTCCCGTGCGTCTCTAGCCAGGGCACCAGTTAGCGCAGCATAACCGGTTATTGTCGAAAGACTAGACAAAACGACAATTCATTTTTCACTTTTTTACTCATCTGTAATTTTGTCTATTCTTCCGTCGAGAAAACTCCTTTCTATAGTTTCTAGAGTGTCACGATAGGCGTGCAGCTGTCTCAACTTTGTCAACGTCCCAGGCGTTTTAAGTTTTCTTCCTGTACTTCTTTTAGATCCATCTCTAATCTGCTATTCCGTTATAGCTTTAGATCAGTTATTTTTCCTATCGCGAAGCATACACGTAAATATAACTAAATCAAATCATTTTATTTGCCATATTTGTTGGTACAATTTCATATATCCATAGTCATAATAATGTGGCATGCAAACATTCAATTCCATACTAGTTAAAGTTAAATTAAAGTCGGAAAGCGTACCAACATTGTTATAATATTAGATAAATTATTTTAATACTATTAATGTCAGAGGTTTTTTTTTTAAACCTGTTATTAAATAAGTCGCTTATATCGAGTATGGATTGTTTTCCCTTAACCATACTTTAAGACACCTTGTTAATTTATTACTTGGTAAGATTTGAATACTGTCAACTTTAAAGGCTCGGCAACAATTGCACGACGCGATAGCGCGCCTTTGCCTTTGTGTCGCGCCTGTTTGTGGGAGCCTTATGGCGCGGACCACCAGTTAGAGGTCGTCGGTTCGGCTTATTCCACAAATACCCCTTGAAAGTCCCCCTTAGGGGGGAAAAGTAGAATCAATAAAAAATTGTCTTGAATTCCCCCTTAAGGGGGAAAACCGGAATCGAAAAAAAACGTATTACATAGATCCCCCCTGAAAGGACAATGCCAGAAACTCTATAGAACTTTGCCCCACTAAAATCAAAAAGTAATTTACAAGCCTGCAATATGCAGCATCTTAAAGCTTATTTATAACTGTTGACTAAACATTTGTCCTAATAACTGTAGAACTTGCGGTTTCTGTTAAAATCTTAAAACTATAATGACATTTATTATAGGTTAGGTGCAGTTTATAATTGTTAAAAGCTATTTAAACAACATATAAGTTACGCATTATCACAATTATTATAATCGTAATATGAGTTTTTCTTTTACTGGTATTTAAACCTTTTTTTGGTGTTTAACATGCGCAATATGTAACGCAATAGGATATTTTGGGGTTGAATTCCTTTTATCATTGATTTGTAATCGGCAAGTTCTACTGAAAAACAATGTATTATGAAAAGATCCTTTAATCATTACAATTATTTTAATTAATTGACATTTCCTGTAAACAGCTGGGGCAGGATCTGGCATTGTCATTTCCCCTGAGGGGGGAAAAGTGGAATGAAAATAAAATAGGTGTGAAATTCCCCCCCGACAATCCCCCTTAAGGGGGAAAACAGGAATCTAATAAAGTTAATGCCCAGAAATCCCCATTTAGGGGATTATTAAAATTTAGGGAGTGCCTCTGCAACCGGCGCTGAGCCTCGATAGGTCGCCGGTGCTGGTGGCCAAGATATTTACCGCGGGCGCCGGCAAATATTTTACTTAGTTAACCTAGAATGCAGGAGCGGGCGAAGCGAGCCTGGGAATCACCTTGAACATTCAAAAACCAATAAGAACCCGAGTTAGTCTATAAAGGAGTCTGGATTTGTGCCCGGTTGATGGCAATAGGCTCGCTCCCTATACTAGACTTAAACATAACTGGCGAAATGTGAGTGTACTATAGGTACACCTTTGCCCAACCCTTCAGGGAAACAAGGCGTGATGTTATGTTAGTCAATATAGGTAAAATAAAATGTACACTGAATTGTTTTATGCTATTCGAGTTTGAATACTTTAAATAGGCAGACCTATTGTTGTTGTTTATTTATTTGTAATTCTAACTATAATATTACAAATTCGAAAGTGCATTTGTTTGTATATTTGATTTGATATCTCTGCACGCTGCCGCAAAAACGGCTCAATTTATTGTGATGAAACTTGGTTTAGAGATAGAAAAAACTTACCTATTCCCCGGGGAACGCGATATAACCGAAGTCGCAAGCAACAACATAATTTACTTTAAGAAAATTGAAAATACAACGTCATTTTATTTACCTACAGTGGGTACCTAATGCATTATTGGTATTATTCCTCGTGGACTTTTTCTGGAAACGATACAGCAACTTTACCTAAATATGATCATAAAACACGAGCGCTCACAAAACTATAACGTTCCTAGTTGGTCACTTACTTAAATTCGAGCATTTTCGAGCTTTTGACAACCTTTTACGAGCTATATCGAAAATGCTGCACTGGTCAAATTCATGCGAGCAGCGGCCAACAATGTTAGTATGAAAATCTATATCTGTCGTGTGTAGCGCACGGCAATGGCAATATGTAAATACGTGTCTGTTGTGTGTAGCGGCCGAATAAAGTGCTATGAAAACTACGACCGTGCTACTACGAAAAGTTTCCGGTCCGTGTCATCTCTCGAAGAGGTGATCACAATTGGCCACCAAAATCTTGTGATTTAACACCTTGTGACTTCTTCCTTTGGGGCCACGTGTAAGAGAAGGTCTACGCCAACAGCCCAGCGTCGATTCAAGACCTCAAAGATGGAATTCGTGAGGCTTTCGAGGACATAGGGCAGCCACTTTGCGATTTGGTTATGGAAAATTTCATGAAAAGGATATGGTCCTGTTAGCGTGGTCGTGGTGGTCATATGCCTGATGTTATTTTCCACTATTAACGGCATATCTTCCTCTTTATAATGAAATAAACATCCGATCATTTATATTAAAAAATGGCATTATTTCTTTGAATTTCAAAATGACACCTCTTTTTGGAAAACCCTGTATTATTATAAGACAATGATAATCCTCGTTGATTTATGTGATTTATATTTTCTAGATACTTTTAATTGTCAGTATTTCTACTCCAGGTGCATTCATTACCTCTATGATTTATTTGTAATTTGAGTTGTTAGTATATTCGGTTGTTATTAGCGTTACTGACATAGCTTTTTTTTTGCTGTGCGTTTGTGGTTGTCTCTCGGTGCTAGTATAACACAAACACTGAACAACACGTATAATAATATGTTTTGTTTTAAGAATTAGTCTACAGTCTAATAACTAGTCAATCGTTGTCCACAAGCGATTGTTTTAACTATATTTTCTCTCTATCTTTGTCTAATCATAACTTTTTTTAATTACATAAAGAGCGTAGTAATTAAAATTAAAAATAGGGGGGAAAAATGGAATAATCCAAAATGAAAAGGGGATTTTCTGGAATTTTTGTACATTAGGGTTCAGTTTTCCCCCGTGAGTGAGATTCTCTCAGGTGGGAATAGTGGAATAAGTCGAAATGAAAAGGGGGATTTCTGGATGTTTTTATAAGTTAGGGTTTATTTTTCCCCCCTGAGGGGGAATCTCTCAGGGGGGAATAGTGGAATAAGTCGTCGGTTCATGGGCTACACATGCCCAAATTGATTAAGCAAGTGTACCTAGATTATGTTTTGACCACTATTTTGACCGATGGATGTTCCCATTCAAAGTTCTTATAATATTTAAAAAAGTAATTATAAAATTAAACAAACAAAGTTCAATTGATTCTCTTCGAAAATTCATCATCCTGTTTAAACTTGATTCAATTATTAATTAGCATGGACGGCATGCCCGACCCGCGCCGTAGTCGTTTTTATACTTTTTTATTTAATATTAACTACCTCACATACATACATACATAAACTCACGCCTTCTTCTCATGGGGGTAGGCAGAAACCATAGAACGCCACCTGCTACGATCCTTACATACTCCTTTTGCCTCGTTAACGTTCATACACGAGCGCCAGTTGCGAGTTCTACGCACCTGACCTTTCTGAAGAACCCAATAAGGTCACTATATTATGTCTTCCTAGGGCGTCCCTTCCCGGCGGTTCCAATGAAAGGAGACTAACAAAACCTTTCATTCATCCGCTCAACAAGAGCAAACCATCTAAGCATACTCTTTTCAATTTTTATCACTACATCTTTTAAACCACACCGTTGCCTTATCACATCATTCCTCAGCCTATCATTCAAAGTCACACCGCACATGCTCCGCAAGGAACGCATTTCCACAGCATTTATTCTGCTTTCATGCTTCTTTTGCCACACCCAACATTCACTTCCATACCAGCACACTATTGTGAACAGGCAGTCGTGCCTTCTTGGACATCAACTGGTTGGTCACAATTGCATGTGTAGCACCTTTCACTTTATTTCTCGCATCCACTCTCCTTAAGTAGCCTCAAAATATTTTACAAACTATGCGTTAACCATAAATTAATAATAATTATTAAATTTGTGTAGAAATTATTTTCACACAGACACGCGGTTGCGTGTTAAGCTAAGTTCAATCCAAGAAAAAGCAACTGGCGACGCAGCAGCCATTTCGAGTCTTAATAACGCGTTATTATTCAACAAAATAATAATAATAATAGATAAACCCAAGAAATTTGTTTTTTTTTTCAACCAGATTTATTAGATTAACTAGACGTTTATCTCAATAATACGGTTATTGAGATAAACGTCTAAAATCGGCACTTTTATCACTGACTGACCTCTAAATTAAAAACCTAATAACTTCCAGATGAACTAGCCAAGTCAAATCTTGAGCTTGGCAAACAATTTGTTTTTTTTTTGCTACAACAGCAAAAAAATCAAGAAATTGTGTTTTAAGTTTATTTTAGAATGTTGCATGTTAATAAAAATAAATTTTCTGGAGTATCCACAGAATGTTGGCACCCATTTAGATCTCAGTTATATTGTCGGCAGAGTCGACAACCACGCTTAATCTTAAAATTGAACTTAGCTCCCATATTCTCTTTTATGTTTTTGATGGGTATTATCTACACGAAAATTTAGTAGGGATTCTATAAAACCTTGTGTGTTTAAAGGACAATGCCAGAAACTCTATAGAACTTTGTCCCACTTAAATCAAAAACTCATTTACAAGCCTGCAAAATGCAGCATCTTACAGCTTATTTATTACTGTTAACTAAACACTTGTCGTAATGCCTGTAGAACTTGCGGTTTCTGTTAAAATCTTAAAACAATATTGACCTTGATTATAGGTTAGGTGCAGTTTATAAATTTTTAAAAGCGATTTAAACAACATATAAGTTACGCATTGGCTTAATTATTATAATCGTAATATGAGTTTTTGTTTTACAGGTATTTAAAACTTTTTTTGTTATGTATCATGCGCAATAAGTAACGCAATAGGAAATTCAGGCGTAGAATTCCTTTTATCAATGATTTGTAATGGGCAAGTTCTACTGAAAAACAATGTATTATGAAAAGGTCCTTTAATCATTACAACTATTTTCATTAATTGACATTTCCTGTAAATAGCTGGGGCAGGATCTGGCACTGTCATTTGTCTTGTTATCGCTGCTCTTTATTGTCTTTAGGTGTGTATCACATAATAATAGACTTTGGCCGTGTTATGTATCATCGTCCGTTTACGTACAAGGTGAAACGAATTATTACGAGTAGGTACATATCAGGGTTAGTTAAAAGATGTTATAGATATAAGTGCATACCTATTCTGTCGCAGTTGAGTTTAAAAAGTTTAAACAAATACCTACATAAATATTGTTAGCGATTAAGTTAATTATAAGTTAATTGTTAGTTGATAAATATTGACTATTAATTGTTATCTTTAGAAGAATAAAGTATTCATTTCGTGTTTCTAATTTACTCCGCTAGAGGAGCCACTTACTAAGTGACGAAAAGCTTCAGTGTAAGGAAACTTTACCGTAACGAGAACCGTTACAGTTTTTGTTATTTTTAAATGTCTAAAATAAGGCATACCAATAAGATTTTTTGTAAATGGATAGTGGAAATCATCACCTATGTTTAAAGACTAAATTCAATGTAAACAGAAGTACCTAACCACCGAAAATCGCCAATCAAAGTTTCCCATACAAAATCGGATTAGTGCCGTGTGCAAACTCCAAGAGCAGTGATTGGTCGACAGAAAAATTATTAGTACCGTGTGCAAATTCCTAGGGCTGTGATTGGTCACAGAAAACTATAAAAGAGGCTCATTTTTGGTGGTCGGGCAAAGGTATACAAACTCCTACCTGCCCCTCTAATAATGCTTATGACCGCCATCTTCAATGGCGCCTTGAGCAACAACATCTTCCCACAAGCGTGGAAAGAAGCAACAGTCATCGGTATCCCAAAGCCAGGCAAACCAAAGTCTGAGCCCTGCAGCTACCGTCCCATTAGCTTACTCAACGTTCTCGGCAAAATCTACGTCTCAAAGACTACGCCGAAGCAAAGAGCCTCATTCCCAACGAGCAGCTTGGTTTCCGTCCCCAACACTCGAGTATCCACCAGGTCCACCGTATCGTAGAGCACTTGTGCGCCGGTATGCAGCATAACGCGACGACGGGTGTGCAATTCTTCGACATAGCGAAAGCCTTCGACAAAGTCTGGCACAACGGCTTTTTATACAAGCTTTACCAACTAGGAGTGCCAGATCGTCTCGTGCTCATCTTACGAGACTTTTTGTACAATCGCACCTTACTCTATCGCATCGAGGGTGCACTCTCGTCCCCTCACCCTATTCGCACCGGTGTCCCTCAGGGTTCCGTCATATCTCCTCTAGTTTTCACGCTGTTCACCAGCGATATCCCACAGTGTAAAAAGGCTCAGTTGGCTCTCTTCGCCGACGACACTGCCGTTTACTATACCGGTCATTGTCCCAATGCTATAGCTCGTACTCTCCAAACCTCCGCAAACGTCTTAGGCGCTTGGTTCCGGAAATGGAGAATCGAGGTCAACCCCGATAAGAGTCAGGCGGTTCTCTTCTCGAGACGTCGTCGTCTCCCTCCCCCACTTCCCAGCCCGATCACTATGTACGGTAAGCCGATCCCCTGGGAGAAGCAAGCCAAATACCTAGGCGTGATCCTCGATGAAAACCTTACCTTTAAGGCTCTAAGGCGGTTCGCGCGCGCGCCTCCTTCGCTCTTAGCAGGCTCCACTTTGTACTGACAGCCCGTAGTAAACTGTCACTTAAATGCAAGCTGCGCATCTACACCGCAGTCATCCGTCCCATCATGACCTATGCCTGCGTTGTATTTGCGCACGCTCACCCACGTCATCTCCATAAGATGCAGACCCTCCAGAACCATTTTCTCAGAAAGGTCACGGGTGCCCCCTTCTATGTCCGTAATATAAATCTCCACATCGATCTTAAAATGCCTACCATAAACCAGTTCATGAAACGCTTATCGAAGCGCTTGTTTGACTGTGGCATCAAACACTCCAACCCCTTGATCTCAGCGGCCGCCCGCTACACTCTCTCCCGCATTAGCAGTATTCGCCGACCAAGGCATACTTTAATCGCCCCCGACGACGCCACTACCCTCCTCCAGGAGAGTAGTAAGGCCACCAGCACACTACATAAGCCCAAAACCCGATCGCCGTCCTACCGTCCTAGCCGCTGAGGCCCGCCGCGACGGCCAAATCCACGCCCCTCCCGACCCTTGCTCGAGCCAGCCCGCGCCGCTGAGCCTGTAGCTTTAAATTCGTCCCTAAATCACTCAAATCCTGATCCAGCTAGTCCCTTGCTGCCCTCTTCCAGCGACGCCCTAAGCCGAGGTTCGTACCCCGCAGGGGGTGCCCTTAGCGTTGTCGCTTAGTTTTTAAGTTAGTACATAAGTTTAAGTCCTGGCTGGAGGCCTTAATTTATTAGGGCAACCACAGGCAAGTCCGTCTAAGCAGACGACAATCTCATAGGTTGACCTGCGAGATGCCATTCCCAAAAAAAAAAAAAGTGGTCGGGTAAGTAATTTATTCAAGAAACCCCTGCGCTGCTCAAGTTTCTGCCGCCAGCCTAGCCAATAAAGTTTTTCCAACGTATTTAACAAATATTATGTGTGTTCGTCTACGGCTATTTCAAGTCAAGATTTTATTTGTTTTAACATGGTGTACATTATGGCATGCAAGATAATAATGAGGTACAGAAAAGTTCTAGCATGTTCACCCGCATAACGTGGCGTACAAACTGGCAGGAAGAGATGGTACATAAACCGTGATAATATTCATCAAAATTAAAAGTAAGTAGTTTTTTTTTTACTAGCCTATACTGTCCCACTCCTGGGCAAAGGCCTCCCTCAACTCTTTCCATCTTTCTCGAGCCCGCGCGTCCTCTCTCCAGTTCTTACGGAACCTGTCCATCTCGTCCCGCCATCTCCTACGTGGTCTGCCGCGACCCTGCCTCACTGTCACAGGCCACCAGTTCTGTGTTATTTGGGCCCACATTTTGGTCGGCATGAGGCAAACATGTCCTGCCAAGACACATTTAAGTTGGGCAGCCTGTTGAGCAACGTCAGCTATGTTGGCTTTGGAGCGCAGTGTTGTGTTTCGAACACGATCCGTTAATTTAACGCATACTATACTGCGCTCCATTGCACGTTGGCAGACCTTGAGTTTGGACTTCTGGATGTTACTCAAAGACGAAGTCTGTGCACCGTATGTTAAGATGGGAAGAATACACATGTCCATTTGCTTGCGTTTTAGTGTCATATGCAACTCACCCTTGAATAGTTCCTTAGCGTTAGACCAGTAGCTCTTCCAGGCGTTTTCAATTCGTCTTGTGGTTTCTTTATCTTGTCCCGCCTGAAAAGAGACTACTTGGCCCAGGTAAAGGTATTCCTGGTCATGTTGTATTGTCTCCCCGTCTACTTTTATGCTTCCAGGTGTTTCGTTGCACATTACTTTGTTCCTCGACATATTCATCTTCAGTCCAACCTCAAGGCTTGCATTACTAAGTTCTTGGAGCGTTCAAGTTCAGTGGCTGAGGATGAAAAGAGAACAATGTCGTCGGCGAAACGTAGATTTGTCAGTCTCGCTTCCACAAGGACAATGCCTCTTTCCTTCCATTCAGCTGCCAACTTTCTGAAGATTTCTTCGAGGGTACTGGTGAACAGTTTAGGAGATAGCGGATCGCCCTGTTTGACTCCTTACTCTATTTTAAATTTTGGACCCCTGGTTTCAAGTTTTATTGCGGCTGTACTATTTTTGTAAATGTTGCGTAAGTTATAGATTTACATGTATAGGTGGTTTAATTTTTTTTGTTGTTATGGCGTCAAAAATGAATTTGTGTGAAATGCTGTCGAAAGCTTTGGAGTAATAAACAAAGGCGAGGTATAACGGAATTTTATACTCTTTGGTTGTTGCGTGAAAATTATCTGTCGTAGAATAATAAATTCGTTAATAAATTTGTCAATAAAAATATGAATAACTGTCACTAAAACTTCAATTCCAAATAACAATAAAACATGTCAAAAATACAACATCGTCATCTCAAAAACGAAGAAAGTGTCTTTGTCATTTTGAAATTAACTTAATTTACACTGGTGTAAAGTTGATAATTGTTTAAGTTGATTATTATCATCAATTCGAAAAATGGATTTGAATATAGAAAACACATACATAATAATCGGTATGCGTGAGATACACTTTTACACGTCGTTATATATACCTTACCTACAGTGGGTGGAATCGAACAAAAAATTAAGAAAAAAAGTCTTTGTGATCTCGGCCGCGAAATTCCTCGAAATCGCGAAATCCCGCGGGACTTGAAGGGGCTGAGGGAAAGTTCCGTTTTTCTTTTTACAGGCCTCCATCGGTTAAATAGGGCTATCAAATGCGAAAAGACCGACTCGTAGTTCCAGAGATTTGTGCGTTCAAACAAAAGACGAAATCTTCAGCTTTATTAACTAAATTTAGATTAGTACATTGGAATCTCGGTGTCCAAAAAAAAACCATGGTCTAAAGTAAAGTGTACGGACTTGGACATCGACCTTTGAATTTGTTTTGACGCGATTTTAGCAAACCACGGTTTGATACAAGTTTTTTTTGTTGTGTGTTAAAAACTGGTTTCCTCCTCGTTATACAATAGCCAACAGTCAGCCCCTCTACGAATCTCTTAATCTTGCTGACTGGCTCCAGCGCCGTCGATTTTGGGGTCATGGGGAAGGTAAATTTAGACTAAACGTCACGCTACGATACTTGGAAGCCGAGCAAAAAGAAAAAAAGTCTCCCAGAACGCTAGCGTAAACGCAGTAGGTTCCGCGCGGGCGGAAAATGTGGTTGTTATTTAAGTATATTGTGGTTTCTTACGACTTTCACGCTAACGAAGTCACGGGCAGAATCTAGTAATGTTATAAAACTAGACGTGCTCGGTGTTTCAAAATGAGCTCCCTCTTCCGCGCACGATCATTATAAATAGATAGAGATGTATTGAAAACCCGTTATTATTTAGACCATTTTTGAGCTATGGTGTCGCCCTTCAAAACTCCAGAATTGGAATGATCTATTGGGAAAACCCAATAGCATTGCTCAGCTCAGGAATCGAACCCGTGACTTCAAGCTAAGCATCTTTGCGACCTCTAGGCCAGACACTGAGATAATTAAATATTATCCTAACTTCCTAAATCCTAAATAACGTTATAAATGCGAAAGTAAGTTTGTTTGTTTCTTACGCTTTCGCTCCAAAATAAGCTTGCTCGATGGTATTTGTTGAGTTTTTGGTCAATAGTTCGTTCACAATTGTGGCCTTGTGCGAAGGCGCATTATCGTGATGCAAAATCCAAGAATTTTCTTTCTACAAATCTGGACTTATATAAATGATTGGTCTCGCTGCGCTCGACTAGATACCGCCCCGCGGCATACTTGTCAAATGCAGCAACAAATACGACGCCGAAGTCGGCGTACCCGAGCCCGGCACACTGCAAGCTGTGGTCGACGTGCACGTGCCGAATGTTTTATAAAATTTTGGGCATAATCCGAAGTAAAATGCCAGTTTGCGTAGTGAAACTGTGTAACAATAATAAGAAATAAGAAGGACACTGGGATCTCATACCATCAGTAAGTATCGTATAATTTCGAAATTTCAACATAAATTAACATGAACCCTAAACGCCATTCAGTGTTGCCGCGTATACAAGACTCACGTTCCCCATATTTGAGATTTTCATAATGTGAATAATTTATTGTTTCTGTATTTTATTATATTTCCTATTTCATTTAACTAAGCTAGTTCTATAAATTATGTAATGTTTCTCTTCGTAATATACAATATGTAACAAAAACCCTGTCCGATCCAAAAAAAGGTGTATTCCTGGTTTAACATACGTACTAGAAAAAATAGTAAAAAAAAATCTAACTCATAAAAACCAAAAGCTATTGATTTTTTTTATTTTTACTTACCATGCGAAATGCAAATGAAACACTAAATATGGTAAATTTTCATAAGTTGACAACACTCCACCGGCCGGCGAAATCTTTTATTTTTTGCCTATTTTATTTCAAAGGACACCGCCCTGCACTAGCCGCGCTGTAGTTACTCATAACGAGTCATCGATCCTTTGATGTAGCCGACTGGTCGCTACTTGTTTGGACACTTCGCCAGTCTCACGTGGAGATAGCTTGCGATCGGATGTCCGTACGTATCACGTGCCGCTATCGTATCGCGAACAATGTCGTATACCAATCAGGAATATTTGAATATGTTAATTTTTATTTGTGAGTGAATGTGTGATTCGGAAATCGAAGTAACAGCTCGGATTGTGGAAGCTTTCGAGTCACTCAAATCGTACACATGTGCGCTGCGAAGAGTACGTGCAAATTTAATAAAAAGGTGTCGAATGTGTACTAATGTTCTAGATAGATAGAGGTATGTAACAAGTAAATGTTTTAATAAACTGATACCTACAGTGGGTACATTGCCAAAAGCACATCACATTAACTCAATAATAATTGTTTCTTGATAAACAGAAGGTCAGAAATCGGGGTCATTGTGTGTAAGCCTACAATAAAATATCAGCTGATACCTACGCGTAGGCAAAACGTAGATTTCTGTAGTCCTACGTTTCTTTGGCGGCATGCGACAAAGGACCGCCGCGCTCAGGCGGCTTCTTTGACACGAAACTGTAGGTGAACTCTGGGGAACCCTGTCGAGCGATCAGTGTTGCCTTTGGTATGATTATTTTTAATTTTTTAAATTAATTGTTTTAATTGGGGAAAAATAATTATCTCGTATCCATCAAATGATTACGTATTTGTGTACGCACTACGATACCAAATAATACCCTTCAGGATCGGACAGGGTTTTCGTTACACGCTGTATTTTCATTGGTTAACACCCGGTGTATAACGTTGTAGCAAAAATAAAAGACTTCTTCTTCTAAAAGGCTTTTTTGGCAACTACGAACAAAACCTAATAGCTATAACTCGGGTAAAGCGAAGATCATCTCTCAGCCACTTTATCAATAGATGGCAGCACAGTTGCAAATTAGCACATTTTCAATTTTTACGCCTATCTTATAAATCATTGAGAGACAACTTTGTTAAAAGCGGGAACTAACGGATTGACTTAATTTTTTTAGATATTCTCTTTGCTTGTTAACTCGTCTCTCAAAGATTTGTTCCAAGAAACATTTAGCACATGTAGCACTTTATTCTATACGCACACATGAACGGTAAATAGATTTAATTTTAATATCACTAGATGGCGTTTGTTTTAAATACTTGGTTGGGAATTAAAATATTCAGATGGCGTTAATTAAAAAAAAGGCCTAATGAACTAAATAATCCAATTAGGACTTTTCTATCGTAAACTGTAATTGGCTTTGTGTATATTTTACTGACAAACTAAATTTGGTTCCGACCTAAGGTGTCCTAGAAAAGCGGTGACCGCCACACGCCGTAATAGGACTCTTTTACACTAAAATAAAACAGTAAATATGTGCCGAAAGAAAGACACAGCGTTAGTATGAAGAAGCTGTCTATGATTCTGGCTTCTAGGAGCATAAATATTGAAAAACATACCTGATTCTCTATGGATTTATGTTGTTACCTCTCACTTCCGGCAGGGGTCGCTACTACTGGTTCCGGCTACCGGCCCGTTAAGGTTTTCATAGTCTTCGCTCACCAGCAAGGTCCTTGCTCTAACGCTGTGTCTTTCTTTCGGCACAAAATGACTGTTTTATTTTAGTGTAAAACAGTCCTATTATATTCCTAGCAGAAAGACACAGCGTAAGTATGAAGACTTATTTGATACCTGCTGGTGAATGTTACTGTAAACGCTATGTGAAATAAATAAATGTTTTATAGAATGAAAGAAAATTGTTTCATAATAAACGAACATTTATTAATGATTACCCAAATCAGTAAAGTAATATTACTACTAAATATAATCATTTAAAATCAAACAAAACAAACAATTTTGCACTTCAAACCTAAGCTATTAACTTTGGCAAATAAAATTGAATTATTCTTATTAAACACCAGAGAAGTTTAATCGTAACAAATCATCCTCTTTGTTGTTAGAATTGTTAATAATTTCTCTACAGTAAAACTTCCTAAAGGTCTTATCGCTCTTCCAGTTTCCTCTAGCTAATATCTCCTCCACATGTACATTCTCCCACCATCCCTTGGATGCCACAGCTGCTCTGACGCTTCCTGGAGTAGCTTCTAGGTTTAAGTCTTTAAATATAGATTTAATCCACCCCGCTATGATAGTTCTTGTAGCTGGTTTTATTTCGCTTTTTATTGAAACAAATAAACTTGTAACATTACTATTAAGACGTCTATGTTGTGAAGCTTCAATCAATTGTTTAATATGTCTCAGAGGACAAATATTAGCATCTGGGTGCTTTAATAAAGACCATCCCGACTGTCTATATTTACTTGAGTCTGTTTTTTATCCAAATTTGGGCCATCATAAAATCTTTTGTTCCTCTTGTATGAAATTGTTTTGAGATATATCCAATAAGGTAAGGTCATGTATTCTTCTGCCTGATGCTAACAGTAAAATAATTGCAGTTCTTATTGAAATATCAAAAAGTGAATTTGTGCTTGGAACTGTTTTCAACCATTTGAATAGCAATTTTGTGTCCCAAATAGGGGATTTTGAAGGTAGAGGTTTTGCCAATGCTATGGCTTTTAAAACTTGCTGAATAAAGAAATTTTTTGAAAGATTTTCTGTATTTGAAGCACAAAAGGTAGAAATAGCCGATTTATGTAATAATATTGTGTTCAGTGAAAAATGTCTTTTTAAATGCAAATCTGCTAAAAATTTTGCAACGTCTTTTCCATCTGGGTTTTTATGGTTCATTTTGTTTATGGCACAAAACGATATCCACCTTTTTATAGGAGCTTTGTAAGGATTTAGAGTGCTTTTGCTCCAGCTATTACTCAATAACTTAATTTCATCCCTACTCCAGTTAGCTACCTGGTCTAACCACCCCCAATTTTCCAAGCCTGTAGGGACAACTTGTCCACCTGTGGGGGACAGAACCCTGTTGATAGATCTATGAGGTTCTTCCGCAGATTTGTTATTGGTATTGGATTTGACAGGGCCCTGGCTTGTAGATCGGTCAGCCAGAAACACTGATCCCATTGTGGTGCCATTACAATGTATGTTCCTTTGACCCTGTTCAGATGATCCAACACCCGAGGGATCAGGTTAGGGACGCCCAGCCCAACTGAAAGTCCCAATCTTGACTGAAAGCGTCGCAAAAAATTGCTGACCCATCTGTCGAGTCCCACGTTACGTATTGTGGGACAACTGCGGTTTCTTTTGACGCAAACAAATCTACGTCTGGAACGCCCCATCTTTTGAATATTGCGTTCATGGCTTGGGATTGTAGTTGCCATTCGGGAACAGGTTTTCCTCTTGAGAGGCGGTCTGCAATCCCGTTTAACCTCCCCGGGAGGTATGATGCCGACAGCGTTATGTTGTGCTGCTCGGTTAGGTGAAGGAGTTTGTTTGTTAGGCCCAACAGGGCTAAGGACCGGGTGCCCCCCTGGTTCCTTATGTAAGCTATGAGGGTCCGATTGTCGGATTGCAATAGAACGTATGCATCCTTCATCTGTGCACCTTGTTTGACCAAGGCTGCATACACAGCAAACATCTCCTTCACATTGGAATGCCATTTTTTTTATGGTGGCGATTCCAATTTGCCTGACAACATGATGTTGTTCAGGTGTGCTCCCCAGCCCGCGTCCGCCGCGTCTGTGGTGAGAAAGTGGTTAATCTTGGGGCTGTGCATTGCTTTTGCACTGTTGCCCACGTTTTTTACCCACCATTGCAACTCTCGAGTCACTAGAGGTGGCAAAACCTTCTTTTGCCTAGGTCTGCATCCTCTGAACGATTTTAGGAATATTTGAGTTCGGCGACAATGAAGGCGACCGTTTGGAGTTGCTAAGTTCGCGAAATTTAGTACACCCCGTATTTGTTGAGTTACTTGGAGACAAGACTCTTTCTTTTGTATTAATTTATTTTTTGGACTTTTTTTACAGGAAGGGAAATTAATTTTGTTTTTGTATTCCACACTATGCCCAAATATTCTATTTCCTGAGTTGGGGTGAAAAGTGATTTTTGATGGTTTACATGCCAACCCAAATTTACAAGAGTATCCACAGTTACTTTGGTTTGTTCTATGATCTGTGCCTGATTTTGACTGGCTATTAAAAAATCGTCTAAATATACTAATATTCTTATGCCCAGTCTCCGAAGAATTTCCGCAATCCAATTGGTTACCGATGCGAAAGAGTGAGGAGCTGAAGAGAGACCGAAAGGCAAGGCTGTTAACTGTAATATTTCGCCTCCATATATTATGCGCAGAAACCGCCTGTGGGTTTCCTTTAAGCTTAAGTGAAAAAATGCTTGATGTAGGTAGATTTTTGTCATCCAGTCCCTGTCTTGTAGGAACGGAATTACATCCAGTCGAGAAATTAGCTGGAAATGGCGAGTCGAGACATGTAAATTTAGACTTTTTTAAATTGAAAATAGGGCGTATCCCCCCATCTGTTTTTTTACTAAAAACATTTTGGAGTGAATGCCGGGTGTTATGATTTTCGGTTTTTCTAAAATGCCTGTTTCTTTTAACTGGTCTATGACTTCTGTCATTTTCTTGGATGGTTTTGTTGCAAACTTGTTTATGTTTTGTTAGAAATGGTATGCGGCTCTCGGCTATTCTTTTTTGAATATATTGACTGGCCCCCAGTTGTTTCCATGCTTGAAAATGGAATTTTAGGCAACCCCCCTTGAACACGCTGCTTTGATTGTCACTTATCTTTAGCGTTGGAGGTGTCTTGGGTACTTGTACGACGAAAGGAATGTTTTTTATAATTATTTTTAGATTTTTTGTCCGAGTTGAACTTATTTTTTTAATAAAATTTTGTTGCAAATTGCAGTATTCACGGGATCGCAACGGCCGCTATTCTTATTTTCTTTGTTATTATTATAATGCGTACTTGTTGTCGTAACAATTTGCGGCATTTGAGCTACACAGTCTGTTAAATATGTAACATGGTTAATAAGAGTATCCATCCGAGGATCCGAACAGGTTCCGACCTGTTTGTACTTGCGCCGCTTAGACCTTTTGTTAGGTGGCGGTGAGGCAGAACCTTCTTCGTCTTCCGAAGACGAGGAACTGCTTTGCGATGAGCTTGAGCTCACAGCTCTTTGCCCTCCATCCGGAGCGGCAATTTGAGCTACATGTTCAGGTACAGGATCCTCAAGAGTTCATAATGGAAGGTACTTACCGACTATCCGTCGAATACGCAACACTGAACTAAAATGAAAAATACTGAATTTACATAGAATACTCGTGTATTAATACTTTAACACTATATTCCAACTGAAAGCAATAAAATATTAGAATCTAATAGGATTTTTGTCAGTTTTTTAACTTGAAAAGAAAACTTTTTCTCCTAGCACCACAAAAATCATAAATGCTATGATTTTTGACTGATTTAATTTTCTATTTAACTTTATTTTTATTTTTACCACGTTAGTAATATATGCATCATACGATTTCAAATCTCTACGACCGTTGACATTTTCTACATGATTTAAAATCCAACGGTTTGTACAATGTGGTTGCTAAACGGCAGATACTTGAATTCAAGTTAACTTTTTGGTTGTGTATGGACGATACAATGATTGATGTCAGAGGTACCAGAACTAGAACCCAATGAAATTTCATGGTTTTTGGGTTTATCTGGTAGCTGCCACACACGAGTATGGGGTTTATAAAAGGGGGTTAAAAATTTCATTAATTTTGCTCTAGGACGCCCCGGTTTCGAGATATTATGGTATTTCTTTGTCTTTCTTTTATTATTTAGGTATTAACGTTTCCTTATTTGGTGGCGAGTTTCAGGAAATGGAACTCATCGGAGCTTGGATACTCCTCGGCGTGATCGCTCGCGCTCCAGACACAGCCAGTTGAGCGCACGACAGAATAACCGCAGCCGAAGCCGCACCCGCACCTGTAGCCGCAGCCGTAGTGGGCGTCTGCTGGAACGAGAACAAGCTTTGTTGCGGGAACAGGAGCGGATTCGCCGGATGGAGATCGATCTACAAAAGGAACGCGAAATCGAGCAACGACGACGGAGTGAAAGACTGGGCTACCTGAAGTTGGAACCAGCTGCGAGCGCAGTCGCAGAGGGCTGCCGGGTAGTCGCAACAGGAAAGATTGAGGTGCTACGAGTGCGGATCGTCGCACTAAAAGGTCATGTAGTCCCACTTTTTCCTCTAAGGATTTAATACAAATAATTAAATCCATTAAAGATTTCTTGCCATCGCAGCCTCAAAACCAGAGCACTGTATTTAATAATAGGGATCATAAAAATATGATACCCGAGTTTAATCCTTCGGAAAAAAATCAACATATAGATATATGGCTCAAAAAAAGTCAACGAATGTGCAAAGGTTTATGGCTGGGACGAGAAGACTGTAGTTCACTTTGCTATGCAAAAACTGACTGGTTAAGGTAAGATTTGGTATGAAAGTCTCAATTCGATATTGTTTACTTGAGCAGAGTGGCAGGTAAAATTAACGGGTGCTTTCCCCTCTGAACAAAATTACGGCAAAATTTTGGAAGACATGTTGAAAAGAAAGAGTAGACCTCACGAATCAATCGAAATATATTACTATGAAAAGCTGGTTAAAAAATTGTTACTAAATCAATGTGAAATAACGGATAAGCGGGCAGTTGATTGCATCATTCACGGTATTGGTGATAGGACTATTAGGTCGAGTGCATTGGCACTACGTTGTGAGCAACCGGACCAGCTTTTAAAATTCTTATTAAGCAACACTAAAGAACTGGTCACACTAGAACCACCTTTTAGAGGTAGAAATATTAATGCAGCAGATGACAAACAGAGTATTAGGGCGACTTCGAAGATAAATCCAAACTTGTATTGTTACAACTGTAAGGAGAAAGGACATCCGTATTCTAGGTGCCCGAAACCCTTAATTAATTGTAGTCATTGCAACAAGGTGGGCCATAAACCTGAGACCTGTAGACACAATCATAATACAGGGCCATCGAAGGCTGACCCAGTGGCAAGGACCATGCGCATCTCCGGTTTTTGACCAACCGGAAATTTTATAAAAACTGAATGTTTATGGTTTCCTTCTGGAAGCATTCGTTGACCTTGGCAGTGAGGTCACGCTTATAAGGCGATCGGATTTTTCAAATCTTGGTCTTGGTCATCAACAGCCTTGTGCGATCCATAGGTTCTGCAAAGCTAGAAGTTGTCATCGATGGCGTAGCTGCTAATGTTTCGTGTAGGGTTGTAGATGATCACTTGCTGGACAGGCCGATGCTTGTTGGTCAGACTTACTCAGAGCAGCCACACATTGTTGTTTATAAAGACGCGAAGAAACTACAGTTTATGCACATTGGAATCGAGTTACCAGATCTATATGAGCATGAAGAACACTTAGAAAGGGTAAGGGTGATAGGTCATAGCCGAATTTATGGTACTGCGAGTATAAGGGCTAAAATAGAAACGTTGTTTTCTAGTAGCGTACTGTTAGATACTAGAGTTGTAGGAAAGCCAAACCAACAATTCTTAGTTTGTGGGGGTGTTTACGAGGTGAGGGATGGTTCACTCTTTGTTACAGTGATGCCGTGTTCGGTACCGTGTTGGTTTCGAGACAATTTTGTATTTTCTCGAGCCGAAAAGGTGCAAGTAGTAAACAGTCTTGAGAACACTGAATCTCTTGTTTCGGACCAGCAAATTGGAGTGTCTTCAACCAAACGGTTTGATGAGAGTCAAATACGCGTGGGCGTTACTGTGTCAGATAGTGATAGGTTCAAGCTCATAGAACTCCTTCGACGTCACGAGGAGTGTTTTGCTTACGATTTAGTTGATTTAGGCTGCACTAATGTTTCCGAAATGAAAATCGAGTTTAGTAGTCAACGTCCAGTAGTTTATAGACCTTACCGTCTGTCTTGCTGTGAGCGCGAAAGGGTTCGAGGGATGATAGGAGACATGGTACGAGCAGGGATCATTCGGGAATCAGTGTCCAACTATGCCAGTCCAATCATTCTCGTGCGCAAAAAGGAGGGCGGCGTTCGTTTATGCATAGATTACCGATTACTCAATTCAATCACTGTAAAAGAGATATATCCCATACCCGTCATAGAGAATAATTGGTTACAAGGATAATTGGTTACAAGGATAATTGGTTACAAGGATAATTGGTTACAAGGATAATTGGTTACAAGGATAATTAGTTACAAGGATAATTTGTTACAAGGATAATTTATTACAAGGATAATTTGTTACAAGGATAATTTGTTACAAGGATATTTTTTTACAAGGATAATTTGTTACAAGGATAATTTGTTACAAGGATAATTTGTTACAAGGATAATTTGTTTTAAGGATAATTTGTTACAAGGGTAATTGTTACAAGGTTAATTAACTATTCATTTAGATGATAAGTTATAAAGATAACTAGTTCTAAGGATGATTAGTTCTAAAGATAATTGGTTGTTACAAAGAAACTTTTGTGATAGATTTGTATTTAAAAACAGCTATTTCAGCCAAGGTTACTTAATATTTTGATAAAAATTTTCTTATTTTCACATCATCGTAATTCTTTTAAAATGTGCTCGATTTTTGCCGAGGGTAAGGTTTCACCAGAAACGTGTATACGTTAGAAACGGACATACACGTCGTCAGGATGGTCGAGTGTAAGTGTGTGGTTTTATTAATATAACAAACTACACGGTTGCAGAATATCCACTAAATAAAACGATCTACAGTTCAAAAATTTGTACTGGCCATACTGACGGCGGAAATAATATTTAAATAAAATTGGGAGATTAAAATTATTGCACTGGGCACACTGGTGGGCAGAGCTACGGTGATTTGGCACAGATCGGGCACTTTTTGGGAGGAGTTGTTGGCAGCTAGCGGTCGTGGGATTATTGCGCCGTCGCGATTGCTTTAAGAACTAAGTTTTAAGTATGGAATGTGATTAGAATATTAAATAAGTTTTGAAGATTAACTGTGGTTGTTTCTGAGATATCCTATACTATTTGCATACGTAAATATAAAAACCACAAAAATATATACTTAGGTATAAATATGGAAAATAAGCAAGAAATACATTCCGCGCATCATTACAGCAAAACCATACAAACAGTTTTAGGTTTTGTCAAAAAACTAGAGTGAAAAACTGAAAGGCTATTTAATAAACTGATTATTAAATAGCCTTTCAGTTTTTAGTAATATAAATATATTATTACTTAACATTGCCAAAATAACGACGTAATTTTCACAGAATGATGGCTTCTCATAAAATAATAGACTGGAAATTATATTGAGACCTACTATATTTTTAATAAAATATTTTTAATTTCCAATTATTATTCTGAATTATGTAGGTAGATAAGAAAATAATTATCGTCACACGTCGACACACGTAAGTATCTTACACAATAACCCAAAAGTAGGTTGCTAACCTAACATAGTTTCAAGAATTACTTAGGCATACAATTTTGAACTTCAATAAATAATTTCATACAACTGTTAGGCTCTTATATACAGTGAAAAATATCTACTAACAAAAATCTTATGAACTAACAAATAACACAATTAAACTATAGTACATCGCTACATACAAAGATACATAAATTTAAAATGAATACAATAAAAATATCTTCTCTCCTACGCGCTGCTTTTTTAGCCGCCGGATCAATCTTCTGCTTGTCACTGTTTACTTTTATCGTATATTATATCCTTTCGATTCGCATCTCCTTCACTAAAACCAACTGCTGGAAGCCGCAGTTTTCTCTACAACAAATTAATTAAATAAACTTTTTTGTTAGACTGTACTATACTGAATCCAAACCTCAGAGACCCGAGAAATTATTTGGTCTATTAGTAAATGAGTAAGAGTAATATTTTTCATACCTTTTCATTCCTTGAAGGTATAGACATCTAACATTTTTCCGAACTCGTCTCAAAATAATTTCCGGCAGTACACATGCTTTAAAAAAGTAACCATCTTCGGCATCATAGCGCTGATAAATTCCATAACCCGCACCCTAATTGCGTAATACACAATCAATCTGAATCTGAATCGTTTTGAAACAGTTTGCTAATCCATTGCTTCTTAAGTTCGATCAAAATTCTGCTCAACATTAAATAGAACGCAATGAATGTTCTTGAACCGTCAAAATCAAACAGATTAGTCGTAATCGTTTACGAAAATGTGTTACGCAATTAGGGTGCTGGTTGACTTCTATGACAGTCAATAGTTGGGTGACAGATATAAAGCAAATTAAGTAACATTTATTCATTTTGGTAATTCGTAATTGACCCTGGACCTAGAATTAAAACAATAATGACAATTAGAAAGGTTAAAATTTAGTATCGTTTGGCAGGAGGTGGGGGTGGGGAGGTGGTTGGGGGGATGGAGGGGGGTGCTCCGTCGCCCCAGGTACCACTCCCATGAAAAGGTAACGCACCGTTCTTGAGAAAAACTAATTATTGTAACCTAACCTCAAAACACTTAAATGTCGCTTTTCCAACGTCTCCGGCGCTGCGAGAAGTGCAACCCCTTCGCTTTTGCGTAACAAAGGATAGGCACCCATGCTCACCTCCGCAGCTTCGGCTTACTGGTCCAGGACCAGTAAGCCTATGGCTCGCACGGGTGCCTATGCTTTGTTACAGCGGGCGGGGTTTGCCCTCAAGTATAACAAGTATCGTGAATTCGTAATTCGTACGCTTAAACAAAGTATCGTTTTGTGATTATTACATTGCTTGTCCTGTCACTTAGCGACATACTTAGGTAGTGGTTAAGAAGCAATGTATTTACTGCAAAAATAGTAGTCGCTGTGATATATCTATGACGACAAAAAAAAACGTAGTGCAAGAAATATTTTACGATTTGTTGTTTTTCATGAGTACTGGGATTTATAATTATAACTTTCTATGCTAATGCAAAGGTGGCAAGATTGTTTACGACTTACTTTGTACTTATCGTTATATTATGACCAAATCACACAACATCTTTATATATTGTAGTCTATGTACTATTCTGATGTAAGTATATGCTATGTAACTGTATAGTTTCGTCAAAATACGTTTAGTAGTTTTTGCGTGAAAGAGTAACAAGTCTCGTTCAGACTGGCGCGATGCCACAGCGCGACACAAAGGCACCGCGTGTCGCGAGACTACCAACCCGTACGGGGCCCGCGTGGATGATTACGGTCCACTCCCTCTCACAGAGAGAAGGCCTGTGTCCCAGCAGTTAAGTTTAGTGAAAGGAAGAAGTAAAAACTAAGGCTTGTGTACATAAATAAGACAGAAGAAGTTTTAGTTTTTAAAGCTGTACAGCGAATAATAGACACACACACGAAAGCGCACCGCGACTCTCGCACGGCATCTGTTGTCAAACAGAGAGGGCAATATTCCTAACGAATTTTGTACTCGACTCGAAGTGCTTGGTACGTTTTTTTTTTTTTTTTTTTTTTGTATGGCATCTCGTAGTTGACCTTGAGAGGTCGTGACTACTTAACCGGACTATCCTGTGGCTGCCTTAAGCGGACTCAAAGCCTCCAGCCAGGGGCGTAAAACTACTTATATTATTAAGCGAACGCTCGCTAAGGGCACCCCCTGTGGGGTACGGACCTCGGCTTAGGGCGTCGCTGACGGGAGGACAGCAAGATGGGACAGGCTGGATCAAGTTTGGTTGATTATTATTAATCGGGGAATTTAAAGCTACAGGCTCAGCTACGGCGCGGGCTGGCACTTCGTCGAGCAAGGGTCGGGGGGGACAATTACGTCGGGATCTTCGCGAGGAACCTCGGCGGCGAGGTCGGAATGTCGGTCTGTGTTTGTGCACTGTACTGGTGGCCCTACTGCTCTCCTGAATGAGAGTTATGTGGTCATCGGGATCGGTGAGGACATGCTTGGGACGGCGGACTTGACTAATGGAGGAGGGAATATAACTAGCGGCTTTCACAACCAGAGGGTTGCGGTGATTCGCGGCGGTCTCGAAGAAACGCTTTGAAATGCGTTTCATGAACTGGCGGATAGTGGGAATCTTTAGGTCAACGTGAAGGATCTCGTTGCGAACGTACCAGGGGGAGCCTGTTATCCTACGGAGGAACTTGTTCTGGAGGGTCTGCATTCTATTGAAGCGAACGGGCTTGGCGTGTGCGAAGACTGCACTGGCATAGGTCATGATCGGGCGGATGCACGCTGTGTAGATACGCATTTTGCACTTCAGTGACAATTTGCTACGTGCATTGAGGACAAAGTGAAGTCTACCTAGAGCGAAGGCGGCGCGCGAACGAGCCGCCTTAATGTGCTCTGAAAAAGAGAGGTGTTCGTCTAGTACGACACCCAGGTATTTGGCTCGCTTCTCCCAAGGGATCGGCTTGCCGAACATGGTGATCGGTCGAGGGGGTGAGGGGTTGCGACGCGGCTTTGAGAAAAGAACCGCTTGACTTTTGTCGGGATTGACTTCGATCCGCCATTTTCTAAACCAAGCGCCAAGCTTGTTCACTTGGGTTTGGAGAATGCGAGCTATCGAATTTTCATCACGGCCGGTGTAGTAGATGGCCGTGTCGTCTGCGAACAGGGCCAACTGCGCCTTGCTGCACTTTGGCATGTCGCTGGTGAATAGCGTGAAAGCTAGAGGAGAGATCACAGAGCCCTGAGGGACTCCAGCGCGAATAGGGTGGGAGGAGGATAGCGCTCCTTCGATGCGATAACGGAAGGTGCGGTTCGACAAAAAGTCTCGTAAGATGAGCACGAGACGATCTGGCACACCGAGTTGGTACAGCTTATATAATAAGCCGTTGTGCCAGACTTTGTCGAACGCTTTCGCTATGTCGAAGAAAACAGCACCGGTCATCAAACCTCGTTGGAAACCGAAGTTGATGTGTTCGACTATACGGTGGACCTGTTGTACGCACGAGTGTTGGGTTCTAAAACCAAACTGTTCGTTGGGGATGAGGCCCTTTGTCTCGGCGTAGTCTCTGAGGCGCTTATAAATAAGCCTCTCATAGATTTTGCCGAGGACATTGAGCAGACTGATGGGGCGGTAACTACTAGGCTCTGACTTTGGCTTGCCAAGCTTCGGGATACCGATGACGGTGGCTTCTTTGAATGCCTGTGGGAAGATGTTGTTGCTCAGAGCACCATTGAAGATGGTGGTCAGTAGCATTATCAGGTGGGCAGGGAAAAGTTGGAATACCCTATTGGTGATTCCATCTGAGCCGGGGGCTTTACGAGCCTTCAGACCTTTGATGAGGTCGTGCACTTCGTCGGGCGTGACTGGGGGCAGTGGATACTCTGGGTCTTCGACGGGAGGGAGGGAGGCTCTATGTTCGACTTCAGCGTCGACCTCAGTGAGGTGAGCTTGGTCTACTGGTTGAGAGCTAGGCGAGCATTGGACTTCTAGAGTGTCGGCTAGAAGCTCAGCCTTGTCGACATCATCGAAGGCGATGGTCTTGTCGGGACGGATCAGGGGGGGCATGGAGACTATTTCTCCGGATCTGAGCTTCCTCTGGAGTTGCCAGAAGGCTAGGTGGGTGGGCTCTAGTTCGCTCAACATCTTGTCCCAGCCGGCGGTACGCAGCTCCTCTATGCGTGTTCTTACAGTACGCTGTAAGTAACGCATATGGGCTTTGTTCGCGTCGCAGGGGAAGTTGCTGTAGGCACGGACAGCCGCGTTCTTCTCATTCAACAGTTCGCGTACATCGTCCGGCAACTTCCAGCGACGGTCATCCGTCGCTGGAATTTCCCTTGAACAATCGTTCAGGACTGATTGTACGTGAGCTGTGAATGAGTCGATCGCGGCCGTCGTGTCAGCGATAGAGTCAAAATGATCGGGGATTGGGTCCAAGTGCGGGGACGTGGTGGATTTTAAGCGATCGCTTACTCTCCTCCAGTCCGTTACCACTTTGTTGGGAAGGGGTTGGGTGGAATCGGGCAGACCTATGCGGGGGACCAGTTTCATGACTACTGGACGGTGATCGGAAGCGAGCTCTTGTACCACTTCTATAGAGTCCAACCGTAGGTTGACGTTCTGTAGGAGCGCCACGTCGAGAACATCGGCGGTGTGATTGGGATCGGGGGGAAAATGAGTGGGAGTCATCGGCGCGATGACATCGAAATTCTGAGAGGAGGAGAGGTTGAACAAGTGTCTCCCTCTGGAAGAGGTCCTGGTGCTATTCCAGGAGGGATGTTTTGCGTTGAGATCACCCGCTATGATAACGGAGTCACTCAGGCTAAACAGAACAGAAAGATCTTCAGTAAGGAGTTGGAAGTTCTCCGAAGTATTAGTGGGGGGGAGGTAGGCCGAAACTATGGTGATCGGTTGATTGCTTGGTACGTCCGCGTCGTCCCCTTATATAAATTATCGTTTTGTGATTATTGCCTTGCTTGTCCAGTCACTTAGCGACCGACATACTTAGGTAGTGGTTAAGAAGCAATGTATTTACTGCAAAAATAGTAGTCGCTGTGATATATGACGACAAAAATAATGTAGTGTGGTCAAGAAATATTTTACGATTTGTAGTTTTTCATGGAATATGGATACTTGTATTTATAGTTATAACTTTCTATGCTAATGCTAAGTAGTTCAATGAAAAAAAAAACGGTTTCTTATATACAGTGTAATTTACAGTTAGTTTTTGTTACCTAAGTATAGTTATAATATTGTAAAACAAAATGGAAAAAAAAACATCGCTGGCTCTACGAAAGGATGCTTTGACAATATTATTATTTACCTACATTATATTATATTTTATTTATTTATTTATACGTGGTGGTACCTACATACGTAGGAACTGCATCAGTTGAGCACACGTCACGCGTCTGTGGTAAGTGATATTGCGTGTGACCTTCAGCTAGCCCATCGTAATACGAAGTTTCAATAGTGTATGTGTATGAGACCAGCTTATACTAGTTTTGTTTGACGGACGCGCGGACACGCAGTAAGGAAATAAGTACCTACACACGGCTACACATCAAGCTATAAATTTCCAGTATAAGCTGACCTCTCATTGTACGGAAATCCTGTACAATGCCAGATCTGCGTATACTGGAAATGTATAGATTAGTAGTAGCTTTAGTGCCTTCGTAATATTTCAAGAAAGCATCAACGCTTATGGATTTTATTCAAGCCGAGACCATAGATTACTTAGTAACCGTGTAAGAAAATGTACAATTATCAGTAGCCTCATATACCTAATGCAGAAATATTTTTATTTCAATGTCCTACGGTATTCTGCTGTGGGGCAAAGCTGCTGATATTCAAAATATATTCGTCCTTCAAAAACGAGCTGTCCGAGCAATTTATCAACTAGGAGCCAGAGTTTCTCTTAGAGATTTTTTTAAAGATATTGGTATTCTTACGGTAGCATCACAATTTATCTTCGCCAACATCTTATACATTAGGCAAAATATACACTTATACACTAAAAACAGTGATTTTCACAATGTTAATACTAGAAATAAGAACAAACTACGTGCTCCCTTTCACCGGCTTCATAAGGTTCATAACTCATTTGTTGGGCTAGGCATAACCTTTTATAACAAGCTACCCTCTTCTTTGCTAGATTTGCCTTTTAATGCGTTTAAAGCTCAAGTAAAATCCAACCTTTGTTCAAAGGCATATTATTCAATTAACGACTACTTAAACGATAAGAATAGCTGGTCGCTGTAATTAACTCAAGACAATATTTATGTTCTTTCTCCAGAATCAGCTTACATACTGACAGGGTATACGAGTTCGTATATTTATTTTAATTTTATTTGACTGTATAAGTCAATTAGTTTTAGTTACCTTCATTTATTATTGACATGATCCGCTCATTACAATGTTTTTCAATGAGTTGTATTGCAATAAGTGGTTAGCTAGCGACCTCGACAATTGATCTTAAATTATTCTTGCCTGAGCAACCGGCAGCGAGTTCGTCATGCTCTCGTAGATGTCACTGCTTGCGGTAGCGTCGGGGATCGGGTTGCCTCCTTCCCTCAAATATGGCGAGGGGGGCAATGGCTGATCTTTGCGTTATGCTCGTGAACGGGTGCTGCTTGTGGTGACTGGTCGTCTTGCTGTCTATGGTTTTGATTTTGTTAAAGTAATTGTTCTGTTAACTTATTTTACTTCGATGGTCCTGGTTTGTCATTTGTGTTTACTTAAAAAATAATCCAATAATGCATATGTAAGATGTCACGCCCCTTATGCCTGGAGGCTTTTATTTGTGTATTAAGTTATGTTGTTTTTTTCATTGATTTTTTTATTGGTTTCTGTTTTGGGTATATTGGCGTGGCTAGCTTAAATATGGCAGATAATTTAATATGTTATTTTTTTTGTGTTTCGGTTTTTATTCTTTGATTACCTTATAATTATATAATTCAATGGTTTTCTAACTAAACAGACAGCTGTGCTGCTGGGGAGTTTGTTGCGCCACTTCTTCTTCCCAGCTAAAGCACTAGGAAGTGGTGAAGGGCGGGCGTTTTGGGGGACTGTCTTATGTAATTTTGACGTTCGAAAAGTGGTGACTCTCAGCCTAGTTTGAATAAATGACTTTTGATTTTGATTTTTGATTAATGACCTTGAAATACGTTCTGTGTTTTTAAGAAAGTAATGTGTTAAAGGAAAATTATTATGAAAAATAATAATCGTTTGTTTGTTCACCTGTACCTACCTTTTTCTATTTAAATCTAGTTTCACAAGAATTAAATATAATTCAATCCATCGATTAGGAACGCAACGATGAAGCGTAGCTTGGTAAGTACCTAAATAGTTTGTATAAGTACCGCCTGATTTATACCTAGGTAGTTACATAAAAATCTAGCTAGTAATATTTATTCCACCCGAGACCATAGATTACCTAGTTATTCGACATTCACAAGGACGTAATAAAATCTTACTGTGTCAGAAAATGTATAATTATTAGTAGGTACTTTTACCTACATATAATCAGAAATATTTTTAATTCAGGAAGTTTCGAAGAATGTTCAAGTATAAGTTAGCACTTATGTAGGTACTTAATTTAGATAATCCATTCATTAAAATAATATTGTTTAAAATGTACAGTATGACTAAAGATTTTTTTCTCACTTCATAATGATAAAATATAATCTCCGCGGGCAGAGCCGGCGCGCAAGCTTAAGCAACTTGTCAATTAATTGAATCACGCATACTATAAAATTCGCAACAGCGCACAGCGCCAGAATTCGGAGGTTCAAGGTTGTAGGAACCGCAGCTAAGCGCCTTCACGTCGCTTCAATACAACATACAACGCCATCTAACGATAAACTGATACCGAAGCGATAACTAGTACCCGTATCTTCTTGATACTCAGCAACTGTTTCTCGATGGTAGTATGCAAAGAGTATTATAAGTTAGAAAGGAAGTAGTATGTCTGGTAGAGGGCGTGATTCTGGTCACTCACACAAACATTTTTCTATTTTTGTCAGCTCTGTTTATCCTACAAATACTGTTTTTTTATAAGTTTTTGTCAATACGCGGGAATTATTTAACATAGAGAATTCATATTCTTGCTTCAATTCAGCAAAAATCGTTTATATATCGAGATTTGTTACCCGAAATTATGTATGGGGAAGTGCCACTACGCAATCACCTTCGGAGATTTTAGATATTTTTGAGGTTCGTTTTTTTCGACAAACTCGTAAAGATGGGTACTGTTCCGTAGGCAGAGGCATTGATCTGATTTGAAAGTCGTTAGACAATAAATTGGAATAAAAATTGTCAACAAATACGAAGGACTAGCTTTTGCCAAGAGCTTCGCACGCATCATCACCATTATTTTAGCCACAAGACGTCCATTGCTGGAAATAGGCCTCCTACATAGGAAGTCCGAGAATTGTAAAGAGTTGCAGTAGATAAAACTAAAATATAGAGTAAAAAGAATTTGCAGACAAATTGAGAAACTTCCTTTTTAAATATTTTTTTGTTAAAGTTACGTCTGTATGTTCAAAGACTTTTGATTAAAAAAGAATGTAGGTCAAACCTAAGAAAAAACAAGAAAATATTTATGTTGTGAGAGAAACCCGTGGTCTCGTTGCAAATAAAAATACAAATTGTTTTAAAACTATTTTATTGAAACATCCAAACATAAAAATGGGAGAGATTCCACTTAACTTAATTTATTCTAAGTTAACATAAAAGGCACTGTTTACCCGAGTTAGTTAAAGCTGCTCAATCAAATACACAATTATTATAACTTATATTATTGCTTTATATTTAAATGTTTATAGAGAAATATTTTGTACATCTCATATTAATTATAACATACCAAGTTGACATACGTAATACATAATATAATATTACAGTATAAACCCATCAATAATAATATTAGAAAAAAATCTCTTTTTCGAAATTCTTCTCGGAATTTTTCACAAAACAAATATTTCTTTAGAACATGTTCCAAAATACAACAAACAATATACCTACATTAAAATATAGAAAATATAGCTACGGCCAAACTGATGCGTATCGTAGGGAGGTGTTGTGTGAGCAAACTAGCGCGCATAGTCGCGTGACTTGTGACTTTATAGTCATTAAGTGCCGATTTCACCAACGTTACTGAACGCGTCAGCACATCTAAAACGCGTTCCAGAGCTGTCAGTGTCAATATCACGTAGAAATAATGACCCTGACAGCTATTAAACGTAGTTTATGTGCTGATCGCGTTCAGTTTCATTTGTACCCTAAATAAAACAACCGATGCGAGCAAACGCGTCCAGGCGTATACCACGCATACGCCTCAGCGTTGGCTACACTTAAAACAAAAAGATCTGTCCCGTTTATGAATATCAGTAGATAAAATACGGCACAAAATAAAATAACTTGGTTAAAATCGTAACAAACCGTACCATACTTTAAAAAAAAGTTTGCAAATAGACACTTGAGACAACACTTGCAATTCTTTGGGTAATTTTGTTTTGTGTAGAAATCTGTTTACATTGTACCTTTTTTGTATTACAATATCTATAAATATTGAGAGATTGCTCAAAGGAGTTTGTTTAGACGTTTTGGTAGAAAATGCAAACCCAATAGAAAAGCAGATTTTATAATAATGAACGTTTGGTTAAAAAAGTAAAAAAAAAAAAAAAAACTAATAGAGGTTTTTTTTTAATTCACTGGCAAAGAGGTAGGTAGCAGGTAAAACCAGACAACTAGTATTTCACTTTTTCGATCAGTTGCATTAAAAATTGTTCCCAAACATTGATATTACATAGAATATAATTATTTAAAGTTAATATGACTGACAGTTAGATAAATACCATTACTCGTCTGCATTTGTAACATAACTTCATATACTGATGTCTTGCTGGACCACTAGTACTTCTTTCTGGAGATTGCCGGTGCCAATTTTGCAGTTATTGTTTACTAATAAACCTTCCACTCTGAAAACGATATAATAGATGTAAAGTAAATAAAGTAGTAACAAATCTACTTAACAAATACATTTTCAATCGCCGGCAGCGTCTAGGGACAGCACTACGCAGTGGCGGCCCTAGACCAAACGTGGATCGTGGACGACAGCGACATCAGCTTTGCGAGGCATCTTTCATTTCACAGCCGAAAGATAAACTTTTAATTGAATGAGCTGAATTAGACACTATATGTATGTGACACGATATGAGTTTTAGTGCTAATCAAATGATGACAAAATATTCTTAGATAAACACAAATTAAAATAATTGAACTTTTAGGTTTTAGCCTCATAGATAATTATGTCGAAGCTAGGCTAACACCGGCCGCAATTTCTAATGCAGAAAAGTTTGAGCAGCAGAGAAAATTTTGCACGCCGTCGTCGTCGCCTCGGATGATTCAAATTAGGAAGTCTTACATAAATAGGAGATATTTTGTTAAGTAATACAAAAATATTTGAGAATTAAGAGTATGCAGGACACGCAAGAGCGAGCGTAGTGAGCTCAAAAAATTTAGCACCTCGCCTCGGAAAGGTAAGGTTTTCTTTTGATCATACATTCAGGAGTATTGACACTTTGTTGTCGACTTATGCAAAAAGGTTTCAGGTTAAGGTTTGAGTATGAGACGAATAGAGGATGCTAGAGCGAGCGGAGCGAGCTCGAAAACGTCAATGTATACGTTTTTATAATAAACTTCCTAGCCACATTCAAGAACTAAGCCTTAATAAATTTAAAACTTTTATAAAGCGGAAATTATGCCAGAAAGCCTATTATACTGTCAAGGACTATATTGAGGACAAGAAGGCTTGGGATTGAGCTGCTCCAATAATGTTTACACAGACATAATTGATGTGTAATTTGCTATTTTAACTTTTTTTCCTTTTAATGTTTTTTTTATATACCTTTTATCTAAACAATGACATGTATATATTTACTGTATAAAGTATAATATTGTTGTAATTTTTGTGAATGTGCGGACTATGTGGGTCATTGCATTTTTTTTTCTTCTTTTAATGATGATGGTCTGGCTGTTTGAGTACTTTACGTGGCCTCCCAAAATGTCCTTTCTTTTGTATTGTTCGTCGGATCGTTGAGCTCCTTAGTTCTGAGTTGAGCTGCACGATGATTGACAAATGCGTGCACTGACTGGACAGGTCCACTCAAATCCGTGTGGTTCTTTCCTCAAAAGACCATTTCAGACACCAGTCTGCATAGTCCTCATATGATATGACCAAGATTATTTTCATATTTTATTTACACTTTGACATTGATGCACTTTATATATGCAATGACATTTACTTTGTAAAGGATTATACTATTTTAATTATTGTGAATGTGAAGACATTGTGGATTTGTTGTTTTTTTTTAATGCATTTTTTTTTTAATTATTAGTTTTAATCATGGTCTGGCAGTTTGAGTAATTTATGCGGCCTACCCAAATGTCCTTTCTTTGGTAATGTTCGTCGAATCGTTTAGCTCCTTTAGTTCTGTGTTGAGCTGTATGACAACTGACAAATGCGTGCACTGACTGGACAGGTCCACTCATTCTGTGTGGTTCTTTCCTCGAAAGACCATTTCAGATATCAATCCACATGGTCTTCACATGACCTGACCAAGATTATGTCTGGACTTTAAAAGAGACTGTGACCTCTGAGTTTGTTTCGGCGTTTCTTCTCAGAGTAGTCAGATAGGAAATGCCGATCTCACCTAGTTTTTAAAATATGATTGACGTGTAAAAGTGTTTGTACAAACCTATTTACAGAAATAAAATCATTTATCATTTATCATAAACTTTAGCACCCAGTGTCAAATAGGTAAAATTTTAAACATATATATACAGAAATAAGAGTCATTTTTGAAAACGAAGAACATGTATGTGGAAGAGTGAGCGAAGCGAACTTGAAAACTTCAAACTGCTCTTTCTTTGTTGCTGAACATATTTTGGCGAGATTTGGTGTCCCTAGCATCGGGAGCCAGGGGGTAAATAAATACACATAATTTAGGAATAACCTGTAAAAGTTTTTGCGAGGCAGCTCTTGCGCGTGGCCGTCGGTGGTCGCCGACATCGCCGACGCCTAACGCCACTGGCACTACGGCAATACTAATACAATTTGTGGCGCTCATAGGACATAAACTTTTATCACCGACGCCATTCAAAGCCGTCAGTTTCCATACATCACTTGAGAAAGTAGACCCGATTAAAAGTAGCGACTATCCCTCGTCTACCTCGTACGTACAAGTATAGTACAAGTATAGTACAAGTAAACAGCGAAACCCTTAGTTTATACGGAAAGTATTAAACATTCTCCCCCATTCCTTTTTCCTACCTTCATTTGTTTTGTGCGGGACTCAAACCCGTTCAAGCCAAAATGGCGAGCCATTCGTGGCAACTTATTTAAAACCAATAAATCACTTTTGATTTATTTTAAGGTGTGACATAAGCTTTACACGATTACAAATGATAGATACGTCACGACTCCAAGTTGCACGTCTAGACTCTAAATGGCACGGCACGAGTCATAAGTGGTACAGAATGACCCAAAGGCTACGCCGCGAATAGTAAGTGGTACACCACAACTCAAATTGGAATGAGAAAGACTATAAACGAAACGCCGCCACTACAAATTTTACACCATGTCAAAAAGGTACGTCACGACTCTGTCTTTCGACACGAGTCATCACACACAACTACGGTATATATTATAATTCTCACCCATTGACACCCATATGTTTTTCAGCGCATGCTTCCAATGTCATGTCGATCTCACATCGTATGCACTGCTCGCTACAATGTTCTATGACCGTCTCGTTTAGTTCTACTTGAGATCCGGAGTACATCTGTATGCCGACGCCGCAGTTCCGGATTTTACAGTTTCTCAGTTCCACCTGCAAGTTAATAATACTTTGAGATAAGAAATAAAATTAACCTTCACATCGCTGCTCCTGTTGTCCCAGAAAGGAGAATTTAGTCAGTTACCAGTTATTTTGTTTTTCAAATGTAATATGGGGCGAGTTTTTTCCCATCTAACTTCGGCGCAAGTCAGAACTTTGGGATACTACTGAGAAGATCATCTCTACCAATATTTAAAGAGGTAAAATTTGTTTGTTTGTATGTAGGGGGTAATCTCTGGAACTAAATCGGTCGGATTTGAAAAAAATCTTTTTGCATTTGATAGCCATATTCTTGAGGAATGCTATAGGGTATTTAACATCACGCTATGCCCCCAAGGAACCGAGCAAAAAGAAAAAAAGTCAGGAAGAACGCTAAGCGAAAACGAAGTGACAGCGCGGGCAGATGATGCGATGCGATGGGATGGGTTGGGCACTCAAGAAATTTCACGCGTTCAAAGTCGCGGGCACAAGCTAGTGTGGTAAGACAGGGAGACTTTATAACAATTTGCACTACCCAGAGATTGAACCCAGTAAAGTGAGTAAAACCAGTAACACTTTTTTGTAGATGTTATGTTACCTGTGCTCCTTTGTGAACAACGAGTCCAGAGTAAAAGTTGTCAAACGTGCAGTCTTCTATAAGGATCTTCGCACCAGACATCGCGACAATACCTTGTGCGAAGTCGCTCTGGAACATAAATATTGGAAAGTAAAAAAAATATCTAGACAGTAATTGATGTCTAGGCTATTATGCATAAGTCTATGCTGTCTGACTATCTCAAAAACTAAGGGTTCTGCTTCGACTTTTGGACTTTAGAAAGTTGAAGTTCGACGACTAAATGAAATCTGTTAAATTCGCTTCTGTATGCTTCTTTTAAAACCACATTGGCACACGAAGCAACCAAAGTATAAAACAAAATCGGTTTGTGTCCGTCTGTAGATTGCTAACTTCTTCTAAACTATTTATTGTAAATAAACAGCATTTTTTCTTTCTTTCTTTTTTTTAGCTGACCCGGCAAAACTTCGTACCGCCTCAGAATAACCTCATTTTTTTTTTGTGAATTTTTCACACGTTTTAATAGTCATTGTCATATTCGGGGGGGGGGGGGGGCACAAACCAACAAATCAAAGATCATAAAAATCAGTCCAGCCGTTTATGAGTTATAAATAGTGGAACCAACCCGACTTTGTTTGGTTTATTTAGATATCAATTACCTGTGAACTACTAGATTGGTCCTGTATAACGCAACCAATAACATGTAGTCTTCCCGACCTCATCACAATGACTGTGTTGACCGAGCTGCACAGTAACCTCAGCTTGCGTAGCCGACACTCATCTGATAACATGAGCAGGCAGGAGCGCATGTCTGAAGCTTCAAGAGTAGCACCTGAAAATTAATAGTGTGTTATATGTTACTAGCTGACCCCGCAAACGTTGTGTTGCAAAATTTTTTTTTTTTTGTAAAATAGATGTTGGCCGATTCTCAGACCTACCCGATATGCACACAAAACTTCATCAAAATCGGTCAAGCCGTTTCGGAGGAGTATGGCAACGAAAACTGTGACACGAGAATTTTATATATTAGATTTATTGCTTATAGCTTCCGCCCGCGGCCTTACTAGTGTGGTGTGTTGATAAAAAGTTTATTTTTTATCTATTACTTTAAATAGATATATAAAAGAAATCTATTAAACTTTATAAACACATAACATAACATCACGCCTTGTTTCCCCGAAGGGTTGGGCAGAGGTGTACCTATAGTACACCCACATAAACTTAAACTAATCTTTATATGAAAAGGTTCGCACGAAAAGTTTTAAATGTAGGTTGATTCCTAAAACTAGTCTCTGGCAATAAGTGAGTCGCTGATGCAGCCATCTGTTGAAAAATTGACGTAGTATTATAAATTTATATTATCTTATCTATCTATATCTATCTTGCAGTATTATCTTATCTGTGGCCGAGGTAATGGTGATAAAGTAATGCTCAAAATCGAATCTTGGATCTTCAAATTGCAGGCAATCCTCCCGGTGAGGGATCGCCGCAACATAAACACCTAGTAATAGGTCCGTGCCGTACATACATAAACTCACGCCTATTTCTCATGGGGGTAGGCAGAAACTACACAACGCCATATGCCACAATCCTTATATACTCCTTCTGCTTCTGACGCGTTCATACATCTGAGTTACAACTCCGCACGTAATTACGCACCTGACCTTTCTGAAGTAAATCAATCAAATAATGTAAGTGTATTCTAGGACGTTCCTTCCCAAAGTTCTCACTCACATCTGGCTTGCAAATGTGTCGCCTTTCATTAATATTTTCAACATAATCAAACCATCTAAGCATTCTCTTTTCAATTCTTGTAAATACATCTTCAAACCGCAACTTTATCTTATCAAACCAAGTCGCAAACAGACACAAAAGACAATAAAAGAAAGAGAGACACTGCTGAGTACAACCAAGTAAATGAACATGATATTGGTCCATATGTTAACGTTTTAGTGCAACCTTCAACAAAGATAGCAAACCTAATTTCTTATTTGTTTACACACCAATAATTTGAATTGTATTTGTAGATTTAGTTTAAGCTATGATGATTCTGACATGCCATTGTGGATTAAAGCCTCCAATACTGAAGAATAAAAGACACATTATGTCAACTGGGCTGATGCGGAGAAAAACTGCTAAACAAAAATCTGCAGTTCCAAACATCTTGTCAAGTTATGTGAAAAGCTGTTTTTTTTTTGCAAATTTTTGTTTGTCTCGTACTAGAAGTTGTCCATGATGAATTCAATGGCCTCTCATCAGGTTTTCTTTTATTTGAATGAGATATTTATTGTAGATATGATATGACATACTGTTGAAACTTGTGATGTTGATGTTCGACAGTGGCACATCAGGCATCTGGTGACTATGGCTGCACACCACCAGCTCTTCAGGCTCCAGAGTCAAGGCATCGTCGGCTGACGTCATCATGCTGAGGTGGTACTCGCTGGTCAGGTGCGAGGCCAGGAACTTCGAAATCTCACCGAACTCGAATATTGAGCCGCCTTCCCAGAGGGCTACTACCTGAAAAGAGAAACAAAAATGTATACAGCCCATTATTGTCCCACCGCAGAGCTTTTTCTCATATAGAGGAGGCATGAGCATTGATCACCACGTTTCTTCAAGATAGGTTGGCGGTTTGAAGCTTATACACGGTTTAATTTAGGTCGTTCTGGAACCGAAAGCCATGAACTCGATCATCGAACTCGAAACGGTTGCGACCATTATTAAAAAAAAAAAAAAAAAAAAAAATTATTGTTTTATAAATTACCGGCATAGATGTAGACATTTTACATTGGCTGACACAATGGGCGGTCTTATCGCTAAGAGCGATATTATACAGACAACCTTTGGATGGACTAAAGGGAGAAGGAGAGACAATACAGCAGGTAGTCAGTTGTGTACCAATTACATATTCATTAAATACATACATACATAAAACATATATTTATCTACATTTATATATCACAATGATAAACACGAAACAAGACCAAGGAAACTATATGTAAGTATGATCATGATGTATAGTAATGATTATAATTCTGTAAATACATATTTGTTTACGGTCGCGAATCATAATTTAATCAACATTTATAACCTAACACTGACTTGCAAATTGCAAAAAAAAACCTAAGAGAATTTGCATTTCGCGGGCTACCCTGGTGTTTCCCTCCCATAAAGTAGATATTCGTGTCTGTCCATGTGCGACCGCGTGGTTCTTCTAAACTACACGACGGATTTTGTTGCGGTTTTCAACATTATTTTAAGTATGTATTATATTAAATATCCGGAAAGTTAATGTGTTAGTAAAGAAATCTCGATGTTTCATTCAGTCATTTAAACCGTGCGTAGCACGGGCGGGTGACTAGTTATGTTATTAAATATTCTTATCACACAATGAATACCCACGTGCTTTGTATCGTTTTATTGCGACATACGAATAACGTACCTGTTTGTCGGGCAGTTGCCCACCAGACACGACATCCGTCTGGACGGAGGATCCTCCCTTTTCCAAGAGTATGAGTGAACTTTACACCCTGTTCCTCATGCCTCTATATACCTACAGTTGTTGAATTTTTGAGGTATTTCATAAGAGGGGGAGGGATCAGTGAACCAGGTTTTACCTACATCAGTCTTAGATGTATTACATTGATTCTGTACTGTCTTTCTTACTGGACAGATAGCTGTGCAGCTGGACAGTTTGTTGCGCCACTTCTTCTTCCCAGCTAAAATTAAGTGGTGAAGGGCGGGCGTGCCGGGGGACTGTCTTATGTAATTTTGACATTAGAAAAGTGCTGATTCTCAGCCTATTTAAATAAACGAATGCCAATTAATTGTCTTGTGATGATGAGAAAATTAGAAGTCAAAAAGTCTATGAACAGGTAAAAAAAAACAATTTCAAATTGTCATATTTTTGTAACATTTAGTTTTCCACGCTTATACACACCACCCATGTTGTCTCTCCATCACCCTTAGTTTACTGGGCGAGAATCTTAAGACTTAAGTCATTATAACGATTGGTGGCGTTGTTGTTACGTTATTATAATCAACATACACAAACCTGCTACCATATTATCTAGCTGTCGACATGCACCATTAAAACTCCATGCTTGGCTGTTCTTGCCTAACTTACTATTTTTACGGGAAAATGTACTGTAACGAGTTTTTTTACACCGTTACATGTATTGATAATTATAGTCGATTTCGGAACGATTTCTAAATTGTATTTTTATCTGTGATACATTCGTATGACATTTTCGACGTCAAGGTTTGATGAGTCACTTTTGCGATCTTTGTTGGTGAAGGTGACAGGTCTCTTGATTTTTCCTGAATGGAATCGTAACTAATCTGGTTTATAGTGGCGCTTTAATGCCCTAATCCTAAACCAAAGGACCCGTGGAATGGTCCCGGTGGATATTTCTATCGGATTTTTGGTAAGTTGCTCTTTTCGAGAGAAAATTTCCTTCGACGATGGCGGTTCGTTTGTGACCGGATGGTACTACAGTACTTACATTTTTCTTACTCTTATTCTTCTGCCATTTTGTCTTTTCTCTAGCGAGATACTGTTCCCTGATGAGCGAGTTTTCATACAGCGTCCACTTTGACATTAGTCCGTCCAAACGAGCGTTCATTTCTGCACAGAGAGATATGTAGTTTGGTGGTAAAAGAGAATCTGAAATGAATATGGTTAACAGTTAATTTTTTTTATATTTGCGACGCTTGGGAGTGGTCTAAGCAGTCTTTCTGTTGAACAATGATGATAAATTCATTGATTAATTATTTTGTGGCTATGTTTTAAAAATGCGTCAATGTTCAGTAAATGCGGGCTATAGTGGTGCTGTACCACAACTAATATCGTATGCACCGCACCGGGTTCTGTAGGCGCAATAAAGTCTCTAAAACATGACTGCAGTGCGATGACGCAAAGCAATAACTAATTATTTTCATAACATTTTCACTTTACTTTTTCTTTACACGAAATCTTGACAACATTATGAACACATTAATATCATTGACTCCTGAATTTATTACACTAGCATGAATCACATTTTCACACTTTATTATCATACATTTAAACTTCAAGTTAGCGGGAATACGCTGGATGCAAGCAGCGCAAGAACTCTCACAGTTACAATGCTTGGGGAAGCCCTATATCCAGCAGAGGACGTCACTAGCAGAAATAAAGATACTACACTTACTTTCATGATATGAAAGAAAAGGGGAGTGAATGATAATGTGACAGGTGTCGATGTAAAAAGAAAATGTGTCGTGCCAACCTTAAGTAACATGGGACAAGGACATCACACTTACCATCATCACTGGCCAAATCTCCCTCACATAGCGAGGAGTCCAGCTGCCTCAGCTTCTCATGGGCATCTATGGCACTATTCCTAAGTAATGTAACAGACCTAGCCACACAGTTTGGTATGGTGCCGTTGTGCATATCTGACCAGAGCTGCATACGTTCTTCTATTGTGTTTGGTAAGAGGACTTTATCATCTGCATCATCCCATGGCATCCAGATATCATTGTAGTAGAATCTAGAAGTAAATGTGTGTATGAGTTAGTCAGAAAGAAAGTGTAAGCAGAGGTGTTGGTCAGAAACCCAGACTCATCTGTTGCTGAAAGTCTTCTAATGGAAAAACACATAATGCCTGTTGCCGCCGCTACAAAGAGATACGGCGTGCGGACGAAAATTGTACGCCGCGACTAGGAGAGACGCTTCTGTCAGAGCAGGCGTTTTAAAAGCAGAGACATCGAACTACAGCCGCTATGTGCCCACATTTTAGGATGTTAATTTATTTTCTTGTTATAATATAAGTTGGCAGAATACACTAGCAGCAAACTTTGTAAGCAAGTTTTCACTGGAAAACCCAACACTGCCCCACCCTTAGATGCAATCCATAAACTCTTAGATTATAGAAACTTGATTTGCTAGCTAGACATTAGAATTACACCCTATTCTTAGTCAAAACCTCATGCTTCCCTCAACTTGACACAAACTCACTTTGATTGTTTCATTAGTTGCAATTTTACTCCTCATCTCAAATAGTTTCCTCAGTCAAGGTGAGTTTGAGTTGAGGACTGTCAAATATACCACCTAAATGGCTAAAGGACCTTGAGGCTTCCTTGAGGTAGTCAACAAGGAGGATTTAACTAGACAAGCGTATTTATATGATTTTCATAATGTCTTTTGAAGAGTTGATTGAACTTTGACGTATTTGTGATGTATCACCTCGACTCACACGCATTCGAGGGACCTAATAATTTCCGTATTCTGACGACTCAGAGTCGTCCGAAATATGAGATTTCGAATGACCCTCAAATTCTAATACCGAATTTGTGGGTCATTCGAGGTACGCCTTGAGGTCTCGTCGACAGAGTTGTGAGTCGAGGAGCTTTCGAGATTACGACTTAGAATATGGGTGTTAGAATACCTTAATAAATCAATGAACTCAGCCGTTGTAGCAACGTTGATGCACTGCTCTCGTTGTTTCATAGTCGGCCAAAGCTCAATCAGCGGTACATCAACGATGTTCTCAGGCAGTGACACCGACTCATGTTGTACGCTGAGCACATCAACACAAGCCGACAAGTTCTCGAAGTCCACCGAAGTGACTGATACGTAGGCGATGCAAGGGAATCTTACTTCTGCAAAATTTAAAATACATGTATTTTTCAACACAGTTGCTCGTAAAGTGGCGCTTTTAGGTTCATAATGCAGTGTATTAAACACGCGTGCTTTTTACTTTACATTACCGCACTCGTGTTTTATATTTTTGTTTTTCTCTCTTCAAGAGATTTCTAAAAAAATGCAATAACTTTGTACAGTCCGCAAGGCCTATGCTGAGCTTTGCATTTGTGTGAGTGCACATAGCGACGCGTCCTTTGTTTGGCAATCGGCCAATCGGCCTGAGGCACTATACGGCCCTACCGCCATCACCTTGGTGCAATTGTTATTCACTCTGTGTGAGTGATTAACAATTACACCAAGGTGATTGCAAAGCTCAGCCTCGCCGATTGTTCCTACTTTTCTGTTATTTATTATTGTCTGTAAATAGTTTAAGTGTGTACATAAATGGTTTAATAAATAAATTAAAACTCTTTGGCCCTTCCCTTCAGTTACACTAATTTCATTGATAATTTATTTCAATGCTTAAAATTAATCAACTGTAGTCAATAACCTGAAACCTCTTAATTAATGGTGTTATAATAACCAGATCAGAGGTACCATGTAATCATTGATTCTCAATGTAAGTTTACTTTGTAGGTGCTAACTTGAATTATTTTAATGAATAAATAACTTACCACAGTTGAAAAAAATTGTTGGAATTTTACAATCACAATTTTATTTTCAATAATAGGTATTTACTAGCCATTGCCCACAGCCCACTAGCATCCTAGACAAAAAAACTTAATGTAACCTGTGTTAAACCAGGATATGGTGTGCCAAATTTCCTCCTTACAAACAATCATCTTTACTAACTCCACATTTTATAAGATAATGGGATACAGTACAAGAAATGTATGATAGAACTTACCAAATTTCTTACAGAAATCTTTAGACAGTTTCCATAGAGCATCCCAGCCAACTGGCTCGACCAGCAGCTCAGCCTGCATGCTCCACTGCTCCCGAGCTGTGCCCCGACCTGAGCTGAACACGCGCAACAACTCCTGCATAATCTCATTGTCGCTGCGAGAGAATGTGTACACTGAAGGCATCTGAGAAAGAAATATAGGGCTAATCTGAATACTATTGTTTTAGTTATGGATGAGATTTATAAACTAGATCAAACCAGCGGCTTCGCCCCTCATGGAATCGGAAAAATAACTGTTCTAACATCTGCCATGAAAAAACACATGACTATGACTTTCATAGTGATCAGTCGCATTGTGTCATAGTATATGGTAAAAGTTTAGTATCGTTTGGCAGGATGAAGGGGTGGGGAGGTGGTGGGGGGGAAGGAGGGGGGTGCTCCGTCCCCCCTGGTACCACTCCCGTGAAAAGGTAACGCACCGTTCATGAGAAAAACTAATTATTGTAACCTAACCTCAAAACACTTAAATGTCGCTTTTCTAACGTCTCCGGCGCTGCGGGAAGTGCAACCCCTTCGCCCTTGCGTAACAAAGGATAGGCACCCATGCTAACCTCCGCAGCTTCGGCTTACTGGTCGCCTCCGGCGACCAGCCTCAGCCGCTACGGCTCGCACGGGTGCCTATGCTTTGTTACAGCGGGCGGGGGTTGCCCTCCCTTCGCGCCTCCGGATTTTTATAAACACTCTAGGGGTAGGAGCCAAAAGACTACGTGGAGTCGGGGTGCCCCGATTCGGTTTTGGAGCAATGTCGACCTATTTTAACCATGAAGTGGGGGTGCACTAACTTCTCACAACTCTGGGAGGAACGGAATGAACGTAAACAAATGACACTGACACATGACGCAAATAGCGTTTTTTTTTTTTTACGTTCCGTTTCATCAATTTTGCACGACAGTTTACACCACAGACAATACACTAGTACAGATTTGGTTGTCAATCGCCGATTTTAACGTTTCGTTACGCTGTAATCTAATTAGAGGTTAGAAACATTTATTATTAATTTCTCGAAAAATACGCATTACCTTGTAATAAGAGTGGTAGCATTATAATAAGGGAACCCATCCCTACCATCTTCAACCCTTTTTACCCCAAAACTCCTGCCAAACGATACTAGACTCAAGCCTAGTATATTGTTTAATAACAAACAGGTATTACACCAACATCCATTTTAATCACATACCAGAAAACAATACCTACTATTTGTTGAAAAACCCAAAAAAACACAAATAACAATTCTCAAAGTTCTACCCGTGCATATTAAATAAAGAGACTTCAAATTTTTAAAGATGTCAACGAGAAAGGATCCGCAAACCTAAATGTACTAGAGGTTCAAACAAACTTTTTGAAAATCCGGTCGTCAATATAACTCTATGATATATAACTGCAAGACCCTTACTGAAGAAGCTTCTGTTCACAATAGAAAAAATAATGGGAGGCACAACAATAATGTTTACTGTATAATAATGATTTGTGTTCTTTGTAATAATGAGAACACGTAAAAGTTAGTTTCGATGTTAAATAGTGTAAACACGCTTTCAAAATAAAAACCGGTGGACTGACTCATCCACGATTGAATATGTAACTTACGGCCAAACCAATTTCTGATTCTTATTTACCTTGAAATGTAACCTTTTGTATTATTTGGAATGTGTTTTTCTATTGCGTTGCGAAAGTAATATTTGATTTTTTGGGTGAATAGTTTTCAACCGCTGATTGCTGAACACAATTTTTTTAAATTTATACTGGTTGTCACTTTGACAGTTTGTTGGACGTCGTGAATTCTGTGGTGTGAAAAGGCAGCATTCCGAATTATTTTATTTATTTTATTTTATTTATTCACAAAATCCACAGCCCTTAAATAATTTAACTTAAAATGAATAAACTAATCTTACAGCCAATTACGGATTTACAATTTATTACCTACACTTATGAAATGCACAGAAACAAACAGGATGACAGGCTAGCACCCTCCAAACATACCTAGGTGTGCAGTATGGGTGGGTGTGCAGTGTGGGTGAGTGTGTAGGTGTGTGTGTGTGTGGTATTGAGTTGTAATGGTGTATGGATAACTTATTAAATACTATTTATAACTATTAGTCAATTCGTCGCACACAGAAGTTACCAAGAGTTTTCTGAACATACCTTTCTTGGTGTAAAATATGTCAAGATGAGAGAATTTCTTGTTAAAGTTTCTTAATAACCTACCAATCACAGAATTTTGAGCGTAGTTTGTACTACTATGCGGTACATCGAATAACTGGGTGTGCCTAGTCCGACGACACGGAGCACTCAACCTTAGAACTAAATCATTTAAAGCGGTACTCTCAATGTTCCCACTACAGACATTATAAAGAAAAAGCATGTCCAGAATCATACGCCTGTTCTCCAGTGTAACTGTATAGTAAAAGTACTCTGTGCTCCAGTGGTAGTATATTATGATGTTTGCATGCTTGCAGGTAATCCTTAGGGCCGGTTTTTTGATCCGTAGTTAACTCAACCAATAGTTAAAAATAGTAACTAATGGTAAAAAGTGTTTTTTGATCAATTGTTAGTGTAGCCAATGGTCAAATAATTAACTATTAGTTATAAAAATTAACCACCCAACATTGGAGAGTTAACAGTATGGCGGATGGTTAACTCTACCACAACAGATGGTTTGTCATTGTGTTTTGTACAAGTTTTCTTGTTGTCAACGTCGTATTTCTCAAATATTCTTTGTATTATTTATCATGGATTTAAACATAGTTAGATATTATGATATTACGTCGGAAAGTTCATCAGACGATGAAATTTTTGCGGAGTACGTGTTAATGAGAAGGCCGAAAATTTTAAGACCACGTAACCCACCCTTGGACACCTGGGATAGTGTAAACTTTTGCCAACGGTATCGGTTTTCAAAGGAAACAGCTAAGTGGTTAGTCGGTGAAATTGGAACCCAACTAAAAACTCCCACCACAAGGTAATGTACCTACATATTTAAAGTTTCAATGATTGCATTGGCAAATTATCTTTACAACAACAGTACTTAATCTCAAATTATTTCTTACGTTTCAGGAATCAAGCCATAACGCTTCTTGAGCAAATATTGCTTACATTGCGATACTACGCCACAGGCACCATGCAACGATGCTCTGGAGATTTCTTTGGGATATCGAAATCATCTGCATGTAAAGTTATCCACGCGGTCTCCAGAACAATTTGCACTAAATTAAAAAACTTTATTGAAATGGCGCACACCATAGAAGAAATAAGAGAAGTAGTGGCGTGACTCTTATACGTATTTTAAGCCCTGGTAGGTACATACTACTACTAATTTAATCCCAAATAATAAAAAAAATAACTGCATAGGTATTTATGTACTTATTTATATAATTTTTTAAACTTAATATTTATTTCAGGGGGTGATAATGCGGAGCTTTATAGAACTCCCAACAACTAGGCAGGTGCTGTCTATTGGGAGAACGGGGCTATGCCTTAAAGAAATATTTATTAACACCAATGGCAGATCCCCAAAACGCCGCTGAAAAGCTCTACAATGAGAGCCAAATCCGAACAAGAAATGTAGTGGAAAGAACATTTGGTGTTTGGAAGAGGAGATTTCCATGCATAGGCTCTCAATTGTGGATCGCCCGGAGGACACGGTGGAGCATACGGTGGAGGTATGCCCAGCTTGGGCGGAGCACCGCAGTGTACTCGCGGAGGCGATTGGCGGCGGCGATCTCTCGCGTCCGGCCCTGGTCCAGGCCATGGTACGGAGCGAGAGGGAATGGCAAGCCGTCACCTCCTTCTGCGAAGCAGTAATGCTCGCGAAGGAGGAGGCGGAGCGGGTGAGGGAGAGAGCATTGCACCCTCACGCCCCCACTAGCCGCCGCAGGAGACGCCCTGGGCGTCGGGAGTCGCCTGCAGATTCCCGGCCACCGTAGGCGCGGGCTTGCGGATGGCGAGCAATGGGTAGCTCGCTGTCCGGTAAGGACCAGGCCCGGGTCGACGGCGCGTTGTGTTCCACGCGCGCCTCAAAGAGATGTCAGCACAAAGTGACGGGGTCCGATAGGGCCGACGCCTCAGGGTCGCGGGTTATTCCACAGAGAAAACCGTGGCCCTGGCACAGGCAACTGAAGGAACACGGGTGGGTTTTAGTCAGTAAAAGTCTGACACGCCCTCCCGCTCCACCCAGAGCGGGAGAAGTCATTTGATGATTTCCAAAAAAAAAAAAAAAAAAAAAAAAAAAAAAAAAAAAAAAAAAAAAAAAAAAAAAAAAAAAGGCTCTCAATTAAGAGTTAAAATAGATAATGTACAAGCTATTATTGTCAGCACTGCAATACTGCATAATCTATGCATTAGGAATAGAGAAGATTTACCCAGCGGTGGAAGCGCTTTAATAGAGAATGAGCAAAAAAACATTAACTTCCCAGCAACAGAAAATGATCAGCAGTACAGGAGAGATCTCATAACTACATACTTTTCCTCATTACTAAACTCTGAAGGAGCTCGGTAACTTATTATAAATGTATTAATAATCCTGCATTTTATTTTCTTATTGATCAACATGACAAAATAAAACAGTTTTTAAGAAGTACTTGCTTTATTAAAATCTACTTTTGCCTTTTCAGTCTCATATTTACATTTTTCTAATATTAATTCGTACATTTCCTTCTTAAACTGTAATTCCTGTTTGTGTTTCATGTTTTGTTCATGTTCTTCCTTGGCATACTGGGACAGTTCACTCTCTCGCAGTTGCTTTTGAGCTATGAAATCTATTTTTCAATCAGTATGCAAAATGATACGCTTTCAGGTTTCCAATGGAGTGAATGCAGTCTTTCTTTTCTTTTCTTTGAAAGCTGAAATATAAAGTAACATTATAAAGGACAAATTGCTTAATGTAAAATTTTCATAATGATGCAAGTATTACATTTATCTTACTTATCTGACTTTGGCGTAGACGAGTCAAATTTGTGTAATTTCGATTGTTATGGAACAAATTTGAAGTTGTAAAACCATTTACTTGAACCATAAGAATAACTCAACTCTATTATACTCTGCACTAAGGCATTTAACTATAAATTCATAGGGACAAAGTTACTTATACAGGGAGGTACCTATCTTGCAGTTTTTTTCATATTATTGTATTTCTGCTGTAACTGCTTTGTGCTACGGTATTTTGTCGCATCGGAATTAAATTTCTCAGTGAGCAATATCCAAGCTGCTTCTTTTTGATAGTTGCTGGCATGATCAGTTCATTCAGTTCTTTTATTTGTTATTACTGGGTAATCCTGTAGCAGCAACATTATTTTATTTGTTTCTTCTTTACAGAAATTAGAGCTGCGGTCCCTTGAATTAAAAAAAAAACAATAAGTTACATGCATATTTGTGTATCAGTTATTTATGTGAAAAAAAACACGAGATATCTCTATATGATTTCAGCATTATACTAAGGGTAAACACACGGAAACGTCGTATTACTTACTTGTTTGATTGTTGGCCGTTCCCTGACATTTTTAAGGAGATAATACTTGTCGGTCACGTTGAAAATTCAAGAACAATTATTACGCGGGGTGAAAATAGCTTTGAATCTCGTGTTATTTTATTCGCTTTAGACTGCAGTTTGACATGACAGACTGTCAAAAAAGACGTTTCGTTCACTCATTATGGCTAGTGTTGTCACAAAGAAAAATATTACGCTATAAAAACCGTAGCTATTTTTAGGAAATGATTTCTCATTACACTGGCAACATAATAGCCAATGGTTGAATTTAACTATAGTTAAAATAGTGAATGAAAAACGTAATAGCGCTTTAACCGTTAGTTGACCAGTTGACTATGGTTAATCTAACAAATTGTTATACGGTGTTTGACTACGGATCAAAAAACCGGCCCTTAGACTTGTAACCAGTGCGAAAGTTGAGAGGAGGTTGTTAGGATGTAATCGATTTGAGCGGGCTCACGTCCGTACAGAATTAGCGTGAGGGCGATAACGATGTCCCATGAATCGTCATAGATGACGTCATGACCTGCGCCATCTTGCGACAACGCCGACTATGCCATATAATAATATCACTGTGAGCGAATTGTTGACAGCTCTCAGCTGTCATAATCATGATTTCTAATGATGCATTCCGAATTGGGATGTAATCGATTTGAGCGGACGAACATCCGTACCGAATAAGCGTGAGCGCGATAACGATGTCCCATGAATCGTCATAGATGACGTCATGACCTGCGCCATCTTGCGATAACGCCGACCATGCCCTTAATAATATCACTGTGAGCGAATTGTTGACAGCTCTCAGCTGTCATAATCGTGATATCTAAATCGGAACTCAGATTATCATTGTGAGCGCTGTCAGCGATTATTTTCTAACTCGGAATCCAACCTAAATCGGAACGCAAACTATCGATGTGAGCGCTGTCAGCGATTATTGTCTAACTCGGAATGCGGCCAAAGGAAAAGGGGATGAGACACATTTTGGCGGGCTTTTGAAAAGGGCGGTCTAAAATAATTTGTTTAAAATATTTTATTTATGTTTTTTGTTATTTAGTGTAGTAATTTGTTATATATCTCAGATTAGTGTTTAATTGTATAGTAGGTGTATATAGCGGTAAGTTTTTTTTTCTTTAATTTTTTACTGTATGTAAATATGGATGTTGAGCCGGAACCTCCCGACAAAAATCCATTAATATCTTTGATAGAAGCGGATAAGTTTATTAATGCCTCGTTTTCTCAAGAGTACTTGAAGAAAATCAATTCTCCTTCATCTACAACTAGTAGTAAAGGACCAAAACCGAAAAAAAATCTAGGTACACCAATTTTCAAGCACACTTCCAAACATCTACCAAATATTTCAAAACGAAAGTCGATCCTCATGCAGAGTCCTGTTCATTCAGATCAACCCATTGTTTCCAATAATAAAAATACCGATTTAGATTCAGAGCAGCAAATGTCAGACCCTATCCATAGCCGTAATTTTTATAATGAAAAGGACACTGGTCCTTATTTAGTCCATGTGGAGTCTGTTGCGGCAGATCCCCGCAGTGGAACTAATATACACCCTATTAAGTTCGGCCATTTTTTGTTTAGGAATATTTTAAGAAATATTTTGAATGACGATATTAAACGGGTGGGTCGCAATAGATTGGCCATTTATTTTCAAGTCGCAGAGGCGGCAAATTTGTTCTTGTCAAATGAGCTCCTAACACAACATGATTACAGAGCTTATATCCCTACCTTTAATATCCACAAACTGGGTATTGTTAGGGGTATTCCAGTAGAGTGGAGTCATGAAGAAATTGTGGAAAATATTCAAGTTCCCTCAGATTTTGGAGCTATTCTTAAATCAAGAAGAATGAGTCGTAAAGTTGCATCTTCTGAAGGTTCTGTTTGGGTCCCAACTCAGACGGTTATTCTTACATTTGACAGTCAGAAACTTCCATCACATGTTTATTCTTTTTTTACCTTTAAACCAGTAGAACAATATTTCTTTCCTACTATTCAATGTTTTCATTGTTGTAGATTTGGACATACTCGTGTTAAGTGTCGCAGCCAACCTCGTTGTTTCAAATGTGGTGATAACCATGATGGCGTTAACTGCACTATTGAGGACTTTAATTGTTTAAATTGTTCAGGTGATCATACGTGCACAAATAAAATCTGTCCAGAATATGAGAGACAAACAAAGATTAAGAGACACATGTCTCTTAACAATGTTTCATACATAGAAGCTGTTAAGAAGAGTAGAATAAAACCTGTTTATTAATGCCTCTTTTTATTTTTTTAAAACCTTTACCTACTTTGTCATATTTAAATCCATAGCAACCGTTCTTTACTTGTAATCTCTCGGTAGAGAGTAGTTATATTCTTTGCTTGTAATATATTTTTCTTGTCACTGCAACCTACGTTCCTTATTTTAACAGTTATTGAAAAGGAAAAGTGTCAGAGTATGTATCTTACCAATTATCTAAGCATTCCGGCAAGGAAATTTCAAAATGCAATCTCCAAGTTGTAAAATTGAAATTGGCCACCTGGAAGGCACGAGAAACTGGACTACGTGGAAATTTAAGGCTACGCTACTTCTTAGAGGTATGCCCGGTGGATTGGATGCCGTTACCGGTACACTAGTGAAACCCGTGAAACCTATTACCATCGAACCCCAAGAAATTTCTCAATACCAAACGACTCTTGATAAATACAATCAAATAGATAGTTCCGCATTACTATAACTTACTGCGAATATGTCAGACGAAACTTCAAAAAATCATGCGATTCAACTCGTCTAAAGATGTTTGGGATGAACTGGATCGTTTATTCGACGGCACATCTGAAGACAAAAGTTACGCTCTTTGTATGGAGTTTTTCGGCTATCGTAAAGATCCGTCACATGACATTACGACTCATGTCTCCAAAATCAAAACCCTTTGGTCCGATTTAAAAGCTGAATTAATGAAGATAGAGAAGTACGACTTACCAGATATCCTCATAATCTGCAAGATTCTAGATACTCTACCTGAAACCTACTTCTCCTTTAGATCGAGTTGGATGTTAATGTCAAAGACAGACAAAACCATAGAAAATCTGACGACGCAACTCTGTACCTATGAGCGCTCTATCTCGTTGAGAAACGAAGGCCCTGCAGAAGCTGTAAATGTACAATACAGTAATAAGTCGAAAAAGAAATGTGGATACTGTGGAAAAGTCGGTCATAAGGTAAGACAATGTCATAAATGGAAAGCTGACGGGAAACCATCCAAGCCAGAAAATAAACAGCCAAGAAATCTGAACTTAATTCTCTTGCCAGTTACCACCGACGTGAATTCATAATACGAGTAGATAATTCTCGATTTAAACATTATCAGTAAGATGAAAACGCGATCTCAAATTTGGTGTCTTTTTATTTAAAAAGATTCTGACAATACCGACATTACAAGTAATCAACATGACAGAGTATCTATGGTGATACACATTGCCCTTTAAAGAAGTTTGCATACACAGATATTAGTACAGGTTGCATGCATTAACTTTAACACCTTCTCTCAATGTAGTCCCATAATATCCACAAGCTTGCGAAGCCTCGGTCTGGGCAACGGCTTGGTGAGAAGATCCGCTAATTGAAGCTCGCTTGTTACTTTCTTTATTAGCAGCTCTCCATTCGTCACAAGCTCTCTTACGAAGAAGTGACGTGTATGGATGTGTTTGGTGCGTCGATGAAACTCTGGATTCTCAGCTAACTTTATTGCTGCTTCATTATCCACTCTTGTAACGTAGGAACACCCTTAAGTTGTACGAGACTTCCTATGAGCCGAGTCAACCATACACATTCTCTCGCAGCTTCACTGGCAGCGATCACTTCAGCTTCCGTTGTCGAAATAGCGACACTTTGCTGTCTCTGACTCATCCAGGAGACTGGTCCTCCGGCATACAAGCAAAGTACTCCAGAAGTCGATCTTCCAGTTCCAATATCGCCTGCGTGGTCGGCATCGCTGTATGACTCTATAATTCCTATTTTATAATTATTTTTATACATAATGCCGAGATCAACTGTGTACTGTAGGTATCTCATGATACGTTTTACTCAATGACACAATCAGCTTGAGTTGGTTTCTCCAGACTCCTTGACACTACACTGACTGCGTATGCAATATCAGGCCTTGTTCCGACCATTACATATGCAAGTGCTCCAACTACTTGCCTGTAGTTTTTCAGAATGTACTCATCGTTCTTGTTTTGTTAGTCTATATTCTCCTTTGTTATTGGTGTAGTCACTGGTTTGCAGTCCTGCATTCCAAACCTGTTCAAAACTTTCTTAACGTAAGATGTTTGATGTATTATTACTCCAAGACCTTCTCTGGTTGAAATCTCTATACCTAGAAAATATGTAGCTGGTTTGGTTGTAATCTTGAACCTTTCTTTCAGCTCTTCAAGAAATTCATCAATAAGTTCTTGATCTGTTCCAGCTATAAGCCCATCATCAACGTAAAGAACCACAATCAGTTTTCGGTGGTCTTTCTCTCTTACAAATAAACAGGTATCAGCTTCATTGATATTAAAGCCCACTTCCTTGAAGAAATTAAGAATTTTCTGATTCCAACATCTCGAGGCTTGCTTTAACCCATAGAGACTTTTCTTCAGTAAGCAAACCCTTCCTGAACCATCATCATAGCCTTCGGGTTGCTTAACGTAAATTTCTTCTTCCGAGAGTGTACCATATAAAAATGCCGTTGACACATCAAATTGACACATCTTCATTCCTTCGCTTGCTGCAATGCTAATCACAGTTTGGACAGTGGTTATTTTCGCAACAGGACTGAAAGTCTGATCATAGTCCTCTCCTTTCTTTTGGCGAAAACCCTTAGAAACTAGTCTTGCTTTGTATTTGTCGACTGTTCCATCAGCTTCACGCGAAAAACCCATTTACACGGTATTGCTTTTCTATTTTTAGGTAACTTTTCTAGAGCCCATGTTTCATTCTCGTTAAGAGAATTTATGTCGCTATCCATTGCTTTCTTCCAAAGTTAACTTTCGTTACAGGATACTGCGTCTTTGTAACATGTTGGTTCGAAGAATCCGTTTGTGACCATGACATAATCATTGAACCTGGCCGGACGTCTGATCAATGATCGATCTCGCAGTACTCGATCACTCTGTGTGTTAATCAGTTCATCAAGATTGTGTTCATCTTCATTAACATCATCATTTCCAATCATCTGCTCCAAATCATCATTATCAACATCGTCATTTTCTCCCCTTGGTTCAATTGATTCTTCATGAGTCGATACAGCATCATCGTAATTGTCTTCTTCGATAACAGGTGTATGACTATCCAATTGACTATTCATTTCGTTATCGATCGTTACGACTTGATTACTGACCGTAGCTGGTGTCACTACTTTGTCATACTCCTTTCGTACCTGAACTGAAATTTCCATTTCTGTGACTTCTTCATCTGGCTCTTGATATTTCGTTTCCAATGGTTTTTCATCAAAAATGATATCCCTTGACCTGACTATGTAATTGGATTCCTTGTTCCATAGTCTATAACCGTCATCATTATCGTATCCAACCAGTACGCATCTCGTAGCTTTCTTATGCAATTTTTTTCTTTTTTGCTTAGGAATATGTGCATAGCAAACCGAACCAATAATTCTCAGTTGCTTTATTCGCGGTTTCTGCCTAAACCAAAGCTCAAACGGAGTCTTGTGTTCCACGGAAGTTGGTCCTGTTCTGTTTAAAACATAAACAGCTGTCTGTACCAACTCCGCCCACAACTGTTGAGGCAATTCTTCATGTGCATGCATCATTGTTCTAGCAGACTCTACGATCGTACGGTTTTCTCTTTCGCTACACCCATTTTGTTCGGGCGTATACGGCATTATTAGTCTTTGGTGTATTCCGTATTTCGATAATTCTTTCCGAACTAGTTCATTATCGAACTCTGCACCGTTATCGCTAAGGAACTCTTTGATCGTGTGTCCTGCTACTCTAGCTTCTGCCAGCATTTGCTTCAGCTTTTCTGGTACTTCAGATTTTGTCTTCATGAAGTATACGTAGCGAAATCGAGTGTGTTCATCTTTAAAAAGGACGAAATATCTGAACTTCGAGAATGAAGACGGGAAAGGACCGCAAACATCCGAATGTATGCGTTCTCCAGGCATTTTAGCTTTGTCTCTATTACCAAACTTCTGTCTGTGTGCTTTTCCGAAAATACAACCTTCGCACAATATGCCATTATCCTTTACCTTTATGTTCAACTCTCGTTCTATAAGACTTTTCACATGCCGTTTATCTTGGTGGCCCATGCGTTCATGGTAAAGCTGTAAGGCGTCTACCGCATTAATTGATGCGGCTACCTTCGGTTTAATTGCTTCACAGTTCAGCTTATGTAGCCCACCATATCTTTTCCTGGTTCCGGTCACGGCGACTATTCCATTTACCTTAATAGAGCATGTAGTTACTTGTGACTCAAACAGACTGTTGGTATTCTTGTCCTGTGTCGCTAGCACTGAAAAAAGGTTCTTGCTAATACTAGGAACAAGCCAAACATCAGTGAGTAAAAACTCTTTTCCAATATTAGGGTTAATTCTAATTGTCCCTTTTCCTAAGGCTTCTATTACATTTCCATCAGCCGTTGTAACCGTGTGAGGTTTGCTGAAATTCTCGAAATTTTCAAATAAATCCCTTCTCATCGTAACATGGTGTGTAGCTCCGTTATCAACAAACCACCTTTCACGATCTTGGATGCATTCAGTAAGATTCAGTAGTGCCATCATGTTGGTACTGTCACTACTATTCCTTCTATCTTCCTTATCAGTTTTATTTGGACAAAATTTCCTAAAGTGACCAACCTCTTTACAGATATGACATCTGAACTTGGCAACTTTTTTATTCCCTGATGTCTATTCCTTCTGTTTCCCGACACCTTTCATACTTGTTTTTGTGAGAAGCGCTTCACTAGACGTGCCTTCCTTGCTTCCTATCATCGCTCTTTCATGCGCACAAAGTTGGCTGGTAATATTCTCAACAGTTCTGTCTTTCTTGGACATCAACATCCAACTCGACTTAAATGAAAAATAACTTTCTGGCAGTGTATCTAAAATCTTGCAGATTAAAAGTATTTCTGGTAATTGCTTACTTTCTTCAGCTTTTAATAATTCCTGATTCAGTTTGTGCCACATATTTTTCAATTTTGATACATGAGTTGTCATGTCATCTGCAGTGTCCTTTTGAAATTTAAAGAACTCCATACATACTTCATACAACCTATCTTCATTGACACCGTCATAGAGTCTATGCAGTTCATCCCATACGTCCTTAGGATGAGAGAATCTTATCACCTTGTCTAATATTTCATCTGATATGTTGTTCGTAACCAGCAGTAACGCAGTACTTTCCAGCTTAAAATGCTCCGATAACTTTTTGTTATACTCCGTGAAAGCCACTGCGGACGCAGCATCAGCGTCGCCGCCCTCAGCTACAGGCTTGTTCGGTTTTTGAGATTTTCCCTGAACAATGTCCAAAAGTCCGTCCATGCCCCGTAACAGAGCAGACATGCGGTACTTAATGAAATAACTGGATACAATGGTGTATCCAGTTATTTCCATTAAGCTTACATATCTGTATTTTACTTAGCTCCATGCTTAGTTTCCAACAAATATTTAAGTTAAAATAAAGGGGCCCATAACCTAATACGAGTAGATAATTCTCGATTTAAACATTATCAGTAAGATGAAAACGCGATCTCAAATTTGGTGTCTTTTTATTTAAAAAGATTCTGACAAGACCGACATTACAAGTAATCAACATGACAGAGTATCTATGGTGATACACATTGCCCTTTAAAGAAGTTTGCATACACAGATATTAGTACAGGTTGCATGCATTAACTTTAACAATTCAATGCTTACAAACTACGATACTACAAGTTGGTTCGTCGACAATGGAGCAACCAGTCATGTCACTTGTCGAAACGACTATTTTTCTAGTTTTCAGCCTTTTGATGATACTCGGACAGTGACAACAGCTAATGGAGCTACTGTCAAAGCTGTTGGCAAAGGTACTGTTGATTTAAAGACTGTTATCAATGGCAGAGAATCCGGATTAACACTCTGTGATGTATGGTACGTACCTGATATAAAGCGAAATCTATTTTCTGTATTGGCTGCTCAAGACAGACTAAACAATAGTGTTTTTATGTCTGAAAGGGATCACTGTTTGATGAAAGTTGCCGAACAGATAATACTGACTGGCAAAAGAGTCAAGAATGGAGGCTTGTATAAGCTTAATGTAGAGACTATTACAAAGCCAACACCATCTTTAAACGTCTTGTCTACAGATAATTTGTTACAACTTTACCACGAACGATTAGTCCACCAGAACAAGAAACACGTTAAAGAAGTTATTGAAAAGGAACTCGGTATTAAAGTTCGTCTAGATTCTGAGTTATGTACTGGATGTATTTATGGAAAAACACACCGACAAGCATTTGGAACGAGAGAACGAGCTAAAGTACCTGGGGAAATTATACACGCTGATGTATGCGGTCCATTTCCACTTTCCTTCAATAAATTTCGCTACTTCGTTCTATTCAAAGACGATTACAGCAAATACCGACACGTTTATTTCATGCGACAGAAATTGGAAGTTCACCTAAAGCTTCGATACATGTAACAAGAATGTAAAGTGGCTGGATACACTGTTAAAGAATTTCTTAGCGACAATGGAGGTGAATTTAATAATGAGAACGTCAGGTGTACTCTACAAGAAGCTGGAATAAGACAAAGTATCACGATGCCATACACACCGCAACAAAATGGCCTCAGTGAACGTGAAAACAGAACCTTAGTCGAAGCAGCTCGTACATTGATGCATGCTCATGAAGAATTACCTCTTGCTACGTGGGCAGAATTGATTAATACTGTTGCATATGTCTTGAACAGAAATGGTCCAACTTTAGAAAATGGTAAATCGCCATTTGAGTTGTGGTATAAGAAGAAGCCAACAATCAGTCACCTAAAAATAATTGGATGTGAATGTTACGCTCATGTGCCTCAACAAAAGAGGACAAAGTTTTCCAAAAAGGCTGAAAAATGAATCCTCATCGGATATGACGGTGACGAGGGCTATCGCTTACTGAATAAAAATGGTAAACTCAGAAGATCAAGAGACGTTACTTTTAATGAGTCAGTACTGACGCCTATTGGTCCAGCCGAGGATTCAGAAGAACAACCCTCAGTAAAAATCAATTTTCCACTTTCGGCCCCAACGATGTGTAATGCAAGGGAGGATGATCGCACAGAAAGCAGCTCAGATCGCACGTCAAGTAGCCCTGATGAGCCAAGCTCAACTATGCCTCTCACATCGCCGGAGCAAGTTGTGAGTCAGGAAGTAGAAACTGAACCATCTCGACGTTCACTAGAAGCATCAATACCAGGATCACCTTATGAAGATGCCCTAGATGATGATATTGATGATGAGACACCAGAAAACTTGGATGATATAGCTGAGATAACTGATAGGATGACTCTACGAGATAGAAGTCAGATACGACCGCCTACTCGATTTGGAGATTATGTCATGATGTCAGCTGATGTTCTTAATGAGATCAATGAACCCAATACCTACAAAGAAGCAATAACTAGTCCGCATAAAGATCAGTGGGTCAAAGCAATGGATAGTGAGGTGAAATCTTTAAACGAAAACAAAACCTGGATACTGATTGATCTTCCAAGAGATGGAAAGCCTGTAACTTGTAAATGGATCTATAAAATTTAAACCAATGCAGATGGCTCACTAGACAAATTCAAGGCAAGGCTAGTTGCTAGAGGATATACGCAGAAAAAGGCATCGACTATGATGAGACTTTCAGTCCAGTTGCTAAGATGACAACGATAAGATCGGTCCTAAGCGTTGCTGCAAACAAAGGTTTAAAACTCACACAGTTCGATGTATCAACTGCATTCCTGTATGGTTCATTGAATGAAGAAATTTACATGAATCAACCTGATGGGTATTCCGATGGGTCGAATAAGGTGTGTAGACTCAAGAGAAGTCTATATGGTCTAAAGCAAGCACCTCGGTGTTGGAATAAATGTATGGTGGATTATTTAAAAACAAATAGTTTTAAACAATGTGGTACAGACCCCTGCCTATTTATCAGAAAACGTGGTAAAAACAAAATCATTCTTGCTCTCTACGTAGATGACGGCCTTATAGCTGCAACAAATCAAGATGATTCTGAAGAGTTCATTAGAGAGTTAAAAAAAAGGTACAATGTCACTATAAAAGATGCAACATATTTTCTTGGATTAGAAATAAAGGAGCAGAATGGAAATATACGAGTGTCACAGAAACACTACGCTCAGAAAGTGTTAGACCGCTTTGGTATGAGTGACTGCAAACCCTTTACCACTCCTATACAAAAAGATGGACTGCCAGAACCGAACTGGTAGAACCTACGTCGTTTCCGTATAGAGAAGCTGTGGGTGCACTTGCATACCTGACTGTTGGAACCAGACCTGACTTAGCATACGCTGTAAGCGTAGTTTCCCGAACTTTAGAAGACCCTTCTAAAGAGGACATTCAAAAGGTAAAACGTATCCTAAGATATATAAAAGGAACTCTGGATATTGGAATAGTTTTTAAGAAGAGTTACAAAACTGGAATTCTTGACTTCCTTATTATGTATAAAGCTCACCTTCCTTGTAATCTGTCTTCCATCCTTTCTTTGTATAATAGGTCATATGTAGCATCTCTTAGTAAATTTATTTCTTTTCACAACATTTCCTTATAGTACAATTTGTTATAATTTTATTACATATAATTATTAATTGCCCATCCTAAAAAAAATATCCCGTCACATTATGCCAACCTCAACCAATAAAAAAAAAGGGGATGAGATAAAAGTACTCTGTGGGGATGAGTCAGAAATTTTGAAAAATGAGTTATATATACAGTTGGCTAAAATATATTCCTATTGTAATGTGGTAAAAAGGATGCTAAACAAATGAGTAAATGACTTATAACTTATGACCTATGACTTATAATTTTTATATCGTGAATCTCGAATAACAAATACCAGTCTAGTCATACGAGCTTTTGCTATTTAAAGCTAAAAAGTAAAAAGAAGTTGTGTCTAGTTATCTTCTACATACGTGATTCTTTACTTATAAAATTATAAGTCGACTCGTGCTTTAGAGCGGTACAAAGCCTTCAAAAGGGGTCAATATTTAGTTAGAGTTCCTGTCATAAATTTTAAGTAAAAAGTAGCGAATTGTGCGTCAAAGTGAACATAGATAGCTGCTAACCCACATCAAGCGTTATCCACGGAAACAATGAAGAGAATTCTACGAAATGCGTCAAAGCCCCAGGACCAGTGAAAGTGAAAAACACACCGTTTAAAAGTGCAAGAAATAACATACTGGTGATCAAACTATCTTTAAGAAACAAAATGTACCTACCTAAACCAGAAAAGCACAATACCTTAACTAGAAAACCATGATAAGCGAATATAAATTTTGACTAAAAGTAGTAAATCAGTGACCGTTTTTTCATCCGTCAAGATTTGAAAAAAATAACTTCTGTTAAATACTTCCATAGATAATACACTATTTAAATTATATAAAATACTTCTTTCTTCCGGACAGCACCTCCCTGCGGACAGCAGCGACACTAAAGATTCTGTAATGCCCTCTAGCGGCAAGTAGAATAACTAATAGACATTCAAGGAATCGATCGGTCATATTACTTACCACGATACCAACAGAGGGAGCTTTATAATATAGCGAGAAAATAAATAATTTGTCTATTAATATTAATTTTACAATAGAAGAAGAAAATGTAACAATTCGTCGGCATAAAACGACTACAAATAACTCACTAGACATTTCTCTCGAGTCAACAAATTCTGAAATGATTAGAAGATATAGTTCACCGGACTGCTTATGACAGTGAAATAGAAGATTTAAAACACGGTACACACGGAAACAGAAAAAGTGAACTGAAACTGTGTGAATAAAGGAAGGAACAAATCTAAAAACTTACGAGAAATATGCTCAGAAACAAAAATCAAAGGAACAAATAGTAAAAAGAGTGAAAGCTAGAGAAAAAAAAGGATCTCAAGAAACCTAGATCAATCTTTTTATGAAGCAAACAACAATAGTTATAGCATAGATGTTGGGCTCAATGAAACTAGAATAGAATAGAATACTCTTTATTATGTACATTAAGGTGTATATAATAAAGAGTATTCTATTCTATTTTATTATATATTACAGACATTGATGTAGAAATAACAATGCCAGATCCTGCCCCAGCTATTTACAGGAAATGTCAATTAGTGAAAATAATTGTTATGACTAAAGGACATTTTCATAATACATTGTTTTACAGTAGAACTTGCCGATTACAAATGAATGATAAAAGGAGTTCAACTAACAAGTGTTTATAGGACACCCAATTCGAACATTGCAATATTCTTTAATAAACTCGAGTCTCTACAATATGTAACAAAAACCCTGTCCGATCCAAAAAAGGCGTATTATATGGCGTATGGTTTAACATACGTACTAGAAAAAATAGTAAAAAAAAAGTAACTCATAAAAACCAAAATTTATTGATTTTTTTATTTTTAGTTACCATGCGAAATGTAACACTAAATATGGTAAATTTTCATAAGTTGACAACACTCCACCGACCGGCGAAATCTTTTATTTTTTGCCTATTTTTATTTCAAAGGACACCGCCGTGCTCTAGCCGCATTGTAAGTACGTTACTCATAACGAGTCCTCGACCCTTTGATGTAGCCGACTGGTCGCTACTTGTTTGGACACTTCGCCAGTCTCACGTGGAGATAGCCTGCGATCGGATGTCCGTACGTATCACGTGCCGCTATCGTATCGCGAACAATGTCGTATACCAATCAGGAATATTTGAATATGTTAATTTTTATTTGTGAGTGAATGTGTGATTCGGAAATCGAAGTAACAGCTCGGATTGTGGAAGCTTTCGAGTCACTCAAATCGTACACATGTGCGCTGCGTAGAGTACGTGCAAATTTAATAAAAGGTGTCCAATGTGTACTAATGTTCTAGATAGATAGAGGTATGTAACAAGTAAATGTTTTAATAAACTGATACCTACAGTGGGTACATTGCCAAAAGCACATCACATTAACTCAATAATAATTGTTTCTTGATAAACAGAAGGTCAGAAATCGGGGTCATTATGCGTAAGCCTACAATAAAATATCAGCTGATACCTACGCGTAGGCAAAACGTAGATGTCTTTAGTCCTACGTTTCTTTGGCGGCATGCGACAAAAGACCGCCGCGCTCAGGCGGCTTCTTTGACACGAAACTGTAGGTGAACTCTGGTGAACCCTGTCGAGCGATCAGTGTTGCCTTTGGTATGATTTATTTATTATTTTTAATTTTTTAAATTAATTGTTTTAATTTGAGAAAAATAATTATCTCGTATCCATTAAATGATTACGTATTTGTGTACGCACTACGATACCAAATAATACCCTTCAGGATCGGACAGGGTTTTCGTTACATGCTGTATTGCATAAAAGAGTGACAGAAAAAACAAAAAATTATACTGGTCGGAGATCTAAACATAAATACCCTTACTACGAACAAAAATGCCACTACGCTAATAGAAATACTTTTAAATTGTAATATGACTCTAAATATAAATACTCCGACTCGATATACTTCTTGCATAGACCACATAATCACTAATATACCAGAATGGTCAGGTGAAACATGTGAATTACATCTATCGGACCATAATACTGCTCAGATATTAACATTCACATCAAAAATATCATCGAACAAGTTTGCTCCATCGCATTGTATTATGTTCGAGAGGAATTATAACGAGGAGTACATTACAAAATTTAGATAATGTATCTTGAGCCTAAAATGGCAAGATATTTATGATGAAATAGATCCTAATACGGCTTTTAACAGCTTTTTGCCTATTATATAAATTAAATTTCCCTTTGCAAAGAATAAAAGTAAATCATCAAACACCTACTTTAAGATGGATAACTAAAGGTATAAAGAAATCTTGCCTCTCTAAAAGATATCTAAAATCAAAATATCATGAAAATAAATCTTAGGAAAATAAATTAGTTTATAATAAATACGCTAAAATACGCCAGAAAACAATCTTCTGGCTAATTTATTTTGAAAGCAAAAAACAAATGTAAAGGCAACATGGAAATTGATTAAGAACAAACCTAAAGATACAAACTCACAATATATAGAGGCCATCCAACTGAATGGCGCTATGTTACTTCATTGATACTACAAATATAGACATAACCAATAATAAAAACAAGGTCACAAAGAACACTAGCAATGGAAGTAATAGTTTATACTCGTATCTCGAACCTTGCACGCCCAATGAAATCATAAAAATAAAATCATGTGCCGATATATTGTCTCCTATTATCGCTCATCTTCTGAATTTAGTTTCTGTGAAGAAAAGTACCGGAAAAAATTAAAGTTCTCAGTTGTAAAACCATTATATAAAAATAAAAACGAGTTAAACAATTATCGTCCAGTGACATACCTATATTTTCAAAAATATTTGAAAAAGCAATGTGTAATCGAATTGTCTCATTTATATCCCAGTACAATATAATAAGTACGGAACAAAATGGTTTTCAAAGAGGAAAGCCAACCGCACTAGCTTGTTATAAACTAATAAAATCGATTACCGAGAACATAGATAAGAAAATACCGGTCACAGCAATATTTTTCGACATGAGCAAAGCATTTGACTTTGTGAAACATGATATACTGTTGGGAAAATGTGAGAGATACGGGATAAGAGGAAAAGCGTTAAATTGGATAACAGATTACCTAACTAATAGACAACAACGGGTTGAAATCTTAGGCGTTAATAAAGACAGAGAAGTGATAAAGTATAAATCTCGATACAGGATCAATACATATGGCGTGCCTCAAGGTAGTATCTTGGGGCCTTTGCTTTTTCTTCTATACATAAATGATTTGCCAACAGTGACGAAGAATAAGTGCGTGTTGTTTGCAGACGACATCTCATTGATAATAAATAAAGATAATAAAAATGAACAATTTGAGGATAAAATAAATGCTGCCTTAGAAGCTATAATAGAATGGCTTGAACAAAATAATTTATGCGTGAATGTGTCCAAAACAAAATATATTAATTTCTCTAATTACAAAATGACAAGTGAATCAATGAAAATTATTGTGGGTGATAAATATTATGTGGTGGCTTTGAAGAAGTTGAAAAAACATATTGAAAATATATGTAATCGGCAAAACAGCTTTGCATTTGCACTAAGGAATCTCAGAAAAACTGTTGGACGTAATGCCGCTCTATTGGCTTATCATGGATATGTCGCATCTGTGCTAAGATACGGCTTAATCATATGGGGTAATTCCACTGACAGCAATAAGGCATTTATTGTGCAAAAAAAGTGTTTACGAGCTGTTTGGTGCAGACCCATTAGAATCGTGCAGACCTATTTTTAAAAATTATAAATTGTTAACATTAGCATGCTTATATATAATGGAAATGGGAGTATTTGTAAAAAAATCATCTTTTAAGACATAAGACAGTCCCCCAAAACGCCCGCCCTACACCACTTCCTTGTGCTTTAGCTGGGAAGAAGAAGTGGCGCAACAAACTCCCCAGCAGCACAGCTGTCTGTTCGGTTAGAAGAACTGCATTCTAAGCAATTGTAAGTAATTACCGAATCATTAAATTAATTGCCATACGACAGCTAGCCACGCCAATGCCAAAAAAGAAAAAATTTTTTTACACTTAATACATAAATAAAGGCTCCAGGCCTAAAGGGCATGGCAGCTTACATATTACGTCATAATTATAGCCTATAACCAGCGGACGATCAAGTCGCTTCTAACCAGGTACTTACCTCGTTTGTCAAATTATGAAAAGTAGTAAAACCCACCCGTGTTCCTTCAGTTGCCTGTGCCAGGGCCACGGTTATCTCTATCGAATTACCCGCGACCCTGAGGCGTCGGCCCTAACGGACCCCGTCATTTTGTGCTGACATCTCTTTGAGGCGCGCGTGGAACACGAAGCGCCTTCGACCCGGGCCTCGCAAGCCCGCGCCTACGGTGGCCGGGAATCTGCAGGCGACTCCCGATGCCCAGGGCGTCTCCTGCGGCGACTAGGGGCGTGAGTGCGCAAGGCTCTCTCCCTCACGCGCTGCGCCTCCTCCATAGCGAGCATTACTGCTTCGCAGAACGAGGTGACGGCTTTCCATTCTCTCTCGCTCCGTACCATGGCCTGGACCAGGGCCGGACGTGAGAGATCGCTTCCGCGAGGACACTGCGGTGCTCCGCCCAAACTGGGCAGACCTCCACCGTATGCTACACCGTGTCCTCCGGGCGATCCACACAATGGTGACACCCGGGCGTTTCCTCCCGCCTTATACGAAACAGGAACCTCCCGAAATAACCGTGTCCGGTGAGGACCTGTGTCAGGCGGAAGGTGAGGACGCCGTGGCGCCTCTCCAACCACTCCTCAAAGAGCGGACTTACCGCCGCTATTGTGGCGTGCCCAGCACTGGGCTGCGACAATCGCACCCTGCATGACGCCATGAGATCCCGCCGGAGCTCTGTCCGCTGTACCGTGATTTCTCGCGGTAGCGTAGTTACACCCCGGCGTTTTGCCTCCTCGCGCCACTCCCATACGTGCGCGAGGGCTTTTGCCTCCAGATCCCATGGCGGCAATCCGGCAAGGAGGCTCGCCGCCTCGCAGGAGACCGTGCGGTATCTCCGGACCAGCCAGACGGCCATGACCCTTTGGGACGCGTTCAACCAGCGGGCTGGTCGGCGCCTCAAAGAAGGCGCCCACACCGGTGCCCCGTAAAGTGCCATGGACCGCACGACCCCCGCGTAGAGCCTCCGGCAGGAGGCGTTTGGACCCCCTAGATTGGGCAGGAGCCGCTTCAAGGCAGCCCCAGCCCACTCCAGTCTGGGAGCCAAACGTCGGAAATGCTCCACGAAGTTCCACCGGCTGTCGAGGACGAGTCCCAGGTACTTCATCGTCGACTCGACGCCGATGTGAACCCCTTTCGCCGTTAACTGGGAACTCGATTGTGGCGCGTTCCGAGGACCATGAAAACACATGGTCTCGGACTTGTGCAGGGCCACTTCGAGTCCCAACTGCCGGATCCTATCGACGATTGTCGCAACCCCGAGTGTCGCTAGCTCGGCCGCCGCCTAGTGCGACCTCCCCTGTGCCAGGACCCAGCGTGTCGTCAGCGTAGCAAACCACGCTGATGCCACTAGGGAGATCGGCGCGCAGTACCCAGTCGTAACCAATATTCCACAGAAGCGGCCCCAGGACCGATCCCTGTGGGACACCGCACGACATCTCTCACCGGTTCCACTCTCCTCGGTGACCGGGGTAGATGACGGCCCTGTCCGTCAAGTAGGCCTCGACCACGCGACAGAGGTAGGTCGGCATCCGGTGGTACCGCAATACCTCCCGAATGCAACTCCAGGGCGAAGTATTGAAGACATTGGCGATGTTAAGAGACACCGCCAAGACGACTCCACCCCGGGCCACAGCATCTCCCGTCGTGAGGGCTCGCACGCGCATGATTGCGTCCACCGTAGAGCGCCCCTTGCGAAAACCGAACTGACTCTCCGCCAAATCCGGCCCCACCCGCACCAGCCGCCCGACGAGGCGGTTTGCAATTACTCTTTCGAAGAGCTTGCCCACCTCGTCGAGCAGCACGATGGGCCGGTAAGCGGACGGAGCGTCCGCAGGGCGCCCCGGCTTCTTAATGAGGACCAGTTTCCCCGTCTTCCAGCGAAGTGGGAACTGGCCCCCCTCCAAGCATGCGCTTAGGAGCCCCCTTAGCCGAGGCCCGAGAGCCTCCAAGGCCAGAACCCAGGCTTTTCCAGGTAAGCCATCGGGTCCTGGGGCGGTATTCTTGGCACTAAGCCTATGTACCGCCACTCTCAACAAGCCTCCAGGCCTAAAGGGCATGGCAGCTTACATATGAAATACTGAAATTATATTACAAACAAAATAAAATAAATAAATGATAAACTAGGACTATCAAAGTAAAATTAATTAACAGAACAATAACTGTAACAATAATAAAACCATAGACAGCAAGACGACCAGTCACCACAAGCAGCACCCGTTCACGAGCATAACGCAAAGATCAGCCATATTTGAGGGAAGGAGGAAACCCGACCCCCGACGCTACCGCAAGCAGTGACATCTAAGGGAGCATGACGAACTTGCTGCCGGTTGCTCGGGCAAGAATAATATTATCAATTGTCGAGGTCGCTAGCTAACCACATATTGCAATACAGCTGATTAAAAAAATTTAAGCAAAATCTCAAGGGATCCAACAAAATTGGCAATGCCAAGATGTAGAACAGCGTTCTGCCATAAAAGCACTAGTCGAATGGCAATAAAGATATTTAATAATATACCGAAGGTTATTAGGGAAATAAAATTACAAATGTTTTAAATAAAATTATCATATTTAATTTTCATGTCATGCAACTTTTCCGTTTGTCTTATAATTCATAAATTCCTTAGAGCATAAAAAACAATTTTCAATAACCCATGCTCTGAGATGTTTTTGAAATAAGCTGGTTCGCAGTTCTCTAATTGACATTTGAAAGTTCACATGACATCATAACATCACGCCTTGTTTCCCCGAAGGGTTAGGCAGATGTGTACCTGTACACCCACATTTCGCCAGTTATGTTTAAGTCCCATGTAATAGGGGGCGAGCATATTGCCATCAACCGGGCACAAATCCAGACTCCGGGGTGCTACTGAGAAATTCCAGATAGATAAACCCAATATCACTTTGCCCGACCTGGGAATCGAACCCAGGACCTCATGCTCAGCAGTAGCGATTGCGACCACTAGACCAACGAGGCAGTTTGAAAGTTGACTTATATACAATTTGTAATTTATGATATTTGTAATTTGATATGTAGACAAATCTTGATTTAGTACTTTTTTTGACATGGGAATCTAATTATTTTGTTTAAATTGATTAAATTAGAATTATTACTATTGTCACAAAATTTGCATGCCGAATTTAGTAGCCGGAATATGAAGAACTATTGTGTATGTGTTATAAAATCTGTAAGGTACCATATTTCAGGCAAATAAATGAATCTATCTATCTATCTATCTTCAAATGAAAATAACATCGCAAAAGAGAAGCAAATGGTGACATAAAATCCTTATTCAGGTTTCAAAGAGATAGCCGCTGAACTTTCTGTGTCTCATGAGTACGAGTTTGACATGCAAACTAGTCAACAAGCTTCGGAGTGGCACCTTCCATCTGAACCGAAACCGAATTGTACTCAATTCCAGCAAAAAACGTTCAAAAATGTTTTGATGATTGGATTATTCGTTGGGGGAAGTGTACCGTTTCTGAAGGAGCATACTTTAAAGGCGATAAAATAAAGGCTTGCATGTAGTCTGGGACCCATTAATAGGAGTTGCGTATATTATGGAAACCTATGAATAGTAAATTAGTTTCATGTTTCGTTTTATATATTTTGGGTTTATTTATTAATAAATAAGTATAAAAGAAGGAAAACCGCCAAGCAAAAACGTACTTAGGTGTAAGAAGATAAATCATTAGTGTAAATTTAATTCAATGTATTCAGTTTATTCAATGTATTTCGCGAAAAACGTTCCGTCCGAACGGAACGTTAGCTTATTTATAAATAAATTAAAATCATTAATAACTTTTAATTCCCACCACCCAGTATACTCAATGTTTTTATATAGAACTCCTACTTGTCATTATAATAAATATAAACTTGCCTGTGACGGTGGGTACGCGGGTCCAACCTCGCCATCCTTCTTTGGATGAATAACTAACATTTTGTTTATTATTGGTCTTTTCCCGGTACTTTCTTGACAGAGAAGTATGTTTAATTTTGGAAGCGTCATGTATCATGTTTGTGATTTGTAAGTTTATACACCTCATTTACCTACCACTGGGGAGCACTGATTTCCAAGATACTACAGGTTTATAATTAGTTTAAAATTCAGAAGTTAATTTCTCGTTTTAGCCGTCTATCTACCTAAATTATCTGTATCCTTAAGAGCAGGGCGACGTCTGAATTGTCCATACAAACGTAATACCGAAACTATTTGCAATTTAAGCATATTTCCATCACATTATGCTTATATTCGGATGAAGACAGTTTTTATCTAGGTTCCTCCTAAGCCACATGATTTCCTGCTTGTAACTTTGCCGGTGTTAGTTGAAATTAAAAGTAATGTTATAGTAAAAAAAATAAAAAACTATTTCAGTTAACACATAAGAGATTTTGGTTGTGCTTTATGTATCACATCAAAGGTTTTGAACTAATAATTAAATGCCTATAATAATTAAAATAAAAATGGTACTTTATTTTTGTTTTTAACTATATTTTTCTCGGAATACACTTTAGGCTAAAATAAAGATAATAGTTGAATCACAAGCTAAAATTTTAAAAAGTTAAAATTCAAAGTAGTTTTCATTATTTTATTTTTTTATGTAATTATGCATTAAGTACCCGGATTAAATTGTAATGCATTGTAAAACGGATGTTAATCCTGATCTATTACCATTTTCAATTCCTGCAAATGTTTAAACTTGCTCTCAGTAATTTTTAATTGGGTTCTGTACAATCGGTTTGGAGATACCAGACCGTTTTTATGGTTATGTCTTCGCTGCGGAAGTACGGACCACTCATCTACATGCCTTAACCTATAAAATATGGATCCATCCGATAAATATTTAAGACCCCTAATGTCTACCACGACAGGGTCTCCCTTCTTTTGCCAAGCCGTATGGATTTTAAGTTCGACTCCATGTCTTCAAAATTGAGAAAAAAATCATGGTGTATGGATTTGACGTTATAAGGCTTTTGTGGTCGAGCTTGTCTCATCCGGGCAATGTAATCACTGGGAGCCAATATTGGTGGTTTTATGTATTGCTCAATATTGGAGTGAACACTATCTACTTCCATCATAGTGTGCCATTTTTCAAGGTAAAATTGTTCTATACAAATTTTCCTTCTTTGCGCCAAATCGCTTAGGGCACTTGACAAAATTCGGTTCCGATTTTGGTGACCGCATCCATCAGAAATAATGATAACGCGCTCTGTTTAAAGTGGCAGGTTTTGACAGTAGTCTATTAAACAAGATGTGAATTCATTAGCAGTAACATTACCGTCTGCTTGGTGCCAAAAGTAAACTGTCACATCTTTGGATAGCACGTTATAAACCGTGAAGTTATGGCATTGTAATTTTAATTTGTAGTACAATGCACTAGCCAATAGCTTTGGGGCCAGCAAAAAACTTTGAACGTCGACTGTTATAACCACAACCTTTTCATTCGCACTAGCTACGGCATTCTTCTTAGCTTCACGGGCTTCAATTTTCTTCGCAATATGGCTATCATATTCTTCTTTGGAAATGTTACCGGTTTTATAACTACAACAGGTGTCGCACTGGTCTTTGCGAGGATGGTGAATGCCGATATTTTCTTTAGTCAGTACTTTCGAAAATGTCTTTCTAGAGGCAGCTCTATAGTGGTTCTCAATACACCACTCCTTAAAAACCTGATGCATGTGGAGTTCTGATCGAAAAGGCGATTCACATAATTTTTTTTGGAGCTCGAACGACAGTAATGGCTCGGCACTTTTGGTAAAATATCCAGCCACGTTTTAACAGTTCCCGTTAATTCAACGTTCCTTCCTGGCCTAACAATAATAATTGAACTAGGTGCACTATTTTCTGCAGTTTGTTCATGGATATTTTCCTCGAAAGTATCAACCTCCCTAGTCCAGCGACGAAAACTGTCTTCTCCAATGCAAAGTGTGTTCAGAAAAAATAATTTACACACTCTCACTGTAGTGCATTTTGCGTCCAATTTATTGATGAAGATATCGTGGCCACTTTGTTTTTTGCTTGTAGAACTTTGTTGAGATTTACGTCGTCGTCTTATAAATCTTCTCACTGCTGATGCTTTTATAAACGCCATCTTCTCTGGCCAAGTCTTGAGCTTCCAAAAATTTTTATGAATCACTTCGAATTCTTCGTTGGATACAAGAGCACAAAGAAAAGAATTTTTAGATTTAGGAGCTACAACGTATGTAAGCAACGTGGTTTCAAAATTCTTTCAGGCTTCTCAACGCACGCTGTCCATTTGTCAGCTAACTTTTTATACCCAATGTACGATTTACCAGCAACGCGGGCTTCTTTATTCAGTTTAACGGTGCACGGAAGGGGTCTTTGTACAGAGACAGAGGTACTCGTATTATCATCCATATTCTCGGACAATGAAAGCCCACTAACATTGTTATCACCATCACTATCACCATTCTCACTATCCAGAGAAGGCAAGATCCTCCGTCTTCTTAAAAATAAGTTCCTGTTTCTTCGTAAATCTTGCACAGTCAACGACCTGATATTTTCATCGATGTCCAAATTTTCTTCAACCTGGCTCCACAATGGATAAAGAGTCCGCCTCCTCCGTGAAATCACTGGAACCCAATCTGGATCATCATCACTGTTATCGCTCAAATTTTCAAAGATAGGTTGGTGATAGCACTTGCCTTGATTCAGATGCAATACCCGGGTCTTCAGCGGAGTATGCTGATGCTATGATCAGATAAAGTTTCCGTTACGTCATCTTCAGATGCAATATCCGGGCCGTCAGTGGTATGGAGCATACTGAGGCTTTGATCAGATAAAGCTTCCGTAACGTCATCTTGATTATACAATCCTGAAGATGTCAAGCCCAAGTCTTCTGGCGTAATAAGGGAACCGCTAGAACAGCACTCCACCCTTGGAGGTTCCCCAAAATCACGAAAAGTACTTGATTAGGAGTCACCTGTATTTTGTTGATTAACTAATAACTCAATCTCACTTGGACAGAGAGATTTACTCATTTTTAATGGTTTTACACTCACAAATCTAATAAACTTTCGTTTTACCTATAATGAGCGACATCTATCATCTACGATTGCAGAATAAGCACACGATTTATCTGTCTCGCTCGTCCCTGTGATATTATTGGTCTGAAGTCACATAAATAATTTTAAAAATACCCGCCTTTCTCGTCCTGCTGCACATAAGATTTTTGTTCAAAAAATTGTCTAAAAACCACGGTATGACATAAAAATAAAAACTCGTATGTGTACATTGACACATAAGATATTTTAAGCACCAACTTTTAATAAGCAAGCACATTGGAGATCTTGAAGTTGGTGAACAAATTACGATTGAAACGTCGTATACACATGAGAGTTTTTGCATTCGATAGAGCTTCAAAATGTAGAATCGACTGGCATAAAAAAGTGATTTTGAGAAAAGTGACACATAAGAGATCTTAAAGTCGCAACGACGATATATCCCTATAATCTGAATTGACTCGACGTCCAACGTCGGCTGGTTCCCCCTAAGGCATCGTCCTAATAGAACGCGAATGCGCGATCATCGCAGGTTCGCGCGAATTTTACTAGTACGAACATGCTATCAAACATATTGAACTCGAATAGGTGTCCTAACTGACAATCGCACGACGCTGTCGCGCGATCAAAGTGTTTTTAAATCTATTCGTGCGAACTTAGCTTGTACGAACGTGCGATCAAACATACTGAATTCGAATAGGTGTCATAATGAAATTCACGCGAATCGCGTCGGCGCATCGGGACACCGCGCCCGCGCCCCTCTCGTCTTGCCGGCCCGGCCGGCTGGCCGCCATTTTATTTCGTCGCGATGGTCAATTAGGTCACCAGTTTTTGCCATCGCGCGTACACACGATGGTCGCATCGCTTACTCGCGCGATGATCGCGCAATCGCGTTCTATTAGGACGGTGCCTAAGCCCACGCGCGATGACGATGTATAAGTACCATAAGTAGTACCTTATATAATTTATTCAAAAACACCAACCACATATACCTAGGTACTTTTCTTGATTTTCTCTACAAGGCCTAGATGTCGAAATATTCTTATAATTATGTTGAGATACCGGCAATATTAAGAAATTTCCAAAAAACGCATTACTAGTCTGTAGATTTACAAACGATTCCCCAAAGTCGTCAACAAAAACAACGCAAATCATGAACATACCTAATTACTAATAGATAGAAATATCTTCAGAGTCGTTACGAATGAATGGAAGGTACAGTTAGTACAGTACAGCTCATAATAGCTATCTATCTACTCACACAGTCACACACACACGGCTGCGCACCGCGTCCCTCACTCCCTTCTTTTGTCAAACAGAGATAGCAATATTCCGAATCCGGCCTCGAATTTTTATCACGGGCGATGTTCGTCGTCACCTTAAAAATAACGCATGGAAGGTTAGTCTCATACAGGCACCCTACAAAAAAATCACACAACTTTGATACTTATGTGTGATTGCGCGGCACGTAATTACAGCAGCTGGCACGCACTCAGACGTAAAAAAATGTTGGTGGGAATTAGAATTTTCCCTAAAATCGGGGAAAGAATTTAGGTCACAGCAGAGAGGCTAGATGACAAATTAAAAAAAATTGTTATGTCCGTAAAATTCGCAAATTATATCTTAATAACTTTTTAAAATACAATACAATCTTCGTAATGTCATAGCATCATAATAATTTGCTCAAGCTACATTCAGTTGTATACTCGAAATACGCGGTAACTAAAATGAACTCCACTGTATTTTGTGTAACATAACCGATAAAACCAATAAATTGCATAACATAACCAGCAAAATTTGGGTGTATAGTAGCCGGCACGTAACTTGGGAAGGTTTTGGTGTGGTCGGAGTAAGTTCACGCACGTGCACTTAGAGCAACAATTCCTTTTTTACACTTATATTGCTTGTCGTTATTTTATGGTTCTTCCCATATATTTTTTTAAACATCGTGTTGAGAAGAGAATTAAAGAAAGGTAAAAAGCATCTAACGATTCTTGCCAAGTTACGTGCCCGCGATTATATATATTTATCACTTCTGCCTCAATACAGGTATCATGTTATATTTTATAACATAAGATATTTTATTTGCGTAAAACATACAAAGTGTTAAAAAAATAGATCGAACATGTTTTGCTTAGTACTAAAGCATGCAAACTTACATACTAAAGATACGTTATGACATTAAAATATATTACATAGAATTAATATTAAAAAACAAAAAAAAAATTGAGCCATATATATAATTGGAAATTGAAATTGTTTATTGTGTAAGAAATAACATTCGAATGCGTTGATTCCTGGAACTCACACTAGGATTCCCTGTGTCGTAAGATACAGGCTCCTTTGTTCCATTTACATTTAACTGCTATACATGTAATCGGTATATTTAAGTTTCAATAAATTTCTTAAGTATACTCGTAATTTAGTAGAAAAGGAATTTAAAATAAAAACTAATACACAAAGAAAACAGTAGATAATCAAGTATGTATTTGGTTTATCAGTGGAAACTTGTAAATGGCCTTCAATTTTGTATCGTTTATGGACACTGTATAAGTAGCTGTAAGTTTTCCGAATAAAATAAAATAAATAAAAATAAAATAAGTATGTGTCGAGTATCATTGTGATCATGTGTGCGTGTATATGTGTGTATGAATTAAGATAGTTGTATTGGTGTTAAGAGTGTTTCTGAATGCTGTACCTACTTGAGAATGTATATAATTATGTGGAATAATGTGATATAGAATATGCGGTCCCATAAAACCGTACGACCTTCTATAAATTGCTTTACGGAATTGAGCCTTTTCCTAATGTACCCTTCGACTTGACCGGATACAAGTGCAAACCTCACTTGAAGATTTCACAAAACCTCTATGGTTTTGTGAAATCTTTGAGTAACTGACAGAATGTAAAGCTGTCTGACTAAGAACTCCCACTTCGGTGTAGAAAGTGTTAGTGGGATACCTAAATGGTCTTCAATAAGCAACTTTAAGCAGAGCTCGTTGAGCTCTTTCAACCTTTATTAACGAGGTTTTACCAGCCGCGAACATGCTATTATACAATAGTTAAGGACTGATTGACAGAGAGAGAAGTATATCATTTTAAGGACTGAGTCATCTGCAATTTAACCCAGTTGCTTAAATATAAGGAGCATATTTCGAACTCTACCCCTTAAAGCACTCAGATGTGTGGACCATGACAAACGGTTATCTACAAAGACTCCCAGGTATTAAATTTAATCTGTTTGTTCGATGTATGGGCAAGTACAATTTTCTGCACTAGAACAGGAGTGCAGCTGTATACAAGTTAAAGAGTTAGGGCCGGAACGTTTCGAGATGGCAAAGTTGATGTTAAGCGTCATAAGGTTATATTGCAAATAGCTTTGACCCCGCTTTCAACCGATAACTTAACGTAGTCCCAAGTTTACCATAAAATACGACGGCGGTGTCGTCAGCATTCGTAAAAAAATTGCTTTAGGGATTTTCATGGCGCATAGTTTATATAAAGGTATATATGATAAATAGGGTAGGTCCCAGAACGCTACACTGGGGCACACTAAATTGCACTAGAATATTCCCCTAGCACTACTTTTTGCGTTCTATCGTTGAGATATGAGGTAAACCAGTCCAGGGGAGTGCTACAGACTCCCGGCTTCGAGCGCACCTCAACCTCCCTGTAGATGGCGCGTTTGTCGCTTTTTAGCGTGCTGTCCAATAGCTCGTGGGTACGTCACGGCCAATCACATACCCACTCAGCGAGCATACACAAACATTCACTATCAAATTCGTCCAATCATGGGATAGATACAGAACATACCGAAACTATAGTAATGGTTTCTATAGAACTAAAATTACCTCATTACCTATATCATTAAAAAGAGCCCTAAAATAAACACTAAACTAGGCACCTATATCTGACAAAAACGTTTTCTTTGAATCTAGTTGGTATAAGGTTATAAGCAGAGTTTATTGGTTGGTCTTTGTAAGACATTTTTTTCGGTGCGCAGCGTCACACACCGAACTATTCCGTCGGAACCTGGATGTCATTTTTCTATTTTACCGAGAGACCAATACAGCAGGGAACATTATCAGTTTTTATTAGCACTAAATCTCCAACTTTTGGGTTATAGGAAGACGTAAACTACTTAGATTTCTGCTGAATAGTGTTTCAATATTCGTGACTCTAACGTTTCCAGAAAAGTTGGGAACACTTCTGAATATACTGCCAATGTGACAGTCTGTTTAATGTACTTCTTGAATGTCATACTTGGGTATATAGAAATCAAGCTTGGAACAATGAGAAAGTGTCCTGCGGTTAAGACATTAAATTCGTTGGGATTTTCGCTAGCAGGTAGCGGACACAAGGGACGCGAATTTCGAATGGCTTCTGCCTTACAAAATATCGTGGAAAGTTCCTCAAACGTTAAGGACTTTTGACCTACACTTTGTACCACTTTAACTTGCGATATAGTCTATAACGTAGATAAAGGACTGAAATGTCTTACAGTATTTTTAGACCTAAAAAAGGCATTTGACACCGTTTCTGTCCCCATCCTGCACAGACTTGAAACAATCGGCATAAGAGGTATGGCACTATCTCTTTTCGGTAGCTTTCTAACTAACCGTAAACAGCAGGTTAAGGTTGGAGACTTAACTAGTGATGAATAAACTGTATGTTTTGGAGTATCGCAGGGAAGTGTGCTCGCCCCGACGTTGTTCCTGATCTATATAAATGAGTTATGTAATATCAGGAACAGTGGCGGACGAGTATTTTCATATGCAGATGACACTGCAGTTGTTTTCGTCGGTGACTCATGGGCTGCTGTGCGTGCTGCTGCTGAACGTGGATTAGCGGTAATAGCAAGTTGGCTAAATGCTAATCTTTTAACCCTCAACGTATCTAAAACGACCTTCATCTGCTTTACTCCAAACCAGAGAACACAGCCAGGTGCTGATTTTGGGATCGTGATCCATGAGTGTGCAAACTCCCATTATCCTTGCAATTTTCAAAGCATAAAACAAGTTAGATTCTCTAAATATCTTGGTATAACAGTTGACCAGCAATTGTCCTGGCACACCCATATCGAAAATACCATGGCCAGAGTCAGAAAACTTATATGGATTTTTAAAACGTTGCGGCATGTGATGCCACCGTTGCTACTTAACAATATATATACTGCTCTGGCACAATCGGTCATCACATACTGTTTACCGAGCTGGGGTGGGGCCACCAAGACCAAATTTCTAGACCTAGAAAGGGCCCAAAGGTCTCTCATCAAAGTTATGTATTTTAAACCCTTCCGATATCCTACAGACAAACTTTACAAGATTAGTAATTTGCTCACTGTTAGGAAATTATACATATTGAACATAACCATACATCTGCATAAGACTCTCTCATTTGATCCATCAAATCTCGATAAAAATAGAATAGCAAAAATACAAAAAGATATTGGACCCATTACCCTCCGGTCCGTACGGTTTTCGCCAGGCGTCAGTATAATACTCAATCAACTTATATTTATAACAAGGTTATTTTAAGGTTCATTTTATTATAAATATAAGTTGATTGAGTATTATACTGACGCACAGGGTTCATTTTGCGGTACGAATGTAAAAATACTCAAATGGAATGGTTAAAATCACAAACGTATGATGAAATTATATTAACTAGAATATGCTAATGAAGAACCTGTACCCAATCCTAGCATACGCCAGTTATTCAATCATTAACACACACACACCTATTCACATGCACACACACACATACATAGCATTTTTTGAAGAGTGGTTGAAACACACGAAGAATAATAAAAGATCGCGTATTTATGACTATCTTTCTTAAAAATTTCACTTTGGTGACATTACTGAAAGCAGCCAAAGAGAAATAAAGTTGAAAATATCCAACTTTTCTACTAAGATTGAAGCCAAATGGTTGGCTTCGGGAAAATCGAAGGAGCGTTTTTTAATTAGAAATAAGACTTGGCTGGATGAAGGAGACATACAGTTTACTGTGAGTTCTTTAGCCCCACAACCTTCAACATCGAGTGAGGTTGTGACATCTGCAGGAAGACCTCGCAAAGATTTCGAGGAATCGTCGTTGAAGACGAAGAAACGTCGAGTCGTGGATCTCATAGAATCTCGAAGTGCCAGTGAATTAGTGACTGCTGCCGAAATTGCTATGCGTTCAGCAGGGCAAAGAAAAGTTGCCCATGTGATTAGAGACATTAGTGAAAGGCCAGATAATATTATTAAGTCAAAAGAAAATACCAGTTCCGTTAATCCTAGGCAGTTAAGTAGTGACGAAGCCTTAGCATACTATATAGATTCGAGATAGAATATTAGTACACAGTACTGAGGTCATCAAAGCGGCATTGCTTCCAATTGGGCAACTTTCCGAAGAGGCTCAAGAAGCACGTAACAAAGATTGCCGCAGATTTAGGGAGTACAACACCCGCAAGTGCTCACGTGTTGCCACGAATAGAGTCTTGCTGTCCATGTTAATAATAACATCTGCCCCTTTGATCAATGGCCTTCGTGAGATTCCCCGAAAAAAGCCGGACAAAATATGTGCAGAAGTATTAAAGTTAATCGTAAGCCCGACCATAGTAGCATCAAGACCGGAAACGTCATCATATTGTCGCACATTACCACAAAATGATGACGATTCACCAGAAGATTTTGATGATGATTCTGATGATTAGGTTTAGGTTAAGTTAGTTTGTACAGTAGGTATTTATTTATTTAATGCATTTTTGTTGTTTGTTTATTATTTTAAATATTTTTTTCTGTTTTTACATATTTTTTTTGTTTTTTATTACAAAATCATACCAAAAACTATTAATAATGCTTCAACATGACTACTTATATATAAAAGCATCGTTAAATACCATAAAATAATATTGTCCACCTAGCTTGTTCTACGCGGTACACTGGCGGCAGCGGCGCGGTCGCGGCGGCGCGGCGTGGCCGGCCGTGGGCCTTAGATATTTTTTTTTTAGGGAGAGATTTCTCAAAAAAAAAAACTCGAAAGAAAACCATATTGTTGTTACCGAAAAACGCTTTTTTTAAAAGGAACTTATTACTTATTTACAATTTTAGTCTGCTAAATGATTGGATATCACATTTACTGAAAAATAATCATTTTCTGAGCGTTTTTTAATCACAGCACTCTCTCTTTGTAATAAAAACTAAAAAACAGAAAATATTTATAAACCATTGTCAAATATCATCATTGTAAATTCTATAATACTTTAAAAAAAACTAAGAATATAAAAAAATATATAAAATTGCAAACTGCACAAAACCCATTTTCACCAAGAACAATCCTTCGTTTTCCGTTTACTTCTACCGCTAGTTGGCCATATTCTGTCCAGCAAAAACTACGTGTATGTTTTGAGGAAAGATTTTTCATTGGGGTCACATAAATATTCTTTTTGTCGTTTTATAAACTTCTTTACCGAAGACATCCCGGACGTCAGCTTGTACGAGATTAGGATGGCTCTGAAGCATCTCAAAAACAATAAGGCGCCCGGTGAGGACGGAATTACGTCTGAACTCCTGAAGCCGGCGGAAAACCTGTTCTTAAGGCACTCCAGAAGCTGTTTGATTCCGTCATACTCGAGGGCAAAACGTCGCAGGCATGGAACAGAGGTGTGGTGATACTTTTCTTTAAGAAGGGCGACAATGCCCTTCTTAAGAACTATCGGCCCATCTCACTTCTGAACCATGTCTACAAGCTGCTTTCAAGAGTCATCACGAACCGTCTTGCGCGCAGGTTTGACGACATCCAGCCTCCCGAACAAGCCGGATTCCGTAAAGGCTTTAGTCTGTACGGAAACGCCATTATGTCAGTCCGACTCCAGGACCAGACCTCAATACCTATCCTTCTGTAGCGCGGTGTGAGACAGGGAGACGTTATCTCTCCGAAACTGTTCACCGCTGCACTGGAGGATGTCTTCAAGGTTCTGCACTGGAAAGGGGTTGGTATCAACATCAATGGCGAGTACATCACTCACCTTTGGTTTGCTGACGACATAGTAGTCATGGCTGAGACCATGAAGGACCTCAGTGCAATGCTCGATGACCTCAGTAGAGCTTCTGAAAGAGTGGAAAAAACAAAAGTCATGTCAAATGCCCATGTAACACCCACTCTCATGAAAATCAGAGACGATACACTCGAAGTTGTGGACGAATATGTTTACCTAGGACAAATTGTCCAGTTAGGTAGGTCCAACTTCGAGAAAGAAGTCAATCGTCAAGTCCGACTCGGCTGGGCAGCAATATCTTCTCGTCCCAACTACCGCAGTGTCTCAAGACTAAAGTCTTTGACCAGTGCGTGTTGCCAGTGATGACCTATGGCACTGAAACGTAGTAGCTCACAATGGGCGTTATCAGAAACATTAAAGGTCACCCAAAAAGCAATGGAGAGGGCTTTGCTTGGAGTTTACCTACGTGATTGAATCAGAAATGAGGAGATCCACAGGAGAACAAAGTAACCGACGGCACTCGGCGACGACGCGTCGACATGAACTCGCGGCGACGGCGGCGCGCCGGCACGGCGCTCATATCTAGTGTCAAATCAAATCAAATCAAATCAAAATATTTTATTTCACATAGACCTACATGGGCACTTATGAAACGTCAGATTCTAGGTGCACGGTTCCAATTGGTCGTTTCCCATGGAGTTTCTTGCCGGCTCTTCTCCATGGGAAACGACCAATTGGAACCGTGCACCTAGAATCTGACGTTTCATAAGTGCCCATGTAGGTCTATGTGAAATAATATGTGTGTATGTGTGTGTGTGTGCATGTGAATAGGTGTGTGTGTGTTAATGATTGAATAACTGGCGTATGCTAGGATTGGGTACAGGTTCTTCATTAGCATATTCTAGTTAATATAATTTTATCATACGTTTGTGATTTTAACCATTCCATTTGAGTATTTTTACATTCGTACCGCAAAATGAACCCTGTGCGTCAGTATAATACTCAATCAACTTATATTTATAATAAAATGAACCTTAAAATAACCTTGTGGAGCACGCGTGCGCGCCGTCGCGACGAGTCGCAACTTGCTTTCCCGCTCGCACGCGCGGTTTGGCCGCATTAGTTCGGCTAGTCGCCTCGCCACGCTCGTCGCTCACTCAGTCGAGTCGAATATTTCACCGAGTGAACGTGTTGTTTCGGGTTCGTGATGAATGGAGCCACTCAAGATAATATCAACAACACTCATAATACCACGTTTGTATTATAAACATCCTATTGAAAACATAGAACTGGGTTTCTAATAAGATTCTAATTGGTTTATCCATTATTGGCCAATTAATTTATGTTTTCAATTGGAATCTTGTTTGAAAGTGAACATGAACAAAGTAAATGATGAATTATCAGTAGTTTTACCTTACAAAGACACTAATTCAATAAAAAATCATAAGAATTCAAAATGTAAACAATGACGTCATTGACAACCTTGGAAACTATGTCAAATATTTCTCGAAATATCGAATAAAATTGTTGTAATACGGCTAGAATACATGAAATTATGTATTATCAGTATGTTTTGCGTCTTATCTAACATCACAAAGGTACTAATTCATTGCAAAATCGTCAAATTCGTACAACAAAATTCATGACAACAAATTCTGTTTACGTAAAAAACATTGGCTCAAAAAACATGTTTTATTATATTGTTTCATGCAAACGATTATCTAAAAAGTTGTATTGTACACTTATAAATGAATATACATCCACTTACCGAAGAATAACACACAAAAAACACAGTAAATACACAATCACTATCGCACGACTCACTCGTCACCCACTTGACACTGACGCGTAAAATGGCGGGTTTCAACATTTTTTCTTTAATTTTGTGAGTAATATTTTTAGTTCGTGTTTTTGTCTATGATTTAAAAATGTTATCGGCCCTATGGTCAAATTTTACAGAAGCAATAGTAAACCTTAAAGTAATGTAAATTTAAGTTTAAAATCGACTGGGGTTGATGGGCTTCCGGTGTCCCGTCGGGACTTGCCGGCAATTATTCGGAGGGCTTCCAGAAGCCCGCTCGGGAAACGAGCGGTTAACGATGCTTTTATATATAAGTAGTCATGTTGAAGCATTATTAATAGTTTTTGGTATGATTTTGTAATAAAAAACAAAAAAAATATGTAAAAACAGAAAAAAATATTTAAAATAATAAACAAACAACAAAAATGCATTAAATAAATAAATACCTACTGTACAAACTAACTTAACCTAAACCTAATCATCAGAATCATCATCAAAATCTTCTGGTGAATCGTCATCATTTTGTGGTAATGTGCGACAATATGATGACGTTTCCGGTCTTGATGCTACTATGGTCGGGCTTACGATTAACTTTAATACTTCTGCACATATTTTGTCCGGCTTTTTTCGGGGAATCTCACGAAGGCCATTGATCAAAGGGGCAGATGTTATTATTAACATGGACAGCAAGACTCTATTCGTGGCAACACGTGAGCACTTGCGGGTGTTGTACTCCCTAAATCTGCGGCAATCTTTGTTACGTACTTCTTGAGCCTCTTCGGAAAGTTGCCCAATTGGAAGCAATGCCGCTTTGATGACCTCAGTACTGTGTACTAATATTCTATCTCGAATCTATATAGTATGCTAAGGCTTCGTCACTACTTAACTGCCTAGGATTAACGGAACTGGTATTTTCTTTTGACTTAATAATATTATCTGGCCTTTCACTAATGTCTCTAATCACATGGGCAACTTTTCTTTGCCCTGCTGAACGCATAGCAATTTCGGCAGCAGTCACTAATTCACTGGCACTTCGAGATTCTATGAGATCCACGACTCGACGTTTCTTCGTCTTCAACGACGATTCCTCGAAATCTTTGCGAGGTCTTCCTGCAGATGTCACAACCTCACTCGATGTTGAAGGTTGTGGGGCTAAAGAACTCACAGTAAACTGTATGTCTCCTTCATCCAGCCAAGTCTTATTTCTAATTAAAAAACGCTCCTTCGATTTTCCCGAAGCCAACCATTTGGCTTCAATCTTAGTAGAAAAGTTGGATATTTTCAACTTTATTTCTCTTTGGCTGCTTTCAGTAATGTCACCAAAGTGAAATTTTTAAGAAAGATAGTCATAAATACGCGATCTTTTATTATTCTTCGTGTGTTTCAACCACTCTTCAAAAAATGCTACCCTTGAAATAGAGTAAACGAGTTCTGAAAAAAAAAAAATATGTTGTACTGAAGTGTGCTGAACAATATGTATATTTTTACAAACTACACAGTTATACCTACAATATATCTAAAAACTAGCCCGAATAGAGGCGAAACAATGTATTTCCTGAACGTTCAAAGTTTTGTTTATGAAAAAAATTACGCAAAAATTTATGCATTAAGTTAAAAAATGCTAAAAATTCATTTTAATAGATTCTGATAAAAATAATATATTAAATAATATCACATACCCTCAGTATTAATATCCATCACAAAAAACTTTCACAATATCACTATAAACCACTATGAGATGTGCACAAAAGTGTCGCTAAATTGCAACTGATTGACCGGAACGCTTGCATTAAACTCATTACCTGACTTCTGAACTCTATGACTCATCAGTTAAGCATTTGAAAAACAACTTTTTCTCGGAATTTGGAGTTTGGGGGTGTTGTTTGTGTTATGCAATTAAGATTTCCTGGAAATGAAAACTTGAATTTTGTCCACCTAGCATGTTCTAGGCGAAATACTGTGCGCCGCTGTGGAAATTTTCAGGGCACGCCGCACAGTGGGTCGAAACTATGATTTTAGTGACTTAGGGCTCAACTTTGCTTTTTCACTTTTTTTTTTATGCGGATGGGTAGAGCTCATTAACCTCAATAATAATTGTTCTGATGTATTATTTCCTAAACTTTATACTTTGGGTAGAAAAATGTGTTTTGTTATTTTTTTGTATGGAGCGGCTCAAATAAACTTAAATTCCTGCTAAGTAGCGTGTGATCCCGCGTTGAAACTTTATTTTTCATATACCTTGTCTGGTCTATTATCATTTGATGCTATAAACAAATGCATAAAGTTGCAACTCTGCCAAATAAATGGATCGAAAAAAATGAAAAAATACATAGAATAAAAAGCTTCATTTTTTACTTTCGTAAGTTATTTTAAGTTACATTTGATATGGTATAGTAAGTAAAAGCACGTAATAATACACATAATTACTTAGCAACTAACAACAATACATTTAAAAGGTCCCTAATTAGCTTAAATTTACTAATACTACATATATTAGTAAATTTAAGCTAATTAGGGACCTTTATTTAAAAATGTGGATATGAAATCAATTAATTTCTATTTGTGTGTTTAATTACTGTAATTAGCTTAACCATTTACCTTATAAAATAACAATGTTTTTCACTTTTAGTCATTACTGTAATATTAATTAGGATAATTAGTTAATGAGGGTAGTAGAAAAATTAGTAAACATTGTTTGTCACTGGATTCTGGAAGTATAAAATGACCATAATTTATTATATACTAACTAGTGTTCGTTTATTCGTACTACTACTAACATCTCGTGATTCTGATCGTCCCTTTTTCGTTATAATGGATAATTTAGTTAACAATTTAGATTTATTTATGATTTTAAGATAGCAGGTCAAGTCACTGTCGGATAGTCAAAAATTCTTTCAATTCCTACAACATAAAATAAACGTGACCGAAGAGAACAGTGTTGAGCTCTAAAAATTCTGTACGCGCTTTTGTTCAAATATAAGTGCAAGATGGGAACGAAGTAGTCGCACGTTAGCACAGTTTGTAAGAAAAAATGGTGATTGGTTGGAACGTGCAATAAACTGGCCCGAAGGAATGATACCTGAAGCTGTGAACACTGAACAGGAAAGGCTCGAGATTTGTAATACTGAAGATGTCGAAAATCTACCACCATCTACTACAGAAGCTTCGACATCTACATTTACACCTCGAACTCCGCAAACTAGCAATTGTAGTAGCTTTAAGTTCATCCGGGGATAACGAAAGCGATTGGTTAATTTGATCAACGCGTCGTCGTTTTTGCCTGGAGCCCAATTCCTCGAAAGGTTTTCGAGGTGTAAATGTAGATGTCGAAGCTTCTGTAGTAGATGGTGGTAGATTTTCGACATCTTCAGTATTACAAATCTCGAGCCTTTCCTGTTCAGTGTTCACAGCTTCAGGTATCATTCCTTCGGGCCAGTTTATTGCACGTTCCAACCAATCACCATTTTTTCTTACAAACTGTGCTAACGTGCGACTACTTCGTTCCCATCTTGCACTTATATTTGAACAAAAGCGCGTACAGAATTTTTGGAGCTCAACACTGTTCTCTTCGGTCACGTTTATTTTATGTTGTAGGAATTGAAAGAATTTTTGACTATCCGACAGTGACTTGACCTGCTCTCTTAAAATCATAAATAAATCTAAATTGTTAACTAAATTATCCATTATAACGAAAAAGGGACGATCAGAATCACGAGATGTTAGTAGTAGTACGAATAAACGAACACTAGTTAGTATATAATAAATTATGGTCATTTTATACTTCCAGAATCCAGTGACAAACAATGTTTACTAATTTTTCTACTACCCTCATTAACTAATTATCCTAATTAATATTACAGTAATGACTAAAAGTGAAAAACATTGTTATTTTATAAGGTAAAAGGTTAAGCTAATTACAGTAATTAAACACACAAATAGAAATTAATTGATTTCATATCCACATTTTTAAATAAAGGTCCCTAATTAGCTTAAATTTACTAATATATGTAGTATTAGTAAATTTAAGCTAATTAGGGACCTTTTAAATGTATTGTTGTTAGTTGCTAAGTAATTATGTGTATTATTACGTGCTTTTACTTACTATTCCATATCAAATGTAACTTAAAATAACTTACGAAAGTAAAAAATGAAGCTTTTTATTCTATGTATTTTTTCATTTTTTTCGATCCATTTATTTGGCAGAGTTGCAACTTTATGCATTTGTTTATAGCATCAAATGATAATAGACCAGACAAGGTATATGAAAAATAAAGTTTCAACGCGGGATCACACGCTACTTAGCAGGAATTTAAGTTTATTTGAGCCGCTCCATACAAAAAAATAACAAAACACATTTTTCTACCCAAAGTATAAAGTTTAGGAAATAATACATCAGAACAATTATTATTGAGGTTAATGAGCTCTACCCATCCGCATAAAAAAAAAAGTGAAAAAGCAAAGTTGAGCCCTAAGTCACTAAAATCATAGTTTCGACCCACTGTGCGCCGCCCCCGTGGATTTGGCCATCGGCGCTCATATCTAATACACACACCCAGATATACACACACACAATCTGTAGAGTACACACCTGAACATGCTACAAAAATTGCAACGTCCTAAACTTTTTTTATTTTTACCTTCATTGTATTGTTTTGTTTAATTATGTCTCACCATTATTGTTAGCAACCACAACATGGGAAGTTGCGAGGTAACCCCATCACAAGTATCCTTATAACTTACTGGGGCTGCCTCAATTTTGTGCTGTAGAACAATTGTATGAGAAACAATAAAAACTTTTATTTATTTATTATTTAAGTGATATTTTTCTGACTTTATGCCCGCTTCCCAGAGACCACCCATATGTGGAGCACTGAGAACATTAAATTTCCAATCCATCTGCCTTTTAGAGCAGCCCTCCGAAATGTAATTTTCACTCTCACGCAGATACCTTTGGATTTCAGACAGATGTTTACTTGCGCCAATAACATTAGTACTACAGTCAGAATAGTGGACAGCGCATAGACCTCGACGGGCATCGAATCCGTCTAAGCACTTTTTGAGAAAAAGGACCTTTGCTACATACACGACTTTTGACAATTGTTAGTAAGTTCGGAGTTAATTACTTAAATAGGTGACAACTTGGGCACCCAAAATGAGGAATTCTTGGCGCTTTTAATAGCAATAAGATATACATTTTGTCAAAAAAAGTATCGGGAATGGATGATTTGTTTATGGTTCCATTTATTTTTTGTTACGTTGGCACAACTGTTTTCCACTTTGGCGCGGAGTTTGAGTTGCATCTGCTATTTAAGTACAGTGCTAATTTTAGTTACACCATATTTAGTGTGTATTGCGAATTTCATAATAAACAAAAAAATCGAACAAAGAGTTTGTCTTAAATTTTGCATCGCCAATAGAAATTCGTGTTCGGAGTCACTGAAAAAAATACGAGAAGGCTTACGTGAGTCGACAATGTTAGTCAGTTCGGAGTTAATGGCCTAAATAGCTTACTGGCTTACTATGACTTGGGCAAAATTGGGAACTGAAAAGCGAAAAACAAAAAAAACTTTTGAACACTAAAATTAAACCGATGAAACCTAATCCGAAAATATAAAAATAAACCTTTTCGTTTATCTAAGCTCCCACATTTATGAAAATTACTAATTTTGAGTCCGCAGCTTGATTGATCTGCATGGACTGTTTGTTTGGCGCCGACTAACATTTGTAATTTTCATTCATTCAGCTTAGTTAGACTAAAAGGTTTAGTTTTGCTTTTCAAATTCTTTTTTCGTCGGTTTAATTTTTTGTTAAAAGTTTACCTTTTTAATTGTGGTACTTACCTACTCCACACAAATTCGTATTGCACTGCACTTGCTATGTAAAAAACGTGACAGGAAGTTATTAAAACATCATTAATATACATTAGGTGGAAAAAATCCGTATTATTGAAGCTAACTGAACAACTGACCCAGCAAAGTTAATAAAATTATATGGGACCACCCAGATGATGCATATCCGATCTATTAATAAATAACTTTCGAAATCGATCGCTAATTGCCTGAGATATCGCATACCAAACATACGAAAAAAAAAAAACATACACACTTATTGAAACCTCGCCTTTTTGGAAGTCGGTTAAAATAAAACAATTTTGATGACACAATATTTTTGTATTGGTAATTATTTAGGTGCTTCTTGCCGTTTGTATTATTCGCGATCTGAAAGAAAACATAGTGTTGTAATATTTTCTGTTTAATTTCCTAAAATTACCTAGAAGTAAGTATTGTACCTGCATTCTATTCTGTTTTACAAGAACTTAGTGACAACCACAGAAAGAGCTCAAGGTAGGAAGTGATTAAATGTGGAGTATTTTGGGGGCCCTAACACAAAAAAAAATCTGAACCCTTACAGAATCACTTTGTTGTCCGTCCGTCCGAATGTCAGTCTGTCGGGACTCTTTTTCTCAGAAACTCGTGGAGTTGTAACGTTGAAATTAATATCAAATACGCAAGTCTAAGATCCCTTGGGGCTCTAAAAAATCAAGCTTCTAAGTCAACGCAATAAAGAAATACGGCCATTTATGCGACATATTTTGATACTTGAAAATAAATCTCAGCCTAAGGTACTTCCTGTTGATCTAGAATCATGAAATTTGGGTCTATAAATTTGGATCTGTTAATTTGCGTCAAGGTCTCATGGCATTAGTAAAAGAAAAAGTCTTAAAATCGTTAATTTATGGTTTAATCTCATTTTTTTACTTTCTGATTTTGTCTTGGACTTTACTGACTTCGGTTAAGTTAAACATCGTGAGGAAACCTAAACTTATAGTTAATATACGTCTTGAGCAAGCTTGGTGATCAATGCACGCAGTGTGTGAGTGTGTGTGTGTGTGTTTATGTGTGCTGTGGGACAATAATAGGCTGGCATTATAATAGCAGTGAGATTTTATTTAAAATAAGAAAAGTGAGAGCTATCTCTATTTCTTATTTGCCACCGCCACCACCGCGTTTGGCACCAGCGCCCTCGCCATTGACTGAAATAGATATCACCAGCCGATAATAATTAAAAAAAAATACAAACATTGTGAGGTTTTATTTAAAATAATAAAAGTGAGAGCTACCTCTATTTCTTATTGACCAACGCCATCACCGCCAGCGTCCGAGTCAGTGACTGAAATAGATATCACCAGCCGATAATAATAATAAAAAATAGAAACATTTAAGATCATGGCTTTTTGCTAACACATGAAAATGACACCTCTCTTACAGACGGACATAAAAGTGATCTTACCTTAAGGTTACCTTTTCTTTTTAAGGTTGGAATCCTAAAACATAGGTATCATTATTCTTACCTCTCTGAAATCCATCTCCGTCATCTCCAGCAAAATGTAATCCACGGCCATCTAAACATATATATATTACACAGTATCTGAACAAGAGCGTAAATATAGTATATATAATATGAATATATATATTCACACTCTAAAAATATAAATATTATATAGTAGCTAATAATAATAATAATAATCTTTATTTGGAACAAAAACACATTTTACAAATTGATTGCGTACGTAAATAGCTACATTAGTTACAAACTGTGGCGCAGCTATTAACGCCAACCTCCAAGAAGGAGACTACGGCATTCCAAATTCCAGGGATAAAAATACAAGGGTTTAAAAAAGAACAGTTACAAAGAATTAAAAATAAAAGTTTAAGTGTTTAACGTTGTGCATGTGGGGGTGTTGTATGTGAGTGTATTGCGTGTCTGTAGGGTGTAAGTGTTGAGTGCGCTTGTTGCGCACTACGTGTATTTGGTGTGCATGTTTACGGATGAAAGATCTTTAGGGTTTCACTAAATTCTCAATTTCTTCGTATGTGAGAGAGAGAAAGCTAAACAATATTGTGAATAAATCACACAACATGCCGGAGGCAATGCGCTGCCATGGGAGCCCCAACAAACCCCTGAACGTAATGGCTACACAGGTTGCACGTATGACGTTTGGTAATAGCTTTTGAAAAGTGTGGCTTTAACGTCACGCGAGTATCGCGCAAACCTGCGAGAAAGCATATTACCCCTTACCGACAATGCCCTGCGCTCCCTGTCCATGTTTCTCATTGACCCAGTGACCCAGTGACCCAAGCACGTAAGTGGACAGCCAGATCCTGAGGCATTGGTCGCTCATGCATGTCCAAAATATTAAATATTTTAAAATTTATTTACATAGCTATAAGTATATACCATCTGTTGTATATTCGGCTGTCGCCGACTGTAGTTGGCCTGAAATAAATATTTTCATTTAATTTTATTCCATACACGATTTACAAACTAAAACAGAACACGTATAACGTGATAAAGGAAAAAATGGTTAAGAATAAAATAGGGATAAACCCTGTAAATGAAATATTATGCTTTCTTTCAGGGTTCTCTATCCCTGTATAGTTTCTAACAACACAAGTAAAAATGTCGCTATTATGGTGTAATACTGGGCTCATATTTATTGTATCAATTACTAGCTGTTACCCGCGACTTCGTGTGTGATCCAGGATAAAAATAACCTGTGTCCTTACCTTATTCATGTTCTATCTGTGTGCCAAATTTCATTCAGAAAGGATTTCTCATTCAGCCGTTTGGTCGTGAAAGCGTAATAAACAAACAAACACTTTAGCATTTATAATTTTAGTTCGGATTCTCAGGAGGCCTAATGCAACAGACTGCATTGCCACTGCCCCGTCATCCCGTGATATATGTATTTTAATTATATGTTAAGTAAAGTTGATGTTTCTCGTTGAGCAGGTCCGCCACATTGTAGTATTTATTGGTCTAGTGGTCGCAATCGCTACTGCTGAGCATGAGGTCCTGGGTTCGATTCCCAGGTCGGGCAACGTGTTATTGGGTTTTTCTATCTGGAATTTCTCAGTAGCAGCCCGAAGTCTGGATTTGTGCCCGGTAGATGGAAATAGGCTCGCCCCCTATTACATGGGACTTAAACATAACTGGCGAAATGTGGGTGTACTATAGGTACACCTCTGCCCAACCCTTCGGGGAAACAAGGCGTGATGTTATGTTATGTTATTTCCATAGTTTCAGCAAATAATCTAGGTACTTTTTACTTTTCCTTGTTTTCGGTCGGTTTCACTTTGTTTTTCCTTGCTTTATCTAACACCTAATTTACTAAGTTTTCCAAATATTGCAAGTTGCTTTAATACATAGTAATTACGAAAAGACTTAACACCTACTGTGGACAACTTGAGCTGTAACGATATTTAACAGAAGACCTAAGATACTACTTAATGTTAATTAAAAAATAATCTTACCATCTATTTCGCTTACATCTCTTAACTGCATGCTCTGAAATGATAAACTTATGCTCATACAAGAATGGTCATAGAAGTAGAAATGTAAAGGTAAAGGCAAAATGGTTTTAATCGAATCTCTAAATTAACTCCATGATCGGAGAAAAAAAAAAACTGACTTCCTGTGATTATCTTCGGTAACTTGAATAGCCGGACAACATAATATATTAGTACGAGGTGCCTGTCCGAAAAGCATGGCACAGTGTGATCGAGAAGTGTACGAAAATTGTTTGTCAAATGACTAATGGCTTTCAGCATTCCAGAGTATAAGGGATTGTTAAGACATGATCTGATGCAGCTGTAGTTCACACAGTACTGACTACTAAGATATCCGTACTATAAAACCTGTTAGATATGATATACCATAAAGTTTACCAGGACCTAGTAGAAGCCTATACATGGGCAAAATCACGAAAACAGTACTCACGTTTTCAAACATCATCACAACCACAAAGAGTACCAATAGATTCTTCAACATTTTGATTGAGTTCCTCTTAGTTCTTGATAATAAGTGCATACCATGTGTTGGGAGTTGTATTTATATCTTGTTCTACCTCACTAGTGTGATGCTCGTGATTTTATCTTTGAAATAAAAATCACTCACGATTTATGTTTTTCACGAAGTACGATGCTATTTTAGTCGACAAGACGCTGTGCCACATTTTTTTGGGTTCCGTACCCAAAGGGTGCCAACAGAACCCTATTTACCAAGTCCTTCCCCTAAATTCGAAGACATGCGTCCTAGATCTTTTTAAGAAATATTTTTAAAAGTATATCTTGTATTCAATCCCAAAAGTTTATCTAGTTCTTGTTTAAACTAAAGCTCGGAGTGACAACTAGTTTTATCTGAAAATCAAATATATCAGTGGTCAATTCTAGTTTTAACAAGGTATTTCTAGTTTTAACACAGGCATTTTGTAAAAACTAGTTTAAACTACGGAAAATACGTTCTTTATAAAAACGGGTTTTTAACTGTTACATGTATATCTTTACTTTCATCACCACCATCATTTAATTTCATTAACACTGCTCTCAAACCGGTCAAGGAAAATATCGTGAGGAAACCAGTATGAACCAAAAATTCGAAGACGGATGTCTTGGTGGATACCAATCTGCCATGGGCCCGTTTGGTGGAATATGGCCCACTCTCTCTAACAGAGAAGAGGCCCGTGTGCCCATCAGTGGGAAAGTTATAAGTTCTTACAATTACTATTAGGACAATTGACTTCTTATTAATATTTAACATAAGTTTTAAGAATAGTGACATAGTTGCTGAATTTATTATGGCTTATGATGACGAAATTTGAAATAAAATATTAAGAAACTCTTTATAATACTTCGTACACAAAAACGAAAGCTCAAATCACTGTAACTAGACGAAAAGCCGATTCCGAAAAAAATCAGCCGAGATATTTTAACAGCATAAATTGGCAGTAGTGATTTGGACTTAAAAAACGCTATCCTTGTGATACTTCAGCCGGTTGACATGAAAAACCGGCGCAGGCGCGTACCATGCAGTTTGCCCCGTTACCAACTCTGATAAATGGGTAGTATTTTTACTTGATGAGCATATACCGCGAAAGAAGAAAATAACAGGAGTTTTTTTTTGTTCTGTTTTGTTTTCGTATGTACCTACTGTTGTACCAAAAAAACTAATAAAAAAAAAAAATGCTTAGCGCATGCTGTACATAATAATTTCAGTCATCGTTGGTTTATTGGTTAATATACATCGTAAGTGATACACGTTTTCACGCTACGCATTAAAAGCATTGTTAGTACTAATAAAAACATTATTATGGGTGGATGAGATTCTATTATGTGTTTTAACTGACTGTTTATTTTTAATGAAATACAACTCATTTATGTGAATTACATAAACTGGGATGAGGGCAAGAGAATGAAGATAGGCACGCTAAGAGTCATATTGCTGTGAACTCGTGGTACCGACCGTATGAGTTTAAACGACATAAACCGCAGAGATTTCAGTTTTACTTGCATCGCATCGCACTACATGAAACAAAAACATATTTTCGTCGCTTTTGTTAGACACGGTCCCACGCATTATGCGCGTGACCTGGCCAAATGGAATTGCTAAAATTCGAGCTTATCTAATGTGAGCTGAAAGCAGTAGGCGCCAAGCATTGGACTGAGAAGCATTTGGCTTAGATTCCGATCTCATAAGATGCAGCCTAATTTCTTGCCATTTTTATTTTATTTTGGTTTGCAATAATATTATCATTGCAAACCAAACATATTTTCGTCGCTTTTGTTAGACACGGTCCCACGCATCATGCGCGTGACCTGGCCAAATGGAATTGCTAAAATTCGAGCTTATCTAATGTGAGCTGAAAGCAGTAGGCGCCAAGCATTGGACTGAGAAGCATTTGGCTTAGATTCCGATCTCATAAGATGCAGCCCAATTTCTTGCCATTTTTATTTTATTTTGGTTTGCAATAATATTATCATTGCAAACCAAAATATATTAAAAAAAATGCATTTTAAAGTCAGGATGGTTTACCAACCTTCTTTCCAGCATGTGAAACCGTTTACGAGCGATGGCTTCTGATCCACCAAACTGACTACTAGGTCGATCAAACTTAAACGGCAACTTGACAATATATCGCCCTGTTTCATTAATTTTGGTTGTGTTAGAGAAAAAGTTGATGAGTGGACGACTCTAACTCCCAAAAATTGTTCAGTAAAGTGTTTACATCTGACTTTATTACAGCGTTATAACAAACTGGTCTGGATAATGACGTTGTGTGGATCTCACCAGACACAATCCATCATCGTTTAGTCTTCTGCGAGAATAGAGTTCCAGGCGGACGGACCAGACCATCCAATAAAACATCTCCGACCACACTCAACAGCAAATCAGTTTTCCCAGGCATATCAAAGGACGGATCTGCTAATTCTAAATATGAAAATAAAGACAGTACCTGAACGATCTTCCTCTTAAGAAGACGTGATGTGAGCCTATTCAGTGCATAAGTATTGAAATCTATAACAAAAGTGGGATATAGGCGTGACTTACTATCCACTTAGAGGGCATTGTATTTCCCTTATTATCGCCTAGTCGAAGTATGTCGATGGGAGCAGGTGTTTTCTTTAATCCAAGCAACTGTACTGCAGCCGCTGTAATAAAAAGAGACCTGAGAGCCCTGATTCATCAGAGATCTTATAACGAGAGCAGTCCCAGTTCTTGACTCAACGTTGACCAAGGCTGTGGCTAATATACCCTGGTTGTGAACATCTGCAAAACAACAAATGCGTGTGGTAATCTCGCTTTGATTGGTAGGAGCATCTGCTTTAGCAGCCTCAACATTCCTGTCTGCTGAACTATCAACATTTTCAGCAGAATTGTTTTTGGGTGAAGTAGTCTGTGATGCTTTTTTTACAAAGGTGACATCTGGTAGACTGACGGCAAGAATATACAGAATGGTTGGTTCCAAGACAGTTATAACAAAGCTTACTGACTCGTGCCAGCTCACTACGTTCGTCACAATCTTTCTTTGAAAATACTTTGCAATGACTTAATTTGTGATCTCCTGAGCAATCAATACAATTTTGAGTTTTAGTAATGTGAAAAGCTTTGACATTAGCACCAGGTTGTTTATTCGTTTTGGGGTCTAAATATTCTAGATCCCAAACCTCGACTCCATATGTTTTTCTTATGAAGTCGAGGTTTGGGCATGTGAAATATTACACACGTCTTCCTTTAATTATGTAGGGGTGCACTAATATGGGGTTCTTGGAAATTCGACCTTTAGGTCTTATTCCTTTCCATCTAAATATCTTATTCCATTAGCTAATAAACTTGAATATTGGGACGTATACATATCTGAGTAAATTATAAAGATCGCTATTTTCAACTTTTCTCAACTACCCCTACGATTGGCAATGCCAATTTTACTGCGTGGCTTGATCAACTCGAAAATTTGTATAAATAGGTAATGTTTGAGTCAAGTTATTGTGATTTTCCAAAATTCAACCCCTTTGGGGATGACAAGAGGGAATACAATTTAAATGTAAATTCATTTGGTTTTTAACTTGAAACTTGGCCTGAATACATAAACTTATGTATGAATAAATAAACAAGATCTTCATCATTATTACTACCATTTAAAAGGGAGTGGAGGGGGTGGTGAAAACGCGAATGAAGTTGCGGGCGAAGTGAGTGAGTGCCATATTATTAAGGGTTATTTTTATAATGTAGGCGAGCTAAGGGAATTTGGGATTTGAACCTATAAAGAGGTAAAATATTTATATTAAATTAAAAGAAAGAGAGGTTTTTCGTACAAACGAAATGCAGCGATTAATAAAGTTGAAAGTTAGCCCTAAAATAGCCTTAAAATAATAATAGAAAAATAATTCGGGGACACTTGTCGCTGCCGGAGAATAACTAAAGCTTTGATGCGAGGCGGGCCGTGGCGGCGCGTGCGTCTATGTCAAACGTCAAAGGTGTAAGTCGGCAAATTAATACATCTCGCTCTTTCACATTAATCTTTCATTTGCACAAAAAGTACAACAAATGTTCTAATATTTTGTCTTTTATCAACAAAATAATGTATTATACGATCTACAAATTTGGTCACGCAATTAAAAAAGCTGCTTCCTTCCTGCATTGACTGTTGACCACCACGCATGTTTTCCATAACCTCGTCTGCTATGTTTGCTAGGTTGTCTAAAGTTTGGGTTTGTGTCCTCTGATGTTTTTGCGTTGCGACCTAATTCTCGGATGCGTCGTAATAACTGTCATGGTTTCTGTGTTCCTAGTTCCATCTCGCTAACTAATTTGTGGAACTGTCTTTCAGCACTTTCTTCGAAAACGTGTAACAATCGTTCTTTTAATATTTTGTGCTTATCTGTTTGCGGAGGCGATAAAACGATATCACTGACCTGCACCCTAATTGCGTAATACACAATCAATCGGAATCTGAATTGTTTTGAAACAGATTGCTAATCCATTGCTTCTTAAGTTCGATAAAAATTCTGCTCAACAATATATAGAACGCAATGAATGTTCTTGAACCGTCAAAATCAAGCAGATTAGTCGTAATCGTTTACGAAAACGTGTTACGCAATTAGGGTGCTGTTGCAGCGCTTCCCGGTCTAACCTTGCAACCACAAAATCGTATTTTGCTTATTATGTTAATTTATTTTACTTCGATGGTCCTATTTTATCATTTGTGTGTACCTTACAACTAATCCAGTATTGCGTAGTTATGTAAGCTGTTGACACCCTTTATGCCAGGACGCTTTAATTTATTTAGTAAGTTATGTTGTGTACGATAATTCAATATGATGTTTTGTGTCTCGATTTTTTTTTTTTCTTTGCATACCTATTATTGTATAGATTTTTTTATAAATTATTGTATAAATTACTTGCTTTGTCGAATGAAGAAAAGCTCAAAAATTGAGATAATATAGAATGCAAAAGCGTACGAAGTGAGTCTGAAAACTTTTGCACCCCGCCTTGAAAAGGTTTTGTTTTGCGCACAAATTCCCGAGTTTGTTTCGCTTGCTTTTCCTATAGCTATCCTCTATTTATAACAGGCTTTTTTCTGAATGTTTTTTGATATCGGGGTCACAGTGGCTCATGTAAAGTTATTAGTTAGTAAGACACGTAAATCATTCAAGCTTTCGACAGCCTGATTTTGGGGGGGATAATGACCCCCATGTGAGGGACATGAGGTCATTCCCCCCTCCCCCTGGGACCTCGCCTGGCAGGAGTTGTACTACTAACATAATAAAGTGTATTAGGTATCCTACCAACACATTATTTACACATTACTGATTTCTATTTCACAGATAAACTCTCCTACAGTAAGCGTTTGCGAGGTGGAGTCGTCTTCATGTCAATGCTACCCCGAACATCCACAGGCAAAGTGGCTCGAGCTAAACTGAAACAAATTGCTGCTACAGCATTCAGAGAATAAATAATTTAAACAAACAAGTGTATTGCAGTTTTATTTTATTTTGATTATATAATAATTTTATTGATCTCGGTTTTTTTTTTTTTTTCGCTGAGGCACCGTGCCCAACAGATGGTAGCTCACTTGCCGGACTTAGAAATCAAACCGTGTTTCTTTTGTGTGTGTGTGTATCAGTGTCGCAAACCAAAATACTTTAAATCGGTTCAAAAGATAAATAAATGTGCGTTCCATGAAGCTGAGACTCCTGCCGCGTCACTGGTGAGATCGTACGAATCAACGACCTAAACGCCACGCGCATGTCCAACATAATTTTAAACAATTGTTATAGGATAGTGTATTTATATTAAATGTAGTAGTGCGGGATAAACGAAGCTGTTATTCTGGCACACACTGTGATCGTGTCCTATGATTTCAAACAAAAACAAAGATAACGAGTCATCGCACGGTAACCGCGTCAATGCGCCGCACGGCGGTTGACAATACAAAAACTTGTAACAATTACCTTCATACATTCGTAACGCTCGTATAAGGCCTTGCTACTCCTGGACATCAATGTTTTAATTAAGTAATGACAGTACTTATTTCCGTACAAGAGACACATTGTGCCGAACAACTATATAACTACGTTGAACAAGTTCAATATTCACTGACTATTATTATTGCTTCCTTTCGAGTAGAAATGGAAGCCTGCTTGAATCTATTTTATTTTAATCTAGGTAATATTTTTCTCAAACATACCAAAGTTATAATTTAAAAGAGGCGTACATTTTTATTTAGATATTCACAACTACATATTTTGTAAGTTAGACGCTTTGTTGATGCTCGTAATGGACACATCTGGCGGACAAGCGAAAGGCGCATTACGGCTGGGATCGAGAGAAAGCAGAAGGTTGCATTGTTTGAGGGTGCAGTAAAAAAAATGCGGTGCTCACTGTTTAACGGAATGCTAGCCGGTACCTGCAACTGACCCTTGCGTGTCTGTTGCGCAAAGTTTCAAAAATATAATGCGTAAAGGTTTCAAGTACAGGTTCAACAGGTTGGAACTAAGTATGGACGGACTGTGCGGTTCTTCTGTGACGCCGCAGTCTGTTAACCATCATCATCATTCCCATGGCGCGGCTGGGTTTTGGTGAGTGAGGATGGTCACCCATCCACGGACCGACCGCGGCAGTCATGACTTAACCTGATCGCTCGGCCCGTGCGGCTGTTATTACTTCTGTTAACCATATTGGGCGTAATAGGGCGGCATGCCCCTCAACCGTTGTTTAAACGAAGTTGGCCATTTCGCCGCATTCACCGTGATTTCGATATATCTCAGCAATTGCTCATCATATTAAAATTGATATTAAATAATATACAAACAACAAAATAGGGTACTTGATGTATTTTTGTGAGGTGTAGTTGCGTGTGAATGGACTTTTTAGAAGTTTTCTTATAATATAAATATGCTGGTGCAATGTGCATGAAGTGGTTTAATATTCATGAGTCTCGTTTCCCTGTAAGTTTTGACTGTAGGTGTAAGGTAACCATAGTGAAATAATGGTTTAATTATTTTAGTTTGTGTGATCTGTAGGTCCTTTAGGTTGGTTTTTGGCGCGTTGCCCCATATTTCAATTAGGTAGGAGGAAGACCATAACTATATGTATAATCATTTTAAAAGAGCTCAAAGAGCTATATATTTATATTAGAATTGTTTTTTCACAATCTTTTATCCAACTTTACAAATTAACCAACAATGCCAAGTGCTTACGGTCCGACAGTTGTTTATACTCATAACTGTAATAAAAAAAAAACACTGTTCTTCCCTTATATCACGATTTCCCAACACAAAATAGACGAGCAACAAATGTTTGCTCAATCACCCTCTTAAAACCCATATCGTAAAACCACTTAGCCATCATAAACACAACATTCTTCATTACCCCATATCCATTCTTTCTCTTTTTGTTAATTAAGCATATGGTAGAATATTCTTGTTTTATTTTCTCGCGTTATGCATAATTTGTATATATCCGTGAATTTTTTGCTTGACTTTACACCTTTTACTTCTGAATTTTGTTAACTAGTAGTAACTGTAAGTACCTACTGCTTTCAAATTGGATAATTATGAATTAGTTAAATTAGATCTTAAGTCAATATAATTAGCAAGTTTGCCCAGTTCTACGAGTATCTTAATTAAACAATGTTTTTTTTAATGTTTCTGTTTGTTTTGTAGGTTCTACTTTTACTTAAATACTTAATTGCAATCTTAAACTTCTCTCTCTAACCGCTCTGTAAATTAACATGTCATATCTAAGAGAGCTGACTGATTTGTAACTCAGGACCCTTCTATCACAGACACCTTTCTCTATTTAAGATTGTACACTCTATTAACCAGTGCCTGCAATATGATGCTGAAATAAATTAAGATTTATGGTTATAACGATTCACAGCAGCACCACCAGCAAACTTGCAAAAATGATTTTATTAGAGAAGAGATAACAAAACAGTTTATAAAATCAATACGAAATGTAATGAGCTAGCTTATGAATTATGATTATGAATGACTTGGTGCGAATTTAACGGCACGGTTGGCGCAGTGGTTGAGCGATCGGCGGTCGCGGGTTCGATCCCCGCACGGAACAAATATTTGTATGACCTATAAATGGTTGTTCCGGGTCTGGGTGTCTTGTGTATGTGAGTTTCATGTTTGTGAACGCACCCACGATACAGGAGTAATTCCTAGTGTGGGGCAACGTTTAAAAAATAAAATAAGGAACAGCTGATGCGAAGATAACAAGGTAGCACGTCGCCGTGTTATCAACTGATATAGTGAAGTGAAGGAAGGGTGTAAACAGATGGATTATCCTAACCGTTATATTTTAGCTTTATAAGCATATACTCGTGAGTGACTTTAGATAAATATAAGGCTATGAATAAGAATGATTGCCACTAAAAGACTTGAAGACAAATGAAAACACTCACTTAAATGTTGGTAAACATATGGAATGAGACTAAGTAAATGAATGAATAAGGAACAAACTGGAACAAACTCACAAAATGGGTAAACCATCCACTGTATAAACGATTATCTGCAAGTTTTAGTTCTCCTTGGCCCGACTTCGTCCCCTGGGCGTGTGCAGTGCTACGCGAAGCTTCTTCAACAAGGTGTTGACGATTTCTGCTGGAGATGCCCCCGTTGAAGAACGCAACTGATAAGCTTCGAGTCCGAAGCTTTTTTTTTTGAGACCGTTACTTTTGAAATTAAGACGGCGAGATTCTTGAAGGACTAATGATAGCGCGGGGATCATCTAAAGAGTGGACTACTGTATTTAAGGCAAGGGTTTAATGACGTGCTTATAACAATAATAAAATTGTATCGGATATTCAGCTAATAACGAAACTAAAGTAAGAGGAGTATCGTCCGTCGCGGAGAAGTCAGAAGAAGCGAGTGGTAATCGGGCCGAACCGTGTCGTCGCCGCGACGCGCTTAACACGCGGCCTGTGCGTGCAGACCATGCGCAATGTGTTGTGTTGGGTTCGATACCCAACAGTGCCCATACTACTTTTGGAACAACATTTGAGACTCGAATGATAGCTCAAGACTTAAAATTATTTCGACAAGGGTACAATTATTCGATGGACACGGTGGAAGATCAAGAACGCCGCTAACGAGATGTGCAAAAACCGGAAACGGTCAGTAGCGAGAACTCAGACGAAGACATTGAAAAGAACAGCAACATTTATCACAGCAGAGCAGTGACATAGAAAAGAGCCGAGAAACCAGCTGAACCCCGCTTAAAGATTCACCGATGAAGCTCGACCTGAATCAACCCTGCTGTGACATCGTTAAAAGATGCCCTCCAATAGACAAATATCACCCGCCTCTCCACTAATCCCATGCTTACGTTAGGGTGCATACTCCGTAGGCTCTTAATCCTTCCTATCCTAAGGGCACGTCTTCCCTACCATTACAGTGCCCCCCGGTCTATTCCTTGATATGCAATGGTCTTTGTAGCACCATGAAGCATGAGGCTTCAGGGGCTAGTGCAAATCTTGGGGTTCATTCGATTAATCGAGTCTGGTCAAACCACGCTGGGGTCGGTGCATTTCATTCATTCATTCATATAATAATTTTATTGATCTCATTTTGGTTATTGAAGGCAGTCATCAATATTTTAAATGAGAACAAATTGTCTCCACCCCTACGCAGTACAGTCAAGTAAAATGTAATGAAAAGCTCTAAGATTTCAGGTATTCAATAATTATTTAGGTAAAATATTCGTTCGAACTGAAAAGTTCTAAAAGGACAACGTCAACTTATAGTTTGTAAGTTTGAAAATTCCTCCTAAATTGGAACGTCTTCAGTGTTACGTTCCGTTTTATGATGAATAAGATCAATTTTATTGTTTTGAAAAACAGTTATTATTCTTTTTTCCACAAAACAAACCGAAATATATTTATTTATTTACAGAATGTAGCAGATTCAAACTTCTGCAATGCTTGACGTACTTAATTAAAAGTACACAGTAAATAAAAGCACACCAACCGTATGCCGAACAGAACGTAATCTTGAGATATTGACAAACTGTCAAATTACGGTCGGCTGCTATCGTCGATCGTGATCGTTTATTATTAATAAAATAATATAATTATTATAAAATTTAATGTATTTAATCGAATAATAGAAACAAAACCATGGATGAAAACGAGTTCTTCAGACAGACCGTGCAACACTTAGCTCAATGTTTCTCGAGTATAAACCCGACGCCATGGGAGAAGGTAATATTACGACACGTATTTTGCAATCCCGAAAATTTTGTAATGGTGTTGTTTTCCTGCATAATTCATTATAGGGTAAAAGTTTAGTATCGTTTGGCAGGAGGAAGGGGTGGGGAGGTGGTGGGGGGGAAGGAGGGGGGTGCTCCGTCCCCCCTGGTACCACTCCCGTGAAAAGGTAACGCACTGTTCTTGAGAAAAACTAATTATTGTAACCTAACCTCAAAACACTTAAATGTCGCTTTTCTAACGTCTCCGGCGCTGCGGGAAGTGCAACCCCTTCGCCCTTGCGTAACAAAGGATAGGCACCCATGCTAACCTCCGCAGCTTCGGCTTACTGGTCGCCTCCGGCGACCAGCCTCAGCCGCTACGATTCGCACGGGTGCCTATGCTTTGTTACAGCGGGCGGGGGTTGCCCTCCCTTCGTGCCTCCGGATTTTTATAAACACTCTAGGGGTAGGAGCCAAAAGACTACGTGGAGTCGGGGTGCCCCGATTCGGTTTTGGAGCAATGTCGACCTATTTTAACCATGAAGTGGGGGTGCACTAACTTCTCACAACTCTGGGAGGAACAGAATGAACGTAAACAAATGACACTAACACATGACGCAAATAGCGTTTTTTTTTTTTTACGATCCGTTTCAACGATTTTGCACGACAGTTTACACCACAGACAATACACTAGTACAGATTTGGTTGTCAATCGCCGATTTTAACGTTTCGTTACGCTGTAATCTAATTTGAGGTTAGAAACATTTATTATTAATTTCTCGAAAAATACGCATTACCTTGTAATAAGAGTGGTAGCATTATAATAAGGGAACCCATCCCTACCATCTTCAACCCTTTTTACCCCAAAACTCCTGCCAAACGATACTAGATCCAAGCCCAAAACAGAAAAGCTTTGTGATTCATCCACTTATTGTTACTATGTCGATGTCTAACATAATGTTTTACAACCATGACATAAGCACTGTGCACACAGTGGGCCTACCTTGAAAGTCCTATTCTTTACTTTTAATTTTCTGTAATTAGCAATTACATTTTTATTAGAGCTAGATTAGTCATTCATGGATTGGGATGGTATATTGCAATTTTTTTTTTTTGGGATGAAATTTTCGTTTTCTTGAGTTTACAAAAGATGTTGTTTATGAGGAAAGTTGCACTAAACAGTATTGCACTACACGCTGCAATCTTATTTTATAATAATAATTTATTAGACTATTTAATTTTACATCAAAGGAGATAAAGGGCCAAACTAAATGCCTGGAAATTTTGGTTTTGTAACTGATGACATTACTAAAAATAATGAAAAACCAATATTGTTGCAAAATGATGATGATATTATAAACAATATTTATTTCTGTAAGTTGGTTCAAAAAATACTTTTACTCATGGAAAATAAATTATATCTTAAAACTAGACAAGTTGGGTGTTTTCTATCTGACTACTCTGACAACAAATACTCAGAGAAAACAAGCTCAGAGATCAGTCTCTTTTTAAAGTCCAGACATCATCTTGGCCAGGCCTTATAAATTAAATGTATATTCATGCAATGCCTATGCATAAGATTAGGACAGAAACCCTCGGGGCACCCAGAACTTGCACAGATGTTCTCAACAAACCAGAAGATTTTATCAACGTCTAGAGGGAGGTGGGCTGGTTGTAATAACCACTGTCAGGACCACTCACAATGGTCCACTTGAAGGACTTAGTGCGAAAACCAAATACTCTAACATAGAACATGTTTATGCAATTATGCAATGTTTGTGTATCAATGAGCTTCAAACAAGATAATTAGTGTCAGCGCGTAACGCACACACACACACTTCCGACTTAGTCATTCTAACAGAAGGTATATTCACAGCGTGTTTGTACACATAGTAAGTACATACAATTGAGCTTATTTCAATATTTTAACAAATTGAAATACGTAAGAATTTTTGTTATGTAGGTACTAGCTTTTTTTTTACTGTTAACTGACATATCAAAGTTTAGCAATTTGTTTGAAATTCAAAATGGTAGTTACTCTCTGTGTAAGCGTATGTTAGTAGATCTTTTCCATTTTTCGTTTGTTTCGGTTGTGAAATCTTCCAGAAAGTGCGTCCCAGTTGAGCTAGTGAGTTGAGTTAGTGTCTTACTACATAGTTGATGTATAGTATTTTAACAGGAAAAATTACGTATAATGGAGAAGATGAAACAAAAGTTTTAGCAAAATTGTACTATGATATATGTACAAATTTGCTAAAACTTTTGTTTCATCTATGTTGTTATATCTATCTATAAGTACTATATATAAGTATTATAAAAATAAAAAATGACTAAAACATTTGTCTTGTTTCATTTCACATCATTTTTCTATAAGACAAGCCTACATGATTATGTCAACGGCATATCAATGGTAACAAAACTAGTAAAAGCAGACCCTGTCTTCTGTAAAACCTATGATACAAAGCCAGTTCTGCTTAAAATGGTTTTGTTACTTTTGATAAGTGGTTGCACCGTACCTACAACTACCTACAAAAACCTGGCTTAGTTGGGGACAAAATGTTGCCGGCGCCACTGCGCTTATTGTCATAAAAATTACGTAAGCGTGGCACTCTTTAGCCGTATAATTATAGTTATAGTACTCTTTGCTGCCGCCGCGCCGCCGGTCTCAGAAAGTTAGCAATTAGAAAAAATAAATACTATATTTTGAAAATATAAGAAATGTCAACATCACTGAGCATCACATGTTGCCATTTTTCAGTAGTAGATTTAGCAATACATGTGTGGTCAGAAAGAGCAATAGCCAGAATTTTATTAAACTAATTTATTTTCAATCATATTTATTTTTATTTTCAATTATTTTCATACAAATTTTAAAAACAGATTACGGCTGCGTTTAATTTGACAATTACCTACCTATTTTAATCAAATAATGTTACCTATTTATTTTTTCATCGTAAATATTGTAGTTCAGTAACCTATTTAATAATTTAATTACTTCCTTGATTTATGAAGATTGTAAATTAAATAGACGATTAAATTATTTTAAAGACAATTTTTATTTATTTACAATATTCATATACCTAATTGAATAGTAGTAGAATAATTGTAGTATAAGTTATTAAACTGTTTGCATGCTATGAGGCATAATGTATTAGGATCTATATAGATATCTAATACAGTAGAACTATTATCTACGAGGACGACACTTTTTTTTTTAAACTGGCCACTTATAAACGATGAAAAAAAGTTAAAATTTTGAAAATGGAACGTTTTGCCAATATTATTGTGTATGTACAACTATACATTCATTTGTAATTTGTTTAGGATTTGGCGGCAAATTGAAAATTGTCTGTGTCACGTCAGCATGAATTTAACGCTAGAAAATTAAGTCAACATGAAAGTTATGATACACTTCGATTGGCCTTTCACGATGAAGCCCAATCTTGTGTCACTGTTTACAACTGGTTTAATAAGTTTAAACGTGGTCTCACTAATCTCACCGATAATCTGTGTGAGGGACGCCCTCCTACGGATAACAAAAGTAAGAAACAGCATGATAACATCAGTGTTGTGCGGCGTATGATAGAGACTGGCAAAAGAGTGACTTATCAGAAGATTCGGGCAAGTTTAGGCATCGGTATGAGTCAAGTGCACAAAATCCTTCATAAACATTTAGCGGTCAGGAAGCTTTGTGCTCGGTGGATACCTCATATGTAATTTGACAGAGGCCCAAAAACTCAATCGTCTTGAAGTGGTTCAACGATTTAAAGGAGGTGACTCAAATGCTGTGTTCGACATCCTAACGGGTGACGAAAGCTGGATGTATTGTTCCTTCCGAGCAGCTGCCAACTAAAGTGAAGAGAGGTCAAAGCGTGGGAAAGTGTTAAACAATTGTTGCGTAGTTACAGGTCACTAACAATTGTTTCCCACTTGTATTGGAAAAAGTTCGGGAGAAACGACCTCGCAGTACGATCCTCCTCCACCACGACAACGCCTCGTAGCACACAAGCAAACAATCGACTATTTGGCAACGTCAAACGTGGAATTACTGGGTCACCCGCTTATAGCCCCGACCTCGCACCATGCGATTATTATTTATTTCCGAAAATTCAAGATAAACTTCGAGGAAAACGTTTTATGGACGCCGAGGAAGCAGTGGCTGCGTTTCAAAATGCCGTCGAAGAGACCCCTAAGCACGAATGGGCAAAGTGCTTTTCTCAGTGGTTCCATCGGATGCAGCGATGTATTGATGTAAATGGACACTACTTTGAAAATATATAATCAAACTAATAACTTGCTAGTTTGTTCAGTTTTTTATTTTCTAAGAACTTTCAGTGTCACCCTCGTAGTAGGGTTGACAACCCTACTTGTACCACCTAATTATAACTATGTTTGTTGAACAGCACCTTAATTGCGTAGGAAACACAATTAATCACAATCTGAATAATTTTTATGGAAATTGCTAATCCATTGCTTCATATGTTCAAAACATTTCTCTGCTCAGCAACGTTAATAACGCAATGAATGTTTTTGAACTTTCAAAATGGAAGCAATTACTCCTCGGGTCTCACTTTAAGTACATGAGTTTACTAAAATTACATCTATACTAATATTAGTATAGATGTAATTTTAGTAAATTCATGTACTTATCAACTCACAAATTTTACATCTTTATATAATGTTATATTAGCATCATGATATAATGTTATATAAAGATGTAAGATTTGTGATTTATAATGTATGGGGTAGGTAATCTTCGGAACTGCGATCCGATACCGAAAATTCTTTTACTTTGCACGGCATCGCAGAATGTTATTAGTTTTAATAATTAAATATTTCATATAAAAAAAAACACAACATAACATCACATAACATCAAGCTTGTAATCCCAGAAGAGAACAATAAAAAGAAGAGATTATTAAAATACGACGAGAACGAAGTCGCGGGCAGAAACAAGTGATTTTATACAAAAGTGTTTACGGTATTACCTACTAACCTAGATGAAAAAATCAAAAGCCGGCTTCTTTTTTGTTCTTTTCTAAATAAATAATACCAAAAAAAAAGGATTTGTCTTTTATTTAATCCTACGACTCGCCTTTAGTAGTACTTAATTATTAGAAAATTCAAATCACTCCAACCTGGCACACGGCATGAGGTCGGCTCCTAAGACTATCCGTATACACAAATGTCCCAAATTATAGTTCTCATTGGTCATGTCAAAAGGCGCTTACTCCATTTTTATTACTTTTTTTCACACTCTCAAGAACACGTCTTTATCTCGCTGTCGTTGGATTCCGAATCGTCGTATTTTACGATCCAAGAGGATTTCTGATACTTAAATTAGTTCAATTGCCACAGAGAACATTATACTATACTGAAATCCATTGCCTAGCGAATGCTACAAACAACCATTATCTCTCTACGAATGGAGATAATGGTTGTTTGATAATTACGGAAAAACGACATTATAATAATCATTTCACACTTAGTCTCCCTGTAGATTAAATATGTTTTTAAAATTTTCATAATATGTGTAATCTGTTAACTAAATGTAGGTAAACGTTGTCTAATATCACTGACTAGCTTCTGGCCACAGAGTACTTTTATTAAGCTTCTGGCCGCATTCGTTCGCGTGGAAGTCTTATAAATACACAATATACTTACTATAATAACATATTTCTGGCCGCATTCCGAGTTAGACAATAATCGCTGACAGCGCTCACATCGATAATTTGTGATCCGATTTTGATATCATGATTATGACAACTGAGAGCTGTCAACGTTTCGCTCACAGTGTTAATATTAAAGGGCATGGTCGGCGTTATCGCAAGATGGCGCATGTCATGACGTCATCTATGACGATTCACGGGACATCGATATCGCGCTCACGCTAACTCGGAACGGGTGTAAGCGCGCTCAAATCGATTACAGCCCAATTCGGAATGCGGCCTCTGACTTTTTTTCTTTTTCTGGGCTCTAATGGGTCGTAGCGTGATTATTATAAAGCCTTAAACCTTCCTCAAGAATTGAGCTATCAAATAAATAAGATTTTTTCAAACCCGACTGTTTAGTTCCAGAGATTAGTGCGTTCAAACAAAAAAAACTAACTAAAGCTTTATTATTAGTGCTTTAGTATTTTGGGTGTCAACATAAACTGGACTGTGGACTTTGTACACTACGATTACCTTTGAGTTTGTTTTGACGCGATTTCGGCAATTACGCTTTAGTTTCCGCCTGGACTAGCCAAGAGGAAACCGCGAGCTAGAAAAGAACAATGCCCACATCGTATAATGAACTTATCAAAGTCCAAAAAAGACAAAAAAACACAGACAATGCGTCTTATGATTTACATTTCAATGAAGTCCTTTTACATAACATAACATCACGCCTGTAATCCCAGAAGGGTTAGGCAGAGGTGTAACTATAGTGTACACCCAAATTTCGCCAGTTATGCTTAAACTCCCATGTAATAGGGGGCGACCCTATTGCCATCAACTCAAACTCAAACTCAAAGCATTTATTTCAAATAAACCCATTACAGGCACTTTTGAATTGTCAAGGGGTCGGTCAGTCAGAAATATGAAGCTAGTTGCCCATTCCAAAGCGAAGTAGGTACCTATGGAGAAGAACGGGCAAGAAACTCCATGGACACTCTTTTAAATAATATGGTTACAGAAAATTTGTTGCATCAGTCTTGTTGAAATTAAACATGTGAGAACGATGTAGAAAGACCCGTAATAAAAAACATAAAAATCGGAAAAGAAAAATTAAAAAAAAAAAACAAAAAGGCGTGGCAGCCAAAAGATGACCAGTCCCCACTGACGGCGCCCGTTCACGAACATGACGTATGGATCAGCACCATTCAGCTCAACCATTTTGAAGGGAACTTAATGATCCAACACACACGCCACCACCAGCGAGACATTAGAGTGAGCGTGACATACTCTCAGCCGCCAGGGCACATTCAAGTCAATGACAGACGTGCCCAGTATAGGGTAGCTTTATAGTAGTGTAACTTCTAGCGACGGATGACCGTCGCTGGAAGTTGCCGGACGATGTACGCGAACTGTTGAATGAGAAGAACGCGGCTGTCCGTGCCTACAGCAACTTCCCCTGCGACACGAACAAAGCCCATATGCGTTACTTACAGCGTACTGTAAGAACACGCATAGAGGAGCTGCGAACCGCCGGCTGGGACAAGATGTTGAGCGAACTAGAGCCCACCCACCTAGCCTTCTGGCAACTCCAGAGGAAGCTCAGATCCGGAGAAATAGTCTCCATGCCCCCCCTGATCCGTCCCGACAAGACCATCGCCTTCGATGATGTCGACAAGGCTGAGCTTCTAGCCGACAGTCTAGAAGTCCAATGCTCGCCTAGCTCTCAACCAGTAGACCAAGCTCACCTCACTGAGGTCGACGCTGAAGTCGAACATAGAGCCTCCCTCCCTCCCGTCGAAGACCCAGAGTATCCACTGCCCCCAGTCACGCCCGACGAAGTGCACGACCTCATCAAAGGTCTTAAGGCTCGTAAAGCCCCCGGCTCAGATGGAATCACCAATAGGGTATTCCAACTTTTCCCTGCCCACCTGATAATGCTACTGACCACCATCTTCAATGGTGCTCTGAGCAACAACATCTTCCCACAGGCATTCAAAGAAGCCACCGTCATCGGTATCCCGAAGCTCGGCAAGCCAAAGTCAGAGCCTAGTAGTTACCGCCCCATCAGTCTGCTCAATGTCCTCGGCAAAATCTATGAGAGGCTTATTTATAAGCGCCTCAGAGACTACGCCGAGACAAAGGGCCTCATCCCCAACGAACAGTTTGGTTTTAGAACCCAACACTCGTGCGTACAACAGGTCCACCGTATAGTCGAACACATCAACTTCGGTTTCCAACGAGGTTTGATGACCGGTGCTGTCTTCTTCGACATAGCGAAAGCGTTCGACAAAGTCTGGCACAACGGCTTATTATATAAGCTGTACCAACTCGGCGTGCCAGATCGTCTCGTGCTCATCTTACGGGACTTTTTGTCGAACCGCACCTTCCGTTATCGCATCGAAGGAGCGCTATCCTCCCCCCACCCTATTCGCGCAGGAGTCCCTCAGGGCTCTGTGATCTCTCCTCTAGCTCTCACGCTATTCACCAGCGACATGCCAAAGTGCAGCAAGGCGCAGTTGGCCCTGTTCGCAGACGACACGGCCATCTACTACACCGGCCGTGATGAAAATTCGATAGCTCGCATTCTCCAAACCCAAGTGAACAAGCTTGGCGCTTGGTTTAGAAAATGGCGAATCGAAGTCAATCTCGACAAAAGTCAAGCGGTTCTTTTCTCAAAGCCGCGTCGCAACCCCTCACCCCCTCGACCGATCACCATGTTCGGCAAGCCGATCCCTTGGGAGAAGCGAGCCAAATACCTGGGTGTCGTACTAGACGAACACCTCTCTTTTTCAGAGCACATTAAGGCGGCTCGTTCGCGCGCCGCCTTCGCTCTAGGTAGACTTCACTTTGTCCTCAATGCACGTAGCAAATTGTCACTGAAGTGCAAAATGCGTATCTACACAGCGTGCATCCGCCCGATCATGACCTATGCCAGTGCAGTCTTCGCACACGCCAAGCCCGTTCGCTTCAATAGAATGCAGACCCTCCAGAACAAGTTCCTCCGTAGGATAACAGGCTCCCCCTGGTACGTTCGCAACGAAATCCTCCACGTAGACCTCAGGATTCCCACTATCCGTCAGTTCATGAAACGCATTTCAAAGCGTTTCTTCGAGACCGCCGCGAATCACCGCAACCCTCTGGTTGTGAAAGCCGCTAGCTATATTCCCTCCTCAATTAGTCAAGTCCGCCGTCCCAAGCATGTCCTCACCGATCCCGATGACCACATGACTCTCATTCAGGAGAGCAGTAGGGCCACCAGTACAGTGCACAAACACAGACCGACATTCCGACCTCGCCGCCGAGGTTCCTCGCGAAGATCCCGACGTAATTGTCCCCCCCGACCCTTGCTCGACGAAGTGCCAGCCCGCGCCGTAGCTGAGCCTGTAGCTTTAAATTCCCCGAATAATAATAATCAACTAAACTTGATCCAGCCTGTCCCATCTTGCTGTCCTCCCGTCAGTGACGCCCTAAGCCGAGGTTCGTACCCCACAGGGGGTGCCCTTAGCGAGCGTTCGCTTAATAATATAAGTAGTTTTACGCCCCTGGCTGGAGGCTTTGAGTCCGCTTAAGGCAGCCACAGGATAGTCCGGTTAAGTAGTCACGACCTCTCAAGGTCAACTACGAGATGCCATACACAAAAAAAAAAACGCTGCGCTGACGCGCTGTACACGCTCTACGTGGTAGCCGATAGAATAGACTTGTTTTCTTGTACACTGAATGACTTTACTTATTTATTAATTTATTTATTTTTACAATTTTAAGAAAGTTTACAGACTAATTACACTTTTATAGTAACTAAACAATAACAGCTGACAATTGCTAATTACAAGCTTCCACATTTATATTACATAGATGGAAAGAAGATCAAAGAAAAAATGGTGTCGAAAATAGGTAAGTATTCCGGGATAAGCCGCGAACATTCACCATTCACCCATTAAAGTAGTCCTTTTAGGGTGTTGTGTTATACTCACGTAAAAATTTGGTGTTATGTTTGTTTATTCTATTGTGAATTTAGTTTAATAACATAATAATTATATAATTTTACCCATTCAAAAAGGTATAAGTGGATCAGCTTCTGAAAACTTCTATCAATCAGACTGCCACCTGACCTCCACTTTACAAACAAATTACCCCAAATGCTCAAACGAAATTTCAACATTTCTTTGAGACTTATTTCTGTCTCTTATAGTACACGTAAAAGTGACAGAGCCAACTGCATTCCTAACGGCTAATTGAGTAGCATTTTAGTCTAGGTCGTTAACAAGCAACTTACCTACCTCGTACCTCCTACATAAGACTAAAACAAACAGACGATTACCGAAATCCAAATTTTCCTAAAATAACATTCAAGGTCTACGAAACACAACAGTCTTCGATCTATTAAGGAAAAAAGGCACCAGACACCAACTTTGAACCCGACAGACTAGTTCAAGATTGCATTAATATGTAATATGGAATAAACCGGATTCGTAGAATAGGATTTTAGCATATTGTTAAACGTAACACCTGATTTTAATTTTAATACGTATCAGTGCTTCCTTTGTAAAAGACAAAATATCGTGGGATTGTGAAGCTAAATATTTTTTTGTCATGGCTGTGAATGGTAATAATCGTCATCTTGGGCACTTGTTTTATGAACACATGCTGAACCGGCCAGATGCGCTATGTCAGGTAGGTGTCTACTTACGTAAATATTTACGATCTAGGATGCTGTAAGATCTTAAAAAAAAAAGAATTAAATGTCACATTCATGCATATGCATAATCATAATCAGCCTATTATGCTCCCACTGCTGGGACACAGGCCTCCTCTCTGTTAGAGGGAGTGGGCCGTAATCCACCACCCGGGCCCAGTGCGGGTTGTTAGATGTCACATGTCTTCGAATTTTTGGTTCTAAGACATGCCGGTTTCCTCACGATGTTTTCCTTCACCGTTTTAAGTCATACACACATCAACAGAATCTAGGTATACCTTAATCCTAAATTATTTACGAATCTATAGTTTAAAATCTGTTTTGTTTCTATAAAAAGTTTGTATACAGATTGAAACCTCATTTATTATATTCTCTAAATTTAAAAATGGAAATTTAAAAAAAACAAAAGAAACAACAAATTACGGCGGCAAAATTGTTAGTAATTCGTTACGCTAAGAAAAGTTTAAATTGTTTTATTAATATTAATTTATGAAAAGGGATTAGATTGATTATCTTTTTTAATTTAACGTGTCGTGTGAGCTTTAAGAGTCATGTCACGTCGTCATTTGAGTCGAGATGAAATGTTACGAGCCGTGGGCATGTTAGAAAATGGTGCTATTCAACGCATCGTTGCTGAGGCCCTATACACCAGCCAAAACGTGATATCAAGGTTGTGGTCACGTTATCGCAGTTCTGGGGATGTGACTGAACGGCACACTGGTACATATCGTGTTACTACGCAGAGCTGTCTCTGCTCCAAATGACCGCCAGATGACAACCCAATATCACAGCGATGCAACTAGTACAAAAGCTCCAGGAGGACCATCAGCTGCTGGTAAGCGACCAAACCGTGCGAATGAGGTTGCATGAAGTTGGTCTTCATGCTCGAAGACCGCTCCGTGTTCCAGCATTGCGACGTGGCAATCGTCGTGGCGGTCGGCGGCTTTCGTGGGCTCGGGAGCATTTACCATGGAGTGACGAACAATGGTCTTTTTAAAAGAGTAACCATGGAGTTTCTTGCCGGCTCTTCTCCATGGGAAATGACCAATTGGAACCGTGCACCTAGAATCTGACGTTTCATAAGTGCCCATGTAGGTCTATGTGAAATAAAATATTTTGATTTTGATTTTTGATTTTGATGAGTCCCGGTTTGGGTTTCATCCGGATTCACGAAGAACATACGTTTGGACATCTCCAGGGAGAGTTAGCCGTCTACGGCACCCTCAGGAGGTCCACTCATACCAAGGCGTACCAATCATGGTGTGGGCAGGAATTTGTTTTGATGGACGAACCCAGCTCGTTTGGATCCAAGGCTACATGACTGCACAAAAATACCATGAGGACGTAGTAGACCCTGTTATTGTCCCACACAGAATACAAATGGGCCAGGAATTTCTACTCATGCACGATAATGCTCCTTCCCATACGGCGCGTCTCGTGTCGGCCGCTCTCCGAGACCACAATATTCGAGTTTTGGATTGGCCTGCACAGTTGCCCGACTTAAATCCTATCGAGCATGCCTGGGACATATTACAATGAAAAGCGTTGAGAGAAAAGCTTTCCCGCCAAATTTGACGACGGAACAACAACTTTACGAACACTTGCAAAGAACATGGGATCATAACGCTGCAAGACATTGACAATTTAATTTTAAGTATGAACAATCGATGTCGATGTGTAACTAATGTAAGAGGTGGCAACACTGATTATTAATAATTAGATTTTATAAGAGTTTTTCAATTTTAATTAAAATTAATAGTTTTATAAGAAGAAAAGAAGTTTTATATCATACTAATTTTCTACGGCGATTTAAAAAATATATATTTTTATTTAAAACAAAAGAATCACGATATCGTTATTTTTTATATTAAAGACCTTAAAATAACCTATCATTCTTCCATTTACTATATCAGAAAATTCTTCATAGATTAATATTTATTTGATTAAATATGAAATATCCCTAGATTTTAATATTGTTCCATCTGCCGATATCTTGGGGTATTAAACAAAAAATGTTGTTTCCTGGTCTATGTTCGCATTATAACATTTATAACCTTGTGACTGTGTCATCGCTCACTTAGCTCTCCTAGGACTCACACTTATGGATCGATCGATGCTTTGTGTGGCATGTTTTTTCGTCAAGTCTCAGCGCGGCGCGATATGATAGCTTATTGTCAGGCAGTACTTAAAGTACGGTCTACTGATTTTTCGGCCCTCAGAAAGATAATAGAGGCAATAAAGATATGGTGTATACGACCATGTCTTTTTTGCCTCTATGTAGGTACTCAAAAGTAATAATAACAGCAGCCCACAAAATCTAGATAATATTCATCTCGCTTCTATAGCGGTGTTGATCAAGTTTTAAATCGTTGAAAAAGCTTGAACGGGACCTAGAATAGGCTAACTGATTGATCATCACGTACATAATAAACTCACGCGTTTTTTCCCATGGCGGTAGGCAGAAACTACAGAATGCCACTTGTTACGATCCTTACATCCCTAGTCCATTTGCTGATCATTATGTATTGATTTTTCACATTACAGATAGATGCAGCAACAGGGAAATCCGAGAGGAATTCTTCAGTCCTTCACCGGTCCATACGTCTCGCGAGATGCCTCCGTAGTTTCGGCGCCAAGCCGGGAGATGTGCTGGCCTTACACGGAAAGAATCACCTGGATTTACACATACCGTATTACGCCGCACTACTAAACGGCATGCCTATCGTTGGAGTGGACCCTATGTTTAAGTTTGGTACGTTACGGGTATTTAATGCCAAAGCCTAAAACAAGCTAGAATTTCAGGTAAGTACATAAGCAATGGAAGAACAGTCGATGGCTACTGAAAAAATAATCTCTTCGTACCGTAAAACGGGGTGAATAGGTATGCAGGGGTGAATCGAAACGAAACTTTAAAAAAGATTTTAACATTTAATTAATAACGATTGTTGCCAAAAATGTCTCATAAGTATTGACTGTGTTATAGTTAACGATTAGGTACCCCTGTTGGCAATAAACTATATTATTTCAATGTTAAAATCCTTTTTAAAGTTTCGTTTTGATTCACCCCTGCATCCCTATTCACCCCGTTTTACCCGGTATCTGCCTACCTTCAAATAAGTAACACAAATAATAACAGATACCTGTAACAAACGCTAGACTGAATAAAACATTTGCCCATTGCCAGGACTTGAAGAATAAGATGGTGGTCTCATCAATCTAAAGCAGATCAGTCTATCTTGATTATGCGTTATCAGACATCGAAACTGCCATCGGTTTTCTATGTTTACTTTAAATTCAGTTCTCGCATTAGCTTCAAGCTTGTTTTATTTCTTCTGTTTTCAGAGGAAATAAAGAAATTGTTCAAGCAAACGACACCCAAGATAGCATTTTGCCAGTGCGAGCATTTCACGGACGCTGTCGCGGAACTGGGACTGGACACCAAGATCGTAACCTTCACTGATGGCAGGTATTCCATGGAGAACTTCATTCGAGAGTACGATGGAGAAGATTGGAAGGAATTTCGGTAAGGGTCAGTTAGCTTGTGCCAGCGAGCGTCCACCACCGACCGTTGACACCTACGCCAAACTTTTGCTGTTTCTTTCTCCGTTTGTGTTCAATCACACAAGCAACGAAATCTTTCATCATATTACACTATTGGATAAATCTAGAGCCAAAAAGCTCCAATTGAAATTCAGACTCAGAATGCCATGTAACTTGCACTAATTAATAATACACGGGGAAGATTTTCAAAAGATGAGCGAATACCCAAATTCTTCAAAGGTCGGTCAACGTTATCTAAGCACCTCTACAAAATCCATCTTTAGAATGCAGTAGACGATCTAAATGTAAACCTTAAACTCTTCATCACACCACTCAACAGTCCAGCAGAATTCGACACAGACAAGATCTACCTCTGGTTGATCAGCACGGGTGGTACAACTGGTGTGCTGAAAGTAGCAGCCTTCAAACACAAGCCCTGGATTGACAGGATACTGCAGCAAAGGGAGTTCTTCCTTACTGATGAGTGAGTTTGTTTCTTTCGGTTTTATTTCCTTCGATCAGTGCAAGGCTAACAAAGGTTACAGTTTTTTAAAGCTTGGTTTAATTAGATTTTTATTGCCTCGTTGGTATTGCTCGTAAGTAATTAGACTCTAAGACACGCTGCGGCAATTCCTTGTAAATTGGAGTGGTTACCAATCATAAGTTCGAAAAACATTAGACCGAATTTCATTTCACCTAAAACTTTTCTACTGCAGCGTTTTCCAAAAAAAGGTGTCATTTTGATATTCAAAGAAAAATGCAATTTTTTAATATAAATGGTCGGATGTTTATTTCATTATAAAGAGAAAGGTATGCCGTAAATAGTGGAAAATAACATCAGGGAAATGACCACCACGACCACGCTTACAGGACCATATCCTTTTCATGAAATTTTCCATAACCAAATCGCAAAGTGGCTGCCCTATGTCCTCGATAGCCTCACGAATTCCATCTTTGAGGTCTTGAATCGACGCTGGGCTGTTGGCGTAGACCATCTCTTTCACGTGGCCCCAAAGGAAGAAGTCGCAAGGTGTGAAATCACAAGATCTCGGCGGCCAATTGTGATCACCTCTTCGAGAGATAACACGGTCCGAAAACTTTTCCCGTAAAAGATCAATGGTTTCGTTGCTTGTGTGGCACGTAGCGCCGTCTTGTTGAAAGTTAACGTTGTCCAGATAAATACCATCCGATTCCGGCCATAAAAATCATAAATCATCTCTCGATAGCGCGATCCATTCACCGTAACTGTTGCTCCAGCCTCATTTTCGAAAAAGTAAGGTCCAATGACCCCGCCGGACCATAACCGCACCAAACAGTCACACGTTGAGGATAGAGAGGCTTTTCAACAATAACTCTTGGCAATTTCTGTATTGCGGTCCGACAAGGTGCTTCACGACGACCCAAAAATTTTCGAGTTTTACGAACCGTCTCTGCCAAATTTTCACCATTTTTATAGTGAATTTTAATAATTTCAATGCGTTGTTGAAGCGTGTATCGTTCCATTTTCATTATGGCGTAGTTTCTACTTGTCAAATATCAAAAAATGACATTTGACTTCCTTTGGGGCCAAATGTAAAAAAATGACAGCTTCAAAAGTGATATCTACCGGGCGGCTATTCAAAATAACACCTCATATTGGAAAACCCTATATTATCGTTTTTTTTTTCTTCATCGAAGGCACGTCTGCCACTGTATCAGTTGACCTATTATCATTTTTTACGTGACTTCGACGTTTCATTTGATCGAAAAACTTTTAACTGAAGTTACACTAAGCCGAAATAACATTTGTTCGAAGTAGGTATTACATTTCCGAAAAATTAAAATTATTTAAATAAAATGTCACTTATAGCAGTTGATAATGAACAAAAGTGGTTTTAACTGGTCCCGGTAAGAAACATGCAAACAAGGATGCTTGCTTCAAGCATGCAGCGTGCAAACAGGCATGCAGCAAGCACTGTTTCTGTCACAGCTCCGGCGCTGCGGGGTTTGGGGCCGCCCACGCTAGCTTATAGTCGCACATGGTTTTAACGCTCACCACCGCAGCTTCGGTTTGCTGGCCGGCGAACAGGCCGGCCAGCCTGAGCCGCGGCGGCGCGCCTTTAAGCAAGCTGCTCCTCAATTCGTGGGCCACCCAACCCCTCCACGCCTAGGCGGGCGTAAATTACACTCTCGGGGTAGGGCAGACAAGACTGCGTGAAGTCGGTTTTGCAGCTTTTCTGTCACTAAATTTTGTACCACAACATATAGCTACCAAGTAACTGGCTATAATATATGTATTTTTGTGACCTAATAATATTCCGTAAAATGTTGTTTCGGTGTGGTGAAAATATGGCAAAAAAATCATTTGGATAATGGAAAAGTTCAATGGAGACTTCGGCCAAGGTATAAATATTATTTTGTAAATCGGCGAAATATAGTTCGGTAAAATAATACCTATGACACATAATACTTCGATGATCTAAAATATGTCAAATAATGCATTGCATAAAGGTCAATAGTTTTCTGTAAAATGAAATTCGAACAAAAAAAATCGGAGAAGTGATCGATCGGTTCACGAAATTCTTAACGTAACTGGCCATTGGCCATAGGGTGGTTTACTTTTATTAAATTACTATATAATAATTATGGAAGTCTTCCTAAGGGGTAAGAAGATTACAGGAAGGATACATGTTGTCATTATTTTATGTGCAGAAATGGAAGAAACCCTCCAGCATTACATCTGTCGCCGGTGCATTGGATGGCTGCCTTCTACAACGCGATAGCCATGCCCCTGTTCAACTTGTGCAAAGTTCAGACTTCCCTCCCACCCACTGCAGATCACGTCATTGATATTATTAAAGAATATCGGGTAAGATTGATATTCTTAAATACATCCTCATCTCATTACCGACGGGGAAGTTGCTTGTTGCTAGGCATTGCGTCGTTTCGCCCCATTTTAAACACAGGAGTAGAAAGAAGAAGCCCATTAATTACACTATTCCCAGCCACTTGCTATTGCAAGCCAGCATCTACAACAGCGAACATAGCGATCAACAGAAGTGGGAGGGAGGCCAATTTGTAATCAGAATAAACGCATGCGCAGATCCCGAACCTGGGACTCTGACAACGTGTTAACTTATCCATTCAGTTCCCACGTGAGCAGAAAATCCCGAAATCGTGGCAATAGGAGCAACGGCATGTGATTTTTTTTCAATGAATTCTTTCATTCGTTAACTTTTTTTTGCAGCCAGTCAACGCAATGCTAGGACCGTCAATGCTGGATTCTCTAATCAAACACGAGAAAGATTGCGACTTTACATCTTTTGATCTAGTCATGGTAGCGGGAGGAAAGGTTCACAAAGACCTCATTTGTGAGTTAAGGGTATGTCGTCCGTAATTGTACTAATGATTAAGTGAACTTCTGGTCTTCTGCCCAGGGACTCTAACTGTAACCGTAATAAGTTTTTTTATAACACAGTTTTAAGAAACACATTTATAAATGTAACAGATAAAATAATGTTACGGTATCCAAAGTATAACCTTATAAATGTGTTGATAAGTGTTAATATGTGTAACAGAAATACCTAAGCAGTTGTAAGTATAATTGCACGGTACCGCAACAACACGCGGCGGAGAGGCAGAAGCGGCGTTGCCAAAATGGCCTCAATCCAGTCGGGATTGCGGCTATTTCGGCAACGCTGCGTTTACCTGTCAACACTTTTATGTCAGTTACATATATTACTGTTACACTTTTGTAAGTGTTTCGTGTGAACACATTTAAAAGTGTTACATATTTGATTCTGTTATCAATTAAAAATGAAACACTTATAATTCAGTTGCCTTTATGAAGGTGTTTACATGTCATGTGCGTCACGAAACATAATGCAACATAACTGTACCAGTCCTCTTAGCCCCCAAAACCTGCAAACAAAGTGACTTCACATAAGTGACACTGCCGGACGCTAAGAAGGTTTTGGCCAACATTTGATAAACTGATGTGCCATCCATGCGAAGAAGATGACTGTACCAGTACATTACAAGCAAATCACATTTATGAGTGTCGTTTACCATGTTTTTCAGAAAAGATTACGCGAAGACGCTGTAGCAGTCGAGGTGTATGGACAAACAGAAACTCTGGGCCAAGTGTTTTCGCTAGAAGCGAACGGACCCCTGGGTAGCTGCGGAAAGCCTACCGACATACATAGAGTCATGGTAAATACACAATATTATCTAGGATGCAGACTATGGGGTCAATTCCCATTTGGAACTGGTAACAGCGTCTTTGCACAGGCACACACACGTTATTTCTTAGGAATCGATGATGAACGTCATGAACTCATAACCTGATGCATGAACCTCAGAGGTTCTACCAAAATCGATCGATTTATCCTACAAAAAAACTGGATGATGTTATTCTTCTTAAAATAGAACACTTAACATCACACTTTTATAATCACTGGCTATAAAAGTCTTTTATAATCTCAGTGACTTCAGACGCATTTTCCCACGGTAACGTGCTTACGGGGAAAAAGTAGCCTATGTATCAATTCAATATTTTAATATTGTATAATTGCAAAGCACACGTGTGAGCACTATGTACCGACTATAAAGCTACCCTATACTGGGCACGTCTGTCATTGACTTGAATGTGCCCTGGCGGCTGAGAGTATGTCACGCTCACTCAAATGTCTCGCTGGTGGTGGCGTGTGTGTTGGATCATTAAGTTCCCTTCAAAATGGTTGAGCTGAATGGTGCTGATACATGTTCGTGAACGGGCGCCGTCGCACAGTGGGTCGAAACTATGATTTTAGTGACTTAGGGCTCAACTTTGCTTTTTCACTTTTTTTTTTATGCGGATGGGTAGAGCTCATTAACCTCAATAATAATTGTTCTGATGTATTATTTCCTAAACTTTATACTTTGGGTAGAAAAATGTGTTTTGTTATTTTTTTGTATGGAGCGGCTCAAATAAACTTAAATTCCTGCTAAGTAGCGTGTGATCCCGCGTTGAAACTTTATTTTTCATATACCTTGTCTGGTCTATTATCATTTGATGCTATAAACAAATGCATAAAGTTGCAACTCTGCCAAATAAATGGATCGAAAAAAATGAAAAAATACATAGAATAAAAAGCTTCATTTTTTACTTTCGTAAGTTATTTTAAGTTAAATTTGATATGGAATAGTAAGTAAAAGCACGTAATAATACACATAATTACTTAGCAACTAACAACAATACATTTAAAAGGTCCCTAATTAGCTTAAATTTACTAATACTACATATATTAGTAAATTTAAGCTAATTAGGGACCTTTATTTAAAAATGTGGATATGAAATCAATTAATTTCTATTTGTGTGTTTAATTACTGTAATTAGCTTAACCTTTTACCTTATAAAATAACAATGTTTTTCACTTTTAGTCATTACTGTAATATTAATTAGGATAATTAGTTAATGAGTGTAGTAGAAAAATTAGTAAACATTGTTTGTCACTGGATTCTGGAAGTATAAAATGACCATAATTTATTATATACTAACTAGTGTTCGTTTATTCGTACTACTACTAACATCTCGTGATTCTGATCGTCCCTTTTTCGTTATAATGGATAATTTAGTTAACAATTTAGATTTATTTATGATTTTAAGAGAGCAGGTCAAGTCACTGTCGGATAGTCAAAAATTCTTTCAATTCCTACAACATAAAATAAACGTGACCGAAGAGAACAGTGTTGAGCTCCAAAAATTCTGTACGCGCTTTTGTTCAAATATAAGTGCAAGATGGGAACGAAGTAGTCGCACGTTAGCACAGTTTGTAAGAAAAAATGGTGATTGGTTGGAACGTGCAATAAACTGGCCCGAAGGAATGATACCTGAAGCTGTGAACACTGAACAGGAAAGGCTCGAGATTTGTAATACTGAAGATGTCGAAAATCTACCACCATCTACTACAGAAGCTTCGACATCTACATTTACACCTCGAAAACCTTTCGAGGAATTGGGCTCCAGGCAAAAACGACGACGCGTTGATCAAATTAACCAATCGCTTTCGTTATCCCCGGATGAACTTAAAGCTACTACAATTGCTAGTTTAAGAAACACCGGAAATGAGGATGTAGGAAAAATTATGAACCATTTACTAAATCACCCCGAAGATCTAGAAAAAGTTAAAGAGTGTTTAAGTACAAGTAAACCGAAAAGTAGTACATATTCACCCGATAAGGCACTGTCTTTATTAGTTTCACTTAAATTAAGTAAGTGGCAGTATATAAGCCTAAGAGAAGCAGCAAGTGAAAATAGGTCTGATTTATACCCTTCTTATTATAAAATAAAACAAGCGAAGGCAAAATGTTATCCAGGGAAAGAAGACATAATTATAACTGAAGAAGGAGCTGCTATTAAACTGCAAGCTTTACTCAACTTGACGGTATCTAGGCTTTTAGAAGTGATTACTTTAGATTTGGATTCGCCAACTGAGTTACTGCTAATAAGCAAATGGGGTTTTGATGGAGCCTCAGGTCAAAGTAATTATAAACAAAAGACTGAAGCAGAGTTTGATGACTCAACTATCTTCATGGCCAGTCTAGTTCCTATAAGGCTTCAACAATGTGATGGAACAATTGTTTGGGAAAACGATCGACCCTCATCAACTTTCTATTGCCGTCCGATAATGTTCAAATTTACCAAAGAAACGCAGTCAACAGTGGTAACTATAAAAGCTAGCATAACCGAAGAAATAGAAACACTTCAGCCAATCAAGTTCAATCAAGTTGAAGTTAAGCATCAATTGCACTTGACGATGATAGACGGCAAAATATCGTCATATTTGTCAGACACATCTTCAGCTGTCTGTGATATCTGCAAAGCAAAACCGTCAGAGATGAACAATTTAGAGTCACTTGCTCAAAAAGAGAACAACGAAGAAGTGTTCCAGTATGGAATGTCATCTTTACATGCCTGGATAAGAAGCATGGAGTGCTTACTTCATATCGGTAAATATAATTTTATTAGTTCATAATTTTTTTCACGTTATATAGTTACTTGTGAGATTTTTATTTAAGTGATATTTCTTTTTGTTTGCAGCTTATCGTTTGGACTTCAAAAAATGGAGTTGCAGGGGCGATGACAAAGAAAAATGTCACTCAGAAAGAGCGCTATACAGCAAGCGTTTAAGAAAGAATGCGGTTTACTTATTGACGTAGTCAAGCAAGGAGTAGGCACAACCAATGATGGCAATACTGCCAGAAGATTTTTTAGGGATGCAGAAACAACAGCTCGCATAACAGGAATAGATAAAGATTTAATAGAAAGGTTTCATGTGATTCTTCAGACGGTTGCATCTGGAGAGAGCGTGGATCTTTCTAAGTTTTCCGAATTTTGTAGAGATACTGCACAATTGTACGTTCACTTATATCCCTGGTATTATATGCCTTCCAGTATACATAAATTGTTAGTACATGGGAGTGATATAATTAAGCACTTTGGTGCCATACCTATAGGTAAACTGTCGGAAGAGGCAGCGGAAGCTCGTAATAAAGATTTCCGGAAATATAGAGAGAGTCATTCTAGAAAGGTAAGTAGAACGGCGACAAATGAGGATATTATACACAATCTTCTTTTGTCTTCTGATCCAAAGATCACAAGTCTAAGACCTCGAATGGTGAAACAAAATATAATGGTTCTCTCTCCAAAAGTCAAAGAGCTTCTGCTGATTTTTCCCACAGAATCCGATATAGATTTTATTGATGTAGATAATTTACAAGATAGTCATAGCGATAGTGAATAAGATTTTTTGGTAGTTTGTAAGTTTCTTGTTTTTTTTATTAGTTTATAAATGTCAAACTCATAATTGAAAGGAAATAGTAATGTTTGATGTTGTTTATAGTTAGTTTTTAGTTTGCTTGTGTTAGTTGTAGTAATGTTAGTTTACCTTTACTAATTTGTATTATTATGTACCTATCTTTACTCACTATTCAGTATTAAATCTAACTTAAAATAACATTTCATAAACATGTTAAAGTCATTAAAACAAAGAAATTGAAATTCATAGATCCCTAATTAGCTTAAATTTACTACTACTACATATATTAGTAAATTTAAGCTAATTAGGGACCTTTTAAATGTATTATGATTAGTGTGATTAGCTTTAAATTTACTAATACTACATATATTAGTAAATTTAAGCTAATTAGGGACCTTTTAAATGTATTATGATTAGTGTGATTAGCTTTAAATTTACTAATACTACATATATTAGTAAATTTAAGCTAATTAGGGACCTTTTAAATGTATTGTTGTTAGTTGTTAAGTAACTATGTGTATTATTACGTGCTTTTACTTACTATTCCATATCAAATTTAACTTAAAAGAACTTACGAAAGTAAAAAATGTAGCTTTTTATTCTATATATTTTTTCATTTTTTTCGATCCATTTATTTGGCAGTGTTGCAACTTTATGCACACGTTAATAGCATCAAATGATAATAGACTAGACAAGGTATATGAAAAATAAAGTTTCAACGCGGGATCACACGCTACTTAGCAGGAATTTAAGGTTATTTGATCCGCTCCATACAAAAAAATAACAAAACACATTTTTCTACCCAAAGTATAAAGTTTAGGAAAAAATACATCAGAACAATTATTGTTGAGGTTAATGAGCTCTATCCATCCACATGAGGAAAAAAGTAAAAAAGCAAAGTTGAGCCCTAAGTCACTAAAATCATAGTTTCGACCCACTGTGCGTCGGCGGGGACTGGTCATCTCTTGGCTGCAATTGCTTTTTTGTTTTGTATGTTTTTCATTACGGACGCCTTTAACGTGCACATCTTTCTACATCGTTCCCACATGTATAATTTCAACAAGACTGATGTAAAAAAAACAATATTATTTAGAAGAATGTATATGGAGTTTCTTGCCCTTTCTTCTCCATAGGTACCTACTCCGCTTTGGAATGTGCAACTAGCTTCATATTTCTGACTGACCGACTCCTTGACAATTCAAAAGTGCCTGTAATTGGTTTATTTGAAATTACTGCATTGAGTTTGATTTTATGTCTTTCTACAGGATGCTATCTCCTTATTGCCAAATTGTACCGAAATCCGTTCAGTGATTTAGGCGTGAAAAAGTAACATACAGACAGAGTTACTTTCGAATGTATGAAAGTAATGGATTTCTTTGTTGCTATTTATTATAGTTGACGATTTATGATTACAGTTAATGGATCCAGACACGGAGATAGAAATAACGAACCCCAATACACCAGGAGAACTGTGGGTGAAAGGGCCCATGTTTACTGTAAGTGTCGTATTCATCATTCTCTATTGGTTATAGGTAGGTACCACTGCTAGTATTAAGCTCATCCAAACACCATTATTTTTCAAAAGTAGTATACTCGCTATTAATTAGTATGTTCAAAACGACGAGAGGATTCGCTATCTCTTCAAATCTAAGTCTCCTTTTTTGACCCTTTGTATGTACTATCGAGGACAGCCACGCATGACCCTTTTCAAAACATTTTCGGCTGCACGTTGAAATCGTAGGTTATCCCGCCCTTTTTCTGTTTGACCAATGAATGAAGGGTGACCGCTTTTTTTAAACGTTAATTGTTTTAGTTAGACCAACGATGAAGATTGTCTCTTTTTCTATAATGTGCGCTGAAGCGCTATTGGTGGACGAAAACAATGCAGGTGGGGTAGCCACTGGCTTGTGCACACCAAAATCACCCTAATGGGGGTCATGCGAAAATGTCGGCGATAGTACCTAGGTTAACATTCGAGAAAGACTTTACTTGTTGCTAAATATTTATTATAACGTCACAGGAATACTACAACAACCCACAACAGACTGCCGCAGTGTTCACAGAAGACGGCTGGTTCAAAACGGGAGATCTGCTGTACCGAGACCAAGATTACAACTTTTACTTCGTCGAGCGACTTGGAATGCTTATCAAGTATAAGAATTATCATGTAAGAAAGAAATAATGAAAAATTGGCTATTTTGCACAAATAAGACGCACACTGCATAATAAATGTAGTGCACTCACTAAAATGTCTGTAAAGAATAAATTTAAAAGGCCTTCTTCTTTCAGTAGCTTGCTTTGTTGCTTTTACGTACGTAAGTACATAGTTTTTGACCAGTTCCCACCCAGTGCCAGTTCGATGCTCTTTGTAAATTCTGTCAAGACGCCCCAGGAATAGGTGGGGCACAACGCCCAAGGGAAAAACAGCATTGTGCGCAGGGGATGCATAATCTTAAGGGATGTTTGATGAAATGAAATTCATTTATTTGCGGTAAACATGACGCAAAGAAATCGGTCGACTACTCTCCAAAAATTCCTGAGTCTCTGACGGATTATTTTATAAGCTACGTTGCTCTTTTTCGGGAAACCATTGTTCAACAGGTAATAGTAATAGTCTTCTACAGCACCCTAATTGCGTAATATACAATCAATCGGAATCTGAATGGTTTTGAAACAGATTGCTAATCCATTGCTTCTTAAGTTCGATAAAAATTCTGCTCAACAATATATAGAACGCAATGAATGTTCTTGAACCGTCAAAATCAAACAGATTAGTCGTAATCGTTTACGAAAATGTGTTACGCAATTAGGGTGCGGGTCGCACTTCGATCCCCTCCCTTACCCTAGTTCCCCTCTAGTTCCCTTTCATGATCAATCACCCTTGTGCCAGCCGTACCTATCTTTACTTTTTAACGAAAAAAAGGAGAAGGTACTCATGCTGACGTGATTATCTTTTAGGTATGATCCCGTATAACTTTTTACTTAGTAGGTAGTCTGACTTGGACGATTCTTTCTTTTAACATTCAGTCTCTGTCTATTGCCTTTACAGATAGCCCCATTAGAGTTAGCGGCAGTGATTCGCCAGCATCCTGGCGTGCTGGATGTCAGTGTGACCAGCGTCTCTAACGTCTTCGACGGCGAGCATCCAGTCGCGTGCGTCGTGCGACGACCTGGCTTCAAGGTCACTGCGCACGCGATCAAGGAGCTAGTTGCTAGTCAGTAGAAATTACAGATGTTCTATTGGTTTCATCATCATTCTCTCTCTTGACGTCATAAATATTTGAATGGCGGCACTGTACAAAGGTATGATGGCGTGTGACATTGGCACGTTTATATGATTTTGACTGCGAGAAAACGATAGTGCTACAAGTACTACATTTTTTTTGCAGGCTGCAATACTGTTTTACCAACCTATTATTTTTATCAATGGATAAGCTGTATTTTTATATTATGCAAGCTGTCACAGGCGCCATCATAACTACAATGCCACTCAGAGAATTGATTTAATTCGGTTTAGTTCATGATGTTCATAAGTGGGAAGCTGATGTAGATAGAAAGGTCATGCATATATTAGTAGATAGGTTGCTAGTTTGTGAGAGTGAATTGATCCCCGATGATCTGCATAACGATTCTGTAAAAACTCACCGTGAACACTTGCGTGGAGTGAGCTGTCAGTGTCATCCCGTCTTGATCAATCCATAGCACCAGTCCACGCTGACTTTACCGTGACACGTGATATGGTTACAGAATAGCTCAGCTGATCATCATAGCAGGACTCAGGCGCGGTCGCAGCCCAAGGTTTTGGGGATCACGGTCACAATGGGTGCAGATAAATATTAAGGGAAATATTTATCTAATCCTCTGACAACTTTTTGAGCTTCTAATGACGCACACTTGTCTAAATAAATGCAGCCTTTTTTAATTATATGATCTTTTCTCACGATGGTCACAGCAACTAGCTACGGTACCCCGACCAATTTTAGGACCAGAAATTACCAATTATAGTTTGAAGAAAGCAAAATGGGAATTATTTGAGGTTGGATTAAATAGACGTAAGGACTTATTTAGTCCAACCCCAAAATTCGAGCTGGAGATTTCCAGCTCGACATTACTTATTTTAGGGAGGTACCTAAAATGCGGCCAAATTATCTAGTCACCAGGTTTTTAATCAATAGAAGGTACTAAAACAGTAGATTATGTAGTGTGAGAAGAGCGAGCGAAGCTAACTCGATAATTTTAACACCCCGTCTCGGATAGGTCGGCACCCTAATTGCATAAGGCACCATTTATAACAGTCATTTTGAAGGAAGTTGCTGATCCGTTGCTTCTATGTTCGAAAAATTTGTCTGCTCAACAAGTAAATAACGCAATGAATGTTGTAGAACTGTCATGATGAAAGCGATTACTACTGATAGTGTGTTACGCAACTACTTCTCAGGATTTTATACATTTTCTTACAGAAATAGGAGTTTCATTGTCAATTTATGCAGGCAAGGCCAAGCAACTATGAGAATATAGAATATATATGAGCGAGTGCAGCGAGCTCAAGAATTTTGCACACTCTCGGATCGGTTACATTTTCTAATAATAATAATTTCAAAAGTACTAAGAATTACTTGCTTTGTCGAATGAAGAAAAGCTCAAAAATTAAGATAATATAGAATGCCAGAGCGTACGAAGTGAGTCTGAAAACTTTTGCACCCCGCTTTGAAAAGGTTTTGTTTTGCGCACAAATTCCCGAGTTTGTTTCGCTTGCTTTTCCTATAACTATCCTCTATTTATAACAGGCTTTTTTCTGAATGTTTTTTTGATATCGGGGTCACAGTGGCTCATGTACAGTTATTAGTTAGTAAGACACGTAAATCATTCAAGCTCTCGACAGCCTGATTTTGGGGGGGTCATGACCCCCATGTGAGGGACATGAGGTCATGCCCCCTCCCCCTGGGACCGCGCCTGGCAGGAGTTGTACTACTAACATAATAAAGTGTATTAGGTATCCTACCAACACATTATTTACACATTACTGATTTCTATTTCACAGATAAACTCTCCTACAGTAAGCGTTTGCGAGGTGGAGTCGTCTTCATGTCAATGCTACCCCGAACATCCACAGGCAAAGTGGCTCGAGCTAAACTGAAACAAATTGCTGCTACAGCATTCAGAGAATAAATAACTTAAACAAACAAGTGTATTGCAGTTTTATTTTATTTTGATTATACAACGTGTAACGGAAAGGTGGTATCAACACGAAGTGGAAAAATAGTGTACCTTACGTAGATCCTCTGTCATCAATATTTCAATCATTCAATATTGAAGGCAGTCATCAATATTTTAAATGAGAACAAATTGTCTCCTCTCCTACGCAGTACAGTCAAGTAAAATGTAATGAAAAGCTCTAAGATTTCAGGTATTCAATAATTATTTAGGTAAAATATTCGTACTGAAAAGTTCTAAAAGGACAACGTCAAATTATAGTTTGTAAGTTTGAAGACGATAAAATTCCTCCTAAATTGGAACGTCTTCAGTGTTACGTTCCGTTTTATGATGAATAAGATCAATTTTACTGTTTTGAAAAACAGTTATTATTCCTTTTTCCACAAAACAAACCGATACATATTTATTTATTTACAAAATGTAGCAGATACAAGCTTCTGCAATGCTTGACATACTTAATTAAAAGTATGCAGTAAATATTAGAAGCACACCAACCGAATGTCGAACAGAACGTAATCTTGACATATTGACAAACTGTCAAATTACGGTCGGCTGATAACGTCGATCGTGATAGTTTATTATTAAAATGTATTTAATCGAATAATAGAAACAAAACCATGGATGAAAACGAGTTCTTCAGACAGACCGTGCAACACTTAGCTCGATGTTTGTCGAGTATTAACCCGACGCCATGGGAGAAGGTAAAATTACGACACGTATTTTGCAATCCCGAAAATTTTGTAATGGTGTTGTTTTCCTGCATAATTCCTTATAGAAGAAAAATCTGTATCCTTGTCTTGACAGAGCACTTAAATTCTTAGTTTTTGCTTCAGTTACATTATTTAATGTTTATTTTTACAAGTTTTGAAATTATATGCATGACCTCACCCAAACAGCCTGCTCGTTATCATAGATGCAAAACAGAAAAGCTTTGTGATTCATCCACTTATTGTTACTATGTCGATGTCTAACATAATGTTTTACAACCATGACATAAGCACTGTGCACACAGTGGGCCTACCTTGAAAGACCTATTCTTTACTTTTAATTTTCTGTAATTAGCAATTACATTTTTATTAGAGCCAGATTAGTCATTCATGGATTGGGATGGTATATTGCAATTATTTTTTTGGGATGAACTTTTTGTTTTCTTGGGTTTACAAAAGATGTTGTTAATGAGGAAAGTTGCACTAAACAGTATTGCACTATACGCTGCAATCTTATTTTATAATAATTATTTATTACACTATTTAATTTTACATCAAAGGAGATAAAGGGCCAAACTGAATGCCTGGAAATTTGGTTTTGTAACTGATGACATTACAAAAAATAATGAAAAACCAATATTGTTGCAAAATTATTGTATTATAATAAATGATATTTATTTCTGTAAGTTGGTTCAAAAAACACTTTTACTCATTGAAAATAAATTATATCTTAAAACTAGACAAGTTGGGTGTTTTCTATCTGACTACTCTGACAACAAATACTCAGAGAAAACAAGCTCAGACATCAAAGTCTCTTTTTAAAGTCCAGACATCATCTTGGCCAGGCCTTATAAATTAAATGTATATTCATGCAATGCTTATGCATAAGATTAGGACAGAAACCCTTGGGGCACCCAGAACTTGCACAGATGTTCTCAACAAACCAGAAGATTTTATCAACTTCTAGAGGGAGGTGGGCTGGTTGTAATAACCACTGTCAGGACCACTCACAATGGTCCACTTGAAGGACTTAGTGCGGAAACCAAATACTCATATAGAACATGTTTATGCAATTATGCAATGTTTGTGTATCAATGAGCTTCAAACAAGATGATTAGTGTCAGCACGTAACGCACACACACACACTTCCGACTTAGTCATTCTAACATAAGGTATATTCACAGCGTGTTTGTACACATAGTAAAGACAAGAAAAACGCGCATCGCTTCTAGACATTAAAATACTGTACTGAAATGCCACATCTATCAAAGGAAATAATTATGCTGAGATATTCAACATTGCGATTTCAGGTGAACACCCTGTTTATGCTGTGCCCGCAAGCCAGCTCCGCATTGATTGTCACTCCTCGGAGCCAAGAGGCATCCATAGCCCTCGGACTGTACTTTCTTCAAAGTAACTTGCAACATCAAGACAAGCTCCTGCCATACTTCTTGAAGGTCCTGAAATGCCTGACTACTGCACAATTCGAGGAACCGCTGTGTCGAGTGAAAAATGGAGACCGTAAGTATCTGTGCTATTTTTTTATTGTAGAGGTTGTGTGAGGGATAAAATGATTAAACTTCAAAGTTGCTTAACCAACTGAATGATATCATTAAATTATAAACTTGTATGATGTAAGTATCAGCATTATCTTATTTATTATTTATATTTACATAATATTTAAAACAATATAATAGCAATAAGTAGCAGTAATGCCAGATAATAGAAATCATGGACTACTTTTTCAACAATGCGCAGAAGTTTGACATTGATTATTATTGACTTTGTACAAGTATACCTCATTTATTTGCAGTCTGTACTTAACAGAACATCACGCCTATATTTCCTGAAGAGTTATGCAGCGGTGTATCTATAGTACCTACACCCACATTTTGCTAGTTATATTTAAGTCCCAAGTAATAGGCAGCGAGCCTCTTGCCATCAACCGGGCAACACGGGCAAGTACACATGTATTGAATCCAGCTTCCCAGCTGTTACTGAGAAATTCTATATGGAAACACCTTATAACACTGCCCAATCTTGGAATCAAACCCAGGACCGCTCAGCAGAAGCCGAGCCAAGAGGAGAGGACCATTGTGGCAGTCAGCCCCCTTGGTTTAATTACAAAGAATACGTAGTATTGGTAATAGTAAAAATAATTTAGCAAATCTTTAGTTAGTACCTAGATATAGATTCGCGCAAGAATATTTCCTTAGTCATTCCGCCTTCTGTAACAAAGAATGATAATATATGCATAAAAATTGGAAATGCTGCGCTTTTTTTTTTTTTTTTACAGCGAGATCATCTCGCTGTAAACAGAGAGCGCACTGAGTGTATTTCGCTGTATCACGATAATGTGGCCGTAGCATAAGATGTTACTATTGCGTCCAAAATGCATATTTTGTGCCATTTGTAGGTTTTACATGTCAATAAATTTTCACTCAGGAAATAATTAGAAAAAAAAACAAAAGATTTACTAAAGGTTAAAAAGTTATTGAAAATGTTAAAAAAACCAAGGGCAGGGAGATTCAAATTTATCGGAGTTCTTGTCGACACAGTTTAGCGGATTAGCCGGGAACATCACAGCCCCGCTCGGCGCGCCGGCGGCGCCGCCCTCCGTGCTACCGTTCTTATTGAGGAACTTTTGAACCATCCCTCCAACTTACTTAGTGTAAAAGAGCATGTTTATCTACATGAAATACTGAAAGCCATTTAAACATAAATACTCTAAAATGTGCATTGTAAAAAAAGTATTTAATTTAAATGTATATTTCTGAATATTTTGGCTATTATAGCTTCATTAAAGATAGATATAGTATACTGTCGCGGACATGTAAATTAAAAAAACAATACCGACATACATTAACTTCGAGAATGTCTCACGGCTTAGGCAGCGCACGCCAAGATAGCTCTCAGAGGGCAGGATTTTTTCCGACTTAGTTGATACTTATCGTTATATTATGGCCAAATAACACAACATCTTGAAAAATCCTCACAAACTTTTGCGTTCATAATTTTAGTAAGATTATGTATATTTTTTGTAACCATCAACTTTTCGACCAAGTTACTATTGCTCTTCAACGCTAATTAATTTGCTGTGATTGATGACTAGAAGATGGTATCATTCTGTTAATTATGCGCATGGTTCTTGTAAAAAAGCGTTTACATATCATCTGTCTCAAGGCAAACTTACCCAATTCATTACCAAAGCCTGCGTTATCATACTCCGGAACCCTGGCCCTAGCCCAAGCGAAAACCTTGTAAAAGCTTCCCAGCAGCAGAACCGATGCCACTCGTAGGGTTAGCCTTGCCAACACCCTGAGCACCTAAAACCAGATAAACATTTTAATTTCCTACCTTAGCGCATCAAACTCAAAACATTTAATTCAATGAAACCATTTACAGGCACTTTTGAATTGTTAAGAAGTCGGTCAGTCAGAAATATGAATCTCGTCTGCTCGTACAAAGGAAATAATAGTCGTGTCGTATGGCGGTATGGCGTTATAAAAACAATTCTTCCAGATATTTTGAAGACACAGGCATCATCTAGGATTATATGTATATTTATTTAAACAAATTCAGTAAAGGCGTCTGTCTAAACTTTGGCTCAAAAAACAGTCAAAGCATTTATTTCAAGTAGGAACTAAAAGGCACTTTTGAACGTCAACATTTACATTTAAATAGAATTGGTTCTAGGCGCCCCTTCCAAAAGATAGTTTCGTATGGAGAAGAAGGGGCAAGAAATTCCACCGTTACACTTTTAAAATGTTTAACAATATTTTGTATACATTAATAATATTTTTATATGTGAAGACGCTGCTGTGCTGGGCTGTTCATAATGTACTCATAGGACATTGAAAAAGTAAACAAAGCATCTTTATAGATTGTTTCAGTTGTATTCTATACAGTATTTGATTTGTTGTACCACAAAGCCGACCCAAAACTTTTACTACATATATTCGGCATTTATACGGCTTGTGCCGATCGGCAAACTTCGTTTGGCTTTTGCACTCGCTTAATCATGTGCTTCGGCTCGGCACGATTCCAGCAGCATTTTCCCAAACATAATATCTATCTTCTCTAAATAGTAATACATTAAAGCTACAGAGTTTGTTTGTACTACAAGCCGGATTTGAAAAAAATATTCTTGCATTTAACTTTTTTTTTTGTACTATTAAATACAGGATACATTTTTGACCAGTGCGCAAAATGTAACAATTAATTTTGCACATCATTAATGATAAAAAAAAGTATTATACCTATACTTTTTTTTAAATTATTCTTACCTGGCACTCCTCCAGGTAATGCGCAAGGCGCTGCGCTAGGTACTGCGCTAGCTCCGCCAAGGCCTCCTAAAAATAGTTACATGATCTTTAAATTCCATGCAAGAAGGAAAACTTATTGCCATCAACCGGGCACAAATCCAAACTTGGAACTGCTACTGAGAAATTAACCCCAGAAAACACTAACCAACCTGGAAATCGAATCCAGGACCTCATGCTCAACTGTAGCGCTTGCGACCACTAAACCAACAAGTGAATAAATAATATCTACAAAATCTACACATTCTAATAGTTGCAATTAGCCTCTTGATAACACACGGACAAAGTATGGTTCGCGACCGTAAATATTTGTATTTATAGATTGATAATCACTAAAATAATTAATACATTTAACCCAATTGAATGAGTGTTTCATGAAATCAGGCATACATACCAGTACTTTTATTATGTAATTGTTCTGTTTTAAATTTTTTTTAAATGCTGAGCGCATGCTTTACATAATAATTTCAGAAATCGTTGGTTTATTGGTTAATATACTCCGTAAGTGGTGATTTTTAGTACTAGTACAAACATAATTATGTGCGGATGAGCTTTTCTATTATGTGTTTTTAATTGCGATGACTTTATTTTATTATGATTTATAATGACGTACAACTCATTTATATGACAAACTATAATTACAACTTCGACTTGTGATTTACTTCAATTATGATTAATTAAATTTTAGCGCTTCTTCTTCAAAATAATTCCATTTTTTTTTCTATGTGAAAACAGTGTTCAATGGAATTATGTAGGTATAAGACTTGTATAAAACACTAATTAAAATAATAATTGTGTTTAAATACGTTCATAGTATGTTGGCAATCAAAATATATTTCGTCGTGAGTTTTTTTTTTGTAAACGCATTTTTGCCTTTTAGTTTTTCAAGCAATTAAGCAATGTAAACGTTTTAGACCATTGTGTTTTTAGAAAATATTTGTAGTAAAATGTTCCTTGGCCATTGTAAATAAATTGAAATTGAATTTTGTATTTTTTCAGGTATACCCATGTCGGAGAAGTTCAGCTTCTGTCTGAACACCCTTCTCTCAGACATTGCCACAAAGCAGCCGTCACTCCGAGAGGAAATCATCACAGCCCAAATTGAGCTTATGTCCAGTCTAACAAAGCTTATAATTACTTGTCATGAAAGCAAAGACTATAGTAGTACCATCTCTAAACTACAACTCTGTAAGAGCACAATTCCTACTTTGATAGGTCTTGCTCGGTCGATGGGTCGTTATGCTACAGTGGATCCGCCTCTACTCTGCCGTCTCTTCCCTCAACCACCTAGTCCCGTCAAAACAAAGGAATCTGAGCCAAACTTCGAATATTCTACCTTAGATAAAAAGAGGAAGTTCAACCAATTCCGACCGATCATTCCTAGGTCTTTATCAGGAAATCTAAACCCACACAACGAGAATCTTTTAGAACACGGGAATGATACTATCGATAGTACAGGAGGTACTTTAAATAGGGGTTCTCTTCATAGTTACAATTCGGTTCCTTACGATCCTACGACGTATTTCTTTCATAAATTCGGGTCTAGTTTCAATCAGTTCCCGTATATGAGGTTCTCGGAGTCGCCTGAGAAGAGGATCAATGTGCAGTTTTATGTGACGTATCTGCAGTCGATTCTATCGGTGGCGAAGAAGCTGCTCACCAAGGATTTGCTGGCGTTTTTGGATGAAGAAGCAGAAGATATTTACGCATCGGGACAGATTCAGGTATGTTTTATTAAACCACAGATAATATAATACTACGTACAGATACCCAATCCCATACAAAGAAATGCAACCTACGTAAGTCTGGCAATTGAGCTAGCAATTTTTCGTTGTCCATTTTTTTAACAGATGGCAGCATCAGCGACTCACTAATTGCCCGAGAGTGTAGTTTGACAACGCCCTCTAGGAGTTGACCTACTTTTGAAATGTTTCGTGCAATCCTTTATAGGAACTATAAAGGGTTCAGAATAACATGTTATTAGATTTATTTTATCTTTCCATGTAAAAAAATAAAGTAGGTGATTTAAATAAGTAACAAAATTTAGGAAACTGTGAAGAGCCATCCAGCCAGCCATTGTCCTGACCAATTGAGTAAAACGCCATCTATTGCAAAAAGCTCCAAACAAAATGATTAACAGATATCATTCAAAGAGTTCGAATTGAAGTTAAAGGCTTCATTTTTATGTTATTTTTAAAATACGTGCATTGTGAGTGGAAATAGATACAACAGCACTTAACAAGGTAGTTTTGACTTTTACCAATCATATTTCAGCCAAAGTTCTGCCGTTTATCGCTTTTTAATGATTGTCAATTTCATAATGGTTACCTATGCTGCCATCTATTATTTTTTTTTCAAGACAAATTATAATTTGTTCGAGTTTAGACACCATGATTAAACATAATTTTATCTGCAGAGATTTCCCTCGTTAAAGTTGCAGTTAAAAGTCGTAAGGGAATCGACAAACAATAAGATTTCAAGAAGTGGCTTGGCGTGAAAGAAGTTTTTATATAATTATAGTTTTTAAAAATAGGAACGAAATAATATACGAAACTAACTTTTGAAAGGGGCAATTAGAATCAATTCTATTTTTTGGTAAATTTTGACGTTTTAAAGTTTTTTTTTAAATAGACGAAGTAAGACCTTATTTGCTGTCAGAAAATCTGCACAATTGATTACCTTTTATGAAAAATTTCATTTGATTACAATAAAACGTTATTCTTGTTTTGATGGCCATTTAACGCTAGTCAGTCTTCTTTACTTATCCATCACAGGAATCCTTAGAATAAATTAGAATAACAATTACAATTTCCTCCACAGGTGTTTCCATACAAATCGTTCTCGGAAACCTTAAATCTAGTTATGGTGACTCTTCTAAGAGAACTGTTGCAACATCAGAAAGACCTACCTGGACCTTTCACCAAAGACGTTCAGGTAAAATTACGGCTGATAGTTTAAAGTAATTCTTATTCTTTCTCTCTCTCTGAATTACTATACTTCACTACTTTTTTATTCGTTCATTAGCAATAAAATAACTGGCCTAAGGCGCTGAAGCGAAAGATTCTATTAATTTGACGCTATAACTGTTTTTTTTTTATCTTTCTTCACATGCCTTTATCAAGGAAAGGAAACAGGATCTAATTGTATTACAATTTTTTATCGCATTGTCGCATTGTTATTGTCTTATTCGCATACTGTCTTGGTCCAAATCCCGGCCGTTCATAGCTTGGTGATAGGTAGATTTAGAACCTGCTATTTAATTGATATTGTGTGCCTTGGCTTTCTTAAATTCTTTACAAACGGATAGATAATCGTAGATACTGCTGTCAAAATCATCCTTTGGATTTTTATCATTATTACAGCCACCATTAGAACTGAAGACATAATGTTCTTCCCCACAAATCTTTCTGCCTTCTAGTCTAATCCAAGCAATTTCTGCTTACAGGAATTCGTAAAATGCCTCTTTCTAAGTGGGCAAACAGAACTCCAGAGTCGTCACCACGACGCGTCAGAAAGGGAAGACCGGGAGAGTAACTTTGCCACTGTTAATAAATTCAAAGTCAACGTGATGGCGAATTCGGCATGCGTCGATCTTCTGGTCTGGGCGATTGGAGATGAGACAGGTGATTCTGGACCTTCTGTGTTGTAGTTTTAAGGTTGCCGTTTTGATGGAGGAAGTTGGGAACTTAAGGGGTGTACTTCAGTAATTTAAATGTTGTGGTCGTTTTTAAGTGTCATTTTTTTTTATTGTTTATTTAAGGTTTTTTTTGTATATATTTTTATTATACATCTGTAGTACGTATCTATTTAAATCTATTTGCTTATCTATTTATTAATTTTATATTTGGTCAAGTTTCTAAAAAATCTTTACCTTGACCTCTTCAACAAAAAATATTGTAAGTAACAAGTAACTTTTTGTTGTTGCATTAAAGTGACAAATTCGATATTATAATTTTAACCGACTGCAGTGAGCCCAAAAAGAGGGTAATTTTTTTGATGTTCTAGCGATTTCTTAAGAAACTTGACACATTCATATATAATTCATGTATTATATTATTATATTACAGTTGACGGGGACCATAACGTACCAGCTGTTATAAACGCTCTAACAATATTAATAGGTACCGGCGAGTGCGTGTTGGTTGATACCCCCTGTGCTAACTAACCCTCACCGTACTGACAAAGAACAAACTTAGGCTGCTAACGTTTCATGCGAATATGAACGTTATTTAAATAATTTTAACACTCATATTCGCATGAAACGCTTGATCACATTCGCGTATAGGAATATGAAGTTGTTTGCTTAAGTATAAGGTTCATATTTGTACGAAACGCTTATTTTACTTAGCAAAGTCAAGTCTAAGTACGCCTTGAAGAACTCAACCATAGAGTTTTTACACACTGCATCCAATCCATAACCGAGATTCGAGTTGGGAATGTTCTAAATTGTTAATTTGTCGTTCTTAAGGTCAGATCAAGTGCGTAACCCCTCATAAAAACAGTGCACGACAACTTTTGACCGTCATATTCGGGTGCAGTGCGCAAACGCTCTTACGCAGATAATTTGTCCGTAACAAAAACTCGGATTAAAAAAACGCACATGCTTTTGCGAGCATGTAACCTAAGCCTTTTAATATTAAAAAGGATTGAATTTGAGTTAGCAAATTCAATCCTTTATATTTATATTTATTTAATTACTAATTACTTCCAACTATTATTCTATCTTAGTTGTTAACTGAACATACATTCCTTACTGACTCACATATCGATCTTTGTAAATAATTATAAATAATGTTATTTGTGTATTTTATTTGTTTAATAATTATATCAAAGTGGGATTTCATGTCTTAAACAAGCCATGTGCTTTGTTTTGTTAGGTCATTTTGTGGTTTTATTGAAAACATCTGATTTTGCCGCTGTTTATGCAGCAGACATGCTGCGGAGGAGTAACATTTTGATCCAACGCAATATTTTTATTTGCTGTTTGGTCATTGCCAACAGAGAGTCGCTTCCCTGCATACTGAAAGCCTAGCGAAGTCTCTGATCACAAACTTGCTGTCAATTACGTCACGTTTACTGCTGTTATGTAACAAAATAACGATCAAAAGCCAAAAGGTTGACCATGACACTTGTTATGAAAGCAGATCCAATTGAATAGGCTTTCTGTTAACAGAGCGGATTTTCTCGGTTTTTTTTTTAAGAATGCTCGTATCCTAATCTGCCTCAATCTGTCAAAAATACCTCTAATTTCCATAATTTTTTTGACGTTTGATGGTCGCCGATTGTCTGCGACTAGATTTTGAACGTTTTAATTACGGGAAGTGGCCATTCGGTGTTTGTTTCTTTATTTTGAAAGATGTGTATTAATACGTTTTGTAAATTTGTAGGTGCGGACTCGTTATGTGGCCGTTTGACTGAGAAGATAAACTCCAATCATAACCACAAGTTGATACTCGCTCACATGCCGCTGCTGATGGTCTGTCTTGAAGTAAGTAACACATCTTGCATAATTGACTTACGAAAATTGCCCTTAATGCTACGCCATAAAGTCTAACTGTACATCTAAACTTAATATTAAAAAGATAAAAGTTTTGATTTGTTTATATGTTAGTCGCTTACGCTTTCACGCTAAAACGGCGGAACGGATTTGAATGAAATTTAGCACATAGGTAGACTATGACCTGAAGAAGGACATTGCCTACTTTTCATCCTCACACAAAATCGCGTGAAAACAGCTAGTATAAAATGAATCCCTTTTTTTTCCGATTTTTTTTTTACCATAAAGTGAACGAACGGAATAATTTGAGGGATAGACAGCGTAATCCCGCGTAATTTTGTAAGGCTCGGGCCTTGTCAGTAAGCGTAAACTTCACGGCGTGTTTTAAACTACAGTGAGCGTTTTAAATAGACCACATCAGTACTTTTCCATAAGAACCATCTCGAGGTGGCGTAAGACACTGTATGCGACCAATGACGTTTACAAAAGACCTCAACCTTACGAGGTGTGACGTTGTATTGAAACCGAATGTCCCAAAATTACGCCATACTATTGTTTATCAGCTTTAAACGTTATAACAATAAAGTACATTTCCCCAGGGACTCGGCAAACTAGCGACGAAGTTCCCTACGATAGCGAACACATCGATCTACTGCCTGCGCGACTTCTTGGTGACTCCGTCGCCCATACTCTTCAAACTGCACAAGCTGGAGCTAGAGAAGACCGGTAAAGAACATATGAAAGTTACGCGTGAGTCTAATGATCATCATCATATCACCTTTGTATCTGTATTACACAAAGGTCGACTGGCAGAAAATGCTTTGTGTTATAAACACTCGATTTCTGGAATTAATATCAGCACATAACGAACAAATTGTCAAAAGTTTTAATTGCTGTGATTCCGCCACAGTAAGTACTACATGCTGTGTGATTATAAGTCCTAGTGCCCATGGTCACTTTTTTTTCCGCCGTGATTTTTATCGTGCATTGAATTTTCAACTCTCGGTGTTGAGCCGAGCATTGAGAATCCAACAAAGTGCGTCCCAGCGCATCAATAAAATAGATTTTCAACTCTCGACGCTAATTGCGTTGAAAATCCAGTGCCCGATAAAAAAACTGCCCCTGGAAAGGTCGTCTGTGGGTAAGAGGACTAAGGTACCACGCGAAATTCAAGTAAGTGTTAGACAAGGACAGCACAATCGTAGAATTGACGTCACGACTATGTAACTTCATACTAGAGCCATACATTAATATATATATAATAATTTATCATTTATTTTCTCTTCACAAGCTGACTTAAAGTTAATGCGTACAACAAATGTTTCAGCTGTATTCCACCTTTGTGAGAGACTGGTGCCTGAACTTTGAAAGCGTGTAGCTTCTTCATATTTACATCGATTAAACAGTTTTTTTCTAGTATCTCATTTTTACTTTGCCTTCTTTGAAATAAACTTATAGTAAAAATGTTCTAAAAAAACAGAACATTTTTTAATATTTTTCATCATGCCTATTACAGAACAGCAGATTATTATTTACAGAATGTAAATACATTTTTGTTACGGTCGCGAATAATACTTTTGATTAATATAAAACCTAATGTTGACTTGCAAATTGCAAAACACGTAAGACAATTTCGAATTTCGCGGGCTATCCTGCACGCTTAGAATGACCAACTTTTGTCGACGGGAGAATAGACAAAATTACAGTTTTCTTTTATTCTGCTATAGGGTCTCAGCTCGAAAAAATATCATAAGTCTTGAAAAGAAATCATAGATGGCAGCATAGGTAACCCTTACGAAATTAACAATCATTACAAAGCGATAAACGGCAGTGTTTTCGCTGAAGTAAGATAAGTAAAAATCAAAACTTCCTTGTTTAATGCTAATTTATTTATTTACACTCATAATGCACGTATGTTCAAGAAAAAAACATTTATGAAGCCTTTAACTTCGAACCCATTTAAAGACAAAAGCAGCCATCTGTTAATAGTTTTGTTTAGAGTCCTTTGCAGTAGATGGCGTTTTACTCAATTTGTCCTGTCGTCACAGTAACCACTTTATCGTTACTAATTTAAATCAAACAACTTTTATTTATCTATTACTTAACATAGAAATATAAAAGAAATCTATTTACATGTTTTTCTGAACCAGAACTATAAAACTTTATGTAAAAAGGATTGCACGAAACATTTTAAAAGTAGGTAGAATCCTAGATGGCGTTGTAAAACTAGTCTCTGGCAATAATCATCCATCAGCCATCTGTTGAAAATTTTAACAAATTAAAGGTGAGACTTAGAGATAAGAGGTGCCATTTCGTTGTATGGGATCGGGTATCTGTACGTAGTATTATATTATCTGTGATTCAGCTGACATTTTGTCTATTCTTCCGTCGACAAAACTCGTTTCTATCGTGGTCAGGCTACGAGTGCTGCTTTCGCCTTAAAATATCACCATCATCTGCCTAAAGTGTGTCGTTTCGTCTTGTTCATAAATATAATTATACCATATTCTATGTCAGCCAACCCTTCTGTCGGTAATTATAGAGACAGTTTTTTTTTTGTAAAATCTATTTATTAAATTAAGTTTTTTATGGATCGTGTGTGGATTGCAATAAAGATTTTTTAATTATAATTACTGCTTCAAAAGCATGATGAATGTTGTTTACGTTTTGAAGCCATTAAAGTCTTATGGCCAATAATTCAACTTTGCTATCACGTTTCAAATATTCTGTCTTCTTTATTCGACAATGAAAACGCAAATGGGCAGAAAAACTGTACTTACTACAATTTCAGAATCTCAAATATTCATCAAGTTTTGGAATAACAAACTCAATGTCATAACAGAAAAGTTCAAAATCCATTGTACCAGATATTTTGTTAAGGATACTTTTATTGCATATTGTTACTCAAAAATCTGCTAAGATTACATAACTGTAAAGTAGATAACGGAATAAGTGGCAATTGAATGTAAATTGTCTAAGATTCTTAATTCTAGTTTAGGAATGGTCGCGAATCGTCCATGGATCCGAGCAACCCAGAACAAATCGTTGAAGAAATCTATAGTAGAGGCCTATGTCCAGCAGGTGGAGGTGATACGGCTGACATGACAATTTATTCGCCTCATTTAACTCAGCCAATACTCTTACAGTCCAAGGCAAAGAGCTCCAAGGCCTCACAGAGAGCGGAGTGCCAGTAAAATCGACGCCGTTCGAGAAACTTCGAGACGCCGCCATTGAAAACTTATGTGTGGCGCTGGAAGCGGCTTTGACAGTGGACCTGCACTGCGTGCCTGCGCTCGTGGGTTCTGTTAGCAACCGGCTGTTTACTGCCGAGACGAGTGACAGGTGACTATTTAGAACTAAAATAATCTGCGTTCGCGTTTTAATTTCCTAACATGTAAACCAGTATGAGTTTTGAGAAAAACGACTTTAACACGCAGACATAAAGTTCAGTTTGTGTTTTCAATAGTACTAGTAATTCTTAAATCAACTTAATTTACACTTGCAAATATATTATTATTATTCAATTAATATTATTTCCACTTAAACGCCTATTAACTTTTAATAGGCGTTTAAGTGGAAATAATATTAATTGGGAATCAAATAAGGACTTATAATATAGACTAGCTACAGGGAGCTATGTGTGGCGTTAACAGTGGACTCGTACTGCGTGCGTGCGCTCGTGGGGTTCGCTTACTAGCTTAAACAGCCGATTACTATCGGCTGTTTACTGTCGAGACGAGTGACAGGTGAGAATTAAGGGACTAACACCAATATTTTAAGTCAAAACGTAATGATTAACCACTTATGTGGTTTGACATTCATAGTTGTAATTTTACTCCTCATCTCGAAACAGTTTCCTCAGTCGAGATTTTGAGTTGAGGAACCAACTGTCAATATGATGTACGTCGGCCATCTGCCTTTAAGCTTCTTTGACTTCAAGAAAGCTTCAAGGTAGATGGCCGACGTAGACCGACGTAGTGTTTAGGTTAAAAGTTCCAAGGTACAAGGAACTTTTAACAAAAACACTCGTATTTTGTCCGATTTTCTTTAGCTCTTCTGAATAAGTTTATTGAAAATTTACGTATTTACAACGTATCACCTCCACTCACACTCATTCGTCCTCATAATTTCCTTGTTCTGACGACTGTGACTGCCTCGTTGGTCGCAAGAGCTACTACTGAGCACGAGGTCTTGGGTTCGATTCCCAGGTCGGGCAAAGTGTTATTGGGTTTTTCTATACAGAATTTCTCAGAAGCAGCACGGAGTCTAGATTTGTGCCCGGTTGATGGCAATAGTCTCGCCCCGATTACATGGGACTTAGCATAACTGGCGAAATGGCCGTACTATAGGTGCACCTCTGCCTAACCCTTCGGGGATAACGGGCGTGATGTTATGATGTTTTATGTTATAAATACCGATTTTAAGTGTCTTCCAAGGCAAGCCTTTTGGTCTCCTCGACGGAGTAGTGAGTTCGAGCAGCTTTCGAGGTTATGAATTAGAAGGGTGTTAAGGCCATATCTTGATCTGTTTACGAGTATAAACATCATACATCAATCAAGACAAATGATCAAAATGAGTGAAGTATTTAATTAGCAACAAACTCTCTCCAGCAAGTTAAGTGAAATAAGGTAGGCCCATCTTCTGAAGACATCTCAACCGTGCTATCATAACATAACATAACATCACGCCTTGTTTTCCCCGAAGGGTTGGGCAGAGGTGTACCTATAGAACACCCACATTTCGCCAGTTATGTTTAAGTACCATATGTAATAGGGGGCGAGCCTATTGCCATATACCGTGCTATCGTCACAAAAATTTCTGTCGGTTGGTTTTAGCAAAGTCAGCAAGCTAATTGGAGTCAATCTTATCAATCAAATTAAAACAAACAACAAATCTATTGTTCTAGTGAATCGTCCCTCATCAGTACCAATATAGTAATAATGTTGGGCCACGTCGCTGTCGCTCTCAAAGACACACCGAAAACGACGGATACAATTCTTCAGTTCTTTCAACAAAGGTGAGTCATATGATTGTTACTTCTAAACGTTAACTGTTGAATGTTTTTGGAATTGTCTATGTAATTTTAATTATCCGATCGTCCGTCTGTCACAATCACAACATTCTATTCACTATTCATCAGAAACTGAATCATTTTTAAGGATATTGCTAATTCATTGCTTCATATATAATGTTCGAAAAATTCGTCTGCTCACCAATGTACATATCGCAATGAATGTTGTTGAACTGTCGATTGTTGAGTTTGAGATCCTGTGTCTTAGATTATTGGGTCGGGTACTGTGGTTTGGGGTTGTCTACGGAATTAAAAAAAAATTTGGAAGTGCCCGTATAGCTCCGTGGGCACTTCCACTTTTGTTTTCTATTCCGTGGGGTTTTTCATTAAAAATGTTCTGCATCCCGGAGCCTGGTTTATACACCGTTACTTACAACAAGCTTCTATAAAAAAACCCTAGAAGTAATAACATATATGGCGAAATATGCTAATGCTTTATGTCTTACATACAAACATACATAAAATCACGCCTTCTTCCCATGGAGGAAGGCAGAAACACATAACGCCACCTGCTACGATCCTTACATACTCCTTCCGCCTCGTTTACGTTCATACATCTGGTCATATACACGCGCTGGTTGCGAGTACTACGCACCTGACCTTTCTGAAGAACATCACAAATAAGGTCACTATATTTACGCCTTTCAACTTTGGAAAATACAGTCGTTTTGTTTTAATTTAATTACAGGTTATGCCGCGCTCCCTCATCATTAGACACCCTGATAGTGGACCAGCTGGGCTGCATGGCCCTCGCCAGCCCCGAGGGCCCGGCACACGACGAGATCATGAGGATGTTCACCGTCATCACTGTGGAGGCCGCGAGCGCAGCCTATCATCACACTGATGATAAGAAGCAGTATAGGTAGGTAGATAGGCCTGCTAAAGTGGATCTATTTATTAAAACCCGACTACAAAAAAATCACGCTCTAAAAAGTAAGAAACAAGACAATATTTCAGACAAAAAATAATGGTCAAGGTAAAGCCCTGGTCTATACCCAACGGACAATCATGGCGCAAAGTCAAAGCATTTATTTCTAATAGGCAAATAAAAGGCACTTTTGAACGTCAACATTTACATTCAAATATAATTGATTCTAGTGGCCCCTGCGACAGGAAACTCCACCGTTACTCTTTTAAAATGTTTTACAATATTTTGTATACATTAATTATATTTTTATATTTGAAGACGCTGCACCAAGAATAAAATTACTTTACCACAATAGGTATAAATAATAAATAAAAAATCAATGACAGATAGATTAATTATGTGATGGATGCTCACATATTTACAAACATTGAAATGTATCCGATTTTCGTTACATATTAACAAGGAATAAGTCAGTGTGTGAGTTAATCACAGAATGTAAATCAATGTCGTATAAATACCAAATTATAACATTAAATTAGCAACCAGATTGATTTTGTCTAGACTTTTCCAAAAATACCTTATTTGTCAAATTATGATAAGTAATTTAGAAGTTATGAACAGATACATAAATTTAGGTTAAAATCCCTTCTTTTTACTTAGCCGTAGTCGGGTGAAAATGTGGCCATTGTTGGCCCCGATCTCGCTTGGCGATGAGGTCTTTTATAGAAGGGGTGCACTCAGCAGATTCTTCACTATAATTTTGAAGGTCAACGGATCACAGGTAGGAAATAGTAGGAAATACAGACGCAAGCAGGTAGTTCCACACTTGGTTGTTTTACCGAATTCAAAAAAGGAGGAGCTTTATTCGACGATTCACACAGAAGCAGTACTGCGGGGTAATTGCGTAATACACTAACCTGGAATCGCTTTCATGTTGACAGTTTAACAACATTCATTGCGGTATTTATGTTGTTGTCCAGACAAATTTTTCGAACATATAAAGCGTTGGATTAGCCCTTCAAAATGATTCAGATTGTGATTGATAGTTTGTTACGCAAATAGGGTGCTGGTCAGTACTACAACCATACCTATTCAGCCGCCAAGCATCGGCGTTGTGTCTTCCACATATGGTCTGACCAAGATAATGTCTCTGGACCTTAAAATTGACTGTGACCTCTGAATTTGTTTCGGTGTTTCTTTTCATAGTCTTTCTTTTTGGTAGTACTCTCAAATACATTGCAAACTATAGTTTTGCATAATTAGGAAGCATTTTTTTCCATTTTGTAAATGTGAGTTCTATGAATCCGTTTATTAGGTTATTATGTTGACTTGAATGAGCGTGGCAGTTGCTCATCATGTTCACTTAAATGTCTCTCTGATGGTGGCGCGTGTGTTGGATTATTGGATTCCCTACAGAATGGTTGAGATGGATGGTGCTGATCCACGCGTCATGTTCGTGAACGAGCGCCGTCGGTTGAAATTGGTCATCTCTTAACAGCCAGGGCTAATTTTTTTAACTTGATTTTGAATTGTTTCTTCATTTTAATTTTTTACATTGTTCTCGCATAGGAGCAACAATAATGTTGTACCCAGGGTTTTGTAACATCTCGATTTAAAAGTGTCCTTGGAGTTTCTTCTCCATAGAGATCTACGGAATTGGCAACTAGCTTCTACTTTCTGACTAACTGACCGACTCTTTGACAATTCAAAAGTGCCTGTAAATGGTTTAATTGAAATAAATGCTTTGAGTTTGAGTATTCGGGTTGGAAACAGCAACCATATCTGTAATAGTAATAAATTTTATTATTCTGACGTCTTAAAAAAAACAATTTACAGAAGTAACGGTCAACGGCCTTATCCTTCGGGGAATACAGGCATTAATTTGTATGATATTTTTCCATTAATTTTATCACAGGCACGTGTCGGGCGCAGTACTCAACGCACTCGCCAACATAGCAGCCAACGTCCGCGGCACGACGGCCCGGCTCGAGCTATTGACTCGCTTGCTTGAGCTATTCGTGCAGCTCGGGCTAGGCGGCGAACGAGCCACTGATCGCTCGCCTGCGCCCGTGTTGAAGGCTTCAGGCAGTGCGGGCAATTTGGGTGTACTTATACCTGTAATAGCGGTGAGTTCTGTTGTTTCTTAGTATATTTTCAGTTATATACACTGATTGCTATTGCCGAAACACCTTTTTTTTATAACAATACTACGTACTTTAAAATATTGAAGCGGTCGCACTGTGCGGCCAAAAGTCAAAAAAAAAAGTTTCTAGTATGGGGTTTTTCGTCGTTGGGTTGGCTAAAGGGCCCCCCTAGAGTTGGAAACCGTCTATAGTTATGCCCCTTTTGTCCAATCCCCCTCAAAATCTCAGTCGGAACGCGACCGTCGCGCGAGCGCTACGCTTCTGCACAAACGCGCCTTTGGTAAACGCTTTCTTCATACGCGTGTGAAATTGGTTAAAAGAAGAATATCGCAGTCAGACAAAATGGAATCTACAGGTGAAAGTAAGTAGAACGAATAAAAAAATAGCTTAAGTACTAATTGTTAAGTAAACAATTGTTATAAATAATAATGTAAGGGCTATTTTTCAATCTTTTATTTGAAAAATTCTCGGGGTTTTCGATCAAAAAGTTAAGGTATCCTGCAGTATCCTGCTTCGAAACTTATAGGAGATATAAATGAAAGTATAAACTATAAAATAAAATAAAATTTAGGTGCGGACTCCTGCGGTCTGAGTTTTTATGAACTTTTCTTTAAAAATAATGCAAAACAGTCAGTTTACAATATGACAACACCTGGAAAATGAAAGCAAATAAAAGTGTCAACATAAAATTTTTTAACAACCCAAGCGAATACGCGAAACTTAAAATGGAAGCAGTATACTGCATGTGAAAAATAAGGAGGGAGACAGAAGAGTAGAAGAGGAGAGCAGTCAGCAGGGACTATACGTGCCGATGCGATGCCGCGCGTTCGTGCTGCAGGGAGCACACTCAGAGAAAAATATCACAGTTTTGACTAAAGTTGCCAAGCCAAAATAGCTTTGGTCGCTCAAGTCATAACAGCTGTAATTTCGAGCTATTCTAACCTAACACACAAGCAATACCTAGCATTCACGTTATTGCTTGTCTAACACAAAGCTAATATGGCTTGTGTCTACTTAGTTGATACAACTACACCTTACCTTACTATGTGACTGAAGCTAAAACAGGTATGGTTTATCGCCGATACAGCTATATTTTTCTCTGAGTGCAGCAGAAGCGTAGGGATCTATTCAAGCTGTTCTATATGTATATCTATGGGAAAAATCTTTTGTGAGCATCGGGCGAACACTGCTTTAGTGTTGGTCCTTTGCTGAAGCTGGTATGGAGTCATGTGTGTGTGTTTGCACGCGCGAGACGCAAGCATTGGGGTGTGAGTAACCGTATGAACATTTCATAAGTCTTTTTGACATAATTTTTATAATCAACAATAATTTATCAAACACAACTCCGATTCTTCATGGTGACTATTGATAAAAAAAATTTTTCTTCTATTGTGAATTTTGTCAAAGTATTGTATTTTATTGTAATTTTCTGTAAATTGAGAATAAAGTATGCAAAATGATATTAAAAAATTGCTTTTAATTATTCGTTATTATTTTCCATTTTAATCGAATTTTGTCGCATAGCATAGCGCCATATTGGATCCGCCATTTTGAATTTGATAATTCTGATAACAGATTCGTAATCAGCGACCCCAAAAACCCCCCTATACCGATTTTGAGAGCATTTCGTTCATTATTCGAGTTTTTTTGGTATGGCCAACCGCCATATTGGATCCGCCATTTTGAATTTGTTAGTTCTGATAACAGATTCGTAATCAGCGACCCCAAAAACCCCTCTATACCGATTTTGATAGCATTTCCTTTATTATTCGACTTTTGGCCGCACAGTTCGGCCTTCGGCCTCACTGTGGGTCGTGTCGGTCCATAAAATCACAATCACACAAATCTATCCAGTCACTCTCAAAATGCCAACTCATACAAAATAATGATTTCGAAAAGATTAAGGCTGAGTTCTGTACACGTTACTTCGTTCGTACCATGGGGTCTCAACTCGAAAAAATTATAATTTGTCTAGAAAAAAAATCATAGATGGCAGCATAGGTAACCATTATGAAATTAACAATCATTAAAAAGCGATATAGGGCAGAATTTTGGCTGAAATATGATTGGTATAATTCAAAACTTCCTTGTAAGTGTTGTTGTATCTATTTCCAATCATAATGCACGTATTTAAAAAATATAATAAAAATAAAGCCTTTATCTTCAATGCGAACCGTTTTAATGATAAAAGTAGCCATCTGTTAATCATTTTGTTTAGAGCTTTTTACAATAGATGGCCTTTTACTCAATTGGTCAACAATTTCTGGCTGCATGGCTCTTAAGTTTCTAAAATTTTGTTACTTATTTAAACACCTACTTTTTTTTAATTATGTTTTTTTACATAGAAAGATAAAATAAATCTAATAACATGTTAATCTGAACCAGGAACTATAAAACTCTATAAAAAAAGGATTGCACGAAACGTTTTAAAAGTAGGTCGACTCCTAGATGGCGTTGTCAAACTACAGTCTCTGGCAATTAGTGAGTCGCTGATGCTGCCATCTGTTGAAAAATTGGACGACGAAAAATTGCCAGCTCAATTGCCAGACTTAGGAAGGTTTCATTTCTTTGTATGGGATTGGGTATCTGTACGTAGTATTATATAATATGTGGTTCGTACTTTGGCTAAGCGCATGGACGAACAAAAAAGTAGGACGGAGCTCCACTAAAACAGTACTGAGTCCGTTTATGTGTGAGTGTTGCCCGTTTGCACGTGTAATGGATGACCAACGTGTGAATGTGTGCGTGCAGCAAGCTGGCCGACTTGAGTGACAGAGTTTTTTGACAGCGAGAATCTGTCCGACTTGTTTTGTTCGTCCATTGCTAAACGTTATTCCTGTCAAACTAAAAAAAAAAAAATTTTTTCATTGACTTAGAAACACGTGCATAAAAAAAAGATAAGTAACTGGAATTATGATACTAAGGGCTAACTTTACCAAAGTCATCTTTAATCCGAGGAATGAAACTGACGTCTGACAGTTTTAGTACGGAAAAACTGTCAAAAATTCTAAATTTATTCTCAGGATAAGACTTACTTTAGGTATAAAGGTTTGATGGAATTTGCCCTTAGTTACAGCAAAAAGATTTTGTACAAAAACTCTTACAAAAATAAAATCATTTAAAACTGCTAAGTAACGTTTATAGATATCGGCCTGAGTCATTGTTAGGTCAGTAGGCTCTAGCAGAATTTTCCGCTTGCAATCGAGTGTTACCGTGGAAAGCTAACTTCAGTAAAGTTTAGACTGAGAACAGACAGTTTGTATTTTTCAATAGATATATTTAATTTAGGCCCATTTCGTGAATACTATTGGTTAATTCTCATCACTTTTCTAGATTCACTTTTAATTTTTTCTTCTTCATAGGATATGTATCAGTTAAAAAAAAAGTAAGTTAGTAGTCTAATTTCCTACGATGTGTATGGGAAAAGCTGTTCGCGATTTCTTACTTATCTAGTACTCAAAAACCTCAGTTGGTGACATTGATGTTTTTGATTCTTATAAGAAACACGTTTTTGTAAAAATTGCTATTTTGTTTCGAAATCTGTGAATGCCAACCTGAAGTTCTCAAAAAGTTATGTATAGTCTCTTAAGACCCTGTCTAACATGGCGTACAAATCTTCTACAGGTCCTAGTCAAAAGATTACCGCCAATCAGGAACCCGAAGCCGCGTCTCCACAAGCTGTTCAAAGACTTCTGGCTATACTGCGTGGTTATGGGATTCACAGCGGCTGAATCAGGTACTTACTTATCCTTTTGTTTTATTATAATTAAGGTTTAAACTTTGATACTTTACTTATTCAAACTTTTTTGACCTAACCACGAATTAAAATTATGCTAAGAAAAACTTACTAATGATTGTGGTGCGCGGGCGCAGATTGATACCCAAAATAAATTTCATAAATGATATATCTTCTTCTACCACTTAATGATTAACTCATTTGTCTTATGTAAATTAGACAAATTGTGATTTTGGGTTGTAGGCATAATAATCTAAACTCATCACAATAACGTTTAATAAATATCTAGCCATCACTTGGTTTTCACATTATATCACTAGAGAGCAGTGATGGCCCAGAGGTAACGGCCGCTACATACGAGTTGTAGATCGTAGGTTCAAACCTAGACAGGAGCTTTACTTTGTGTAAATTATTTCATCACCACTGCTCTCAAAACGGTGAAGGTAAACTTCGTGAGGAAACCGGCATGTTCTAGAACCAAAAATTCGAAGACATGTGACATCTACCAAACCGAACTGGGCCCGCGTGGGGGATTACGGCCCAATCCCTCTGACAGAGAGGAGGCCTGTGTCCCAACAGTGGGAACAGGATAGGCTGATTGTGTTATGCAGTTGGTTTTAAAGAAAAACTACGTGTTGTTTTAAGACAATATTGCAAAACAAAAAAAAACTTAAAACATAGTGATGGCAGATTCTTGATGACGAAAGCTCCTAATAAATATTGATCAATTTAAAAAATACTGATGCTGATCTTCACTTGTTTAGACATGACGAAATACCACTGATGCTGTGATTAATATAAGAAAAGTATAATTAAAAAATGGCCACAAACTGAGCCAAAACCATAACCATTAGTTTGCATGGTCAAAAACACTCTTTGGATGCAAAAATATCCGCATCCGCGCAACTAATCCAACATAATATTTCAACTAAAAAAAATAGCAAATATAGCACTATTCTATCTATTCTCTATCAAATTGTACATAATGTTATAACATGTGATGTTACAATAGATGTATTTATTTAAACGTCTTATCTCTTCTTCTCTGGCGACGCCTGTAGCAATGCGAAAGCGTGAGTAACCATGCTTTTAGAAGTATGTAGATGTATGTTGTATGGTTTTCAATAGGTACTTGGGTTTTGTGTGGTGCTGTGTTTACCGGTATGTGTAGTAAATAAAATGTTCTAAAAGTGGTGTCTTATTTTGGGAATCTCCCAATAGTGATGATGACTAATCTTGAAAATGTTCAAACAAATAATGCAATTTCAAAGGTATATTAAAATGCGATTCTCCAAAAAAAACTGTCTCTTTCATCGTTTTTGTAGGGGATTATACCTGTACTGTACTTGTGGCCAGGTACGAACAACGTATGCAGATACATTGTCGTGACGTTACTTTTACGATAGTTCTGCCTTTGTCTAACAGTTCGTTTATGTCTTGGCATATTTTTTAGCTTTTATACTTTTTATAGTATTGTTTGCACTATTTGGAAACCAATAGCGTCTCGAATTAAAAATATAAATAATAAGTCATCAAACAGGGATGCTGTTTGGCGAAATGTGGGCGTAACAATTACACTGGGTGTATTATTAAGATGGGACTTCAGCCAATCTATTCTGTAAAAATCTCACCGTGACGACTTGCTCGGAGTGAGCTGTTAGTGTCATTGCGTCTTGGTCAATCCCTAGCATCAGTGGTCCTGACAGCTCACTTCAAGTTGACTTCACCCTAAGATTTCACGGTGAGATGGTTACAGAATAGCGCTACAGGACTTATGTACACTACGATAAACAGGGTTAAGTGGTCAAAGGAATAACGAACTCGTTCTTTGAAAAACTCCTAATTTAACTGGGTTTCGAACACATAATTTAAAAAAAAAACGGTATTGCCTTAAGCGATAGTGGTGCTGATAGTGATCATTATAAAATACAATGGTATTTATTAAGTGTAAAATTCAATTTCACAATAGTTGGTAAGCACGTAGTCCACATTCTCGGTGAATATAGCACCACCAACATTTACAGTATTACGAAGCTCGATCAATCGTTTGATCAAATATTTGTACAAAAGTTTGTAGTGTGTATTTCTTTTTGTTTTAAAACGAGTGTGCTTCTAGGCTAAATTAGAAGGCATTGTTAGACGAAATTTATTTTTGTAGGTAATTATAGATGAGGCTTTAAGTGAGAAGTGATTTTTGTTTCGGCATTATTATCATTATTGTAATAATCTGTGTGGAAAAGTTTTCATTTCATGGATATCCTTTTGAGTCAACTTTAAACATCCTTTTTCATTGGTTCCAATCTGAGTGAGAATCTGCATCCATTAATTGTCATGTTTGTACATTAAATGCATTTGACTTGTGATGGAAAATGCGATGTCAATAATATAATCATTTCAAATGAAATGAACTTAACCCTGACAAATAAACTTCTATAAAAAACAGTCATAAAACAACCTTAACATCCACAGGCTTGTGGCCACAAGAATGGTACGCCGGAGTAAAAGAGATAGCAGTAAAATCTCCTTTCCTTGTCTCTCAAACTTCATTGCGTTCCGAAATGCGTGAACTACAATATACATCCGCTGTCCGCAACGATTCGGTATCGATTAACGAACTTCAAGAGTTGAAGACTCAAATATCGAATTTGTTGGACCATCCGCCGGAAGTGACGGTGTTGGTTAATAAACTGACGTTTGCGCCGTGTATGTATTTGCTGAGTGTGTATTGGCTGGAGACTTTGAGGTGAGTTGAATGCATTAATTTTTTAACGAGTCCAACCAGTTTTATCTAGGGGTTGTTGCGTTACCCAGTAACTGCGTTTTGAAGGTCAGATGGGCAGTTGTTCCTGGTAAAATAATGATATTCAGCAGGATCAAGTTATACTATAAGCAAACCTCGACATAGTTGAGAAAGATTAGGCAATTAATTAAATTTTTCTCTGTCTTTTTGGGATTTGCTGCTTGACTAACTAGCTCCCTGAATTGAATACTCTCACGACAAAACTATATGACAGTGTTTAACAAAAAAGATTCGGGCAATTTGACGGTTTTGTGGGGCAAAGTTTTAAGTAAGACTGCTGTAAATCCTACTAATATTATAAACGCGAAAGTTTGTGAGTATGCATGGATGTTTGTTACTCTTTCACGCAAAAACTACTTAACGGATTTGGATGAATTTTGGCGCACAGATAGTTTATAACCTGGATTAACACAGAGTACGCCCGATACTCCCACGGGATCAAGATTTATGCGGGTGAAACCGCGGGGAGCAGCTAGTTTATTATAAATAAAGAAATAAAACCTCTTCTAAATCTGCAATGTTTTCAAACCGATGTTCAAACTTAATAACCATGTCGACATTTCAGAGTAAGCAACTCTCCAGAACCAAGCTTACAGCCTATCATAGAGTATTTGAGTGATTCTGCATTACAAAAAGACAAGACCGGTATGTGGCTTTGCGTCGCCAGGTATGTACAACCTTCGTATAAGTATATATTTGTCCGTTCTCTCTTCATTATGATCACGCTCACTCACACATCGCAGAGGACATCAAAACACATATATTTCGTAATAATATATATATATATATATATACATATATATTATAAACACATATATATATATGTGTTTATATTTAAACTGGATGATTTTTTAGACAGCCTTGAAAAGCCTTTTTTTTTCAGAAATTGGTCTAGCAATTAATACCACACTTTTATAGTAAACTTTTCATTCAATAACAATAAAAACATTTTGATAAGAATGAATGAACCGAAAAAAAAAAAAACGAAATTTATGCGCACGAGCCGCGCGCGCTCCTTCTCTCTAATTTCTGTACTTTAGGTCACCTGCGGTTAGTCACGGCGTGACGTCCCGTTGTTTTAGTTGATAGTACTTCAAATGTGTAGTATTTACTCGTATTGCTAGATAAATTCGTTTGTTTATTATTTAAAAATAATAAAATAGAAAAAAACTATGTTAGCTTCTACTCCGTTCACATATTCTACCAATTTTTTTTAAAATTGGGTATAATATGTGAACGAGAGAGGTAAAAATGTCATCCAGTATAAGTGTTTTGATGTCCTCAGTTCCCAATTGATAACACGGCTTGATACCAAGATGGAGATTATACACACCGAAAATACTGTCTGCTATGAAACTTAACCAACTCATGAACTGCAATTTGCCTCTTTGTAATCCACCAAAACAACTTTGCGTTTTTAGATAAACTAAATGCTTTCACATTTCTAGTGTCGGCGACAAAGTATTCCAGAAGTTTCTAGACGTAATGTCAGGTAAAGTAAAGGACGAATCCCGTGAAAGAGAACTAGAAGGCCATGCTCAGTTCCTATTGGTCAACTTCAACCATATACATAAGCAAATAAGGAGGGTAGCTGATAAGTGGCTCGCCGGATTGGTTGATAGATTCCCACATTTGTTGTGGAATTGTCGGGTGAGTAAAATATTTGAGATTTCTTTGTAAGTTGTTTCAAACATTTTAAACGAGTAAAAGTAACAAAACGTGCGCCGTGCCACAAACGATTTTCAATCAGGATTTTACTGTTTTTCCATGATAAAAGTTGTACGAATGAAGAACAGATTTCATGGTTTTACACTTTTAAAACGACTTTCTTTTGATCCATTATATTGGTACTCTGGGGGTCTGCTGATATCCTTAGCCATCCCTCACTGTCAAGGATCGCTACTCCTCTTCATCTAAACATATTATAAATTCATGTCGTTTAAAAAAAATAAAAGAACATTTATTTGCGGTAAACATGACGCAAAAAAAACAAACACTCAAAAAAATAAAAGGTTGGGGGAAACATGCGTCACATCCACGCAAAACGGTTATCGCTAAGCATAATGCTGCTACCCTATGCAAGACAGAGCCCCAGCGCACTTTTCGTATGTCTGTGTGACCGTGTTGGTCTTCTAAACAGACTTTGATGCGATTTTCACCATCATTTAGAGAATTTATTCCAGAAGTTATATATGTATATGTTATCCTACTTATATAATAAATATGAATGTTTGTTCTCAATCACGATATACACATGCACGCTGTAAGTTTATAATTTGGATTAACACATATGATACTTTTTATCCCGGTACCTGGCTTAACGAGTTTTCGAAATTCACGTGGGCGAAACTGCGGCCAAGATAGTACTTACTTAAAATAATGAAATCTCGATGTTTTGTTAAGTCGTAAACTCGAGGTGCTAGTTATTTTGTAAATTGATATGTGGCTAGATGGACTGCCACATTATCTTCTAGTTGCTCTGATTGACCACCTCTTTGGGCTACGACATCATTATATTTTATCTTCTATTGATTTTTACATTATTATTCTCTTGCCCTTATCCAAACTTATTTAAGGCCGACGCAACATTTCGCATATTAGCACTAAACTTAACATCATTTTTAGGTCCTCTGGTCCATGCTAGACATATTGCAAGTCCTAAGCTTTAGCTTGGAACTAGACGCAAACCAAGAAACACCATTACTTAAAGTACCTGGGACTGACTTCACATTACAACTGCAGGATACTTTAGAAGGCAGAGAGGTATGGGATTATCAAACTTATATCTTTCTTCTTAAGGTTTCTTAACGTTCTTAAGGTAAAGTCACCGATTTAATGAAAAATAGTGGAATAGTAAGAAAAAAAACAACCCTAAGGCCCACTTGCTCCACAAATCATCATCGTTGCATTTAGCGTAAAAAATATTTAAGACATCGTTCTGTTCCTGTCAATCGTTTGAAGATAACAGACAATATGATGCTTTAAATATTCAAACGCTAGAAGCATTTAGTGATTTGTGTTGCAAGCTGACCTTACACCCTGACAATTAGGTTCAGTATTGATCGATTGATAAATGTTCGTATTGTTTTCAGTGCATTGTCAAAGATTTTGCGGATCGCTGTCATGGGATAGTTCAAGAGGCAATGAAATGGGCACCTCAATCTACACGATCTCATTTGCAAGAGTATTTAAATCAGGTATGCTTTTAGGTCTTCATTTTTTTAAAGTATGTCATCATAGTAACAGCCTAAAAATATTATATTTTAATTAGAACTTATATTTTATTTTATTTAGAACATGAACGGTCTCTTTTGAAAGCCAAAAAAACATAACACAGATTTGAGCATACTTTGCAATACAAAAATAAGAAAATATATTACTGTTTTCGTCGTCCTGCATAAATACAAGCCTTCATTGCCGTTTTCTCTCAAAACAGGTCCCTAACTCAACACTCTGGCATCACTGTGGCCTAGCCCTCGCGACTGGAGCCTTACTAGGAGCCGCCGGACTAAACAGAATGTCCGCTCCGTTACCGCGCAGTGCTTTGGACAAGCGGCCGCCTTGCGTCACGCAGGACTCGGCCGCTCTGCTAGCTGTAGTGTCACAACGCAGCAGATATGCTGGCGAGGTCAGTAGTTTAGTTTTTTTTTTTTCATTTAGTACCAAATTATTTACCGTAAACCAATCTTGGACCTGAAGAATAGAGTTATTCACTTCGTGCGTGCCATCTGCAAATATAACCATCTTCGGTTGATTTTGAAGTAAATGGGATAAATCATTAATTTAAACTAAAAAGAGAAATGGACCCAAAATCGGACCTTGAGGAACGCCCATTGCCATTTCAGACCCTGCTGAGATTATGCCCTTTACTTGATCTTTTACCTTTCTATCTTTCAGGCATGATCTTAGTAATAAAACAAGAGCTGTTTTCCTAATCCCATAGTGTTTTAGTTTCAGCAGAAGTGTCTCATGGTCTATGCAATCGAACACTTTAGAGAGGTCGCAAAATATTCCAATTCATCTTGTGCTTCTTCCCAGGCGTTAAAAATGTTCTTTATTAGGGTGACACCAGCGTTAATGGTACAACGCCCTTTAATGAAACCGTATTGTTGTTCATGTAAGATGTTTTTTTGTTAAAGTGACGTAACTTTTAAAACACCTTACTGAGAACCGGCAGAATTGACACAAGCCTATAATTGTTGGGTTCATTACTATCACCGGATTCGAACAAATAAACTATTTTACTGTTTCATGAGATCCGGAAATACTCCTTGGTCTACACTGGTGTTAAATCTGAAAGCTATGTGGGGCGCAATAGTTTCGATGATAGATCTACAGATATTTTTCAGACATTTCCCAGAGATCTTCTGTTGATTTAATTTTAAGATCTTTAAAAGCTTTTGGTTTGTATGCTGAAACTCAAACTCCAAAGGGCATACCTTTACATAATTTCTAAGTAAGGCAGACGAAAGCGCGATTAAGGAGTTTAAAGCTTCAGTAGTTTTAAAGGGTTTATTGCCATACCTATATCAATTCTGTTTTCCAAGCTTTGACTCTCGGTGTTGTTCCCAAAGTATGGAAATCTGCTTTTATTACACCCGTGTATAAGAAGGAGTCTAAAACCGAGATTACTAATTATAGGCCTATATCCAAGCTGTGCATTCTAGCTAAAATATTTAAGAGGATTGTCTACAACCAATTATATTCCGCCCTTGCTAGCTCGTTCAGTTCCTTTCAGCACGGATTTTTAAAAGGGCGGTCTACCACTTCTAACTTGATTTTATTTAATGATTTCATTACGGATGCTATGGATAATGGTAAGCAGGTCGATGTGGTTTACACAGATTATAGCAAAGCATTTGATCGGATCGACCACGATACCTTGATAAAGAAGCTAAGCTACATGGGCATCCGTGGGGACCTCCTGAGTTGGTTCTCTTCTTACATTGATAACAGGTCACAAGCAGTGGTACTTAATAATTATATTTCAAGTTGGGTAAACGTGCCCAGCGGAGTGCCTCAGGGTTCGTTGCTCGGTCCACTTTTGTTTGTAGTATATGTGAACGACATCGATCAGTGCCTCTATTCATCCAAACTTTTATGCTTTGGCGATGACATGAAAATCTTTGCCACTATTTCAACGCTCGAAGATAGACTAGCACTTCAGTCTGACTTGCATCGGGTTGAAGAGTAGTTGTCAGGTTAATAAACATGATCTCAACCCATCTAAGTGTTCGGTGATCACCTACACTAGGAAACGTGCAGTCCTAGCCACTACTTATACTTTGGCAGGCCAGATCTTGCCAAGGTGCAATATTATTCGTGACTTGGGCGTCCATCATGATAGTAAGTTAGTGTTTGATACACACATTGATGCAGTTGTCAAAAAAGCCTCTAAAATGCTTGGGTTCATATTACGTGTCTCTACGTGTTTTAGTGATGCAAAAACACTAAAAATATTGTATTGCACTTTTGTTAGAAGTCAGCTAGAGTATGCGTCTCAGACTTGGAATCCACGGTATCATAAATACATTGACCGCATTGAAAATATCCAAAGACGGTTCATAAAATATCTTTGCTTCCATCAAAAGATGTACCAGTCGACCTGTTATTTTGGACTCTGTAAGAGGTATCATTTACTACCACTGGTAGATCGTCGTAAAGCAAGCAGAAATTTTAATGAGATATGCAAGGAATTTGATTTTGATCCATTCACAGTTACCTTGAATTCGGCCAGAAGGTGCTTAAGTCAAAAAAAAAAAGTAGCGGTGGATTGTATTGTTTTGTTTTTGTTTTCATTATTTTCTCCTTTATTTCAGTAATTAAATTGTAAAACTAGTATTTAGCATTTAGATAGCTTCTTAATTTACATAAGGCGATGTGTTTTTTGTTTTTGTGCTCACGCCATAATGAACTATTATGTGTCTATACGTGAGGATTTGTAATTGGCTTCCTGGCGGCTATGGTCCCCTTTTTTTGTTTGTTTTTACTAGCTGTAAATCTTCCATGTACTATATATAAATAAATAAATAAAAGAAGTTTTCAAATTCATGACCTATTTCTACATCTGAGTTGATGGGGTCATCTCTAAATTAAATTCAGTGTTGCGCTGTTTTTTCCTACCTGTTTAATTATTTATTATTTGGTCGGTAGTTTTTATTTTATCAACAGCTAATTTGGTTTTCACCACACTACCTATTATTTGCAATTTTTACCCATCGATTTCCGAGGGTAAAAGCCTTTTTTGTTATCTAGAGTGTAAAAGTGTTTTAAAATTCGAAGGCTTCCGATTCAACATTTACTCGAAGTTTTAAATAAAACCAAAGAGTTAGGAACAAAAAAGTTTTTAAGACAAAAGTTAGAAACGTTCAAAACCTGTCAACCGAAAATACCTGGTTATTCAGAACCGAAAATATCCGCTTTTTAATTTATTTTTATTGCTAACACTATAAAATTATGTAATTTTTAATGTTAATTTGAATAGTTCTAATCGTAATATACAGTAAAAGGTAATAAAAGTAATGGTTAACTATACTTAGTGTATCGAAATAAATGAATAAAGTGTATGAAGCATTTGTTTTGAACGTACCTTCTCACTAAGAAATGACAAAAAAGACAAGGCTGTATGGCTCACTTCCTTTGCCTGCTTATATGAGCGAATTAAAAAACAACAGGCACTTGAAAGAAGCCTTTGAAAGAATCCCGTTGTGGCCTGCCTGTGTCCCGCGCTAACATTCAAAATATTTACAACAACAAGTTTTTACAAATTTCTCAAAATGAGTGAAAGCGATGAAAATTTGACTCCGTCAGAATTAGTTGAAGCGACGGAAAATGAAGAATTGTGTTACCTTCCTATTCTATACGTATTTTACTGGTTTTCTTTCTTTTGTGCAAGTTCCTCGTAGTGTGGTGAGAATTGTTGTGTTTCACTTATGGGTAAAAGTTTTTAGCGTTTCGTGATTTGAAACCTTCGCGACGCTCAGGGTTCTTCTTTTAAACCACTCGCTTCGCTTGTGGTTTAATTCTAGAACCCTTCGCTAGCTCAGGTTTCAATCGAAGCACTCACGGCAAAAGACACTTTTACCCACATGTAAAACAAATAACTATTTATTGTTGCTATATAAAAGCTTTAGCTATTTTGAACCCACTTTTAAAAGGGTAAAAATATTTTGAAACATACTGATGAAAGCTTGTACTATAAATATTATAATTTAGGTTTACGTCATAGAGTTCAAAAAGTTTAGTCCAATAAAAGTATTACCCGTTAAAAAGCCCTTTCATATGGTGTTCGTTGTTCCAACAGATCGCCGGCGCCGTAAGTGCGGAAGGCGGCGGGGAAGCCGCATTATGGCGAGTGGGGGCCCGTTTACACACCGCACTAAGGGATGCGTGCAGCAGTGGCAGCGAGACGTCGCACCGCGCCGCGCTGTGGCGGGCCACGGCGCTACTAGTACACGCGCGGCACCACTCCCCGCACGCCGCGCACTCGCACACCGCGCCCACTGCGCGGGGCCTGCTGCACTCTGTAGGTGAGTCAGTAGTAGACGTCGCACCGCGCCGCGCTGTGGCGGGCCACGGCGCTACTAGTACACGCGCGGCACCACTCCCCGCACGCCGCGCACTCGCACACCGCGCCCACTGCGCGGGGCCTGCTGCACTCTGTAGGTGAGTCAGTAGTAGACGTCGCACCGCGCCGCGCTGTGGCGGGCCACGGCGCTACTAGTACACGCGCGGCACCACTCCCCGCACGCCGCGCACTCGCACACCGCGCCCACTGCGCGGGGCCTGCTGCACTCTGTAGGTGAGTCAGTAGTAGACGTCGCACCGCGCCGCGCTGTGGCGGGCCACGGCGCTACTAGTACACGCGCGGCACCACTCCCCGCACGCCGCGCACTCGCACACCGCGCCCACTGCGCGGGGCCTGCTGCACTCTGTAGGTGAGTCAGTAGTAGACGTCGCACCGCGCCGCGCTGTGGCGGGCCACGGCGCTACTAGTACACGCGCGGCACCACTCCCCGCACGCCGCGCACTCGCACACCGCGCCCACTGCGCGCGGCCTGCTGCACTCTGTAGGTGAGTCAGTAGTAGACGTCGCACCGCGCCGTGCTGTGGCGTTTTTGGTTTCCATAGTCCTTGAAATGTTGCTATGCCTGTCTGCCTATGTGCCTTTCCGTCTGTCTCTCTCTGTCCGTCTGTCACAACCTCGTTAACCCTAGATTAAAAAAAAATACAGTACAGCCTTCATACAGTGGGTCAACTCGGCAGTTTTACAGTGCATTCGTGTAAAGTAGGCGGAGCTTATCTTCCGAGCTGCAATACCGTAGCTACGGAGCTACGGTAGCCTACTTTGGAAGCCCCGCCTACTTTGAGGAATATTAAGGGCTGTAATTTATTGTTTTGATGATGAATGAATCTGAAAATAGTTTATTGTAAATGACACAGGTTGGTCTACAAATCAAAGATGGCGCAGACTATGTTTTTTGAAAAAAATCTAAGATTAGCAGAGTACAATGTACAACTTCCTTCATATATTTATGGAAAGCGTCACTGGTCTTTCCTTTCTACCCGACTGCGTACCAGATGGAGGGTGCTGTTTTATACCTGTTATATTTCGATCATGGCATGCATCTGACGAAATAGATACCATCGCGGTTTTCGGTTTTATTTCAACGTTGGCAAGGCTTATTTTTCTTTCGAATCCTCCACAGCATGGTCACAAGTAGAGATCTTCACGGAGGACGCAGTGACCACAGCAGTGGAGTGCTGGCAATGGTTGACCACTTCCCGCCCAGACCTGGAGATCAGGCTCATGCAGGAAATATTCTCTGCATGGCAGAGTACCGTGGATCGGAAGATGGGGTTGTTCTCCAAGCAGTCGGATGAGATCAGTCCGTTGGCAGCTCATGAAGGTGAGTTATAATTTTATTGAAATAAGAGAAGATTTTAAGGATGTTTTCATAGCATTTCGTGCTTCAAATGCAACAGGGATTTGTAACGTTCTAAATCCTAAGTTCCATTCTGTAGAGGTCTAAAGTAGATCACCACATAATAAATGGTGAGAGAAATACGAAAATTTTCGTGTGCTTATACGTCTGAGTTGAGTTGAGTTGTAAATGTTATTTGTATAATAATGGTATGGAATTCTTATTTGTAAGTGTCGTTTATTTTTTAGAGTTAGTAGTTGTTGACTGCATTATTTCAGATTTTAAGAGAGCGTAACATCAGAATCTTTCATAACAGAATAAATACATAATAAAACACAATTAAGATACATAATTTCCACATTTAAATCTGTAATTTATAAGGTACACACTATTCTGTGGAGGTACATAATAAAGAGCATTCTATATATCGTAATTCGCGAGCCCATCTGACATCTGTCACAAATGTTATTTTTCTTTTTTAATTATATCGTTTTACTAGGTGCAAAATTAGAGCCACGGCCACCATTCGTGGCACCTCATGCGGTATGGGTTCGGTACTTGTGTGAGGTCGCCGAAACTGCAAAATACAATAGCTTAGAAAAGGTGGAGATGCTAGCCAGTTTGCTGCATAGGTACGTATTCATTGTATTGGAAATTGGACTTTATGATGAGGGTGATAAAGTATAAGTTTGTTAAAAAAAATCTTATGCATATTTTAGGTCTCTGCCGATAACTGTAGGAGACATACGAGACCACATTAACAGGCATGTTGAAGCCGTTGGGGTTCGATTCAGGTGAGTTTATTTACTGTCGTATTGACTACGCGACTTAATATGAAGCTTCGGCTAAGCGCGTCAAGTACGCGGAACGCGTGCACACTTGCACGACTCCAGTGGTCGCGTAGGTGTGCACTATAGATTAACACGAGCAGCGTCTGCCGCTCGACTGACACAGTCGCTTCGGTCGGACAGATTTTGCCGAAGGTCGGACGCGCGATATTCCACTCGACACATTATTTAGTATGCTGGGTAATTAGTTGAACGTAAAATAAAAACCATGGAAACCGTGATATTTTAAAGAGCGTTTTTATATTCTCGACATTCATAGTGCTTAGTAGTTTAGCCTTTTTTTACTTAGAACCAATGTTGATTTTAGGGTTCCGTACCCAAAGGGTGCAAACGGAACCCTATTAAAACCTCCACTGTCAGTCTGACCATGTCTGTCAACTCGCTGGGTTGTATCTCGATGAACCGCAATAGGTTGACAGTTGAAATTTTCAGTGAATATCAAAAAAAATAGTAAAAAATTAAAGCGGGTCTATATGAAACGTGTGTTTATCGGCGTTTTTTGCCTTAAGGTTCGGAACCCTTCGTGTGACTTAGCCTTACTCAAAATCTCCCTCTATCCTTTGTAGTAATTAAATTGATTTGTTATTTCATCTTGTCGATAAAAAGTTACCGTTAATCAGCCAGTCAGTATTAATAGTAAAGCTCAATGACATTCGTGTATTACTACAGATTAATCTTCTATACTCCACAGACTTCTGTCCTGCGGTCTATCTCTGCTCCAAGGCGACATACTCCCCCGTTCCATAGCCCGCAACATATTACGCGAACGTGTGTACGCCGCCTGTCTGGACTACTTCTGCCGCGGGCCCACGTGTCCTGCCAAGGGTTCCAACGCTCTGCGGGAAGATATCATATCGCTCATCAAGTTCTGGCAGCTCATGCACTCTGACAAGAAGTATTTGAAGAGCAGTGATATTGGAGGTAACTTATTATTATCTAGTGAAGATTAACGGCGGAACCCAATATATTTCTCCTTTTTTGGCGTACTGGATATAGAAAAATCTATCAATCTCTGCTTTAAACGTGTCAATTAAGCCAAAGTATGCGACCGTATTACGTGTTGACAGCTATTTGTTTGACAGGGATCAGTAGCGATCTGTCTTAGGTTATTGCGTTTGGCTGTTAGGATAATGGGCTTGTCCATAAGTAGGTACAGTCCGCGAGGCCTAAGCTGAGCTTTGCATTTGTGTAACGTTTCTAATATTAGTCGTCATGCATATTGGACCACATGCGCAAGCTTGCCTATTCCAGTTCGTAACGTCTCGTCTTGCAAATTCTTCAAACAAGTGTGACAAAGATACACCGGGAGTGTATCTTTTCTAATGTGAAAACAATGTTCCAGGTGAATTCGAGCTGATGGGTCCGAGCAGTAACCACAGCATCTACACGTCAAACTCTCCGATCGACAACCGCTCATCTGTCAACAGCGATATTGGCAGCCGGCAGACGACGGGATGGATCAATACGGTAAGTTTTGAAAATTGACTCTTATATCTAGCGGATTAACGTTCACTGCTGTACAGGGCCTTCCAGTGATGACAATAGATAACAACATCTTTATTCTATTGAGCGGAAGAATAATGCTGTCCAAAGTGCACGTCATCCCATACTAGCTGACCAAGTTATTTATACAGCATGCAATTGGCAGAATATTTGAAGAATGCGGATCCTGAGAAGTTAAGTGGGAGGATAGGGATTAAGGGGATTACATGACCTAAACGCAAGTTTGATGATGCCTAAAAGTACATGATCCACTGCAGTAAACAAAATCAGAAAAATAGTTGATATTCTTCACGATATATGCTAGTTAGATACTATGTTGAAAACAATACAACTAATTTAATACGATAGAAAAAAAATACGTAGATACCTCAAAAAAATTCTTTTAACGATTAATAACCATACTATACATGCAATCATTCTGATTTTTTGTCAGACTATTCTACAAGCAACTTATTACCGTAAAAGTATTTTTTTTGTCCTTTAATTTTTTTGTGAATGGGTATGATGACATTTTTTATTATTTTTATCTCAAAATAATGTTTATTTCCAAATAGTGCAACTAGTATTACGGAAAGTGTAAAAGCTTAAAAAACTACCAAGTTATAAACGTTTTAAAGTGAGTGTTAGACTAGGACAGCACTGTCGTAGAAGTGACGTCACGACTACGTAACTTCATACTAGCGCCGAACGATGTCTGTACCGCGCGACAAGGACAGGAATAATCTCCTCCAAAAACTTTTAAAGCGTGTATCTTCTTCATATTTAACAGATCTTTTCGATTATCTCATTTTTACTATGGCCCCTTTGAAATTACATTTTTTTTTTAAATTTTAATCGCTACCGTTGAGCATGAGGTCCTGGGTTCGATTCCCACGTCGGGAAAAGTGTTATTGGGTTTTTCTATCTAGAATTTCTCAGTAGCAGCCCGAAGTCTCGATTTGTGCCCAGTTGATGGCAATAGGCTCGCCCCCTATTACATGGGACTTAAACATAACTTGCGAAATGTGGGTGTACAGGTGCACCTCTGCCCAACCCTTCGGGGAAACAAGGCGTGATGTTGTGTTATGTTTATGTTTTTTAAAATAAATTAACTAGTGTTGTGTAATCGCGCTTCTCTTTCTTTTCTATGCAGTCTGACAGTGACTGCGCTTTAGCTCTTGTCAGCCTCTTAAACCTTACAGTTTTTTTTTATTGTCCTCTAGTTTTTTTCACATAAATCCCCGGTGTTTGAAAATATGGCATAATTTCCTTTGTAAACCAACTGCTATGCAGATTGGTCTACTTTCAAACGTGAAATTAATAAAACAATTGTATGTTTATTATCTGTAGGTGCCAATGTCAACAACGACGCTAAGCAGTGGAGCGGGCAGTATCGCCGGCAAGCGATCAAACCGCAGCGTTAAACCGCCCGCTAAACCACAGGACACATTCGTCAAGGATTACGTTAGGAAGAGAAACCTGATATTGGAACTTATGGTACGTACTTAATATAATAAAAACAAAGGAAAGATGACAACTATCTTCATATTTAACCAATCATGAATTAACTTGGTCGTCAAATTATCTGACAAAAATTATGTCTGGATTTTAAAAGAGGCTGTGATTTCTGAATTTGTGCCTTTCTTCTCAGAGTAGCCGATAGGTGACGCCGAACTCATCAACAATTATAAATTAAAGAAAAGTGTTTTTACAAACCTACTTACAGATATAAAATCATTGATCATTCATTAATCATTTTAAGCAGAGGAGTTGAATATAGATTTGTTGCATTCACGGAATAGTAAAAAAGAGTGGAAGTGCCCTTAAACTACCTTAATACGGGAACCAGTGTCGCCAAACTCACAAATGAATAAATTAAAATGTACATTGCAGTACACAGATAACGATGATATAATTGGCTAGTAATCATAAATGCAACTTTGGCGAAAATATAATTTATTGTTATTTAAAATTAAGTCTTATTACAACCCTTGAATGTTGATATTATTTTACATGTCAAAATCAATAAGGGCATTTTTCCAACTCACAATAAAATTATAGCAATCCACAACGAGTTCAACTACTCAACGCTAGAGGGCGCTGTAACCAAATTACACAATTTAGTACGCTAACGTTTTTGGAATAGATGTCATATTCACATACAACTGTCATCTATGTTTCTACTCAGATAGAGATGTGGACAAGATGTCGATAATTTAATGTCGATGTTTGTACAATTTATAATCTTCAAAATATTAAAAAAAAAAAGTATCTGTAGCCTTTTTTTGACATTTTAAAATTGTCTGCATCAAAATGTTCTGAGCATAGGGAACTTGATTCAGTAGGCATCCAGTTTTGTCTTCCCGTAGCTTCTATACATTTCTTCTTGGCAAAAAGATCTTAGGGAAAACTGAAATATTTACATACTTTATTATTATTAAATACTTATTTTAAGGCCTACGTCCAACCGCGAATGAATGAATTATTGATTTATTTGCCAGAATATAGGTACAGGCATACATACATTTGTCATGAAGTTATGGTTTCACTCCTCCCTCCTCTTTCGGCTGAAATATGTATAAGTTTATTAAATATCATTTTTAAGCATAATTTGATGCTAATTTCTCGTACATTTATTTATTGACAGTAAAGTTAATTTAACAATATATATATTTTGTCGATGCCGAACAATGTAATTACTGTATTTGTGTGCCATCCCTAAACGAGTAGCGTAGAAATTTCTAGAATTTATGCGATGAAATTCAAGACAGCAAGCAAGTTGATTTAGAATTTAAGGAATGGACACAAGATAGTTTTTATTTCGCATAAACGTAATAAATATGTTTTTTTTTTCAATAAAAATCAATTGTATTGAAATGTTTCAAAGTTTTATACTTACCGGTGATAGAATACACCTCCATGAGATTTTTTTTTTGTCCTGCTATCATTTTTGCACGTAAAAATTGCACAATTGGGCATGTCGTAACACAGCGAGTAGCAAATCGCGACTGAGCCGGTCTTGCGAACCAGCGCATAATTGTGACACACGCGCGATAGCTGTGTGGCACTTCCACTCTTTTTACTATTCCGTGGTTGCATTCATAAACAAATAGTTATTGGGATTGACAGATAAAATAATTGAGTAGCCTTCTGTTTGCTATGCTTTTGGATTATTGGCTGAGCCATTTGATTCATGGATCAAATATTTGGATGACCTTATAATAGTCGCTCTATCTCTAAGTGTTAGTATTGTAACACTATTAAATATAACATAAAACAGAACATCATGACAGTATTTTCAGAAGGGTTATACAGAGGTGTACCTATTTTCGACCGTTTTTTTAAAGTCCCATGTATACGGGGTGAGTCGATATTGGCTACAACTGGGCACAAATCCAAACTCCGTGCTGCTACCGAGAAATTCCAGATGAAAAACAAACCGATAACACTTTGTCCGCCCCAGAAATCGAACCCAGGACCTCATGCTTAGCAGTAGCGTTTGCAACCAAGACTTGACTAGACCAACGAGGCAGTCAAACAAAAAAAAATGTGTTGAAACCCTTTTTTGCTTCCCCAGGCAGTAGAAATAGAATTCCTAGTGACCTGGCACAACCCCCACGGACGTCCAGAACAAGCCGTCCCCGGTGAAGACAACATCAACACGTGGCGTTCTAAGCCCAATCAGGACCGAACCTGGCGAGACTACGCCAAGCTGGCCTGGGACATCAGTCCCACACTCGCCGTGTTTTTACCTGAAAGGTTAGTAAGAGAATAATAAATAATAAATAATATTCATTTATTTCAGGTCCTTGACCCATATAAGATACAAAAACAATACACAATTCAATTTTGCCAATTTTATAACGTCAATTAAATGTGAATAAATATTTGGGTGATTAATAATTAAATGACTGATGGCTTCATGATAAAAGTTAATGAAATGACGTTAAATTGCAACATCTAAACAGCAGATAAATGTCAGAGCAAATCAATTCATGTCCTAAACACAAAGCAAAACAAAAATAATTAAATAGTCAAATGAATTACATTATGTAAATGAGACTATGTCAGAAGCAAACACTAAAATTAAGTGATACTAACATCTCAAAGACACAAAAAATATCAACATCATACAAGTAAACCAGAGACGGTATGCGCTTCGATAATCTTCGTGTTTCCGAATGCGTACGAACGTTACGCCACAGAGGCAAATCTTCTAATGTTTGTACTGCCTCGCTTTGTAGTAGTGAACCCATTATTGAACCCGGTCGCAGATCGTCATTTTTCACTCCAAAAGTTTTTCGAACTGCATAGAGTTGTAAATTTCTAATTTTGTACCCATGGTTATAGAAAATAAGTATGTACTTTCATGGTTGTGACAGCTCCATATTAGATCTCATCATCGGGTGTTCGTATTGCCGAAGATAAACCATGATTTCCGAAACGCATACTTCTCTGTAAGGTCTGTAAGTGGCCAACTGTGGGTGTAAGAAACACCTCTGCCTAACCTTCGAGGAACACAAGCATAATTTCATGTGTGTATAAAAGCATGAGGAACAGGGTCTAAAGTTCACTTAACCTTCACAGGAAAGGTAGGATCCTCCGACCGGACGAGTGTCGTGTCTGGTGGGCAACTGCCCGACGGTTGTTGTCGGGATGTTGTATATATGCCAGTTATGCGGAAAACTCTGCTTGAGCAATGCAGGGTTTTGTGTGACGTCACTGTGATGCTTAGTCCGCAGGAGGCGGTGTAAATGCTGACATATGTGAACTTCCTGCAGAGGCAGTGGTGTTTACTGAACCCACATTTCGCCAGTTATGGCGACATGGTTATGTAATGTTATGTGGCAGCATATACAACGCCACAGTTTACCTCGCGACTAGTATATATACAACATCCTGACATCAATCGTCGGGCCCCGAAGATGCCATTACCCTCCTCCAGGAGAGTAGTAAGGCCACCAGCACAATACACAAGCACAAAACCCGATCGCCGTCCTACCGTCCTCGCCGCCGCTGAGCCTGTAGCTTTAAATTCGTCCCTAAATAAAAATAATTCCGATTCAGCTTGTTCCTTGCTGCCCTCTTCCAGCGACGCCGTAAGCCGAGGTCCCTACACCACAGGTTGTAGGTTGACCTGCGAGAAGTTGCCGCCACCAGCCATGACACCCGCCTGGTTGGAGGATCCTCCATTTTCTATGGAGGATAAATGAACTGTACGCCGAAAATAGATGAGGCTAATGGCAAAAATCAGGCCCGGTGCCAGACTCCGAGCTGCACTAAATCCATTCCGACAAGAAATAGCCCATTTTCCCACCGATTTAATTATACCTTTATTTGCAAACCTCGAAATAACATAGCACGCTTTATTATACATGTAGAAATGGAACGTTGATGAATGCATGGCTTTTGTGAAAGAGCTGAATGAGAAGGTGTAAGTGAGACAGATGACGGATGCCAAAGATGTATGTTTGGGATGACATGGAAGATATTTAGAAAGGTAGAATGACATTTGTTAGCTTTTGAATGACGCAGATAAGACGGTAAGTCGTGATTTTTAACTAAGATGTAATTTTATGTGTTTTACTAGTTTATTATGAGAATAAACCAGTTTTGAGATATATAATTTTACATTACCTCTGACCTCAGCCCTTTTATTCCCACAAACATGACCTTAACTTCGTTGGTTTCAATTCGGACAGTAAGTAGTACAGGAAACAAAACCTTATTTTATAGACATAGAGATTAAATTCAACTTTTTTTTAGGTTAAAGCACGAAGGCATAATATTTGAGATTCGTCGCAAAGTGCAAGCGCAACCAACTGCGGTGTGTCATGTACCACAAGCGCTCAAGTACCTTGTAACTACTGAGACGCTACTCAACGATGCCCAAGAGGTAAGAGTTAGAAATAACAAAGATATCCTCATTGATAGATAGATACCCATATCAACCGAATAGCCATCGCATACTGTGAACACCAAGTCGACTCAAATAAAATAATCAATCAGTCTTATGTTTCAATAACTAAGGTCACAATAATTATAAAAGTTGGTTAACAAACCATACATCAGGAAATTCGTGACTGATGACTGCCTCGTTGGTCTAGTGGCCGCAAGAGCTACTGCTGATCATGAGGTCCTGGGTTCGATTCCCAGGTCGGGCAAAGTGTTATTGGGCTTTTCTATCTAGAATTACTCAGTAGCAGCCCGGAGTCTGGTTTTGTGCCCGGTTGATGGCAATAGGCTCGCCCCTTATTACATGGAACTTAAGCATAACTTGACACATCTGTCTTACCCTTCTGGGATTACAGGCGTGATGTTATGTTATGAGAAACCAATCAAGCAAAAATTAACTTATTGGTCTAATAGATGAACACATTCCGATCTTTGTAATAACACCACCTATTTCTTTCACAGTTAGTGCACATGATAACCTGGGCGCGAGTGAGTCCAGTAGAAGCGCTGTCGTACTTCAGCCGCCAGTACCCGCCGCACCCGCTGTCTGCGCAGGCGGCCGTCAGCACTCTGACGTCATATCCGTCTTCCGCCGTGCTGCTGTACATACCACAGCTGGTGCAGGCATTGAGGCATGACACTGTGAGTACATATATATATCAAGCTAAACTGAATCTTAAAACTAAGCAGAAATACTTTACGAATTAGTTACAAGCTTTTAGGCCAGCTTGCTCCTTGAATCTCTAAACGTGTTTAGTGCTAAAGATATTTTAATTGTTCTAGCTCTGTCTTGTTGAAACGATTGACAGAAACATAGCGATGTTTTAATAAAATACGTTTAGCCGTTAACGTATTTAGCAAATTTTTGTGGGGAAAATCAATCGGGCCTTACGTCTTAAAAATACTGCCTAATGACTGCCTCGTTGGTCTAGTGGTTGCAATCGCTACCGCTGAGCATGAGGTCCTGGTTTCGATTCCCAGGTCGGGCAAAGTGTTATTGGGTTTTACTATATGGAATTTCTCAGTAGCAGCCCGGAGTCTGGATTTGTGCCGGGTTGATGGCAACAGGCTCGCCCCCTATTACATGGGACTTAAACATAACTGGGGAAATGTGGGTGTACAGGTACACCTCTGCCCAACCCTTCGGGGGAACAAGGCGTAATGTTATGATGTACCTTATGTCTTAAAAGTAAGGTTGAATCTTCATTGTAGAATTATGCTGATATTAATAAATATTGATATTTACTGCTATCCTAATATGGTGTTTTCAAATTGATCTTTCTATCGCTTTCAGTTAAAGCTTTCGTCAGTACCTTTACTTTAGAGCTTGTATCCTCTGATTTTCTTAAAATAATACTAAAAATACAAATTACGCTCATTTAAATTATTCTTTTCTCAGATGGGCTACGTAGCAGAACTAATAAAGTCGTTATCGAAGAAATCCCAAGTCGTGGCGCATCAACTGATATGGAACATGCATACAAATATGTATACAGACGAAGAGATGCAGAACAAAGATCGTAAGTAATGCTACTTTATTTTAAACTAATGTACTCTGTTCACACAGTTATAAGGTTTATATTATAAATTCAGACTTCTCTAGTAGTAACTTTTATTAAACTCAAAGAATGGTAGTAGTTCTCTGTACATGAAGATCAGAAGATGAAGATTTCACGTAGAGTGGCTAAAAAGTTAGAGATAAAGTAGCTAAAGTTATATTTATTATAGTTTTTAACATAATTTTTAATTTCTTATATCTTTAGCACTGTCTTTTCACCTTTTATATGGACATAAAGATATGGATCGATAGTCATAATAATCTTCGCTTTGGCTTTTTTGTCGTTTGCTTCATCTAACGGTTGCTCGCTATTCAAATCGACGCCTTCCAATATGAGATAATTTTCCACCGCGAACGCCCAATCATCATAATTCTCTCGCCCCTTCAACTTGAGAACGTTTACTGAGTAATTTCCTGCCATTTTATAACTGTGCACTATTTAAAACTTGTCGAAAAACTAGAGATTGCGGGTCTGGGCCCATAACCTAATAAAACTTCAGAGTGGCTTTCAACAGACTGACATTTATATTTGGAAAGTTCGAGAACATCACATAGTTACAAGTATTGACACAGATGCCGCTACTAGTATGTAGACTTACTATGTAGTTCTTTTGATACATATTTAACACTTCGGTTGATTTTAAAGTAACTGGGGTAAATCAGTAATGTAAACTAAAAAGAGGAATGGACCCAATATCGAACCTTGAGGAACGCCCATTGTCATTTCAGTTGATGAGTTTGTGCCGTTTATTTGTACTTTAACCTATCTGTCTTTCAGGTATGATCTTACCAAATCAAGAGCTGCGTTCCTAATCCCATAGTGTTCTAGTTTCAGCAGAAGTCTCTCATGGCTTACGCAATCGAACGCCTTAGAGAGGTCGCAAAAGATTCCAATGGCATCTTGTGATTCCTCCCAGGCGTTAAAAATGTTCTTTATTAGGGTGACACCGGCGTCAGTGGTACAACGTCCTTTAGTGAAACCGTACTGATGTTCATGCAAGATAGAGTTTTTATTAAAGTGACGGAACATCTGATTGAGCATCAACTTTTCAAACAGCTTACTAAGAACTGGCAGAATTGACACGGGCCTATAATTATTGAGCTCTAAACTATCACCGGATTTGAACTGTAATAATAAGTAATAATAAAGTACCCGTCTGTCACACTGAGGCTAGCTGGATCCAGGATGTCGAGCGAGTGTGTGAAACTATACCAGAAATGGAAACGTCTCAATTACGCCATCAGACGTTGCCAGAGCAGTCCGTCGGTTACCGAATTGGAAATCGCCAGGACCGGATGGATTGCACAACTTTTGGTTGAAATTGCTTATTAGTTCGCATACTTGCCTGGCATCTCAGTTCCAGTCATCCTTAGGGTCTGGGTCGCTACCGCAGTTTCTATCAACAGGCGTTACCCACCTGTTCCATAAGTCAGGTAGTCCCACGGAACCCAAGAATTACAGACCGATCATTTGTCGACGGTCTATAAACTTCATACATCCATTTTGAGAGCGAAAATTAATATACACATTGACAGTAACTCGATTATGTCTGCCCCTCAAAATGGATGTAGGAACGGGTCCCGAGGTACTAAGGAGCTACTCCTCATCGACATGGCCATTAGCCAACAGGTTCGCCGCTCCCGCAAGGATCTGCCGACATGCTGGATAGATTATAAGAAGGCCTACGACTCGGTGCCACATACATGGCTTATGAGGGTGCTGTAGTTGTACAAGATAGATGCAACTCTACGTACCTTCCTTAGGTTCTGTATGGGGCAATGGAGGACGGTCCTTCGCTATCCGGGGTGTCAACAGATCCAGGGGAATGACGAGCCTGTTTGGATTAAACGGGAAATATTTCAAGGTGACAGTTTGAGTCCACTTTGGTTCTGCTTGGCTCTGAATCCTCCAAGCACACTGCTGGAGGATTCAGGTCTAGGCTATCGGTTGAAGAGAGGTGGTCAGGTCATATCTCACCTTCTGTTCATGGATGACTTGAAAATCTTTGCCCCCAACAAATTGCAACTGATGGAGCTACTGAAGGTAACTGAAACATTCAGTAGCGCCATCAGGATGGAATTTGGTGTGGACAAATGTGCAATCATGCATGTTAAGCGAGGTGAGATTATGGATTTCGGATTCCATACACCTTAGATCCCTCTCTTCATCCGAAAACTATAAGTATTTGGGTATGTCGGAAGCGCTAGGCATCAACGTTATTAACATGAAGCAATCGTTGAAGGAGCGCTTCTTTGGCCGCTTGAAGAAGAAATTAGTCTACTTTCGGGCGGAATTAAGGTGCGCGCGCGCCATCAACGGTTGGGTCATGCCGATTTTGATGTACTCTCTCGGCATACTTAAATGGATCCAAACCGAACTCGACGCCCTGGATAGGCGGGTCAGTACAACTCTGACCGCAAATCGGATGCATCACCCACGATCATCGGTGATGAGACTGTACATCCCGCGAAAGTGCAAGATGCTTGGGTCGAGGCTTTTAAAATGCGAATACCCTTCACAACCGCGAGGTGTGCAGTCTAAGGAAATATTTTTTTAAAACCGAAGTGGGTATGCACCGTGATGTGGTCGCAGTGGACAAGGGGCTTACCCCGCTCTCCATGGCTAAAGAGAACTGGCACAAACCTGTAGTACTTACTACCGATGACCGCAAGGCGGTATGGCAAAGCAAGGAGCTTCACGGGCGCTTCTACTCTTCATGAGCCTGGTGTAGATTTCCTAGCGTCCGTATCCTGGCTACGTTTTGGTGACCTTTTCGGGGAAACTGAAGGTTTCGTCTGTGCAATTATGGACGAAGTTATCTTGACAAATAACTACCGGAGACATATTATAATGGACGGGACGGTTGACGTATCGGGCATGCCACCGTCCATGTGAGTCCATCAGACATTATCTCTGGTTGTTCTCTTCTGGCTAACGGCGAGTACTTGCACAGGCATAACCAAGTAGCCAGGATGGTTCACCAGCAACTTGCTTTGAAATATAAACTTGTGGATTCTGAGGTACCGTATTACAAGAATGTGCCCGACCCAGTTCTCGAAAATGACCTTGTCACGTTGTACTGGGATCGGTATATCATTACTGACAGGACTATTATCGCTAATAAGCCTGACATAGTAGTGATAGATCGATTAGCGCGCCGCACAATGATTATCGAAGTTACCATTCCACATGACGAGAACCTCGTGAAAGCTGAGAAAGAGAAACAAATTAAATATCTCGACTTAGCACACGAGGTTGTTGACATGTGGAATGTGAGCTCGGCTGTCATTGTGCCGATTGTCGTATCGGCCAATGGCCTGATGGCAAAAAGCCTCAAACAACATCTATCGAGGCTTTCGTTAGGCGGTTGGATCAAGGGCCTGATTCAAAAGGCAGTACTCCTCGATACGGCTCGCATTGTGAGGAGGTTCCTGTCTCTGGAGCCCTAACCACCGGTAGCTTGGGCCCTGCTCCCGATACCGGTGGACCACAATTTTTTATATTTTTTAAAATGTTTTTTTAAAGTTGTTTCATAAAAATATTTAAAAATGTAGCAAAATAAGGATAAAATAAATAAACGACATAGTAATAATAACAGTGACACGAATATTTACTGTATCAAGTAATAATATCTTATTTTTTTTTATTGTGAATGTGAGGACTATGTGGGCCATTGTTTCAGTTTTAATCATGGTCTAGCAGTTTGACTAATTTATGCGGCCTACTCAAATGTCCTTTCTTTTGTATAGTTCGTCGAAGCGCTGAGATCCTTAATTTCTGCACGGTTACTGACAAATGCGTGCACTGACTGGACAGGTTCACTCAATCTGTGTGGTTCTTTCCTCAAAAGACCATTTCAGACACCGATCTATATGGTATTCCCATGATGTGACCAAGATTATGTCTGGACTTTAAAAGAGACTGTGACCTCTGACTTTGTTTCGGCCTTTCGTCTCAGAGTAGTCAGATAGGAAACGCCGACCTTATCTAGTTTAATAAATATAATTGACGTGTAAAAGTGTTTGGGCAAACATACTAACACAAATAAAATTATTTATCAGTTAAAATAAGTACACAGTCATGATAGACGAAAGAATCATAAATAAAGTTTTCCTTTTCCAGCTGCCCTATACGACATTCTAGAAAGCCTAACAAAGAACATTGTGGACCACCTATCGGGTCCCGCTAAGGCGTTCTACGAGAGAGAGTTCGACTTCTTCAGCCAGATCACGAATATCAGCGGAACTATCCGACCTTTCCCGAAGGGCGCCGAGAGGAAACGAGCTTGCTTAGAGGCGCTGAAAAATGTCAAGGTAAAGCAAAAGGAAAATAACTAATTGAATACAAGATAGGTTAAAATGCTTTCTATTTGCAAGCAATCTATAAAATTTACAACAAAAAAATAACTCTAATTCACACAACGCATCTAGGCTAAACCTCTGGGTGCAAACTTGAAATTTCGCATAAGGTTCCTTATAACGACCGCGAGCAGTAACTCGCACAAAGTTCCTTATAACGAAAGTGAGCATTAACTCGCACAGTTCCTTGTAACGAAAGCGGGCACTAACTCGCATAAAGTTCCTCTTATAACGAAAGTGAGCACTAACTCGAACAAAGTTCCTTATAACGAAAGTGAGCCCAAACTCACACAAAGTTCCTTATAATGAAAGCGAGCACTAACCCGCACAAAGTTCCTTATAACGAAAGTGAGAACTAACTCACACAAAGTTGCTTATAATGAAAGCGAGCACTAACTCGCACAAAGTTCCTTATAACGAAAGCGAGCACTAACTCCCAAAAAGTTCCTTATAACGAAAGTGAGCACTAACTCGCACAAGGTTCCTTATAATGAAAGTAAGCACTAACTCGCACAAAGTTCCTTATAAGGAAAGTGCAGAGTTCTCACGAAGGATGAAAAAATCCCCTAACGCGGTTAAATATGGACTGAAAGTTTGTATGGCAGTTTGTAATTTTTGCCGATATGCCACAAGGGGCCACGTCTTATGAACAAGGCGTGTCCCTATAGGTGATAATTAATTATGCGTTTTTGCTATAAAAACAGCTTTTGTATTCGAAATTCATAAATAATATGATCAAATGACATCCATCTCTGCCATGAAGGTTTTCTGAAATGTCGTTTACTAGGTGGCAGCACTGAGACGTCAGGTCCGGGCACCTGTCAAAGCGCCTTTTAATTTCTTTAGTCGTGACTGAATGATGAACGACTTCATATGTTTTATAATAAATGACCTCATGTTAAAGTGGCGCCAACTGGTGGCGAGAATTTTCATGAACACCCTTATTGAATATGCAGATTGACTCAAAGAGTAAAGTAGTATGATTGACTATTTGTTAGTTAAAGTTGGTATATCTGCTGCTGTAAATCTTTTTACTGTGCAAGTTGTGGATCTTTGTGGTCGTAGTTGTGTTTAAATGTTGTCATTAAGAAACAGATTTGTGATCGTAGTAAGTAGGTAGTCAAGAAGAAAGTGTTTATCCTACTGACAAAATATGAAAAAGATTTTTTTCTTCACAGGTTCAGCCCGGTTGCTACCTACCCTCAAACCCCGATTCAATGGTTACTGACATCGACTATAAGAGCGGTAGGTTATGAAAATACATGCTATTTATTTAACAAACACATTTATGAAACGTTAGAAGCCTGTTGTTCAGGTTGGCCGTTTCCTATGAAGAAGAGCCAGCAAGAAACTCCACATTTACTCTTTTACTGACAAATTACTTGTACTATGTTTTATTACAGTGTTAATAGGTACAGTGTAGGCCTGTCAACAAGTACCATTTACTTAACAAAATAGAAAATAACGTACACACAAGTAAAGAATAGAAAATTATAATACAAAAAAATTACATATACAAAATGACATGCCGCAGACCAATCTGTACGCAATTCCCGTGTTTTATGGACATTCTGATCTCAGTCTCAATCTGTCAAAAATACAATCAATTTACATAAATTTTTGTCAATTTTTTGACATTGAGACGAGACGAGACGAGGCGAGATAGCGACTTGAATTTGAAGTTGTTTAGTACGAGAATTGGCGTTCTGGTCTATGCATTAGGTCTCATCACAAAACTCATAAAAATAGTATTTTCGACCAGGTACCCCCATGCAGAGTGCAGCTAAAGCCCCTTACCTGGCAAGGTTCAGGGTGCGGAAGTACGGCATCGATGAAATGGAAGCCATTGCTATGGCAATCTCCTCAGGAGAGGATCCTCCCTCAGTAAGTTAAACCATCATCATCATTTGTGCAGAAAGACGTCCACTGCTGAATATAGGCTAACCCTTAGTTCGTTACTAAGTGCAGCACCGAAAGTGAAAAAATACATTCTGATAATATATCGATTCTACGGTTCAATCGATAACACGATCGTGTGCAAATTGTTATGATGATTATTTACGTAATGCAGAAAAAAACCAGTGTGGGACATCGATAAGAAACTATTTCATAACTTACTGAGTATAGCATAATCAGTCTATAACGTTCCAACTGCTGCGACACTGGCCTCCTCTCGGTGAGTGGGAGAGAGTGGGCCGTAATCTACCCGCGGGCACAGTGCGGTTTGGTAGATGTCACATGTCTTCGAATTTTTGGTTTTAGGTCATGCATAACTTAACTTACTTATAGAGAAATGCATTTTGACTTGCATTAAATACAAGTTTAATTTTGGTTTACTTTGTCGTTTAAAACAGATTCTTCTTAAATATTTTAACGTCGGTCATCGCCGTTCTACTTCAACTATAGCACTTGTAAGTCAGTGTGAAGAATCCAACCTAGTCCTTTAAAAACTCAGCCAGAATCCTATGCTGGACATAATTATCCCTCCCAAAGGCCCCTGCAAAGTTCTGATTCGTGAACAAATTAGTTAACAAAACAAAATTAAATGCATCAAGGAACTTAGTTGAACTTTCCAACCTTATTACAATTACTTAAAAGTCACCTGATGCGCTCTCATGAATTACAATATTCGTCTTCAATTTTCAACTGCGACATGAACATTATGAACAAAACATTTACTTTTGCGAATGCCGCACGAATCAAATAGTTGTACGGAATATTATTAAACTTTATGGATTGATTTGTAGGAGAAGAAAATCAAAACAAAACAACAATAAAGTAGTTAGTCCTGAATTCAAATTATTATACACTTCCGTCTGAATGTAGTTCCGGAATGAACCGTAGGTACTCCCGAATAATTAACTATTTTGAAACACATCGGGAGTAAGGACAACTATCATATCGTGTTGTCAGACATTCTTAGTTAGTTATGACGTAGATGATACGGAGAATGAACCGCTCGTAATTTCACCCGAAACGATAGATAGAAACGAGAGTAAATTCCTATTGTGTAGTGTAGTCAATAACTCTCCTACTAACAAAACTATATCTTATTATAAACAAACCACTAATCACTCCTTTTCACCTCACAGGAAGAAGGCAAAGACAGGTTCACCGGCATAGCAGCGGAAGTATGGCAAGCAGCCATCTTTAAAGTAGGAGATGACGTCAGACAGGACATGTTGGCGTTACAAGTAATATCGCTGTTCAAGAACATCTTCCAACAAGTTGGGCTTGACTTGTACTTGTTTCCGTATAAGGTTGTCGCCACTGCACCTGGAGTGAGTATTTGAGGGTATCCTTAAATGAAGATGGTGTTTGGGTTATGTTAAAATCCTGTTTGTTGAGGTGCGGCCTAATAAGAATGGTTCAAACAGCTTACTGTTTGAACCATTCTAAATTTTAATTTTAGAAATTTTAGCACAAGTTAATTGCTATTACGCAACACATTATTCACGCTAAAAAAAATACTTTAAAATAATATTTTCCACTAATCCTTCATCAAATTTAAGAATCTGGCTGGCTATTATCGAAAAACATGAAACATCACTGTCACTTTTATCTGTGAATTAGTTCTGATCACAAACCCACCAAACGTCTAGCGAAATATCTTGCCACTTAAACTTACGACGAAATTATGCTAAACAAAAGAAGAAAAAGGATTTAAAGTCCATCCATCAGCTCTTCTAAAAATTATCACTAAAACTATTTGCACTAAAGCTGAAAATCCTTTGTATACCATTTCAGTGTGGCGTAATAGAATGCGTGCCTAACGCGAAGTCTCGCGACCAGCTAGGTCGACAGACTGATATCGGCATGTACGAATACTTCATCAAGAAGTACGGCGACGAGACGACTAGAGAGTTTCAGGTATGTAACTTTTCAACCTTATGTCTAAGGACATTAAGGTGAAATGAGATCAACCGGTAACTTCGTCGTTCAATGGGCCCAGTTTCAACGAAGTAAATCAATGCAGCGACTTGCTGGGCTTAATGTAGTCCTTATGGTAGTGTGGCGGCATCTCCACCGCCACATGCGGCGAACTACGCATCACACTGACGTCACGCAAAATCCTGCATCGCACTAGCAGAGTTTACCGCGCAACTAGCATATATGTAACAACGCCCCGATATCAATCGTCGATGTAAACTTTACACCCTGTTCCTCATACCTCTAGCGTATAGTAGGACTGAACTTTTGGCTGCCGTACCCATGTGGTTCAAGCACGTGCTGTTGCCAACGCTTGTTTCTTCTTTTTTATGAGAAGAAGCGTTTGCCTTGCAGTAGGACAATCACGGGCCTCGGCTCACGATATTGCGGTAAGCCACGTTGACACAATCAGAGTACGCTTGGGCAAAGTAGATTTGACGACTACTTGGGATTCCGTACCTCAAAAGGAAAAAACAGATGGACTACGAAGTGATCCTATTAGGGTCCGCTTTATAGGATCACTTCGTTGTCCGTCTGTCTGGCCGCCTGTGTGTCTATCTGTCAGTCTGTCAAGACCTTTTATCTCAGGAACTCGTGGAAGTATCAAGTTGAAATTAATATCAAATGCGAAAATTTATGGTCCCTTGAAGCTCTAAAACAATCAAGTTTCTATGACAACGCAATAAATATTTTGATACTTCCATATAAATCAAAACCCATAGGGGTACTTCCCGTTAACCTAGAATCATGAAATTTAGCAAGGTCTCACAACACTATTCAAGGAAAAAAGTTCCGAAAATCGTTATTTTGTAGTTTTTTTTTAAATCGTGGCAACACTGATCAAAGGCGCACTTGGATGACGGCATCCAATCAAAGTGGACTAGAACCGCGTTCAACTTTTCAAAGCCAACTTGGATGTCAATTGACACAACAAAATGGCGGCAAGTTCAAAATAAGTGGCATCTTATGACCGACCGCGACTGCTTGGAGAATAAAGAAAATGGTCCAAGTGAACTATGTTATGTATCAACCGGTATCAAAGCGAACTTTCACCAAGCCTGCTTTGACAAATCTAGTTAGTGCAAGCGTACTTTAATTTAGTCGACGCGGCTTTAAAGAACTTGCAGAATACCCTAAACTAGTTACATTGCCTTTCGAATTCTGTTTAATGGGTAACAGGAAAGTCAATGTAACCGTACGAACGCTGTCACTATGTGATTTGCTTGTACCTGCGAAAAGCAAGATATCATTATATCCTCTTTCTGCTACTTTACTGACTTTAATGGACTGATTGTATGTCGGTTGTCTGTGATACATCTAAAAGCGATTCCTGCAATTTAACTAGGGATACTGACTTTTTTTTTTGCCTGAAAATATATTTGTTTCCAAATAGTGCTAACAATATTACAAAAAGCGTAAAAGTTAAAAAAAACAAATTATAAACGTTTCAAAATAAGTTTTAGACAAGGACATCACTATCGTAGAAGTGACGTCTCGAATAAGTAACTTCATACTAGCGTCGTATATTGTCCGTACCGCGCGACAAGGACGGGAATGATCCCCTCCAAAAAGTTTTAAACATTGTATCCAATTTACATTATTTTTACGAGCTTTTTTTAATAGTAGTCAACATCCCTATTCGGGCTAGAGTTAAGACACACCAACCTTATAATCACGTGTTCTAGGCCGCTCGTCGTTGTTTCGTGACGTCAATGGCTGCATACAGCGTCATCGGATTCCTGCTGCAGATCAAGGACAGACACAACGGCAATATCATGCTGGATACAGATGGACATATCATACATATAGGTGCGTATCGACTGATATACACAGTGGCACATTGCGACAGGTTGCAATGTGCTGCCACTGTGTATATCAGTCCTCAACCTGTCGCAATGGATTCAGAAGCCCTAGTGTGAGTTTCATACTTCCGATTGGCCCTTCACCAATTGGAAGTTGAGCTCCGATTGCCGAGGGCCAATCTGAAAAATAAAGTTTTTTGATTTAAATAAGTAACAATATAGGAAACTGTGATGACAGGACCAATTGAGTAAAACGCCATCTATTGCAAAAAGTTAAACGATTTTAGTAAATCCCGGGCTTATTAATAAGTTATTATTAAGATACTCTGTATGGTTGTCTGTGAATAGGCTCGCCCCCTATTACATGGGACTTAAACATAACTGGCGAAATGTGGGTGTACAGGTACACCTCTGCCTAACCCTTCGGGGAAACAAGGCGTGATGTTATGTTATAAAAAAGAAAACTTTTCCAGATTTCGGCTTCATGTTCGAGTCATCGCCGGGCGGCAACCTAGGATTCGAGCCTGACATCAAACTGACTGACGAAATGGTGATGGTCATGGGGGGGAAGATGGAAGCGCCACCTTTTAGATGGTTCTGCGAGCTTTGCGTGCAAGCCTTCCTCGCTGTTAGGTGAATATGAGCCTTATTTCATTAAAAATACTGTCTTGATTTCATTATTATTTTAAAAATTGTCCTTACTGCCTCACACTAGACTCTAGAGTTCAAAGTATTAAATAACATAAGTTTACCAACCCGTTTGTCTCAAGAAGCTAATAGTTTTAGGTGTCAAGTTAATTATAATATGTTATCGTGATTTTCATGACCTTCATAGTAATCAATAAAAATAAAAACAGAGATACCCAATTTCGACAAAATTACATGTATTAATTTCATCACTTAAAAAACTATCTTCTTTAACGTCATGTGGTCTAAGCTGATTTTTGAGTGACGATTTGTAATAAAAAGTCCCAAAAGGAGGTTGCAATGGAATTTGAACTTTATTATTGAGTTTTTGGTTCCAATACTTGACAATTATTTGACATTCTAAATTCAAGATTACATTCTCTTTCCAGGCCCTACCAAGAAGCAATAATATCAATGGTCTCCCTCATGCTGGACACAGGGCTACCTTGCTTCCGAGGTCAGACGATACGCTTACTCCGTTCCCGATTCGCGCCGAACTCGACCGAAAAGGAGGCCGCAGCATACATGCTGTCCGTTATTAGGAATTCCTTCCTAAACTTTAGAACTAGGACCTATGATATGATACAGTATTATCAGAATCAAATTCCTTATTAGATTGTGGTTTTTGTTATTAGGAGATTTATTTAAACGAGGGTTTGTTTATAGTGTTGCAAGTAAAAGAAGGAACTCGCTTTTAGGGAGAACTTTTATGAGATAATGGGACCTATGCTGAAATACACAGACATACAGATAAGCTCACGCCTTCTTCACATGGGGGTAGGCAGAAACCACAGAACGCCACCTGCTCCGATCCTTACATAATCGTTTCGCCTCGTTTACGTTCATACATCTGGTCACACACGCGCGCCGTTTGCGAGTACTATGCGCCTCCCGGCGTTTCCACTCACATCTGCCTTGTAAATACCTTTTGCTAGTCTCCTTTCATTCATCCTCTAAACATGACCAAGCATACTCTTTTCAATTTTTGTCACTACATCTTTTAAACCGCACCGTCATTCCTAAGCCTATCATTTATAGTCACACCACACAAGCTCCCCAAGGAACGCATTTCCACAGCATTTATTCTGCTTTTATGTTTCTTTTGCCACACCCAACATTCACTTCCTTACTTTTTTATATAAGCGTAGGCACCAGCACACCATTGTGAACAGCCAGTCGCTGAAATGTGAAGAAAAAAAATCAGCTCTGCCATACATTTGTATCATGATGGGTTGCACTTTTGAATGAAACAGTTAATATTATAATTGACTGCATCGTTGGTGTAGTGGTTGCAAGCGCTGCTGCTGAGCATGGGGTCCGGGGTTCGATTCCCGGGGCGGGCAAAGTAGTTATTTTTTTGGGTTTTTCCATTTGAAGTTTCACAGTAATAGCCTGGATGGCAATAGGCTCGCCCGCTATTACATGGGACTAAAACATAACTGGCGAAATGTGGGTGTACTATACCTCTGCCACACCCTTCGGGGATTACAGGCGTGATGTTATGTGTAGAGATTGGATATTCGGATGCATATCTACCTACAGTCAGCGAGGACTAAGCTGAGCTTTGCATTTGTGTGGATGCATATAGCGACGCGTCCTTTGCTTGGCGCGCGGCCTCCTCCCAGTTTTCACGGAACCTGTCCAGCTCGTTCCGCCATCATCTACGTGGCCATCGCGACAGCGCCTCACAGTCTCTTGTATAGGAAAAGTTTCTTTTTTCACGTATCTGGTAAGAGTTCCATAGCGTAAGTTGTTTAAAATGACGGGTAGAATCACCCCCCTTGACGGAAGTAGGTAACTAAATCGCCACCCTGTATAACCTTTATGTCGTGATACATAAGCGCGGTAATTGCGTAACACATAAACAGTACGAATGGCTTTCATTTTGACTGGTCAACAACATCCATTGCGTTATTTACATTGTTGAACAGACAAATTTTGTTACGCAATTTGGGTGCTGGTATTACTTGCACTGCCTACATATTTGCCACGTTATGGCATTAAAAATATCTGGACAATTTGTGTTGGTGCTTTAACCCTCGCATCGGTGACTAGGTAAGGATTTTGTTTCTTGATCACCATGTTTTTGTGATGGCGTGGACATTTTTGTAATGGCATGTCTTCGGGGCTTTTTCAGCACTCTTTTTTGGGTAATTTGGTATTTCGTATATTTGGTGATTACCAGACGGGTGTATAAAGTTTGACAATCGATTCTTTCCTAGAACTTCTTATTGTTATTTATAAAGATTGTTAGGGAGAAGGTGATTATTTTGTTTCATAAATATATCTACTACTTAGCCATGAATATAGTACAGTATTTTTATCTCACGAAGCGACGCGCGATTTACATGTGTTAACCAAGTGAACAAACACGCTGTGAATGTGGAAGACGAGACACACTTGCGACTTCGCCATTAAGATAATGGCGAAGTCGCAAGTGTGTCTCGTCGACGATGCCGAGCAGTGAAAGTGATGATAATTAGTGCGATTTCGCATAAATTTCATGAGCATGCGAAATCGTAAGTCTTAGCACGGTAATTGCTATTGCTATACATTTCCTATTATGACGATAATGGGGATGATGACATTTTTTTATTTTTTTACACAAAAAACAATATTATAAAAAGTGTAAAGTGTAACTGCCTCGTGGTTCTAGTGGTCGCAATCGCTACCGCTGAGCATGAGGTCCTAGGTTCGATTCCCAGGTCGGGCAAAGTGATATTGGGTTTTTCTATCTGGAATTTCTCAGTAGCAGCCCGGAGCCTGGATTTGTGCCCGGTTGATGGCAATAGGCTCGCCCCCTATTACATGGGATTTAAACATAACTGCCGAAACGTGAGTGTACAGGTACAGCTCTGCCCAACCCTTCGGGGAAACAAGGCGTGATGTTATGTTATGTGTAAAGTGTAAACAGCACTATCGTAGAAGTGACGTCACGACTGTGTAACTTCATACTAGCGCCATCATATTTACATCGATCTAACAGATTTTTTCGATTATCTCATTAAAACTATGCCTTCTTTATAATTAATTTATGTTTTCGAACATTTTGAAAATGAATCATATTCCTTTTGAAAATAATTACGTGATTTTTTTAATGAATTTATTCTTCGCACCACCTGCTAATAATTTCACTCGCAAGCGTCACGTGGCTACGTGAAACAGATAGATTTACGACTCCCGACTTCCCGTAGGTACGACGGAGAGCGCACGCTGCGTCGACGCGTTGACGTATAATAATATGATGTAGTACGAAGCGATGAATTCATAATTAACAGAATTTCGCGACTACATTTAATTTATTAAATGCTACATGAGCATTTACATGTTAACAATGAATGCTAATGCTAATTAAATTAATCCATCACTAGTACCGAGAGTTCCTGCGCTTACACACTATTCACAACGTGTTTGTAAGTAAAGCGCGCGTCGCTTCGTGAGATAAAAATACTATACACCGAATTTTTGTTTAATTTCGCCGTATCTCTTTCACTGTTACTATGTGGAGAACACAAAACGACAATAATTTAAACTAATGACGTTCCTAGTCTGCGTACAAATATTCAATCAATAATATCGAATAGTTAATTCATTAAATCCACTTTGCCCGACCTGGGAATCGAACCCAGTACTTCATGCTCAGCAGTAGCTTTTGCTACCACTAGAAAAACGAGGCAGTTAGAGCCCTACTAAATAGTAAACTCAATAGTAGCTCTGGTTCAGGGTCCCTACGACCTGGACTCTGAACCAGAGCTACTATTTAGTTTGTTCCATAAATAAATAAATCGAATCCGATGTTAAGATTTTCTTGATAATTTCAAAAAACATAGATTATAAAATATATTTTAAACTATTAAGAAAATCTTAACATTGAATTCGAAAAATGATTTTTTGCATTAGTATTGCCAGTATTTTAATTTATTGTTGTGTATTGTTGTTGTCTTCACATTGTATATGTTTGAGAGTTTGGGTACTGTACTTTTGTTTATTTATCGAAGGAACTTATTAAAGATAAAACGCCATCTTACGACACCAATATTTTATTAAGCGCAACTTGTCATCCTGCGAATTAGTAACATGTAGATTTATAATAAATGCAATTGCGAAAAATTACTAGTAAACATTTTTTTACTGCTGTCGACGAAAATAGGTTAAAAATAATCTGTCGAATTAAAAGTGAGTAGAAATAAACTTTCAAAAACACAAACTAGAAATTATGTTTTGTCAAATTGTATAGCCAAAATATCATTGCTAAATAAAAGTTACAGTATGCCAAATGATATCGTCGACAGATTTAATGAAACAGGAAATTCTTAAAATAGTTCGAAATTCCTGTAGTTGTATTAATTCGTTAATAAACAAAAAATTGTAATGATACGTCGTATTATATTCCTTTGGGAAATTTTGTGTCAACACCCTTCAAAACTATGATTCTTTACTGCGAATATACCTGCAGAACACACAATAAAATTGAAAACTATCTAAAATCAGTGGTAGACAACGCGCTGGGCAGACTTTTATAATAATTATGCGTTCAAAAATATTGACTCTTAAAAACATGCGAATGTCCAAGCCAATTCAAAAAGTAAATAGTACTTTAATTTCACATTGTGTATTTTTCATTGTCTTTCAGTTTTCTTCATAATTAAAGATCTTAAAAAGTCCCGTCTCTCTCTTGCACTTGTAGTTTGACAGTTTTGCGACAGTGACAAGAATAACGCTCACATAATACTTCACAACTGAAGGAAATGTTTATGAAGACTGTTGCTTGCTTTTCACGAAATACCAAAATGTAACCAAAGTACTTGCTATGTAACATTGATATCCTGGACTTATACTTACTCAAAGTGTGTTCTAATGACCGCCATTCTCACCAACCATTCTCAATCAATCAATACAAATATTTTTACCCTGCCCTCCAAATGTAATTTTACCCTGCCCTCCGAATCTAATTTCATCCTGGCCTCCAAATCAAATTTATGTTGCCTACTGCTGGGACACACGCTTCCTCATTATCCACCACGCGGGCCCAGCGCGGTTTAATAGATGTCACATGTCTAAGACATACCGGTTTTCTCACGATGTTTTCCTTCACCGTTTTGATAGCAGTGGTGACGAAATAATTTATACAAAGTGAAGCGCCTGTCAGGGTTCGAACTTACGACTCACAACTCGTAAGTCTCGGCCGTTATCACGGGGCCACCACTGCTCTAGTTTTACCCTGCCCTCCGAAATTTTTCTCCTCCTACAATAAGTTCACAATCATTTATGAATGTGATTGAACCATCATCTTTTGACTGGCGGTCAAAGAAATTTAGTTTTCTGCCTAGCGCGTTATGTTCCTACATAATTATACTAAATATAATTAAATGTTTGACACACACAATTATTATTATAGACAATCAAATATACAGTCAATTCACAGTTATTTTACCTCTGACAGCAGCAACTCAATATCAACCTTATTGTAACGCAAATAAAGATCATTGTGAATTTGACAGTGATGCAAACTCAGAGGTAAAATAACTGAACGGACTATACTAATACTACTAATAGACGATCAAATTTACCTAACACAGATTATATCTTTCAACATTCGTATACCTTAGACAGAGATTTTAAGATAAAACAGTTTTGATAATTATTGTTATTAGTACATAGACATCTATGATTACATCATTTAGCGTTAGATGCAACGCATGATGTTATCGGGCTACAAGAACAAATAAATAGCTGAAGTTTTTTAAACTAAAGCTACAATTATACAAATATCAATTTTGATGCTATAAAGACAAAGTTCATTTTGGAATGACAAAAACTATTGAAAAACATCGTGCAATTTCAGTTACAATGAAATATGAACTTTGTGCGAGGGACTTAAAGTTCTAATCCAAAAGATAACAAGACATTGTTTTATAGAAAATACAAAAGAGGAATGCATATCGTTGGTTGGGGGTGAGAATTCGTATTATTAAAGGAGTATTAAGGGATTTTTTGTACGATTCTATGGAAGGGGTGTTTTTTTTTTCATTTAATTAATTTAAATAGTTACTGTTTCGTGTGGTAGTGAATCTTTTAACCAATTTTTATTGTGATTTGATGTGAAAGGGTATAGTTTCAACTTAATCGTACTTATTTTTGCTGAAAGTTAATTTAAAAGGGGGATTTAAGTTGTGGTAAAAAATAATTAGAAAGATAATAAATGTGGCAGGGGCGGATTTAATTTTTTTTAAAAATTCCCCCGGAGTCTGAAAGCCAATTTCAACAGATTTATTGATCAAACACTTATTAAGCTTTCAAAACTCAAGGGCTATAATGTGTTTTTGAGTCCAAGTTAAAAAAAAAATGCTATGTGTATTCTGAAATAGAGGTAATAATTAAGTCTTAAAATTTGATAGTTTGGTGGTGTCTTTTTCCTAGTGATATTTTGGATTTTGGGAAAAGATTTTACCTTAATATATGTAGAAACTTATATACTATGCTT